>OV281364.1:15266021-16582527 GCA_923062675.1 Marasmarcha lunaedactyla | reverse complement strand
ATGTATCGGCCATCAGAGCACAAGGAGCGCGTCTCCGTGTTTTACGACCGCCGACTTTAGGAGGCTCAAATGTAAATCTTCGCTAGTGAAATGTCACATGTGCGTACATTAAAATGTTCGTGACAGACCATCGGTCGTAATGGAAATGCATTCAGTAACGAAAAGCTGTATGAAATCGGTGAAAATCACATTTAAATCAGCCTCCAGCGTCCGTAAGGGGACGAAACTCGAATTAAACTTCGAACTGCTAGTTTATTACTGTACCGAAATGGTAAACCTCAACATGGGGCGGTCAATAGTTTCACGGAGATTCGAAATACGAACGGAATAAAAGATTATCTACAATTTACATATGAAAAATATCGCACAAAACGATGACAGTTAGTGAAAAGTTGTCGATGTTCATGCGAGAAAACGCATCAGGAGACCGCGGCTCCCCTTACGGTATTGCTCCGGCTGCGTGCTAAAATACATAGACAGTGGCGCCGCAAGCGTCCTCGCACAGGAAACTAATCGCTCCAGTTGCGTTCCCGCGTAATCTTTTCCCGCCCAAAAGAGATACCTATTTTTGAGTGTGTGTTGTGTTAGTTGTGGTTGTTGTTGTTTGTCGTGTCGTCAATCCAACTGAATACAATGGCAGATTCAGCAGTAGTCGCATCGGAAGCCCCCGCGCCGGCCAGCCCGGCGAAGAAGCCGAAGGCGTCCGCCGCCGGAGGTGCCAAGAAACCGAAGCCGAAATCCACCCATCCCAAGACATCCGAAATGGTGAACAGCGCCATCAAGGAGTTGAAGGAGCGCAGCGGATCATCGCTGCAGGCCATCAAGAAGTACATCGCCGCCCAGTACAAGGTGGACGCCGAGAAACTGGCTCCGTTCATCAGGAAATACCTGAAGGGCGCCGTAGAATCCGGTGCTCTGATCCAGACCAAAGGTAAGGGTGCATCCGGCTCCTTCAAGCTGGAATCTAAATCATCCTCCGGCAAGAAACCCGCAGCGGGCGGCGCCTCCGCCGCCGCCGCCAAGAAGAAGGCGAAGAAACCGACCGCGTCCGCCGCGGCTTCAGCGAAATCCAAGAGGGCCGCCGCCGGTGCTAAATCTAAGAAGTCCGCCACCGCCGCCGCTGCCGCGTCACCCGCCAAGGCGAAGAGCTCCTCCGCCGCCGCGACGAAGGACAAGAAGGCAGCAGCCGCCAAAAAGAAGCCCGCCGCAGCGAAGAAAGCCGCCGCCTCTCCGTCCAAAGCGAAAGCCGCCGCCGCACCTAAAGCTAAGAAAACCGCCAAACCCCCCACGAAGAAACCCAAAGCTCCCAAACCCAAGAAGGCAGCCGCTGCGCCTAAATCCAAATCAGCAGCGAAGAAAGCCGCCGCCAAAAAGTAAATCTCCAATCATCCGAAGACACGCAGACAGAGCAACGCTCCGCGCGTACTCTCTATCCGCTCCGGATGGACGACGATTACAAAAACAGCCCTTTTCAGGGCTAACATATGCATCATTTGCTGAAATACCTGGTAGCATCTTCATAGAGATGGTTATTTCGTGACAAGTTTCATGGGTACGTTTCAAAACCGTTTCAAAACCTTAAATTCATAATAATAAAGATCCCTAGAGTCAAAATTGACGATTTGTAGAGTCGACGATTTCAGTTCACCTAATAATATTATACTTGATAATTGGATGCCGCTGCATTCTTCATAGTCATGATTAGACGAAGAGTTTTCGTCGATGACCTCCACCAAGTTTTACCACCACCGATACACTTTCTGTGGGAAAACTTTTGGTTGAATCAGGTCCAATTTTAAGGTAGGTACACCAAGTAAATCGTAAATATTATTTCGGCACATAAGTAGAGAGTCGATTAGTTTATCTATAACAATTTTAGTGGGCTACAAACTTTGATATTGGTAAATACTCCTCATGATATTGGCGTGAATGACAATGCCTACTTACATACAAAGTGCAACAACAATATCAAAATTTTTGCCATTTCACTGAACCATAATATATCAAACGGTAATAACGAGTGGGTTAATTTACAGACAGCCAACAATCAGGTTTTTATAATCTAAAGTAGATATAGGTTAATGATGAATAAAAAGTCATTGAAGCAGGCGAGTGAAATAACCGAATCGTCGGTGATGCCACTTTAATCATATCATTATTTGTGTTTGTTTGTTTGTTTGTTTCTTATTGTCATAACTATTGACATTTTGATTAAGTTTAGGTAGCTCTACGTGAAATTATAATTAAGTATGTGTTAGTTATGTGTGATATCATGAATGTAGGTATTCAAGTGAATGGATGAATTAATAGAGCCAGCGCACCGGCCGGCCGGCAGGCAGGCATGATGCTACAATTTCGAATTCACGCGGCCTATGAAATTTACAGCATGCTGTGTATATTTGCCGATGCGATCAATATACACGACACGCATGAATCAATTGATTCACATCGGGAATCGGGTATTCTGGCGTGCGTTTTCGTATTCCTCGTCGGGTCGGGTCGGGGATCTGGATATGGATATGGGATGCTGGATTCGTTCCGTTTCCTCTTCTTCCGCTCCTCGCGACGCCCTGCCTGCCGCCTGCCAGCCAGCTTTCCTCGCTCTTCTCGTTTCCGCCCGACTGCCCGACTCCCGATTCCCGATTGTTCACATCGTTAATCGCTCGTTTGTTTGTGCCGTTTCCGTTAATCATTTTTTTTTTTGGCCGCGCGGCGCGAACGTATTATCAGGGACGCGCGTGCGTTCTCTCTGTTCGTGTCCGTCTTTCTGTTGGAGCGATCTCTCGTTCGTTCGATACTTGTCCCCCTGCCGGCGGTTATGCCGCGCTCCTCATAAATAATCCAAGCGACTTTTTTTTCGATATTCCATCGCCGAACGTTCGCCCGTGCGCGCGCGTAACGACCGATTATTGTGTTTTCCCCTTGATACAATCAATAAAACTGACATGTCCGGCCGTGGTAAAGGTGGCAAGGTTAAGGGAAAGGCGAAGTCCCGTTCCAACCGTGCCGGTCTGCAGTTCCCCGTCGGTCGTATCCACAGGCTGCTCAGGAAGGGCAACTACGCGGAGCGAGTGGGCGCCGGTGCACCGGTGTACCTCGCCGCCGTCATGGAATACCTGGCCGCTGAAGTGCTCGAGTTGGCGGCAACGCCGCCAGAGACAACAAAAAGACCAGGATCATCCCGAGACATCTCCAACTGGCCATCCGCAACGACGAGGAGCTGAACAAGCTTCTATCCGGTGTCACCATCGCCCAGGGCGGTGTATTGCCGAACATCCAGGCGGTGCTCCTCCCCAAGAAGACCGAGAAGAAGGCTTAAGGGTCTCGACAGCATTTAAAATATGTACTTATATTAAGACAACAGCCCTCCAGCAGCGGTTGGATGTTGTCTGTGCCGAAAGAAGAAACGGCCCTTTTCAGGGCCACAATATGATTCATAGTGATGGCATAATTTATCTATTTGCATTACGGCGTTGCCGAATGTATAATAGATTATGTGTATGGTAAATGTCATAGGCCGTCAATACCGTCGAACCTAACCCAACCCAACCCAACATAACACATACAACCTAACCTAACCTAACCTAAACTGACGCTTAACACGATATTATGATAAACGCTAGGGCCAGCCAGCCGCGTAACCGCGTAAAACATAAAATCTATTTGTGCATTTACATCATTATAATATTATGATCTGTCTGTCTATCTATCTATCTATGGATGGATTGATTGTTATATTGTATCCATTATAATATTAATTGTTATGTCTGAATCTCGTACACTTTGTTAGATAAATTCATTATAACATTGCAGCGACAATATTATTGCTTGCTATTCATCATAGATCGTTAGCTTCTATAATAGGTTGATGGTTACACTGTTGCCTATCGATTTTTGACAGCGTTAAGGGATGTTTTAAGATATTATCACAATTTTGTATCGTACGACAACAACAATATATAATTAGGTGCGACGACGAGCGCAGCGAGGAGGAGTGGTTAGTCTGTATGCAGGCTATGCAGCGCGAGCCGAGCGAGCGAAGCGAGCGTGCCGCGGCAGCGGCCGGCGAAGCGCCAAAAAAAAGGGATCTGCATACGACTCAATATCGGTCCCAATTCAACGGTCACCTCTCCAGTAAGCAATTTCATGATTAAACGTTCTATAAATATTGACTAGCGACTGTATATTCAATATTTCCATATTTGGAAAGATCACACACATGGCATACGGTTACAACTGAATCCTATGTAACGTAACATCACGTCGTGATATCGCCATGCTATGTATGTACGTAGTACGGTAAGGGTGAAATTGTAGAGCATGCGATTCGACGCAAACGGTGGGGTCTCGCTGTGCCCTGCCGGCTCCGCCGTAAACGGCGGCGCCCCGTTATATAGCCGCCGGGATAGTTCACGTCAAACTCACTACACTCGACGACACCGTTGCGAGAGCGCGTCCGAGTACGTGATACGTTTGATTATACCGAAACAACAAACATGCCACCCAAGACTAGCGGCAAGGCTGCCAAGAAATCCGGCAAGGCACAAAAGAACATCTCCAAGTCGGACAAGAAGAAGAAGAAGCACAAGAGGAAGGAGAGCTACGCCATCTACATTTACAAGGTGCTGAAGCAGGTCCACCCCGACACCGGTATCTCCAGTAAGGCCATGTCGATCATGAATTCGTTCGTGAACGACATCTTCGAGCGGATCGCCGCCGAAGCGTCCCGTCTGGCGCATTACAACAAGCGCTCCACGATCACGTCGAGGGAGGTGCAGACCTCGGTGCGGCTGCTGCTGCCCGGTGAGCTCGCCAAGCACGCCGTCAGCGAGGGTACCAAGGCCGTCACCAAGTACACCAGCTCCAAGTGAACGAACACCACCGGACCGGACCGGACCGGACCGGACCCGAGCCGTGCATGATTCGTATGGTATAGTGTCTACTCTACTCTATACTACTACGCATACACGGCACACGACGGTCGCAAAACAAAGGCCCTTTTCAGGGCCACAATATGTTTCATTTGCATTTCTTTACAATACAATGCTGTTATGTTTCACAGGCACCTTAGACCGTATCTTTTTTATACAGTTACATTACATTAATAGCAATTAATAACGTGCAGCGGCAGCAGACCCAGAACCCAAGCAATACCACCGTAGAGTCTTAAGAAACACGAGCACGCCACTGCATTCACTTCATTCCAATAATAATAATAATAATAATAATAATAATACTAATTATGATACCATAAACTCGGGAGAATAACACATGCAAACACTGTTAGGTGCGTAAAAGATGCTTGCTTGCTCACTTACTTAGTTACCTACTTACTTGCTTACTTACTCACTTTGTACAGTCAGATTTAATAGTCGATAATTATGCCCATAGACAACCTAGCTCTGATGAATTCTGTTGTTTGTTGCACATCATTCGCATCATTATCTGGACCGAACATGTAAAAATCAGTAATTAGAATTTGAGATGATAATAATAATAATAATAATAATAAAGTTATCGGATTCACGCCCGGGCTGAGAACTCCCTACCTCCGTCGTCGGTAGGCGCAGCCGTAAAATTATAAATACCGGCGAGAAAATTTTTACGAGAGCAGACATCATTCGCATTCGAAGCGCGCCGCCCGTCGCTACGTACCCGTTTGTTTCGTATCGTTAGATATTTGGTTCTCCATCTCTCCCTGTCCGTGACAATGGCACGTACGAAGCAGACTGCCCGTAAATCAACCGGTGGCAAGGCGCCGAGGAAACAGCTGGCCACCAAGGCGGCCCGCAAGAGCGCTCCCGCCACCGGGGGCGTCAAGAAACCCCATCGCTACAGGCCCGGCACCGTCGCCCTGCGTGAGATCCGTCGTTACCAGAAGAGCACCGAGCTGCTGATCCGCAAGCTGCCCTTCCAGCGTCTGGTCCGTGAGATCGCCCAGGACTTCAAGACCGATCTCCGTTTCCAGAGCTCCGCTGTGATGGCGCTCCAGGAGGCCAGCGAGGCTTATCTGGTTGGCCTGTTCGAAGACACCAACCTGTGCGCCATCCACGCCAAGCGCGTCACCATCATGCCGAAGGACATCCAGCTCGCTAGGAGGATCCGTGGTGAGCGTGCTTAAGCGCATTTCGCCACCGCCGTCGCCGAGGCAATTGCCGAATTTTGACAAATTACAAAAGGCCCTTTTCAGGGCCGCAGTTCTTTCAAACCGCGTCATGATATTATCGTGCCTCAGCCGCGCTGATATTGCAACGTGAACATTTTTTTCATAGGTTCGTTCGTTAAAACCGTCGCATTATGAATTGCAATCAACTATACTTCTGTCAGAACCGCAACCCGAAATGTACATTATATTATGCAATGACACAAATATATTACATATTTCTGTTCTGGTAATTAAAAATACTCCAGTGTCGATTATTATTTGAACCCGGATTATATATTAATTTAATTGCTGATAACGTTTACAACTGAGAAATCAAAGAGTTTTTATTGCACTGCACTCAACAAAAAACAATATCGAACAGACAAAGGTAAGGGTGCAATTAGGATACACACATTGTTCCCTTATCTTCTGTGTCATTGTCTGTCATCGTATTTGCATTACCTGCTCGTTTATGTTAGTTAGTTAGTTTAATTTGTAAGTTCATAATAATTGTGTCTTGCAATTTTCGAGATACGTACAAGCATGGACCGAATGGAATTATTGATATGCTTCATCATTTTGGTTATTTGACGATGATTATTATAATTATTATTATTATTATTATTATTTCCGAATCAAGAGAGCGAAAGGGAGGGGCGCATAGGAGAATCGGTCGCTCCGTTCTCTATAAAAACAGGCCGATTTGATACTCGTCCGAGCAGTCTGCGGCTAAGTACGCTTGCGTACAGTCAATTTTCGTCCGTTCGTTGCGTTCGTGCATTAACCAACCGTTTTAATAATGACCGGCCGAGGCAAAGGCGGTAAAGGTCTGGGAAAAGGAGGAGCCAAGCGCCACAGGAAGGTGCTCCGTGATAACATCCAGGGTATCACGAAACCCGCCATCCGCCGTCTCGCCCGCAGGGGAGGCGTCAAGCGTATCTCCGGCCTGATCTACGAAGAGACCAGAGGCGTGTTGAAAGTGTTCCTCGAGAACGTCATCAGGGACGCCGTCACCTACACCGAGCACGCCAAGAGGAAGACCGTGACCGCCATGGATGTCGTCTACGCTCTCAAGAGGCAGGGACGCACCCTGTACGGTTTCGGCGGTTAAATTGAAACACCCAGCGTCGTCTGGGATTATTCGCATGGGTACATGAACGATGTGCTCATTCGAATGATGACAACAAAGAAAGGCCCTTTTCAGGGCCGCACATGATTCCTAGTACTCGGTGATCTGATACTGTAATACTGATCACCGAAAAGCTCTATATTTCATATGGACCGTTTGTACCGTACCTACATTGATTTGAGTTAGTTGATGAGCCGTTCAGGTGACGGAATTTTCTTTTTTATGTCATGTTAATTACATAATAATAATACATACAATAGTAATAGGGAGCTAGCACGAGCCACGAGCCGCAATATCTGTACGAGTAGTATATAATGAATTCGTATTGTGCCCGATGATGTAGTGCCGATCTTTCGGACTGTTTTTTATTCAACAGAACAAAAACCATCAGTCTGAATTATACACTAGCCTAATAGACTGTCTATTTTCGTCGTCGATCGTTAGGTTACTTACTTACTTGGATGATTGGGTGGTGTACGGCTGTCATCGGAGCTTGGTAATTCACTTATCATGACGTCTCGACTCTGACGAGGAACTCTGAAACGGAATGATATAATTTTGTTTGTTAATATTATGTTATTCGATACTAATTAGTGTTGCTTCTACAAAACAAAGGCCACGTTCGTTGATCATAAAATAGACTTTGATGTATGTATTTGAATAGGATTAATAAATCGAGAGACATAGAGGGAATTGCCCAACCAACCGCCCGATTGTAATTACTTGTATGTAGGAAAGTGATCAGCACTCGTAGGTTTGTTGATGATAATCTACAATTCATATTTCTTAAATCCGGTTACTTTATTGATTAACCTAAATAAAAAGCAAAGTATCTGTAAAGTGTGCAACATCATGTAAAGGTATCCGACTGGATACTGTTCGGAACGGCTCTGAACCTACGGTTGTGCGATACACTAACAGATGAAACCTTACTGGCTGAATTTATCGTTCCAATAATTACAAAGCATCCTGAATAATGTGTAACATTCAGCAGAGTCATGCGATTAAAACCTTCCAAGTCCGTGGTGTGCCGGTTACTAGATGTATCGGCCATCAGAGCACAAGGAGCGCGTCTCCGTGTTTTACGACCGCCGACTTTAGGAGGCTCAAATGTAAATCTTCGCTAGTGAAATGTCACATGTGCGTACATTAAAATGTTCGTGACAGACCATCGGTCGTAACGGAAATGCATTCAGTAACGAAAAGCTCTATGAAATCGGTGAAAATCACATTTAAATCAGCCTCCAGCGTCCGTAAGGGGGACGAAACTCGAATTAAACTTCGAACTGCTAGTTTATTACTGTACCGAAATGGTAAACCTCAACATGGGGCGGTCAATAGTTTCACGGAGATTCGAAATACGAACGGAATAAAAGATTATCTACAATTTACATATGAAAAATATCGCACAAAACGATGACAGTTAGTGAAAAGTTGTCGATGTTCATGCGAGAAAACGCATCAGGAGACCGCGGCTCCCCTTACGGTATTGCTCCGGCTGCGTGCTAAAATACATAGACAGTGGCGCCGCAAGCGTCCTCGCACAGGAAACTAATCGCTCCAGTTGCGTTCCCGCGTAATCTTTTCCCGCCCAAAAGAGATACCTATTTTTGAGTGTGTGTTGTGTTAGTTGTGGTTGTTGTTGTTTGTCGTGTCGTCAATCCAACTGAATACAATGGCAGATTCAGCAGTAGTCGCATCGGAAGCCCCCGCGCCGGCCAGCCCGGCGAAGAAGCCGAAGGCGTCCGCCGCCGGAGGTGCCAAGAAACCGAAGCCGAAATCCACCCATCCCAAGACATCCGAAATGGTGAACAGCGCCATCAAGGAGTTGAAGGAGCGCAGCGGATCATCGCTGCAGGCCATCAAGAAGTACATCGCCGCCCAGTACAAGGTGGACGCCGAGAAACTGGCTCCGTTCATCAGGAAATACCTGAAGGGCGCCGTAGAATCCGGTGCTCTGATCCAGACCAAAGGTAAGGGTGCATCCGGCTCCTTCAAGCTGGAATCTAAATCATCCTCCGGCAAGAAACCCGCAGCGGGCGGCGCCTCCGCCGCCGCCGCCAAGAAGAAGGCGAAGAAACCGACCGCGTCCGCCGCGGCTTCAGCGAAATCCAAGAGGGCCGCCGCCGGTGCTAAATCTAAGAAGTCCGCCACCGCCGCCGCTGCCGCGTCACCCGCCAAGGCGAAGAGCTCCTCCGCCGCCGCGACGAAGGACAAGAAGGCAGCAGCCGCCAAAAAGAAGCCCGCCGCAGCGAAGAAAGCCGCCGCCTCTCCGTCCAAAGCGAAAGCCGCCGCCGCACCTAAAGCTAAGAAAACCGCCAAACCCCCCACGAAGAAACCCAAAGCTCCCAAACCCAAGAAGGCAGCCGCTGCGCCTAAATCCAAATCAGCAGCGAAGAAAGCCGCCGCCAAAAAGTAAATCTCCAATCATCCGAAGACACGCAGACAGAGCAACGCTCCGCGCGTACTCTCTATCCGCTCCGGATGGACGACGATTACAAAAACAGCCCTTTTCAGGGCTAACATATGCATCATTTGCTGAAATACCTGGTAGCATCTTCATAGAGATGGTTATTTCGTGACAAGTTTCATGGGTACGTTTCAAAACCGTTTCAAAACCTTAAATTCATAATAATAAAGATCCCTAGAGTCAAAATTGACGATTTGTAGAGTCGACGATTTCAGTTCACCTAATAATATTATACTTGATAATTGGATGCCGCTGCATTCTTCATAGTCATGATTAGACGAAGAGTTTTCGTCGATGACCTCCACCAAGTTTTACCACCACCGATACACTTTCTGTGGGAAAACTTTTGGTTGAATCAGGTCCAATTTTAAGGTAGGTACACCAAGTAAATCGTAAATATTATTTCGGCACATAAGTAGAGAGTCGATTAGTTTATCTATAACAATTTTAGTGGGCTACAAACTTTGATATTGGTAAATACTCCTCATGATATTGGCGTGAATGACAATGCCTACTTACATACAAAGTGCAACAACAATATCAAAATTTTTGCCATTTCACTGAACCATAATATATCAAACGGTAATAACGAGTGGGTTAATTTACAGACAGCCAACAATCAGGTTTTTATAATCTAAAGTAGATATAGGTTAATGATGAATAAAAAGTCATTGAAGCAGGCGAGTGAAATAACCGAATCGTCGGTGATGCCACTTTAATCATATCATTATTTGTGTTTGTTTGTTTGTTTGTTTCTTATTGTCATAACTATTGACATTTTGATTAAGTTTAGGTAGCTCTACGTGAAATTATAATTAAGTATGTGTTAGTTATGTGTGATATCATGAATGTAGGTATTCAAGTGAATGGATGAATTAATAGAGCCAGCGCACCGGCCGGCCGGCAGGCAGGCATGATGCTACAATTTCGAATTCACGCGGCCTATGAAATTTACAGCATGCTGTGTATATTTGCCGATGCGATCAATATACACGACACGCATGAATCAATTGATTCACATCGGGAATCGGGTATTCTGGCGTGCGTTTTCGTATTCCTCGTCGGGTCGGGTCGGGGATCTGGATATGGATATGGGATGCTGGATTCGTTCCGTTTCCTCTTCTTCCGCTCCTCGCGACGCCCTGCCTGCCGCCTGCCAGCCAGCTTTCCTCGCTCTTCTCGTTTCCGCCCGACTGCCCGACTCCCGATTCCCGATTGTTCACATCGTTAATCGCTCGTTTGTTTGTGCCGTTTCCGTTAATCATTTTTTTTTTTGGCCGCGCGGCGCGAACGTATTATCAGGGACGCGCGTGCGTTCTCTCTGTTCGTGTCCGTCTTTCTGTTGGAGCGATCTCTCGTTCGTTCGATACTTGTCCCCCTGCCGGCGGTTATGCCGCGCTCCTCATAAATAATCCAAGCGACTTTTTTTTCGATATTCCATCGCCGAACGTTCGCCCGTGCGCGCGCGTAACGACCGATTATTGTGTTTTCCCCTTGATACAATCAATAAAACTGACATGTCCGGCCGTGGTAAAGGTGGCAAGGTTAAGGGAAAGGCGAAGTCCCGTTCCAACCGTGCCGGTCTGCAGTTCCCCGTCGGTCGTATCCACAGGCTGCTCAGGAAGGGCAACTACGCGGAGCGAGTGGGCGCCGGTGCACCGGTGTACCTCGCCGCCGTCATGGAATACCTGGCCGCTGAAGTGCTCGAGTTGGCCGGCAACGCCGCCAGAGACAACAAAAAGACCAGGATCATCCCGAGACATCTCCAACTGGCCATCCGCAACGACGAGGAGCTGAACAAGCTTCTATCCGGTGTCACCATCGCCCAGGGCGGTGTATTGCCGAACATCCAGGCGGTGCTCCTCCCCAAGAAGACCGAGAAGAAGGCTTAAGGGTCTCGACAGCATTTAAAATATGTACTTATATTAAGACAACAGCCCTCCAGCAGCGGTTGGATGTTGTCTGTGCCGAAAGAAGAAACGGCCCTTTTCAGGGCCACAATATGATTCATAGTGATGGCATAATTTATCTATTTGCATTACGGCGTTGCCGAATGTATAATAGATTATGTGTATGGTAAATGTCATAGGCCGTCAATACCGTCGAACCTAACCCAACCCAACCCAACATAACACATACAACCTAACCTAACCTAACCTAAACTGACGCTTAACACGATATTATGATAAACGCTAGGGCCAGCCAGCCGCGTAACCGCGTAAAACATAAAATCTATTTGTGCATTTACATCATTATAATATTATGATCTGTCTGTCTATCTATCTATCTATGGATGGATTGATTGTTATATTGTATCCATTATAATATTAATTGTTATGTCTGAATCTCGTACACTTTGTTAGATAAATTCATTATAACATTGCAGCGACAATATTATTGCTTGCTATTCATCATAGATCGTTAGCTTCTATAATAGGTTGATGGTTACACTGTTGCCTATCGATTTTTGACAGCGTTAAGGGATGTTTTAAGATATTATCACAATTTTGTATCGTACGACAACAACAATATATAATTAGGTGCGACGACGAGCGCAGCGAGGAGGAGTGGTTAGTCTGTATGCAGGCTATGCAGCGCGAGCCGAGCGAGCGAAGCGAGCGTGCCGCGGCAGCGGCCGGCGAAGCGCCAAAAAAAGGGATCTGCATACGACTCAATATCGGTCCCAATTCAACGGTCACCTCTCCAGTAAGCAATTTCATGATTAAACGTTCTATAAATATTGACTAGCGACTGTATATTCAATATTTCCATATTTGGAAAGATCACACACATGGCATACGGTTACAACTGAATCCTATGTAACGTAACATCACGTCGTGATATCGCCATGCTATGTATGTACGTAGTACGGTAAGGGTGAAATTGTAGAGCATGCGATTCGACGCAAACGGTGGGGTCTCGCTGTGCCCTGCCGGCTCCGCCGTAAACGGCGGCGCCCCGTTATATAGCCGCCGGGATAGTTCACGTCAAACTCACTACACTCGACGACACCGTTGCGAGAGCGCGTCCGAGTACGTGATACGTTTGATTATACCGAAACAACAAACATGCCACCCAAGACTAGCGGCAAGGCTGCCAAGAAATCCGGCAAGGCACAAAAGAACATCTCCAAGTCGGACAAGAAGAAGAAGAAGCACAAGAGGAAGGAGAGCTACGCCATCTACATTTACAAGGTGCTGAAGCAGGTCCACCCCGACACCGGTATCTCCAGTAAGGCCATGTCGATCATGAATTCGTTCGTGAACGACATCTTCGAGCGGATCGCCGCCGAAGCGTCCCGTCTGGCGCATTACAACAAGCGCTCCACGATCACATCGAGGGAGGTGCAGACCTCGGTGCGGCTGCTGCTGCCCGGTGAGCTCGCCAAGCACGCCGTCAGCGAGGGTACCAAGGCCGTCACCAAGTACACCAGCTCCAAGTGAACGAACACCACCGGACCGGACCGGACCGGACCGGACCCGAGCCGTGCATGATTCGTATGGTATAGTGTCTACTCTACTCTATACTACTACGCATACACGGCACACGACGGTCGCAAAACAAAGGCCCTTTTCAGGGCCACAATATGTTTCATTTGCATTTCTTTACAATACAATGCTGTTATGTTTCACAGGCACCTTAGACCGTATCTTTTTTATACAGTTACATTACATTAATAGCAATTAATAACGTGCAGCGGCAGCAGACCCAGAACCCAAGCAATACCACCGTAGAGTCTTAAGAAACACGAGCACGCCACTGCATTCACTTCATTCCAATAATAATAATAATAATAATAATAATAATACTAATTATGATACCATAAACTCGGGAGAATAACACATGCAAACACTGTTAGGTGCGTAAAAGATGCTTGCTTGCTCACTTACTTAGTTACCTACTTACTTGCTTACTTACTCACTTTGTACAGTCAGATTTAATAGTCGATAATTATGCCCATAGACAACCTAGCTCTGATGAATTCTGTTGTTTGTTGCACATCATTCGCATCATTATCTGGACCGAACATGTAAAAATCAGTAATTAGAATTTGAGATGATAATAATAATAATAATAATAATAAAGTTATCGGATTCACGCCCGGGCTGAGAACTCCCTACCTCCGTCGTCGGTAGGCGCAGCCGTAAAATTATAAATACCGGCGAGAAAATTTTTACGAGAGCAGACATCATTCGCATTCGAAGCGCGCCGCCCGTCGCTACGTACCCGTTTGTTTCGTATCGTTAGATATTTGGTTCTCCATCTCTCCCTGTCCGTGACAATGGCACGTACGAAGCAGACTGCCCGTAAATCAACCGGTGGCAAGGCGCCGAGGAAACAGCTGGCCACCAAGGCGGCCCGCAAGAGCGCTCCCGCCACCGGGGGCGTCAAGAAACCCCATCGCTACAGGCCCGGCACCGTCGCCCTGCGTGAGATCCGTCGTTACCAGAAGAGCACCGAGCTGCTGATCCGCAAGCTGCCCTTCCAGCGTCTGGTCCGTGAGATCGCCCAGGACTTCAAGACCGATCTCCGTTTCCAGAGCTCCGCTGTGATGGCGCTCCAGGAGGCCAGCGAGGCTTATCTGGTTGGCCTGTTCGAAGACACCAACCTGTGCGCCATCCACGCCAAGCGCGTCACCATCATGCCGAAGGACATCCAGCTCGCTAGGAGGATCCGTGGTGAGCGTGCTTAAGCGCATTTCGCCACCGCCGTCGCCGAGGCAATTGCCGAATTTTGACAAATTACAAAAGGCCCTTTTCAGGGCCGCAGTTCTTTCAAACCGCGTCATGATATTATCGTGCCTCAGCCGCGCTGATATTGCAACGTGAACATTTTTTTCATAGGTTCGTTCGTTAAAACCGTCGCATTATGAATTGCAATCAACTATACTTCTGTCAGAACCGCAACCCGAAATGTACATTATATTATGCAATGACACAAATATATTACATATTTCTGTTCTGGTAATTAAAAATACTCCAGTGTCGATTATTATTTGAACCCGGATTATATATTAATTTAATTGCTGATAACGTTTACAACTGAGAAATCAAAGAGTTTTTATTGCACTGCACTCAACAAAAAACAATATCGAACAGACAAAGGTAAGGGTGCAATTAGGATACACACATTGTTCCCTTATCTTCTGTGTCATTGTCTGTCATCGTATTTGCATTACCTGCTCGTTTTAGTTTAGTTAGTTTAATTTGTAAGTTCATAATAATTGTGTCTTGCAATTTTCGAGATACATACAAGCATGGACCGAATGGAATTATTGATATGCTTCATAATTTTGGTTATTTGGCGATTATTATTATTATTATTATTATTATTATTATTATTTCCGAATCAAGAGAGCGAAAGGGAGGGGCGCATAGGAGAATCGGTCGCTCCGTTCTCTATAAAAACAGGCCGATTTGATACTCGTCCGAGCAGTCTGCGGCTAAGTACGCTTGCGTACAGTCAATTTTCGTCCGTTCGTTGCGTTCGTGCATTAACCAACCGTTTTAATAATGACCGGCCGAGGCAAAGGCGGTAAAGGTCTGGGAAAAGGAGGAGCCAAGCGCCACAGGAAGGTGCTCCGTGATAACATCCAGGGTATCACGAAACCCGCCATCCGCCGTCTCGCCCGCAGGGGAGGCGTCAAGCGTATCTCCGGCCTGATCTACGAAGAGACCAGAGGCGTGTTGAAAGTGTTCCTCGAGAACGTCATCAGGGACGCCGTCACCTACACCGAGCACGCCAAGAGGAAGACCGTGACCGCCATGGATGTCGTCTACGCTCTCAAGAGGCAGGGACGCACCCTGTACGGTTTCGGCGGTTAAATCGAAACACCCAGCGTCGTCTGAGATTATTCGCATGGGTACATGAACGATGTGCTCATTCGAATGATGACAACAAAGAAAGGCCCTTTTCAGGGCCGCACATGATTCCTAGTACTCGGTGATCTGATACTGTAATACTGATCACCGAAAAGCTCTATATTTCATATGGACCGTTTGTACCGTACCTACATTGATTTGAGTTAGTTGATGAGCCGTTCAGGTGACGGAATTTTCTTTTTTATGTCATGTTAATTACATAATAATAATACATACAATAGTAATAGGGAGCTAGCACGAGCCACGAGCCGCAATATCTGTACGAGTAGTATATAATGAATTCGTATTGTGCCCGATGATGTAGTGCCGATCTTTCGGACTGTTTTTTATTCAACAGAACAAAAACCATCAGTCTGAATTATACACTAGCCTAATAGACTGTCTATTTTCGTCGTCGATCGTTAGGTTACTTACTTACTTGGATGATTGGGTGGTGTACGGCTGTCATCGGAGCTTGGTAATTCACTTATCATGACGTCTCGACTCTGACGAGGAACTCTGAAACGGAATGATATAATTTTGTTTGTTAATATTATGTTATTCGATACTAATTAGTGTTGCTTCTACAAAACAAAGGCCACGTTCGTTGATCATAAAATAGACTTTGATGTATGTATTTGAATAGGATTAATAAATCGAGAGACATAGAGGGAATTGCCCAACCAACCGCCCGATTGTAATTACTTGTATGTAGGAAAGTGATCAGCACTCGTAGGTTTGTTGATGATAATCTTTCAATTCATATTTCTTAAATCCGGTTACTTAATTGCTTAACCTAAATAAAAAGCAAAGTATCTGTAAAGTGTGCAACATCATGTAAAGGTATCCGACTGGATACTGTTCGGAACGGCTCTGAACCTACGGTTGTGCGATACACTAACAGATGAAACCTTACTGGCTGAATTTATCGTTCCAATAATTACAAAGCATCCTGAATAATGTGTAACATTCAGCAGAGTCATGCGATTAAAACCTTCCAAGTCCGTGGTGTGCCGGTTACTAGATGTATCGGCCATCAGAGCACAAGGAGCGCGTCTCCGTGTTTTACGACCGCCGACTTTAGGAGGCTCAAATGTAAATCTTCGCTAGTGAAATGTCACATGTGCGTACATTAAAATGTTCGTGACAGACCATCGGTCGTAACGGAAATGCATTCAGTAACGAAAAGCTCTATGAAATCGGTGAAAATCACATTTAAATCAGCCTCCAGCGTCCGTAAGGGGACGAAACTCGAATTAAACTTCGAACTGCTAGTTTATTACTGTACCGAAATGGTAAACCTCAACATGGGGCGGTCAATAGTTTCACGGAGATTCGAAATACGAACGGAATAAAAGATTATCTACAATTTACATATGAAAAATATCGCACAAAACGATGACAGTTAGTGAAAAGTTGTCGATGTTCATGCGAGAAAACGCATCAGGAGACCGCGGCTCCCCTTACGGTATTGCTCCGGCTGCGTGCTAAAATACATAGACAGTGGCGCCGCAAGCGTCCTCGCACAGGAAACTAATCGCTCCAGTTGCGTTCCCGCGTAATCTTTTCCCGCCCAAAAGAGATACCTATTTTTGAGTGTGTGTTGTGTTAGTTGTGGTTGTTGTTGTTTGTCGTGTCGTCAATCCAACTGAATACAATGGCAGATTCAGCAGTAGTCGCATCGGAAGCCCCCGCGCCGGCCAGCCCGGCGAAGAAGCCGAAGGCGTCCGCCGCCGGAGGTGCCAAGAAACCGAAGCCGAAATCCACCCATCCCAAGACATCCGAAATGGTGAACAGCGCCATCAAGGAGTTGAAGGAGCGCAGCGGATCATCGCTGCAGGCCATCAAGAAGTACATCGCCGCCCAGTACAAGGTGGACGCCGAGAAACTGGCTCCGTTCATCAGGAAATACCTGAAGGGCGCCGTAGAATCCGGTGCTCTGATCCAGACCAAAGGTAAGGGTGCATCCGGCTCCTTCAAGCTGGAATCTAAATCATCCTCCGGCAAGAAACCCGCAGCGGGCGGCGCCTCCGCCGCCGCCGCCAAGAAGAAGGCGAAGAAACCGACCGCGTCCGCCGCGGCTTCAGCGAAATCCAAGAGGGCCGCCGCCGGTGCTAAATCTAAGAAGTCCGCCACCGCCGCCGCTGCCGCGTCACCCGCCAAGGCGAAGAGCTCCTCCGCCGCCGCGACGAAGGACAAGAAGGCAGCAGCCGCCAAAAAGAAGCCCGCCGCAGCGAAGAAAGCCGCCGCCTCTCCGTCCAAAGCGAAAGCCGCCGCCGCACCTAAAGCTAAGAAAACCGCCAAACCCCCCACGAAGAAACCCAAAGCTCCCAAACCCAAGAAGGCAGCCGCTGCGCCTAAATCCAAATCAGCAGCGAAGAAAGCCGCCGCCAAAAAGTAAATCTCCAATCATCCGAAGACACGCAGACAGAGCAACGCTCCGCGCGTACTCTCTATCCGCTCCGGATGGACGACGATTACAAAAACAGCCCTTTTCAGGGCTAACATATGCATCATTTGCTGAAATACCTGGTAGCATCTTCATAGAGATGGTTATTTCGTGACAAGTTTCATGGGTACGTTTCAAAACCGTTTCAAAACCTTAAATTCATAATAATAAAGATCCCTAGAGTCAAAATTGACGATTTGTAGAGTCGACGATTTCAGTTCACCTAATAATATTATACTTGATAATTGGATGCCGCTGCATTCTTCATAGTCATGATTAGACGAAGAGTTTTCGTCGATGACCTCCACCAAGTTTTACCACCACCGATACACTTTCTGTGGGAAAACTTTTGGTTGAATCAGGTCCAATTTTAAGGTAGGTACACCAAGTAAATCGTAAATATTATTTCGGCACATAAGTAGAGAGTCGATTAGTTTATCTATAACAATTTTAGTGGGCTACAAACTTTGATATTGGTAAATACTCCTCATGATATTGGCGTGAATGACAATGCCTACTTACATACAAAGTGCAACAACAATATCAAAATTTTTGCCATTTCACTGAACCATAATATATCAAACGGTAATAACGAGTGGGTTAATTTACAGACAGCCAACAATCAGGTTTTTATAATCTAAAGTAGATATAGGTTAATGATGAATAAAAAGTCATTGAAGCAGGCGAGTGAAATAACCGAATCGTCGGTGATGCCACTTTAATCATATCATTATTTGTGTTTGTTTGTTTGTTTGTTTCTTATTGTCATAACTATTGACATTTTGATTAAGTTTAGGTAGCTCTACGTGAAATTATAATTAAGTATGTGTTAGTTATGTGTGATATCATGAATGTAGGTATTCAAGTGAATGGATGAATTAATAGAGCCAGCGCACCGGCCGGCCGGCAGGCAGGCATGATGCTACAATTTCGAATTCACGCGGCCTATGAAATTTACAGCATGCTGTGTATATTTGCCGATGCGATCAATATACACGACACGCATGAATCAATTGATTCACATCGGGAATCGGGTATTCTGGCGTGCGTTTTCGTATTCCTCGTCGGGTCGGGTCGGGGATCTGGATATGGATATGGGATGCTGGATTCGTTCCGTTTCCTCTTCTTCCGCTCCTCGCGACGCCCTGCCTGCCGCCTGCCAGCCAGCTTTCCTCGCTCTTCTCGTTTCCGCCCGACTGCCCGACTCCCGATTCCCGATTGTTCACATCGTTAATCGCTCGTTTGTTTGTGCCGTTTCCGTTAATCATTTTTTTTTTTGGCCGCGCGGCGCGAACGTATTATCAGGGACGCGCGTGCGTTCTCTCTGTTCGTGTCCGTCTTTCTGTTGGAGCGATCTCTCGTTCGTTCGATACTTGTCCCCCTGCCGGCGGTTATGCCGCGCTCCTCATAAATAATCCAAGCGACTTTTTTTTCGATATTCCATCGCCGAACGTTCGCCCGTGCGCGCGCGTAACGACCGATTATTGTGTTTTCCCCTTGATACAATCAATAAAACTGACATGTCCGGCCGTGGTAAAGGTGGCAAGGTTAAGGGAAAGGCGAAGTCCCGTTCCAACCGTGCCGGTCTGCAGTTCCCCGTCGGTCGTATCCACAGGCTGCTCAGGAAGGGCAACTACGCGGAGCGAGTGGGCGCCTCGACGGCAACCACATCCTCGGCCTCAGCCGTCTCCCGTAGACCGAAGCGCACTGCTTCCAGCAGCAGTGCCGATTCCGATACCACTTCCCAAGTGGAATCACTCACGGGTTCCCAAAAGACCTCCGACGCCAGCTTTACGCTGGTAGAACGCCGCTCAAAGCGGTCTAAGAAGGCCCCGGTGTCGCCGACACCCGCCTCCAAGCCGGGTTCGCCGACACCGACAGTCGTACCGGCGACCCAGTCGCCAGTACCCTCCCTCATGTCGCTAAATGTGACGATTCCCGCCGGCCAAGCCGCCGCTCCCACCAAGCCAGCTACACGCTGCGATCCTGTCCTCGCGAAAGCGAAGACCCCTCCCCCCGTGTTCCTACGGGATAAGTCAAAATGGCCCCTGGTCTCCAGACTGTGTGTTGAAAATAAAATCAACTACACTAAAGCTCTTAATATGTCGGAGGCAGTTAAAATAACAGTCCCGACAATTACGGACTTCCGCGCGCTAACGCACCTACTATCCATTAAGAGTCTGGCTTGTCATACCTACGCCCTCGCCGAAGAGCGTAAAGTTAAGGCAGTACTCAGGGGAGTCCCAGATGAGATCCCCAACGACGTTATCCTAGAGGACATTCAGTCCCAGGGATTCCCCGCCGTGGCTGTGCATAAGATGCACAGCAGAAACGGCCGTAGATTCCCCCTAGCATTGGTCATTCTGACCAACTCGCCCAGGTCTAGGGAATTTTTCAGAGAGGCCCGCACTATCTGCGGCCTCTCAGGTATCTCGGTTGAGATGCCGCATCGCCGCGGGCACCCAGGTCAGTGCCACAGGTGCCAACTCTATGGGCACGCAGCAAAGAACTGCACAGCGAGCCCCAGGTGCGTTAAGTGCCTGGAGCCGCATATCACTAAAGAATGTAACCGCACTCCCGAGTGGACCTCTCCTCCGGCATGTGTACTGTGTGGCCAGTCCGGTCACACAGCAAATTACAGGGGCTGCCCACGCGCTCCCCGTACAATACGTCAAACTAATAGGAGGGCGGCACCCAAACAGGCCCCGCCCCTCATTAGTAACACGAACTTCCCGCCGCTGCGCCACCGGGATTCCCCGGCAGCAAAGCCCGCCCAGCCCACGCCCACTCCAGTGCTCGCATGGAGACAGCGTCCGGCTGCACCCACCCACCCTGCTCCGCAAGCAGGTCCCAAGAATACTCCCCAGCCTTCAATGGCTGAGGACCTTCAGCTAATATTTGACACTATGCAAGGCGTAGATATGTCACAAATCTCACAGTGCGCAGGCAAACTGCGTGCTGCACGCACTCCCAGAGATCGGATGATGGTAATCATCCAATACGAATCTCTATTAAAAACTTTATAAACAAAATAAAATGAATCCTCCACTAAGCACCACGACTGGTCGCACAAAACCCAGGGGTTTATCCCTAATTTCATTTAACACCCGAGGACTAACCAACCAACTCCCGGAGCTCAAACTGTTCATTAAGAACATACAGCCCGAGCTAATCCTTGTCCAAGAGACATTTTTAAAACCCCAGCACACCAGGGGCCTCACCATTCCTAAATACTCCCTTGTGCGTGATGACAGGCCCGCATCGGTCCAACGAGGCGGCACTGCCATATACTACAAGAGGAGTATTCACTGTTCTCCCATCACCACGCCTCCACTCACCAACATGGAGGCCACAGTTTGCAGGTTGGCCATGACAGGTCACAGGACCATAGTCTTGGCATCAGTCTACTTACCTAGTGGTTCAGAGCCCCTTCGCAGTGACTTCGAGGCATTACTCAAACTAGGGCAGTCCGTCATTATGTTCGGCGATTTTAATTGCAAACATACTGACTGGACGTGCCTGTCGACCAACAATAATGGTGTTAAACTACTAGACATAACGAAGTCACTCGACCTCGACGTCATTTCCCCGGTCACACCGACACATTACCCGGATAATCCGCTGCAGTCGCCTGATATCCTTGACTTTGCCATCGTCAAGGATATCAATCTTGACCTTAAGACTATACAGCCACTAGACGACTTAGGTTCCGACCACCGCCCGGTGTCACTTATACTAGGTCCACAAAACGACCCTCCTGTTCAGAAAACCTATACCAACTGGGAAGGTTTCAAACGCACCCTATCTTCGGCCTTAGAAGCCCCAGACTGCCCACTCACGATTTCATCCGACTATCTCGATAGCACGGATAAAATCGACTCGATAGTCGATTCACTCACTACCGCCATCAACTCGGCTATTAGTGACAATGCAAAGGTTGCTAAGCATGGCAAGCCCAAGCTCCCCTTGGTCATTAGCAACCTAATCAAAGCTAAAAACGCCGCTCTCCGCAGAGCTAGGCGTTACCCCACCCCCGATCATAGGACAGCCGCAAACCGGCTCCAACGTAAAGTCAGATCCACCCTCGCGGAATACAGAGACGCTCAAAGAGACGTTATTATGAGTAATATCACTCCATCCCACACGGCGTACTACAGGATGGCGAAAGCCCTCCGACTAGACGCCCGCACCTTCACCCCTCCGTTGTCTTGTTCCGATGGCACAATTGCCTTCGAGGACGATGAAAAAGCAGAATGCTTCGCAGACAGCATTGCTTCACAATGCTCCCCGAGTACCCAACCCACAGACCCAGCTCATATCCAGGCGGTGGAAGACGAAGTCGATTACAAAGACTCCCGTCCAGTCACCGCCGACCCCATAACAGTTTCCAACGATGAAATACTATTCATCATTAGGAGACAGAAATCCAAGAAGGCCCCGGGTGCGGATGGAATTTCCAACCAGGCACTTAAGCAGCTGCCTCGGCAGGTGCTTACCTTACTGGCGATTTTATTCAATGCTTGCTTCGACCTAAGCTACTTTCCAAAAGCTTGGAAAGAAGCTATAGTCATAGGCATTCCAAAGCCGGGTAAACCCTTGAGTAACCCGGCTAATCACAGACCCATCAGCCTACTCAAGGCAATGGCCAAACTTCTAGAGAGAGTCATACTCGCTCGAATGAAGGACCACCTGTTCCCAGCGGACGGTGACCCCCTCATTATTCCCCATCAGTTCGGGTTTCGTGCCAAGCACTCATGCCCTCAACAAGTACACCGAATAGTTGAGTACATACTCACCGGGTTCTACCCCAGGGGACTCAGAACAGTCGCAGTGTTCTTTGATGTAGCCAAGGCTTTCGATAAAGTCTGGCACTCCGGCCTAATTTACAAGCTGTATAATACAGGCTTACCCGACCGACTAGTCAAACTAGTCGGCTCCTATCTAAAAGATCGCACCTTTCGTTTCAAACACGAAGGTACGCTCTCCACCCCCCGCCCCCTCCGGGCGGGGGTCCCTCAGGGCTCGGTACTCGCCCCTCTATTATACACAACCTACACCAATGATATACCTATTCCGGCACAAGGTATTCAACTCTCCCTATTTGCAGACGATACTGCCCTGTACGTCAGGGGCCTCAGAATCGAAACACTCACCGACAAACTCCAAAAGGCCGTTAACGACCTCGGAGATTGGTTCAAAAAATGGCGTATCGATGTGAATCCAGAGAAAAGCTCTGCGATTCACTTCGATCGCAAACGCCGTCTTACCCGCTACCCTCTTATCCGTATGCTAGGTACGCCCATCCCGTGGGCACGTACCACCAAGTACCTAGGCGTAACGCTCGATCGTACGCTCTCATTCAGACCACACATACTCCGAGTTACCAAACTCGCCCGCCTGTACATGGGCCGGCTTAACAGCATGTTAGGCCGGCACAGTAAAATGTCTCTTAGGAACAAGCGAACACTTTTTAAGGTTTGCGTGCGGCCAGTCATGACATACGCCGCCCCAATCTTTGCACATGCCAGTCCCTCCGCTCTGTATAACCTACAGGTAGTCCAGAATCTCTTCTGCCGCCGGGCCACGGATGCTCCGTGGTACGTGCGAAACGCAGACCTGCACAGAGATCTCGATTTACCTACTATACAACAATACATTAGGACGCTCTCCACCGCTTTTTTCAAGCGATCCGAAGAGCACCCTAACCCATTAATACGCGAGACAGTAAATTACACTACTCCATCCATGCCGTCGAGGTACAAAGTCCGTAGACCGAGATATGCACTCTCGGACCCCCCTGATCAGCTCTCGGCGAAACTGGACCAGCTTAAGGCTGCCCAGGCCGAATAACCATCATCCCACATGTCATTTGCACCATAAGTGATTAAGTATTCCCAGCGGGTGACCCTCTAGAGGGTCCCTGCTTGCGCGCCCACCTCCCAACCCGGGTGTCGCTCCGATGAAGGCTGCTTAGCATTCCCATGCCACAGCCAGTAAAGGTGGTTTTTAGTGGGTAGGTGCCACTCTGGTGAGTCCCACATAACCCCGCAGACGGCTGCGGAGGTATTCATGACGAATCTTCCACCTCCCTCCCGCGAGGGTGCTTCGGCAGCAAAAAAAAAAAAAAAAAAAAAAAATTTTACGAGTCTCGGTTTGCGTGCGTTCTCGAGCGCACGTCAATCGTAGACGCTTTTCCGCTCTCTAGTCCCCGCACTAGTTGAGCACCCCAAATTTCAGGGGTCGTTTTCACGACCCAGGCTTCGTACCGTATTTCGTAAATTTCATAGAACAGTCGTTTTCACGACTATCTTCGTTCGCCGCCTGCTGCCCGACGTCGCTGGTTATTCGTTCTTCGTGTTTCGTCGAACGTGAGCTGCGTCGACGGGCTTCGACGTTCCAGGGGTTCTTCGAGTAGTAAGTTCGCCGTGATCAAGACTTCGTGGGCTGGTGGATACGCGTAACGGTGCCAACGAAACCAGTCGGCGTTGCCCCGGTGCGCACTGTTTAGCCCTTCAGGCAAACAACAAACCGGAAGTCCCGATCCCATTTGCACTGGGCCTTACCCAGGGTGACGGAACCAGCGCTGTCCGAGCTAGGGGCACCGCTGCGGCCGTCCCGACCCCCCCTACCGCCGGTAGGGAGGCTTAGTTAGGTTTTTGTTAGGTCGATTATAAAATATATATTTATTATACCAATTATTGTTGTCTGCCCTCGTAAAATGTCAGCCACTCAGGCCATCTCACTTTTGAATGCCCTTCAGGCATTCCTCGAGTCTCTTGCTTCACAAGGGATTCAGGTCCCCCCGCAATTTGCCGACCTTGTTGGCTCAGTTACAGCCCTCCCCGCCCCTCAGGCACCTCAACCGGCCCCTCAGGCCCCGCTGCTTCACAGCTCCCCCGCCTCCTCGGCCTCCTCAATGGAGGTCGAGACTACGGACGCCGCCTCGACGGCAACCACATCCTCGGCCTCAGCCGTCTCCCGTAGACCGAAGCGCACTGCTTCCAGCAGCAGTGCCGATTCCGATACCACTTCCCAAGTGGAATCACTCACGGGTTCCCAAAAGACCTCCGACGCCAGCTTTACGCTGGTAGAACGCCGCTCAAAGCGGTCTAAGAAGGCCCCGGTGTCGCCGACACCCGCCTCCAAGCCGGGTTCGCCGACACCGACAGTCGTACCGGCGACCCAGTCGCCAGTACCCTCCCTCATGTCGCTAAATGTGACGATTCCCGCCGGCCAAGCCGCCGCTCCCACCAAGCCAGCTACACGCTGCGATCCTGTCCTCGCGAAAGCGAAGACCCCTCCCCCCGTGTTCCTACGGGATAAGTCAAAATGGCCCCTGGTCTCCAGACTGTGTGTTGAAAATAAAATCAACTACACTAAAGCTCTTAATATGTCGGAGGCAGTTAAAATAACAGTCCCGACAATTACGGACTTCCGCGCGCTAACGCACCTACTATCCATTAAGAGTCTGGCTTGTCATACCTACGCCCTCGCCGAAGAGCGTAAAGTTAAGGCAGTACTCAGGGGAGTCCCAGATGAGATCCCCAACGACGTTATCCTAGAGGACATTCAGTCCCAGGGATTCCCCGCCGTGGCTGTGCATAAGATGCACAGCAGAAACGGCCGTAGATTCCCCCTAGCATTGGTCATTCTGACCAACTCGCCCAGGTCTAGGGAATTTTTCAGAGAGGCCCGCACTATCTGCGGCCTCTCAGGTATCTCGGTTGAGATGCCGCATCGCCGCGGGCACCCAGGTCAGTGCCACAGGTGCCAACTCTATGGGCACGCAGCAAAGAACTGCACAGCGAGCCCCAGGTGCGTTAAGTGCCTGGAGCCGCATATCACTAAAGAATGTAACCGCACTCCCGAGTGGACCTCTCCTCCGGCATGTGTACTGTGTGGCCAGTCCGGTCACACAGCAAATTACAGGGGCTGCCCACGCGCTCCCCGTACAATACGTCAAACTAATAGGAGGGCGGCACCCAAACAGGCCCCGCCCCTCATTAGTAACACGAACTTCCCGCCGCTGCGCCACCGGGATTCCCCGGCAGCAAAGCCCGCCCAGCCCACGCCCACTCCAGTGCTCGCATGGAGACAGCGTCCGGCTGCACCCACCCACCCTGCTCCGCAAGCAGGTCCCAAGAATACTCCCCAGCCTTCAATGGCTGAGGACCTTCAGCTAATATTTGACACTATGCAAGGCGTAGATATGTCACAAATCTCACAGTGCGCAGGCAAACTGCGTGCTGCACGCACTCCCAGAGATCGGATGATGGTAATCATCCAATACGAATCTCTATTAAAAACTTTATAAACAAAATAAAATGAATCCTCCACTAAGCACCACGACTGGTCGCACAAAACCCAGGGGTTTATCCCTAATTTCATTTAACACCCGAGGACTAACCAACCAACTCCCGGAGCTCAAACTGTTCATTAAGAACATACAGCCCGAGCTAATCCTTGTCCAAGAGACATTTTTAAAACCCCAGCACACCAGGGGCCTCACCATTCCTAAATACTCCCTTGTGCGTGATGACAGGCCCGCATCGGTCCAACGAGGCGGCACTGCCATATACTACAAGAGGAGTATTCACTGTTCTCCCATCACCACGCCTCCACTCACCAACATGGAGGCCACAGTTTGCAGGTTGGCCATGACAGGTCACAGGACCATAGTCTTGGCATCAGTCTACTTACCTAGTGGTTCAGAGCCCCTTCGCAGTGACTTCGAGGCATTACTCAAACTAGGGCAGTCCGTCATTATGTTCGGCGATTTTAATTGCAAACATACTGACTGGACGTGCCTGTCGACCAACAATAATGGTGTTAAATTACTAGACATAACGAAGTCACTCGACCTCGACGTCATTTCCCCGGTCACACCGACACATTACCCGGATAATCCGCTGCAGTCGCCTGATATCCTTGACTTTGCCATCGTCAAGGATATCAATCTTGACCTTAAGACTATACAGCCACTAGACGACTTAGGTTCCGACCACCGCCCGGTGTCACTTATACTAGGTCCACAAAACGACCCTCCTGTTCAGAAAACCTATACCAACTGGGAAGGTTTCAAACGCACCCTATCTTCGGCCTTAGAAGCCCCAGACTGCCCACTCACGATTTCATCCGACTATCTCGATAGCACGGATAAAATCGACTCGATAGTCGATTCACTCACTACCGCCATCAACTCGGCTATTAGTGACAATGCAAAGGTTGCTAAGCATGGCAAGCCCAAGCTCCCCTTGGTCATTAGCAACCTAATCAAAGCTAAAAACGCCGCTCTCC
This sequence comes from Marasmarcha lunaedactyla, assembly GCA_923062675.1. NCBI lineage: Eukaryota > Metazoa > Arthropoda > Insecta > Lepidoptera > Pterophoridae > Marasmarcha > Marasmarcha lunaedactyla. Next base: position 16,555,176 of record OV281364.1, on the reverse strand, counting down.
GCAGAGCTAGGCGTTACCCCACCCCCGATCATAGGACAGCCGCAAACCGGCTCCAACGTAAAGTCAGATCCACCCTCGCGGAATACAGAGACGCTCAAAGAGACGTTATTATGAGTAATATCACTCCATCCCACACGGCGTACTACAGGATGGCGAAAGCCCTCCGACTAGACGCCCGCACCTTCACCCCTCCGTTGTCTTGTTCCGATGGCACAATTGCCTTCGAGGACGATGAAAAAGCAGAATGCTTCGCAGACAGCATTGCTTCACAATGCTCCCCGAGTACCCAACCCACAGACCCAGCTCATATCCAGGCGGTGGAAGACGAAGTCGATTACAAAGACTCCCGTCCAGTCACCGCCGACCCCATAACAGTTTCCAACGATGAAATACTATTCATCATTAGGAGACAGAAATCCAAGAAGGCCCCGGGTGCGGATGGAATTTCCAACCAGGCACTTAAGCAGCTGCCTCGGCAGGTGCTTACCTTACTGGCGATTTTATTCAATGCTTGCTTCGACCTAAGCTACTTTCCAAAAGCTTGGAAAGAAGCTATAGTCATAGGCATTCCAAAGCCGGGTAAACCCTTGAGTAACCCGGCTAATCACAGACCCATCAGCCTACTCAAGGCAATGGCCAAACTTCTAGAGAGAGTCATACTCGCTCGAATGAAGGACCACCTGTTCCCAGCGGACGGTGACCCCCTCATTATTCCCCATCAGTTCGGGTTTCGTGCCAAGCACTCATGCCCTCAACAAGTACACCGAATAGTTGAGTACATACTCACCGGGTTCTACCCCAGGGGACTCAGAACAGTCGCAGTGTTCTTTGATGTAGCCAAGGCTTTCGATAAAGTCTGGCACTCCGGCCTAATTTACAAGCTGTATAATACAGGCTTACCCGACCGACTAGTCAAACTAGTCGGCTCCTATCTAAAAGATCGCACCTTTCGTTTCAAACACGAAGGTACGCTCTCCACCCCCCGCCCCCTCCGGGCGGGGGTCCCTCAGGGCTCGGTACTCGCCCCTCTATTATACACAACCTACACCAATGATATACCTATTCCGGCACAAGGTATTCAACTCTCCCTATTTGCAGACGATACTGCCCTGTACGTCAGGGGCCTCAGAATCGAAACACTCACCGACAAACTCCAAAAGGCCGTTAACGACCTCGGAGATTGGTTCAAAAAATGGCGTATCGATGTGAATCCAGAGAAAAGCTCTGCGATTCACTTCGATCGCAAACGCCGTCTTACCCGCTACCCTCTTATCCGTATGCTAGGTACGCCCATCCCGTGGGCACGTACCACCAAGTACCTAGGCGTAACGCTCGATCGTACGCTCTCATTCAGACCACACATACTCCGAGTTACCAAACTCGCCCGCCTGTACATGGGCCGGCTTAACAGCATGTTAGGCCGGCACAGTAAAATGTCTCTTAGGAACAAGCGAACACTTTTTAAGGTTTGCGTGCGGCCAGTCATGACATACGCCGCCCCAATCTTTGCACATGCCAGTCCCTCCGCTCTGTATAACCTACAGGTAGTCCAGAATCTCTTCTGCCGCCGGGCCACGGATGCTCCGTGGTACGTGCGAAACGCAGACCTGCACAGAGATCTCGATTTACCTACTATACAACAATACATTAGGACGCTCTCCACCGCTTTTTTCAAGCGATCCGAAGAGCACCCTAACCCATTAATACGCGAGACAGTAAATTACACTACTCCATCCATGCCGTCGAGGTACAAAGTCCGTAGACCGAGATATGCACTCTCGGACCCCCCTGATCAGCTCTCGGCGAAACTGGACCAGCTTAAGGCTGCCCAGGCCGAATAACCATCATCCCACATGTCATTTGCACCATAAGTGATTAAGTATTCCCAGCGGGTGACCCTCTAGAGGGTCCCTGCTTGCGCGCCCACCTCCCAACCCGGGTGTCGCTCCGATGAAGGCTGCTTAGCATTCCCATGCCACAGCCAGTAAAGGTGGTTTTTAGTGGGTAGGTGCCACTCTGGTGAGTCCCACATAACCCCGCAGACGGCTGCGGAGGTATTCATGACGAATCTTCCACCTCCCTCCCGCGAGGGTGCTTCGGCAGCAAAAAAAAAAAAAAAAAAATTTTACGAGAGCAGACATCATTCGCATTCGAAGCGCGCCGCCCGTCGCTACGTACCCGTTTGTTTCGTATCGTTAGATATTTGGTTCTCCATCTCTCCCTGTCCGTGACAATGGCACGTACGAAGCAGACTGCCCGTAAATCAACCGGTGGCAAGGCGCCGAGGAAACAGCTGGCCACCAAGGCGGCCCGCAAGAGCGCTCCCGCCACCGGGGGCGTCAAGAAACCCCATCGCTACAGGCCCGGCACCGTCGCCCTGCGTGAGATCCGTCGTTACCAGAAGAGCACCGAGCTGCTGATCCGCAAGCTGCCCTTCCAGCGTCTGGTCCGTGAGATCGCCCAGGACTTCAAGACCGATCTCCGTTTCCAGAGCTCCGCTGTGATGGCGCTCCAGGAGGCCAGCGAGGCTTATCTGGTTGGCCTGTTCGAAGACACCAACCTGTGCGCCATCCACGCCAAGCGCGTCACCATCATGCCGAAGGACATCCAGCTCGCTAGGAGGATCCGTGGTGAGCGTGCTTAAGCGCATTTCGCCACCGCCGTCGCCGAGGCAATTGCCGAATTTTGACAAATTACAAAAGGCCCTTTTCAGGGCCGCAGTTCTTTCAAACCGCGTCATGATATTATCGTGCCTCAGCCGCGCTGATATTGCAACGTGAACATTTTTTTCATAGGTTCGTTCGTTAAAACCGTCGCATTATGAATTGCAATCAACTATACTTCTGTCAGAACCGCAACCCGAAATGTACATTATATTATGCAATGACACAAATATATTACATATTTCTGTTCTGGTAATTAAAAATACTCCAGTGTCGATTATTATTTGAACCCGGATTATATATTAATTTAATTGCTGATAACGTTTACAACTGAGAAATCAAAGAGTTTTTATTGCACTGCACTCAACAAAAAACAATATCGAACAGACAAAGGTAAGGGTGCAATTAGGATACACACATTGTTCCCTTATCTTCTGTGTCATTGTCTGTCATCGTATTTGCATTACCTGCTCGTTTTAGTTTAGTTAGTTTAATTTGTAAGTTCATAATAATTGTGTCTTGCAATTTTCGAGATACATACAAGCATGGACCGAATGGAATTATTGATATGCTTCATAATTTTGGTTATTTGGCGATTATTATTATTATTATTATTATTATTATTATTATTTCCGAATCAAGAGAGCGAAAGGGAGGGGCGCATAGGAGAATCGGTCGCTCCGTTCTCTATAAAAACAGGCCGATTTGATACTCGTCCGAGCAGTCTGCGGCTAAGTACGCTTGCGTACAGTCAATTTTCGTCCGTTCGTTGCGTTCGTGCATTAACCAACCGTTTTAATAATGACCGGCCGAGGCAAAGGCGGTAAAGGTCTGGGAAAAGGAGGAGCCAAGCGCCACAGGAAGGTGCTCCGTGATAACATCCAGGGTATCACGAAACCCGCCATCCGCCGTCTCGCCCGCAGGGGAGGCGTCAAGCGTATCTCCGGCCTGATCTACGAAGAGACCAGAGGCGTGTTGAAAGTGTTCCTCGAGAACGTCATCAGGGACGCCGTCACCTACACCGAGCACGCCAAGAGGAAGACCGTGACCGCCATGGATGTCGTCTACGCTCTCAAGAGGCAGGGACGCACCCTGTACGGTTTCGGCGGTTAAATTGAAACACCCAGCGTCGTCTGAGATTATTCGCATGGGTACATGAACGATGTGCTCATTCGAATGATGACAACAAAGAAAGGCCCTTTTCAGGGCCGCACATGATTCCTAGTACTCGGTGATCTGATACTGTAATACTGATCACCGAAAAGCTCTATATTTCATATGGACCGTTTGTACCGTACCTACATTGATTTGAGTTAGTTGATGAGCCGTTCAGGTGACGGAATTTTCTTTTTTATGTCATGTTAATTACATAATAATAATACATACAATAGTAATAGGGAGCTAGCACGAGCCACGAGCCGCAATATCTGTACGAGTAGTATATAATGAATTCGTATTGTGCCCGATGATGTAGTGCCGATCTTTCGGACTGTTTTTTATTCAACAGAACAAAAACCATCAGTCTGAATTATACACTAGCCTAATAGACTGTCTATTTTCGTCGTCGATCGTTAGGTTACTTACTTACTTGGATGATTGGGTGGTGTACGGCTGTCATCGGAGCTTGGTAATTCACTTATCATGACGTCTCGACTCTGACGAGGAACTCTGAAACGGAATGATATAATTTTGTTTGTTAATATTATGTTATTCGATACTAATTAGTGTTGCTTCTACAAAACAAAGGCCACGTTCGTTGATCATAAAATAGACTTTGATGTATGTATTTGAATAGGATTAATAAATCGAGAGACATAGAGGGAATTGCCCAACCAACCGCCCGATTGTAATTACTTGTATGTAGGAAAGTGATCAGCACTCGTAGGTTTGTTGATGATAATCTTTCAATTCATATTTCTTAAATCCGGTTACTTAATTGCTTAACCTAAATAAAAAGCAAAGTATCTGTAAAGTGTGCAACATCATGTAAAGGTATCCGACTGGATACTGTTCGGAACGGCTCTGAACCTACGGTTGTGCGATACACTAACAGATGAAACCTTACTGGCTGAATTTATCGTTCCAATAATTACAAAGCATCCTGAATAATGTGTAACATTCAGCAGAGTCATGCGATTAAAACCTTCCAAGTCCGTGGTGTGCCGGTTACTAGATGTATCGGCCATCAGAGCACAAGGAGCGCGTCTCCGTGTTTTACGACCGCCGACTTTAGGAGGCTCAAATGTAAATCTTCGCTAGTGAAATGTCACATGTGCGTACATTAAAATGTTCGTGACAGACCATCGGTCGTAACGGAAATGCATTCAGTAACGAAAAGCTCTATGAAATCGGTGAAAATCACATTTAAATCAGCCTCCAGCGTCCGTAAGGGGACGAAACTCGAATTAAACTTCGAACTGCTAGTTTATTACTGTACCGAAATGGTAAACCTCAACATGGGGCGGTCAATAGTTTCACGGAGATTCGAAATACGAACGGAATAAAAGATTATCTACAATTTACATATGAAAAATATCGCACAAAACGATGACAGTTAGTGAAAAGTTGTCGATGTTCATGCGAGAAAACGCATCAGGAGACCGCGGCTCCCCTTACGGTATTGCTCCGGCTGCGTGCTAAAATACATAGACAGTGGCGCCGCAAGCGTCCTCGCACAGGAAACTAATCGCTCCAGTTGCGTTCCCGCGTAATCTTTTCCCGCCCAAAAGAGATACCTATTTTTGAGTGTGTGTTGTGTTAGTTGTGGTTGTTGTTGTTTGTCGTGTCGTCAATCCAACTGAATACAATGGCAGATTCAGCAGTAGTCGCATCGGAAGCCCCCGCGCCGGCCAGCCCGGCGAAGAAGCCGAAGGCGTCCGCCGCCGGAGGTGCCAAGAAACCGAAGCCGAAATCCACCCATCCCAAGACATCCGAAATGGTGAACAGCGCCATCAAGGAGTTGAAGGAGCGCAGCGGATCATCGCTGCAGGCCATCAAGAAGTACATCGCCGCCCAGTACAAGGTGGACGCCGAGAAACTGGCTCCGTTCATCAGGAAATACCTGAAGGGCGCCGTAGAATCCGGTGCTCTGATCCAGACCAAAGGTAAGGGTGCATCCGGCTCCTTCAAGCTGGAATCTAAATCATCCTCCGGCAAGAAACCCGCAGCGGGCGGCGCCTCCGCCGCCGCCGCCAAGAAGAAGGCGAAGAAACCGACCGCGTCCGCCGCGGCTTCAGCGAAATCCAAGAGGGCCGCCGCCGGTGCTAAATCTAAGAAGTCCGCCACCGCCGCCGCTGCCGCGTCACCCGCCAAGGCGAAGAGCTCCTCCGCCGCCGCGACGAAGGACAAGAAGGCAGCAGCCGCCAAAAAGAAGCCCGCCGCAGCGAAGAAAGCCGCCGCCTCTCCGTCCAAAGCGAAAGCCGCCGCCGCACCTAAAGCTAAGAAAACCGCCAAACCCCCCACGAAGAAACCCAAAGCTCCCAAACCCAAGAAGGCAGCCGCTGCGCCTAAATCCAAATCAGCAGCGAAGAAAGCCGCCGCCAAAAAGTAAATCTCCAATCATCCGAAGACACGCAGACAGAGCAACGCTCCGCGCGTACTCTCTATCCGCTCCGGATGGACGACGATTACAAAAACAGCCCTTTTCAGGGCTAACATATGCATCATTTGCTGAAATACCTGGTAGCATCTTCATAGAGATGGTTATTTCGTGACAAGTTTCATGGGTACGTTTCAAAACCGTTTCAAAACCTTAAATTCATAATAATAAAGATCCCTAGAGTCAAAATTGACGATTTGTAGAGTCGACGATTTCAGTTCACCTAATAATATTATACTTGATAATTGGATGCCGCTGCATTCTTCATAGTCATGATTAGACGAAGAGTTTTCGTCGATGACCTCCACCAAGTTTTACCACCACCGATACACTTTCTGTGGGAAAACTTTTGGTTGAATCAGGTCCAATTTTAAGGTAGGTACACCAAGTAAATCGTAAATATTATTTCGGCACATAAGTAGAGAGTCGATTAGTTTATCTATAACAATTTTAGTGGGCTACAAACTTTGATATTGGTAAATACTCCTCATGATATTGGCGTGAATGACAATGCCTACTTACATACAAAGTGCAACAACAATATCAAAATTTTTGCCATTTCACTGAACCATAATATATCAAACGGTAATAACGAGTGGGTTAATTTACAGACAGCCAACAATCAGGTTTTTATAATCTAAAGTAGATATAGGTTAATGATGAATAAAAAGTCATTGAAGCAGGCGAGTGAAATAACCGAATCGTCGGTGATGCCACTTTAATCATATCATTATTTGTGTTTGTTTGTTTGTTTGTTTCTTATTGTCATAACTATTGACATTTTGATTAAGTTTAGGTAGCTCTACGTGAAATTATAATTAAGTATGTGTTAGTTATGTGTGATATCATGAATGTAGGTATTCAAGTGAATGGATGAATTAATAGAGCCAGCGCACCGGCCGGCCGGCAGGCAGGCATGATGCTACAATTTCGAATTCACGCGGCCTATGAAATTTACAGCATGCTGTGTATATTTGCCGATGCGATCAATATACACGACACGCATGAATCAATTGATTCACATCGGGAATCGGGTATTCTGGCGTGCGTTTTCGTATTCCTCGTCGGGTCGGGTCGGGGATCTGGATATGGATATGGGATGCTGGATTCGTTCCGTTTCCTCTTCTTCCGCTCCTCGCGACGCCCTGCCTGCCGCCTGCCAGCCAGCTTTCCTCGCTCTTCTCGTTTCCGCCCGACTGCCCGACTCCCGATTCCCGATTGTTCACATCGTTAATCGCTCGTTTGTTTGTGCCGTTTCCGTTAATCATTTTTTTTTTTGGCCGCGCGGCGCGAACGTATTATCAGGGACGCGCGTGCGTTCTCTCTGTTCGTGTCCGTCTTTCTGTTGGAGCGATCTCTCGTTCGTTCGATACTTGTCCCCCTGCCGGCGGTTATGCCGCGCTCCTCATAAATAATCCAAGCGACTTTTTTTTCGATATTCCATCGCCGAACGTTCGCCCGTGCGCGCGCGTAACGACCGATTATTGTGTTTTCCCCTTGATACAATCAATAAAACTGACATGTCCGGCCGTGGTAAAGGTGGCAAGGTTAAGGGAAAGGCGAAGTCCCGTTCCAACCGTGCCGGTCTGCAGTTCCCCGTCGGTCGTATCCACAGGCTGCTCAGGAAGGGCAACTACGCGGAGCGAGTGGGCGCCGGTGCACCGGTGTACCTCGCCGCCGTCATGGAATACCTGGCCGCTGAAGTGCTCGAGTTGGCCGGCAACGCCGCCAGAGACAACAAAAAGACCAGGATCATCCCGAGACATCTCCAACTGGCCATCCGCAACGACGAGGAGCTGAACAAGCTTCTATCCGGTGTCACCATCGCCCAGGGCGGTGTATTGCCGAACATCCAGGCGGTGCTCCTCCCCAAGAAGACCGAGAAGAAGGCTTAAGGGTCTCGACAGCATTTAAAATATGTACTTATATTAAGACAACAGCCCTCCAGCAGCGGTTGGATGTTGTCTGTGCCGAAAGAAGAAACGGCCCTTTTCAGGGCCACAATATGATTCATAGTGATGGCATAATTTATCTATTTGCATTACGGCGTTGCCGAATGTATAATAGATTATGTGTATGGTAAATGTCATAGGCCGTCAATACCGTCGAACCTAACCCAACCCAACCCAACATAACACATACAACCTAACCTAACCTAACCTAAACTGACGCTTAACACGATATTATGATAAACGCTAGGGCCAGCCAGCCGCGTAACCGCGTAAAACATAAAATCTATTTGTGCATTTACATCATTATAATATTATGATCTGTCTGTCTATCTATCTATCTATGGATGGATTGATTGTTATATTGTATCCATTATAATATTAATTGTTATGTCTGAATCTCGTACACTTTGTTAGATAAATTCATTATAACATTGCAGCGACAATATTATTGCTTGCTATTCATCATAGATCGTTAGCTTCTATAATAGGTTGATGGTTACACTGTTGCCTATCGATTTTTGACAGCGTTAAGGGATGTTTTAAGATATTATCACAATTTTGTATCGTACGACAACAACAATATATAATTAGGTGCGACGACGAGCGCAGCGAGGAGGAGTGGTTAGTCTGTATGCAGGCTATGCAGCGCGAGCCGAGCGAGCGAAGCGAGCGTGCCGCGGCAGCGGCCGGCGAAGCGCCAAAAAAAGGGATCTGCATACGACTCAATATCGGTCCCAATTCAACGGTCACCTCTCCAGTAAGCAATTTCATGATTAAACGTTCTATAAATATTGACTAGCGACTGTATATTCAATATTTCCATATTTGGAAAGATCACACACATGGCATACGGTTACAACTGAATCCTATGTAACGTAACATCACGTCGTGATATCGCCATGCTATGTATGTACGTAGTACGGTAAGGGTGAAATTGTAGAGCATGCGATTCGACGCAAACGGTGGGGTCTCGCTGTGCCCTGCCGGCTCCGCCGTAAACGGCGGCGCCCCGTTATATAGCCGCCGGGATAGTTCACGTCAAACTCACTACACTCGACGACACCGTTGCGAGAGCGCGTCCGAGTACGTGATACGTTTGATTATACCGAAACAACAAACATGCCACCCAAGACTAGCGGCAAGGCTGCCAAGAAATCCGGCAAGGCACAAAAGAACATCTCCAAGTCGGACAAGAAGAAGAAGAAGCACAAGAGGAAGGAGAGCTACGCCATCTACATTTACAAGGTGCTGAAGCAGGTCCACCCCGACACCGGTATCTCCAGTAAGGCCATGTCGATCATGAATTCGTTCGTGAACGACATCTTCGAGCGGATCGCCGCCGAAGCGTCCCGTCTGGCGCATTACAACAAGCGCTCCACGATCACGTCGAGGGAGGTGCAGACCTCGGTGCGGCTGCTGCTGCCCGGTGAGCTCGCCAAGCACGCCGTCAGCGAGGGTACCAAGGCCGTCACCAAGTACACCAGCTCCAAGTGAACGAACACCACCGGACCGGACCGGACCGGACCGGACCCGAGCCGTGCATGATTCGTATGGTATAGTGTCTACTCTACTCTATACTACTACGCATACACGGCACACGACGGTCGCAAAACAAAGGCCCTTTTCAGGGCCACAATATGTTTCATTTGCATTTCTTTACAATACAATGCTGTTATGTTTCACAGGCACCTTAGACCGTATCTTTTTTATACAGTTACATTACATTAATAGCAATTAATAACGTGCAGCGGCAGCAGACCCAGAACCCAAGCAATACCACCGTAGAGTCTTAAGAAACACGAGCACGCCACTGCATTCACTTCATTCCAATAATAATAATAATAATAATAATAATAATACTAATTATGATACCATAAACTCGGGAGAATAACACATGCAAACACTGTTAGGTGCGTAAAAGATGCTTGCTTGCTCACTTACTTAGTTACCTACTTACTTGCTTACTTACTCACTTTGTACAGTCAGATTTAATAGTCGATAATTATGCCCATAGACAACCTAGCTCTGATGAATTCTGTTGTTTGTTGCACATCATTCGCATCATTATCTGGACCGAACATGTAAAAATCAGTAATTAGAATTTGAGATGATAATAATAATAATAATAATAATAAAGTTATCGGATTCACGCCCGGGCTGAGAACTCCCTACCTCCGTCGTCGGTAGGCGCAGCCGTAAAATTATAAATACCGGCGAGAAAATTTTTACGAACCCCTCCGTTATCTCGCCCCGATGGCACTACCGCCTTCGAGGACGACGAAAAAGCTGAATGCTTCGCCGATAGCATTGCTTCACAATGCTCCCCGAGTACCCAACCCACAGACCCAGCTCACATCCAGGCGGTGGAAGACGAAGTCGTTTGCAAAGACTCCCGTCCAGTCACCGCTGACCCCATCACAGTTTCTAACGATGAAATCTTACTCATCATTAGGAAACAGCAATCCAAGAAGGCCCCGGGTGCGGATGGAATTTCCAACCAAGCACTTAAGCAGCTGCCTCGGCAGGTGCTTACCTTACTTGCGATTATCTTCAATGCTTGCTTTGACCTAAGCTACTTTCCAAAAGCTTGGAAAGAAGCTATAGTCATAGGCATTCCCAAGCCGGGTAAACCTTTGAATAACCCGGCTAATCACAGACCCATCAGTCTACTCAAGGCAATGGCCAAACTTCTCGAAAGAGTCATACTCGCTCGAATGAAGGACCACCTGTTCCCAGCGGACGGTGACCCCCTTATTATCCCCCATCAATTCGGCTTTCGAGCCAAACATTCGTGCCCTCAGCAAGTCCACCGAATCGTCGAGTACATACTCGACGGCTTCTACCCCAGACGACTGAAAACAGTCGCGGTCTTCTTTGACGTAGCCAAGGCTTTTGACAAAGTCTGGCACGCAGGGCTCATTTACAAGCTTCACAACACAGGCTTGCCCGACCGACTAGTCAAACTAGTCGGCTCCTACCTTAAAGATCGCACCTTTCGTTTCAAACACGAAGGTACGCTCTCCACCCCCCGCCCCCTCAAGGCGGGCGTCCCTCAGGGCTCGGTACTCGCCCCGTTACTATACACAATATACACCAATGACATACCCATCCCGTCTAAAGGTGTTCAACTCTCCCTCTTTGCTGACGACACTGCCCTATACGTCAAGGGCGTGCACGTCGACACACTCATCACCAAGCTCCAGAAGGCCGTAAATGACCTCGGAGCTTGGTTTAAAAAATGGCGTATCGATGTAAATCCAGAGAAAAGCTCTGCGATGCGCTTCGATCATAAACGCCGTCGTCCCTACGACCCCCACATCCGAATGCTAGGTACGCCCATCCCGTGGGCACTCACCACCAAGTACCTAGGCGTAACGCTCGATCGTACGCTTTCATTCCGTCCACACATTCTCCGAGTTACCAAACTCGCCCGTCTGTACATGGGTCGACTTAACAGTATGTTAGGCCGGCACAGTAAAATGTCTCTTAGGAACAAGCGAACGCTTTTTAAGGTTTGCGTGAGACCAGTCATGACGTACGCCGCCCCAATATTTGCACATGCTAAACCCTCCGATATGTATAAACTACAGGTAGTCCAGAATCTCTTCTGCCGCCGGGCCACGGATGCTCCGTGGTACGTGCGAAACGCAGACTTGCACAGAGATCTCGAACTGCCTACCATACAACAACACCTTAGGACGCTCTCCACCGCTTATTTTAAGCGATCCGAAGAGCACCCTAACCCCCTTATACGCGAGACAGTAGCTTATACTGCTCCGTCCATGCCGTCGAGGTACAAAGTCCGTAGACCGAGAAATGCACTCTCGGATCCCCCCGATCAACTTTCGGCCAATCTGGACCAGCTTAAGGCTGCCCAGGCCGTTTAATCAACATTATATAAATGTCATTTGCACCTTAAGTGATTAAGTATTCCCAGCGGGTGACCCGCTAGCGGGTCCCTGCTTGCGCGCCCACCTCCCAACCCGGGTGTCGCTCCGATGAAGGCTGACAGCATTCCCATGCTACAGCCGCTTGGGTGGTTTTTAGTGGGTAGGTGCCACTTTGGTGAGTCCCACATAACCCCGCAGACGGCTGCGGAGGTATTCATGACGAATCTTCCACCTCCCTCCCGAGAGAGGGTGCTTCGGCAGCAAAAAAAAAAAAAAAAAAAAAATTTTTACGAGAGCAGACATCATTCGCATTCGAAGCGCGCCGCCCGTCGCTACGTACCCGTTTGTTTCGTATCGTTAGATATTTGGTTCTCCATCTCTCCCTGTCCGTGACAATGGCACGTACGAAGCAGACTGCCCGTAAATCAACCGGTGGCAAGGCGCCGAGGAAACAGCTGGCCACCAAGGCGGCCCGCAAGAGCGCTCCCGCCACCGGGGGCGTCAAGAAACCCCATCGCTACAGGCCCGGCACCGTCGCCCTGCGTGAGATCCGTCGTTACCAGAAGAGCACCGAGCTGCTGATCCGCAAGCTGCCCTTCCAGCGTCTGGTCCGTGAGATCGCCCAGGACTTCAAGACCGATCTCCGTTTCCAGAGCTCCGCTGTGATGGCGCTCCAGGAGGCCAGCGAGGCTTATCTGGTTGGCCTGTTCGAAGACACCAACCTGTGCGCCATCCACGCCAAGCGCGTCACCATCATGCCGAAGGACATCCAGCTCGCTAGGAGGATCCGTGGTGAGCGTGCTTAAGCGCATTTCGCCACCGCCGTCGCCGAGGCAATTGCCGAATTTTGACAAATTACAAAAGGCCCTTTTCAGGGCCGCAGTTCTTTCAAACCGCGTCATGATATTATCGTGCCTCAGCCGCGCTGATATTGCAACGTGAACATTTTTTTCATAGGTTCGTTCGTTAAAACCGTCGCATTATGAATTGCAATCAACTATACTTCTGTCAGAACCGCAACCCGAAATGTACATTATATTATGCAATGACACAAATATATTACATATTTCTGTTCTGGTAATTAAAAATACTCCAGTGTCGATTATTATTTGAACCCGGATTATATATTAATTTAATTGCTGATAACGTTTACAACTGAGAAATCAAAGAGTTTTTATTGCACTGCACTCAACAAAAAACAATATCGAACAGACAAAGGTAAGGGTGCAATTAGGATACACACATTGTTCCCTTATCTTCTGTGTCATTGTCTGTCATCGTATTTGCATTACCTGCTCGTTTTAGTTTAGTTAGTTTAATTTGTAAGTTCATAATAATTGTGTCTTGCAATTTTCGAGATACATACAAGCATGGACCGAATGGAATTATTGATATGCTTCATAATTTTGGTTATTTGGCGATTATTATTATTATTATTATTATTATTATTATTATTTCCGAATCAAGAGAGCGAAAGGGAGGGGCGCATAGGAGAATCGGTCGCTCCGTTCTCTATAAAAACAGGCCGATTTGATACTCGTCCGAGCAGTCTGCGGCTAAGTACGCTTGCGTACAGTCAATTTTCGTCCGTTCGTTGCGTTCGTGCATTAACCAACCGTTTTAATAATGACCGGCCGAGGCAAAGGCGGTAAAGGTCTGGGAAAAGGAGGAGCCAAGCGCCACAGGAAGGTGCTCCGTGATAACATCCAGGGTATCACGAAACCCGCCATCCGCCGTCTCGCCCGCAGGGGAGGCGTCAAGCGTATCTCCGGCCTGATCTACGAAGAGACCAGAGGCGTGTTGAAAGTGTTCCTCGAGAACGTCATCAGGGACGCCGTCACCTACACCGAGCACGCCAAGAGGAAGACCGTGACCGCCATGGATGTCGTCTACGCTCTCAAGAGGCAGGGACGCACCCTGTACGGTTTCGGCGGTTAAATCGAAACACCCACAGCACATTTCCGCCGTCGTCGTCGTCTGGGATTATTCGCATGGGTACATGAACGATGTGCTCATTCGAATGATGACAACAAAGAAAGGCCCTTTTCAGGGCCGCACATGATTCCTAGTACTCGGTGATCTGATACTGTAATACTGATCACCGAAAAGCTCTATATTTCATATGGACCGTTTGTACCGTACCTACATTGATTTGAGTTAGTTGATGAGCCGTTCAGGTGACGGAATTTTCTTTTTTATGTCATGTTAATTACATAATAATAATACATACAATAGTAATAGGGAGCTAGCACGAGCCACGAGCCGCAATATCTGTACGAGTAGTATATAATGAATTCGTATTGTGCCCGATGATGTAGTGCCGATCTTTCGGACTGTTTTTTATTCAACAGAACTAAAACCATCAGTCTGAATTATACACTAACTAATAGACTGTCTATTTTCGTCGTCGATCGTTAGGTTACTTACTTACTTGGATGATTGGGTGGTGTACGGCTGTCATCGGAGCTTGGTAATTCACTTATCATGACGTCTCGACTCTGACGAGGAACTCTGAAACGGAATGATATAATTTTGTTTGTTAATATTATGTTATTCGATACTAATTAGTGTTGCTTCTACAAAACAAAGGCCACGTTCGTTGATCATAAAATAGACTTTGATGTATGTATTTGAATAGGATTAATAAATCGAGAGACATAGAGGGAATTGCCCAACCAACCGCCCGATTGTAATTACTTGTATGTAGGAAAGTGATCAGCACTCGTAGGTTTGTTGATGATAATCTACAATTCATATTTCTTAAATCCGGTTACTTTATTGATTAACCTAAATAAAAAGCAAAGTATCTGTAAAGTGTGCAACATCATGTAAAGGTATCCGACTGGATACTGTTCGGAACGGCTCTGAACCTACGGTTGTGCGATACACTAACAGATGAAACCTTACTGGCTGAATTTATCGTTCCAATAATTACAAAGCATCCTGAATAATGTGTAACATTCAGCAGAGTCATGCGATTAAAACCTTCCAAGTCCGTGGTGTGCCGGTTACTAGATGTATCGGCCATCAGAGCACAAGGAGCGCGTCTCCGTGTTTTACGACCGCCGACTTTAGGAGGCTCAAATGTAAATCTTCGCTAGTGAAATGTCACATGTGCGTACATTAAAATGTTCGTGACAGACCATCGGTCGTAACGGAAATGCATTCAGTAACGAAAAGCTCTATGAAATCGGTGAAAATCACATTTAAATCAGCCTCCAGCGTCCGTAAGGGGACGAAACTCGAATTAAACTTCGAACTGCTAGTTTATTACTGTACCGAAATGGTAAACCTCAACATGGGGCGGTCAATAGTTTCACGGAGATTCGAAATACGAACGGAATAAAAGATTATCTACAATTTACATATGAAAAATATCGCACAAAACGATGACAGTTAGTGAAAAGTTGTCGATGTTCATGCGAGAAAACGCATCAGGAGACCGCGGCTCCCCTTACGGTATTGCTCCGGCTGCGTGCTAAAATACATAGACAGTGGCGCCGCAAGCGTCCTCGCACAGGAAACTAATCGCTCCAGTTGCGTTCCCGCGTAATCTTTTCCCGCCCAAAAGAGATACCTATTTTTGAGTGTGTGTTGTGTTAGTTGTGGTTGTTGTTGTTTGTCGTGTCGTCAATCCAACTGAATACAATGGCAGATTCAGCAGTAGTCGCATCGGAAGCCCCCGCGCCGGCCAGCCCGGCGAAGAAGCCGAAGGCGTCCGCCGCCGGAGGTGCCAAGAAACCGAAGCCGAAATCCACCCATCCCAAGACATCCGAAATGGTGAACAGCGCCATCAAGGAGTTGAAGGAGCGCAGCGGATCATCGCTGCAGGCCATCAAGAAGTACATCGCCGCCCAGTACAAGGTGGACGCCGAGAAACTGGCTCCGTTCATCAGGAAATACCTGAAGGGCGCCGTAGAATCCGGTGCTCTGATCCAGACCAAAGGTAAGGGTGCATCCGGCTCCTTCAAGCTGGAATCTAAATCATCCTCCGGCAAGAAACCCGCAGCGGGCGGCGCCTCCGCCGCCGCCGCCAAGAAGAAGGCGAAGAAACCGACCGCGTCCGCCGCGGCTTCAGCGAAATCCAAGAGGGCCGCCGCCGGTGCTAAATCTAAGAAGTCCGCCACCGCCGCCGCTGCCGCGTCACCCGCCAAGGCGAAGAGCTCCTCCGCCGCCGCGACGAAGGACAAGAAGGCAGCAGCCGCCAAAAAGAAGCCCGCCGCAGCGAAGAAAGCCGCCGCCTCTCCGTCCAAAGCGAAAGCCGCCGCCGCACCTAAAGCTAAGAAAACCGCCAAACCCCCCACGAAGAAACCCAAAGCTCCCAAACCCAAGAAGGCAGCCGCTGCGCCTAAATCCAAATCAGCAGCGAAGAAAGCCGCCGCCAAAAAGTAAATCTCCAATCATCCGAAGACACGCAGACAGAGCAACGCTCCGCGCGTACTCTCTATCCGCTCCGGATGGACGACGATTACAAAAACAGCCCTTTTCAGGGCTAACATATGCATCATTTGCTGAAATACCTGGTAGCATCTTCATGGTTATTTCGTGACAAGTTTCATGGGTACGTTTCAAAACCGTTTCAAAACCTTAAATTCATAATAATAAAGATCCCTAGAGTCAAAATTGACGATTTGTAGAGTCGACGATTTCAGTTCACCTAATAATATTATACTTGATAATTGGATGCCGCTGCATTCTTCATAGTCATGATTAGACGAAGAGTTTTCGTCGATGACCTCCACCAAGTTTTACCACCACCGATACACTTTCTGTGGGAAAACTTTTGGTTGAATCAGGTCCAATTTTAAGGTAGGTACACCAAGTAAATCGTAAATATTATTTCGGCACATAAGTAGAGAGTCGATTAGTTTATCTATAACAATTTTAGTGGGCTACAAACTTTGATATTGGTAAATACTCCTCATGATATTGGCGTGAATGACAATGCCTACTTACATACAAAGTGCAACAACAATATCAAAATTTTTGCCATTTCACTGAACCATAATATATCAAACGGTAATAACGAGTGGGTTAATTTACAGACAGCCAACAATCAGGTTTTTATAATCTAAAGTAGATATAGGTTAATGATGAATAAAAAGTCATTGAAGCAGGCGAGTGAAATAACCGAATCGTCGGTGATGCCACTTTAATCATATCATTATTTGTGTTTGTTTGTTTGTTTGTTTCTTATTGTCATAACTATTGACATTTTGATTAAGTTTAGGTAGCTCTACGTGAAATTATAATTAAGTATGTGTTAGTTATGTGTGATATCATGAATGTAGGTATTCAAGTGAATGGATGAATTAATAGAGCCAGCGCACCGGCCGGCCGGCAGGCAGGCATGATGCTACAATTTCGAATTCACGCGGCCTATGAAATTTACAGCATGCTGTGTATATTTGCCGATGCGATCAATATACACGACACGCATGAATCAATTGATTCACATCGGGAATCGGGTATTCTGGCGTGCGTTTTCGTATTCCTCGTCGGGTCGGGTCGGGGATCTGGATATGGATATGGGATGCTGGATTCGTTCCGTTTCCTCTTCTTCCGCTCCTCGCGACGCCCTGCCTGCCGCCTGCCAGCCAGCTTTCCTCGCTCTTCTCGTTTCCGCCCGACTGCCCGACTGCCCGACTCCGATCACATCATTAATCTCTCGTTTGTTTGTCTGTGCCGTTTCCGTTAATCATTTTTGGCCGCGCGGCGCGGCGCGAACGAATTATCAGGGACGCGCGTGCGTTCTCTCTGTTCGTGTCCGTCTTTCTGTAGGAGCGATCTCTCGTTCGTTCGATCCGTGTCCCCCTGCCGGCTTTTATGCCGCGCAAGAATATAAATATACCAAGCGACTTTTTTCGATATTCAGGTGTCTCGGTTTGCGTGCGTTCTCGAGCGCACGTCAATCGTAGACGCTTTTCCGCTCTCTAGTCCCCGCACTAGTTGAGCACCCCAAATTTCAGGGGTCGTTTTCACGACCCAGGCTTCGTACCGTATTTCGTAAATTTCATAGAACAGTCGTTTTCACGACTATCTTCGTTCGCCGCCTGCTGCCCGACGTCGCTGGTTATTCGTTCTTCGTGTTTCGTCGAACGTGAGCTGCGTCGACGGGCTTCGACGTTCCAGGGGTTCTTCGAGTAGTAAGTTCGCCGTGATCAAGACTTCGTGGGCTGGTGGATACGCGTAACGGTGCCAACGAAACCAGTCGGCGTTGCCCCGGTGCGCACTGTTTAGCCCTTCAGGCAAACAACAAACCGGAAGTCCCGATCCCATTTGCACTGGGCCTTACCCAGGGTGACGGAACCAGCGCTGTCCGAGCTAGGGGCACCGCTGCGGCCGTCCCGACCCCCCCTACCGCCGGTAGGGAGGCTTAGTTAGGTTTTTGTTAGGTCGATTATAAAATATATATTTATTATATCAATTATTGTTGTCTGCCCTCGTAAAATGTCAGCCACTCAGGCCATCTCACTTTTGAATGCCCTTCAGGCATTCCTCGAGTCTCTTGCTTCACAAGGGATTCAGGTCCCCCCGCAATTTGCCGACCTTGTTGGCTCAGTTACAGCCCTCCCCGCCCCTCAGGCACCTCAACCGGCCCCTCAGGCCCCGCTGCTTCACAGCTCCCCCGCCTCCTCGGCCTCCTCAATGGAGGTCGAGACTACGGACGCCGCCTCGACGGCAACCACATCCTCGGCCTCAGCCGTCTCCCGTAGACCGAAGCGCACTGCTTCCAGCAGCAGTGCCGATTCCGATACCACTTCCCAAGTGGAATCACTCACGGGTTCCCAAAAGACCTCCGACGCCAGCTTTACGCTGGTAGAACGCCGCTCAAAGCGGTCTAAGAAGGCCCCGGTGTCGCCGACACCCGCCTCCAAGCCGGGTTCGCCGACACCGACAGTCGTACCGGCGACCCAGTCGCCAGTACCCTCCCTCATGTCGCTAAATGTGACGATTCCCGCCGGCCAAGCCGCCGCTCCCACCAAGCCAGCTACACGCTGCGATCCTGTCCTCGCGAAAGCGAAGACCCCTCCCCCCGTGTTCCTACGGGATAAGTCAAAATGGCCCCTGGTCTCCAGACTGTGTGTTGAAAATAAAATCAACTACACTAAAGCTCTTAATATGTCGGAGGCAGTTAAAATAACAGTCCCGACAATTACGGACTTCCGCGCGCTAACGCACCTACTATCCATTAAGAGTCTGGCTTGTCATACCTACGCCCTCGCCGAAGAGCGTAAAGTTAAGGCAGTACTCAGGGGAGTCCCAGATGAGATCCCCAACGACGTTATCCTAGAGGACATTCAGTCCCAGGGATTCCCCGCCGTGGCTGTGCATAAGATGCACAGCAGAAACGGCCGTAGATTCCCCCTAGCATTGGTCATTCTGACCAACTCGCCCAGGTCTAGGGAATTTTTCAGAGAGGCCCGCACTATCTGCGGCCTCTCAGGTATCTCGGTTGAGATGCCGCATCGCCGCGGGCACCCAGGTCAGTGCCACAGGTGCCAACTCTATGGGCACGCAGCAAAGAACTGCACAGCGAGCCCCAGGTGCGTTAAGTGCCTGGAGCCGCATATCACTAAAGAATGTAACCGCACTCCCGAGTGGACCTCTCCTCCGGCATGTGTACTGTGTGGCCAGTCCGGTCACACAGCAAATTACAGGGGCTGCCCACGCGCTCCCCGTACAATACGTCAAACTAATAGGAGGGCGGCACCCAAACAGGCCCCGCCCCTCATTAGTAACACGAACTTCCCGCCGCTGCGCCACCGGGATTCCCCGGCAGCAAAGCCCGCCCAACCCACGCCCACTCCAGTGCTCGCATGGAGACAGCGTCCGGCTGCACCCACCCACCCTGCTCCGCAAGCAGGTCCCAAGAATACTCCCCAGCCTTCAATGGCTGAGGACCTTCAGCTAATATTTGACACTATGCAAGGCGTAGATATGTCACAAATCTCACAGTGCGCAGGCAAACTGCGTGCTGCACGCACTCACAGAGATCGGATGATGGTAATCATCCAATACGAATCTCTATTAAAAACTTTATAAACAAAATAAAATGAATCCTCCACTAAGCACCACGACTGGTCGCACAAAACCCAGGGGTTTATCCCTAATTTCATTTAACACCCGAGGACTAACCAACCAACTCCCGGAGCTCAAACTGTTCATTAAGAACATACAGCCCGAGCTAATCCTTGTCCAAGAGACATTTTTAAAACCCCAGCACACCAGGGGCCTCACCATTCCTAAATACTCCCTTGTGCGTGATGACAGGCCCGCATCGGTCCAACGAGGCGGCACTGCCATATACTACAAGAGGAGTATTCACTGTTCTCCCATCACCACGCCTCCACTCACCAACATGGAGGCCACAGTTTGCAGGTTGGCCATGACAGGTCACAGGACCATAGTCTTGGCATCAGTCTACTTACCTAGTGGTTCAGAGCCCCTTCGCAGTGACTTCGAGGCATTACTCAAACTAGGGCAGTCCGTCATTATGTTCGGCGATTTTAATTGCAAACATACTGACTGGACGTGCCTGTCGACCAACAATAATGGTGTTAAATTACTAGACATAACGAAGTCACTCGACCTCGACGTCATTTCCCCGGTCACACCGACACATTACCCGGATAATCCGCTGCAGTCGCCTGATATCCTTGACTTTGCCATCGTCAAGGATATCAATCTTGACCTTAAGACTATACAGCCACTAGACGACTTAGGTTCCGACCACCGCCCGGTGTCACTTATACTAGGTCCACAAAACGACCCTCCTGTTCAGAAAACCTATACCAACTGGGAAGGTTTCAAACGCACCCTATCTTCGGCCTTAGAAGCCCCAGACTGCCCACTCACGATTTCATCCGACTATCTCGATAGCACGGATAAAATCGACTCGATAGTCGATTCACTCACTACCGCCATCAACTCGGCTATTAGTGACAATGCAAAGGTTGCTAAGCATGGCAAGCCCAAGCTCCCCTTGGTCATTAGCAACCTAATCAAAGCTAAAAACGCCGCTCTCCGCAGAGCTAGGCGTTACCCCACCCCCGATCATAGGACAGCCGCAAACCGGCTCCAACGTAAAGTCAGATCCACCCTCGCGGAATACAGAGACGCTCAAAGAGACGTTATTATGAGTAATATCACTCCATCCCACACGGCGTACTACAGGATGGCGAAAGCCCTCCGACTAGACGCCCGCACCTTCACCCCTCCGTTGTCTTGTTCCGATGGCACAATTGCCTTCGAGGACGATGAAAAAGCAGAATGCTTCGCAGACAGCATTGCTTCACAATGCTCCCCGAGTACCCAACCCACAGACCCAGCTCATATCCAGGCGGTGGAAGACGAAGTCGATTACAAAGACTCCCGTCCAGTCACCGCCGACCCCATAACAGTTTCCAACGATGAAATACTATTCATCATTAGGAGACAGAAATCCAAGAAGGCCCCGGGTGCGGATGGAATTTCCAACCAGGCACTTAAGCAGCTGCCTCGGCAGGTGCTTACCTTACTTGCGATTATATTCAATGCTTGCTTCGACCTAAGCTACTTTCCAAAAGCTTGGAAAGAAGCTATAGTCATAGGCATTCCAAAGCCGGGTAAACCCTTGAGTAACCCGGCTAATCACAGACCCATCAGCCTACTCAAGGCAATGGCCAAACTTCTAGAGAGAGTCATACTCGCTCGAATGAAGGACCACCTGTTCCCAGCGGACGGTGACCCCCTCATTATTCCCCATCAGTTCGGGTTTCGTGCCAAGCACTCATGCCCTCAACAAGTACACCGAATAGTTGAGTACATACTCACCGGGTTCTACCCCAGGGGACTCAGAACAGTCGCAGTGTTCTTTGATGTAGCCAAGGCTTTCGATAAAGTCTGGCACTCCGGCCTAATTTACAAGCTGTATAATACAGGCTTACCCGACCGACTAGTCAAACTAGTCGGCTCCTATCTAAAAGATCGCACCTTTCGTTTCAAACACGAAGGTACGCTCTCCACCCCCCGCCCCCTCCGGGCGGGGGTCCCTCAGGGCTCGGTACTCGCCCCTCTATTATACACAACCTACACCAATGATATACCTATTCCGGCACAAGGTATTCAACTCTCCCTATTTGCAGACGATACTGCCCTGTACGTCAGGGGCCTCAGAATCGAAACACTCACCGACAAACTCCAAAAGGCCGTTAACGACCTCGGAGATTGGTTCAAAAAATGGCGTATCGATGTGAATCCAGAGAAAAGCTCTGCGATTCACTTCGATCGCAAACGCCGTCTTACCCGCTACCCTCTTATCCGTATGCTAGGTACGCCCATCCCGTGGGCACGTACCACCAAGTACCTAGGCGTAACGCTCGATCGTACGCTCTCATTCAGACCACACATACTCCGAGTTACCAAACTCGCCCGCCTGTACATGGGCCGGCTTAACAGCATGTTAGGCCGGCACAGTAAAATGTCTCTTAGGAACAAGCGAACACTTTTTAAGGTTTGCGTGCGGCCAGTCATGACATACGCCGCCCCAATCTTTGCACATGCCAGTCCCTCCGCTCTGTATAACCTACAGGTAGTCCAGAATCTCTTCTGCCGCCGGGCCACGGATGCTCCGTGGTACGTGCGAAACGCAGACCTGCACAGAGATCTCGATTTACCTACTATACAACAATACATTAGGACGCTCTCCACCGCTTTTTTCAAGCGATCCGAAGAGCACCCTAACCCATTAATACGCGAGACAGTAAATTACACTACTCCATCCATGCCGTCGAGGTACAAAGTCCGTAGACCGAGATATGCACTCTCGGACCCCCCTGATCAGCTCTCGGCGAAACTGGACCAGCTTAAGGCTGCCCAGGCCGAATAACCATCATCCCACATGTCATTTGCACCATAAGTGATTAAGTATTCCCAGCGGGTGACCCTCTAGAGGGTCCCTGCTTGCGCGCCCACCTCCCAACCCGGGTGTCGCTCCGATGAAGGCTGCTTAGCATTCCCATGCCACAGCCAGTAAAGGTGGTTTTTAGTGGGTAGGTGCCACTCTGGTGAGTCCCACATAACCCCGCAGACGGCTGCGGAGGTATTCATGACGAATCTTCCACCTCCCTCCCGCGAGGGTGCTTCGGCAGCAAAAAAAAAAAAAAAAAAAAAATTTTCGATATTCCATCGCCGAACGCTCGCTCGTGCGCGCGCGTCTCGACTGAGTATATTGTGCTTTTTTTTCTCTTGAAACAATCAATTAAACAGACAATATGTCCGGCCGTGGTAAAGGTGGCAAGGTAAAGGGAAAGGCGAAGTCCCGTTCCAACCGTGCCGGTCTTCAGTTCCCCGTCGGTCGTATCCACAGGCTGCTCAGGAAGGGCAACTACGCGGAGCGAGTGGGCGCCGGTGCACCGGTGTACCTCGCCGCCGTCATGGAATACCTGGCCGCTGAAGTGCTCGAGTTGGCCGGCAACGCCGCCAGAGACAACAAAAAGACCAGGATCATCCCGAGACATCTCCAACTGGCCATCCGCAACGACGAGGAGCTGAACAAGCTCCTATCCGGTGTCACCATCGCCCAGGGCGGTGTATTGCCGAACATCCAGGCGGTGCTCCTCCCCAAGAAGACCGAGAAGAAGGCTTAAGGGTCTCGATAGCATTTAAAATATGTACTTATATTAAGACAACAGCCATCCGCGGTTGGATGTTGTGTCTGTGCCGAAAGAAGAAACGGCCCTTTTCAGGGCCACAATATGATTCATAGTGATGGCATAATTTGGTTATTTGCATTACGGCGTTGCCGAATGTATAATAGATTATGTGTATGGTAAATTTCATAGGCCGTCAATACCGTCGAACCTAACCCAACCCAACATAACACATACCGCAACCTAACCTAACCTAAACTGACCTTAACACGATATGATAAACGCTGGGGCCAGCCCGTAAAACATAAAATCTATTTGTGCATTTACATCATTATAATGTTATGATCTGTCTATCTATCTATCTATCTATCTATGGATGGATTGATTGTTATATAATATTAATTGTTATGTCTGAATCTCGTACACTTTGTTAGATAAATTCATTATAACATTGCAGCGACAATTATTCATCATAGATCGTTAGCTTCTATAATAGGTTGATGGTTACACTGTTGCCTATCGATTTTTGACAGCGTTAAGGGATGTATTAAGATATTATCACAATTTTGGACAGGATTGCTTACAATTCGATATCGTACGACAACAACAATATAATATAATTAGGTGCGACGACGAGCGCAGCGAGGAGGAGTGGTTAGTCTGTATGCAGGCTATGCAGCGCGAGCCGAGCGAGCGAAGCGAGCGTGCCGCGGCAGCGGCCGGCGAAGCGCCAAAAAAGGGATCTGCATACGACTCAATATCGGTCCCAATTCAACGGTCACCTCTCCAGTAAGCAATTTCAATATTTCCAAGTTACAACTGAATCCTATGTAACGCGTGTAACGTCACCTCTGTACGTAGTACGGTAAGGGTGAAATTGTAGAGCATGCGATTCGACGCAAACGGTGGGGTCTCGCTGTGCCCTGCCGGCTCCGCCGTAAACGGCGGCGCCCCGTTATATAGCCGCCGGGATAGTTCACGTCAAACTCACTACACTCGACGACACCGTTGCGAGAGCGCGTCCGAGTACGTGATACGTTTGATTATACCGAAACAGCAAACATGCCACCCAAGACTAGCGGCAAGGCTGCCAAGAAATCCGGCAAGGCACAAAAGAACATCTCCAAGTCGGACAAGAAGAAGAAGAAGCACAAGAGGAAGGAGAGCTACGCCATCTACATTTACAAGGTGCTGAAGCAGGTCCACCCCGACACCGGTATCTCCAGTAAGGCCATGTCGATCATGAACTCGTTCGTGAACGACATCTTCGAGCGGATCGCCGCCGAAGCGTCCCGTCTGGCGCATTACAACAAGCGCTCCACGATCACGTCGAGGGAGGTGCAGACCTCGGTGCGGCTGCTGCTGCCCGGTGAGCTCGCCAAGCACGCCGTCAGCGAGGGTACCAAGGCCGTCACCAAGTACACCAGCTCCAAGTGAACGAACACCACCGGACCGGACCCGACCCGAGCCGTGCATGATTCGTATGGTATAGTGTCTACTCTACTCTATACTACTACGCATACACGACACGACGGTCGCAAAACAAAGGCCCTTTTCAGGGCCACAATATGTTTCATTTGCATTTCTTTACAATACAATGCTGTTATGTTTCACAGGCACCTTAGACCGTATCTTTTATACCGTTACATTACATTAATAGCAATTAATAACGTGCAGCGGCAGCAGACCCAGAACCCAAGCAATACCACCGTAGAGTCTTAAGAAACACGAGCACGCCACTGCATTCACTTCATTCCAATAATAATAATAATACTAATTATGATACCATAAACTCGGGAGAATAACACATGCAAACACTGTTAGGTGCGTAAAAGATGCTTGCTTGCTCACTTACTTAGTTACCTACTTACTTGCTTACTTACTCACTTTGTACAGTCAGATTTAATAGTCGATAATTATGCCCATAGACAACCTAGCTCTGATGAATTCTGTTGTTTGTTGCACATCATTCGCATCGTTATCTGGACCGAACATGTAAAAATCAGTAATTAGAATTTGAGATGATAATAATAATAATAAAGTTATCGGATTCACGCCCGGGCTGAGAACTCCCTACCTCCGTCGTCGGTAGGCGCAGCCGTAAAATTATAAATACCGGCGAGAAAATTTTTACGAGAGCAGACATCATTCGCATTCGAAGCGCGCCGCCCGTCGCTACGTACCCGTTTGTTTCGTATCGTTAGATATTTGGTTCTCCATCTCTCCCTGTCCGTGACAATGGCACGTACGAAGCAGACTGCCCGTA
This sequence comes from Marasmarcha lunaedactyla, assembly GCA_923062675.1. Classification (NCBI taxonomy): domain Eukaryota; kingdom Metazoa; phylum Arthropoda; class Insecta; order Lepidoptera; family Pterophoridae; genus Marasmarcha; species Marasmarcha lunaedactyla. The sequence continues at coordinate 16,529,174 of OV281364.1, read as the reverse complement.
AATCAACCGGTGGCAAGGCGCCGAGGAAACAGCTGGCCACCAAGGCGGCCCGCAAGAGCGCTCCCGCCACCGGGGGCGTCAAGAAACCCCATCGCTACAGGCCCGGCACCGTCGCCCTGCGTGAGATCCGTCGTTACCAGAAGAGCACCGAGCTGCTGATCCGCAAGCTGCCCTTCCAGCGTCTGGTCCGTGAGATCGCCCAGGACTTCAAGACCGATCTCCGTTTCCAGAGCTCCGCTGTGATGGCGCTCCAGGAGGCCAGCGAGGCTTATCTGGTTGGCCTGTTCGAAGACACCAACCTGTGCGCCATCCACGCCAAGCGCGTCACCATCATGCCGAAGGACATCCAGCTCGCTAGGAGGATCCGTGGTGAGCGTGCTTAAGCGCATTTCGCCACCGCCGTCGCCGAGGCAATTGCCGAATTTTGACAAATTACAAAAGGCCCTTTTCAGGGCCGCAGTTCTTTCAAACCGCGTCATGATATTATCGTGCCTCAGCCGCGCTGATATTGCAACGTGAACATTTTTTTCATAGGTTCGTTCGTTAAAACCGTCGCATTATGAATTGCAATCAACTATACTTCTGTCAGAACCGCAACCCGAAATGTACATTATATTATGCAATGACACAAATATATTACATATTTCTGTTCTGGTAATTAAAAATACTCCAGTGTCGATTATTATTTGAACCCGGATTATATATTAATTTAATTGCTGATAACGTTTACAACTGAGAAATCAAAGAGTTTTTATTGCACTGCACTCAACAAAAAACAATATCGAAAAGGGTGCAATTAGGATACACACATTGTTCCCTTATCTTCTGTGTCATTGTCTGTCATCGTATTTGCATTACCTGCTCGTTTTAGTTTAGTTAGTTTAATTTGTAAGTTCATAATAATTGTGTCTTGCAATTTTCGAGATACATACAAGCATGGACCGAATGGAATTATTGATATGCTTCATAATTTTGGTTATTTGGCGATTATTATTATTATTATTATTATTATTATTATTATTTCCGAATCAAGAGAGCGAAAGGGAGGGGCGCATAGGAGAATCGGTCGCTCCGTTCTCTATAAAAACAGGCCGATTTGATACTCGTCCGAGCAGTCTGCGGCTAAGTACGCTTGCGTACAGTCAATTTTCGTCCGTTCGTTGCGTTCGTGCATTAACCAACCGTTTTAATAATGACCGGCCGAGGCAAAGGCGGTAAAGGTCTGGGAAAAGGAGGAGCCAAGCGCCACAGGAAGGTGCTCCGTGATAACATCCAGGGTATCACGAAACCCGCCATCCGCCGTCTCGCCCGCAGGGGAGGCGTCAAGCGTATCTCCGGCCTGATCTACGAAGAGACCAGAGGCGTGTTGAAAGTGTTCCTCGAGAACGTCATCAGGGACGCCGTCACCTACACCGAGCACGCCAAGAGGAAGACCGTGACCGCCATGGATGTCGTCTACGCTCTCAAGAGGCAGGGACGCACCCTGTACGGTTTCGGCGGTTAAATCGAAACACCCACAGCACATTTCCGCCGTCGTCGTCGTCTGGGATTATTCGCATGGGTACATGAACGATGTGCTCATTCGAATGATGACAACAAAGAAAGGCCCTTTTCAGGGCCGCACATGATTCCTAGTACTCGGTGATCTGATACTGTAATACACTGATCACCGAAAAGCTCTATATTTCATATGGACCGTTTGTACCGTACCTACATTGATTTGAGTTAGTTGATGAGCCGTTCAGGTGACGGAATTTTCTTTTTTATGTCATGTTAATTACATAATAATAATAATACATACAATAGTAATAGGGAGCTAGCACGAGCCACGAGCCGCAATATCTGTACGAGTAGTATATAATGAATTCGTATTGTGCCCGATGATGTAGTGCCGATCTTTCGGACTGTTTTTTATTCAACAGAACAAAAACCATCAGTCTGAATTATACACTAGCCTAATAGACTGTCTATTTTCGTCGTCGATCGTTAGGTTACTTACTTACTTGGATGATTGGGTGGTGTACGGCTGTCATCGGAGCTTGGTAATTCACTTATCATGACGTCTCGACTCTGACGAGGAACTCTGAAACGGAATGATATAATTTTGTTTGTTAATATTATGTTATTCGATACTAATTAGTGTTGCTTCTACAAAACAAAGGCCACGTTCGTTGATCATAAAATAGACTTTGATGTATGTATTTGAATAGGATTAATAAATCGAGAGACATAGAGGGAATTGCCCAACCAACCGCCCGATTGTAATTACTTGTATGTAGGAAAGTGATCAGCACTCGTAGGTTTGTTGATGATAATCTTTCAATTCATATTTCTTAAATCCGGTTACTTAATTGCTTAACCTAAATAAAAAGCAAAGTATCTGTAAAGTGTGCAACATCATGTAAAGGTATCCGACTGGATACTGTTCGGAACGGCTCTGAACCTACGGTTGTGCGATACACTAACAGATGAAACCTTACTGGCTGAATTTATCGTTCCAATAATTACAAAGCATCCTGAATAATGTGTAACATTCAGCAGAGTCATGCGATTAAAACCTTCCAAGTCCGTGGTGTGCCGGTTACTAGATGTATCGGCCATCAGAGCACAAGGAGCGCGTCTCCGTGTTTTACGACCGCCGACTTTAGGAGGCTCAAATGTAAATCTTCGCTAGTGAAATGTCACATGTGCGTACATTAAAATGTTCGTGACAGACCATCGGTCGTAACGGAAATGCATTCAGTAACGAAAAGCTCTATGAAATCGGTGAAAATCACATTTAAATCAGCCTCCAGCGTCCGTAAGGGGACGAAACTCGAATTAAACTTCGAACTGCTAGTTTATTACTGTACCGAAATGGTAAACCTCAACATGGGGCGGTCAATAGTTTCACGGAGATTCGAAATACGAACGGAATAAAAGATTATCTACAATTTACATATGAAAAATATCGCACAAAACGATGACAGTTAGTGAAAAGTTGTCGATGTTCATGCGAGAAAACGCATCAGGAGACCGCGGCTCCCCTTACGGTATTGCTCCGGCTGCGTGCTAAAATACATAGACAGTGGCGCCGCAAGCGTCCTCGCACAGGAAACTAATCGCTCCAGTTGCGTTCCCGCGTAATCTTTTCCCGCCCAAAAGAGATACCTATTTTTGAGTGTGTGTTGTGTTAGTTGTGGTTGTTGTTGTTTGTCGTGTCGTCAATCCAACTGAATACAATGGCAGATTCAGCAGTAGTCGCATCGGAAGCCCCCGCGCCGGCCAGCCCGGCGAAGAAGCCGAAGGCGTCCGCCGCCGGAGGTGCCAAGAAACCGAAGCCGAAATCCACCCATCCCAAGACATCCGAAATGGTGAACAGCGCCATCAAGGAGTTGAAGGAGCGCAGCGGATCATCGCTGCAGGCCATCAAGAAGTACATCGCCGCCCAGTACAAGGTGGACGCCGAGAAACTGGCTCCGTTCATCAGGAAATACCTGAAGGGCGCCGTAGAATCCGGTGCTCTGATCCAGACCAAAGGTAAGGGTGCATCCGGCTCCTTCAAGCTGGAATCTAAATCATCCTCCGGCAAGAAACCCGCAGCGGGCGGCGCCTCCGCCGCCGCCGCCAAGAAGAAGGCGAAGAAACCGACCGCGTCCGCCGCGGCTTCAGCGAAATCCAAGAGGGCCGCCGCCGGTGCTAAATCTAAGAAGTCCGCCACCGCCGCCGCTGCCGCGTCACCCGCCAAGGCGAAGAGCTCCTCCGCCGCCGCGACGAAGGACAAGAAGGCAGCAGCCGCCAAAAAGAAGCCCGCCGCAGCGAAGAAAGCCGCCGCCTCTCCGTCCAAAGCGAAAGCCGCCGCCGCACCTAAAGCTAAGAAAACCGCCAAACCCCCCACGAAGAAACCCAAAGCTCCCAAACCCAAGAAGGCAGCCGCTGCGCCTAAATCCAAATCAGCAGCGAAGAAAGCCGCCGCCAAAAAGTAAATCTCCAATCATCCGAAGACACGCAGACAGAGCAACGCTCCGCGCGTACTCTCTATCCGCTCCGGATGGACGACGATTACAAAAACAGCCCTTTTCAGGGCTAACATATGCATCATTTGCTGAAATACCTGGTAGCATCTTCATAGAGATGGTTATTTCGTGACAAGTTTCATGGGTACGTTTCAAAACCGTTTCAAAACCTTAAATTCATAATAATAAAGATCCCTAGAGTCAAAATTGACGATTTGTAGAGTCGACGATTTCAGTTCACCTAATAATATTATACTTGATAATTGGATGCCGCTGCATTCTTCATAGTCATGATTAGACGAAGAGTTTTCGTCGATGACCTCCACCAAGTTTTACCACCACCGATACACTTTCTGTGGGAAAACTTTTGGTTGAATCAGGTCCAATTTTAAGGTAGGTACACCAAGTAAATCGTAAATATTATTTCGGCACATAAGTAGAGAGTCGATTAGTTTATCTATAACAATTTTAGTGGGCTACAAACTTTGATATTGGTAAATACTCCTCATGATATTGGCGTGAATGACAATGCCTACTTACATACAAAGTGCAACAACAATATCAAAATTTTTGCCATTTCACTGAACCATAATATATCAAACGGTAATAACGAGTGGGTTAATTTACAGACAGCCAACAATCAGGTTTTTATAATCTAAAGTAGATATAGGTTAATGATGAATAAAAAGTCATTGAAGCAGGCGAGTGAAATAACCGAATCGTCGGTGATGCCACTTTAATCATATCATTATTTGTGTTTGTTTGTTTGTTTGTTTCTTATTGTCATAACTATTGACATTTTGATTAAGTTTAGGTAGCTCTACGTGAAATTATAATTAAGTATGTGTTAGTTATGTGTGATATCATGAATGTAGGTATTCAAGTGAATGGATGAATTAATAGAGCCAGCGCACCGGCCGGCCGGCAGGCAGGCATGATGCTACAATTTCGAATTCACGCGGCCTATGAAATTTACAGCATGCTGTGTATATTTGCCGATGCGATCAATATACACGACACGCATGAATCAATTGATTCACATCGGGAATCGGGTATTCTGGCGTGCGTTTTCGTATTCCTCGTCGGGTCGGGTCGGGGATCTGGATATGGATATGGGATGCTGGATTCGTTCCGTTTCCTCTTCTTCCGCTCCTCGCGACGCCCTGCCTGCCGCCTGCCAGCCAGCTTTCCTCGCTCTTCTCGTTTCCGCCCGACTGCCCGACTGCCCGACTCCGATCACATCATTAATCTCTCGTTTGTTTGTCTGTGCCGTTTCCGTTAATCATTTTTGGCCGCGCGGCGCGGCGCGAACGAATTATCAGGGACGCGCGTGCGTTCTCTCTGTTCGTGTCCGTCTTTCTGTAGGAGCGATCTCTCGTTCGTTCGATCCGTGTCCCCCTGCCGGCTTTTATGCCGCGCAAGAATATAAATATACCAAGCGACTTTTTTCGATATTCCATCGCCGAACGCTCGCTCGTGCGCGCGCGTCTCGACTGAGTATATTGTGCTTTTTTTTCTCTTGAAACAATCAATTAAACAGACAATATGTCCGGCCGTGGTAAAGGTGGCAAGGTAAAGGGAAAGGCGAAGTCCCGTTCCAACCGTGCCGGTCTTCAGTTCCCCGTCGGTCGTATCCACAGGCTGCTCAGGAAGGGCAACTACGCGGAGCGAGTGGGCGCCGGTGCACCGGTGTACCTCGCCGCCGTCATGGAATACCTGGCCGCTGAAGTGCTCGAGTTGGCCGGCAACGCCGCCAGAGACAACAAAAAGACCAGGATCATCCCGAGACATCTCCAACTGGCCATCCGCAACGACGAGGAGCTGAACAAGCTCCTATCCGGTGTCACCATCGCCCAGGGCGGTGTATTGCCGAACATCCAGGCGGTGCTCCTCCCCAAGAAGACCGAGAAGAAGGCTTAAGGGTCTCGATAGCATTTAAAATATGTACTTATATTAAGACAACAGCCATCCGCGGTTGGATGTTGTGTCTGTGCCGAAAGAAGAAACGGCCCTTTTCAGGGCCACAATATGATTCATAGTGATGGCATAATTTGGTTATTTGCATTACGGCGTTGCCGAATGTATAATAGATTATGTGTATGGTAAATTTCATAGGCCGTCAATACCGTCGAACCTAACCCAACCCAACATAACACATACCGCAACCTAACCTAACCTAAACTGACCTTAACACGATATGATAAACGCTGGGGCCAGCCCGTAAAACATAAAATCTATTTGTGCATTTACATCATTATAATGTTATGATCTGTCTATCTATCTATCTATCTATCTATGGATGGATTGATTGTTATATAATATTAATTGTTATGTCTGAATCTCGTACACTTTGTTAGATAAATTCATTATAACATTGCAGCGACAATTATTCATCATAGATCGTTAGCTTCTATAATAGGTTGATGGTTACACTGTTGCCTATCGATTTTTGACAGCGTTAAGGGATGTATTAAGATATTATCACAATTTTGGACAGGATTGCTTACAATTCGATATCGTACGACAACAACAATATAATATAATTAGGTGCGACGACGAGCGCAGCGAGGAGGAGTGGTTAGTCTGTATGCAGGCTATGCAGCGCGAGCCGAGCGAGCGAAGCGAGCGTGCCGCGGCAGCGGCCGGCGAAGCGCCAAAAAAGGGATCTGCATACGACTCAATATCGGTCCCAATTCAACGGTCACCTCTCCAGTAAGCAATTTCAATATTTCCAAGTTACAACTGAATCCTATGTAACGCGTGTAACGTCACCTCTGTACGTAGTACGGTAAGGGTGAAATTGTAGAGCATGCGATTCGACGCAAACGGTGGGGTCTCGCTGTGCCCTGCCGGCTCCGCCGTAAACGGCGGCGCCCCGTTATATAGCCGCCGGGATAGTTCACGTCAAACTCACTACACTCGACGACACCGTTGCGAGAGCGCGTCCGAGTACGTGATACGTTTGATTATACCGAAACAGCAAACATGCCACCCAAGACTAGCGGCAAGGCTGCCAAGAAATCCGGCAAGGCACAAAAGAACATCTCCAAGTCGGACAAGAAGAAGAAGAAGCACAAGAGGAAGGAGAGCTACGCCATCTACATTTACAAGGTGCTGAAGCAGGTCCACCCCGACACCGGTATCTCCAGTAAGGCCATGTCGATCATGAACTCGTTCGTGAACGACATCTTCGAGCGGATCGCCGCCGAAGCGTCCCGTCTGGCGCATTACAACAAGCGCTCCACGATCACGTCGAGGGAGGTGCAGACCTCGGTGCGGCTGCTGCTGCCCGGTGAGCTCGCCAAGCACGCCGTCAGCGAGGGTACCAAGGCCGTCACCAAGTACACCAGCTCCAAGTGAACGAACACCACCGGACCGGACCCGACCCGAGCCGTGCATGATTCGTATGGTATAGTGTCTACTCTACTCTATACTACTACGCATACACGACACGACGGTCGCAAAACAAAGGCCCTTTTCAGGGCCACAATATGTTTCATTTGCATTTCTTTACAATACAATGCTGTTATGTTTCACAGGCACCTTAGACCGTATCTTTTATACCGTTACATTACATTAATAGCAATTAATAACGTGCAGCGGCAGCAGACCCAGAACCCAAGCAATACCACCGTAGAGTCTTAAGAAACACGAGCACGCCACTGCATTCACTTCATTCCAATAATAATAATAATACTAATTATGATACCATAAACTCGGGAGAATAACACATGCAAACACTGTTAGGTGCGTAAAAGATGCTTGCTTGCTCACTTACTTAGTTACCTACTTACTTGCTTACTTACTCACTTTGTACAGTCAGATTTAATAGTCGATAATTATGCCCATAGACAACCTAGCTCTGATGAATTCTGTTGTTTGTTGCACATCATTCGCATCGTTATCTGGACCGAACATGTAAAAATCAGTAATTAGAATTTGAGATGATAATAATAATAATAAAGTTATCGGATTCACGCCCGGGCTGAGAACTCCCTACCTCCGTCGTCGGTAGGCGCAGCCGTAAAATTATAAATACCGGCGAGAAAATTTTTACGAGACAGTCTCGGTTTGCGTGCGTTCTCGAGCGCACGTCAATCGTAGACGCCTCCCCCCGCTCCCTTAGCCCCCGCGCTAATCGAGCAATCAAATTTCATAAGGTCGTTACCGTATTATTATTTCATAGACGTTTCCGTTGTAAATTTCAAACGCCGTTTTCACGGCGATTAGTGGCTTGCTAACCGTCTTCGTGTTTCGTCGAACGTGAGCTACGTCGACGGGGTTCGACGTTCCAGGTGTTCTTCGGGAGTAAGTTCGCCGAGTTCAAGACTTCGTGGGCTGGTGGATACGCGTAACGGTGCCAACGAGACCAGTCGGCGTTGCCCCGGTGCGCACAGTTTAGCCCTTCAGGCAAACAACAAACCGGAAGTCCCGATCCCATTTGCACTGGGCCTTACCCAGGGTGACGGAACCAGCGCTGTCCGAGCTAGGGGCACCGCTGCGGCCGTCCCGACCCCCCCTACCGCCGGTAGGGAGGCTTAGTTAGGGTTCGACAGTTAGGTCGTTCTTAAATTATATATTCATATATTTACATATATTGTTAGCTCCCCTTCCCTCCCCCCCGCCGAACGCAATGGCTGCGCAAGCTCACGCTGAGCTTGCGAAGCAATTCGTCGACGGCGTCGCCGCTTCAGGCGCCCCATTCGACCCGCATGCATTTCTTCGAATGCTTAGCGATCTCTCGCCCATGTTCGCCACCCTGTTGGCTCCACTGGCCCTTCAGGCCCCGGCTTTTCAGGCCACGACGACATCGCTGCCTCACAGCGCTCCCCCCTCCTCCGCCTCCAATGAAATGGAGTGCGACAATTCGGACGACGCCACCTCGACGGCGACCTCAACCTCGGCCTCATCCGCCGCCCGCCCCTCCAAGCGCACTGCATCTAGCAGTAGCGACGAAACCGCTTCCACAGCGGACACCCTCATTGGCTCACCCGAGCCGACCGTCACCTTCACGCTCGTAGAGCGCCGCTCCAAGCGGAATAAGAAATCCCGGGTGTCTCCGACACCCACCTCCAGGCCGGTGTCCCCGACACCAACCGCCTGCCCGGCGACACAGTCGCCCCCCTCCCCTGTCCCCCTCATGTCACTCAACGTGACTCCCCCAGTCGGCTCAACCGCCGCTCCCACCAAGCCAGCAACGCGCTGCGCGCCTGTTTTAGCTAAGGCTAAGACCCCTCCCCCCGTGTTCCTACGGGATAAGGCCAACTGGCCTCTAGTTTCAAACCTTTGCCGCGAGCAAAAAATCAACTATGTACAGGCCACTAACATGAACGTGGCCGTCAAAATCACTGTTCCCACAGTAACTGACTTCAGAAGTCTGACTCAGCTCCTCACCCAAAGGCAGATCGCCTATCACACGTACGCTCTCCCAGAAGAGCGTAAAATAAAAGCCATCCTACGGGGAGTCCCGTTCGAACTCTCGAACGAGATCATCCTTGAGGATATCAAAGCTCAAGGCTTTCCCGCCGAGGCTGTGCACAAGATGCACAGCAAGAACGGCCGCCGTTTTCCCTTAGCCTTGGTCATACTGACCAACTCACCTAAATCCCGAGAGTTCTTCCGCGAGGCCCGCACTATCTGCGGCCTCTCCGGAATCTCAGTAGAAACGCCACATCGCCGTGGCTATCCAGGACAGTGCCACCGCTGTCAACTTTACGGGCACGCGGCGCGCAATTGTCTCGCTAGTCCCAGGTGCGTTAAGTGCCTGGAGCCACACTTCACGAAGGAGTGCAACCGCACTCCGGAGTGGACCTCTCCCCCATCCTGTGTGCTGTGTGGCCAGTCCGGCCACACCGCCAACTACAGGGGATGCCCCCGCGCACCCCGCACTTCACGACCTGTTGCAAGGAGGGCGGCGCCCAGACAGGCCCCGCCCCTTATTAGTAACACCAATTTCCCGCCGCTGCGCCACCGGGATTCCCCGGCAGCAAAGCCCGCCCAGCCCACGCCCACTCCAGTGCTTGCCTGGAGACAGCGTCCGGCTGTACCCACCCGCCCTGCTCCACAAGCAGGGCCTCAGAATTCTCCTCAGCCTTCTATGGCCGATGATATTAAACTTATCTTCAACACCATAAGAGGTGTTGATATGACCCAAGTAGCGCAGTGCGCTAGTAAACTACGCGCAGCCCGCGACTCGTTCGAACGATTACTCGTAGTCGCCGAGTACCAATCCCTAATTAATTCATTATAGGTACATCTATAATGAATAATACACCAAGCGCCACGACTGGTCGCATCAAACCTAGGGGTTTATCCCTGATCTCCTTCAACACCCGAGGTCTAATCAACCAACTTCCGGAGCTCAAACTGTTCATTAAGAACATTGAGCCCGAGTTAATCCTTGTCCAAGAGACATTTTTAAAACCCCAGCACACCAGGGGTCTTAACATTCCTAAATACTCCCTTGTGCGTGGTGACAGGCCCGCCTCGGTCCAACGAGGCGGCACTGCCATCTACTACAAGAGAAGTATCCACTGTTCTCCAATTCCCACGCCTCCGCTCACCAACATGGAGGCCACAGTATGTAGGCTGGCTATGACAGGTCACAGGACCATAGTCTTGGCCTCGGTCTACATACCTAGTGGTACAGCGCCCCTTCGTTGTGACTTCGAGGCCTTACTCGATCTGGGGCAATCCGTCATTATGTTTGGCGATTTTAATTGCAAACATACTGACTGGACGTGCTTGTCGACTAACACCAGTGGTGTTAAATTACTAGACATCACGAAGTCACTCGATCTGGACGTCATTTCACCGGTTACACCGACACATTACCCGGACAACCCACTCCATTCACCTGATATCCTTGACTTTGCCATCGTCAAGGATATCAATCTCGACCTTAAGACCATTCAGCCGCTAGACGACTTAGGCTCTGACCACCGTCCAGTATCCCTAATATTAGGACCCCAAAACGACCCTCCTGCTCCGAAAACCTATACCAATTGGGAAGGTTTCAAGCACACCCTGTCTTCGGCCTTGGAAGCCCCAGACTGCCCACTCGCGATTTCATCCGACTATCTCGATAGCACGGATAAAATCGACTCGATAGTCGATTCTCTCACTACCGCCATCAACTCGGCCATCAGTGAGAACCTAAAGGTTGCTAAGCATGGCAAGCCCAAGCTTCCCTTGGACATTAGCAACCTAATTAAAGCTAAAAACGCCGCTCTCCGCAGAGCCAGAAAATACCCCACACCCGCCTACAGGCAAATCGCTAACCAACTTCAACGTAAAGTCAAACGTACCGTCGCGGAATACAGAGACGTTCAAAGGAACGATCTTATGATTAATATTTCCCCGTCCCACACGGCGTACTATAGGATGGCGAGAGCCCTCCGACTAGACGCTCGTACCTACACCCCTCCGTTATCTCGCCCCGATGGCACTACCGCCTTCGAGGACGACGAAAAAGCTGAATGCTTCGCCGATAGCATTGCTTCACAATGCTCCCCGAGTACCCAACCCACAGACCCAGCTCACATCCAGGCGGTGGAAGACGAAGTCGATTGCATAGACTCCCGTCCAATCACCGCTGACCCCATTACAGTTTCTAACGATGAAATCCTACTCATCATTAGGAAACAGGAATCCAAGAAGGCCCCGGGTGCGGATGGAATTTCCAACCAAGCACTTAAGCAGCTGCCTCGGCAGGTGCTTACCTTACTTGCGATTATCTTCAATGCTTGCTTTGATCTAAGCTACTTTCCAAAAGCTTGGAAAGAAGCTATAGTCATAGGCATTCCCAAGCCGGGTAAACCCTTGAATAACCCGGCTAATCACAGACCCATCAGTCTACTCAAGGCAATGGCCAAACTTCTCGAGAGAGTCATACTCGCTCGAATGAAGGACCACCTGTTCCCAGCGGACGGTGACCCCCTAATTATCCCCCATCAATTCGGCTTTCGAGCCAAACACTCGTGCCCTCAGCAAGTCCACCGAATCGTCGAGTACATACTCGACGGCTTCTACCCCAGACGACTGAAAACAGTCGCGGTCTTCTTTGACGTAGCCAAGGCTTTTGACAAAGTCTGGCACGCAGGGCTCATTTACAAGCTTCACAACACAGGCTTGCCCGACCGTCTAGTCAAACTAGTCGGCTCCTACCTTAAAGATCGCACCTTTCGTTTCAAACACGAAGGTACGCTCTCCACCCCCCGCCCCCTCAAGGCGGGCGTCCCTCAGGGCTCGGTACTCGCCCCGTTACTATACACAATATACACCAATGACATACCCATCCCGTCTAAAGGTGTTCAACTCTCCCTCTTTGCTGACGACACTGCCCTATACGTCAAGGGCGTGCACGTCGACACACTCATCACCAAACTCCAGAAGGCCGTAAATGACCTCGGAGCTTGGTTTAAAAAATGGCGTATCGATGTAAATCCAGAGAAAAGCTCTGCGATGCGCTTCGATCATAAACGCCGTCGTCCCTACGACCCCCACATCCGAATGCTAGGTACGCCCATCCCGTGGGCACTCACCACCAAGTACCTAGGCGTAACGCTCGATCGTACGCTTTCATTCCGTCCACACATTCTCCGAGTTACCAAACTCGCCCGTCTGTACATGGGTCGACTTAACAGTATGTTAGGCCGGCACAGTAAAATGTCTCTTAGGAACAAGCGAACGCTTTTTAAGGTTTGCGTGAGACCAGTCATGACGTACGCCGCCCCAATATTTGCACATGCTAAACCCTCCGATATGTATAAACTACAGGTAGTCCAGAATCTCTTCTGCCGTCGGGCCACGGATGCTCCGTGGTACGTGCGAAACGCAGACTTGCACAGAGATCTCGAACTGCCTACCATACAACAACACCTTAGGACGCTCTCCACCGCTTATTTTAAGCGATCCGAAGAGCACCCTAACCCCCTTATACGCGAGACAGTAGCTTATACTGCTCCGTCCATGCCGTCGAGGTACAAAGTCCGTAGACCGAGAAATGCACTCTCGGATCCCCCCGATCAACTTTCGGCCAATCTGGACCAGCTTAAGGCTGCCCAGGCCGTTTAATCAACAATATATAAATGTCATTTGCACCTTAAGTGATTAAGTATTCCCAGCGGGTGACCCGCTAGCGGGTCCCTGCTTGCGCGCCCACCTCCCAACCCGGGTGTCGCTCCGATGAAGGCTGACAGCATTCCCATGCTACAGCCGCTTGGGTGGTTTTTAGTGGGTAGGTGCCACTTTGGTGAGTCCCACATAACCCCGCAGACGGCTGCGGAGGTATTCATGACGAATCTTCCACCTCCCTCCCGAGAGAGGGTGCTTCGGCAGCAAAAAAAAAAAAAAAAAAAAAAAATTTTACGAGAGCAGACATCATTCGCATTCGAAGCGCGCCGCCCGTCGCTACGTACCCGTTTGTTTCGTATCGTTAGATATTTGGTTCTCCATCTCTCCCTGTCCGTGACAATGGCACGTACGAAGCAGACTGCCCGTAAATCAACCGGTGGCAAGGCGCCGAGGAAACAGCTGGCCACCAAGGCGGCCCGCAAGAGCGCTCCCGCCACCGGGGGCGTCAAGAAACCCCATCGCTACAGGCCCGGCACCGTCGCCCTGCGTGAGATCCGTCGTTACCAGAAGAGCACCGAGCTGCTGATCCGCAAGCTGCCCTTCCAGCGTCTGGTCCGTGAGATCGCCCAGGACTTCAAGACCGATCTCCGTTTCCAGAGCTCCGCTGTGATGGCGCTCCAGGAGGCCAGCGAGGCTTATCTGGTTGGCCTGTTCGAAGACACCAACCTGTGCGCCATCCACGCCAAGCGCGTCACCATCATGCCGAAGGACATCCAGCTCGCTAGGAGGATCCGTGGTGAGCGTGCTTAAGCGCATTTCGCCACCGCCGTCGCCGAGGCAATTGCCGAATTTTGACAAATTACAAAAGGCCCTTTTCAGGGCCGCAGTTCTTTCAAACCGCGTCATGATATTATCGTGCCTCAGCCGCGCTGATATTGCAACGTGAACATTTTTTTCATAGGTTCGTTCGTTAAAACCGTCGCATTATGAATTGCAATCAACTATACTTCTGTCAGAACCGCAACCCGAAATGTACATTATATTATGCAATGACACAAATATATTACATATTTCTGTTCTGGTAATTAAAAATACTCCAGTGTCGATTATTATTTGAACCCGGATTATATATTAATTTAATTGCTGATAACGTTTACAACTGAGAAATCAAAGAGTTTTTATTGCACTGCACTCAACAAAAAACAATATCGAAAAGGGTGCAATTAGGATACACACATTGTTCCCTTATCTTCTGTGTCATTGTCTGTCATCGTATTTGCATTACCTGCTCGTTTTAGTTTAGTTAGTTTAATTTGTAAGTTCATAATAATTGTGTCTTGCAATTTTCGAGATACATACAAGCATGGACCGAATGGAATTATTGATATGCTTCATAATTTTGGTTATTTGGCGATTATTATTATTATTATTATTATTATTATTATTATTTCCGAATCAAGAGAGCGAAAGGGAGGGGCGCATAGGAGAATCGGTCGCTCCGTTCTCTATAAAAACAGGCCGATTTGATACTCGTCCGAGCAGTCTGCGGCTAAGTACGCTTGCGTACAGTCAATTTTCGTCCGTTCGTTGCGTTCGTGCATTAACCAACCGTTTTAATAATGACCGGCCGAGGCAAAGGCGGTAAAGGTCTGGGAAAAGGAGGAGCCAAGCGCCACAGGAAGGTGCTCCGTGATAACATCCAGGGTATCACGAAACCCGCCATCCGCCGTCTCGCCCGCAGGGGAGGCGTCAAGCGTATCTCCGGCCTGATCTACGAAGAGACCAGAGGCGTGTTGAAAGTGTTCCTCGAGAACGTCATCAGGGACGCCGTCACCTACACCGAGCACGCCAAGAGGAAGACCGTGACCGCCATGGATGTCGTCTACGCTCTCAAGAGGCAGGGACGCACCCTGTACGGTTTCGGCGGTTAAATCGAAACACCCACAGCACATTTCCGCCGTCGTCGTCGTCTGGGATTATTCGCATGGGTACATGAACGATGTGCTCATTCGAATGATGACAACAAAGAAAGGCCCTTTTCAGGGCCGCACATGATTCCTAGTACTCGGTGATCTGATACTGTAATACACTGATCACCGAAAAGCTCTATATTTCATATGGACCGTTTGTACCGTACCTACATTGATTTGAGTTAGTTGATGAGCCGTTCAGGTGACGGAATTTTCTTTTTTATGTCATGTTAATTACATAATAATAATAATACATACAATAGTAATAGGGAGCTAGCACGAGCCACGAGCCGCAATATCTGTACGAGTAGTATATAATGAATTCGTATTGTGCCCGATGATGTAGTGCCGATCTTTCGGACTGTTTTTTATTCAACAGAACAAAAACCATCAGTCTGAATTATACACTAGCCTAATAGACTGTCTATTTTCGTCGTCGATCGTTAGGTTACTTACTTACTTGGATGATTGGGTGGTGTACGGCTGTCATCGGAGCTTGGTAATTCACTTATCATGACGTCTCGACTCTGACGAGGAACTCTGAAACGGAATGATATAATTTTGTTTGTTAATATTATGTTATTCGATACTAATTAGTGTTGCTTCTACAAAACAAAGGCCACGTTCGTTGATCATAAAATAGACTTTGATGTATGTATTTGAATAGGATTAATAAATCGAGAGACATAGAGGGAATTGCCCAACCAACCGCCCGATTGTAATTACTTGTATGTAGGAAAGTGATCAGCACTCGTAGGTTTGTTGATGATAATCTTTCAATTCATATTTCTTAAATCCGGTT
Source organism: Marasmarcha lunaedactyla (assembly GCA_923062675.1). Taxonomy (NCBI): domain Eukaryota; kingdom Metazoa; phylum Arthropoda; class Insecta; order Lepidoptera; family Pterophoridae; genus Marasmarcha; species Marasmarcha lunaedactyla. The sequence continues at coordinate 16,513,332 of OV281364.1, read as the reverse complement.
ACTTAATTGCTTAACCTAAATAAAAAGCAAAGTATCTGTAAAGTGTGCAACATCATGTAAAGGTATCCGACTGGATACTGTTCGGAACGGCTCTGAACCTACGGTTGTGCGATACACTAACAGATGAAACCTTACTGGCTGAATTTATCGTTCCAATAATTACAAAGCATCCTGAATAATGTGTAACATTCAGCAGAGTCATGCGATTAAAACCTTCCAAGTCCGTGGTGTGCCGGTTACTAGATGTATCGGCCATCAGAGCACAAGGAGCGCGTCTCCGTGTTTTACGACCGCCGACTTTAGGAGGCTCAAATGTAAATCTTCGCTAGTGAAATGTCACATGTGCGTACATTAAAATGTTCGTGACAGACCATCGGTCGTAACGGAAATGCATTCAGTAACGAAAAGCTCTATGAAATCGGTGAAAATCACATTTAAATCAGCCTCCAGCGTCCGTAAGGGGACGAAACTCGAATTAAACTTCGAACTGCTAGTTTATTACTGTACCGAAATGGTAAACCTCAACATGGGGCGGTCAATAGTTTCACGGAGATTCGAAATACGAACGGAATAAAAGATTATCTACAATTTACATATGAAAAATATCGCACAAAACGATGACAGTTAGTGAAAAGTTGTCGATGTTCATGCGAGAAAACGCATCAGGAGACCGCGGCTCCCCTTACGGTATTGCTCCGGCTGCGTGCTAAAATACATAGACAGTGGCGCCGCAAGCGTCCTCGCACAGGAAACTAATCGCTCCAGTTGCGTTCCCGCGTAATCTTTTCCCGCCCAAAAGAGATACCTATTTTTGAGTGTGTGTTGTGTTAGTTGTGGTTGTTGTTGTTTGTCGTGTCGTCAATCCAACTGAATACAATGGCAGATTCAGCAGTAGTCGCATCGGAAGCCCCCGCGCCCGCCAGCCCGGCGAAGAAGCCGAAGGCGTCCGCCGCCGGAGGTGCCAAGAAACCGAAGCCGAAATCCACCCATCCCAAGACATCCGAAATGGTGAACAGCGCCATCAAGGAGTTGAAGGAGCGCAGCGGATCATCGCTGCAGGCCATCAAGAAGTACATCGCCGCCCAGTACAAGGTGGACGCCGAGAAACTGGCTCCGTTCATCAGGAAATACCTGAAGGGCGCCGTAGAATCCGGTGCTCTGATCCAGACCAAAGGTAAGGGTGCATCCGGCTCCTTCAAGCTGGAATCTAAATCATCCTCCGGCAAGAAACCCGCAGCGGGCGGCGCCTCCGCCGCCGCCGCCAAGAAGAAGGCGAAGAAACCGACCGCGTCCGCCGCGGCTTCAGCGAAATCCAAGAGGGCCGCCGCCGGTGCTAAATCTAAGAAGTCCGCCACCGCCGCCGCTGCCGCGTCACCCGCCAAGGCGAAGAGCTCCTCCGCCGCCGCGACGAAGGACAAGAAGGCAGCAGCCGCCAAAAAGAAGCCCGCCGCAGCGAAGAAAGCCGCCGCCTCTCCGTCCAAAGCGAAAGCCGCCGCCGCACCTAAAGCTAAGAAAACCGCCAAACCCCCCACGAAGAAACCCAAAGCTCCCAAACCCAAGAAGGCAGCCGCTGCGCCTAAATCCAAATCAGCAGCGAAGAAAGCCGCCGCCAAAAAGTAAATCTCCAATCATCCGAAGACACGCAGACAGAGCAACGCTCCGCGCGTACTCTCTATCCGCTCCGGATGGACGACGATTACAAAAACAGCCCTTTTCAGGGCTAACATATGCATCATTTGCTGAAATACCTGGTAGCATCTTCATAGAGATGGTTATTTCGTGACAAGTTTCATGGGTACGTTTCAAAACCGTTTCAAAACCTTAAATTCATAATAATAAAGATCCCTAGAGTCAAAATTGACGATTTGTAGAGTCGACGATTTCAGTTCACCTAATAATATTATACTTGATAATTGGATGCCGCTGCATTCTTCATAGTCATGATTAGACGAAGAGTTTTCGTCGATGACCTCCACCAAGTTTTACCACCACCGATACACTTTCTGTGGGAAAACTTTTGGTTGAATCAGGTCCAATTTTAAGGTAGGTACACCAAGTAAATCGTAAATATTATTTCGGCACATAAGTAGAGAGTCGATTAGTTTATCTATAACAATTTTAGTGGGCTACAAACTTTGATATTGGTAAATACTCCTCATGATATTGGCGTGAATGACAATGCCTACTTACATACAAAGTGCAACAACAATATCAAAATTTTTGCCATTTCACTGAACCATAATATATCAAACGGTAATAACGAGTGGGTTAATTTACAGACAGCCAACAATCAGGTTTTTATAATCTAAAGTAGATATAGGTTAATGATGAATAAAAAGTCATTGAAGCAGGCGAGTGAAATAACCGAATCGTCGGTGATGCCACTTTAATCATATCATTATTTGTGTTTGTTTGTTTGTTTGTTTCTTATTGTCATAACTATTGACATTTTGATTAAGTTTAGGTAGCTCTACGTGAAATTATAATTAAGTATGTGTTAGTTATGTGTGATATCATGAATGTAGGTATTCAAGTGAATGGATGAATTAATAGAGCCAGCGCACCGGCCGGCCGGCCGGCCGGCATGATGCTACAATTTCGAATTCACGCGGCCTATGAAATTTACAGCATGCTGTGTATATTTGCCGATGCGATCAATATACACGACACGCATGAATCAATTGATTCACATCGGGAATCGGGTATTCTGGCGTGCGTTTTCGTATTCCTCGTCGGGTCGGGTCGGGGATCTGGATATGGATATGGGATGCTGGATTCGTTCCGTTTCCTCTTCTTCCGCTCCTCGCGACGCCCTGCCTGCCGCCTGCCAGCCAGCTTTCCTCGCTCTTCTCGTTTCCGCCCGACTGCCCGACTGCCCGACTCCGATCACATCATTAATCTCTCGTTTGTTTGTCTGTGCCGTTTCCGTTAATCATTTTTGGCCGCGCGGCGCGGCGCGAACGAATTATCAGGGACGCGCGTGCGTTCTCTCTGTTCGTGTCCGTCTTTCTGTAGGAGCGATCTCTCGTTCGTTCGATCCGTGTCCCCCTGCCGGCTTTTATGCCGCGCAAGAATATAAATATACCAAGCGACTTTTTTCGATATTCCATCGCCGAACGCTCGCTCGTGCGCGCGCGTCTCGACTGAGTATATTGTGCTTTTTTTTCTCTTGAAACAATCAATTAAACAGACAATATGTCCGGCCGTGGTAAAGGTGGCAAGGTAAAGGGAAAGGCGAAGTCCCGTTCCAACCGTGCCGGTCTTCAGTTCCCCGTCGGTCGTATCCACAGGCTGCTCAGGAAGGGCAACTACGCGGAGCGAGTGGGCGCCGGTGCACCGGTGTACCTCGCCGCCGTCATGGAATACCTGGCCGCTGAAGTGCTCGAGTTGGCCGGCAACGCCGCCAGAGACAACAAAAAGACCAGGATCATCCCGAGACATCTCCAACTGGCCATCCGCAACGACGAGGAGCTGAACAAGCTCCTATCCGGTGTCACCATCGCCCAGGGCGGTGTATTGCCGAACATCCAGGCGGTGCTCCTCCCCAAGAAGACCGAGAAGAAGGCTTAAGGGTCTCGATAGCATTTAAAATATGTACTTATATTAAGACAACAGCCATCCGCGGTTGGATGTTGTGTCTGTGCCGAAAGAAGAAACGGCCCTTTTCAGGGCCACAATATGATTCATAGTGATGGCATAATTTGGTTATTTGCATTACGGCGTTGCCGAATGTATAATAGATTATGTGTATGGTAAATTTCATAGGCCGTCAATACCGTCGAACCTAACCCAACCCAACATAACACATACCGCAACCTAACCTAACCTAAACTGACCTTAACACGATATGATAAACGCTGGGGCCAGCCCGTAAAACATAAAATCTATTTGTGCATTTACATCATTATAATGTTATGATCTGTCTATCTATCTATCTATCTATCTATGGATGGATTGATTGTTATATAATATTAATTGTTATGTCTGAATCTCGTACACTTTGTTAGATAAATTCATTATAACATTGCAGCGACAATTATTCATCATAGATCGTTAGCTTCTATAATAGGTTGATGGTTACACTGTTGCCTATCGATTTTTGACAGCGTTAAGGGATGTATTAAGATATTATCACAATTTTGGACAGGATTGCTTACAATTCGATATCGTACGACAACAACAATATAATATAATTAGGTGCGACGACGAGCGCAGCGAGGAGGAGTGGTTAGTCTGTATGCAGGCTATGCAGCGCGAGCCGAGCGAGCGAAGCGAGCGTGCCGCGGCAGCGGCCGGCGAAGCGCCAAAAAAGGGATCTGCATACGACTCAATATCGGTCCCAATTCAACGGTCACCTCTCCAGTAAGCAATTTCAATATTTCCAAGTTACAACTGAATCCTATGTAACGCGTGTAACGTCACCTCTGTACGTAGTACGGTAAGGGTGAAATTGTAGAGCATGCGATTCGACGCAAACGGTGGGGTCTCGCTGTGCCCTGCCGGCTCCGCCGTAAACGGCGGCGCCCCGTTATATAGCCGCCGGGATAGTTCACGTCAAACTCACTACACTCGACGACACCGTTGCGAGAGCGCGTCCGAGTACGTGATACGTTTGATTATACCGAAACAGCAAACATGCCACCCAAGACTAGCGGCAAGGCTGCCAAGAAATCCGGCAAGGCACAAAAGAACATCTCCAAGTCGGACAAGAAGAAGAAGAAGCACAAGAGGAAGGAGAGCTACGCCATCTACATTTACAAGGTGCTGAAGCAGGTCCACCCCGACACCGGTATCTCCAGTAAGGCCATGTCGATCATGAACTCGTTCGTGAACGACATCTTCGAGCGGATCGCCGCCGAAGCGTCCCGTCTGGCGCATTACAACAAGCGCTCCACGATCACGTCGAGGGAGGTGCAGACCTCGGTGCGGCTGCTGCTGCCCGGTGAGCTCGCCAAGCACGCCGTCAGCGAGGGTACCAAGGCCGTCACCAAGTACACCAGCTCCAAGTGAACGAACACCACCGGACCGGACCCGACCCGAGCCGTGCATGATTCGTATGGTATAGTGTCTACTCTACTCTATACTACTACGCATACACGACACGACGGTCGCAAAACAAAGGCCCTTTTCAGGGCCACAATATGTTTCATTTGCATTTCTTTACAATACAATGCTGTTATGTTTCACAGGCACCTTAGACCGTATCTTTTATACCGTTACATTACATTAATAGCAATTAATAACGTGCAGCGGCAGCAGACCCAGAACCCAAGCAATACCACCGTAGAGTCTTAAGAAACACGAGCACGCCACTGCATTCACTTCATTCCAATAATAATAATAATACTAATTATGATACCATAAACTCGGGAGAATAACACATGCAAACACTGTTAGGTGCGTAAAAGATGCTTGCTTGCTCACTTACTTAGTTACCTACTTACTTGCTTACTTACTCACTTTGTACAGTCAGATTTAATAGTCGATAATTATGCCCATAGACAACCTAGCTCTGATGAATTCTGTTGTTTGTTGCACATCATTCGCATCGTTATCTGGACCGAACATGTAAAAATCAGTAATTAGAATTTGAGATGATAATAATAATAATAAAGTTATCGGATTCACGCCCGGGCTGAGAACTCCCTACCTCCGTCGTCGGTAGGCGCAGCCGTAAAATTATAAATACCGGCGAGAAAATTTTTACGAGACAGTCTCGGTTTGCGTGCGTTCTCGAGCGCACGTCAATCGTAGACGCCTCCCCCCGCTCCCTTAGCCCCCGCGCTAATCGAGCAATCAAATTTCATAAGGTCGTTACCGTATTATTATTTCATAGACGTTTCCGTTGTAAATTTCAAACGCCGTTTTCACGGCGATTAGTGGCTTGCTAACCGTCTTCGTGTTTCGTCGAACGTGAGCTACGTCGACGGGGTTCGACGTTCCAGGTGTTCTTCGGGAGTAAGTTCGCCGAGTTCAAGACTTCGTGGGCTGGTGGATACGCGTAACGGTGCCAACGAGACCAGTCGGCGTTGCCCCGGTGCGCACAGTTTAGCCCTTCAGGCAAACAACAAACCGGAAGTCCCGATCCCATTTGCACTGGGCCTTACCCAGGGTGACGGAACCAGCGCTGTCCGAGCTAGGGGCACCGCTGCGGCCGTCCCGACCCCCCCTACCGCCGGTAGGGAGGCTTAGTTAGGGTTCGACAGTTAGGTCGTTCTTAAATTATATATTCATATATTTACATATATTGTTAGCTCCCCTTCCCTCCCCCCCGCCGAACGCAATGGCTGCGCAAGCTCACGCTGAGCTTGCGAAGCAATTCGTCGACGGCGTCGCCGCTTCAGGCGCCCCATTCGACCCGCATGCATTTCTTCGAATGCTTAGCGATCTCTCGCCCATGTTCGCCACCCTGTTGGCTCCACTGGCCCTTCAGGCCCCGGCTTTTCAGGCCACGACGACATCGCTGCCTCACAGCGCTCCCCCCTCCTCCGCCTCCAATGAAATGGAGTGCGACAATTCGGACGACGCCACCTCGACGGCGACCTCAACCTCGGCCTCATCCGCCGCCCGCCCCTCCAAGCGCACTGCATCTAGCAGTAGCGACGAAACCGCTTCCACAGCGGACACCCTCATTGGCTCACCCGAGCCGACCGTCACCTTCACGCTCGTAGAGCGCCGCTCCAAGCGGAATAAGAAATCCCGGGTGTCTCCGACACCCACCTCCAGGCCGGTGTCCCCGACACCAACCGCCTGCCCGGCGACACAGTCGCCCCCCTCCCCTGTCCCCCTCATGTCACTCAACGTGACTCCCCCAGTCGGCTCAACCGCCGCTCCCACCAAGCCAGCAACGCGCTGCGCGCCTGTTTTAGCTAAGGCTAAGACCCCTCCCCCCGTGTTCCTACGGGATAAGGCCAACTGGCCTCTAGTTTCAAACCTTTGCCGCGAGCAAAAAATCAACTATGTACAGGCCACTAACATGAACGTGGCCGTCAAAATCACTGTTCCCACAGTAACTGACTTCAGAAGTCTGACTCAGCTCCTCACCCAAAGGCAGATCGCCTATCACACGTACGCTCTCCCAGAAGAGCGTAAAATAAAAGCCATCCTACGGGGAGTCCCGTTCGAACTCTCGAACGAGATCATCCTTGAGGATATCAAAGCTCAAGGCTTTCCCGCCGAGGCTGTGCACAAGATGCACAGCAAGAACGGCCGCCGTTTTCCCTTAGCCTTGGTCATACTGACCAACTCACCTAAATCCCGAGAGTTCTTCCGCGAGGCCCGCACTATCTGCGGCCTCTCCGGAATCTCAGTAGAAACGCCACATCGCCGTGGCTATCCAGGACAGTGCCACCGCTGTCAACTTTACGGGCACGCGGCGCGCAATTGTCTCGCTAGTCCCAGGTGCGTTAAGTGCCTGGAGCCACACTTCACGAAGGAGTGCAACCGCACTCCGGAGTGGACCTCTCCCCCATCCTGTGTGCTGTGTGGCCAGTCCGGCCACACCGCCAACTACAGGGGATGCCCCCGCGCACCCCGCACTTCACGACCTGTTGCAAGGAGGGCGGCGCCCAGACAGGCCCCGCCCCTTATTAGTAACACCAATTTCCCGCCGCTGCGCCACCGGGATTCCCCGGCAGCAAAGCCCGCCCAGCCCACGCCCACTCCAGTGCTTGCCTGGAGACAGCGTCCGGCTGTACCCACCCGCCCTGCTCCACAAGCAGGGCCTCAGAATTCTCCTCAGCCTTCTATGGCCGATGATATTAAACTTATCTTCAACACCATAAGAGGTGTTGATATGACCCAAGTAGCGCAGTGCGCTAGTAAACTACGCGCAGCCCGCGACTCGTTCGAACGATTACTCGTAGTCGCCGAGTACCAATCCCTAATTAATTCATTATAGGTACATCTATAATGAATAATACACCAAGCGCCACGACTGGTCGCATCAAACCTAGGGGTTTATCCCTGATCTCCTTCAACACCCGAGGTCTAATCAACCAACTTCCGGAGCTCAAACTGTTCATTAAGAACATTGAGCCCGAGTTAATCCTTGTCCAAGAGACATTTTTAAAACCCCAGCACACCAGGGGTCTTAACATTCCTAAATACTCCCTTGTGCGTGGTGACAGGCCCGCCTCGGTCCAACGAGGCGGCACTGCCATCTACTACAAGAGAAGTATCCACTGTTCTCCAATTCCCACGCCTCCGCTCACCAACATGGAGGCCACAGTATGTAGGCTGGCTATGACAGGTCACAGGACCATAGTCTTGGCCTCGGTCTACATACCTAGTGGTACAGCGCCCCTTCGTTGTGACTTCGAGGCCTTACTCGATCTGGGGCAATCCGTCATTATGTTTGGCGATTTTAATTGCAAACATACTGACTGGACGTGCTTGTCGACTAACACCAGTGGTGTTAAATTACTAGACATCACGAAGTCACTCGATCTGGACGTCATTTCACCGGTTACACCGACACATTACCCGGACAACCCACTCCATTCACCTGATATCCTTGACTTTGCCATCGTCAAGGATATCAATCTCGACCTTAAGACCATTCAGCCGCTAGACGACTTAGGCTCTGACCACCGTCCAGTATCCCTAATATTAGGACCCCAAAACGACCCTCCTGCTCCGAAAACCTATACCAATTGGGAAGGTTTCAAGCACACCCTGTCTTCGGCCTTGGAAGCCCCAGACTGCCCACTCGCGATTTCATCCGACTATCTCGATAGCACGGATAAAATCGACTCGATAGTCGATTCTCTCACTACCGCCATCAACTCGGCCATCAGTGAGAACCTAAAGGTTGCTAAGCATGGCAAGCCCAAGCTTCCCTTGGACATTAGCAACCTAATTAAAGCTAAAAACGCCGCTCTCCGCAGAGCCAGAAAATACCCCACACCCGCCTACAGGCAAATCGCTAACCAACTTCAACGTAAAGTCAAACGTACCGTCGCGGAATACAGAGACGTTCAAAGGAACGATCTTATGATTAATATTTCCCCGTCCCACACGGCGTACTATAGGATGGCGAGAGCCCTCCGACTAGACGCTCGTACCTACACCCCTCCGTTATCTCGCCCCGATGGCACTACCGCCTTCGAGGACGACGAAAAAGCTGAATGCTTCGCCGATAGCATTGCTTCACAATGCTCCCCGAGTACCCAACCCACAGACCCAGCTCACATCCAGGCGGTGGAAGACGAAGTCGATTGCATAGACTCCCGTCCAATCACCGCTGACCCCATTACAGTTTCTAACGATGAAATCCTACTCATCATTAGGAAACAGGAATCCAAGAAGGCCCCGGGTGCGGATGGAATTTCCAACCAAGCACTTAAGCAGCTGCCTCGGCAGGTGCTTACCTTACTTGCGATTATCTTCAATGCTTGCTTTGATCTAAGCTACTTTCCAAAAGCTTGGAAAGAAGCTATAGTCATAGGCATTCCCAAGCCGGGTAAACCCTTGAATAACCCGGCTAATCACAGACCCATCAGTCTACTCAAGGCAATGGCCAAACTTCTCGAGAGAGTCATACTCGCTCGAATGAAGGACCACCTGTTCCCAGCGGACGGTGACCCCCTAATTATCCCCCATCAATTCGGCTTTCGAGCCAAACACTCGTGCCCTCAGCAAGTCCACCGAATCGTCGAGTACATACTCGACGGCTTCTACCCCAGACGACTGAAAACAGTCGCGGTCTTCTTTGACGTAGCCAAGGCTTTTGACAAAGTCTGGCACGCAGGGCTCATTTACAAGCTTCACAACACAGGCTTGCCCGACCGTCTAGTCAAACTAGTCGGCTCCTACCTTAAAGATCGCACCTTTCGTTTCAAACACGAAGGTACGCTCTCCACCCCCCGCCCCCTCAAGGCGGGCGTCCCTCAGGGCTCGGTACTCGCCCCGTTACTATACACAATATACACCAATGACATACCCATCCCGTCTAAAGGTGTTCAACTCTCCCTCTTTGCTGACGACACTGCCCTATACGTCAAGGGCGTGCACGTCGACACACTCATCACCAAACTCCAGAAGGCCGTAAATGACCTCGGAGCTTGGTTTAAAAAATGGCGTATCGATGTAAATCCAGAGAAAAGCTCTGCGATGCGCTTCGATCATAAACGCCGTCGTCCCTACGACCCCCACATCCGAATGCTAGGTACGCCCATCCCGTGGGCACTCACCACCAAGTACCTAGGCGTAACGCTCGATCGTACGCTTTCATTCCGTCCACACATTCTCCGAGTTACCAAACTCGCCCGTCTGTACATGGGTCGACTTAACAGTATGTTAGGCCGGCACAGTAAAATGTCTCTTAGGAACAAGCGAACGCTTTTTAAGGTTTGCGTGAGACCAGTCATGACGTACGCCGCCCCAATATTTGCACATGCTAAACCCTCCGATATGTATAAACTACAGGTAGTCCAGAATCTCTTCTGCCGCCGGGCCACGGATGCTCCGTGGTACGTGCGAAACGCAGACTTGCACAGAGATCTCGAACTGCCTACCATACAACAACACCTTAGGACGCTCTCCACCGCTTATTTTAAGCGATCCGAAGAGCACCCTAACCCCCTTATACGCGAGACAGTAGCTTATACTGCTCCGTCCATGCCGTCGAGGTACAAAGTCCGTAGACCGAGAAATGCACTCTCGGATCCCCCCGATCAACTTTCGGCCAATCTGGACCAGCTTAAGGCTGCCCAGGCCGTTTAATCAACAATATATAAATGTCATTTGCACCTTAAGTGATTAAGTATTCCCAGCGGGTGACCCGCTAGCGGGTCCCTGCTTGCGCGCCCACCTCCCAACCCGGGTGTCGCTCCGATGAAGGCTGACAGCATTCCCATGCTACAGCCGCTTGGGTGGTTTTTAGTGGGTAGGTGCCACTTTGGTGAGTCCCACATAACCCCGCAGACGGCTGCGGAGGTATTCATGACGAATCTTCCACCTCCCTCCCGAGAGAGGGTGCTTCGGCAGCAAAAAAAAAAAAAAAAAAAAAAAATTTTACGAGAGCAGACATCATTCGCATTCGAAGCGCGCCGCCCGTCGCTACGTACCCGTTTGTTTCGTATCGTTAGATATTTGGTTCTCCATCTCTCCCTGTCCGTGACAATGGCACGTACGAAGCAGACTGCCCGTAAATCAACCGGTGGCAAGGCGCCGAGGAAACAGCTGGCCACCAAGGCGGCCCGCAAGAGCGCTCCCGCCACCGGGGGCGTCAAGAAACCCCATCGCTACAGGCCCGGCACCGTCGCCCTGCGTGAGATCCGTCGTTACCAGAAGAGCACCGAGCTGCTGATCCGCAAGCTGCCCTTCCAGCGTCTGGTCCGTGAGATCGCCCAGGACTTCAAGACCGATCTCCGTTTCCAGAGCTCCGCTGTGATGGCGCTCCAGGAGGCCAGCGAGGCTTATCTGGTCGGTCTGTTCGAAGACACCAACCTGTGCGCCATCCACGCCAAGCGCGTCACCATCATGCCGAAGGACATCCAGCTCGCTAGGAGGATCCGTGGTGAGCGTGCTTAAGCGCATTTCGCCACCGCCGTCGCCGAGGCAATTGCCGAATTTTGACAAATTACAAAAGGCCCTTTTCAGGGCCGCAGTTCTTTCAAACCGCGTCATGATATTATCGTGCCTCAGCCGCGCTGATATTGCAACGTGAACATTTTTTTCATAGGTTCGTTCGTTAAAACCGTCGCATTATGAATTGCAATCAACTATACTTCTGTCAGAACCGCAACCCGAAATGTACATTATATTATGCAATGACACAAATATATTACATATTTCTGTTCTGGTAATTAAAAATACTCCAGTGTCGATTATTATTTGAACCCGGATTATATATTAATTTAATTGCTGATAACGTTTACAACTGAGAAATCAAAGAGTTTTTATTGCACTGCACTCAACAAAAAACAATATCGAAAAGGGTGCAATTAGGATACACACATTGTTCCCTTATCTTCTGTGTCATTGTCTGTCATCGTATTTGCATTACCTGCTCGTTTTAGTTTAGTTAGTTTAATTTGTAAGTTCATAATAATTGTGTCTTGCAATTTTCGAGATACATACAAGCATGGACCGAATGGAATTATTGATATGCTTCATCATTTTGGTTATTTGACGATGATTATTATAATTATTATTATTATTATTATTTCCGAATCAAGAGAGCGAAAGGGAGGGGCGCATAGGAGAATCGGTCGCTCCGTTCTCTATAAAAACAGGCCGATTTGATACTCGTCCGAGCAGTCTGCGGCTAAGTACGCTTGCGTACAGTCAATTTTCGTCCGTTCGTTGCGTTCGTGCATTAACCAACCGTTTTAATAATGACCGGCCGAGGCAAAGGCGGTAAAGGTCTGGGAAAAGGAGGAGCCAAGCGCCACAGGAAGGTGCTCCGTGATAACATCCAGGGTATCACGAAACCCGCCATCCGCCGTCTCGCCCGCAGGGGAGGCGTCAAGCGTATCTCCGGCCTGATCTACGAAGAGACCAGAGGCGTGTTGAAAGTGTTCCTCGAGAACGTCATCAGGGACGCCGTCACCTACACCGAGCACGCCAAGAGGAAGACCGTGACCGCCATGGATGTCGTCTACGCTCTCAAGAGGCAGGGACGCACCCTGTACGGTTTCGGCGGTTAAATCGAAACACCCACAGCACATTTCCGCCGTCGTCGTCGTCTGGGATTATTCGCATGGGTACATGAACGATGTGCTCATTCGAATGATGACAACAAAGAAAGGCCCTTTTCAGGGCCGCACATGATTCCTAGTACTCGGTGATCTGATACTGTAATACACTGATCACCGAAAAGCTCTATATTTCATATGGACCGTTTGTACCGTACCTACATTGATTTGAGTTAGTTGATGAGCCGTTCAGGTGACGGAATTTTCTTTTTTATGTCATGTTAATTACATAATAATAATAATACATACAATAGTAATAGGGAGCTAGCACGAGCCACGAGCCGCAATATCTGTACGAGTAGTATATAATGAATTCGTATTGTGCCCGATGATGTAGTGCCGATCTTTCGGACTGTTTTTTATTCAACAGAACAAAAACCATCAGTCTGAATTATACACTAGCCTAATAGACTGTCTATTTTCGTCGTCGATCGTTAGGTTACTTACTTACTTGGATGATTGGGTGGTGTACGGCTGTCATCGGAGCTTGGTAATTCACTTATCATGACGTCTCGACTCTGACGAGGAACTCTGAAACGGAATGATATAATTTTGTTTGTTAATATTATGTTATTCGATACTAATTAGTGTTGCTTCTACAAAACAAAGGCCACGTTCGTTGATCATAAAATAGACTTTGATGTATGTATTTGAATAGGATTAATAAATCGAGAGACATAGAGGGAATTGCCCAACCAACCGCCCGATTGTAATTACTTGTATGTAGGAAAGTGATCAGCACTCGTAGGTTTGTTGATGATAATCTTTCAATTCATATTTCTTAAATCCGGTTACTTTATTGATTAACCTAAATAAAAAGCAAAGTATCTGTAAAGTGTGCAACATCATGTAAAGGTATCCGACTGGATACTGTTCGGAACGGCTCTGAACCTACGGTTGTGCGATACACTAACAGATGAAACCTTACTGGCTGAATTTATCGTTCCAATAATTACAAAGCATCCTGAATAATGTGTAACATTCAGCAGAGTCATGCGATTAAAACCTTCCAAGTCCGTGGTGTGCCGGTTACTAGATGTATCGGCCATCAGAGCACAAGGAGCGCGTCTCCGTGTTTTACGACCGCCGACTTTAGGAGGCTCAAATGTAAATCTTCGCTAGTGAAATGTCACATGTGCGTACATTAAAATGTTCGTGACAGACCATCGGTCGTAATGGAAATGCATTCAGTAACGAAAAGCTCTATGAAATCGGTGAAAATCACATTTAAATCAGCCTCCAGCGTCCGTAAGGGGACGAAACTCGAATTAAACTTTGAACTGCTAGTTTATTACTGTACCGAAACGGTAAACCTCAACATGGGGCGGTCAATAGTTTCACGGAGATTCGAAATACGAACGGAATAAAAGATTATCTACAATTTACATATGAAAAATATCGCACAAAACGATGACAGTTAGTGAAAAGTTGTCGATGTTCATGCGAGAAAACGCATCGGGAGATCGCGGCTCCCCTTACGGTATTGCTCCGGCTGCGTGCTAAAATACATAGACAGTGGCGCCGCAAGCGTCCTCGCACAGGAAACTAATCGCTCCAGTTGCGTTCCCGCGTAATCTTTTCCCGCCCAAAAGAGATACCTATTTTTGAGTGTGTGTTGTGTTAGTTGTGGTTGTTGTTGTTTGTCGTGTCGTCAATCCAACTGAATACAATGGCAGATTCAGCAGTAGTCGCATCGGAAGCCCCCGCGCCGGCCAGCCCGGCGAAGAAGCCGAAGGCGTCCGCCGCCGGAGGTGCCAAGAAACCGAAGCCGAAATCCACCCATCCCAAGACATCCGAAATGGTGAACAGCGCCATCAAGGAGTTGAAGGAGCGCAGCGGATCATCGCTGCAGGCCATCAAGAAGTACATCGCCGCCCAGTACAAGGTGGACGCCGAGAAACTGGCTCCGTTCATCAGGAAATACCTGAAGGGCGCCGTAGAATCCGGTGCTCTGATCCAGACCAAAGGTAAGGGTGCATCCGGCTCCTTCAAGCTGGAATCTAAATCATCCTCCGGCAAGAAACCCGCAGCGGGCGGCGCCTCCGCCGCCGCCGCCAAGAAGAAGGCGAAGAAACCGACCGCGTCCGCCGCGGCTTCAGCGAAATCCAAGAGGGCCGCCGCCGGTGCTAAATCTAAGAAGTCCGCCACCGCCGCCGCTGCCTCTTCACCCGCCAAGGCGAAGAGCTCCTCCGCCGCCGCGACGAAGGACAAGAAGGCAGCAGCCGCCAAAAAGAAGCCCGCTGCAGCGAAGAAAGCCGCCGCCTCTCCGTCCAAAGCGAAAGCCGCCGCCGCCGCACCTAAAGCTAAGAAAACCGCCAAACCCCCCACGAAGAAACCCAAAGCTCCCAAACCCAAGAAGGCAGCCGCTGCGCCTAAATCCAAATCAGCAGCGAAGAAAGCCGCCGCCAAAAAGTAAATCTCCAATCATCCGAAGACACGCAGACAGAGCAACGCTCCGCGCGTACTCTCTATCCGCTCCGGATGGACGACGATTACAAAAACAGCCCTTTTCAGGGCTAACATATGCATCATTTGCTGAAATACCTGGTAGCATCTTCATAGAGATGGTTATTTCGTGACAAGTTTCATGGGTACGTTTCAAAACCGTTTCAAAACCTTAAATTCATAATAATAAAGATCCCTAGAGTCAAAATTGACGATTTGTAGAGTCGACGATTTCAGTTCACCTAATAATATTATACTTGATAATTGGATGCCGCTGCATTCTTCATAGTCATGATTAGACGAAGAGTTTTCGTCGATGACCTCCACCAAGTTTTACCACCACCGATACACTTTCTGTGGGAAAACTTTTGGTTGAATCAGGTCCAATTTTAAGGTAGGTACACCAAGTAAATCGTAAATATTATTTCGGCACATAAGTAGAGAGTCGATTAGTTTATCTATAACAATTTTAGTGGGCTACAAACTTTGATATTGGTAAATACTCCTCATGATATTGGCGTGAATGACAATGCCTACTTACATACAAAGTGCAACAACAATATCAAAATTTTTGCCATTTCACTGATCGATATAATATCAAACGGTAATAACGAGTGGGTTAATTTACAGACAGCCAACAATCAGGTTTTTATAATCTAAAGTAGATATAGGTTAATGATGAATAAAAAGTCATTGAAGCAGGCGAGTGAAATAACCGAATCGTCGGTGATGCCACTTTAATCATATCATTATTTGTGTTTGTTTGTTTGTTTCTCATTGTCATAACTATTGACATTTTGATTAAGTTTAGGTAGCTCTATGTGAAATTGTAATTAAGTATGTGTTAGTTATGTGTGATATTATGAATGTAGGTATTCAAGTGAATGGATGAATTAATAGAGCCAGCGCACCGGCCGGCCGGCAGGCAGGCATGATGCTACAATTTCGAATTCACGCGGCCTATGAAATTTACAGCATGCTGTGTATATTTGCCGATGCGATCAATATACACGACACGCATGAATCAATTGATTCACATCGGGAATCGGGTATTCTGGCGTGCGTTTTCGTATTCCTCGTCGGGTCGGGTCGGGGATCTGGATATGGATATGGGATGCTGGATTCGTTCCGTTTCCTCTTCTTCCGCTCCTCGCGACGCCCTGCCTGCCGCCTGCCAGCCAGCTTTCCTCGCTCTTCTCGTTTCCGCCCGACTGCCCGACTCCCGACTCCGACTCCGAGATTAATATTAATTAAAGGTACTTTTTGGACCGTCTCTTTTATGCGAAATTCTTGAAATTTCGAATCAATTCTAAATTTAAATTTAAAATTTGTTTCCTCAGTCTATTATTGGCTACTGAATTTTTTGCGATAGAAAGAGAAAGCATGATGCTCGAGAGAGAAACGCGATCAAAATTTTTTTTCCGTCTTTGAGTGTTCACTACTTGTGCTTCAATTTGTTACAAAACCAAAATTAATCCCGGAACACATTTAAAAACGTAGATTCTCGAATGATTCTGTCCATGAAATAAGAATAAATAGTGAAATTAATTGTATAATCTGTATCGACATAATTAGTATCTAATTAACCGTGCCACCTTTTACGTTAAACATAAATCATTTCTCAAATAAAGCACAAAAAATTAACGTGATACAAAAAAATTAATTTTCTGTACTAAGTATTATTATATATCGATTTCAATTAAGTTTTGGAGTCCTACCGTAGTTTGCGGTAACAAAAATCTTAAACTACGTCTATATATTTTTTAACAAAACCTAATATGTAGAGTGCCCGATTTTTATTATGCATATTCATAAATTTGATTTTAATTTAGGTAAAATTTTCCTTCATTTTTTATTATATAATTATATAATATTTTAAAGATTATTGGAGAATTTTTTTTTGTATAGCTTTAATTGTTGGCAAACATAACACTTATTATTGAAAGCTTCAACTCTGGCAATAGGAAGATGTTACCTGATATTCATAGTGCATTTAGTAAGATATTTCAAAGCCTTCTGTTATCAAAAAATAATTAAAAACCTTCAGAAATTCATTTGCGTAATTTCATAAAATATTACTAGCCTGCGTTAATGCCCCCACTCTAGTTGAGCGCCCCAATTTTATTATGGTCATTTTCACGACTCTTTTGGTCCCCGTACTAATTGAGCCCCAATTTCATATCGTCGTATTCACACCGTGTTTTGTTCGTACCGTATTAACCTAATTTCATGGGCACGTCGTTTTCACGACGCCAATTTCACTTCGTACTCGTTCGCCGTCGCCGTCACCGGTCGCCGCCGCCGGCCGAAGTTCGTCGCTCCAGATCCCACGTGTCATCGTAAGTTCGCCGTGCAAGATCATCGTGAACAGGTGGACACCCTAGCGAAGCTAACCAAGCCTGTTAGCGTTGCCACTGCACGCACTGGGCCTATTCCAGGGTGAAGGTATAATGCTGCCTGAAATAGGGCCACCACTGCGTGCCCCTTATTCGGGTTCGATTCATTTCCTATACATAATGTTCATTTATATTATTAATATATTCATATATTGTGGTTCTATATGAATATATAGAACCGCAGTGGCCGCCCACCGCAGAGGTCTCACAGGCTATTATTGCCATTTTGAAGGCACTCCAAGAGGGTAATCTATTCCCCAAGACGCATCCTTTGATCCGAACGAGCTGGTTACAATGACAAACGCTCCACGACGATACTAAGAGGCGCGCACTACCTGCAATGACTGGTGCACCTACGAAATTATTTCAGTTTAATACTCGTAATAGCGATAATTCAAAAAAAGACTTACAAGGCAGTTTTCTTTGGTTGATCTTTTTCTACTCATCACTAGGTAAAATTGAAGTTGCTGCTTACAGCTATTAAACAATAGATGGCGTATAGAAAAAAATTGATGTAAATATTTATTTTACGTTATTGTTTGAGAATATGTTGACTATAATTTCAAAATTTATATAATTGTAGATAATTCAATAAAAAAACATGGCAGATTTGCTATTATAGTTGATTAATTAGCTTGTTGAGCATTTGACAACATAGTGTAGTGTTACATGTAAAATGCACTGTACATGATAAGTAATACTATTTTGTTAATAAACTATAACTGGTTTGTTGTTTTACTGCAAGGTATTGAGAGGGCTATGAGGCTTTTTTTCTTTTTTGTTTTGCGCTTAAGTCCCACCGCTTTTTTTTTTTTTTTTTTTTTTTTGCTAGCGCTCAGTGCGTGACGTCAGTCGTACCGCGGCTCTCGCCACGGTTTTGCTCGGAAGATCGACCTAACAACCTGCTGCGGCTCTCGAAACGGTATTGCTTTTGAGACGGGCCAAATTATGACTGACGTCATCGCATGGCGACCAGTTTTCGCAACGGTATTGCTTTTGGAGGGACCCTGTTAAAATACGGTCTTCTTTATTGTCAAGTCAAATTGTAAAACAATTTTATCGTAACGCTACACGCATAATTATATAATTTTCCAACAGGTAGCTCTAGTTTGAAAAAAAATTCGTTTGCAGATCGAATAAGACTAGTATCTAGCTTTATAGAAAAATTTATTAAATGGAAAACATGCATCTAAATTAAAATATTACGGCTAAAATTTATGTCGATAATATGCCTGATTAAAAGATTACACTAATGAAAGAAGACATTCATATAGAAATATATAATTAAAATTTATTTATATATTATAAATATTTATATTTATACGGGGGTCGTCCCTAGTCCGCTGTATGGTCATCCATAACACAAGCTCTTTCTTTGGGGCCATACAGTCGGTGTGTTTATCTGGGGATTTATTACTATTAAAAAAAAGGCCTGAACTAAAGTTTAACATAGTGCAAGTTGTATAATTAAATCGAGTTAACAACTTTCCCGAAATTAAAATTTTATTTGGAGATAAAACCACCCTCAGTAAAATAAGATTAGCCTAGGTCATAGTAATACCGAGTATCAGGTATAGCATATATAGAAGCAATATAATAGAGTATATAGTAGCAATTTAATAATCAATATAGCAGGTTCACCTATCCCACAACCTACCGAAGTGTTTGGAAGGATTTTTTATATTCGCGATTTGCCACCCATTGGAATATTATAGAACTATTTCAATTAGGTTTCTGTATATTGCTGCTATTATTAAACAATAGACGGCGTTGTCATCAATAAAACGTATGAACCTTTTTTTATAACCTGCGCTGTGAACTTAGCGTTTTAATAATACCTAGTGGTAGGTTTCGCGTATTTTAATAATATAACACTTATTAAAGTATATTTAGTCATACCCAACCAGTCAAGTTACGTAAATCCTAAGAAAAACTAGAAAACTAAGTATGAAGTATCCACTCGTATTGTTGGCAGTAGGTAGTGCCTATGCTAGTGGTTGGAGTTGCTCAGTACAAAGTTTATATTGCTACGTTCATAGGTTTTTGTTATTCTTGCCTAGGAGGCAACTAATCATGATACCTGTTGCCGTGAACCTGTAGGTATGAAGGTTCTTATTAGCTCTGACGTTTAACAACGAACTTATTTATACACGCCGCAAATGACACGACAGACACGTTGTTTTGTAAAACAGCCGTTGTTTTTTATTACCATCCGTTCTGATCACAAAGTTTAGGGGAGTTTAAGCGAACAAGTGTAGAGTGAATAGGTACCTCTTAGACAGGCGTGTACGATCCTCGTCTTCATCGTCACTTTCCATCAGGTGAGATGGAAGACAAACGCCTGCTAATTATTAATAAAAAAAAAAAAAAAAAAAAACAAAAAAAAACATGACCTTGAGATATGTATCACATACTTTACTTAAGTAACAATCAATAAGGCCGAGCCAACTACTTTATATTTAGTGAAAATATACATTGTAATTCAATTTCAGTAATTAGACCCATCAAGTAAAGTATTACTATTAAAAAAAATGTGATTACAGGTACCGCTACCAAACAATAGGTAGCACTACTGTCAAGAAAACAGACGCAGCATTTATAACACCCGGTTAGAAAACTAGGTATATACCTTCTATTAGGTATCTCATATTTCAATCAGATATCAATTACTCTAGTGGATTTTGCTACGTCGATATAATTACTTTCCTAAACGATAAGAAGTAAAGTTACTGTGCTGCTAAATTTTAATTATTCCTCTTAGCGCCATCTATTGGTGTAAAACAGAACGATTTCACAAGATGTTTTCAAGAATAGTACAGCTATTTGCCAATAGCTGTCACTAACAGCATACAATTGTAGTTATTTTAAATCTAAGCCTATTAATTATCAAACCTTGAGGTAGATTAGGAACCACGTAGCGTAGCAATGCATGACCGGCGTAATTAAAAAATCTTAACCGTGGGAATCCTTGCTAGAGGTTTGCCCTTCGTGTCCCGGTACATGAGGGCAATCCACAAAATTTTTCGCAGGAGTATTTTCTTGGGGCTGTCTTTTAGTGAAAATGATTAAAATATATTGCTATTATTTAGTTTGTACTAAAATTTATTGATTTAGTTTAGTACAAAAATGTTGATTAATATTAACTTTGAATGGAAGCTCAACTCTAACAGACGCGTTTTGGAATGAAAATTCTATTTTTAATGGAACAGAAAAATAAAAATTCGCATAAATAAAAGAAAATTTCATATGTGTTTTTAGTATTGCGTGTGAGTTTAAAGTCTTGTAACAATGGAACAGTTTTGCATACTTAACTTACTTATTATTTAATAGAGGCCCATAACAAACAGTCTCAAAAATTACGTTCAAAAATAATTATCCCACAGTCTGTCTGGCTGACTCACTCACTGACATAATTGGTCTCCAAGAAGGAGTCCCCGATGGTGAAAATGATGTAGGGCGGTTTGATTAGGGAGGAGGTGAATATAAGAAAACTTTGAGATCTTCGGAATCTCTTCCTCATTAGGGAGTCACCATACTGCGCGCTAAAACCATAGTACTTAGCACACAGTACTTAGACACGTGTTGTAATCCCAAAACGAAGACACACCCACAAGATGGCGGATTCAAAATGGCGGTCGAGAAAAATGGTTCGCCGATCCGGCTGACATTTTGCATTAGGGTTTGCTGTTCCGAATTTCAAACTTGCCGCCACAGTGTTGAAAGAACGATGGCGAGATTCGCCTTATAGTTAAAAACAAAACGACAAAGCGTTCACACTCGACAATATAACACAATTCAATAAAAAATTAATCCCCTACTTTTTCAAAATTCATTACATTTTTAAAAGAACGGCATAAAAAGTAATCAATTTCATTTTTCGGATTTAAATTGTTGATTACGGGAACATTTTCTTTTTGTTGTTGTTTGTTCTTTTTGCTCGTAAGAGCAGGGAAGGAGCTAAGCCATACAGCCTTGTCATAAATAAATATGTCATTATTTTATTTCATTTTCTTTGTGTCTTAAAATACACGTAATTAATTGATCTATACAAGAACGTTGCAAGCGAACAGGTAAAAATAAAATAAGCTAAATTAAGATACTTCTTAATGATAAAATAAAAACTTCAAACATACGTCGTAACCGTATGAGTAAAGTCCTTTGCCTTTCTAGAAGGAATAAATATGAATGAGGTAAACAAAGAATAAAAAAAAAAGTAGCAGAGCAATCTAAAGTTATTGTTATTATTGTAATTGTGCCGCTGGAAATAGGACTGTGGGATGTTGCTCCCATGAAATGAGTATATTATGGTACATGGGTTATGCAAGATATTTGGAGCACCAGCGGCATTTCTCGACATGTTATAATTGAATCAAGAAAAAATATAATTAAGTGTTTTTTTTATTTTACCTACCCTTTTTAAATAACTGATTTCTACAATCCACTAATCGTTATATCCATGTGATCAACTGGTAAATGGCATCTGAGTCCATAGCTAACATATTTTAGTTACAGTTTTATAAAAGGATTATGAATAAAACGGTGTATACCTAGAGTACAGGCTTAGTTAAAATATTGCCAGAAATAGAAAATAAAGCGGCTTGTAATTGTAAATAATTATAATCCTAATAGTGATTTCTTTGAGTAGTGATAAAATTAGTGCCACACAGTTGAATAAGTGATATTCGTAAAAACCTAACCTAAAATTATTAGTGTTTTTTAAGTAAATTATCTTTTTTCTCCCATCTTTTAATGATATTATTCAAAATATAATTTGATATATTTAATTCACTCTATCAAAAGACACACGTTTTATTAAAGCATGCCGTTTCTAAAGTTTTTTTTTATGTAAGGCAGAATTTGTATTGAATTTGCCATCATTCTTTAGAAGCTTATTGTTCTCACAGAATGTAGTTCTCACAGTATATGGAGGACTCAATACCTAATTACCTATTTTACTATGTTGTCGAAAGAAAGCCAAGAAGATTGATTCCACCGGCTTTTTTACCTCTGTAGAGGGAGAGCTCAATCACGATTATGAAGAAGAAAAACAAGACATTCATCAAGTGTATTTGTTACCAAGGACCAAATAAAATATACATTTTTTCTTTAATTAAAATGGCGTTAATTGGGATTTGTACGAACACTAGATCTCCAACTCGCCTGTAGTAGTATTTTACAGGACGAATTTGCAGGTTTTTGTTTTACGGAATAATTTGTGATGGACACTTGGTCGGAACGACTCTTCGATAGCGTTGATTTACATCTCTGTGGCCACTCCCATGTCGTGATGTTTCACGCTCAGAAGACAAATGCTCTCTCGGATCCCAAAAGTGATCTTGCGACTGATCTCTTTGTTTTTTATTTGTGCATTACCCGTAAGTCCATTAGGGGCATCCGATGAAGGCTGCGAGGCCAAGACTGCCAGAGCCGACAGGTGGTTTTTAGTGGGTAGTGACTTAATAGTTCGGAGTTAGACCCACACCCTCGCGCAGCCGGCTGCGTGGCATGGTGGTGGCTGCCTCCCCGTGGAGGGTGCCTAACAGCTTTGCTTGGGCGTAAAACAAAAGTATGCGTCTTTTATGTTTAAGCAATTAGGATTGTTACAGAACCCTATATAAAAGCACCCGAGAGCTGCGGAAGTCTTTGATAGCTTCAATACTAAATACTTAGGCGTCACCTTAGACCCGATGCTTTCTTTCAAGCCACACGTCCACAGAGTTTCGAAACTCTCACGTTCTATCTAGGTCGCCTAAACAGTTAGGCGACCTATGTTAGGTAGACATAGGAAATTGTCTTAAAGAAACAAACGAACGCTCAATAAAACCTGCACTAGACTCGTCACGACTTATGCCTCGCCAATCTTCGCCCACGCCCAACCCTGCACAAACTGCAGTTAGTCAAAATCTGTTCTGCCGCAGAGCCACAATCGCACCTTGATACGTGCGTAATACGGACCTAACCTACAATCATCTGAGCTCACGTTCTCCATCCGTTTGGTAGATCATGCTCCATCTTTTTATTTGACACTCTTATTGTCTTTTATCATTTCTATCTCAGGGATAACGTCTTTCGTCTATTTTGCTTCGTTCGTTCTCATGACGTGTCTAGTCCAGTTTCATTATAGCTATCTCATTTTCTGTAAAAAGTCGCTCACCGTTGTTCTTCCTCTTTTTTATGTTTTCAAACTCGTTCGCCTGTTTTGCAACCTTATGTTCAGCATGCTTCGTTCCATGTTGCGTTGGCAAACTGCAAGTATTTGATTGTTTTTGTTCGCCGCAGACCAAGTTTGTCACCCACAGTTTACCCTATTTAATTGACTTTTAATATTTTCTAATTTGTGTTGGACTGCAAGGTTTACGTTGTGAGCATAACCCGGGAAATGGCGCCACGTTGTTCCCCGCCACAATATTTGCCGCATTGTCAGTTATTATTACTGATATTTTGCTTGGAATGCCTTAATAACGTTTTAATAACTTCTTCAAGTTATTAAAAAAAATGGATTCTTGATGTGTGTCGTTCGTCAAATGTTGATAGACATTTGTGTTTTGAATTTGTGTGTGACAAGCTTCTGGAAGCCAGGTGTAACGTGGACCATATCTCTAATCCCTTATAACGACCCATTGT
This sequence comes from Marasmarcha lunaedactyla, assembly GCA_923062675.1. Classification (NCBI taxonomy): domain Eukaryota; kingdom Metazoa; phylum Arthropoda; class Insecta; order Lepidoptera; family Pterophoridae; genus Marasmarcha; species Marasmarcha lunaedactyla. The sequence continues at coordinate 16,489,166 of OV281364.1, read as the reverse complement.
ACTTCAATAGTAAGATTTTAGTCCTCCAAGGGGAGCCCCCACGCCCTTACATTAACTGACGGACTAACACCTATGTACCTAGAGTGAAATAGAGAAGGTCAGTACTAATTATTGGTTAATTAGCTACAAGGAGTGAGTGAAAATTATCAACTTGGTGGGTTTGTGTCGCGGTTTACCGATTGCCGACTTGTACGATACAGAGCCTCAATCGAATCCGACACTTTGTCCCAGCTACAATGGCAGTACAACTGTAGGTCATTAGCGTACAGCTGATATGAGCAAGACAATGACGGAGTAACGTAATTGATAAATTTTGAAAAGAGCAATGGGGATAGGATTCTACCTTGTGGTACACCAGTGCGCCGGTAAGACTAGTCAGAAATTATTATTTGGTACAACAACATATAATTTGCCAAAAGACGAAAGTCATTTCATACACTTTCATTGCTATAAATGTTATTAAAAGGCTTATTATTATGGGAACGAAAAGGAAAACATACAACGAACCTCTCGGGCTCCGCCGACGTGATGACAGCTCCATCGCGACGAGTTGCACCACCTGCTCCACCGAGGAGATGCCATCCGATGACAGCCACGCCGCGAAGCACGACGTGAGACGTGACGTAGTCGGATGACAGCCGTAGCGCGCCGTAGCGCGCCGCGTTGCCGATGCCCAGCAGCAGGTTCTGATCATCTGTAATAACAATTCCCGCAAAGTATAATAATTGATTAGATACCTAACCTAAAGCGATTACATCTATGAGTAAAACAGTTCAAACAAACATAAAATGTTTGCCTCCGTTTCATTATTAATAATGGATTAAGTTAATGTAAAAAATAAAATAAAGATAATAAAACTGGGCAATACACTGAAAGCAAATTAAGTAAAGAACAAAAAAGTGTTGACTTGGGAAAGCATTCAACTTCTTCTGAATCAAAATTCTAGTTGTGGCTTCGGTTTGTGCAGTGTGCCCCATAAGTTCACGCTCGTCAAGTTCTTTTTGATTTCATTGAGAATTTAAGACCTCCATCTCAGTTTGTAAGTCATCAAACCTTGTTCTGGATAATTTTGAAGACGATTCTGCAGTTTCGATGTTAGAAATGTCCAGCTGAGAGGATAACTTATTTGTATAGTTTTAAATCTGAGTAACTTGGCCTTATGTTGACCGTTTATAAATTTCATAGCCGTTAAAGACTTGGAAAACGAACATTTTTCTTTTTCGTGTGTCAAGAAAAAAGTATATATAATAATTAAGCCTCAAAGTAAATAGATTTAAGTTGTATATGGGTAAGTAAGTTAATAACCATCGTCACGATGTAGAAGAAGGAATAAAACAATTGTGTTCTCACGGTCCTCGTGTCGGCGAACACAGCGCAGTCAGCTGGCGGGGCTGCGCAGGCGCGACGACGCGCGGCGGCACTCAGGCTGGGGGACTCCGCCGGCAGCAGCGGTCGAGCAGCAGGACTTATACGATCAAAGCGTATACAACCTGGAACCAGTCGGCGCAGACGATTTTTATTTATTTATTTTAGTTATGATTAGTTTGAGGATCAATTACCTTTAATGCACTTGGCCTCACATGAGGATGTAACTGTGACATTAAGGAGAAAAAAGTGTATATCTTAATTTAGCCTCAAAGTAAATAGATTTAAATTGTATATGGGTAAGTTAATAACCATCGTCACGATGCAGAAGAAGGAATAAAACAATTGTGTTCTCACGCTCCTCGTGTCGGCGAACACAGCGCAGTCGGCTGGCGGGGCTGCGCAGGCGCGACGACGCGCGGCGGCACTCGGGCTGGGGGACTCCGCCGGCAGCAGCGGTCGAGCAGCAGGACTTATACGATCAAAGCGTATACAACCTGGAACCAGTCGGCGCAGACGATTTTTATTTATTTATTTTAGTTATGATTAGTTTGAGGATCAATTACCTTTAATGCACTTGGCCTCACATGAGGATGTAACTGTGACATTAAGAAGAAAAAAGTGTATATCTTAATTTAGCCTCAAAGTAAATAGATTTAAATTGTATATGGGTAAGTTAATAACCATCGTCACGATGCAGAAGAAGGAATAAAACAATTGTGATCTCACGCTCCTCGTGTCGGCGAACACAGCGCAGTCAGCTGGCGGGGCTGCGCAGGCGCGATGACGTGCGGCGGCACTCGGGCTGGGGGACTCCGCCGGCAGCAGCGGTCGAGCAGCAGGGCTTATACGATCAATGCGTATACAACCTGGAACCAGTCGGCGCAAACGATTAGTTTGAGGATCAATTACCTTTAATGCACTTGGCCTTAAATGAGGATGTAACTGTGACATTAAGAAGAAAAAAGTGTAGATCTTAATTTAGCCTAAAAGAGAATAGATTTAAATTGTATATGGGTAAGTAAGTTAATAACCATCGTCACGATGCAGAAGAAGGAATAAAACAATTGTGTTCTCACGCTCCTCGTGTCGGCGAACACAGCGCAGTCAGCTGGCGGGGCTGCGCAGGCGCGACGACGCGCGGCGGCACTCGGGCTGGGGGACTCCGCCGGCAGCAGCGGTCGAGCAGCAGGGCTTATACGATCAATGCGTATACAACCTGGAACCAGTCGGCGCAGACGATTAGTTTGAGGATCAATTACCTATAATGCACTTGGCCTTAAATGGGGATTTAATTGTATATTCAATTAGGATCGGCCTTCGGTGGAACAATGAATAAGCTTATAATTAAATCACTGCGGTTAATATTGGTCTAACAATATTCTTCGGATATAATGCACAAGTTGGTAGCTAGAAGTTAGATTCGATAGGATTTTAATAGCAAGGAAAGGGTAAGAACAAAAAAGGGCAACTTACTCAATGAAAATGTTGTCACAAAAGATTCTTCGGAGCGATCTTCCGGAGTAGCGGTGTCCACACACTGCGCACCAACTATTTACCTCAATACAAACCTTGGATCCGAATTGCACCCTTACCCTCCTATCGCTGTGGAAAAGAAATATCTGTCCCATTATGTATTATATATAATAAGTCTCTTTCCAGTGGCATCTTTCCTAAATGCTGGAAATCTGCATACATTGTCCCTATTTATAAAAACGGTGACAAGTCACGTTCTGAAAACTACAGGCCTATAAGTATTTTATCTTGTCTTGCTAAATTATTTGAATCTTTAGTATACAATTACCTATACCATCATATAAAGCCGATTCTTTCTAACAAGCAACATGGTTTTGTAAAAAATAGGTCGACCGTAACAAAACTCTTAGAATATAAGAATTATATTTGCAAAACCTTTGCTGTCGGTGGCCAAATCGCACAATTTACACAGACTTTTCCAAGGCGTTTGATAAGGTCAATCACGGGTTGCTCTGCGACAAACTTGCATCATACGGTGTTCATGGTAGTATGTTTCGATGGTTACGCTCTTACCTTTGCAATAGGAGCCAATTAGTGGCTTTAAAAGAATACATTTCCACTGCCGTTCCTGTTACCTCGGGAATTCCAGAAGGCTCTCATTTGGGGCCCCTTTTATTCGTAATATTCATCAACGATCTTATTAACCTTCTTTCATGTCAGAGTCTTTTGTATGCTGACGATCTAAAAATCTTTAATACTGTTGACTCAACAAGCGATTGCGATAGTTTACAAAGGGATTTGGAGGTGTTGTGTGATTGGTGCAAAAATAACAGAATGTACTTAAATGCTGGGAAATGCTTTGTTACAACTTTTACAATGAGCGTACTAAAATATTACATAATTACATGTTGGCGGGTAAGGAATTGGCACGTTCACATACTAATAATAATAATAATAATAATAATTTATTTTCTCATCACAATATGTTTACATATAAGCAATAAATCTATTACAATATTTTCTTTTTCATTTACAAAACTGATATTGTGTGAGACTGGTGCCTAAACTAGGCTTGCGGCCTGTGTTGCTGGACACCAGGTCTCCATAAAGTACATTTAAATATATGGTTAGATAGGCGCTTATCATTTGTATGATATTATGATAAATGTAGTAAACAATTATAACTTTACAATGAGGTTACATGTAATTGACCAGTTGGTATAATGTTAAATATAGCTACTTTGAGTGTGTGTTTTGTAGGTGCATGTGTGAGTGTGTGTGTGTGTATGTGTCTGTAAATATATTAAAGTGTATTAATAATTCGGTTTACGTATGTTCATATAATGTATAGTGCATGTATGTATAAAAAAATTTATTATTATTATTTATTTACTTTTTTTTTTATTCATTTAGTTTTTTTTTTCTTTTGTTTTTTTTTATTAACTTTAAGTAAGACGGCCAAAAATAGCTTCAGTGTCTTCATAATTAAGTGTCTGTAGCCATTTGCTTAGCTTCATCTTGACCCTAGCTTTTGATAGGGGGAATATATGTAACTTAAGGTTTATTTTATTGTACAGGAAGCCTCCCAGATAGCAAAAGAATCGGTTAGAGAATTTTGTTGCAAGCGTAGTACGTTGTTGATACTGCTAAGGACTTAGGTATATTATTTGACACCAAGCTATCCTTTAGGCCTCACATACAAGAAACAATAACTAGAGCTAATCAGTTACTGGGCTTTGTCATACGGTGTACTAAGGATTTTAAGAACCCTCATAGCATGCTGTATCTGTTTTTTGCTTTAGTACGAAGCATATTAGAATATGGAAGTACGATTTAGTGTCCTCATTATAAAGTACACATAGATGACATTGAGCGAGTTCAAAAGAAATGCGTGCGAGTTTTATGTTTCCGCCAAAAGTTAGGACGTTGTAGTTTAAGTTATGAGGAGAAACTGTCTAAATTTTGTATTCAGTCACTGGAGTCGCGGCGAAAACATGGAGATTTATTGCTTCTTTATAAAATTTTGCATTCCATAACGGACACCCCCACTTTTCTTTCCGAACTAACCTTTAATATTCAATTTAGTGCCCGTAGGTCTAATAAGTACAATCTGTTTGCTCTTCAAATATATAAAAACAACATATCCTATCATAATCCAATGGCAAGAATGGCTCGCCTGTACAATGAACTTCCAAAGGACACCGATTTGGACATATTTATATCAAATATAGGAGCATATTCAAAACTTGCAAAAGATATCCTCCAACGCTACCCAAAAAGCTGATTGTATCTTTTATATTATTTCATTTTACTTTTGTGACATAATTATCTTACACATTACTTTTGACATTTATATTTGGCTCTGACATAATTGTACATTGTTATTTATTGATTTTATCACACATGTTTGACATTATATAGAATAATTTTTCTTTTGACATTTCATTTTGACTTTATCACCGTTATTTTGACATTATATAGATTTTTTTTTAGTTAAAATTTCTATGATACTTATATAATTTAATGAAAGGCACTGTTATTGTTAATTTATTTATTATAATTTCTCTTGCTTGACATGTTGCATTCTGTAACGGAGTTCAACTATAAATTTTATTTTTAAGTTGCACATATTGTTGAGTTGCATCCCAGTTCCTACTATGTGTATTTCATAAATTTATGTTGTGTATTGGTTGTAACTTGTTTTGTGCATTACAAAATAAATAAATAAAATATTGCAACTGCGTCGTTTCCTTTGTCTCGTACAGTGACTGTTATCTACGACGTTGGTTAAAATAACGTAGCAGGGTGGTGCGGGTCGAGCTAGTGTCTAAAGGATGGTCGACTTCTAGACAGTAACATGGTCATTAGTATAACATAGTCAAGTAGGAGATTATTAAAATTAGTCACTTGGTGAATCTATCAACACGTGAGTCAGAGAAGTTTGATAATTAAGAATATAATTAATAGCCTTGCTGTTGTATAAACAATGCATGTATTAAGGTTGTAAGTGCCTTGTCTCCCGCGCATCCTGATGCCAGCAACGCTGTCATTAGTGTAAATGGTAAGGCAAAACTACGCTTCCGTTAGCGATTGGCAACCTAATCAAAGCAATAAACGTGGCTCTCTGAAGAGCTACGCTCTACTTCACCCTCGCCTTTAGGTTAGTTGTGTAGGTTTATGGTGGTCTTGGTATATAAAAACCTTATTTTTTACTTGTCTGTCTTATCACTGTCAGTTTAATTACAGTTTAAATATAACAATAGTTTACGGCACAAAAGTTTATAAAGAAGGAGAAGAAATAAGGCAAAAAGATGAAGCGAAAAAGCTCAAACAATTGAAACAAATAAAAATTATAAAAGCGCATAAGCAATTAGGGCTCCAACGGATAGCCGAGAAACGTGTAGCACGCGCGAGCATTGAAAATAGACTAACGCGCGGCGATCGGAGGAGTTCAACCGGTTATGCGCGCACTATCTACTAATAATAAATGGATTTACGCGAGGCTATTGGTACGTTGAACTGCAATATGATGGCTTAGTATTTGTTAATATTAATAAATAATAATAATAATAATAAATATTTCTAACAATCACATCACATTATCTAGCCCAAATTAAGTATCATTAAAGAACTTGTGTTATGGATATTAGATAACGGATTAATAAACTTAAGAAATTTAGATATTTTTTATGTATATAAATATAAGAAACAAACTTAAATAAACGTAAATACACATCCATGACTAGAAAGCAAATATAACAATATATCTGCCTCTACCAGGATTCGAACCCGGGACCACTGGCATGGAAGGCAAGGCTTCACATATCAGGCCGTCATATTAATATTATTAGTAGACAGTTGCCATTGCTTTTGTACATTACATTATTTATCGTTAAAGTATGTTATAATATTATTGATGGCTATTTATTTATGTTATATATATTTATATGAATAGATATAATATGCGTTTATAAACTAAGAGATATACGTATACTTTATTTGAACAATCTATCAATTTTAAATTTTTTATATAGAATATTTTAAGATAATATTATAAGATAATAACCAATGTTGATACATCATCCTCTTTCCAGACCGTTGTAAGGGCGATAATAGTCCGGGATCTTAAACGACGCCCGAAACGCGTTTTCTGACTGGGAGTTGGTTAGAGTCAAGATGAGTAGGTGTGTTAGTGTGAGTGTTGTTTGTGTGGGTGTTACCATGCGTTTGAGTGGCAAGAGGTGTGTTTGAGAGTGTGTGAGTCGTAGGTGGCATGTGTGTTGTGGTGTCTGAAGTGTGCAGTGTATAGGCTGGTTTTATTCGATCTAAAGATACTGTCACTTTTGTAATACTGTGAAAAACTTTGTCCCCCCGTGACATAACCTCATATGTCAAAGTAAGCGGATTTCAAGGAACCACCTATGACATCACGCAAGAAGATGGGAGACAATAAGCTAGGTCCTTAAAAATAAATGTGGGACGCTTGCCGTGCAGTGTCGCTGTTGATGGCTGAAGCGTTCTCACTGTGCTGTGAAGCCGAGAAATGAAGTCTGTTATGTCTACGGCTTCCTCGATTTCAGATTGGAAAAACTCGCCGGGCAGGCGAAGGGGTTCTCCATCAACCATTTCAGGGGATGATGTCTGAAGGTCCTCTTTATAAGCGCCTAGCAAGACGAGTGGGAGAGAGTCTACCCAGTTCGAGGAGGAGTGGCAGACAATAGCTGATTTCAACTGACGGTGAAATCTTTCTACCATTCCGTTTGAGGCGGGATGGTAGCTAGTGGTGCGCCTATGCTGAAACTCTACCGGCTCTGCCAAGATCCTAAATAGGCCGGATGCAAACTGTCTTCCACGATCAGTCACAATGTCTCTCGGGCAACCAAAGCGTGAGATCCAGCCGCTGATTTAGGCCATGTTCACGGATTCGGCTGTTATGTCTTGCTAAGGTATTGCCTCAGGCCATCGCGTAAAGCGATCGATGGCTGTAAGGCAATAACGGCAGCCTTGACACAAGGGAAGGGGCCCGATGAAATCTATGTGAACGAAAGTGAATCTGGACCTAGGAATTTTAAAATTGCCAACTGGCGAAGAAACATGGCGGTTGATCTTGGAGCGCTGGCGCACGAACAAATTTGCACCAGTCTATCGGACGCCTGGCCATACGTATCGGTCTGCACCTAATTTAGCTGTCGCTGTAGCCCAGGATGGCTGAATGAGTGAAGGTTCTTCATCACTTGCCTTCGAAGTTCATTGGGTACGTAGGTTTGTGCTTTGAGTTGCTGACATCGCAGAAGAGATCCATATTAGTGCCAGGAATTTTAAATTTCTTGATGTGAAGAGATTTTTTACTTTTGAGAAGCTGCTTCAACTGTTTGTCTTGACTGAGGGCAAGTGTCTTGTGATCGACAGGACTAGTGATTTCATCTTCGCGAGATAGTGTATCGGCAATAATGCTGTTCTGTCCCGAAATATGCCTTATATTTGTGGTAAATTGCGAGATGAAATAAAGGTGTCGCCACTGCTAAGGTGAACAATTGTCTTTACGAGAGAGGAAAGCGAAGGTCAAGGGCTTATGATCATGAGCATGAGCATGAGACGGAAATGTTCCACACTGTTGTAAGTGGCTAATCGCTTTCTGTCGACTTTTGTTGAGCTGGCGTCAGCTTGTGAGAAAAGAATGCCAACGGTTGCTACGCGCGACGAGAGCAATCTTGGCATAAAAATCGGGGTGGGCAAGCATAGTGGCTTGACAGAGACTGTCTTTGCAGGCCTCGAATGCTTCCTGCTCCTCCAACGCAAAATGGACAGGGTAGGAACCCTTCACCGAACCTTTCAGAGTTAAGAGGAGCTTGGTGTTGAGCCGTATGAGAGACAAATCTGCGGTAAAAATTTACCATGCCAAGAAACCTGCGAAGTTATTTTGCCGTTTATGGTGTCGGGATTTCCCTGATGGTCTCGACCTTGGTTTCTAGAGATTTGGCACCTTTGGCTGATACGGTGTAGCCTAGGAACGTTACTTCCGAGGCACCAAAGACGCATTTAGCCGTGTTAACGACCATGCCATACTGCTGGAGTCTGCTGAAGTCCTGATGAAGATGATGCTGGTGGGTTTCCTGGTCTCTAAAGAAGATCAGGAAATCGACAAGAAAGCTGTTAACAAAATCCAGACCTCTCAGCATTTCATCCACAGATCATTGGCAAGATTGTCCAGCATTACAAAGCCCGTACGTCATGAACGGTGTGGAGATTGCTGTCTTTGGGATATCATCCGGGAAGACCGGGACCTGATAATACACTTTGACCAAGTCTAGGGTTGAGTACACGGTGCATCCAGCAAGGTTATGGGAAAAGTCATGAATATGACGGATGGGGTATTTGTCGGGATCGTACGTGCATGTAACATACAGTAATCCCCACAGGGAAGCCATCGGTTGACCTTCTTCGGGGCGAGGGCCAGCTATCGACAATCACAATAAAATGTAAAAATAATTATGACGATGAAAAAGAAACAAATATAGTTTTGAGTAGAGTAGTCAATTGGTTAGACATGAATAATTTACAAATTAATCTATCAAAAACAAAAATAATACAATTCAAAACATATAACTGTAAAATATCAGATCTTCAAATTGAGTATGACAAAAATAAGTTACATTTAGTTGACTCAACAAAATTTCTTGGTATAACAATCGACAAACATTGCAACTGGAAAGCTCACATAAACATCTTATGTTCAAAAATTGATAGGTTTATTTATGTTCTTAAACGGATAACTCTCACAATAGCCACTGAGGCAGCTACACTGGCTTACCATGGATATGTCTTTTCAAATATTCGATATGGGCTTATTTTATGGGGTAACTCAGTTGAAGCTGACAGAGTATTTAAAATCCAGAAAAAATGTCTACGCTCTATTTGCAAAGCACATTACTTAGATAGTTGTAGGCCTCTATTTAAGAAATTGAAAATATTACCACTTCCTTCACTATACATTTTTGAAATTTGCTGCTTTGTAAAGAGACACATGCATCTTTTTAAAAATGAAGATGATGTAATGGGAATTCGTTCTAGATATAAGAAAAAACTTTATGTGTCTGCTCAAAAACTCAAAATATATAGCACCAATGTATATTGCATGGCAGTTAGGATTTTCAATAAACTACCAGTTGAGTACAAAAACTTGCCAGAAAGAAAGTTTAGTACAGTTTTGTTTAATCTTTTAATTGACAAATTATATTACAATATACATGACTTTATGACTGAAAATAAATTTTGATACCTACCTACAAACCTGTACTTAAGTGACATTGGCATTGTATACCTTTTAATTATTTTATATGTATGTTTGCTCTAACAAAGTACTGTGTAATTACTTAAACTATGTATTTAGATTTATTATTGTTGTTGTGAAAACTATTTGCACGCTGTTCTCAGCAGTATATGTACCGGCACAACTTATAATTCAACATCTATTTTGACGCATGTACAAAGCAAATAAATGAATTTTTAATTTGAATTTGAATTTGAGGTGGAGAGGGGAACACCACGCTGACTCTGAAGGCCGGCAAGTTCCATTCTGTAACATTATATCGATTTCTGACTTAGCAGTTTTTAACTTGTCTAGTGTTACTTTCGATTGTCTGTCTGTATAGAAATAAGCGACCGGAACCGGGGTAGCCATCGGCCGCCGTCACCGACAGCCCTCGCCGTTTCCGGAAAATGGTTTGACACATTTTTTTTTGTATCGTTGCCAAATTTATAATGATAATGTTATAATGACAACAGTTAGGGTGATTCAGTGTTGCTGCAGGTGCACGGGACCGGGATCGCGGTCGTTGCCGGTTACGCGAAGAAGAACGGCTTTTAAAACTTACCATGTGATCCACTTTTGCTGTTAGTGCGTGGACTTGCCTGGTCAGATCTGCAATTTGCTGCTCTTTTCCCGATGATGCCTGGACTGCTGCGAGCTGCGGCGCAGGAGTCACGACGTCGTGGCTACGGTCTGCAAGCTCTGCGACCTCCTCCAGCGAGGCCTTTGCCTGCGAGGCAATGATGGTCTGCGTACTGCTGGGCTGCTGAGTTCATCCGGGACGCCTGGTCCCGCCAAGTTCTTGAGATGTTGCAAAAATTGTACGGTTCGCGGTCCCCTAGTTCTTCGTGGGTGAGGAGCGGCTGCACCTTCCAATTTCGAGACTTCGACAATTGTTTCACCAGCTCCGTCTTTAGCCTTTGGTACTTATCCGTCGTGTTGGTGTCCGTGATGATGTCTTCCACCTGAAATGAAATAAAATATTTATTTCTCAACATTGACAATTACTTGTTCTTATTGACGTCAAATACAACACGACTCTACCACCAGTTCGAAAACCTTCGTGAAGAAGAACTGGCAAAAACTTCACGGGTATATTTTTTTCAATAAAAATTTACAATATCTATTTATGTCTATTTAAAATTATTCTTATCTGCATCTGTTAGCTCGGCAAGTCTCCTTCCCCCCAAGTATCCAAACGACGAACACCCTCAAACGGCACCCGTTCACGAGTTAACGCGGGATCCAGCCATCGCCCTCCTCAACTATATTGGAGGGAAGTGAGCGACCCATCACCCGACCGCTACCATAAGGAGACTTACTTTAGTGACAATGACGATTTAGATATTCATCGGGACGAAGAACTTGACGAACAAACAGACACATTACACATATTTTGTTACACATACTAGTAAAATCCTGTTAATGAGGGAATTTTAACCCAAATAATCGGATAGTTTATAATATGCTTTAGCGCACAACTTCTGGTTTGCAGTTTCTTTGAATTTACCAATAGCAAGACCTTGGATATCCTCAGGAACCTTATTATAAAAGCGTATACATTGACCCATGAATGAGTTAGTGACTTTATAAAGCCTACTATTGTGAGCTGCCAGCATGTTTCTTCCTCTTGTGTTAACATTGTGCAGATCTTTTTTTCTTTTGAACAAGGTTATGTTCTTATTTACTTACATTAAATTTTCTAAAATATATTGTGAATGAAAAGTAAGTATATTTATTTTCTTAAATTTACTTCTAAGTGACACCCTTGGACCGAGCTGATAGATTGCGTGAACAGCCCTTTTTTGCAGAATAAATATAGTATCGATGTCGGCTGCACTCCCCCACAACAGAATGCCATATGTCATGAGGCTGTGGAGATAACCGAAATAGACTAATCGAGCAGTTGTTTCATTTGAAATTTGTCTCATTTTTTTAACAGTAAAAATCTGGCTTTAACAGATGGCGACCCCCTCATCGTCCCCCATCAATGAAATAGCAACACAGGGCTTAGATTAGGTAAATGGCGGTGATATTGCACAAAACACTGAGTGAATAAAAGTAAGGAATAAAAGTGCTAAGCGTGATCACATGTCTAACTAACAACACAGACCAATAGACATCATTTCCGGAATCAGAAGAAATTCCAGACAAGAAGTCACAATAAGCGAAGAAGATGATCTTTGGGAGAATGACTACAAGACTACAATAAGAAATCCCGGCGGCGCTTATACCGTATTTCTTTTAAGAGAAAAAGCTTACAATATGGAGAATAAAGGCAAAAAGCTGCACCAAGGCTATTGCAATACAATTACAAAAACAATTTAAAAAGACTAAAAACCTACGACAACTTAGAGAATTAATGAATTATTATTTACAAATAGGTCACATGAGAAAAGTAAATAAATGGACTATTCGTAGAACAACAGCAAGTATTACATACCCCACTATCCTGTTCAAATGAACATCGCCGCAACTAAATTACTAGTGGTAGTACAAGGCGAACGATTGCAGCAAAATATATATATTTATAATATATACCATCGATTTGGTGTACTGTCGATACATTAACCCGTCGATGGAACGTTTTCGATACAGCGACCGTCAATGTAGTGACTGTCGATATTATGAACTGAACCCGTGTAACGCAGCTCACAGAAACATTTAACATTAAATATTTATTATTTCACGTTTAACCATTATTTCATTTGAATTTAAACATACGTAATTTAACTTCAGTGTGTTCAGTAGTCACATCCTATCTCAAAGATCGAATATTTCGTTGTAGACACGTAGGTACGCTCCTCAGGGCTCGCCCCTCTCTAATACACCATATACACCAACGACATACCCAATCCACCAAAAGGCGTCGAACTCTTTTCCGATGACATCGCTCTTTCCACGAAAGGCCAACGCGTCCCGTGTCTCATCACCGAACGTACCGCGCAACGACGACAGTTGATTACGCGTTAGTTTTGATTGGTGAAATGGGTGAAAATATTAGCACATAGATTAGTGCAATAAACAGGACTTATTTAGATTAAGCGTTGTGCGCGAAACCTAGTTTTAGTGACTGTTGCAGAAACAAAAATATATTTAACTTATTGTGCATTTCATTTGTTTCTCATTTGACTCTCATTTGATTACAATCACTTTAATAAACAAAACACCTATGATTCATGACGTGCATGGGTTCGAATGCCACGAGGAGGGTCGCACGCGCGTCTACCGGAGGTGGACATAGTGAAAGAAATGTACATAAACGAACATGACACGCCTTATATCAGCAAAATCTACGAAGAACGTTCCCATATCTAGAACGACTAGCGCCCCTAGCTTTTAAACCAGCAGTCATAGTGTTGGAGGTACGGAGGTAACTTGACGTATTCGACCACAGAAAATAGAAAAATCAAACGTTGTGGTGGGAAGGCCCCCAAAGGTTATATCAAGAAAACCAAACTGAACTCTACGAGATGATAAAAGCGACTGAAATGGGTTAAAAACAAGAATGTTCATTTCTAAAACGATTTGGCTTTTCGGCAAGTACAAACAAGCCGGCGTATTCTCCGACACACAGTACTTACGGCGGCGAACATCACAGGCCCCGGCCGGCTAGCGACGGTTGCACGTGCATTGCGCGCAGCTTCAGTATGGTAAGATGACGACTCAGCAAGACCGCGATGATGTTGTACGGTAGTTCATTCATGGATTTATACAAAGGAATGCCGTGTCTTTGGGATTTATTTGACGAATTCTACAAAGATTCGCCCCGTAGAACAGTTTTTGATTGATTAGATTATATTTAAGTGTAGTTAAGGCATAAGGTAACTGCAATTATTACCGAGATATTTTTAAAAGCTCAAGGTTTGAGTCTTCAAAATGAGAACATCAAATAATAAAAACAGTGGAAACTATATGTATATTGACCTACGACATTTATTACTATGAGCTTGAAGTTTGAACTTTAGGAATCTGTAATGATCTAGTCAAGTTTCAAGTAATAATTTAAGAAATAAAATGAAATAAGAAATTAGATGAAAGTATTACCGAGGTATAGACCGTTTTCAGGTATTACCGCGAATGTATGAAGCTACTACCGAAGGTAGAAAAATAATGATTCAGTCCAAACATTTTTTATATTTAAGCAATGTAACAACAGAAACAATATGTGTAGTAACTAATTTTAATAAGATTCTGGATCTTTTATTATTATTAGTGTCGAGTAAACGTCGTTGATGTTGCGTGCCGCTTGTGCCGCTTTGCTGCCACGACGGTACTCATACTCCATAATTACTCGAATTTTTAACTTATCCATGATGACGAAAAATGTTCGAATGCGTTGAAAACAAAACACTAACTATTAAACAAATGACGATTTTAGAAAAAGAATTCCATGTTTGTCAAATAAAATTAATTTGAAATTAGAATTATCAGTCAAAAAAAAAAATATTTTCATTTGAAATGGCCAGTACGGCAAAACGGCAGTTTCATAGGTAAATACCTATTATAAGAAACAAAAACATATTTAGCGTTTCCTTGTTCGTATTCGTTAAGAATTCACGCCTCGCTTTGTGACTGAACTTTATTATCGAATTAAAGTTAACTTTACACTACGTACAGTGTATTATAAAGACGAGCAAAATGCGTGCTCTCAAATACAATACGAACGCTACAAAATGAAGCGCGAAGTGTGCGTGAGGGGCGGCGCGTCGCTAACATAATCGAAGCATTCACGCGCAAGCAACTTTCGACTTAACGCTGATTCACACTGGAACGTTTTCGACTGAGCAACCTTAGGGAGATTTCAAGGGTGTGGTCACTCGCTAGGCGACATTATCAATATCTATTTTACATTATATCTTTTCGTGGTACATATTGAGTAACAATTGCATGTCTGCGTACATTGACTAATCTTTTATGAAAATATGTTTTTTTGAGTAGAATACCGCGGAAATACCGGAAATACTTCGTATTTGAGAGCAGTTATTTTGTTCTTAATTTATTTTTACTAGAAGTATAAGTAGTGTTACTATAAGTTATAGTTAGCTGTAGGTAAGGTAAAGTGTTTTGTTAGAGTGAAATAGCTTCATAATTGTATTATACTAGAATACATGGTATGACCACCTGCAACTTCTCTACCATGTATAATATTGATCAAGGTGTCCCGCAAATACATACAGCAAACGACGGATGACCACAGTATTGATCGTCAATACCACAAAACCAAATACATATAAGTAATTAAAACCTGAATATTATAACAGTCTTCGTGTGCAGCCTTTGGTTTATCAATCAAAGGATACTACGTCATTCATTCATCAGTAACGCTGTTTTCACGAATGTAAGAAGAAAGTTGAAGCTTCGACACGAAATCAATAAATTTCTTATGTCATGGGAGTGATTAGTAACGAACTTAAATTAACCATGCGAAGAGGCATAACTACAGACCTATCTCTTTACTTCCATCCACATCAAAAATCTTAGAAAAAATAGTGAATAAAAGATTAGTAAATTATTTGCAGAAAATATCATATTTCTCAGAAGCACAGTTTGGTTTTAGGTCAAAGATGTCAACATCCGACGCGGTCCATCAATTAACTAATCACTGACTTCAGGAACTTGACAAAGGCAAACAGACTCTAGGGATTTTCCTTGACCTTGCCAAGGCCTTTAGTACTGTGTCTATACCAATTCTACTCTCCAAATTAGAAGCCATAGCCATAGAGGATTTCAGTTAAAATTATTCAAAAGTTATTTAGAAGAGCGTACCCAATGTGTTAAGATAAGCCATGTTCTCAGCAATGATCAAAATAACACTTCTTTTGGATTACCAGAAGGTAGTCTATTAGGGCACAGATTGTTTTTAATTTACGTAAATGACCTTTGCAGTCTTAAACTTCCTTACGGTAGAATTATCTCCTACGCTGATGACACTGCTCTTCTCTTTTCCGCGGACTCAGATACAGATTTATTCGTGCATGCTCAAGAGGGATTTAATATTGTAAACAGATGGCTTCAGCACCATTTACTTACACTAAATACAGATAAAACATTTTATATTAAGTTTTCCATGCGTACATCAGAAATTTCCAATTCCAACACAATTATATTAGCTCCCACTGCATAACCCCTGCCTACACGCAATGTTCTTGCCCATTTATAAAAACAACTAACAGTATCAAATACCTTGGTGTTATATTACATGAAACTTTATCATTCAATCAACATATTGAAGCACTAACAGGAAGGATACGTAAGTTAATATATGTTATCAAAAAATTGCGTTACATTGCAGAATTTAAACTATTGAGACAAATTTACTTTAAAATATACGCGATAATATCCGGTAAAAAGTGTTTTATTTAAAATATGGATCGTGAAAATTTAAGAAAATATATAATTCTAACCTATTGCATCACTTCATGAATGGCGCGTGAAAGACGCTTTTACTAACCATCGAAAGATCCCAGGGAGCCCGGCTTAAAGTCTCTTGCTTCCGCCTTTTCCTTTTCCCGACCAGTCGCTTGTGTAAGGAATGTAATGTACTATCAGTTAGACAATTATTTACAATTAACACGGTCCTCAAACAGCACAATGAATTTCCGTACGACACTAGCTTCACTGACAAACGAAGATAAGATATTCTTTGCCCTCAAAATGTAAACACCAAACATGCTTTTACCAATAGATTCTATCTATTCCAAGGACCATACCTTTATAAAAAGCACAATAGTAAATTTTAAATTTTCCCACAAAATAACCATATTTGCAAAATAACTCTTCAGAGAGGCGTACAATCTTTATGTTACGAAGACACTGAGAACTTACTTGTCGCACTAAAATAGCTATTTCTCATTATTTTAAGTACCTTTAGATTTATAGATTTACTGTACTTGCATAAAATCTTTTTTTACCTTTGTTACACTTTTGATTAAAATGTATATTGTATTTCATTGTAAATTTATTTAATGTACCTAGTTTTTATTTTGATTTAGAATAAGTTATATATTTTCTTAAATTTTCGCGATAATATCCGGTAAAAAGTGTTTTATTTAGAATAAGTTATGCTAGGACATCGCTTGCTTGCCTGAAACACAGGTTAACCTAGTTCCGGCGCGTATTGTAATTAGGATTGAAAAACCATTGTACTTTATGTGTAAATTCCAATGTTTTTATGAATAAAATATTATTATTGTTATTATAAGGACATTTATTGACTTACATTCGGCAGTACAGACACACTCCAACTACCTGGGCTCTGTGCACGAGACGCTCCGCGGCAAGCCGGCAGTCCTCCGGCTCCGTCTATGCGAGCGTTGTTCGGAAGTTAGTCATGCAGAACTAGCGACACTTTAACCTCACACAACAGAACACAACTAACATTATAAACTATGAAAGGGTTAAATGGGGCTGCTTAACAACCAGGTTCAAAAAAATCCACTCGCCCTGTTGGTAGCACTGAAGCACATGATCATATCACAAAACACTGGCTTTGTCTATCACTCATCGCGAACATTCGTCATTCTTAAACCGCCAACAAGCAAATCACACACAACTGTACTCAACGAGATGATACAAGCGACTGACTGACTGAACTATGTTAAAAGCAAAAATATTCATTTCTAAAACAATTTGGCTTTTCGGCAAGTACTGACCAGCCGCCGCCCTATGCTCCGACACACAGTACTTACGGCGGCGAACATCACAGGCGCCCGGCCGGCTAGAGACGCTCGCACGTGCATTGCGCTCAGCTTATGTGTGGTAAGAATGACGACTCACCAAGAGCGGGATGATGTTGTATGTAAGCTAATTCATGGATTTATATAAAGGAATGCCGTGTCTTGGGGTTTGTTGGACGAATTATACAAAGACACGCACCCTAGAACAATTTTGGGATTTATTGTTAGAGATACATAACATACATATGTTGCAAGATTTGTTATTATTATTAAGTTTATTTGAATAAAATAAAATATAGGTATATATCTTAGTGTATAAATTCATATTATATCTATTCATATAAATATATATTACATAAATAAATAGCCATCAATAATATTATATTATACTTCAACGATAAATAATGTAATGGACAAAAGCAATGCCAACTGTCTACTAATGATATTAGTAAATGGGAACTAATCTATCATATTGCAGTTCAACGTACAAACAGCCTCACGTTAATCCATTTATTATTAGTAGATAATTGCACGGCGCGTACGCGCAAAACCGGTTGGGCGGGGGCTTCGCTGGCGGCCGGTCGCCGCGCGCCTGTCGATTTTCGATGCTCACATATGATGCTCTACGTCTCTTGACCATTCGCTGGAGCCCTAACTGTTAACGAACTTTTATTCCGCAATTAAAACTTATAGTTTCTATTAGCTTAAATCGTATGTACTTTTTCACTTCGTCTTTCCGCCTTGGACTATTGCTTCTTCTTTATTCACTATTGTGCAGTGTTATGAAATAACTAATGCAATATAAACCGTAATTAAATTGAGAGTACTAGTTGAAATAGGTTGTTATTAAAATGTCAAGAGTGCATTAAACCACAAATACATAACAAATACCGTACAGAAGAGACACTCTCCACCCCCCTAGAATCAAGTACCTCTCCCCACCCCCGGGTCACCCTGAGTTTGTAGGCTAGGCGTAGGTTCTGACAGGCTGCCAACTATGGCGCGTGACACACGGCGCGACTCTTTGCATTCAAACTGAAGCATTGATATGTGTGAATCGATAGAGCTTTTGCAAATTATCTTGTGATTCGGTGATTTCCAATAAAACTAATATTTTACAAAAAATCTGTGTTTCCCCATTCGTAATAATCTAACTGTTACTTTAGTAATCTACTTTAACACTTTTATCAGTAACTTAACATAATAATAATTACTTTCATTATTTTCTTCATTTTTCTTATTTTGCGTTTTATATAAATTAACGAGTTTTCTTATTATTATTATTATTTTGTAATATAAAAAGTAAAAAAGGCAAAATCAGCATAAAAAAATCTCTTGGAAAGCGAACGAACGTAAATGTCAGATTCATTCGTTCATTTAGTTTATAATGTAATATCGTATTTAAATGTTCAACAAAGAGGAACGAACAAAATTGATTTAATTTCATTTCATCTTTATTCCATTTATAGCAAGCAACAAGTTTTTAAATGTTTTGACCACATTTAGCGGGTATTCAAATCAAATCAAATCATGTTATTGATTCGTACTATATTAAAAATATATGTATTACGCCGTGGGCTCTATAACTTGACAGATGTTAACAATCGATTCTAGAGCCTAATTAGTGTACACAAAGTGGTGTAACATGGAGTCCTATAACGCATAATTTTCGAGATATTCAGTAGCTGGTTTTGTGGCATGCGTAAGAGCATTTTTATGGGTGCCTAAAAGATGTACAAGAATCAAAAAAATTATGTGTTAAGTTATTATAAGTTAAAAATAACATTACTATATGTGTGACTTTTCGATAAACTTAAGTTATAGAACTTTTAGAATATTCCACTGTGCATCGACACTCGAGCGGCGGTGCACGGAGCAGCGAGCGCGGGGACCTCGCTTCACCTCGGCGAGAAGGAACAGTTGCAATGTTTTGTCTCCTTTTTACGACTGCCGGCCAGCGCTTGCGACTGCACGCTTCAGTCTTCACCTCCGCGAGAAGAAACGGCTGTAAGTTTATTTCTTTCTTTCGACGGGTTAGCGAGAAAATTGAGCAGTGTGTGACGCCACTGTCGATGCTACGAGCCTCTGATAGCTACGAATACCATAACGTGCAAACTACGAGCAACGAAACGTAGCGCGTAGACCTGCGTACATCAGTTAAAGCGGGATTTATAAATACCAAGAGTCAGTAATTTGGCTCTACTAAATAGTAGTAATATAGCCATTCTGAGCACACAAACCAATTTGTAGAACTGAGTGATATAAAAGTTGAGAAGCGACAAATTAAATAAGACAACTGATTACACAAAATGTCCGCTCAACATTCACTCACTCGCCTCGCTCACCTCAAACCCGCTAACAGAAACAAGAGTCTAATTCTCCATCTATGTTACAAGTAGGTAAGTGATAACTTCCATCCAAGTAGAGCGCCATCGGATTCAAACGGACAGGCTGCCCAGCGAAACACAAACAATCGTCAAGGTAGAGAGAGTGTAGAAAATCTTTAGAATTCACTAACAATGATTCCATTATGTCTTTGAGTTTATCTGAAAATCATAAGCTACAAACAGTCATGACTACAATGAAAGAAATGCAGAGTCAAATGTGCGCTGTACAAAATGCAGTCTTGTTTGTGTCCAGTAAATATGATAAGCTTCTAGTTAGGTGTGAAAACTTAGAAGAAGCACGGCTTGCCGACAAAGCTGTCATGAAGCAACTTGAGAGCAGGCTTGGATATATGGATCTTACTAGTAAAATGTCTAGTATAGTATCTAATGAGAAACCTTCCGGTTAATAAAGGAGAAACTAAAGACGGCCTCTGCAACGCTTTACAGAACACTCGCAATACTGTGAGCATCCCAATTAAAAAAGAAAACATTAGAACCTTGCACAGACAAAACACAAGAGAAACAAATAACAAACCTGTTCGGTCCCGAACACTATGTATTGCTAAGCATCATTTTATTTATCGATTTATTAACTTTAAATATATTTACTTAAACTTTTTAGGCACTTTAATAACATGTCTTTTAATATTAAATATAACATTTGGTTTGTAATCATGATTGATAATTTTCATGATATATTCTTAACGCTTTTCATACGGGTTTCAGCATAAAATTTCAAAGTAGAAAATCAGTTTCTTACTAGGAATTTAACTTCTAAGTCACCCTGAGGGCTGGTTTACACGCCTTAAGTAGGTAGTTAACTTGATCACAAAATTTTTAGTTAGAAACTACGTGTTTAATTACAGTCAGTTAACTTACCACGTGTCACTTAACTGACTGATTACACATAATATTTAACTAAAAAATAATTTAAAATTTGGTTACCAACTTAACTATTTCTCGTATGTAATCTCGCCATGACTGTGCCTATTCTAGCATCTATCTTATCTTTTTGTATGAAATGCTGCCGCGGTGCTAATGAGTCTTGTTTCTTTACATAATTGTTCTGCAAATTCGGTAATTTCAAACAATTGTTACAACTGTCGAAAGCATACTTCGTTAAAAAAGCAATTATTTTGGTCAATAGAGTTTAGTGAAGTTATTTCAAAACAAAAGATAAGCCAGCTGTTTTATGACCTTGTTTACGTTCTATGAATAGGATTGGCAGGGTCTGTAGCGCAACTCGCGAAACTGTGGTTAGTAAATACATGCTTTAAAATATTATATATGACTTATTAATATTGAAAACAGGTTCGGGTTTCAATTGGGAAAATAGCTTGTATTACAACAGTCCTTATTATATATTTTCCAACCTAAACTAATGAAATTAGAAAATTACCAATGTGGAATCAGAAAATTACCAATGTGGTAATGGTAATTGAATGGGCAGTTCAATCAAGGTAAAGTTCTTTCATTGTGTAAATCCATCACTTTGCTAAAGAACGTTAAACCCAGAAACATAATCGCTTTCATATAAGGAAAAAAAAACATATTTAGCGTTTCCTTGTTCGTATTCGTTAAGAATTCACGCCTCGCTTTGTGACTGAACTTTATTATCGAATTAAAGTTAACTTTACACTATGTACAGTGTATTATAAAGACGAGCAAAATGCGTGCTCTCTAATACAATACGAACGAAACAAAATGAAGCGCGAAGTGTGCGTGAGGGGCGGCGCGTCGCTAACAAAATCGAAGCATTCACGCGCAAGCAACTTTCGACTTAACGCTGATTCACACTGGAACGTTTTCGACTGAGCAACCTTAGGGAGATTTCAAGGGTGTGGTCACTCGCTAGGCGACATTATCAATATCTATTTTACATTATATCTTTTCGTGGTACATATTGAGTAACAATTGCATGTCTGCGTACATTGACTAATCTTTTATGAAAATAAGTTTTTTTGAGTAGAATACCGCGGAAATACCGGAAATACTTCGTATATGAGAGCAGTTATTTTGTTCTTTATTTTTTTTGTACTATAAGTATAAGTAGTGTTTATAAGTTATAATTAGCTGTAGGTAAGGTAAAGTGTTTTGTTAGAGTGAAATAGCTTCATAATTGTATTATACTAGAATACATGGTGTGACCACCTGCAACTTCTCTACCATGTATAATATTGATTAAGGTGTCCCGCAAATACATACAGCAAACGACGGATGACCACAGTATTGATCGTCAATACCACAAAACCAAATACATATAAGTAATTAAAACCTGAATATTATAACAGTCTTCGTGTGCAGCCCTTGGTTTATCAATCAAAGGATACTACGTCATTCATTCATCAGTAACGCTGTTTTCACGAATGTAAGAAGAAAGTTGAAGCTTCGACACGAAATCAATAAATTTCTTATGTCATGGGAGTGATTAGTAACGAACTTAAATGAACTATGCGAAGAGGCATAACGTAATTAAGAACGTCAATCCTGTTTTTGGATGCTATTGCACTATGATTAGTTTCATCAAAACTAAGTAGAAAAGTAAGTCTACTTTATAGATGCGTGAGTAAAGACGTGTTGATTTCACTTGACTAAAAATTGTGACCTACATTACTAATCAAGCGTAGTATATAGTGATTTATGCAATATAAATTGAACAGTGTTTGTTAATGTGAAATGATCTAGCTGAAAGTAAATGAATGAATAGTACCAAATAAAAACATTAAAAATGGAGGGCAGTACCTTCAGTAATAGTACTTTAACTAATAGTAGTCCTCCGCCGACGCCTGCTCCTCGAGCTCCAGCGCTCTGTGAAGATGAAATTATTATCACTCCAGAAATCCAGGTTTGGATGACTATTAATGAACAGTGCCTGAGTGAGGTATGCTCCATCGCAGCTGAAGGAAAACTTAACTCGGACCAAAAACTGAGAATTAACAACCTTTGCCGCAAATTAGCTCATGGAACCTCCTAAATGGCAGTCCCTGAAACTTGAAGCCGTCCAAGCCCACTCAACAAAACAAGCCCTTAGAGAAAATCGTGACCTTTCTCAGCGACTCCATGACCTCAAACAGTGGATTGACGAATCTTCAAAACCCGTCTCATCGACCTTCTCTTTCGCCGACATTGTTAAACAAGGGACCAACACCTTCTTACAGCCAAATAACCTTTTCAGTTCCATTGCCATATATCCAAATGACAAGCAGAAGGCAAGTCGACACAAAGTCACTTGTTCAAAATATTATTTGTCCAGAGCATTTGAAACCCTAGATCAGAAGCCTACGTAAGACTACGAATGGAGGTGTGATAATAAGCACTGAGTCCAAGGAAGACATAGAGAAGTTAAAACATTCGAGACAACTCAAGACATCTGGCCTTACAGTCGACGAGCCTCATAAGCGCAGACCTAGAATAGTAGTGGTTGGAGTGCCCACCTCGATGAAAGAAAAGGAAGTATTTACTAAACCTGGAGGGTGAACTAGATGGTACATCACTTGAACAGTTCCTGTCTGAGATCAAACTGAGCCACAAATCAGGTAAGAAAGACATGGAGACCTGTAACTATGTCCTGGTTGTACCTGCTTCAATTCGTAAAACCTTAATAGTTAACCAAGGGATATTTGTGAATTGGTCTTCTTGCCCTGTAGAAGATTACACTATAGTGACAAGATGTTTCAAGCGCCAAAACTACGGCCATGCAGCCAAGTCGTGCCGGGAGACTTCTCACATCTGTGGCCATTGCGGTGACCAAGGTCACAGTATGGACGTGTGCAAGGCTAAGCTAGAAGCCCCTAAATCTGCTACCTGCCTGCGCTTCAAAAAGCCATGTAACCATGCCACTGGCGCTAGTGACTGTCCAGCAAAAATATTGGCCGAAAAACGATATATTAATTCTATAGATTATGGAGACGCCTAAGAGCGCTACACGTTATTATTTTTCTCTGCATTTTTATTCTTGTATATATTTATATAATGACTGATCAATTAATTAACGATTTAGACAACTTCTCATTATCTGAGAGTCGAAAGCTTGTGAGGCAGAGAGCTGCAAACAATATCTTTCTGCTTTTAAAAATCCACTAACCATAATAACACAGAATATTCGTAGTATATATACAAATTGTGATAGTTTTTGTACCTACTTTACAACAAAGATTAGATTTAAATCTAGATATAATTATTTTAACTGAATGCTGGTTAAATAAACAGCATAACTTGCATAGTAGCGAATTCAACTACAATCAAAATGATGGGTTGGCAGTTTATGTTAATAATTATCAAAATATCTCGGTAGTAGAACCGAATATACAAGGCTGTAATTGATTACTTATTACAATTGATGCATACACAGGATACAAATGATACCTTATTGAACTGATGTAGATATATGTATGTTATACGTAATAAATAGTGTCCAACATGCAATTTCGCGGAATACTCGTAAGATATGCCTAAGAAATAGAAATTACAACATAAAGCCGTGGATAACTCCAGGCTTTATGCGCTGTATGAAACATAGAGATAACTTACATAAAAGGGCAAAGTTACACCCCGATAATTTAAACTTACAAGTAACATACGAAAGATACCGGAAATTTTGTAATAATCTTCTGAGAAAATACCTTCTGAGAAAAAGCAAAATTGTAAAAATATTTAAACATATTTTAATTACTTTGACTCATATTTTCAATAGATGTTTATCAGAAGGTATTTTTCCGAAATGTCTCAAAAACCTGTTATTATTCCGGTGTATAAATCTGGTAGTAAAGACGATGTTGATAACTACAGACCTATCTCTTTACTTCCATCGACATCAAAAATCTTAGAAAAAATAGTGAATAAAAGATTAGTAAATTATTTGCAGAAAATGTCATATTTCTCAGAAGCACAGTTCGGTTTTAGGTCAAAGATGTCGACATCCGACGCGGTCCATCAATTAACTAATCACTGACTTCAGGAACTTGACAAAGGCAAACAGACTCTAGGGATTTTCCTTGACCTTGCCAAGGCCTTTAGTACTGTTTCTATACCAATCCTACTCTCCAAATTAGAAGCCACAGCCATAGAGCATTTCAGTTAAAATTATTCAAAAGTTATTTAGAAGAGCGTACCCAATCTGTTAAGATAAGCCTTGTTCTCAGCAATGATCAAAATAACACTTCTTTTGGATTACCAGAAGGTAGTCTATAATAATAATAATAATAATAATAATAATAATAATAATTTATTTCAGTACGTAAATCCATATGTGGTTAGTAAAACATACAATTCTTAATATCTATGTTAGTGGCACGTAAAATAAAATGGAATAAAACTAAAATAAAACATTAAAAATACAAACAAATACACGCATGGGAGATCAGCGCGAGGAGACCGTATTGCAGTGTACGCGCTGCCAGTGCGCCAGCATCGGGCTGTCCCACCTGTCTGCTATTGCCTTGATTATGCTGTTGGGGCTGCCGCGAACGCGCTCGAGCATAGAGGCACAGCGTTTTCTTATAATCGCGTGTTTTTAATTTACGTAAATGACCTTTGCAGTCTTAAACTTCCTTACGGTAGAATTATCTCCTACGCTGATGACACTGCTCTTCTCTTTTCCGCGGACTCAGATACAGATTTATTCGTGCATGCTCAAGAGGGATTTAATATTCTAAATAGATGGCTTCAGCACCATTTACTTACACTAAATACAGATAAAACATTTTATATTAAGTTTTCCATGCGTAAATCAGAAATTTCCAATTCCAACACAATTATATTAGCTCCCACTGCATAACCCCTGCCTACACGCAATGTTCTTGCCCATTTATAAAAACAACTAACAGTATCAAATACCTTGGTGTTATATTACATGAAACTTTATCATTCAATCAACATATTGAAGCACTAACAGGAAGGATACGTAAGTTAATATATGTTATCAAAAAATTGCGTTACATTGCAGAATTTAAACTATTGAGACAAATTTACTTTGCACTATGCCAGTCAATTCTAACCTATTGCATCACTTCATGAATGGCGCGTGAAAGACGCTTTTACTAACCATCGAAAGATCCCAGGGAGCCCTGCTTAAAGTCTCTTGCTTCCGTCTTTTCCTTTTCCCGACCAGTCGCTTGTGTAAGGAATGTAATGTACTATCAGTTAGACAATTATTTACAATTAACACGGTCCTCAAACAGCACAATGAATTTCCGTACGACACTAGCTTCACTGACAAACGAAGATAAGATATTCTTTGCCCTCAAAATGTAAACACCAAACATGCTTTTACCAATAGATTCTATCTATTCTAAGGACCATACCTATATAAAAAGCTCAATAGTAAATTTTAAATTTTCCTACAAAATAACCATATTTGCAAAATAACTCTTCAGAGAGGCGTACAATCTTTATGTTACGAAGACACTGAGAACTTACTTGTCGCACTAAAATAGCTATTTCTCATTATTTTAAGTACCTTTAGATTTATAAATTTACTGTACTTGCATAAAATCTTTTTTTACCTTTGTTACACTTTTGATTAAAATTTATATTGTATTTCATTGTAAACTTATTTAATGTACCTAGTTTTTATTTTGATTTAGAATAAGTTATGCTAGGACATCGCTTGCTTGCCTGAAACACAGATTAACCTAGTTCCGGCGCGTATTGTAATTAGGATTGAAAAACCATTGTACTTTATGTGTAAATTCCATTGTTTTTATGAATTAAATATTGTTATTGTTATTATAAGAACATTTATTGACTTACATTCGGCAGTACAGACACACTCCAACTACCTGGGCTCTGTGCACGAGACGCTCCGCGGCAAGCCGGCAGTCCTCCGGCTCCGTCTATGCGAGCGTTGTTCGGAAGTTAGTCATGCAGAACTAGCGACACTTTAAACTCACACAACAGAACATAACTAACATTATAAACTATGAAAGGGTTAAATGGGGCTGCTTAACAACCAGGTTCAAAAAAATCCACTCGCCCTGTCGGTAGCACTGACGCACATGATCATATCACAAAACACTGGCTTTGTCTATCACTCATCGCGAACACTCGTCATTCTTAAACCGCCAACAAGCAAATCACACACAACTGTACTCAACGAGATGATACAAGCGACTGACTGACTGAACTATGTTAAAAGCAAAAATATTCATTTCTAAAACAATTTGGCTTTTCGGCAAGTACTGACGAGCCGCCGCCCTATGCTGCGACACACAGTACTAACGGCGGCGAACATCACAGGCGCCCGGCCGGCTAGCGACGTTCGCACGTGCATTGCGCTCAGCTTATGGGTGGTAAGAATGACGACTCATCAAGAGCGGGATGATGTTGTATGTAAGCTAATTCATGGATTTATATAAAGGAATGCCGTGTCTTGGGGTCTGTTGGACGAATTATACAAAGACACGCACCGTAGAACAATTTTGGGATTTATTGTTAGAGATACATAACATACATATGTTGCAAGATTTGTTATTATTGTTAAGTTTATTTGAATAAAATAAAATATAGGTATATATCTTAGTGTATAAACTCATATTATATCTATTCATATAAATATATATTACATAAATAAATAGCCATCAATAATATAATATTATACTTCAACGATAAATAATGTAATGGACAAAAGCAATGCCAACTGTCTACTAATGATATTAGTAAATGGGAACTAATCTATCATATTGCAGTTCAACGTACAAACAGCCTCACGTTAATCCATTTATTATTAGTAGATAATTGCACGGCGCGTACGCGCAAAACCGGTTGGGCGGGGGCTTCGCTGGCGGCCGGTCGCCGCGCGCCTGTCGATTTTCGATGCTCACATATGATGCTCTACGTCTCTTGACCATTCGCTGGAGCCCTAACTGTTAACGAACTTTTATTCCGCAATTAAAACTTATAGTTTCTATTAGCTTAAATCGTATGTACTTTTTCACTTCGTCTTTCCGCCTTGGACTATTGCTTCTTCTTTATTCACTATTGTGCAGTGTTATGAAATAACTAATGCAATATAAACCGTAATTAAATTGAGAGTACTAGTTGAAATAGGTTGTTATTAAAATGTCAAGAGTGCATAAAACCACAAATACATAACAAATACCGTACAGAAGAGACACTCTCCACCCCCCTAGAATCCAGTACCTCTCCCCACCCCCGGGTCACCCTGAGTTTGTAGGCTAGGCGTAGGCTCTGACAGGCTGCAAACTATGGCGCGTGACACACGGCGCGACTCTTTGCATTCAAACTGAAGCATTGATATGTGTGAATCGATAGAGCTTTTGCAAATTATCTTGTGATTCGGTGATTTCCAATAAAACTAATATTTTACAAAAAATCTGTGTTTCCCCATTCGTAATAATCTAACTGTTACTTTAGTAATCTACTTTAACACTTTTATCAGTAACTTAACATAATAATAATTACTTTCATTATTTTCTTCATTTTTCTTATTTTGCGTTTTATATAAATTAACGAGTTTTCTTATTATTATTATTATTTTGTAATATAAAAAGTAAAAAAGGCAAAATCAGCATAAAAAAATCTCTTGGAAAGCGAACGAACGTAAATGTCAGATTCATTCGTTCATTTAGTTTATAATGTAATATCGTATTTAAATGTTCAACAAAGAGGAACGAACAAAATTGATTTAATTTCATTTCATCTTTATTCCATTTATAGCAAGCAACAAGTTTTTAAATGTTTTGACCACATTTAGCGGGTATTCAAATCAAATCAAATCATGTTATTGATTCGTACTATATTAAAAATATATGTATTACGCCGTGGGCTCTATAACTTGACAGATGTTAACAATCGATTCTAGAGCCTAATTAGTGTACACAAAGTGGTGTAACATGGAGTCCTATAACGCATAATTTTCGAGATATTCAGTAGCTGGTTTTGTGGCATGCGTAAGAGCATTTTTATGGGTGCCTAAAAGATGTACAAGAATCAAAAAAATTATGTGTTAAGTTATTATAAGTTAAAAATAACATTACTATATGTGTGACTTTTCGATAAACTTAAGTTATAGAACTTTTAGAATATTCCACTGTGCATCGACACTCGAGCGGCGGTGCACGGAGCAGCGAGCGCGGGGACCTCGCTTCACCTCGGCGAGAAGGAACAGTTGCAATGTTTTGTCTCCTTTTTACGACTGCCGGCCAGCGCTTGCGACTGCACGCTTCAGTCTTCACCTCCGCGAGAAGAAACGGCTGTAAGTTTATTTCTTTCTTTCGACGGGTTAGCGAGAAAATTGAGCAGTGTGTGACGCCACTGTCGATGCTACGAGCCTCTGATAGCTACGAATACCATAACGTGCAAACTACGAGCAACGAAACGTAGCGCGTAGACCTGCGTACATCAGTTAAAGCGGGATTTATAAATACCAAGAGTCAGTAATTTGGCTCTACTAAATAGTAGTAATATAGCCATTCTGAGCACACAAACCAATTTGTAGAACTGAGTGATATAAAAGTTGAGAAGCGACAAATTAAATAAGACAACTGATTACACAAAATGTCCGCTCAACATTCACTCACTCGCCTCGCTCACCTCAAACCCGCTAACAGAAACAAGAGTCTAATTCTCCATCTATGTTACAAGTAGGTAAGTGATAACTTCCATCCAAGTAGAGCGCCATCGGATTCAAACGGACAGGCTGCCCAGCGAAACACAAACAATCGTCAAGGTAGAGAGAGTGTAGAAAATCTTTAGAATTCACTAACAATGATTCCATTATGTCTTTGAGTTTATCTGAAAATCATAAGCTACAAACAGTCATGACTACAATGAAAGAAATGCAGAGTCAAATGTGCGCTGTACAAAATGCAGTCTTGTTTGTGTCCAGTAAATATGATAAGCTTCTAGTTAGGTGTGAAAACTTAGAAGAAGCACGGCTTGCCGACAAAGCTGTCATGAAGCAACTTGAGAGCAGGCTTGGATATATGGATCTTACTAGTAAAATGTCTAGTATAGTATCTAATGAGAAACCTTCCGGTTAATAAAGGAGAAACTAAAGACGGCCTCTGCAACGCTTTACAGAACACTCGCAATACTGTGAGCATCCCAATTAAAAAAGAAAACATTAGAACCTTGCACAGACAAAACACAAGAGAAACAAATAACAAACCTGTTCGGTCCCGAACACTATGTATTGCTAAGCATCATTTTATTTATCGATTTATTAACTTTAAATATATTTACTTAAACTTTTTAGGCACTTTAATAACATGTCTTTTAATATTAAATATAACATTTGGTTTGTAATCATGATTGATAATTTTCATGATATATTCTTAACGCTTTTCATACGGGTTTCAGCATAAAATTTCAAAGTAGAAAATCAGTTTCTTACTAGGAATTTAACTTCTAAGTCACCCTGAGGGCTGGTTTACACGCCTTAAGTAGGTAGTTAACTTGATCACAAAATTTTTAGTTAGAAACTACGTGTTTAATTACAGTCAGTTAACTTACCACGTGTCACTTAACTGACTGATTACACATAATATTTAACTAAAAAATAATTTAAAATTTGGTTACCAACTTAACTATTTCTCGTATGTAATCTCGCCATGACTGTGCCTATTCTAGCATCTATCTTATCTTTTTGTATGAAATGCTGCCGCGGTGCTAATGAGTCTTGTTTCTTTACATAATTGTTCTGCAAATTCGGTAATTTCAAACAATTGTTACAACTGTCGAAAGCATACTTCGTTAAAAAAGCAATTATTTTGGTCAATAGAGTTTAGTGAAGTTATTTCAAAACAAAAGATAAGCCAGCTGTTTTATGACCTTGTTTACGTTCTATGAATAGGATTGGCAGGGTCTGTAGCGCAACTCGCGAAACTGTGGTTAGTAAATACATGCTTTAAAATATTATATATGACTTATTAATATTGAAAACAGGTTCGGGTTTCAATTGGGAAAATAGCTTGTATTACAACAGTCCTTATTATATATTTTCCAACCTAAACTAATGAAATTAGAAAATTACCAATGTGGAATCAGAAAATTACCAATGTGGTAATGGTAATTGAATGGGCAGTTCAATCAAGGTAAAGTTCTTTCATTGTGTAAATCCATCACTTTGCTAAAGAACGTTAAACCCAGAAACATAATCGCTTTCATATAAGAAAAAAAAAACATATTTAGCGTTTCCTTGTTCGTATTCGTTAAGAATTCACGCCTCGCTTTGTGACTGAACTTTATTATCGAATTAAAGTTAACTTTACACTACGTACAGTGTATTATAAAGACGAGCAAAATGCGTGCTCTCTAATACAATACGAACGAAACAAAATGAAGCGCGAAGTGTGCGTGAGGGGCGGCGCGTCGCTAACAAAATCGAAGCATTCACGCGCAAGCAACTTTCGACTTAACGCTGATTCACACTGGAACGTTTTCGACTGAGCAACCTTAGGGAGATTTCAAGGGTGTGGTCACTCGCTAGGCGACATTATCAATATCTATTTTACATTATATCTTTTCGTGGTACATATTGAGTAACAATTGCATGTCTGCGTACATTGACTAATCTTTTATGAAAATAAGTTTTTTTGAGTAGAATACCGCGGAAATACCGGAAATACTTCGTATATGAGAGCAGTTATTTTGTTCTTTATTTTTTTTGTACTATAAGTATAAGTAGTGTTTATAAGTTATAATTAGCTGTAGGTAAGGTAAAGTGTTTTGTTAGAGTGAAATAGCTTCATAATTGTATTATACTAGAATACATGGTGTGACCACCTGCAACTTCTCTACCATGTATAATATTGATTAAGGTGTCCCGCAAATACATACAGCAAACGACGGATGACCACAGTATTGATCGTCAATACCACAAAACCAAATACATATAAGTAATTAAAACCTGAATATTATAACAGTCTTCGTGTGCAGCCCTTGGTTTATCAATCAAAGGATACTACGTCATTCATTCATCAGTAACGCTGTTTTCACGAATGTAAGAAGAAAGTTGAAGCTTCGACACGAAATCAATAAATTTCTTATGTCATGGGAGTGATTAGTAACGAACTTAAATGAACTATGCGAAGAGGCATAACGTAATTAAGAACGTCAATCCTGTTTTTGGATGCTATTGCACTATGATTAGTTTCATCAAAACTAAGTAGAAAAGTAAGTCTACTTTATAGATGCGTGAGTAAAGACGTGTTGATTTCACTTGACTAAAAATTGTGACCTACATTACTAATCAAGCGTAGTATATAGTGATTTATGCAATATAAATTGAACAGTGTTTGTTAATGTGAAATGATCTAGCTGAAAGTAAATGAATGAATAGTACCAAATAAAAACATTAAAAATGGAGGGCAGTACCTTCAGTAATAGTACTTTAACTAATAGTAGTCCTCCGCCGACGCCTGCTCCTCGAGCTCCAGCGCTCTGTGAAGATGAAATTATTATCACTCCAGAAATCCAGGTTTGGATGACTATTAATGAACAGTGCCTGAGTGAGGTATGCTCCATCGCAGCTGAAGGAAAACTTAACTCGGACCAAAAACTGAGAATTAACAACCTTTGCCGCAAATTAGCTCATGGAACCTCCTAAATGGCAGTCCCTGAAACTTGAAGCCGTCCAAGCCCACTCAACAAAACAAACCCTTAGAGAAAATCGTGACCTTTCTCAGCTACTCCATGACCTCAAACAGTGGATTGACGAATCCTCAAAACCCGTCTCATCGACCTTCTCTTTCGCCGACATTGTTAAAAAAGGGACCAACACCTTCTTACAGCCAAATAACCTTTTCAGTTCCATTGCTATATATCCAAATGACAAGCAGAAGGCAAGTCGACACAAAGTCACTTGTTCAAAATATTATTTGTCCAGAGCATTTGAAACCCTAGATCAGAAGCCTACGTAAGACTACGAATGGAGGTGTGATAATAAGCACTGAGTCCAAGGAAGACATAGAGAAGTTAAAACATTCGAGACAACTCAAGACATCTGGCCTTACAGTCGACGAGCCTCATAAGCGCAGACCTAGAATAGTAGTGGTTGGAGTGCCCACCTCGATGAAAGAAAAGGAAGTATTTACTAAACCTGGAGGGTGAACTAGATGGTACATCACTTGAACAGTTCCTGTCTGAGATCAAACTGAGCCACAAATCAGGTAAGAAAGACATGGAGACCTGTAACTATGTCCTGGTTGTACCTGCTTCAATTCGTAAAACCTTAATAGTTAACCAAGGGATATTTGTGAATTGGTCTTCTTGCCCTGTAGAAGATTACACTATAGTGACAAGATGTTTCAAGCGCCAAAACTACGGCCATGCAGCCAAGTCGTGCCGGGAGACTTCTCACATCTGTGGCCATTGCGGTGACCAAGGTCACAGTATGGACGTGTGCAAGGCTAAGCTAGAAGCCCCTAAATCTGCTACCTGCCTGCGCTTCAAAAAGCCATGTAACCATGCCACTGGCGCTAGTGACTGTCCAGCAAAAATATTGGCCGAAAAACGATATATTAATTCTATAGATTATGGAGACGCCTAAGAGCGCTACACGTTATTATTTTTCTCTGCATTTTTATTCTTGTATATATTTATATAATGACTGATCAATTAATTAACGATTTAGACAACTTCTCATTATCTGAGAGTCGAAAGCTTGTGAGGCAGAGAGCTGCAAACAATATCTTTCTGCTTTTAAAAATCCACTAACCATAATAACACAGAATATTCGTAGTATATATACAAATTGTGATAGTTTTTGTACCTACTTTACAACAAAGATTAGATTTAAATCTAGATATAATTATTTTAACTGAATGCTGGTTAAATAAACAGCATAACTTGCATAGTAGCGAATTCAACTACAATCAAAATGATGGGTTGGCAGTTTATGTTAATAATTATCAAAATATCTCGGTAGTAGAACCGAATATACAAGGCTGTAATTGATTACTTATTACAATTGATGCATACACAGGATACAAATGATACCTTATTGAACTGATGTAGATATATGTATGTTATACGTAATAAATAGTGTCCAACATGCAATTTCGCGGAATACTCGTAAGATATGCCTAAGAAATAGAAATTACAACATAAAGCCGTGGATAACTCCAGGCTTTATGCGCTGTATGAAACATAGAGATAACTTACATAAAAGGGCAAAGTTACACCCCGATAATTTAAACTTACAAGTAACATACGAAAGATACCGGAAATTTTGTAATAATCTTCTGAGAAAATACCTTCTGAGAAAAAGCAAAATTGTAAAAATATTTAAACATATTTTAATTACTTTGACTCATATTTTCAATAGATGTTTATCAGAAGGTATTTTTCCGAAATGTCTCAAAAACCTGTTATTATTCCGGTGTATAAATCTGGTAGTAAAGACGATGTTGATAACTACAGACCTATCTCTTTACTTCCATCGACATCAAAAATCTTAGAAAAAATAGTGAATAAAAGATTAGTAAATTATTTGCAGAAAATGTCATATTTCTCAGAAGCACAGTTCGGTTTTAGGTCAAAGATGTCGACATCCGACGCGGTCCATCAATTAACTAATCACTGACTTCAGGAACTTGACAAAGGCAAACAGACTCTAGGGATTTTCCTTGACCTTGCCAAGGCCTTTAGTACTGTTTCTATACCAATCCTACTCTCCAAATTAGAAGCCACAGCCATAGAGCATTTCAGTTAAAATTATTCAAAAGTTATTTAGAAGAGCGTACCCAATGTGTTAAGATAAGCCTTGTTCTCAGCAATGATCAAAATAACACTTCTTTTGGATTACCAGAAGGTAGTCTATAATAATAATAATAATAATAATAATAATAATTTATTTCAGTACGTAAATCCATATGTGGTTAGTAAAACATACAATTCTTAATATCTATGTTAGTGGCACGTAAAATAAAATGGAATAAAACTAAAATAAAACATTAAAAATACAAACAAATACACGCATGGGAGATCAGCGCGAGGAGACCGTATTGCAGTGTACGCGCTGCCAGTGCGCCAGCATCGGGCTGTCCCACCTGTCTGCTATTGCCTTGATTATGCTGTTGGGGCTGCCGCGAACGCGCTCGAGCATAGAGGCACAGCGTTTTCTTATAATCGCGTGTTTTTAATTTACGTAAATGACCTTTGCAGTCTTAAACTTCCTTACGGTAGAATTATCTCCTACGCTGATGACACTGCTCTTCTCTTTTCCGCGGACTCAGATACAGATTTATTCGTGCATGCTCAAGAGGGATTTAATATTCTAAATAGATGGCTTCAGCACCATTTACTTACACTAAATACAGATAAAACATTTTATATTAAGTTTTCCATGCGTAAATCAGAAATTTCCAATTCCAACACAATTATATTAGCTCCCACTGCATAACCCCTGCCTACACGCAATGTTCTTGCCCATTTATAAAAACAACTAACAGTATCAAATACCTTGGTGTTATATTACATGAAACTTTATCATTCAATCAACATATTGAAGCACTAACAGGAAGGATACGTAAGTTAATATATGTTATCAAAAAATTGCGTTACATTGCAGAATTTAAACTATTGAGACAAATTTACTTTGCACTATGCCAGTCAATTCTAACCTATTGCATCACTTCATGAATGGCGCGTGAAAGACGCTTTTACTAACCATCGAAAGATCCCAGGGAGCCCTGCTTAAAGTCTCTTGCTTCCGTCTTTTCCTTTTCCCGACCAGTCGCTTGTGTAAGGAATGTAATGTACTATCAGTTAGACAATTATTTACAATTAACACGGTCCTCAAACAGCACAATGAATTTCCGTACGACACTAGCTTCACTGACAAACGAAGATAAGATATTCTTTGCCCTCAAAATGTAAACACCAAACATGCTTTTACCAATAGATTCTATCTATTCTAAGGACCATACCTATATAAAAAGCTCAATAGTAAATTTTTAATTTTCCTACAAAATAACCATATTTGCAAAATAACTCTTCAGAGAGGCGTACAATCTTTATGTTACGAAGACACTGAGAACTTACTTGTCGCACTAAAATAGCTATTTCTCATTATTTTAAGTACCTTTAGATTTATAAATTTACTGTACTTGCATAAAATCTTTTTTTACCTTTGTTACACTTTTGATTAAAATTTATATTGTATTTCATTGTAAACTTATTTAATGTACCTAGTTTTTATTTTGATTTAGAATAAGTTATGCTAGGACATCGCTTGCTTGCCTGAAAGTTCCGGCGCGTATTGTAATTAGGATTGAAAAACCATTGTACTTTATGTGTAAATTCCATTGTTTTTATGAATTAAATATTATTATTGTTATTATAAGAACATTTATTGACTTACATTCGGCAGTACAGACACACTCCAACTACCTGGGCTCTGTGCACGAGACGCTCCGCGGCAAGCCGGCAGTCCTCCGGCTCCGTCTATGCGAGCGTTGTTCGGAAGTTAGTCATGCAGAACTAGCGACACTTTAAACTCACACAACAGAACATAACTAACATTATAAACTATGAAAGGGTTAAATGGGGCTGCTTAACAACCAGGTTCAAAAAAATCCACTCGCCCTGTCGGTAGCACTGACGCACATGATCATATCACAAAACACTGGCTTTGTCTATCACTCATCGCGAACACTCGTCATTCTTAAACCGCCAACAAGCAAATCACACACAACTGTACTCAACGAGATGATACAAGCGACTGACTGACTGAACTATGTTAAAAGCAAAAATATTCATTTCTAAAACAATTTGGCTTTTCGGCAAGTACTGACGAGCCGCCGCCCTATGCTGCGACACACAGTACTAACGGCGGCGAACATCACAGGCGCCCGGCCGGCTAGCGACGTTCGCACGTGCATTGCGCTCAGCTTATGGGTGGTAAGAATGACGACTCATCAAGAGCGGGATGATGTTGTATGTAAGCTAATTCATGGATTTATATAAAGGAATGCCGTGTCTTGGGGTCTGTTGGACGAATT
Source organism: Marasmarcha lunaedactyla (assembly GCA_923062675.1). Classification (NCBI taxonomy): domain Eukaryota; kingdom Metazoa; phylum Arthropoda; class Insecta; order Lepidoptera; family Pterophoridae; genus Marasmarcha; species Marasmarcha lunaedactyla. The sequence continues at coordinate 16,451,986 of OV281364.1, read as the reverse complement.
ATACAAAGACACGCACCGTAGAACAATTTTGGGATTTATTGTTAGAGATACATAACATACATATGTTGCAAGATTTGTTATTATTGTTAAGTTTATTTGAATAAAATAAAATATAGGTATATATCTTAGTGTATAAACTCATATTATATCTATTCATATAAATATATATTACATAAATAAATAGCCATCAATAATATAATATTATACTTCAACGATAAATAATGTAATGGACAAAAGCAATGCCAACTGTCTACTAATGATATTAGTAAATGGGAACTAATCTATCATATTGCAGTTCAACGTACAAACAGCCTCACGTTAATCCATTTATTATTAGTAGATAATTGCACGGCGCGTACGCGCAAAACCGGTTGGGCGGGGGCTTCGCTGGCGGCCGGTCGCCGCGCGCCTGTCGATTTTCGATGCTCACATATGATGCTCTACGTCTCTTGACCATTCGCTGGAGCCCTAACTGTTAACGAACTTTTATTCCGCAATTAAAACTTATAGTTTCTATTAGCTTAAATCGTATGTACTTTTTCACTTCGTCTTTCCGCCTTGGACTATTGCTTCTTCTTTATTCACTATTGTGCAGTGTTATGAAATAACTAATGCAATATAAACCGTAATTAAATTGAGAGTACTAGTTGAAATAGGTTGTTATTAAAATGTCAAGAGTGCACAAAACCACAAATACATAACAAATACCGTACAGAAGAGACACTCTCCACCCCCCTAGAATCCAGTACCTCTCCCCACCCCCGGGTCACCCTGAGTTTGTAGGCTAGGCGTAGGCTCTGACAGGCTGCAAACTATGGCGCGTGACACACGGCGCGACTCTTTGCATTCAAACTGAAGCATTGATATGTGTGAATCGATAGAGCTTTTGCAAATTATCTTGTGATTCGGTGATTTCCAATAAAACTAATATTTTACAAAAAATCTGTGTTTCCCCATTCGTAATAATCTAACTGTTACTTTAGTAATCTACTTTAACACTTTTATCAGTAACTTAACATAATAATAATTACTTTCATTATTTTCTTCATTTTTCTTATTTTGCGTTTTATATAAATTAACGAGTTTTCTTATTATTATTATTATTTTGTAATATAAAAAGTAAAAAAGGCAAAATCAGCATAAAAAAATCTCTTGGAAAGCGAACGAACGTAAATGTCAGATTCATTCGTTCATTTAGTTTATAATGTAATATCGTATTTAAATGTTCAACAAAGAGGAACGAACAAAATTGATTTAATTTCATTTCATCTTTATTCCATTTATAGCAAGCAACAAGTTTTTAAATGTTTTGACCACATTTAGCGGGTATTCAAATCAAATCAAATCATGTTATTGATTCGTACTATATTAAAAATATATGTATTACGCCGTGGGCTCTATAACTTGACAGATGTTAACAATCGATTCTAGAGCCTAATTAGTGTACACAAAGTGGTGTAACATGGAGTCCTATAACGCATAATTTTCGAGATATTCAGTAGCTGGTTTTGTGGCATGCGTAAGAGCATTTTTATGGGTGCCTAAAAGATGTACAAGAATCAAAAAAATTATGTGTTAAGTTATTATAAGTTAAAAATAACATTACTATATGTGTGACTTTTCGATAAACTTAAGTTATAGAACTTTTAGAATATTCCACTGTGCATCGACACTCGAGCGGCGGTGCACGGAGCAGCGAGCGCGGGGACCTCGCTTCACCTCGGCGAGAAGGAACAGTTGCAATGTTTTGTCTCCTTTTTACGACTGCCGGCCAGCGCTTGCGACTGCACGCTTCAGTCTTCACCTCCGCGAGAAGAAACGGCTGTAAGTTTATTTCTTTCTTTCGACGGGTTAGCGAGAAAATTGAGCAGTGTGTGACGCCACTGTCGATGCTACGAGCCTCTGATAGCTACGAATACCATAACGTGCAAACTACGAGCAACGAAACGTAGCGCGTAGACCTGCGTACATCAGTTAAAGCGGGATTTATAAATACCAAGAGTCAGTAATTTGGCTCTACTAAATAGTAGTAATATAGCCATTCTGAGCACACAAACCAATTTGTAGAACTGAGTGATATAAAAGTTGAGAAGCGACAAATTAAATAAGACAACTGATTACACAAAATGTCCGCTCAACATTCACTCACTCGCCTCGCTCACCTCAAACCCGCTAACAGAAACAAGAGTCTAATTCTCCATCTATGTTACAAGTAGGTAAGTGATAACTTCCATCCAAGTAGAGCGCCATCGGATTCAAACGGACAGGCTGCCCAGCGAAACACAAACAATCGTCAAGGTAGAGAGAGTGTAGAAAATCTTTAGAATTCACTAACAATGATTCCATTATGTCTTTGAGTTTATCTGAAAATCATAAGCTACAAACAGTCATGACTACAATGAAAGAAATGCAGAGTCAAATGTGCGCTGTACAAAATGCAGTCTTGTTTGTGTCCAGTAAATATGATAAGCTTCTAGTTAGGTGTGAAAACTTAGAAGAAGCACGGCTTGCCGACAAAGCTGTCATGAAGCAACTTGAGAGCAGGCTTGGATATATGGATCTTACTAGTAAAATGTCTAGTATAGTATCTAATGAGAAACCTTCCGGTTAATAAAGGAGAAACTAAAGACGGCCTCTGCAACGCTTTACAGAACACTCGCAATACTGTGAGCATCCCAATTAAAAAAGAAAACATTAGAACCTTGCACAGACAAAACACAAGAGAAACAAATAACAAACCTGTTCGGTCCCGAACACTATGTATTGCTAAGCATCATTTTATTTATCGATTTATTAACTTTAAATATATTTACTTAAACTTTTTAGGCACTTTAATAACATGTCTTTTAATATTAAATATAACATTTGGTTTGTAATCATGATTGATAATTTTCATGATATATTCTTAACGCTTTTCATACGGGTTTCAGCATAAAATTTCAAAGTAGAAAATCAGTTTCTTACTAGGAATTTAACTTCTAAGTCACCCTGAGGGCTGGTTTACACGCCTTAAGTAGGTAGTTAACTTGATCACAAAATTTTTAGTTAGAAACTACGTGTTTAATTACAGTCAGTTAACTTACCACGTGTCACTTAACTGACTGATTACACATAATATTTAACTAAAAAATAATTTAAAATTTGGTTACCAACTTAACTATTTCTCGTATGTAATCTCGCCATGACTGTGCCTATTCTAGCATCTATCTTATCTTTTTGTATGAAATGCTGCCGCGGTGCTAATGAGTCTTGTTTCTTTACATAATTGTTCTGCAAATTCGGTAATTTCAAACAATTGTTACAACTGTCGAAAGCATACTTCGTTAAAAAAGCAATTATTTTGGTCAATAGAGTTTAGTGAAGTTATTTCAAAACAAAAGATAAGCCAGCTGTTTTATGACCTTGTTTACGTTCTATGAATAGGATTGGCAGGGTCTGTAGCGCAACTCGCGAAACTGTGGTTAGTAAATACATGCTTTAAAATATTATATATGACTTATTAATATTGAAAACAGGTTCGGGTTTCAATTGGGAAAATAGCTTGTATTACAACAGTCCTTATTATATATTTTCCAACCTAAACTAATGAAATTAGAAAATTACCAATGTGGAATCAGAAAATTACCAATGTGGTAATGGTAATTGAATGGGCAGTTCAATCAAGGTAAAGTTCTTTCATTGTGTAAATCCATCACTTTGCTAAAGAACGTTAAACCCAGAAACATAATCGCTTTCATATAAGAAAAAAAAAACATATTTAGCGTTTCCTTGTTCGTATTCGTTAAGAATTCACGCCTCGCTTTGTGACTGAACTTTATTATCGAATTAAAGTTAACTTTACACTACGTACAGTGTATTATAAAGACGAGCAAAATGCGTGCTCTCTAATACAATACGAACGAAACAAAATGAAGCGCGAAGTGTGCGTGAGGGGCGGCGCGTCGCTAACAAAATCGAAGCATTCACGCGCAAGCAACTTTCGACTTAACGCTGATTCACACTGGAACGTTTTCGACTGAGCAACCTTAGGGAGATTTCAAGGGTGTGGTCACTCGCTAGGCGACATTATCAATATCTATTTTACATTATATCTTTTCGTGGTACATATTGAGTAACAATTGCATGTCTGCGTACATTGACTAATCTTTTATGAAAATAAGTTTTTTTGAGTAGAATACCGCGGAAATACCGGAAATACTTCGTATATGAGAGCAGTTATTTTGTTCTTTATTTTTTTTGTACTATAAGTATAAGTAGTGTTTATAAGTTATAATTAGCTGTAGGTAAGGTAAAGTGTTTTGTTAGAGTGAAATAGCTTCATAATTGTATTATACTAGAATACATGGTGTGACCACCTGCAACTTCTCTACCATGTATAATATTGATTAAGGTGTCCCGCAAATACATACAGCAAACGACGGATGACCACAGTATTGATCGTCAATACCACAAAACCAAATACATATAAGTAATTAAAACCTGAATATTATAACAGTCTTCGTGTGCAGCCCTTGGTTTATCAATCAAAGGATACTACGTCATTCATTCATCAGTAACGCTGTTTTCACGAATGTAAGAAGAAAGTTGAAGCTTCGACACGAAATCAATAAATTTCTTATGTCATGGGAGTGATTAGTAACGAACTTAAATGAACTATGCGAAGAGGCATAACGTAATTAAGAACGTCAATCCTGTTTTTGGATGCTATTGCACTATGATTAGTTTCATCAAAACTAAGTAGAAAAGTAAGTCTACTTTATAGATGCGTGAGTAAAGACGTGTTGATTTCACTTGACTAAAAATTGTGACCTACATTACTAATCAAGCGTAGTATATAGTGATTTATGCAATATAAATTGAACAGTGTTTGTTAATGTGAAATGATCTAGCTGAAAGTAAATGAATGAATAGTACCAAATAAAAACATTAAAAATGGAGGGCAGTACCTTCAGTAATAGTACTTTAACTAATAGTAGTCCTCCGCCGACGCCTGCTCCTCGAGCTCCAGCGCTCTGTGAAGATGAAATTATTATCACTCCAGAAATCCAGGTTTGGATGACTATTAATGAACAGTGCCTGAGTGAGGTATGCTCCATCGCAGCTGAAGGAAAACTTAACTCGGACCAAAAACTGAGAATTAACAACCTTTGCCGCAAATTAGCTCATGGAACCTCCTAAATGGCAGTCCCTGAAACTTGAAGCCGTCCAAGCCCACTCAACAAAACAAACCCTTAGAGAAAATCGTGACCTTTCTCAGCTACTCCATGACCTCAAACAGTGGATTGACGAATCCTCAAAACCCGTCTCATCGACCTTCTCTTTCGCCGACATTGTTAAAAAAGGGACCAACACCTTCTTACAGCCAAATAACCTTTTCAGTTCCATTGCTATATATCCAAATGACAAGCAGAAGGCAAGTCGACACAAAGTCACTTGTTCAAAATATTATTTGTCCAGAGCATTTGAAACCCTAGATCAGAAGCCTACGTAAGACTACGAATGGAGGTGTGATAATAAGCACTGAGTCCAAGGAAGACATAGAGAAGTTAAAACATTCGAGACAACTCAAGACATCTGGCCTTACAGTCGACGAGCCTCATAAGCGCAGACCTAGAATAGTAGTGGTTGGAGTGCCCACCTCGATGAAAGAAAAGGAAGTATTTACTAAACCTGGAGGGTGAACTAGATGGTACATCACTTGAACAGTTCCTGTCTGAGATCAAACTGAGCCACAAATCAGGTAAGAAAGACATGGAGACCTGTAACTATGTCCTGGTTGTACCTGCTTCAATTCGTAAAACCTTAATAGTTAACCAAGGGATATTTGTGAATTGGTCTTCTTGCCCTGTAGAAGATTACACTATAGTGACAAGATGTTTCAAGCGCCAAAACTACGGCCATGCAGCCAAGTCGTGCCGGGAGACTTCTCACATCTGTGGCCATTGCGGTGACCAAGGTCACAGTATGGACGTGTGCAAGGCTAAGCTAGAAGCCCCTAAATCTGCTACCTGCCTGCGCTTCAAAAAGCCATGTAACCATGCCACTGGCGCTAGTGACTGTCCAGCAAAAATATTGGCCGAAAAACGATATATTAATTCTATAGATTATGGAGACGCCTAAGAGCGCTACACGTTATTATTTTTCTCTGCATTTTTATTCTTGTATATATTTATATAATGACTGATCAATTAATTAACGATTTAGACAACTTCTCATTATCTGAGAGTCGAAAGCTTGTGAGGCAGAGAGCTGCAAACAATATCTTTCTGCTTTTAAAAATCCACTAACCATAATAACACAGAATATTCGTAGTATATATACAAATTGTGATAGTTTTTGTACCTACTTTACAACAAAGATTAGATTTAAATCTAGATATAATTATTTTAACTGAATGCTGGTTAAATAAACAGCATAACTTGCATAGTAGCGAATTCAACTACAATCAAAATGATGGGTTGGCAGTTTATGTTAATAATTATCAAAATATCTCGGTAGTAGAACCGAATATACAAGGCTGTAATTGATTACTTATTACAATTGATGCATACACAGGATACAAATGATACCTTATTGAACTGATGTAGATATATGTATGTTATACGTAATAAATAGTGTCCAACATGCAATTTCGCGGAATACTCGTAAGATATGCCTAAGAAATAGAAATTACAACATAAAGCCGTGGATAACTCCAGGCTTTATGCGCTGTATGAAACATAGAGATAACTTACATAAAAGGGCAAAGTTACACCCCGATAATTTAAACTTACAAGTAACATACGAAAGATACCGGAAATTTTGTAATAATCTTCTGAGAAAATACCTTCTGAGAAAAAGCAAAATTGTAAAAATATTTAAACATATTTTAATTACTTTGACTCATATTTTCAATAGATGTTTATCAGAAGGTATTTTTCCGAAATGTCTCAAAAACCTGTTATTATTCCGGTGTATAAATCTGGTAGTAAAGACGATGTTGATAACTACAGACCTATCTCTTTACTTCCATCGACATCAAAAATCTTAGAAAAAATAGTGAATAAAAGATTAGTAAATTATTTGCAGAAAATGTCATATTTCTCAGAAGCACAGTTCGGTTTTAGGTCAAAGATGTCGACATCCGACGCGGTCCATCAATTAACTAATCACTGACTTCAGGAACTTGACAAAGGCAAACAGACTCTAGGGATTTTCCTTGACCTTGCCAAGGCCTTTAGTACTGTTTCTATACCAATCCTACTCTCCAAATTAGAAGCCACAGCCATAGAGCATTTCAGTTAAAATTATTCAAAAGTTATTTAGAAGAGCGTACCCAATGTGTTAAGATAAGCCTTGTTCTCAGCAATGATCAAAATAACACTTCTTTTGGATTACCAGAAGGTAGTCTATAATAATAATAATAATAATAATAATAATAATTTATTTCAGTACGTAAATCCATATGTGGTTAGTAAAACATACAATTCTTAATATCTATGTTAGTGGCACGTAAAATAAAATGGAATAAAACTAAAATAAAACATTAAAAATACAAACAAATACACGCATGGGAGATCAGCGCGAGGAGACCGTATTGCAGTGTACGCGCTGCCAGTGCGCCAGCATCGGGCTGTCCCACCTGTCTGCTATTGCCTTGATTATGCTGTTGGGGCTGCCGCGAACGCGCTCGAGCATAGAGGCACAGCGTTTTCTTATAATCGCGTGTTTTTAATTTACGTAAATGACCTTTGCAGTCTTAAACTTCCTTACGGTAGAATTATCTCCTACGCTGATGACACTGCTCTTCTCTTTTCCGCGGACTCAGATACAGATTTATTCGTGCATGCTCAAGAGGGATTTAATATTCTAAATAGATGGCTTCAGCACCATTTACTTACGCTAAATACAGATAAAACATTTTATATTAAGTTTTCCATGCGTAAATCAGAAATTTCCAATTCCAACACAATTATATTAGCTCCCACTGCATAACCCCTGCCTACACGCAATGTTCTTGCCCATTTATAAAAACAACTAACAGTATCAAATACCTTGGTGTTATATTACATGAAACTTTATCATTCAATCAACATATTGAAGCACTAACAGGAAGGATACGTAAGTTAATATATGTTATCAAAAAATTGCGTTACATTGCAGAATTTAAACTATTGAGACAAATTTACTTTGCACTATGCCAGTCAATTCTAACCTATTGCATCACTTCATGAATGGCGCGTGAAAGACGCTTTTACTAACCATCGAAAGATCCCAGGGAGCCCTGCTTAAAGTCTCTTGCTTCCGTCTTTTCCTTTTCCCGACCAGTCGCTTGTGTAAGGAATGTAATGTACTATCAGTTAGACAATTATTTACAATTAACACGGTCCTCAAACAGCACAATGAATTTCCGTACGACACTAGCTTCACTGACAAACGAAGATAAGATATTCTTTGCCCTCAAAATGTAAACACCAAACATGCTTTTACCAATAGATTCTATCTATTCTAAGGACCATACCTATATAAAAAGCTCAATAGTAAATTTTAAATTTTCCTACAAAATAACCATATTTGCAAAATAACTCTTCAGAGAGGCGTACAATCTTTATGTTACGAAGACACTGAGAACTTACTTGTCGCACTAAAATAGCTATTTCTCATTATTTTAAGTACCTTTAGATTTATAAATTTACTGTACTTGCATAAAATCTTTTTTTACCTTTGTTACACTTTTGATTAAAATTTATATTGTATTTCATTGTAAACTTATTTAATGTACCTAGTTTTTATTTTGATTTAGAATAAGTTATGCTAGGACATCGCTTGCTTGCCTGAAACACAGATTAACCTAGTTCCGGCGCGTATTGTAATTAGGATTGAAAAACCATTGTACTTTATGTGTAAATTCCATTGTTTTTATGAATTAAATATTGTTATTGTTATTATAAGAACATTTATTGACTTACATTCGGCAGTACAGACACACTCCAACTACCTGGGCTCTGTGCACGAGACGCTCCGCGGCAAGCCGGCAGTCCTCCGGCTCCGTCTATGCGAGCGTTGTTCGGAAGTTAGTCATGCAGAACTAGCGACACTTTAAACTCACACAACAGAACATAACTAACATTATAAACTATGAAAGGGTTAAATGGGGCTGCTTAACAACCAGGTTCAAAAAAATCCACTCGCCCTGTCGGTAGCACTGACGCACATGATCATATCACAAAACACTGGCTTTGTCTATCACTCATCGCGAACACTCGTCATTCTTAAACCGCCAACAAGCAAATCACACACAACTGTACTCAACGAGATGATACAAGCGACTGACTGACTGAACTATGTTAAAAGCAAAAATATTCATTTCTAAAACAATTTGGCTTTTCGGCAAGTACTGACGAGCCGCCGCCCTATGCTGCGACACACAGTACTAACGGCGGCGAACATCACAGGCGCCCGGCCGGCTAGCGACGTTCGCACGTGCATTGCGCTCAGCTTATGGGTGGTAAGAATGACGACTCATCAAGAGCGGGATGATGTTGTATGTAAGCTAATTCATGGATTTATATAAAGGAATGCCGTGTCTTGGGGTCTGTTGGACGAATTATACAAAGACACGCACCGTAGAACAATTTTGGGATTTATTGTTAGAGATACATAACATACATATGTTGCAAGATTTGTTATTATTGTTAAGTTTATTTGAATAAAATAAAATATAGGTATATATCTTAGTGTATAAACTCATATTATATCTATTCATATAAATATATATTACATAAATAAATAGCCATCAATAATATAATATTATACTTCAACGATAAATAATGTAATGGACAAAAGCAATGCCAACTGTCTACTAATGATATTAGTAAATGGGAACTAATCTATCATATTGCAGTTCAACGTACAAACAGCCTCACGTTAATCCATTTATTATTAGTAGATAATTGCACGGCGCGTACGCGCAAAACCGGCTGGGCGGGGGCTTCGCTGGCGGCCGGTCGCCGCGCGCCTGTCGATTTTCGATGCTCACATATGATGCTCTACGTCTCTTGACCATTCGCTGGAGCCCTAACTGTTAACGAACTTTTATTCCGCAATTAAAACTTATAGTTTCTATTAGCTTAAATCGTATGTACTTTTTCACTTCGTCTTTCCGCCTTGGACTATTGCTTCTTCTTTATTCACTATTGTGCAGTGTTATGAAATAACTAATGCAATATAAACCGTAATTAAATTGAGAGTACTAGTTGAAATAGGTTGTTATTAAAATGTCAAGAGTGCATAAAACCACAAATACATAACAAATACCGTACAGAAGAGACACTCTCCACCCCCCTAGAATCCAGTACCTCTCCCCACCCCCGGGTCACCCTGAGTTTGTAGGCTAGGCGTAGGCTCTGACAGGCTGCAAACTATGGCGCGTGACACACGGCGCGACTCTTTGCATTCAAACTGAAGCATTGATATGTGTGAATCGATAGAGCTTTTGCAAATTATCTTGTGATTCGGTGATTTCCAATAAAACTAATATTTTACAAAAAATCTGTGTTTCCCCATTCGTAATAATCTAACTGTTACTTTAGTAATCTACTTTAACACTTTTATCAGTAACTTAACATAATAATAATTACTTTCATTATTTTCTTCATTTTTCTTATTTTGCGTTTTATATAAATTAACGAGTTTTCTTATTATTATTATTATTTTGTAATATAAAAAGTAAAAAAGGCAAAATCAGCATAAAAAAATCTCTTGGAAAGCGAACGAACGTAAATGTCAGATTCATTCGTTCATTTAGTTTATAATGTAATATCGTATTTAAATGTTCAACAAAGAGGAACGAACAAAATTGATTTAATTTCATTTCATCTTTATTCCATTTATAGCAAGCAACAAGTTTTTAAATGTTTTGACCACATTTAGCGGGTATTCAAATCAAATCAAATCATGTTATTGATTCGTACTATATTAAAAATATATGTATTACGCCGTGGGCTCTATAACTTGACAGATGTTAACAATCGATTCTAGAGCCTAATTAGTGTACACAAAGTGGTGTAACATGGAGTCCTATAACGCATAATTTTCGAGATATTCAGTAGCTGGTTTTGTGGCATGCGTAAGAGCATTTTTATGGGTGCCTAAAAGATGTACAAGAATCAAAAAAATTATGTGTTAAGTTATTATAAGTTAAAAATAACATTACTATATGTGTGACTTTTCGATAAACTTAAGTTATAGAACTTTTAGAATATTCCACTGTGCATCGACACTCGAGCGGCGGTGCACGGAGCAGCGAGCGCGGGGACCTCGCTTCACCTCGGCGAGAAGGAACAGTTGCAATGTTTTGTCTCCTTTTTACGACTGCCGGCCAGCGCTTGCGACTGCACGCTTCAGTCTTCACCTCCGCGAGAAGAAACGGCTGTAAGTTTATTTCTTTCTTTCGACGGGTTAGCGAGAAAATTGAGCAGTGTGTGACGCCACTGTCGATGCTACGAGCCTCTGATAGCTACGAATACCATAACGTGCAAACTACGAGCAACGAAACGTAGCGCGTAGACCTGCGTACATCAGTTAAAGCGGGATTTATAAATACCAAGAGTCAGTAATTTGGCTCTACTAAATAGTAGTAATATAGCCATTCTGAGCACACAAACCAATTTGTAGAACTGAGTGATATAAAAGTTGAGAAGCGACAAATTAAATAAGACAACTGATTACACAAAATGTCCGCTCAACATTCACTCACTCGCCTCGCTCACCTCAAACCCGCTAACAGAAACAAGAGTCTAATTCTCCATCTATGTTACAAGTAGGTAAGTGATAACTTCCATCCAAGTAGAGCGCCATCGGATTCAAACGGACAGGCTGCCCAGCGAAACACAAACAATCGTCAAGGTAGAGAGAGTGTAGAAAATCTTTAGAATTCACTAACAATGATTCCATTATGTCTTTGAGTTTATCTGAAAATCATAAGCTACAAACAGTCATGACTACAATGAAAGAAATGCAGAGTCAAATGTGCGCTGTACAAAATGCAGTCTTGTTTGTGTCCAGTAAATATGATAAGCTTCTAGTTAGGTGTGAAAACTTAGAAGAAGCACGGCTTGCCGACAAAGCTGTCATGAAGCAACTTGAGAGCAGGCTTGGATATATGGATCTTACTAGTAAAATGTCTAGTATAGTATCTAATGAGAAACCTTCCGGTTAATAAAGGAGAAACTAAAGACGGCCTCTGCAACGCTTTACAGAACACTCGCAATACTGTGAGCATCCCAATTAAAAAAGAAAACATTAGAACCTTGCACAGACAAAACACAAGAGAAACAAATAACAAACCTGTTCGGTCCCGAACACTATGTATTGCTAAGCATCATTTTATTTATCGATTTATTAACTTTAAATATATTTACTTAAACTTTTTAGGCACTTTAATAACATGTCTTTTAATATTAAATATAACATTTGGTTTGTAATCATGATTGATAATTTTCATGATATATTCTTAACGCTTTTCATACGGGTTTCAGCATAAAATTTCAAAGTAGAAAATCAGTTTCTTACTAGGAATTTAACTTCTAAGTCACCCTGAGGGCTGGTTTACACGCCTTAAGTAGGTAGTTAACTTGATCACAAAATTTTTTGTTAGAAACTACGTGTTTAATTACAGTCAGTTAACTTACCACGTGTCACTTAACTGACTGATTACACATAATATTTAACTAAAAAATAATTTAAAATTTGGTTACCAACTTAACTATTTCTCGTATGTAATCTCGCCATGACTGTGCCTATTCTAGCATCTATCTTATCTTTTTGTATGAAAAGCTGCCGCGGTGCTAATGAGTCTTGTTTCTTTACATAATTGTTCTGCAAATTCGGTAATTTCAAACAATTGTTACAACTGTCGAAAGCATACTTCGTTAAAAAAGCAATTATTTTGGTCAATAGAGTTTAGTGAAGTTATTTCAAAACAAAAGATAAGCCAGCTGTTTTATGACCTTGTTTACGTTCTATGAATAGGATTGGCAGGGTCTGTAGCGCAACTCGCGAAACTGTGGTTAGTAAATACATGCTTTAAAATATTATATATGACTTATTAATATTGAAAACAGGTTCGGGTTTCAATTGGGAAAATAGCTTGTATTACAACAGTCCTTATTATATATTTTCCAACCTAAACTAATGTAATTAGAAAATTACCAATGTGGAATCAGAAAATTACCAATGTGGTAATGGTAATTGAATGGGCAGTTCAATCAAGGTAAAGTTCTTTCATTGTGTAAATCCATCACTTTGCTAAAGAACGTTAAACCCAGAAACATAATCGCTTTCATATAAGAAAAAAAAAACATATTTAGCGTTTCCTTGTTCGTATTCGTTAAGAATTCACGCCTCGCTTTGTGACTGAACTTTATTATCGAATTAAAGTTAACTTTACACTATGTACAGTGTATTATAAAGACGAGCAAAATGCGTGCTCTCTAATACAATACGAACGAAACAAAATGAAGCGCGAAGTGTGCGTGAGGGGCGGCGCGTCGCTAACAAAATCGAAGCATTCACGCGCAAGCAACTTTCGACTTAACGCTGATTCACACTGGAACGTTTTCGACTGAGCAACCTTAGGGAGATTTCAAGGGTGTGGTCACTCGCTAGGCGACATTATCAATATCTATTTTACATTATATCTTTTCGTGGTACATATTGAGTAACAATTGCATGTCTGCGTACATTGACTAATCTTTTATGAAAATAAGTTTTTTTGAGTAGAATACCGCGGAAATACCGGAAATACTTCGTATATGAGAGCAGTTATTTTGTTCTTTATTTTTTTTGTACTATAAGTATAAGTAGTGTTACTATAAGTTATAATTAGCTGTAGGTAAGGTAAAGTGTTTTGTTAGAGTGAAATAGCTTCATAATTGTATTATACTAGAATACATGGTGTGACCACCTGCAACTTCTCTACCATGTATAATATTGGTTAAGGTGTCCCGCAAATACATACAGCAAACGACGGATGACCACAGTATTGATCGTCAATACCACAAAACCAAATACATATAAGTAATTAAAACCTGAATATTATAACAGTCTTCGTGTGCAGCCCTTGGTTTATCAATCAAAGGATACTACGTCATTCATTCGTCAGTAACGCTGTTTTCACGAATGTAAGAAGAAAGTTGAAGCTTCGACACGAAATCAATAAATTTCTTATGTCATGGGAGTGATTAGTAACGAACTTAAATTAACTATGCGAAGAGGCATAACGTAATTAAGAACGTCAATCCTTTTTTTGGATGCTATTGCACTATGATTAGTTTCATCAAAACTAAGTAGAAAAGTAAGTCTACTTTATAGATGCGTGAGTAAAGACGTGTTGATTTCACTTGACTAAAAATTGTGACCTACATTACTAATCAAGCGTAGTATATAGTGATTTATGCAATATAAATTGAACAGTGTTTGTTAATGTGAAATGATCTAGCTGAAAGTAAATGAATGAATAGTACCAAATAAAAACATTAAAAATGGAGGGCAGTACCTTCAGTAATAGTACTTTAACTAATAGTAGTCCTCCGCCGACGCCTGCTCCTCGAGCTCCAGCGCTCTGTGAAGATGAAATTATTATCACTCCAGAAATCCAGGTTTGGATGACTATTAATGAACAGTGCCTGAGTGAGGTATGCTCCATCGCAGCTGAAGGAAAACTTAACTCGGACCAAAAACTGAGAATTAACAACCTTTGCCGCAAATTAGCTCATGGAACCTCCTAAATGGCAGTCCCTGAAACTTGAAGCCGTCCAAGCCCACTCAACAAAACAAACCCTTAGAGAAAATCGTGACCTTTCTCAGCTACTCCATGACCTCAAACAGTGGATTGACGAATCCTCAAAACCCGTCTCATCGACCTTCTCTTTCGCCGACATTGTTAAAAAAGGGACCAACACCTTCTTACAGCCAAATAACCTTTTCAGTTCCATTGCTATATATCCAAATGACAAGCAGAAGGCAAGTCGACACAAAGTCACTTGTTCAAAATATTATTTGTCCAGAGCATTTGAAACCCTAGATCAGAAGCCTACGTAAGACTACGAATGGAGGTGTGATAATAAGCACTGAGTCCAAGGAAGACATAGAGAAGTTAAAACATTCGAGACAACTCAAGACATCTGGCCTTACAGTCGACGAGCCTCATAAGCGCAGACCTAGAATAGTAGTGGTTGGAGTGCCCACCTCGATGAAAGAAAAGGAAGTATTTACTAAACCTGGAGGGTGAACTAGATGGTACATCACTTGAACAGTTCCTGTCTGAGATCAAACTGAGCCACAAATCAGGTAAGAAAGACATGGAGACCTGTAACTATGTCCTGGTTGTACCTGCTTCAATTCGTAAAACCTTAATAGTTAACCAAGGGATATTTGTGAATTGGTCTTCTTGCCCTGTAGAAGATTACACTATAGTGACAAGATGTTTCAAGCGCCAAAACTACGGCCATGCAGCCAAGTCGTGCCGGGAGACTTCTCACATCTGTGGCCATTGCGGTGACCAAGGTCACAGTATGGACGTGTGCAAGGCTAAGCTAGAAGCCCCTAAATCTGCTACCTGCCTGCGCTTCAAAAAGCCATGTAACCATGCCACTGGCGCTAGTGACTGTCCAGCAAAAATATTGGCCGAAAAACGATATATTAATTCTATAGATTATGGAGACGCCTAAGAGCGCTACACGTTATTATTTTTCTCTGCATTTTTATTCTTGTATATATTTATATAATGACTGATCAATTAATTAACGATTTAGACAACTTCTCATTATCTGAGAGTCGAAAGCTTGTGAGGCAGAGAGCTGCAAACAATATCTTTCTGCTTTTAAAAATCCACTAACCATAATAACACAGAATATTCGTAGTATATATACAAATTGTGATAGTTTTTGTACCTACTTTACAACAAAGATTAGATTTAAATCTAGATATAATTATTTTAACTGAATGCTGGTTAAATAAACAGCATAACTTGCATAGTAGCGAATTCAACTACAATCAAAATGATGGGTTGGCAGTTTATGTTAATAATTATCAAAATATCTCGGTAGTAGAACCGAATATACAAGGCTGTAATTGATTACTTATTACAATTGATGCATACACAGGATACAAATGATACCTTATTGAACTGATGTAGATATATGTATGTTATACGTAATAAATAGTGTCCAACATGCAATTTCGCGGAATACTCGTAAGATATGCCTAAGAAATAGAAATTACAACATAAAGCCGTGGATAACTCCAGGCTTTATGCGCTGTATGAAACATAGAGATAACTTACATAAAAGGGCAAAGTTACACCCCGATAATTTAAACTTACAAGTAACATACGAAAGATACCGGAAATTTTGTAATAATCTTCTGAGAAAATACCTTCTGAGAAAAAGCAAAATTGTAAAAATATTTAAACATATTTTAATTACTTTGACTCATATTTTCAATAGATGTTTATCAGAAGGTATTTTTCCGAAATGTCTCAAAAACCTGTTATTATTCCGGTGTATAAATCTGGTAGTAAAGACGATGTTGATAACTACAGACCTATCTCTTTACTTCCATCGACATCAAAAATCTTAGAAAAAATAGTGAATAAAAGATTAGTAAATTATTTGCAGAAAATGTCATATTTCTCAGAAGCACAGTTCGGTTTTAGGTCAAAGATGTCGACATCCGACGCGGTCCATCAATTAACTAATCACTGACTTCAGGAACTTGACAAAGGCAAACAGACTCTAGGGATTTTCCTTGACCTTGCCAAGGCCTTTAGTACTGTTTCTATACCAATCCTACTCTCCAAATTAGAAGCCACAGCCATAGAGCATTTCAGTTAAAATTATTCAAAAGTTATTTAGAAGAGCGTACCCAATGTGTTAAGATAAGCCTTGTTCTCAGCAATGATCAAAATAACACTTCTTTTGGATTACCAGAAGGTAGTCTATAATAATAATAATAATAATAATAATAATAATTTATTTCAGTACGTAAATCCATATGTGGTTAGTAAAACATACAATTCTTAATATCTATGTTAGTGGCACGTAAAATAAAATGGAATAAAACTAAAATAAAACATTAAAAATACAAACAAATACACGCATGGGAGATCAGCGCGAGGAGACCGTATTGCAGTGTACGCGCTGCCAGTGCGCCAGCATCGGGCTGTCCCACCTGTCTGCTATTGCCTTGATTATGCTGTTGGGGCTGCCGCGAACGCGCTCGAGCATAGAGGCACAGCGTTTTCTTATAATCGCGTGTTTTTAATTTACGTAAATGACCTTTGCAGTCTTAAACTTCCTTACGGTAGAATTATCTCCTACGCTGATGACACTGCTCTTCTCTTTTCCGCGGACTCAGATACAGATTTATTCGTGCATGCTCAAGAGGGATTTAATATTCTAAATAGATGGCTTCAGCACCATTTACTTACACTAAATACAGATAAAACATTTTATATTAAGTTTTCCATGCGTAAATCAGAAATTTCCAATTCCAACACAATTATATTAGCTCCCACTGCATAACCCCTGCCTACACGCAATGTTCTTGCCCATTTATAAAAACAACTAACAGTATCAAATACCTTGGTGTTATATTACATGAAACTTTATCATTCAATCAACATATTGAAGCACTAACAGGAAGGATACGTAAGTTAATATATGTTATCAAAAAATTGCGTTACATTGCAGAATTTAAACTATTGAGACAAATTTACTTTGCACTATGCCAGTCAATTCTAACCTATTGCATCACTTCATGAATGGCGCGTGAAAGACGCTTTTACTAACCATCGAAAGATCCCAGGGAGCCCTGCTTAAAGTCTCTTGCTTCCGTCTTTTCCTTTTCCCGACCAGTCGCTTGTGTAAGGAATGTAATGTACTATCAGTTAGACAATTATTTACAATTAACACGGTCCTCAAACAGCACAATGAATTTCCGTACGACACTAGCTTCACTGACAAACGAAGATAAGATATTCTTTGCCCTCAAAATGTAAACACCAAACATGCTTTTACCAATAGATTCTATCTATTCTAAGGACCATACCTATATAAAAAGCTCAATAGTAAATTTTAAATTTTCCTACAAAATAACCATATTTGCAAAATAACTCTTCAGAGAGGCGTACAATCTTTATGTTACGAAGACACTGAGAACTTACTTGTCGCACTAAAATAGCTATTTCTCATTATTTTAAGTACCTTTAGATTTATAAATTTACTGTACTTGCATAAAATCTTTTTTTACCTTTGTTACACTTTTGATTAAAATTTATATTGTATTTCATTGTAAACTTATTTAATGTACCTAGTTTTTATTTTGATTTAGAATAAGTTATGCTAGGACATCGCTTGCTTGCCTGAAACACAGGTTAACCTAGTTCCGGCGCGTATTGTAATTAGGATTGAAAAACCATTGTACTATATGTGTAAATTCCATTGTTTTTATGAATTAAATATTATTATTGTTATTATAAGAACATTTATTGACTTACATTCGGCAGTACAGACACACTCCAACTACCTGGGCTCTGTGCACGAGACGCTCCGCGGCAAGCCGGCAGTCCTCCGGCTCCGTCTATGCGAGCGTTGTTCGGAAGTTAGTCATGCAGAACTAGCGACACTTTAAACTCACACAACAGAACATAACTAACATTATAAACTATGAAAGGGTTAAATGGGGCTGCTTAACAACCAGGTTCAAAAAAATCCACTCGCCCTGTCGGTAGCACTGACGCACATGATCATATCACAAAACACTGGCTTTGTCTATCACTCATCGCGAACACTCGTCATTCTTAAACCGCCAACAAGCAAATCACACACAACTGTACTCAACGAGATGATACAAGCGACTGACTGACTGAACTATGTTAAAAGCAAAAATATTCATTTCTAAAACAATTTGGCTTTTCGGCAAGTACTGACGAGCCGCCGCCCTATGCTGCGACACACAGTACTAACGGCGGCGAACATCACAGGCGCCCGGCCGGCTAGCGACGTTCGCACGTGCATTGCGCTCAGCTTATGGGTGGTAAGAATGACGACTCATCAAGAGCGGGATGATGTTGTATGTAAGCTAATTCATGGATTTATATAAAGGAATGCCGTGTCTTGGGGTCTGTTGGACGAATTATACAAAGACACGCACCGTAGAACAATTTTGGGATTTATTGTTAGAGATACATAACATACATATGTTGCAAGATTTGTTATTATTGTTAAGTTTATTTGAATAAAATAAAATATAGGTATATATCTTAGTGTATAAACTCATATTATATCTATTCATATAAATATATATTACATAAATAAATAGCCATCAATAATATAATATTATACTTCAACGATAAATAATGTAATGGACAAAAGCAATGCCAACTGTCTACTAATGATATTAGTAAATGGGAACTAATCTATCATATTGCAGTTCAACGTACAAACAGCCTCACGTTAATCCATTTATTATTAGTAGATAATTGCACGGCGCGTACGCGCAAAACCGGTTGGGCGGGGGCTTCGCTGGCGGCCGGTCGCCGCGCGCCTGTCGATTTTCGATGCTCACATATGATGCTCTACGTCTCTTGACCATTCGCTGGAGCCCTAACTGTTAACGAACTTTTATTCCGCAATTAAAACTTATAGTTTCTATTAGCTTAAATCGTATGTACTTTTTCACTTCGTCTTTCCGCCTTGGACTATTGCTTCTTCTTTATTCACTATTGTGCAGTGTTATGAAATAACTAATGCAATATAAACCGTAATTAAATTGAGAGTACTAGTTGAAATAGGTTGTTATTAAAATGTCAAGAGTGCATAAAACCACAAATACATAACAAATACCGTACAGAAGAGACACTCTCCACCCCCCTAGAATCCAGTACCTCTCCCCACCCCCGGGTCACCCTGAGTTTGTAGGCTAGGCGTAGGCTCTGACAGGCTGCAAACTATGGCGCGTGACACACGGCGCGACTCTTTGCATTCAAACTGAAGCATTGATATGTGTGAATCGATAGAGCTTTTGCAAATTATCTTGTGATTCGGTGATTTCCAATAAAACTAATATTTTACAAAAAATCTGTGTTTCCCCATTCGTAATAATCTAACTGTTACTTTAGTAATCTACTTTAACACTTTTATCAGTAACTTAACATAATAATAATTACTTTCATTATTTTCTTCATTTTTCTTATTTTGCGTTTTATATAAATTAACGAGTTTTCTTATTATTATTATTATTTTGTAATATAAAAAGTAAAAAAGGCAAAATCAGCATAAAAAAATCTCTTGGAAAGCGAACGAACGTAAATGTCAGATTCATTCGTTCATTTAGTTTATAATGTAATATCGTATTTAAATGTTCAACAAAGAGGAACGAACAAAATTGATTTAATTTCATTTCATCTTTATTCCATTTATAGCAAGCAACAAGTTTTTAAATGTTTTGACCACATTTAGCGGGTATTCAAATCAAATCAAATCATGTTATTGATTCGTACTATATTAAAAATATATGTATTACGCCGTGGGCTCTATAACTTGACAGATGTTAACAATCGATTCTAGAGCCTAATTAGTGTACACAAAGTGGTGTAACATGGAGTCCTATAACGCATAATTTTCGAGATATTCAGTAGCTGGTTTTGTGGCATGCGTAAGAGCATTTTTATGGGTGCCTAAAAGATGTACAAGAATCAAAAAAAATTATGTGTTAAGTTATTATAAGTTAAAAATAACATTACTATATGTGTGACTTTTCGATAAACTTAAGTTATAGAACTTTTAGAATATTCCACTGTGCATCGACACTCGAGCGGCGGTGCACGGAGCAGCGAGCGCGGGGACCTCGCTTCACCTCGGCGAGAAGGAACAGTTGCAATGTTTTGTCTCCTTTTTACGACTGCCGGCCAGCGCTTGCGACTGCACGCTTCAGTCTTCACCTCCGCGAGAAGAAACGGCTGTAAGTTTATTTCTTTCTTTCGACGGGTTAGCGAGAAAATTGAGCAGTGTGTGACGCCACTGTCGATGCTACGAGCCTCTGATAGCTACGAATACCATAACGTGCAAACTACGAGCAACGAAACGTAGCGCGTAGACCTGCGTACATCAGTTAAAGCGGGATTTATAAATACCAAGAGTCAGTAATTTGGCTCTACTAAATAGTAGTAATATAGCCATTCTGAGCACACAAACCAATTTGTAGAACTGAGTGATATAAAAGTTGAGAAGCGACAAATTAAATAAGACAACTGATTACACAAAATGTCCGCTCAACATTCACTCACTCGCCTCGCTCACCTCAAACCCGCTAACAGAAACAAGAGTCTAATTCTCCATCTATGTAACAAGTAGGTAAGTGATAACTTCCATCCAAGTAGAGCGCCATCGGATTCAAACGGACAGGCTGCCCAGCGAAACACAAGCAATCGTCAAGGTAGAGAGAGTGTAGAAAATCTTTAGAATTCACTAACAATGATTCCATTATGTCTTTGAGTTTATCTGAAAATCATAAGCTACAAACAGTCATGACTACAATGAAAGAAATGCAGAGTCAAATGTGCGCTGTACAAAATTCAGTCTTGTTTGTGTCCAGTAAATATGATAAGCTTCTAGTTAGGTGTGAAAACTTAGAAGAAGCACGGCTTGCCGACAAAGCTGTCATGAAGCAACTTGAGAGCAGGCTTGGATATATGGATCTTACTAGTAAAATGTCTAGTATAGTATCTAATGAGAAACCTTCCGGTTAATAAAGGAGAAACTTAAGACGGCCTCTGCAACGCTTTACAGAACACTCGCAATACTGTGAGCATCCCAATTAAAAAAGAAAACATTAGAACCTTGCACAGACAAAACACAAGAGAAACAAATAACAAACCTGTTCGGTCCCGAACACTATGTATTGCTAAGCATCATTTTATTTATCGATTTATTAACTTTAAATATATTTACTTAAACTTTTTAGGCACTTTAATAACATGTCTTTTAATATTAAATATAACATTTGGTTTGTAATCATGATTGATAATTTTCATGATATATTCTTAACGCTTTTCATACGGGTTTCAGCATAAAATTTCAAAGTAGAAAATCAGTTTCTTACTAGGAATTTAACTTCTAAGTCACCCTGAGGGCTGGTTTACACGCCTTAAGTAGGTAGTTAACTTGATCACAAAATTTTTAGTTAGAAACTACGTGTTTAATTACAGTCAGTTAACTTACCACGTGTCACTTAACTGACTGATTACACATAATATTTAACTAAAAAATAATTTAAAATTTGGTTACCAACTTAACTATTTCTCGTATGTAATCTCGCCATGACTGTGCCTATTCTAGCATCTATCTTATCTTTTTGTATGAAATGCTGCCGCGGTGCTAATGAGTCTTGTTTCTTTACATAATTGTTCTGCAAATTCGGTAATTTCAAACAATTGTTACAACTGTCGAAAGCATACTTCGTTAAAAAAGCAATTATTTTGGTCAATAGAGTTTAGTGAAGTTATTTCAAAACAAAAGATAAGCCAGCTGTTTTATGACCTTGTTTACGTTCTATGAATAGGATTGGCAGGGTCTGTAGCGCAACTCGCGAAACTGTGGTTAGTAAATACATGCTTTAAAATATTATATATGACTTATTAATATTGAAAACAGGTTCGGGTTTCAATTGGGAAAATAGCTTGTATTACAACAGTCCTTATTATATATTTTCCAACCTAAACTAATGTAATTAGAAAATTACCAATGTGGTAATGGTAATTGAATGGGCAGTTCAATCAAGGTAAAGTTCTTTCATTGTGTAAATCCATCACTTTGCTAAAGAACGTTAAACCCAGAAACATAATCGCTTTCATATAAGAAAAAAAAAACATATTTAGCGTTTCCTTGTTCGTATTCGTTAAGAATTCACGCCTCGCTTTGTGACTGAACTTTATTATCGAATTAAAGTTAACTTTACACTATGTACAGTGTATTATAAAGACGAGCAAAATGCGTGCTCTCTAATACAATACGAACGAAACAAAATGAAGCGCGAAGTGTGCGTGAGGGGCGGCGCGTCGCTAACAAAATCGAAGCATTCACGCGCAAGCAACTTTCGACTTAACGCTGATTCACACTGGAACGTTTTCGACTGAGCAACCTTAGGGAGATTTCAAGGGTGTGGTCACTCGCTAGGCGACATTATCAATATCTATTTTACATTATATCTTTTCGTGGTACATATTGAGTAACAATTGCATGTCTGCGTACATTGACTAATCTTTTATGAAAATAAGTTTTTTTGAGTAGAATACCGCGGAAATACCGGAAATACTTCGTATATGAGAGCAGTTATTTTGTTCTTTATTTTTTTTGTACTATAAGTATAAGTAGTGTTACTATAAGTTATAATTAGCTGTAGGTAAGGTAAAGTGTTTTGTTAGAGTGAAATAGCTTCATAATTGTATTATACTAGAATACATGGTGTGACCACCTGCAACTTCTCTACCATGTATAATATTGATTAAGGTGTCCCGCAAATACATACAGCAAACGACGGATGACCACAGTATTGATCGTCAATACCACAAAACCAAATACATATAAGTAATTAAAACCTGAATATTATAACAGTCTTCGTGTGCAGCCCTTGGTTTATCAATCAAAGGATACTACGTCATTCATTCGTCAGTAACGCTGTTTTCACGAATGTAAGAAGAAAGTTGAAGCTTCGACACGAAATCAATAAATTTCTTATGTCATGGGAGTGATTAGTAACGAACTTAAATTAACTATGCGAAGAGGCATTACGTAATTAAGAACGTCAATCCTTTTTTTGGATGCTATTGCACTATGATTAGTTTCATCAAAACTAAGTAGAAAAGTAAGTCTACTTTATAGATGCGTGAGTAAAGACGTGTTGATTTCACTTGACTAAAAATTGTGACCTACATTACTAATCAAGCGTAGTATATAGTGATTTATGCAATATAAATTGAACAGTGTTTGTTAATGTGAAATGATCTAGCTGAAAGTAAATGAATGAATAGTACCAAATAAAAACATTAAAAATGGAGGGCAGTACCTTCAGTAATAGTACTTTAACTAATAGTAGTCCTCCGCCGACGCCTGCTCCTCGAGCTCCAGCGCTCTGTGAAGATGAAATTATTATCACTCCAGAAATCCAGGTTTGGATGACTATTAATGAACAGTGCCTGAGTGAGGTATGCTCCATCGCAGCTGAAGGAAAACTTAACTCGGACCAAAAACTGAGAATTAACAACCTTTGCCGCAAATTAGCTCATGGAACCTCCTAAATGGCAGTCCCTGAAACTTGAAGCCGTCCAAGCCCACTCAACAAAACAAACCCTTAGAGAAAATCGTGACCTTTCTCAGCTACTCCATGACCTCAAACAGTGGATTGACGAATCCTCAAAACCCGTCTCATCGACCTTCTCTTTCGCCGACATTGTTAAAAAAGGGACCAACACCTTCTTACAGCCAAATAACCTTTTCAGTTCCATTGCCATATATCCAAATGACAAGCAGAAGGCAAGTCGACACAAAGTCACTTGTTCAAAATATTATTAGTCCAGAGCATTTGAAACTCCAGATCAGAAGCCTACGTAAGACTACGAATGGAGGTGTGATAATAAGCACTGAGTCCAAGGAAGACATAGAGAAGTTAAAACATTCGAGACAACTCAAGACATCTGGCCTTACAGTCGACGAGCCTCATAAGCGCAGACCTAGAATAGTAGTGGTTGGAGTGCCCACCTCGATGAAAGAAAAGGAAGTATTTACTAAACCTGGAGGGTGAACTAGATGGTACATCACTTGAACAGTTCCTGTCTGAGATCAAACTGAGCCACAAATCAGGTAAGAAAGACATGGAGACCTGTAACTATGTCCTGGTTGTACCTGCTTCAATTCGTAAAACCTTAATAGTTAACCAAGGGATATTTGTGAATTGGTCTTCTTGCCCTGTAGAAGATTACACTATAGTGACAAGATGTTTCAAGCGCCAAAACTACGGCCATGCAGCCAAGTCGTGCCGGGAGACTTCTCACATCTGTGGCCATTGCGGTGACCAAGGTCACAGTATGGACGTGTGCAAGGCTAAGCTAGAAGCCCCTAAATCTGCTACCTGCCTGCGCTTCAAAAAGCCATGTAACCATGCCACTGGCGCTAGTGACTGTCCAGCAAAAATATTGGCCGAAAAACGATATATTAATTCTATAGATTATGGAGACGCCTAAGAGCGCTACACGTTATTATTTTTCTCTGCATTTTTATTCTTGTATATATTTATATAATGACTGATCAATTAATTAACGATTTAGACAACTTCTCATTATCTGAGAGTCGAAAGCTTGTGAGGCAGAGAGCTGCAAACAATATCTTTCTGCTTTTAAAAATCCACTAACCATAATAACACAGAATATTCGTAGTATATATACAAATTGTGATAGTTTTTGTACCTACTTTACAACAAAGATTAGATTTAAATCTAGATATAATTATTTTAACTGAATGCTGGTTAAATAAACAGCATAACTTGCATAGTAGCGAATTCAACTACAATCAAAATGATGGGTTGGCAGTTTATGTTAATAATTATCAAAATATCTCGGTAGTAGAACCGAATATACAAGGCTGTAATTGATTACTTATTACAATTGATGCATACACAGGATACAAATGATACCTTATTGAACTGATGTAGATATATGTATGTTATACGTAATAAATAGTGTCCAACATGCAATTTCGCGGAATACTCGTAAGATATGCCTAAGAAATAGAAATTACAACATAAAGCCGTGGATAACTCCAGGCTTTATGCGCTGTATGAAACATAGAGATAACTTACATAAAAGGGCAAAGTTACACCCCGATAATTTAAACTTACAAGTAACATACGAAAGATACCGGAAATTTTGTAATAATCTTCTGAGAAAATACCTTCTGAGAAAAAGCAAAATTGTAAAAATATTTAAACATATTTTAATTACTTTGACTCATATTTTCAATAGATGTTTATCAGAAGGTATTTTTCCGAAATGTCTCAAAAACCTGTTATTATTCCGGTGTATAAATCTGGTAGTAAAGACGATGTTGATAACTACAGACCTATCTCTTTACTTCCATCGACATCAAAAATCTTAGAAAAAATAGTGAATAAAAGATTAGTAAATTATTTGCAGAAAATGTCATATTTCTCAGAAGCACAGTTCGGTTTTAGGTCAAAGATGTCGACATCCGACGCGGTCCATCAATTAACTAATCACTGACTTCAGGAACTTGACAAAGGCAAACAGACTCTAGGGATTTTCCTTGACCTTGCCAAGGCCTTTAGTACTGTTTCTATACCAATCCTACTCTCCAAATTAGAAGCCACAGCCATAGAGCATTTCAGTTAAAATTATTCAAAAGTTATTTAGAAGAGCGTACCCAATGTGTTAAGATAAGCCTTGTTCTCAGCAATGATCAAAATAACACTTCTTTTGGATTACCAGAAGGTAGTCTATAATAATAATAATAATAATAATAATAATAATTTATTTCAGTACGTAAATCCATATGTGGTTAGTAAAACATACAATTCTTAATATCTATGTTAGTGGCACGTAAAATAAAATGGAATAAAACTAAAATAAAACATTAAAAATACAAACAAATACACGCATGGGAGATCAGCGCGAGGAGACCGTATTGCAGTGTACGCGCTGCCAGTGCGCCAGCATCGGGCTGTCCCACCTGTCTGCTATTGCCTTGATTATGCTGTTGGGGCTGCCGCGAACGCGCTCGAGCATAGAGGCACAGCGTTTTCTTATAATCGCGTGTTTTTAATTTACGTAAATGACCTTTGCAGTCTTAAACTTCCTTACGGTAGAATTATCTCCTACGCTGATGACACTGCTCTTCTCTTTTCCGCGGACTCAGATACAGATTTATTCGTGCATGCTCAAGAGGGATTTAATATTCTAAATAGATGGCTTCAGCACCATTTACTTACACTAAATACAGATAAAACATTTTATATTAAGTTTTCCATGCGTAAATCAGAAATTTCCAATTCCAACACAATTATATTAGCTCCCACTGCATAACCCCTGCCTACACGCAATGTTCTTGCCCATTTATAAAAACAACTAACAGTATCAAATACCTTGGTGTTATATTACATGAAACTTTATCATTCAATCAACATATTGAAGCACTAACAGGAAGGATACGTAAGTTAATATATGTTATCAAAAAATTGCGTTACATTGCAGAATTTAAACTATTGAGACAAATTTACTTTGCACTATGCCAGTCAATTCTAACCTATTGCATCACTTCATGAATGGCGCGTGAAAGACGCTTTTACTAACCATCGAAAGATCCCAGGGAGCCCTGCTTAAAGTCTCTTGCTTCCGTCTTTTCCTTTTCCCGACCAGTCGCTTGTGTAAGGAATGTAATGTACTATCAGTTAGACAATTATTTACAATTAACACGGTCCTCAAACAGCACAATGAATTTCCGTACGACACTAGCTTCACTGACAAACGAAGATAAGATATTCTTTGCCCTCAAAATGTAAACACCAAACATGCTTTTACCAATAGATTCTATCTATTCTAAGGACCATACCTATATAAAAAGCTCAATAGTAAATTTTAAATTTTCCTACAAAATAACCATATTTGCAAAATAACTCTTCAGAGAGGCGTACAATCTTTATGTTACGAAGACACTGAGAACTTACTTGTCGCACTAAAATAGCTATTTCTCATTATTTTAAGTACCTTTAGATTTATAAATTTACTGTACTTGCATAAAATCTTTTTTTACCTTTGTTACACTTTTGATTAAAATTTATATTGTATTTCATTGTAAACTTATTTAATGTACCTAGTTTTTATTTTGATTTAGAATAAGTTATGCTAGGACATCGCTTGCTTGCCTGAAACACAGGTTAACCTAGTTCCGGCGCGTATTGTAATTAGGATTGAAAAACCATTGTACTATATGTGTAAATTCCATTGTTTTTATGAATTAAATATTATTATTGTTATTATAAGAACATTTATTGACTTACATTCGGCAGTACAGACACACTCCAACTACCTGGGCTCTGTGCACGAGACGCTCCGCGGCAAGCCGGCAGTCCTCCGGCTCCGTCTATGCGAGCGTTGTTCGGAAGTTAGTCATGCAGAACTAGCGACACTTTAAACTCACACAACAGAACATAACTAACATTATAAACTATGAAAGGGTTAAATGGGGCTGCTTAACAACCAGGTTCAAAAAAATCCACTCGCCCTGTCGGTAGCACTGACGCACATGATCATATCACAAAACACTGGCTTTGTCTATCACTCATCGCGAACACTCGTCATTCTTAAACCGCCAACAAGCAAATCACACACAACTGTACTCAACGAGATGATACAAGCGACTGACTGACTGAACTATGTTAAAAGCAAAAATATTCATTTCTAAAACAATTTGGCTTTTCGGCAAGTACTGACGAGCCGCCGCCCTATGCTGCGACACACAGTACTAACGGCGGCGAACATCACAGGCGCCCGGCCGGCTAGCGACGTTCGCACGTGCATTGCGCTCAGCTTATGGGTGGTAAGAATGACGACTCATCAAGAGCGGGATGATGTTGTATGTAAGCTAATTCATGGATTTATATAAAGGAATGCCGTGTCTTGGGGTCTGTTGGACGAATTATACAAAGACACGCACCGTAGAACAATTTTGGGATTTATTGTTAGAGATACATAACATACATATGTTGCAAGATTTGTTATTATTGTTAAGTTTATTTGAATAAAATAAAATATAGGTATATATCTTAGTGTATAAACTCATATTATATCTATTCATATAAATATATATTACATAAATAAATAGCCATCAATAATATAATATTATACTTCAACGATAAATAATGTAATGGACAAAAGCAATGCCAACTGTCTACTAATGATATTAGTAAATGGGAACTAATCTATCATATTGCAGTTCAACGTACAAACAGCCTCACGTTAATCCATTTATTATTAGTAGATAATTGCACGGCGCGTACGCGCAAAACCGGTTGGGCGGGGGCTTCGCTGGCGGCCGGTCGCCGCGCGCCTGTCGATTTTCGATGCTCACATATGATGCTCTACGTCTCTTGACCATTCGCTGGAGCCCTAACTGTTAACGAACTTTTATTCCGCAATTAAAACTTATAGTTTCTATTAGCTTAAATCGTATGTACTTTTTCACTTCGTCTTTCCGCCTTGGACTATTGCTTCTTCTTTATTCACTATTGTGCAGTGTTATGAAATAACTAATGCAATATAAACCGTAATTAAATTGAGAGTACTAGTTGAAATAGGTTGTTATTAAAATGTCAAGAGTGCATAAAACCACAAATACATAACAAATACCGTACAGAAGAGACACTCTCCACCCCCCTAGAATCCAGTACCTCTCCCCACCCCCGGGTCACCCTGAGTTTGTAGGCTAGGCGTAGGCTCTGACAGGCTGCAAACTATGGCGCGTGACACACGGCGCGACTCTTTGCATTCAAACTGAAGCATTGATATGTGTGAATCGATAGAGCTTTTGCAAATTATCTTGTGATTCGGTGATTTCCAATAAAACTAATATTTTACAAAAAATCTGTGTTTCCCCATTCGTAATAATCTAACTGTTACTTTAGTAATCTACTTTAACACTTTTATCAGTAACTTAACATAATAATAATTACTTTCATTATTTTCTTCATTTTTCTTATTTTGCGTTTTATATAAATTAACGAGTTTTCTTATTATTATTATTATTTTGTAATATAAAAAGTAAAAAAGGCAAAATCAGCATAAAAAAATCTCTTGGAAAGCGAACGAACGTAAATGTCAGATTCATTCGTTCATTTAGTTTATAATGTAATATCGTATTTAAATGTTCAACAAAGAGGAACGAACAAAATTGATTTAATTTCATTTCATCTTTATTCCATTTATAGCAAGCAACAAGTTTTTAAATGTTTTGACCACATTTAGCGGGTATTCAAATCAAATCAAATCATGTTATTGATTCGTACTATATTAAAAATATATGTATTACGCCGTGGGCTCTATAACTTGACAGATGTTAACAATCGATTCTAGAGCCTAATTAGTGTACACAAAGTGGTGTAACATGGAGTCCTATAACGCATAATTTTCGAGATATTCAGTAGCTGGTTTTGTGGCATGCGTAAGAGCATTTTTATGGGTGCCTAAAAGATGTACAAGAATCAAAAAAATTATGTGTTAAGTTATTATAAGTTAAAAATAACATTACTATATGTGTGACTTTTCGATAAACTTAAGTTATAGAACTTTTAGAATATTCCACTGTGCATCGACACTCGAGCGGCGGTGCACGGAGCAGCGAGCGCGGGGACCTCGCTTCACCTCGGCGAGAAGGAACAGTTGCAATGTTTTGTCTCCTTTTTACGACTGCCGGCCAGCGCTTGCGACTGCACGCTTCAGTCTTCACCTCCGCGAGAAGAAACGGCTGTAAGTTTATTTCTTTCTTTCGACGGGTTAGCGAGAAAATTGAGCAGTGTGTGACGCCACTGTCGATGCTACGAGCCTCTGATAGCTACGAATACCATAACGTGCAAACTACGAGCAACGAAACGTAGCGCGTAGACCTGCGTACATCAGTTAAAGCGGGATTTATAAATACCAAGAGTCAGTAATTTGGCTCTACTAAATAGTAGTAATATAGCCATTCTGAGCACACAAACCAATTTGTAGAACTGAGTGATATAAAAGTTGAGAAGCGACAAATTAAATAAGACAACTGATTACACAAAATGTCCGCTCAACATTCACTCACTCGCCTCGCTCACCTCAAACCCGCTAACAGAAACAAGAGTCTAATTCTCCATCTATGTTACAAGTAGGTAAGTGATAACTTCCATCCAAGTAGAGCGCCATCGGATTCAAACGGACAGGCTGCCCAGCGAAACACAAACAATCGTCAAGGTAGAGAGAGTGTAGAAAATCTTTAGAATTCACTAACAATGATTCCATTATGTCTTTGAGTTTATCTGAAAATCATAAGCTACAAACAGTCATGACTACAATGAAAGAAATGCAGAGTCAAATGTGCGCTGTACAAAATGCAGTCTTGTTTGTGTCCAGTAAATATGATAAGCTTCTAGTTAGGTGTGAAAACTTAGAAGAAGCACGGCTTGCCGACAAAGCTGTCATGAAGCAACTTGAGAGCAGGCTTGGATATATGGATCTTACTAGTAAAATGTCTAGTATAGTATCTAATGAGAAACCTTCCGGTTAATAAAGGAGAAACTAAAGACGGCCTCTGCAACGCTTTACAGAACACTCGCAATACTGTGAGCATCCCAATTAAAAAAGAAAACATTAGAACCTTGCACAGACAAAACACAAGAGAAACAAATAACAAACCTGTTCGGTCCCGAACACTATGTATTGCTAAGCATCATTTTATTTATCGATTTATTAACTTTAAATATATTTACTTAAACTTTTTAGGCACTTTAATAACATGTCTTTTAATATTAAATATAACATTTGGTTTGTAATCATGATTGATAATTTTCATGATATATTCTTAACGCTTTTCATACGGGTTTCAGCATAAAATTTCAAAGTAGAAAATCAGTTTCTTACTAGGAATTTAACTTCTAAGTCACCCTGAGGGCTGGTTTACACGCCTTAAGTAGGTAGTTAACTTGATCACAAAATTTTTAGTTAGAAACTACGTGTTTAATTACAGTCAGTTAACTTACCACGTGTCACTTAACTGACTGATTACACATAATATTTAACTAAAAAATAATTTAAAATTTGGTTACCAACTTAACTATTTCTCGTATGTAATCTCGCCATGACTGTGCCTATTCTAGCATCTATCTTATCTTTTTGTATGAAATGCTGCCGCGGTGCTAATGAGTCTTGTTTCTTTACATAATTGTTCTGCAAATTCGGTAATTTCAAACAATTGTTACAACTGTCGAAAGCATACTTCGTTAAAAAAGCAATTATTTTGGTCAATAGAGTTTAGTGAAGTTATTTCAAAACAAAAGATAAGCCAGCTGTTTTATGACCTTGTTTACGTTCTATGAATAGGATTGGCAGGGTCTGTAGCGCAACTCGCGAAACTGTGGTTAGTAAATACATGCTTTAAAATATTATATATGACTTATTAATATTGAAAACAGGTTCGGGTTTCAATTGGGAAAATAGCTGGTATTACAACAGTCCTTATTATATATTTTCCAACCTAAACTAATGTAATTAGAAAATTACCAATGTGGAATCAGAAAATTACCAATGTGGTAATGGTAATTGAATGGGCAGTTCAATCAAGGTAAAGTTCTTTCATTGTGTAAATCCATCACTTTGCTAAAGAACGTTAAACCCAGAAACATAATCGCTTTCATATAAGAAAAAAAAAACATATTTAGCGTTTCCTTGTTCGTATTCGTTAAGAATTCACGCCTCGCTTTGTGACTGAACTTTATTATCGAATTAAAGTTAACTTTACACTATGTACAGTGTATTATAAAGACGAGCAAAATGCGTGCTCTCTAATACAATACGAACGAAACAAAATGAAGCGCGAAGTGTGCGTGAGGGGCGGCGCGTCGCTAACAAAATCGAAGCATTCACGCGCAAGCAACTTTCGACTTAACGCTGATTCACACTGGAACGTTTTCGACTGAGCAACCTTAGGGAGATTTCAAGGGTGTGGTCATTCGCTAGGCGACATTATCAATATCTATTTTACATTATATCTTTTCGTGGTACATATTGAGTAACAATTGCATGTCTGCGTACATTGACTAATCTTTTATGAAAATAAGTTTTTTTGAGTAGAATACCGCGGAAATACCGGAAATACTTCGTATATGAGAGCAGTTATTTTGTTCTTTATTTTTTTTGTACTATAAGTATAAGTAGTGTTTATAAGTTATAATTAGCTGTAGGTAAGGTAAAGTGTTTTGTTAGAGTGAAATAGCTTCATAATTGTATTATACTAGAATACATGGTGTGACCACCTGCAACTTCTCTACCATGTATAATATTGATTAAGGTGTCCCGCAAATACATACAGCAAACGACGGATGACCACAGTATTGATCGTCAATACCACAAAACCAAATACATATAAGTAATTAAAACCTGAATATTATAACAGTCTTCGTGTGCAGCCCTTGGTTTATCAATCAAAGGATACTACGTCATTCATTCATCAGTAACGCTGTTTTCACGAATGTAAGAAGAAAGTTGAAGCTTCGACACGAAATCAATAAATTTCTTATGTCATGGGAGTGATTAGTAACGAACTTAAATGAACTATGCGAAGAGGCATAACGTAATTAAGAACGTCAATCCTGTTTTTGGATGCTATTGCACTATGATTAGTTTCATCAAAACTAAGTAGAAAAGTAAGTCTACTTTATAGATGCGTGAGTAAAGACGTGTTGATTTCACTTGACTAAAAATTGTGACCTACATTACTAATCAAGCGTAGTATATAGTGATTTATGCAATATAAATTGAACAGTGTTTGTTAATGTGAAATGATCTAGCTGAAAGTAAATGAATGAATAGTACCAAATAAAAACATTAAAAATGGAGGGCAGTACCTTCAGTAATAGTACTTTAACTAATAGTAGTCCTCCGCCGACGCCTGCTCCTCGAGCTCCAGCGCTCTGTGAAGATGAAATTATTATCACTCCAGAAATCCAGGTTTGGATGACTATTAATGAACAGTGCCTGAGTGAGGTATGCTCCATCGCAGCTGAAGGAAAACTTAACTCGGACCAAAAACTGAGAATTAACAACCTTTGCCGCAAATTAGCTCATGGAACCTCCTAAATGGCAGTCCCTGAAACTTGAAGCCGTCCAAGCCCACTCAACAAAACAAACCCTTAGAGAAAATCGTGACCTTTCTCAGCTACTCCATGACCTCAAACAGTGGATTGACGAATCCTCAAAACCCGTCTCATCGACCTTCTCTTTCGCCGACATTGTTAAAAAAGGGACCAACACCTTCTTACAGCCAAATAACCTTTTCAGTTCCATTGCTATATATCCAAATGACAAGCAGAAGGCAAGTCGACACAAAGTCACTTGTTCAAAATATTATTTGTCCAGAGCATTTGAAACCCTAGATTGAAGACCTAGTCGTAGGCTCTGACACCCTGTCAGAGCCTACGACTGGGCGTGACACACTGGGCGCGACTCGTTGCATTCAAACTGGACATCGCGTAATTTTATTATAAACTGTGGTATGGATATATGTAAATCGATAGAGCTTTGCAAATCATCTGTTGTCGGTGATTTCTAATAAAGCTAATAATTTACGAAAAATCGGTTATTCCCCATGCATAGTAATCTAACTTTGTCAGGTTTTCTCTTGACTGTCCTTGTCCACTTTTATCAAACAAAAAAAGTATGTGTTAAGCTATTATAAGTTAATAATTTTTTACATTATTTTACGTGCGACTTTCCGACAAACTTACTCGATACTCAAGCAAGGAGCAGCGAGCGCGGGGACCTCGCCTCACCTCCGCGAGAAGGAACGGTTGCAATTTTTTGTCTCCTTCTATCGGCAGACTGCCGGCCCGCGCGTATGACTGCACTCTTCAGTCTTCACCTCCGCGAGAAGATTGGGCTGTATGTAATATTATTTATTTCTTTCGACGCGGCCTCTTTCTCCAATTGGCCGTCGCTCAGATGAAGGCTGAGTGGCAAAAATGCACGAGCCGACAGGGGGTTATTAGTGGGTAGTGGTTCTGGTAGGCAACGGGACGAGTCCCACATAACTTTGGATCGCACGCGCCAGAGTATGCGTCAGAGCATTTTTTATCCTGCTGCCCTTCCCGTGGAGGGGAACAAAAAAAGAAACGGGTTAGTGTAGACATTGAGCACGCTGCGCGTGTGACGCCACTGCCGATGCTACGAGCCTCTGATAGGAATACTGTCTGAATCTGATAGGATACGAAAACCATAACGTGCGAACTACGAGCATCGAAACGTAGCGCGTAGATGCATGTATGCGTAGACCTGCAAACATTAGTTTAATCGGTATTTATAAATACCAAGTCGGTAATTTGGCACTACCAAATAATAGAAATATAACCATTCTGAGCACACAAACCAATTTGTAGAGCTGAGTGATATAAAAGTTGAGAAGCGACAAATTAATTAAGACAACTGATTACACAAAATGTCCGCTCAACATTAACTCACTCGCCACCTCAAACCCGCAAACAGAAACACGAGTCTAATTCTCCATCTAGGTAAGTGATAACTTCCAAGTCGAGCGCCATCGGATTCAAACCTACATGCTGCCCAGCGAAACACAAACAATCGTCAAGGTAGAGAGAGTGTAGAAAATCTTTAGAATTCACTAACAATTATTCCATTATGTCTTTGATTTTATCTGAAAATCAACAGCAAGAAACAATCATGACTACAATGAAAGAAATGCAGAGTCAAATGTGCGCTGTACAAAATTCTAAACTTAGAAGAAGCACGTCTTGCCGACAAAGCTGCCATTAAACAACTTGAGAGCAGGCATAGTATATGGATCGTACAAGTAAAATGTCTAGTATAGTACCTAACCTAAATAAATATATATTTCTAACAATCACACCATATTATCTAGCCCAAATTAAGTATCATTAAGATTTTGTGTTATGGATACAAGATAACGGATAAATAAACTTTAGAAATATATAAGCACAAAAAGATTTTTTTTCACATATAAATATAAGAAATAAACTTAAATAAACATACATACACATCCATGACTAGAAAGCAAATATAATAAACTATCTGCCTCTACCACGATTCGAACCCGGGACCTGTGGCATGGAAGGCAAGGGTTCTTACCTCCACACCA
This sequence comes from Marasmarcha lunaedactyla, assembly GCA_923062675.1. Lineage (NCBI taxonomy): Eukaryota > Metazoa > Arthropoda > Insecta > Lepidoptera > Pterophoridae > Marasmarcha > Marasmarcha lunaedactyla. The sequence goes on along the minus strand of OV281364.1, from coordinate 16,416,029 downwards.
AACAGGCTGTCGTACTAACCTAACCTAATGAGCAACATTCCGGTAAATAAAGGAGAAACAAAAGACGGCCTCTACAACGCTTTACAGAACATTTGCAATTAAAAAGAAAACATTAGAAACTTGAACAGACAAAACACAAGTAAAAACACTTCTAAACCTTACAAAAACTACAATTTATTGAAGGACCAGAACAGCCAATCTACGTGTTAACATCAGAACCTAGGGCCTCATTTGTGACTGACTTCAAAGATATCTTATCTTTTAGTAGTTCAAATGTGACGCTCATTGCGGCCTTGCTGGAAATTTGTGACGCTTTGTTTCGGAGATATTAGTGGTTGAATGGAACTGATTATGAACCTAGGGCTTACCAGTTTTCATCAAATTACTCGTAAATTACTCGCATTTCGTCACGATAGCGTCACATTTACGTCACTAATTAATGACGCAGGTGTGAATTTCGTAACACGAGCCATCGTCGAGATACAGAGAAGCCCTAGGTTCATAGTTATAGACCTAGGGCTTCTCTGCATCTTGGCACCGGATGGTCCTAGGAACTAAGAACTTCGATTAATCGTTAGAGACGAAGAATTTAAGAAATGTTGACAATCATTTTTGTTTCGAACTAAAATCGGTCGCCGGCGATACGCATAAACGAAGACAGCGATTTGAACCTAAGGTAAATGACATACTTATTCACTCACAAACAACTCTCAACGTCAAACGCACACGACACTGTATTACTTAAACTGTTAATATACAGTTAGAGATACCTACAAGACATACCCTTTCATACCTAAACATTAGTGACGAAGAAATTACGCAAAATTGATAATCATTTTGACTTCGTAATTGTCATTTGAAAAATTTACTAACTCTAAAACAAATACCTACTATGAACCTAGGGCTTCGCTGGTATAGGGAAACTGAACCTTTATTAGTCCGTCTAATTATTGCATTTGTTAGCTCGTTAGTTCCTTTAAATGTGACTATATGATGTTTTGAGTTTGTTATAGCAGTAGAGAGATAATTTGAACTGGAATTTTCATATAAAATTGTATTACTTAAACTGTTAATATATAGTTAGAGATACCTACAAGACATACCCTTAATTTTCACTACCCTAAAATTTACTTCTCAGTAGTTTTTCAGTATATTCCTTTTAACCACCAATTAGTGAGACAGTCTACACTACCTACTTACATTCGCGAATTCTAACGGAGATAATTTAGTTGAAGTTGACAATGCAGACATTTCGTATAGATGTAGATTTCATGAGCTCTGGTCATGACACCCTCAGAAACGCCACGATTTTTAACGCCAAATTATGATTCAAAGAAAACCATTTCCATTATATCGGTCAATAGTAGAAATATTAACGAGAATGGGAAAAGGTTCGTGACTTCTATATCTGACTTGAAAATACCTGTCGGTGTCATTGTGCTAACGGAATGTTGGACAAACAAGGACCACTGTTCACCGTCACGAACTGACTATAAATTATTTTGCACAAAAAACAAACATAATCAAAATGACGGGGTTGCAGTTTACGTTAAGAAAGATATTCCTTCCACATGTATCGAACCTATATTTCCTGAATTGTCTAATGTTAACTTTATCACGTGACCATACTTTGATTTGCTCGTATAGGTCACCATTCGTGAAACATACTCATAATTTATTAATTCTCTCGATTTATTTTTTGTATTAACACATAAAAACAAAAAAAATATTATCCTATAATATACAATCCAACAAAACCACTTAGTAAAAGCAGGAATTACCGAGGTGTTTTCAAGTAAGTATATATTAATTAAATAATCAAAGTAAGTAAGTAAGTAAATAAAGTCGACCACAACATCCTTTGTCTAAAAGCATATCACCTCGGCATTCATGGCACACTCTTAATTTGGCTCTCCTCTTACATAGCCAATCGCTTAAATTTAGTAACCATACATGGCTTCGAATCAGCACCATTTGAATCTACCTCCGGCATACCCCAAGGCTCGAACTTAGGACCACTTTTATTTATTATGTTCATAAATGATCTCATTAATTCTTTTACTTGCAGTTGTATAGCTTACGCGGATGATATAAAAATTTATCATGAAATCAAAAACAATGAAGATGCCGTCCAACTTCAAAACAATATCAACAAATTGCATAAGTGGTGTCTGAATAATAACATGACACTAAATATTGAAAAATGTTTTGTTATCAGTTTTACCAGGAACAAAAAACCTGTGAACTATTCATATAATATTAATAATATTGCACTCAGTCGTCAAGATGTAGCTAAAGATTTAGGAGTCTGGTTGGATTCAAAATTAACCTACACACACCATTATGAACACATAATATCAAAAGCCAATAAAATTGTTGGTTTCATCATCCGAACAGCTAAACCCTTCCGGAATCCTACTAGCGTGTTGACATTGTATTATTCACTTGTCCGCTGTGTCTTGGAATACAACGCAGTCATCTGGTCTCCTTTCTACAACATCCATATTGATAGGTTGGAAGCAATTCAGAGGCGCTTTCTTCGTAGCTTGTGTTCCAAGTTCGGCATGAGGCGCAAATTGCCAACATATGAAGCACGGCTCAAATATTATAGAGAATACAATCTAGACGGTTAAGCCATGAACTAGGTGTCATTCATAAAATTTTCAATAAATGGGATGCCCCGGATTTGTTAAGCCATGTTTCGTTTAGGGTGGGAGGTAGTCAGAGAATACCAAAATTGTTTTCTGTGCCTTGTTGTAATAGTAATGTTACATACCACAACCCATTATACCGTATGTGCAGAGCATATAATAAGAAATGTAAAGATGCTGATATTTTTTCTCAAACCTATAGGAAATACCTCAAAATTGTAATGTAATATAGAAATAATTTAGATATTTTCTTTTTATTTTAATTTTTTTGTTTTGTTACTTTAAAGACAAATAATGATTCTGAAATGTTAATAATTACTTTGTGTTACTCTATTAAAATGTGTAATTCTAATGCTGTGCGTAGCAATAACTGGTGTGCAGTTTTAGAAAATAATTGTTCAACATGTATAAGTTTAAGATGTTTTAGATTGTACACTGTTAGCTGTGCCATCAAATAAATAAATAAATAAATAAATAAAATTACCTTGTGATGTATTTTTCTCACCAACAGTCATAACTTTTTACTTTCAAAAAGTAAATAATCAAATTCCGAGCGATACAATTTTATTATTTTTAACAATATATTTTAACAATAAAGTTTAAAATTAAGTTTAAATTACGAAGCTTTCATCTTATAAAACTTCAAGGTATGTTTTCATATGGTATTAAATTTATTGTTCCCGTTTATAGTTACTCTTTTTGGCTTCGAAAATCATTATAAAAACAGAGTTCTCTTGTGAACTCATACCGCGAAAATGGCCATTTAAGATGGTTACTTCAAAACTTGACCAATAATGCAATAGTTTTGCTTGGGTGCACCAAACAATTTCAGGGCCGCTATTAGGTAACGCGATAAATCCTACCAGACAGCCACGCCGGAGACAGACGTCTAATAAACTGTTAAAAAAATGTTCTAATTTTAAGCAATTTCAAAATTATTTTTGCGAAAAAAAAACACCTTTAATTAATTTCGATACAGTAAGTAAGTCTCTGAAAATTTACACGCCTTAAGTAGGTAGTTAAGATGATCACTAATTTTTACTTAAAAATTACGTGTAAAATTACACTCAGTTAACTTACCACGTGTCACTTAACTGGCTGAATACACGTAATATTTAACTTGAAAAATTATATAAAATTTAGTTACCAACTGAACTATTTCACGCATGTAATCTAGCCATGACTGTGCCTATTCTAGCATCTATCTTATCTGTTTGTCTGAGAAGCTGCCGCGGTGCTAATGAGTCTTGTTTCTTGACATAATTGTTCTGCAAATTAAGTAATTTCAAACAATTGTTACAACTGTCGGAAGCATACTTCGTTAAAAAGCAATTATTTTGGTCAATAGAGTTTAGTGAAGTTATTTTAAAACAAAAGATAAAAAGATAAGCCAGTTGTTTTATGACCTTGTTTACGTTCTACGAATAGGATTGGCAGGGTCTGTAGCGCAACTCGCGAAACTTTGGTAAGTATATTATATACATGCTTTAAAATAGAATGCAAATTATTAATTTTGAAAATCGAACCTCACTTGTGAAAATAACTTATATTACTATAGTCCTTATAATATAGTTATTTTCCAACCTTAACTGATGGAATTAGAAAATTACCGATATGGTAATGGTAATTTAATGGGCGGTTCAAATAAGCTAGAATTCTTTCATTGTTTAAATCCATCACTTTATTACAGAAAGCTGTGCGCCGTTGGGTTCATTGTGAATAAAGTTCGTTTCATCACAACGGGTTTTCAGGAATCTACAATTACCATACTTAACCTTATAATAAGGACATTTATTGACTTACATTCGGCAGTACAGACAAACTCCAACTATCTAGGCTCTGTGCACGAGACGCTCCGCGGCAAGTTGGCTGTCATCCGGCTCCGTCTATGCAAGCGTTGTTCGAAAGTTGTCATGCAGAGCTAGCGACACTTTAAACTTAAACTCACACAACACAAGTAACATTATAAACTATGAAAGGGTTAAATAAGGCTGCTTATCAACCAGGTTAAAAGAAATCCACTCGCCATGTCGGTAGCACTGACGCATAAGATCATATTACAAAACACTGGCTTTGTCTATCACTCATCGCGAACACTCGTCATTGAAAAACCGCCAACGAGCAAATCACACACAACTGAACTCTACGAGATGATACAAGCGACTGACTGACTGAACTATGTTAAAAGCAAAAATATTCATTTCTAAAACAATTTGGCTTTTCGGCAAGTACTGACAAGCCGCCGCCCTATGCTCCGACACACAGTACTTACGGCGGCGAACATCACAGGCGCCCGGCCGGCTAGAGACGCTCGCACGTGCATTGCGCTCAGCTTATGTGTGGTAAGAATGACGACTCACCAAGAGCGGGATGATGTTGTATGTAAGCGTATTCATGGATTTATATAAAGGAATGCCGTGTCTTGGGGTCTGTTGGACGAATTATACAAAGACACGCACCGTAGAACAATTTTGGGATTTATTGTTAGAGATACATAACATACATATGTTGCAAGATTTGTTATTATTATTAAGTTTATTTGAATATATTTAAAATATAGGTATATCTCATAGTGTAAAAACTCATACTATATCTGTTCATATAAATATATATATATATAATATAAATAAATTGCCATTAATAATATAATAATAATTCAACGATAAATAATGTAATGGACAAAAGCAATGCCAACTGTCTACTAATGATATTAGTAAATAGGAACTAATCCATCATATTACAGTTCAACGTACAAACAGCTTTTAGTTATGTGGGACTCGTCCCGACGCCTACCAGAACCACTACCCACTAAAAAACCCCTGTCGGCTCGTGCATTTTTGCCACTCAGCCTTCATCTGAGCGACGGCCAATTGGAGAAAGAGGCCGCGCTAGCGGGGCCCTTAAGGGGTCACCCGCTGGGATTTACATAGCACTGAAGGTGCTCAAAAATGAAAAGTAAATAATAAAAACATTAAAAATTGAAAAATAAAATTGCATTAATTCGGATTTACGTTAGAATTAGAATTTACGTTAGAATTAGAATTTGCGGCCTGAAGGGCCTAGAGATCTAAAGTTAATTGCGTGAGTTCGGTCGTGTGCGCGTTTCTCGGTCTAGCGACTTTGTTTACCGAATCTAAGACAGGAACAGTATATGAGACTGAATCTCGAACTAGTGGATTGGGATAGGATTCTGCGCGTTTGAAGAACGATTCTGAGAGTGTTTTGAGGTGCTGTTGTACTGTAGGTAGTTCAAGATCTCTGTGCAGGTCCGCGTTACGCACGTACCAAGGTGCCTTTGTGGCCCTGCGGCAGAAGAGGATTTGAACTACCTGCAGTTTGTGCAGGACGGAGGGTTTGGCGTGGGCAAAGACTGGCGAAGCATATGACATGACGGGTCTAACGCAGACCTTATAAAGCGTACGTTTGTTTCTGAAGGACATTTTATTTTTTCTACCTAACATACTGTAAAGCCGGCCTAGGTAAAAACGTGCGAGTTTCGTTACTCTATTGACGTGAGGGTTGAAAGAAAGTGTCTGATCTAAGATGACGCCTAAATATTTGGTAGTGCGCTTCCAGGGGATGGGAGTGCCTTGCATTCTCACTCGGAGATTGTCGGCGATACGACTGCGTCTGTAGTCGAAGTAAACCGCAGAGCTCTTCTGTGGGTTCACATCGATACGCCATTTTTGAAACCATGCGCCGAGGGCGTTTACATCCTTTTGGAGTCTGGTGGTGAGACCCGGGACTCTGCGGCCTTTGGTGTAAAGGGCAGTGTCATCGGCAAAGAGGGCGAGTTCGACGCTTTTCGACGGGACGGGGATATCGTTAGTGTACACGGTGTACAATTGAGGGGCGAGGACTGAGCCTTGAGGGACTCCAGCCTTTATGTGACGGGGCGCGGAAATCGTGCCTTCGTGTTTATATCGAAACGTACGGTCTTTAAGAAACGACGCGATTGTTCCAACTAGTCAATCCGGTAAGCCTATTTTGTATTGTTTATAAACGAGGCCGCTGTGCCAGACTTTATCGAAAGCCTTGGCTACGTCAAAGAAAACTGCGATCGTTTTAAAACGCCGCGGGTAGAAACCTTCGAGTATGTTCTCGACGATTCGATGGACTTGCTGAGGGCAGGAGTGCTTAGCGCGAAAGCCGAACTGATGGGGAATATACAAACAGCCTCACGTAAATCCATTTATAATTATTAGATAATTGCACGGCGCATACGCGCAAAACCGGTTGGGCGGGAGCCTCGCTGGCAGCTGGTCGCCGCGCGCCTGTCAATTTTCGATGCTCACTTATTATGCTCTACGTCTCTTGACCATTCGCTGGAGCCCTAACTGCTAACGAACTTTTCGCAATTAAAAGTTATAGTTTCTATAAGTTTAAATTGTATGTGCTTTTTCTCTTCGTATTTCCGCCTTGAACTATTGCTTCTTCTTTATTCACTATTGTGCAGCGTTATTAAATAACTAATGCAATATAAACCGTAATTAAATTGATAGTACTAGTTGAAATAGGTTATTATTAAAATGTCAAGAGTGCATAAAACCACAAATACAAAACAAATACCGTACAGAAGCGACACTCTCCACCCCCCTAGAATCAATTACCTCTCCCCACCCCCGGTTCACCCTGCGCACCCTGTGCTTCACAGTGTACAACAAGTGCTGTGTAGTTAATAGAAAGTAGGCGAAAGGACGCCATTTTCCATGAACTGAGATCAGACTTAACCTTGGGTACCGTGACTTAGGCTCATAGTGTTATCTTACAAGGTTTAAGTGTGGTAACATTGAAAGATAACCGAAAACCGTACATCATTGATTGAACATAGTGTTATCATTCATTGAAGTGACATATGACAATTGTGCGCTCGAAAAGTAGCAACGGAGCTGTCAGCATCAAAAAGTTCTAACCATAGACATAGTTCCTGGTTTTTTTTTGTGTGAAGACTACCTGCTATGGTGCCGACATTAAGCACGCACGCTGCGAGTGTGACGCCACTGTCGATGCTACGAGCCTCTGATAGCTACGAACAGCATAACGTGCAAACTACGAGCATCGAAACGTAGCGCGTCGACCTTCATCCAGTTATTCGGTATTTATAAATGCCAAGAGTCAGTAATCTGGCACTAACAAATATCTAGTAGCAACATAAACATTCTGAGCACACAAACCAATTTGTAGACCTGAGTGATATAAAAGTTGAGAAGCGACAATTAATTAAGACAACTGATTACACAGAATGTCCACTCAACATTCACTCACTCGCCACCTCAAACCCGCAAACAGAAACACGAGTCTAATTCTCCATCTAGGTAAGTGATAACTTCCAAGTCGAGCGCCATCGAATTCTAACCTACATGCTACCCAGCAAAACACAAACAATCGTCAAGGTAGAGAAAGTGTAGAAAATCTTTAGAATTCACTAACAATGATTCCATTATGTCTTTGATTTTATCTCAAAATCAACAGCAAGAAACAATCATGACAATGAAAGAAATGCAAATTTCAAAATCCAGTCTTTGATCCAGTAAATATAAAATAAGCTTCTAGAAAGATGCGAAAACTTAGAAGAAGCGCGGCTTGCCGACAAAGCTGTCATAAAGCAACTTGAGAGTAGGCTTGAATATATGGATCTTACCAGTAAAATGTCTAATGAGAAACCTTCCGGTAAATAAAGGAGAAACTAAAGACGGCCTCTGCAACGCTTTACAGAACATTCGCAATACTGTGAGCATCCTAATTAAAAAAGAAAACATTAGAACCTTGCACAGACAAAACACAAGTAAAACAGATAACAAACCTGTTCGGTCCACGAACATTATGAATTTCTAAGCATCAGCACTTTAGGTACCGCGGCGGTCTGAGTTATCGATTTATTAACTAGTATACAATGAAGTGTCGTCCGCGTGGAGTGTACTCATATCGTATCAATTCAGCTGATACATCAACATTATATGTCCTAAGTATTTGAAGGAATAAACCTATTAACCTATCTATTAATCTTTAACTGAACTTCTAAACCCTACAAAACCCTAAAATTTTTTGAAGGACCAGAACAACCGATCTACGTTACAGAACTCCTTACCTTTATCAATAAAAGGGCGTATGCCATGGCGAGAGACCTAGCTCTTTTTTTTTGTTCCCCTCCACGGGAAGGGCAGGAGGATAAAAAATGCTCTGACGCATACTCCGCGCGCGCGATCGGAGTAATGTGGGACTCGTCCCGACGCCTACCAGAATCGCTTATCACACCTACGCCCTCCCGGAGGAGCGTAAGATCCGCGCAGTACTACGGGGCGTCCCATTCGAGCTCGCGAACGAAGAAATCCTCGAGGACCTTGAGTCCCAGGGTTTCCCGGCCGAAGCAATGCACAAGATGCACTCCAACCGCGGTAGGCGTTTTCCTTTAGCTCTAGTTATCCTTTCTAATACTCCCAACTCGAAGGAGATTTTCAGAGAGGCTCGCACAATTTGCGGACTCTCGAACATCTCCGTCGAGCGTCCCAACCCCCGCGGTCACCCTGGGCAGTGCCACCGCTGCCAGCTCTATGGCCACGCAGCGGCTAACTGCTCAGCTCCCCCCAGGTGCGTTAAGTGCCTGGATCCACATATAACGAAGGAGTGCACTCGCACTCCCGAATCCACTTCCCCCCTGCCTGTGTGCTTTGCTGCCAGTCCGGCCACACAGCTAACTACAGGGGTTGCCCGCGCGCCTCGCGCTCCACCGTTAAGAGGGCCGCGCCTAAACCGGCGCCGCCGCTCACTCCCGCTAACTTTCCGCCGCTGCGCAACCGGGGTCCCCCGGAAGCAAAGCCCGTTCAGCGGACGCCTACTCCGGCTCTCTGGAGGCAGCGTCCGGCCGTCCCGCCTGCACCTTCCCGACCTATCCCAGCTCCCGTAGCTTCCGTAACGTGTCCTGCTCCGTCATCTGCACCTCAGTCGTCGTTGGCTGAGAACATGAAGACCGTGTTCGACGTTATTCAAAACGTCGATAAAAACGAAATTTCCGTACTCGCACGCAAACTGCGAGCCGCCCCCTCTCCTCAAGAGCGTTTATTTGCGTTAGCCGAGCATCACTCGCTTCTAAGTTCGTTATAATTTTTTTTTATTTTTGTATAAATTCGTAAATAAGTAAATTATAAAAACCCAAGGGCTTATCCCTAGTATCTTTTAACGTTCGTAGCCTTAGCACCAACCTTCCTGAGCTCAAACTGTTCCTTCAGAACAAAGAACCTGACTTATTGCTTCTCCAGGAGACATGGCTTACTCCAAACCGTTCCTGGGGATACGCTATTCCTAAGTACGTGTTTACTCGCAACGATAGGCCCAACTCCGACGGTTTCGGCGGCACCGCTATATATTACTAAAGAGGCTTCCATTGCTGTCCTCTCCCTACCCCTCCTCTCCTCAACATGGAGGCCACTGTGTGTAGATTGGCTATGACTGGTCATCCGACCATCATCATAGCTTCAGTCTACATACCATGCGGCTCCAGACCAACCCGCAGCGACTTTGAGGCCATTCTCGCCCTCGGCCATTCAGTCATTATGTTCGGAGACTTTAACTCCAAACATACTGACTGGACGTGCCTATCGACCAACACCAGCGGTATCGCTCTCCTCGACATCACTAACTCACTTGACTTAGACGTCGTCTCCCCCATCACTCCCACTCACTATCCCAACAACCCGATCTACTCTCCTGACATCCTCGAATTTGCAATTATCAAGCGAATCAAACTTGATCTCAGGTCCATCGAACCGCTTGATGACCTAGGCTCCGACCATCGCCCCGTCTCCCTCGTGCTAGGTACGCCTAACGATAACGTCACCTCACCTAAGACCTTCACCAACTGGAAAGGCTTTAAAAATACGTTAGTTTCAGCCTTAGAGGCCCCGAACTCTCCGCTCGTAATTTCGCCCGACCAATTAGATAGCCCGGTTAAAATAGATTCATTAGTCAACACCCTCACTGATGCTATCAACTCAGCCATCAGCAACAACGAAATTATTGCTAAGCAAAGCAAACCCGCGCTTCCCCTAGCCGTTAGCAATCTCATTAAAGCCAAGAACGCGGCTCTCCGGAGAGCCAAGAAATATCCCACGCCCGCATATAGAACAGCTGCGAATCAGCTTCAACGTAAAGTTAGGTCTCGCCTCGCGGAACCTCGAGACGCTCAGATGAACGATCTCATGGCGAATATCTCTCCGTCCCACCAAGCGTACTATAGCATGGCCCGAGCCTTACGCGTAGACACCGCCTCTCACGTTCCTCCTCTCACTCGTCCCGATGGCACTACTGCCTTTGAAGTCGAAGAGAAAGCCGAATGCTTCGCCGACAGCATTGCCGCACAATGCTCGCCCAGCACGCAACCTGCTGATCCCTCACACATCCAGGCGGTGGAGGACGAAGTCCTTCGCAGAGACTCTCTCCCCATCACCGCTGACCCTGTCACAGTCTCTAATGACGAAATCTTGCTTCTCATTAGAAATCAAAAGTCCAAAAAGGCTCCGGGTGCGGATGGAATTTCCAACCACGCACTTAAGCACCTACCTCAACAGATGCTTACCTTGTTAGCTATCATTTTCAATGCCTGCTTCGACTTTAGCTACTTTCCAAAAGCTTGGAAAGAAGCGACAGTCATAGGCATACCCAAGCCGGGTAAACCTCTTAATATCCCGGCTAATCACAGACCCATCAGCCTCCTCAAGGCAATGTCTAAACTTCTCGAGAGAGTCATACTCTCTCGAATGCGGAACCATTTGTTTCCAACGGATGGCGATCCTCTCATTATTCCCCATCAGTTCGGCTTTCGCGCGAAATTCTCCTGCCCTCAGCAAGTCCATCGAATCGTCGAGTATATACTTGACGGTTTCTATCCGCGTCGTTATAAAACAGTCGCGGTTTTCTTTGACGTAGCCAAGGCTTTCGATAAAGTCTGGCACAGCGGTCTCGTTTTTAAACTCTAATAAATAGGACTACCGGTTCGCCTAGTCAGATTAATCGCGTCGTTTCTTAAAGACCGTACGTTTCGATTCAAACATGAAGGCACGCTCTCCACGCCTCGTCCCATAAAGGCTGGAGTCCCGCAAGGCTCAGTCCTCGCCCCTCTGATGTACACCGTGTACACTAACGACATCCCCATCCTGCCGAAAAGCGTCGAACTCGCCCTCTTTGCAGACGATACCGCCCTTTACACTAAAGGTCAATCGATCCCGTATAACATCACCAGACTCCAAAAGGCCGTAAACGCCCTCGGTGTTTGGTTTCAAAAATGGCGTATCGATGTCAACCCAGAAAAGAGTTCTGCTATTCAATTCGACCACAAACGTCGTAATCGCCACAACGACCCCCACATTCGAATGTTAGGTATTCCCATCCCCTGGAAGCGCAGTATCAAATACTTAGGCGTCACCTTAGATCAGACGCTTTCTTTCAAGCCACACGTCGATAGAGTAACGAAACTCGCGCGTTTTTACTAAATAGTATGATAGGAAGAAAAAGTAAAATGTCTTTTAGAAATAAACGTACGCTTTATAAGGTCTGCGTTAGACCCGTCATGTCATATGCTTCGCCAGTCTTTGCCCACGCCAAACCCTCCGTCCTGTATAAGCTGCAGGTAGTTCAAAATCTCTTCTGCCGCAGGGCCACAAACGCACCTTGGTACGTGCTGTTATGAGGCAGGAGGTTGGAGAGTTTTTAAAAAAAACTCTTTTATTCGAAACACACTTGTTTATTGTAAAACTTTCCAGAGTCACAACTTTTAATTAGGGATGTTGATTAGTGTTGTCAGTTTGGAGTCTAAACGCGCACTGATCGTTAAAAACAAATTATAATTTACATAAACTAAAAATGATGCACAAACAAAATTAAAGTAGGACGTTAAGTAGTAAACAACTAAAAATGTTTGTTCAGCAATATACCCATACTAGGGTAGGATATAACAGCCCCCCGGTTAAGACGGAGCTTTATCCCTTAAAATGGAAAAGCGAAGTTAATAAAACATTCCAAAAATAATCAATATCCCTTTACAAAACTATAAAATAAAACAAAGACACATGAGAATAACTTCAAAATTAAAAACACAAAACATAGCTTTAAATTTTACAATTTAAACATAAAACATGAAATAAAAATTCAAAAGAAACAGTACACATTTGTTATAAACTAAAAATTATCAATATTTCTAGAGGATGAACTAAAATTAAGTTTTTTAAGATTACATGAAGATTCAATAGACTTATGATCTTCTTCAGAAGATGCATCAGAAGTAATTTCAATAGAGTTTGACAATTTAGACCGATTTCTAATATTCTTTTTATTATTACATTGGTTATAGATGCTTATACAACATAAACTTCGGTTATTAGTAGAACAATAAAAATATCTAAATACCTTGTAAAAAATGTAAAGTAAAATACAAACAATTAGAAAATATGTAAAAGAAGAATAATATGTACCATAACGTATAAAATGTGACTCCTGTTGAGCCTTATTTATTTCATTTTCTAAATAATCAAGTTTATGCGAAGTGTATTGTAAATTATCTAAATTAATATTCGACAATTTAATAGGCAATAAGTGCGGTAAAGTATGATTAAAATTTTCCTTTTTACAACATTCGTCGTCCAAAATATTAAAATTGATATTAATATTACTTTTAACATATAATTTCTTAGAACTAGAAGGTAAAAGTTGGTTTGTTTTCGAATAACCGATACAGTTGTCGGTAAGTTTCACAATACCTGTACCTAATAAAGTCTGGTCATACATTTTATCATCGCATTTAATTGTTAGTTTACATGGTTTGGATTGAACAAAGATCCACTTGTTATTATTCAAAATTTGCCATATGTCAATAAGACCATACAAAAGTTTGCTATTGCATTCAGCTGGCAAAGATAAGATGACTTCTGTTAATAATTTACTTTCACAACAAGGATTATTTATACTTGAACGGATATTTATTAAAGGACAGATAGAAAGTTCATCATTTATTAATTTACAATTATTAAAATCATCAATAAGAACATAACTTAGCTTATCGTCTGATAAGGCTATATAAGGCTTAGAAGGTTGGATCAGCGAAAATGTATTGACCTTCTGATCATGAGGAGTTGGTAAAGGTATATTTTTATAAACAATATACCTTTCATTATAAATTAAAGGAATTTCTAATGTAAAAATAATCTTTTCATTGTAATAAAAACAAGTTAGTTTGGACACATCAATTATCGTGTTAATGTTTGCAAGTGATAACGATACTGGGAAGTCAGTAAGTTTATTTATGAAATGACCATTGTTAACTAATTCAGAATACAGCTTATTTGGACTTAATACAGAAGGGTGTAAAATATTTACCTTCGCAAATAAAATAGAGTTAAGAATTACATCTAAAAAGTTAGAGATAGTTATTAAAGAACTCTCCACTAAATTAACTAAGCTATTTATTCTTGTTACATAAGATAATTTATTGTTTTGATCTGTAACTTGAGTAAGAATATTATTTAAAATTGATAAATGAGAATTTAGTTTAACTTCATTATCGTTAAGTTTACGTATAGTAGAATTAAAAGTATTTAAACTAGACTTAATTACATGGATATTATCCTTCATTAAATGAAATAATTCAGATTCGCTCTTTTGACAAACTTCAATAGCTGCGTCGTATTTTCGCGCATCGTCGGCGTCTAAAGTGCCAAAAAAGAATTTAAGGATTTCTCCTCCAAACTCTAATGATCTTTTATACTTAGTTGAGTTTCTCGGAATAACATGCGACAAAGAGTTTAATTTTTCATAATTCGACTGTAACAAATTTTCAATAGAATTTGTAATATCCTTACAATCAACAAAATCATTAGGTAAAGTTTTAAAACATAAGTTACTGGTTTTTATCAATAAATTTTCAATACTTTCAAGATGAGGTTTAAAAGATATAACGTCGACATGAGTAACGACTTTCCAAAAATTGTTATAAAAACTAATCGAAGTTGTGGGATCAAAGTATATCCCAGGACTATGAACTATCGGCGTCACCTTACTTTCGCTTACACAATGACGAAATAGTAATCTGAAAATAAAATTAGAATAGAAAAATAAACAACTTATTAAACTAAGTTTGAGCTGGTTTTATCTGATCAACGTGATATTTAACGTGTTTACGACCAATACTCAAAGTTACATTATTTTTATTATTAACCTTAACTATCTTAAAAGGGCCTTTCCACACTGGGGAAAGTGCTTTACGTAACCTATGGTGTTGCTTAAGATACACCATATCTCCTAATTTATATTGAACTGATCTACTGGAAGAATCATAGTATTGCTTGGAATTTTCCTTACTTTTCAAAATATTTTCTAAAGCTTTTTCTCTACTAAATCTCATCCTATATTGTACTGCTCTTACATATTCGTTATAAGTAACATTATCATTTGTTTCATAAAGAGAATTAGGTATGTTCGGTTTATGACCGTATAATAATTCGAAAGGAGTGTACTGAGTAGTACTATGAGGAGTAGTATTGTAACATAATATGGCTGTGGCTAGATAACAGTGCCAGTCATTTTGGTTTTCGTTAACAAAAGATTTTAAATATTCTTTCAATGTAGCATGACTCCGTTCGAGTGCTCCATTCGTTTGAGGGTGATACGGAGTCGAAAATAAAGATTTAATTTTAAATATTTCTGTAATTTGCTTAAATAACTCTGACGTAAAACAAGTCCCGAGATCTGTTAAAATCATTTTCGGTATTCCGAATAGGGACATAAAATGAACTAAATTGCGAGCTACCTCCTCACTTGTAGCTGATATCATAGGATATGCGCATGAAAACTTTGTTAAATCATCTTGTAAGGTTAAAATAAATCTGAATTTCTGAAAACCTGCTTCTGGTAAAGTACCAACGATATCTAAAGATAGGCGCTCAAAAGGCTTCGTACTTGAAGATGTAATAACCATCGGAGCTTTATTACTTTTTCTTAAAGGTTTGTTTACTTGACAAAGCCTACAATTTTTAACATAATTTTCGATGTCCGATCGCATCGACTTCCAATAATAAGAAGCTTTAATCCTGTTAAACATTCGATTCATGCCGGGATGACCCGCTATGGTTGAATCGTGATTTTCTTTTAAAATCTTCTGTACTTCTGCTGGAGTAGGATAAATTAATTGATTTTTGTAAATATGAATTCTTATATTAGTATTGTGAAATACAAAATTAATAATATTATAAACTTTAATAAAAGATATTTTAGAGTAAGGTTCAGAAAAATCTGAAATTGCTAAGTCGGTTAAATCAGGATATTCTTGTAAAATTTTATCTCTAAGTTTAATTAATAAATTGTAAATATCTTTATAATTAGTTTCATCATAATGATGCACCTTCGTAAATAGAAAAAAGAATGTTTTATTTTTGTTATCAATCGATAACAACGAACCGGCCTCGCGCTCGGTATTTAAAAGCTCAGCAGAATTCTCGAACTGTGATAATATTTCTTCACAGTTGGGCATAGAATAATCGAAATCTAAAGAGATAGGACACGCAATCGCATTATACTTACATGAATGTAAGTTTTTTAAATGTTCTTCAATTTTAGTATTAAGGTCGGGTAAATTTTTTGTAAATTGTTTTTTCCAATAGTCTTCGTAACTACACTTATTTAAATTATTTAAATCTATAATGTTAATGGGAATTCTGGATAAAGCGTCGGCGTTTGAGTTTAATTTGCCGGGCTTATAAACTATTTCGTAATCATATTCCTCAAGTTTGAGGCGCCACCGGATTAATCTGCTGCCGGGGTCTTTTACATTAAAAAGCCACGTTAATGGGCGATGATCCGTTACGATCTTAAATTTAGTCCCATATAAATAAGGACGAAAGCTTTTAACTGCAAATAAGATAGCTAATAACTCTTTTTCTGTGGTTGAGTAATTACATTCTGCTTTATTCATTGTTCTAGACGCATACGCGATAGGTTTGTCCTTGCCTACAGGACCTTGTGAAAGTACAGCACCAACCGCAAAATTACTCGCATCGGTTGTGACAATAAAAGGTTGTGTAAAGTCTGGGTACTGTAAAAGTGGAGCTGAAATTAATTTCTCCTTTAAAATATTAAATGATTCATTTTGTTCATGAGACCAATGAAAATTCGCGTCCTTTTTTAAAAGTAAAGTTAAAGGTTTCGTTATCTTACTAAAATTATCTATAAATCGGCGATAATAGCCAACTAATCCTAAAAATGATTTGACTTCTTTAGCATTACGTGGAATCGGAAAATTAGAAACTGCTTTGACCTTGTCTGGATTAGGATGTACACCTTTATCAGAAATAATGTGTCCTAGATAAGCGACCTCGCGCCGCAAGAACTCACACTTGTCGGGCTGGAGTTTTAAATTAAATTCTCTAAATCTACTGAATACTATATCGAGTTTTTCAATGTGTTTGTCCAGGGTTTCCGAAAATATTACGGCGTCATCCAAATAAATAAAAGCATGAAGGCCTTGTAAACCCGACAGAACGGTATTCATTAACCGTTGAAACGTAGAAGGGGCATTTTTGAGCCCAAAAGGCATCCTAGTAAACTCAAAGTGACCTGAAGTGCCGTTAGTATTGATAATAGTGAAGCCAGTCTTTGCTGCATCTTCCTTTTTTAATAAACATTGGTGAAACCCGGAAACTAAATCTAGGGTACTAAAGTACTTAGAACGACCTAATTGGTCTAAAATATCATTAATTAATGGAATTGGAAAAACCTCGGTAACTGTTACATCATTTAAACGCCTATAATCAATAACTATGCGCCATTTTTTCTGTCCAGATGCATCTAACTTCTTAGGAACTATCCACACTAGGGCGCTCCACGGGGAAGTTGAAGGACGAATAATATTTTGGTCTAACATATTTTTAATTTGTTTATCAACTTCTTCCTTATGACATTCTGGTAACCTATAGGATTTCACGTTAATCGGTGGAGAATTACCGGTATTTATGGAGTGTTCGGCCGCATTAGTATACGATAACCGATCTCCTTCAAGATAAAAAATGTCTGAATATTTACTACAACATTCAAAAAGTAATTTCTTCTCTTCGTAATTCAAATGCTCGTGACGGATTAAATCAAGGACTCGTTTTTTACGGTCTGTATAATTAATAGATGTATGATTAATACTTTCAAAACAATTATGAACATTTTCAAAACATTGGTAATCAATCTGTGATAAGTGAACTTTAAAATTATTTATTTCGACTGGAAATTCCGTCGTATTCAAAATTGAAACGTTTACCCTTTTATTTGGTTTTAAAGATACCACACAATTAGCTAAATAAACACCATCACAAATTTTTTGATCTAATATGAGCGCTTCCTTAAGTTGAAATAGTTCGGAATCAGCGTTACTAACACAGCATTCTATCACAGTTTCGCTTCGTGCAGGAATGACATAAGTAACCTGATTGAAATGAATAGGTAAAATTGAACCGTGTATACATATTTCATTAGAACTATAATTTATATTGCAATTAAAGAATTGAAAAAAATCGTTACCTAAAATTCCGTCGTATTGTAAATTAAGGTCATCATTTATTACATGAAATTTATAAACAATATTATTTGAAAAATCAAAATTTAAACGTAGAGAACCTAAAGTTTCATAAAAAATATCTTTATTTTTATCATTAATACCTTTTATTTTTATTTTTTCAGAAGAAAGTTTCGGACTATTAGTTAAACTAGAAAATTTTATCAAACTAACACTTGCACCTGTGTTAATTAAAAAACATAATTGCTTGTCAGAATGTGACTTGGCATTAATATAAACATGTGGTAAAGACACTTTCTTAAATAAAGTTTTAGTTTCAAAAGTAGGTATGTCTTCCTTAATTTTATTCTCACATTCTTGAGAAATATTCATCTTAACATTATGACTCGACTCTCTTTCGGAGCGAGATGAAAAAGGACTCGACTCTCTTTTGGAGCGAGATGAAAAAGGACTCAGCGGCTTCGGCTGAGATGCAAAATTATTACGACTCACCTGCTTTTCAGGTTGAGATGAAAAACTATAATTACCACGACTCGTCTGTTTATCAGTACGAGATGCAAAACTTTTATTTTTAATATGACTCGCCTCTTTCGTGGGTCGAGATAAAAACTTAGTATAATTATTAGAATCCCTGTGCAATATTTCGATATTAAGTTTCGTATCAGTGCAATTTTTTAAAATCTCATTATTAGAATTAGTGCCATTTAAAATGCTTGATTTCGGCAGGCACGAGACCGAAATCTTTTTTAGTTTAAATTATCGCTATCGTTATGATCATTTAAAACATTGTGAACACTGCGCGGACTCTCTGTAACTGGAGCCCCGGTATCGTGTTGTGTATAGTTAGACTGACTATTCTGAAAATGCCGCTTACGGCAAAACTTGACCGTGTGACCAGGATTTTTACAATAACTGCAAAAATACTTATTTTTATTCTCATGGGAATTAGAAATGTTGTTTTTATAATTAGAATCAAATGAATTCGATTTAGAAGTATTATGATTTTTTAAATGAAAAGTGTGAAAATTAGGTTTTCTTTTAAAACATTCGGAACTTAAGTGTCCTTGCCTATGGCAAACTGAACAACTTTTGATATTTTTAAAATTTGACTTAGATAGCTTAAAAAGTTTCTCCTCCTCCACGGCAAGCGTTATCGCCTCCGAGAGACTGGTTGGATGTCTGCACCGAACATTATTTGCAAAACTAGGATTAACATTTAAAACAAAAGTATTAAGGGCAAGATCTTCCATTGAAGCTATACGGCCCACTAATTCCTCTTTAATTTTACAGGAATGATGAATATCGGCTTGAATACGTGTTAAGCATGACTCTAATCTAAGGGCATACTGAGTAACGTTTTCTGTAGGTAATTGCTTGCAACTTTGTAATTCGATTAAAAGATGTGTCGAATGCTTTTTATCACCAAAAGTAACCTTTAAAAATTCCTTTAGATCCTTCCAACACGTAAAATTTCTTAAACAACAAGCAATTTGCGCTTTTCCCTCGAGTTGTGATATGATATATTTATATAAAATAGATTGTTGTTCAATATTAGCTAGACTGAAAGCATTATCACAATTCGTGAGAAACGCTGTAAGGGTTTCTCTATCACCGTTATATGGCTTAATAAATTTAGTAAGAACATTCAAAGAAACCTTCTCGGTATTATCTTTCTCGATTTCTTGTTTTCGAGACATATTTTAAAATAATTTATAACAGTGATTTAGAAAACAAAAATATTAAAACACGTTTAAAATAGAGAAAGTAAAAATAAAATAAAAAACGTTCAAAATAGTAAAATAACCGCAAAAATTTTACCTTCAAATTGCACTTAAAAATTGATATTTGCACTGATAATAAAAGAACTCACAGAATAACGAGCTGGAACATACTGCGTCGATTCAGGAACAGGACTACCTTAGTCCTAGATGGAGATGAGTGGCGTCGTTTTTGAGATGCGGGCTCACGGCGACAAGCCGGAGACTGACCGTCGATCTGCTCCAAACTCTGGTAAGAAGATGCGGGCTTAGCGGGTTTCGCTAAGGCTGACCGTCGACCTTTTTGTGATGCGGGCTCAACAGGGTGTCGAGACTGACCGTCGATCTTCCTTTGGATGATGCGGGCTCAACGAGGTGTCGAGACTAACCGTCGATCTTGGTGCTTCTCAAGATGCAGGCACTAGGCTGAGCTGTGGCTTACTGTCGATCTTCTCTGCCTCGCGTAGATTCGAGATAGATGGGTATCTTCGGACACCGCTTACTCTATCCCACCGCTGCCACCAATTTTGTTATGAGGCAGGAGGTTGGAGAGTTTTTAAAAAAAACTCTTTTATTCGAAACACACTTGTTTATTGTAAAACTTTCCAGAGTCACAACTTTTAATTAGGGATGTTGATTAGTGTTGTCAGTTTGGAGTCTAAACGCGCACTGATCGTTAAAAACAAATTATAATTTACATAAACTAAAAATGATGCACAAACAAAATTAAAGTAGGACGTTAAGTAGTAAACAACTAAAAATGTTTGTTCAGCAATATACCCATACTAGGGTAGGATATAACAGTGCGTAACGCGGACCTGCACAGAGATCTTGAACTACCTACAGTGCAACAGCACCTCAAAACACTCTCAGAATCGTTCTTCAAACGCGCCGAATCCCATCTCAATCATCTTGTTCGAGATTCAGTCTCATATACTGCTCCTGTGTTAGATTCGAAATTCAAAGTAGCTAGACCGAGAAACGCGCACACTGGCGAACCCACGCAATTAACTTTAGATCTCGAGGCCCTTCAGGCCACAAATTCTAATTCTAACGTAAATCCGAATTAATGCAATTTTATTTTTATTTTTAATGTTTTTAATTATTTACTTTTCATTTTTGAGCACCTTCAGTGCTATGTAAATCCCAGCGGGTGACCCCTTAAGGGCCCCGCTAGCGCGGCCTCTTTCTCCAATTGGCCGTCGCTCCGATGAAGGCTGAGTGACAAAAATGCACGAGCCGACAGGGGGTTTTTAGTGGGTATGGTTATTTTTTTTTTTTTAGAGGCTTTTATCCTTGTGGATATATCAGCCCCATCGTACCCTAATTCTTAATATTATCTAAAAAACGAAAAGATAATCATTGATGATATATTACTAAGTTAATGAGTGATTTTGCTGCATCTGACAAAGGATTTGCTAATATAAAGAAGAATGCACCCACATCGTATTTGTCTATGTTAAATTGATTAATCAATGATTCTCTTTCCGTTTTATATTTAACACACTCCATGATGATGTGATGTACATCGTCTTGTAACCCGCATATGTCACAGTTGGGGGAATCAATTTTTTTCATTAAAAATGCAAATTTTTTAGATGGAAAATGACCTGAACGTAACCTGTGTGCTGCTGTGACATATGCCCTATTAAGTTTTGATCTAACAAACCAATGTACACGAGGAGGCTGATTTTGTATGATTTTATACCATATCCCCTTTTCGCGGCTTCGTTCGTCGAAATATTCCTTGAATTTATTGTAACAGTAAATTTTGAATTTAGTAAGCTTTTCTGTGTAAAAAGGTAAAACCTCTAATACTGACCCTTCATTAATTTCTAGTTTTGCTAGATAATCAGCCTTCTCGTTACCACTTAACCCTATATGCGATGGAATCCACTGCAGTTTCACATTTATTTTACGAATTTGTAGTTCATTTAAAGTGTTTATAATTTTATGGGCTATCGGTACACCTCTGCTAAATCCAGAGGCACACCGAGCCAAATGCTGTAAGCCACTTTAACTGTCTGATAGAATCACAACACGTTGACATTTCTGTTCGCTGACATATTTAAGAGCCTGTAAAACTGCAGTGAGTTCCACCGTCATTATACACACATTGGTTGAAATTTTGAATTTACCAACTACATCGCCATTCTTGTTACAATATGCACATCCAAGTCCAGCGTCACTCTTCGAGCCATCTGTAAATATTTGTGTCCAACCAAAATAGTTTTCACATAATTCTTTCATTACATTAAGTTTGAGAGATGTACTGTCATAGCTAGTTTTAGATTCATTGATACAATTTAAGTTTATTTCTATAGTATTATTCAAATTTATACGACTTACCCATGAGTTTAATTTGAACATTTCTAATGGATTCGAAGAGTGAATTTGGATTTGTTTACATTCATGATATACTGATAACAATAATGGTTTTTTAATATTTCGCCAATATCTGTCATGATTTGAGGATCAATCATCAATTCATCTAAAAGTTGAATTGTTGAATTGTTTGACCAAGATCTACATTTCATACAATACTTATAAGCTAAATACAATCTCCTTATAAACAATGGTGGAATACATAGCTCACTCTCCATTACATGTATAGGAGTGCTTTTAATAAATCCTCCTATAATTCTAAGGGCTTGATTTTGAATTTTGTCAATTTTAGATAGATGTGTTTTTGCACTGTTGTCATAAAAATAGCAACCATAATCAAATTTACTTCTTATTAAAGACATGTACAGTAAACGTAAATGTTTTGGATGAATACCCCATCCAGACCCAGCTTACCCAGGTACGCGTCAGGACGAGTCCCACATAACTCCGATCGCGCGCGCGGAGTATGCGTCAGAGCATTTTTTATATCCTCCTGCCCTTCCCGTGGAGGGGAACACAAAAAAAGAGCCTACCAGAACCATACCCACTAAAAAACCCCCGTCGGCTCGTGCAATTTTTTGCTACTCAGCCTTCATCTGAGCGACGGCCAGTTGGAGAGAGAGGCCGCGCTAGCGTGGCCCAGAAGGGGTCACCCGCTGGGATTTACATAGCACTGAAGCTGCTCAAAGCACTGAGGGTGAATACATAGCACTGAAGGTGCTCAAAATGAAAAGTAAATAAATAAAAACATTAAAAATTGAAAAATAAAATTGCATTAATTCGGATTTACGTGAGAATTAGAATTAACGTTAGAATTAGAATTTGCGGCCTGAAGGGCTAAGAGATCTAGCGTCAGCTGCGTCGCTTCGTGTGCACGTTTCTCGGTCTAGCGACTTTGAATTTCGAATCTTAGACAGGAGCAATATATGAGACTGAATCTCGAAATAGAGGATTGGGATGGGATTCGGCGCGTTTGAAGAACGATTCTGAGAGTGTTTTGAGGTGCTGTTGCACTGTAGGTAGTTCAAGATCTCTGCACAGGTCCGCGTTACGCACGTACCACGGTGCGTCTGTGGCCCTGCGGCAGAAGAGATTTTGAACTACCTGCAATTTTTGCTGGACGGAGGGTTTGGCGTGGGCAAAGACTGGCGAGGCATATGTCATGACTGGTCGCTTATAAAGCGTACGTTTGTTTCTGAACGACATTTTACTTTTTCTACCTAACATACTATATAAGCGGCCCAAGACCTAGCTCGTAAATTATCTCTGTAGATATTGCCGGACCTCGCAGGGAACCGTCTGCCTACGTAAACGGAGGGGTCGCCGGCGATACGCATACACGAAGACAGCGATTTTAACCTCATAGGTGAATGGCTGCACTGTACACTAGTGCACAAGTGTCTATTTCGACTATTTATTTATAACTACATTTATTGCTATGACGGCCTGTTTGGTGTGGAGGTAAATAGCCTTGCCTTCCATGCCAGAGGTCCCAGGTTCGAATCCTGGTAGGGGCTGATATATTATTATATTTGCTTTCTAGTCATGGATGTGTATTTACGTTTATTGAAGTTTTTTTATAATATTTATATATAAAAAAAATATCAATGTGTGTTAATATATTCTTAAGTTTATTTATCCGTTATCTAGTATCCATAACACAAGTTCTTAATGATACTTAATTTGGGCTAGAAAATGTGGTGTGATTGTTAAAAATATTTATTTATTTATTGCTTTGTGCCAAAAGACTAAGATTATGTAAGTACAATCTTTTATCTTTAATACTTGTACTACTTACAAGTTATTACATCAATGTCATTCTGTCTATTCACACTTATCACAAACTCACAATCACAAACTCTGCATATTAAACGCACGCAACACTTTATTACTTAAATCACTTTAATTACGCAACTGTTAATATACAGTAAGACATAAAAGACATACCCTTAATTTTCTCTACACCTAAAATTTACTCTTCAGTAATTTTTCAGTAAATTCCTTTTATCCACCAATAAGTGAGACAGTCTACAATACCTTCTGACATTCGCGAATTCTAACAGAGATAATTTAGTTGAAGTTGACAATGTAGACATTTCATATAGATGTAGATTTCATGAGCTCTGGTCATGACACCCTCGGAAACACCACGATTTTTAACGCCAAATTATGATTCAAAGAAAGACATTTCCATTATATCGGTCAATAGTAGAAATATTAACGAGAATTGGAAAAAGTTCGTGACTTCTATATCTGACTGGAAAATACCTGTCGATGTCATTGTGCTAACGGAATGTTGGACAAACAAGGACCACTGTTCACCGTCACTAACTGACTATATATCATTTTACACAAAAAACAAACATTATCAAAATGACGGAGTTGTAGTTTACGTAAAGAAAGATAATTCTTTCCACATGTATCGAACCTATATTTTCTGAAGGCAATTGTCTAATGCTAACTTTATCACATGAGTAAACTTTGATTTGGTCGTATATGACACCATCCTTGAAAAATACTCACAATTAAATTAATTCTCTCGACTTATTAATACAACAAATAAAAACCAAAAATATTACCCTATAAAATATAACCCTATAAAATATAACCCAACAAAACCACCGATACTAAGGCATAAGGTAAAAGCAGGAATTACCAAGATATTTTAAAGTAAGTATATATTAATTAAAAATCAAAGTATTACCATGTGATGTATTTTTCTAACTTTATTTAATAAGGTGACCTCAAACTCAATATGGGATTTTGACCTACTAATGGTCAGAAGTACACATTAAAGATTAACTAATGAGTAATCTTTTCCCTCTTAAACTTCCCTAATTTTAAATCTAAAAATCTTGTAAACAAAATATGAAATAACTTGCGAGAAATCAATCATAAGTTACTATTTTGTTTTCTTTTGAATATACCAATGTCAATGTCAAAAAAAGTAACAAACCTATATAAAAATTATACATAATTAAGTCGAAAAAACGACCTCGAATGAACCCTCAAGTAATTGACGTTATTGACGGATTAGTTTTGACAGTCAATCAACATTCTGTCAGTTCTTTTTTTCACATGACGAGAGTGAATCATAAAAAAATCGGGGAAAGATATATTTAAAAAAATATCTTACGATGTTAGGAAGGACTATTTATTCAAATTAATGAATGTATGATAATCTATATTTATTGCCCTTTAATTTGGTATACTGACTATTATTATAGTAGGTTATGTTTTTTACTATTGCCTTGTAAGTATATTTTTGAAGCAGCCATCTTTGTTAAAAACAACGGTCATTATTTTACTCAGGTAATGGATATAACAAGGCCAACACGACATGGAAATCGTCTTATTTCTAATGCACTGCCACGTTTAAAACTTTATAAGAGGCAGTGTTATGCCATGTGTGTAAAGATATATAACGCTGTACCTAAAGAATATAAATTGTTGGACATATAAAATTCAAAACATGTTTTTAAATGGTTACTCGAAAAAAACTTTTACACTGTAAAAGAATTTCTTAATGTCAATAATAGATTATATCTTAAATAAATTGTTAGTTATAAAAATGTTGTATCAGGGAATGGGAAATATTACTAATAAAAAAAATGCTTTTTGCACGCCCTCTGGTGTGGTAAAATATGTATTTTCTATCTATTTAATTTTAAGGCCTAAATCTGTACCTACCATATTTTAAGCAAATAAATATTTGATTTGATTTGATTTGCTGTATTTTATTTAAATTAATTTGTTAACATTTTTTTTATTTTTACCTCAACTTTACATCGTTAGTTACCATAAAATCTTCAATTACGGATATTTCCTTCTTGTGACAAAATTATGTCTTATATATAAGCGGTTTTTTATTCAAAAATATATTTTTTGGTAAACTTGCCACATTTGTCATCTATTATATATAACTGTCATAAAAACTGTAACAATATTTTTCCGCAAAAGAACGTTAAACCGAGAAACATAATTATTTTGACGTAAGAAAAAAACATATTTAGCGTTTCCTCGTTCGTATTCGTCAAGAATTTGCGCTCACTTTTGACTGAACTTTACACTGTTAACTGTATATTGGAAAA
This sequence comes from Marasmarcha lunaedactyla, assembly GCA_923062675.1. Lineage (NCBI taxonomy): Eukaryota > Metazoa > Arthropoda > Insecta > Lepidoptera > Pterophoridae > Marasmarcha > Marasmarcha lunaedactyla. Next base: position 16,389,604 of record OV281364.1, on the reverse strand, counting down.
GCAAGCAAAATGCGTGATTGTCAATACAATACGAACGATACGAAATGAAATTCTATAGGGTGCGTGAGGGGCGGCGCGTCGCTAACAAAATCGAAGCATTCACGCGCAAGCAACTTTTGACTTAATGCTGATTCATAATGGAACATTTTCGACTGAGCAACCTTAGTAAGATTTCAAGGGTGTGGTCACTAGGCGACATTATCAATATCCATTTTACATTATATTTTTTCGTGGTACACACTGAGTAACAAATGCATATCTGCGTACATTAACTAATCTTTCATGAAAATGTGTATTTTTTTAGTAGAATACCGCTAAAATACCGGCAATACTTCATATTTTGAAGCAGTTATTTTGCCCTTTATTTATTTTTGTAGTGTAACTATAAGTTATGATTAGCTGTAGGTTAGGTAAAGTGTTTAGTAAGAGTGAAATAGCTTCATAATTGTATTATACTAGAATAGATGGTATGACCACCTGCAACTTCTCTACCAAGTTTTATATGATTAAGGTGTCCCGCAAATACATACAGCAAACGACGGATGGCCACAGTATTGATCGTGAATACCAAAAACCAAATACATATAAGTATTTAAAACCTGAATATGATAACAGTCTTCGTGTGCAGCCCCTGGTTTATCAATCAAAGGATACTACGTCATTCATTCATCAGTAACGCTGTTTTAACGAATGTAAGAAGAAAGTTGAACCTTCGATACGAAATCAATAAATTTCTGATGTCATGGGAGTGATTAGTAACGAACTTAAATTCACTATGCGAAGAGGCATAACGTAATTAAGAACGTAAATCCCTTTTTTGGATGTTATTGCACTATGATTAGTTTCACGATAACTAAATAGGAAGGTAACTCTATTGATGACGTTGAATAAAATTCAATTCATCACAATGGATTTTCAAGATTAGGTTTACAATTAACATAATCTTATTATAAGTACATTTACTGACTTACATTCGGCAGTGCAGACAAACTCCAGTTATCTGGGCTCTGTGCACGAGACGCTCCGCGGCAAGTTGGCTGTCATCCGGCTCCTTCTATGCGAGCGTTGTTCGGAAGTTGTCATGCAGGACACGACAGCGACACTTTAAGCTCACTCATCACAACACAACTAACATTAGAAACTGCGAAAGGGTTAAGTGGGGCTGCTTATCGACCAGGTTAAAAGAAAGATCCACTCGCCCTGTCGGTAGCACTCACGCACATGATCATATCACAAAACACTGGCTTTGTCTATCACTCATCGCGAACACTCGGCATTCTAAAACCGCCAACAAGCAAATCACACACAACTGTACTCTACGAGATGATACAAGCGACTGACTGACTGAACTATGTTAAAAGCAAAAATATTCATTTCTAAAACAATTTGGCTTTTCGGCAAGTACTGACAAGCCGCCGCCCTATGCTCCGACACACAGTACTTACGGCGGCGAACATCACAAGCGCCCGGCCGGCTAGAGACGCTCGCACGTGCATTGCGCTCAGCTTATGCGTGGTAAGAATGACGACTCACCAAGAGCGGGATGATGTTGTATGTAAGCTAATTCATGGATTTATATAAAGGAATGCCGTGTCTTGGGGTTTGTTGGACGAATTATACAAAGACACGCACCGTAGAACAATTTTGGGATTTATTGTTAAAGATACAAAACATACATATGTTGCAAGATTTGTTATTTAATCCATCTTATTGCAGTTCAACGTACAAACAGCCTCGCGTTTATCCATTTATTATTAGATAGTCGCACGGCGCGTACGCGCAAAACCGGTTGGGCGGGGGCTGCGCTGGCGGCCGGTGGCCGCGTGCGCCTCCCTCGATCCTGTGTTGCCTGATCAGGGGATTTCCTCCTAGATTTAGGGATTTTTGGCCGAGTTAGGGGTAAAATAGGGGCAAAGTATGTATAGGGGATCTTTTAGGGGACATTTAAAAACACGTTCTATACAGTATTTTGCTATATATCACGTTTCTGACGTATAGTTTTTAATGTTTTTTTTACCATCTTTAAATTACTTTAGCGCCACAACTAGTCTAGGTCGAGATTCGAGATGTTGAATATAACGAATAGCCATTAGTAACAAAATACAGCAATAATAGAGTTTAATAATATATTTTTGTTGAATCTATAACCAAAGTCTTCTGTAACCAAAAAGCGAATTAAACTTACACCTGTCAAAACATTTTCTATTATAAATCCTTTAAGTAATATGCCTATCATTTCTCAACATGACTGCCTTCAACTTGGTGACAGTATTCTAGGGGATTTCCAGGACGAAATCAAATTAGTCATAATCTGGCAACACTGCTCGATCGCCGCGCGGCGCGCGTATCTCGATTTTCGATGCTCACGCATGCTCCGCGTCTGTCTCTTGGCTATTCGCTGGAGCCCTAACTGCTTACGCGCTTTTATTTCGCGATTTAAACTAAGAATTTCTATTCGTTTAAATTGTATGTGCTTTTTCTCTTCGTCTTTCTGCCTTGAACTATTTCTTCTTCTTTATAAACTTTTGTGCTCTGTCATTAAATAACTATTGTTACATAAACCGTAATTAAATTGACAGTGCTAGTTGAAAAAGGTTTTTATTCATCAAGAGTACCATAAAACCACAAATACATAACAAATACCGTACCGAAGTGACACTCTCCACCCCCCTAGAATCAATTACCTCTCCCCACCCGCGGGTACCCTGAGTTCGTAGGCTCTGACAGGCTGCCAACTGCAAACTTTGGCGCGTTGCATACTGGGTGGCCTCGATGCATTAGAACTGAACATATAAACTGAAGTATATATTGTATATTATATATTTGATATTTTGTATGCATTAATATTATATAATATATACGTATGTTTATGTATGTTTGAATGTATTTATATTTTTAATATTGTTATAATTGTAATAATTAATAATCGCACTATGTTTGTTAATATTTGTATGCAGTACACACTAAATTTGTTAATCTGTCACACTTTCCAGCCTCAGGCTAGCTGGAAGAAATTTATTTTAGAAATAAGCTGTGGCTTTGTACATTATCTTTCACTTATTTTTAGTTTATTTTTTATATTTTCTAATGTGTGTACATAAATTGTTAAATAAATAAATAAATAAATATGTGTGAATCGATGGAGCTTTTGCAAATTATCTGGTAATTCGGTGATTTCTAATAAAACTAATAATTTACGAAAAATCAGTTATTCCCCATTCATAGTAATCTAACTTGGTCAGGTTTTCTCTTGACTGACCTTGTCCACTTTTATCAGTAACTTAACAAAATGATAATTACTTTATTATTTTCTTATTAATATTATTTTGTAAGAAAAAAAGTAAAAATCAGCTGAAAAAATAATTTGGTAAGCGAACGAACGTAAATGTCAGATTCATTCGTTTATTTAGTTCATAATGTAATATCGTATTTAAATGTTTAACTGAGAGGAACGAACAAAATTGTTTTAATTTCATTTTATCTTTATTTCAACTATAGCAAGCAACAAGTTTTTAAATGTTTTGGCCACATTTAGCGGGTGTTCAAATCAAATCAAATCATGTTATTGATTCGTACTGTATTAAAAATATATGTATTTCGCCGTGGGCTTCAATAACCTGACAGATGTTAACAATCGATTCTAGAGCCTAATTAGAGTACACAAAGTGGTTTAACATGGAGTCCTATAACGCATAATTTTCGAGATATTCAGTAACTGGGTTTGTGGCATGCGTAAGAGCATTTTTGAGGGTGCCTAAAAGATGTACAAGAATAAAAAAAAATTATGTGTTAAGTTATTATAAGCTAAAAATTATATTACTATACGTGTGACTTTTCGATAAACTTTAGTTATAGAACATTTAGAATATTCCACTGTGCATCGACACTCGAGCGGCGGTGGCACGGACCAGCGAGCGCGGGGACCTCGCTTCACCTCCGCTAGAAGGAACAGTTGCAATGTTTTGTCTCCTTCTAACGACTGCCGGCCAGCGCTTGCGACTGCATTCTTCAGCCTTCACCTCCGCGAGAAGAAACGGCTGTAACGGCCGGTTTAAGTGGTTACGTCATTCATTCATCAGTAACGCTGTTTTAACGAATGTAAGAAGAACGCATCTTCCACCTGCCTCCCGTGTGAGGGTTAATAGGGGGAGGTTGTTATTGTTTGTTAATTATTGTTTGTAATAAAAATAAAGTTAAAAATATTAGCAAAAAAATAATAATTTGGTAAGCGCACGAACGTAAATGTCAGATTCATTTGTGTATGTAGTTGATTATGTAATATCGTTCTTAAATGTTTTAGTAAGATGAACGAACAAAATTGTATAAATTTCATTTTATCTTTATGCCATTTGTAGCAAGCAATAAGTTTTTAATGTTTTGGCCAGATTTAGCAGGTATTCAATTCAAATCAAATCAAATAATTCTTATTATATTAAAAATATATATGTATACAACACTCTACACCTATAACGCATAATAAACGAGATATTCAGAACAGTTACAAATTTTTTGTCTCCTTTTATCGACGGACTGCCACTACGAGCCTCTGATAGCTACGAACACCATAACGTGCAAACTACGAGCAACGAAACGTAGCGCGTAGACCTGCGTACACTCGCCTCGCTCACCTCAAACCCGCTAACAGAAACACGAGTCTAATTCTCCACCTATGTTACAAGTAGGTAAGTGATAACTTCCATCCAAGTAGAGCGCCATGGGATTCAAACCGACATGCTGCCCAGCGAAACACAAACAATCGTTAAGATAGAGAGAGTGTAAAAAATCTTTAGAATTCACTAACAATGATTCCGTTATGTCTTTAGTTTTATCTGAAAATCAAAAGCTACAAACAGTCATGACTACAATGAAAGAAATGCAGAGTCAAATGTGCGCTGTACAAAATTCAGTCTTGTTTGTGTCCAGTAAATATGATAAGCTTCTAGTTAGGTGTGAAAACTTAGAAGAAGCACGGCTTGCCGACAAAGCTGTCATGAAGCAACTTGAGAGCAGGCTTGAATATATGGATCTTACCATTAAAATGTCTAGTATAGTATCTAATGAGAAACCTTCCGGTAAATAAAGGAGAACCTAAAGACGGCCTCTGCAACGCTTTACGGAACATTCGCAATACTGTGAGCATCCCAATTAAAAAAGAAAACATTAGAAACTTGTACAGACGAAACACAAGAGAAACAAATAACAAACCTGTTCGGTCCCGAACACTATGTATTGCTAAACATCATAAGCATTTCGGAACTTTTCCCTGCATTTCTTTGAATTCACAATATTTCTGCTCGCCTACTGTGACTTTTGCAAATTTTTTGGACCTTGATTAAGCTTACGTTTTGGCTGCTGCATATATCGTATAACATGTGCGTTTATCACAACTGTGATAATAAAAGCTTTTAAAAATAGGTTATTATGGCAATTAAAATAAGGAGGATGGTAGTGCCCAGGCGTCTCTGAACAAAATAAACTTATACCAGTATGTTTATGTTCTTTTGTAGTGGTTTTTTTTATCATCTATTAAGTAAGAATAAATTACTATCTACCTATTCTTATTGAGTAAAATTATCAAAATCAATGATATAAAATGATGACATTTTCCAATTTCAGGAAAGGAATAAATCCTACTTGCTAAGGTTTCAGGTTATTTGACAACGCCATCTAGCAGTTTTAGTCCGTGTTAATACAAATATTTTGCATTACATTTCTTGTCAATAGTTCATATAAAAATTAAAGACGACAAGGTTGGTCCAAGCTATTTGAGAGCGACATCTAGTAATAGCTTGGATTTTGAGCTTTTTCCGAGTCACGAATTTTTGTATGGAGATGGTCAGTCTATAGTTATTTACTAGTCTCTGGTAATACGGACCTAACCTACAATTATCTCTATTCTGAGCTCACGTTCTCCATCCTTTTGGTAGATCATTGCTCCATCTTTTTATTTGACACTCTTATTGTCTTTTATCATTTCTATCTCAGGGATAACGTCTTTCGTCTATTTTGCTTCGTTCGTTCTCATGACGTGTCTAGTCCAGTTTCATAATAGCTATCTCATTTTCTGTAAAACGTCACTCACCGTTGTTCTTCCTCTTTTTTATATTTTCAAACTCGTTCGCCTGTTTTGCAACCTTATGTTCAGCATGCTTCGTTCCATGTTGCGTTGGCAAACTGCAAGTATTTGATTGTTTTTGTTCGCCGCAGACCAAGTTTGTCACCCACAGTTTACCCTATTTAATTGACTTTTAATATTTTCTAATTTGTGTTGGACTGCAAGGTTTACGTTGTGAGCAAAACCCGGGAAATCGCGCCACGTTGTTCCCCGCCACAATATTTGCCGCATTGTCAGTTATTATTACTGATATTTTGCTTGGAATGCCTTAATAACGTTTTAATAACTTCTTCAAGTTATTAAAAAAAATGGATTCTTGATGTGTGTCGTTCGTCAAATGTTGATAGACATTTGTGTTTTGAATTTGTGTGTGACAAGCTTCTGGAAGCCAGGTGTAACGTGGACCATATCTCTAATCCCTTATAACGACCCATTGTACTTACAATAGTAAGATTTTAGTCCTCCAAGGGGAGCCCCCACGCCCTTACATTACTGACGGACTAACACCTATGTACCTAGAGTGAAATAGTGAAGGTCGGTACTAATTATTGGTTAATTAGCTCTGAGGAGTGATTGAACATTATCAACTTGGTGGGTTTGTGTCGCGGTTTACCGATTGCCGACTTGTACGATACAGGGCCTCAATCGCATCCGACACTTTGTCCCAGCTACAATGGCAGTACAACTGTAGGTCATTAGCGTACAGCTGATATGAGCAAGACAATGACGGAGTAACGGAATTAATAAATTTTGAAAGAGCAATGGGTCATAGGATTCCGCCTTGTGGTACACCAGCACGCAGGTAAGACCAGACAGAAATTATTATTTGGTACAACAACCTATAATTTGCCAAAAGACGAAAGTCATTTCATACACTTTCATTGCTATAAATGTTATTAAAAGGCTTATTATTATGGGAACGAAAAGAAAAACATACAACGAACCTCTCGGGCTCCGCCGACGTGATGACAGCTCCATCGCGACGAGTTGCACCAGCTGCTCCACCGAGGAGATGCCATCCGATGACAGCCACGTCGCGAAGCACCGCCGCGCCGACTGCGCCGCCGACGTGACGTGGTCGGATGACAGCCGTCCGTCGCTCCACTCCCGAAGCTCCACTGCCGAGGCCCCGCTGCCGCCACCGTAGCGCGCCGCGTTGCCGATGCCCAGCAGCAGGTTCTGATCATCTGTAATAAGAATTCCCGCAAAGTATAATATTTGATTAGATACCTAACCTAAAGCGATTACATCTATGAGTAAAACAGTTCAAACAAACATAAAATGTTTGCCTCCGTTTCATTATTAATAATGGATTAAGTTAATGTAAAAAATAAAATAAAGATAATAAAACTGGGCAATACACTGAAAGCAAATTAAGTAAAGAACAAAAAAGTGTTGACTTGGGAAAGTATTCAACTTCTTCTGAATCAAAGTTCTAGTTGTGGCTTCGGTTTGTGCAGTGTGCCCCATAAGTTCACGCTCGTCAAGTTCTTTTTTATTTCATTGAGAATTTAAGACCTCCATCTCAGTTTGTAAGTCATCAAACCTTGTTCTGGATAATTTTGAAGACGATTCTGCAGTTTCGATGTTAGAAATGTCCAGCTGAGAAGATAACTTATTTGTATAGTTTTAAATCTTAGTAACTTGGCCTTATGTTGAGCTTTTTTAAACTTTAAAGCCGTTAAAGACTTGGAAAACGAAAATTTTTCTTTTTCGTGTGTCAAGAAAAAAATGTATATAATAATTAAGCCTCAAAGTAAATAGACTCAAATTGTATATGGGTAAGTTAATAACCATCGTCACGATGCAGAAGAAGGAATAAAACAATTGTGTTCTCACGCTCCTCGTGTCGGCGAACACAGCGCAGGCGGCTGGCGGGGCTGCGCAGGCGCGACGACGTGCGGCGGCACTCGGGCTGGGGGACTCCGCCGGCAGCAGCGGTCGAGCAGCAGGACTTATACGATCAATGCGTATACAACCTGGAACCAGTCGGCGCAGACGATTAGTTTGAGGATCAATTACCTATAATGCACTTGGCCTTAAATGGGGATTTAATTGTATATTCAATTAGGATCGGCCTTCGGTGGAACAATGAATAAGCTAACAATTAAATCACTGCGGTTAACATTGGTCTAACAATAATCTTCAGATATAATGCACAAGTTGGTAGCTAGAAGTTAGATTCGATAGGGTTTTAATAGCAAGGAAAGGTTAAAAACAAAAAAGGGCAACTTACTCAATGAAAATGTTGTCACAAAAGATTCTTCGGAGCGGTCTTCCGGAGTAGCGGTGTCCACACACTGCGCACCAACTATTTACCTCAATACAAACCTTGGATCCGAATTGCACCCTCCTATTGCAACTGCGTCGTTTCCTTTGTCTCGTACAAGTGACTGTTATCTACGACGTTGGTTATGGCAAAGCTTTTAGTCTACAATATATTACGATGAACTTGATATTCTTTCGAACAACCTCTTGTCGCCAAATTTCTTTCGTTTAATGTATAAGCTGAAGTATTTTTTAATTTTAAATACTTAAGTTAAGTTTAAGACGGGTATCTTTCTCAAATTCAAGCTAATGTAGCAGGGTAGTGCGGGTCGAGCTAGTGTCTAAAGGATGGTCGAGTTGTAGACAGTAACATGGTCATTAGTATAACATAGTCAAGTAGGAGATTATTAAAATGATTCAGAACATTACATTGGTTCAAGTTGCATGAAGTTAAATTAACGAAAAAAAGTGTTGGGATATTTTCCAATCCAAGAGTGACGAACTTGTCACTTGGTGAATCCATCAACATGTGAGTCAGAGAAGTTTGATAATTAAGAATATAATGAATAGCTTTGCTGTTGTATAAACAATGCATGTATTAACGTTGTAAGTGCCTTGTCTCCCGCGCATCCTGATACCAGCAACGCTGTCATTAGTGTAAATGGTAAGGCAAAACTACGCTTCCGTTAGCGATTGGCAACCTAATCAAAGCAATAAACGTGGCTCTCTGAAGAGCTACGCTCTACTTCACCCTCGCCTTTAGGTTAGCTGTGTAGTAGCTTCTTTTTTGACTTGTCTGTCTTATCACTGTCTAAATATAACAATAGTTTACGGCACAAAAGTTTATAAAGAAGGAGAAGAAATAAGGCAGAAAGATGAAGCGAAAAAGCTCATACAATTGAAACAAATAAAAATTATAAAAGCGCGTAAGCAATTAACGGATAGCCGAGAAACGTGAAGCCCTCGCGAGCATTGAAAATAGACTGGCACGCGGCGATCGGGGGAGTTCAACCAGTTATGCGCGCACTCTCTACTAATAATAAATGGATTTACGCGAGGCTGTTGGTACGTTGAAATGCAATATGATGGCTTCTATTTTTCTATATTTCTAACAATCACACCACATTATCTAGCCCAAATTAAGTATCATTAAAGATCTTGTGTTATGGATACTAGATATTAACACACATAGATATATATATATATATATATATATACATATATATATATACATATATATATATATACATATATATATATACATATATATATATATATATATATATATATATAATATAAGAAACAAACTTAAATATACATCCATGACTAGAAAGCAAATATAATAATATATCGATTGGTTTGAGTCAAGATGAGTAGGTGTGTTAGTGTGAGTATTGTTTGTGTGGGTGTTACCATGCATTTGAGTGGCAAGAGGTATGTTTGAGAGTGTGTGAGTCGTAGGTGGCATGTGTGTTGTGGTGTCTGAAGTGTGCAGTGTATAGGCTGGTTTTATTCGATCTAAAGATACTGTCACTTTTGTAATAATGTGAAAAACTTTGTTCCCCGGTGACATAACCTCATATGTCAGAGTAAGCGGGTTTCAAGGAACCACCTATAGTGACATCACGCAAGAAGATGGGAGACAATAAGCTAGGTCCTTAAAAATAAATGTGGGGCGCTTGCCGTGCAGTGACGCTGGTGATGGCTGAAGCGTTCTCACTGTGCTGTGAAGCCGAGAAATGAAGTCTGTTAAGTCTACGGCTCCTCGATTTCTGATTGGAAAAACTTGCCGGGCAGACAAAGAAGTTCTCCATCAACCATTTCAGGGGATGATGTCTGAAGGTCCTTTTTATAAGCGCTACGTACGCCTAGCAGGAAGAGTGGGAGAGAGTCTACCCAGTTCGAGGAGGAGTGACAGACAATAGCTGATTTCAGCTGACGGTGAAATCTTTCTATCATTCCGTTTGAGGCGGGATGGTAGCTAGTGGTGCGCCTATGCTGAAACCCTACCAGCTCTGCCAAGATCCTAAATAGGCCGGATTCAAACTGTCTTCCACGATCAGTCACAATGTCTCTCGGGCAACCAAAGCGTGAGATCCAGCCACTGATTAAGGCCTAGGTCACGGATTCGGCTGTTATGTCTTGCTAAGGTATTGCCTCAGGCCATCGCGTAAAGCGGTCGATGGCTGTAAGGCAATAACGGAAGCCTTGGTACAAGGGGAGGGGCCCGATGAAATCTATGTGAACGAAAGTGAATCTGGACCTAGGAAGTTTGAAATTGCCAACTGGCGAAGAAACATGGCGTGTGATGTTGGAGCGCTGGCATGGTAGACAAGCACGAACAAATTTGCATCAGTCTATCGGACGCCTGGCCATACGTATCTGTCTGCACCTAATTTAGCTGTCGCTGTAGCCCCAGGATGGCTGAATGAGTGAAGGTTCTGCATCGCTTGCCTTCGAAGTTCATTGGGTACGTACGGTTTGTGCTTTGAGTTGCTGACATCGCAGAAAAGATCCATATTAGTGCCAGGAATTGTAAATTTCTTGATTTGAAGAGATTTTTCACTTTTGAGAAGCTGCTTAAACTATTTGTCTTGACTGAGGGCAAGTGTCTTGTGATCGACAGGACTAGTGATTTCATCTACGCGAGATAGTGTATCGGCAATAATGTTGTTCTGTCCCGAAATATGCCTTATATCCGTGGTAAATTGCGAGATGAAATAAAGGTGTCGCCACTGCTAAGGTGAACAATTGTCTTTACGAGAGAGGAAAGCGAAGGTCAAGGGCTTATGTTCATAAGCATGAGCATGTGGCGCAAATGTTCCACACTGTCGTAAGTGGCTAATCGTTCTCTGTCGTAAGCTGAGTACTTTTGTTATTTATATTATTATAATATAGTAGCTTGACAGAGACTCTCTTTGCAGGCCTGGAATGCTTCCTGCTCCTCCAGCGCAAAATGGACAGGGTAGGAACCCTTCACCGAACCTTTCAGAGTTAAGAGGAGCTTGGTGTTGAGCCGTATGAAAGACAAACCTGCGGTAAAAATTTACCATGCCAAGAAACCTGCGAAGTTATTTTGCCGTTTATGGTGTCGGGAAGTCCCTGATGGCCTCGACCTTGGTTTCTAGAGATTTGGCACCTTTGGCTGATACGGTGTAGCCTAGGAACGATACTTCCGAGGCACCAAAGACGCATTAAGCCGTGTTAACGACCATGCCATACTGCTGGAGTCTGCTGAAGTCCTGATGAAGATGATGCTGGTGGGTTTCCTTGTCTCTAAAGAAGATAAAAAATAAATAAAATAAAGCTGTTAACAAAATCCAGACCTCTCAGCATTTCATCCACAAATCATTGGCAAGATTGTCCAGCATTGCAAAGCCCGAACGTCATGAACGGTGTGGAGATTGCTGTCTCTGGGATATCATCCGGGAAGACCGGGACCTGATAATACACTTTGACCAAGTCTAGGGTTGAGTACACGGTGCATCCAGCAAGGTTATGGGAAAAGTCATGAATATGACGGATGGGGTATTGGTCGGGATCGTACGTGCATGTAACATACAGTTATCCCCACAGGGAAGCCATCGGTTGACCTTCTTCGGGGCGAGGTGGAGGGGGGAACACCACGCTGACTCTGAAGGCCGGCAAGTTCCATTCTGTAACATTATATCGATTTCTGACTTAGCAGTTTTTAACTTGTCTAGTGTTACTTTCGATTGTCTGTCTGTATAGAAATAAGCGACCGGAACCGGGGCAGCCATCGGCCGCCGTCACCGACAGCCCTCGCCGTTTCCGGAAAATGCACAGGGTTTGACACATTTTTTTTTGTATCGTTGCCAAATTTATAATGATAATGTTATAATGACAACAGTTAGGGTGATTCAGTGTTGCTGCAGGTGCACGGGACCGGGATCGCGCTCATTGCCGGTTACGCGAAGAAGAACGGCTTTTAAAACTCACCATGTGATCCACTTTTGCTGTTAGTGCGTGGACTTGCCTGGTCAGATCTGCAATTTGCTGCTCTTTTCCCGATGATGCCTGGACTGCTGCGAGCTGCGGCGCAGGAGTCACGACGTCGTGGCTACGGTCTGCAAGCTCTGCGACCTTCTCCAGCGAGGCCTTTGCCTGCGAGGCAATGATGGTCTGCGTACTGCTGGGCAGCCTGTTCGTCCAAAGGGAACGAAGGAGTTCATCCGGGACGCCTGGTCCCGCCAAGTTCTTGAGATGTTGCAAAAATTGTACGGTTCGCGGTACCCTAGTTCTTCGTGGGTGAGGAGCTGCTGCACCTTCCAAATTCGAGACTTCGACAATTGTTTCACCAGCTCCGTCTTTAGCCTTTGGTACTTATCCGTCGTGTTGGTGTCCATGATGATGTCTTCCACCTGAAATGAAATGAAATATTTATTTCTCAACATTGAAAATTACTTGTTCTTATTGACGTCAAATACAACACGACTCTACCACCAGTTCGAAAACCTTCGTGAAGAAGAACTGGCAAAACTTCACGGGTATATTTTTTTCAATAAAAATTTACAATATCTATTTATGTCTATTTAAAATTATTCTTATCTGCATCTGTTAGCTCGGCAAGTCTCCTTCCCCCCAAGTATCCAAACGACGAACACCCTCAAACGGCACCCGTTCACGAGTTAACGCGGGATCCAGCCATCGCCCTCCTCAACTATATTGGAGGGAAGTGAGCGACCCATCACCCGACCGCTACCATAAGGAGACTTACTTTAGTGACAATGACGCTTTAGATATTCATCGGGACGAAGAACTTGACGAACAAACAGACACATTACACAAATTTTGTTACACATACTAGTAAAATCCTGTTAATGAGGGAATTTTAACCCAAATAATCGGATAGTTTATAATATGCTTTAGCGCACAACTTCTGATTTGCAGTTTCTTTGAATTTACCAATAGGAAGACCTTGGATATCCTCAGGAACCTTATTATAAAAGCGTATACATTGACCCATGAATGAGTTAGTGACTTTATGAAGCCTACTATTGTGAGCTGCCAGCATGTTTCTTCCTCTTGTGTTAACATTGTGCAGATCTTTTTTTCTTTTGAACAAGGTTATGTTCTTTTTTACATACATTAAATTTTCTAAAATATATTGTGAATGAAAAGTAAGTATATTTATTTTCTTAAATTTACTTCTAAGTGACACCCTTGGACCGAGCTGATAGATTGCGTGAACAGCCCTTTTTTGCAGAATAAATATAGTATCGATGTCGGCTGCACTCCCCCACAACAGAATGCCATATGTCATGAGGCTGTGGAGATAACCGAAATAGACTAATCGAGCAGTTGTTTCATTTGAAATTTGTCTCATTTTTTTAACAGTAAAAATCTGGCTTTAACAGATGGCGACCCCCTCATCGTCCCCCATCAATGAAATAGCAACACAGGGCTTAGATTAGGTAAATGGCGGTGATATTGCACAAAACACTGAGTGAATAAAAGTAAGGAATAAAAGTGCTAAGCGTGATCACATGTCTAACTAACAACACAGACCAATAGACATCACTTCCGGAATCAGAAGAAATTCCAGACAAGAAGTCACAATAAGCGAAGAAGATGATCTTTGGGAGAATGACTACAAAACTACAATAAGAAATCCCGGCGGCGCTTATACCGTATTTCTTTTAAGAGAAAAAGCTTACAATATGGAGAATAAAGGCAAAAAGCTGCACCAAGGCTATTGCAATACAATTACAAAAACAATTTAAAAAGACTAAAAACCTACGACAACTTAGAGAATTAATGAATTATTATTTACAAATAGGTCACATGAGAAAAGTAAATAAATGGACTATTCGTAGAACAACAGCAAGTATTACATACCCCACTATCCTGTTCAAATGAACATCGCCGCAACTAAATTACTAGTGGTAGTACAAGGCGAACGATTGCAGCAAAATATATATATTTATAATATATACCATCGATTTGGTGTACTGTCTATGTAGCGTACCATCAATTTGGGGTTTTGTCGATACATTAACCCGTCGATGGAACGTTTTCGATACAGCGACCGTCAATGTAGTGACTGTCGATATTATGAACTGAATCCGTGTAACGCAGCTCACAGAAACATTTAACATTAAATATTTATTATTTCACTTTTAACCATTATTTCATTTGAATTTAAACATACGTAATTTAACTTCAGTGTGTTCAGTAGTCACATCCTATCTCAAAGATCGAATATTTCGTTGTAGACACGTAGGTACGCTCCTCAGGGCTCGCCCCTCTCTAATACACCATATACACCAACGACATACCCAATCCACCAAAAGGCGTCGAACTCTTTTCCGATGACATCGCTCTTTCCACGAAAGGCCAACGCGTCCCGTGTCTCATCACCGAACGTACCGCGCAACGACGACAGTTGATTACGCGTTAGTTTTGATTGGTGAAATGGGTGAAAATATTAGCACATAGATTAGTGCAATAAACAGGACTTATTTAGATTAAGCGTTGTGCGCGAAACCTAGTTTTAGTGACTGTTGCAGAAACAAAAATATATTTAACTTATTGTGCATTTCATTTGTTTCTCATTTGACTCTCATTTGATTACAATCACTTTAATAAACAAAACACCTATGATTCATGATGTGCATGGGTTCGAATGCCACGAGGAGGGTCGCACGCGCTTCTACCGGAGGTGGACATAGTGAAAGAAATGTACATAAACGAACATGACACGCCTTATATCAGCAAAATCTACGAAGAACGTTCCCATATCTAGAACGACTAGCGCCCCTAGCTTTTAAACCAGCAGTCATAGTGTTGGAGGTACGGAGGTAACTTGACGTATTCGACCACAGAAAATAGAAAAATCAAACGTTGTGGTGGGAAGGCCCCCAAAGGTTATATCAAGAAAACCAAACTGAACTCTACGAGATGATACAAGCGACTGAAATGGGTTAAAAACAAGAATGTTCATTTCTACAACGATTTGGCTTTTCGGCAAGTACAAACAAGCCGGCGTATTCTCCGACACACAGTACTGACGGCGGCGAACACCACAGGCCCCGGCCGGCTAGCGACGGTTGCACGTGCATGCATTGCGCGCAGCTTCAGTATGGTAAGATGACGACTCAGCAAGACCGCGATGATGTTGTACGGTAGTTAATTCATGGATTTATACAAAGGAATGCCATGTCTTTGGGATTTATTTGACGAATTCTAAGATTCGCCCCGTAGAACAGTTTTTGATTGATTAGATTATATTTAAGTGTAGTTAAGGCATAAGGTAACTGCAATTATTACCGAGATATTTTTAAAAGCTCAAGGTTTGAGTCTTCAAAATGAGAACATCAAATAATAAAAACAGTGGAAACTATATGTATATTGACCTACGACATTTATTACTATGAGCTTGAAGTTTGAACTTTAGGAATCTGTAATGATCTAGTCAAGTTTCAAGTAATAATTTAAGAAATAAAATAAAATAAGAAATTAGATGAAAGTATTACCGAGGTATAGACCGTTTTCAGGTATTACCGCGAATGTTTCATACATTCGCGGTAATACCGAAGGTAGAAAAATAATGATTCAGTCCAAAAATTTTTTATATTTAAGCAATGTAACAACAGAAACAATATGTGTAGTAACTAATTTTAATAAGATTCTGGATCTTTTATTATTATTAGTGTCGAGGTTGTGCCGGATTCCATGCCCATTATTATTTTTTGCTAAAAATGCTATCTAGCCGAGTGATACACTCGGGAATAGTAATGTTTTTATCGGTAAAAGTACTAACATTACATTTCCTACCATCGGTAATAACTTCATACCGAGTAGTGTACCTCAAGCTCCGAGGGATACAATATTCAGAGTTTAAAACAATACTCGATGTAATGTAATAATTTGAATTACTCAGCTTTGAGCTTATAAAATTTTAAGGTATGGTTTCGTATTAAATTTAGTTTTCGCGTACAAACTAACTCTGTTTGGCTTCATAAAGGATAAAAAAATCAGATTTCTCTTGTGAATTTCATACCACGGAGCTAGCCATTCATGATGTTTACTTAGTCACTTTACCAATGACGCAATCGTTTTTCTTGCTGTCATATTAGTTTCACAAAATAACCAAACAAAACCACTGATACTGTTTGATGCTATTACCAAGTATGCGGCGGATAAAACCTTCAAAAAAAAAACCCTTGTAGCTATAAATAAATAAATAAAATAAATAAATAAATATTTCTAATAATAAATGGATTTACGTGACGCTGTCGGTACGTTGAAAGGCAATATGATGGCTTAGTATTTGTTAATATTAATTAATAATAATAATAATAATAAATATATCTAACAATCACACCACATTATCTAGCCCAAATTAAGTATCACTAAAGAACTTGTGTTATGGATACTAGATAACGGATAAATAAACTTAAATAAACATACATAAACATCCATGACTAGAAAGCAAATATAATAAAATATCTGCCTCTATATAGGTTATATCCACACCATATATAGGTTATATAAGTTATATAGGTTGCTATAATCGTGATAGAAACTGTTATCAATGTTTTGAAAAGTTAGAAACTTGGTAAAAAATAGATTTTACGACAGTGTAACCTTAGGAAGATTTCGAGAGTGTTTTCGTTAGGCGACGTAGTTTGCATATTTTGTATTATAAAATCTATATCTGTTTGGCTTCAAAATTAACGTAATAAAATTTGAGCTCTATTTTATAAGCAAAAAAAAAATAAAAAAAAACCCCGAAAAGGCTACTTTACAGTTTCAAATAAATCGTTTCTTTCTTGTTGGTATGTAGTTCTTGATATGACTTACGATAATATTTGTTCCAATACACCAAACATTTTAGGGCGGTACTTAGGTTACGCGAAAAATCTTATCAGGCAGCCACGCCGAAGTCACTTTTAAATAATTTCGATATAATATAATATAGTAAGTCTCTGAAACTTTTTGCTGTAGAAATAGTTCAATTCTAGTTACAACTTGGGAGAAATCATTACTTTGTAAATGACGAGGCATTTTATTGTATTGGTGTTTTGAAAGCAAAAGTTATTAGATAATTAGAAGTTTAAGGTTCGATGGCAAGTCGTAGCCAGCCGGTTTTATTAATAACCTATGAGTAAATTTTCAAATCATCTTAAGTCTGTAAATGACTTAGATCATTGAACATAGACAAATGAACCTTTTTAGAAGGCTTTTCGAATTGACGCGTGCGTACATTTTAAAATAAATAAAAGAAGAAAAATGTATCTGCAGGTGGATTTTTTTAAATAGGTATATATTTACTTGAACTTGTTAGTGACTTTCATAACAATTCTAATATTGTTTGGTTTGTAATTATGATTGATAATTTTCATCATATTTTTTTTAACGTTTTTCAGAAGGGTTTTTGTATAAGATTTAAAAGCTAGAAAAACATTTTCTGACTTGGAATTACACTTCTATGTTATCTACCCTGATAGATGGTTTATACGCCTTAAGTAGGTAGTTAAGTTGATCACTAAATTTTTAGTTACAACTTAAGTGTAAAATTACAGTCAGTTAACTTTGTATTAGTCCTTATTATATATTTTCCAATCTACACTTACGAAATCATAAAATTACCAATGTGGAATCAGAAAATTACCAATGTGGTAATGGTAATTGAATGGGCAGTTCAATCAAGGTAAAGTTCTTTCATTGTGTAAATCCATCATTTTCTAAAGAACGTTAAACCCAGAAACATAATCGCTTTCATATTAGGTCTTTACCTATGAAATTGCCGTTTTTCACGAAATAAATGAAGCGTCATTTTTTTATATATTTTTTATTTCTACTAATCAAAATAATCACCCATGCAATCAATGCATCTTTGCCAACGCATTGGTAGCTTATTGATGCCTTTCTTGAAGAAATCAGCTGGACGGGAGGCAACAAATTCTTCAAAGGCATTTTGTACTGCCTCTCGGGTATTGAATTTTTTTCCCGCCAAGAAGTTATCCAAATTCTAGAAAAAGTAGAAGTCTGTAGGCGCAAGGTCTGGTGAGTACGGCAGATGACGGAGAACTTCCAACCCCAACTCTTGTAGCTTGGAGACCGTCTGCTGTGCAGTATGAGGTCGCGCGTTGTCGTGCAGGAGCAGTGGAGCCGAACGATTGACCAAAGCTGGTTGGAGACGTGCGAGCTTCTCCATCATTGTGTTCAGTTCTTCACAGTACACATCTGCAGTAATGCTTGTCCCGTTTGGCAAAAAGCTGTGATGAATTACACCCGCGTTAGACCACCAAACAGTGACCATCACTTTTCTAGGGGTAAGTTTTCGTTTAGGGCATTGTTTGGGTGCTGAACCAGGGTCCAACCAACTTGCTGAGCGCTTACGATTGTCAAACAGGATCCATTTCTCGTCACAAGTAACAATGCGGTTCAGAATTACTTCATTTGTATGCCTGCTGAGCAGTGCAAGGCACGTCTCCACGCGTACTTCGCGCTGGCGGTCATTGAGTTCGTGGGGTACCCATTTGTCAAGCTTTTTTACCTTGCCAATTTGACGCAAATGGACCAATATTGTTTTGATGCTAACGTCGAAAGCTGCTGCTAATTCAGCCGTGGATTAAGTTTCATCAGCTTCCACAATTGCCTTTAATTCGTCATTGTCGACCAAAGTTTTCGGACGACCACGGGGTTCATTTTTCAGGTCAAAATTTCCAGAACGGAAGCGGGTAAACCAATAACGGGTGGTGCGTTCGTTTGTAGTGTTCGCTCCGTAAACGTCGTTGATGTTGCGTGCCGCTTGTGCCGCTTTGCTGCCACGACGGTACTCATACTCCATAATTACTCGAATTTTTGACTTATCCATGATGACGAAAAATGTTCGAATGCGTTGAAAACAAAACACTAACTATTAAACAAATGACGATTTTAGAAAAAGAATTCCATGTTTGTCAAATAAAATTAATTTGAAATTAGAATTATCAGTCAAAAAAAAAATATTTTCATTTGAAATGGCCAGTACGGCAAAACGGCAGTTTCATAGGTAAAGACCTATTATAAGAAACAAAAACATATTTAGCGTTTCCTTTTTCGTATTCGTCAAGAATTCACGCCTCGCTTTGTGACTGAACTTTATTATCGAATTAAAGTTAACTTTACACTATGTACAGTGTATTATAAAGACGAGCAAAATGCGTGCTCTCAAATACAATACGAACGAAACAAAATGAAGCGCGAAGTGTGCGTGAGGGGCGGCGCGTCGCTAACAAAATCGAAGCATTCACGCGCAAGCAACTTTCGACTTAACGCTGATTCACACTGGAACGTTTTCGACTGAGCAACCTTAGGGAGATTTCAAGGGTGTGGTCACTCGCTAGGCGACATTATCAATATCTATTTTACATTATATCTTTTCGTGGTACATATTGAGTAACAATAGCATGTCTGCGTACATTGACTAATCTTTTATGAAAATATGTTTTTTTGAGTAGAAAACCGCGGAAATACCGGAAATACTTCGTATTTGAGAGCAGTTATTTTGTTCTTTATTTATTTTTACTATAAGTATAAGTAGTGTTACTATAAGTTATAGTTAGCTGTAGGTAAGGTAAAGTGTTTTGTTAGAGTGAAATAGCTTCATAATTGTATTATACTAGAATACATGGTATGACCACCTGCAACTTCTCTACCATGTATAATATTGATCAAGGTGTCCCGCAAATACATACAGCAAACGACGGATGACCACAGTATTGATCGTCAATACCACAAAACCAAATACATATAAGTAATTAAAACCTGAATATTATAACAGTCTTCGTGTGCAGCCCTTGGTTTATCAATCAAAGGATACTACGTCATTCATTCATCAGTAAGGCTGTTTTCACGAATGTAAGAAGAAAGTTGAAGCTTCGACACGAAATCAATAAATGTCTTATGTCATGGGAGTGATTAGTAACGAACTTAAATTAACCATGCGAAGAGGCATAACTACAGACCTATCTCTTTACTTCCATCCACATAGAAAATCTTAGAAAAAATAGTGAATAAAAGATTAGTAAATTATTTGCAGAAAATATCATATTTCTCAGAAGCACAGTTCGGTTTTAGGTCAAAGATGTCGACATCCGACGCGGTCCATCAATTAACTAATCACTGACTTCAGGAACTTGACAAAGGCAAACAGACTCTAGGGATTTTCCTTGACCTTGCCAAGGCCTCTAGTACTGTGTCTATACCAATCCTACTCTCCAAATTAGAAGCCATAGAGTAGTAAGAGAATTTCAGTTAAAATTATTCAAAAGTTATTTAGAAGAGCGTACCCTATGTGTTAAGATAAGCCATGTTCTCAGCAATGATCAAAATAACACTTCTTTTGGATTACCAGAAGGTAGTCTATTAGGGCACAGATTGTTTTTAATTTACGTAAATGACCTTTGCAGTCTTAAACTTCCTTACGGTAGAATTATCTCCTACGCTGATTACACTGCTCTTCTCTTTTCCGCGGACTCAGATACAGATTTATTCGTGCATGCTCAAGAGGGATTTAATATTGTAAATAGATGGCTTCAGCACCATTTACTTACACTAAATACAGATAAAACATTTTATATTAAGTTTTCCATGCGTAAATCAGAAATTTCCAATTCCAACACAATTATATTAGCTCCCACTGCATAACCCCTGCCTACACGCAATGTTCTTGCCCATTTATAAAAACAACTAACAGTATCAAATACCTTGGTGTTATATTACATGAAACTTTATCATTCAATCAACATATTGAAGCACTAACAGGAAGGATACGTAAGTTAATATATGTTATCAAAAAATTGCGTTACATTGCAGAATTTAAACTATTGAGACAAATTTACTTTGCACTATGCCAGTCAATTCTAACCTATTGCATCACTTCATGAATGGCGCGTGAAAGACGCTTTTACTAACCATCGAAAGATCCCAGGGAGCCCTGCTTAAAGTATCTTGCTTCCGCCTTTTCCTTTTCCCGACCAGTCGCTTGTGTAAGGAATGTAATGTACTATCAGTTAGACAATTATTTACAATTAACACGGTCCTCAAACAGCACAATGAATTTCCGTACGACACTAGCTTCACTGACAAACGAAGATAAGATATTCTTTGCCCTCAAAATGTAAACACCAAACATGCTTTTACCAATAGATTCTATCTATTCCAATGACCATACCTTTATAAAAAGCTCAATAGTAAATTTTAAATTTTCCCACAAAATAACCATATTTGCAAAATAACTCTTCAGAGAGGCGTACAATCTTTATGTTACGAAGACACTGAGAACTTACTTGTCGCACTAAAATAGCTATTTCTCATTATTTTAAGTACCTTTAGATTTATAGATTTACTGTACTTGCATAAAATCTGTTTTTACCTTTGTTACACTTTTGATTAAAGTTTAGATTGTATTTCATTGTAAACTTATTTAATGTACCTAGTTTTTATTTTGATTTAAAATAAGTAATGCTAGGTCATCGCTTGCTTGCCTGAAACACAGCTTAAACTAGTTCAGGCGCGTATTGTAATTAGGATTAAAAACCATTGTTTTATACGTGTAAATTCCATTGTTTTTATGAATAAAATATTATTATTGTTATTATAAGGACATTTATTGACTTACATTCGGCAGTACAGACAAACTCCAACTATCTGGGCTCTGTGCACGAGACGCTCCGCGGCAAGCCGGCAGTCCTCCGGCTCCGTCTATGCGAGCGTTGTTCGGAAGTTAGTCATGCAGAACTAGCGACACTTTAAACTCACACAACAGAACATAACTAACATTATAAACTATGAAAGGGTTAAATGGGGCTGCTTAACAACCAGGTTCAAAAAAATCCACTCGCCCTGTCGGTAGCACTGACGCACATGATCATATCACAAAACACTGGCTTTGTCTATCACTCATCGCGAACACTCGTCATTCTTAAACCGCCAACAAGCAAATCACACACAACTGTACTCAACGAGATGATACAAGCGACTGACTGACTGAACTATGTTAAAAGCAAAAATATTCATTTCTAAAACAATTTGGCTTTTCGGCAAGTACTGACAAGCCGCCGCCCTATGCTCCGACACACAGTACTTACGGCGGCGAACATCACAGGCGCCCGGCCGGCTAGCGACGCTCGCACGTGCATTGCGCTCAGCTTATGGGTGGTAAGAATGACGACTCATCAAGAGCGGGATGATGTTGTATGTAAGCTAATTCATGGATTTATATAAAGGAATGCCGTGTCTTGGGGTTTGTTGGACGAATTATACAAAGACACGCACCGTAGAACAATTTTGGGATTTATTGTTAGAGATACATAACATACATATGTTGCAAGATTTGTTATTATTATTAAGTTTATTTGAATAAAATAAAATATAGGTATATATCTTAGTGTATAAACTCATATTATATCTATTCATATAAATATATATTACATAAATAAATAGCCATCAATAATATAATATTATACTTCAACGATAAATAATGTAATGGACAAAAGCAATGCCAACTGTCTACTAATGATATTAGTAAATGGGAACTAATCTATCATATTGCAGTTCAACGTACAAACAGCCTCACGTTAATCCATTTATTATTAGTAGATAATTGCACGGCGCGTACGCGCAAAACCGGTTGGGCGGGGGCTTCGCTGGCGGCCGGTCGCCGCGCGCCTGTCGATTTTCGATGCTCACATATGATGCTCTACGTCTCTTGACCATTCGCTGGAGCCCTAACTGTTAACGAACTTTTATTCCGCAATTAAAACTTATAGTTTCTATTAGCTTAAATCGTATGTACTTTTTCACTTCGTCTTTCCGCCTTGGACTATTGCTTCTTCTTTATTCACTATTGTGCAGTGTTATGAAATAACTAATGCAATATAAACCGTAATTAAATTGAGAGTACTAGTTGTTATTAAAATGTCAAGAGTGCATAAAACCACAAATACATAACAAATACCGTACAGAAGAGACACTCTCCACCCCCCTAGAATCCAGTACCTCTCCCCACCCCCGGGTCACCCTGAGTTTGTAGGCTAGGCGTAGGCTCTGACAGGCTGCAAACTATGGCGCGTGACACACGGCGCGACTCTTTGCATTCAAACTGAAGCATTGATATGTGTGAATCGATAGAGCTTTTGCAAATTATCTTGTGATTCGGTGATTTCCAATAAAACTAATATTTTACAAAAAATCTGTGTTTCCCCATTCGTAATAATCTAACTGTTACTTTAGTAATCTACTTTAACACTTTTATCAGTAACTTAACATAATAATAATTACTTTCATTATTTTCTTCATTTTTCTTATTTTGCGTTTTATATAAATTAACGAGTTTTCTTATTATTATTATTATTTTGTAATATAAAAAGTAAAAAAGGCAAAATCAGCATAAAAAAATCTCTTGGAAAGCGAACGAACGTAAATGTCAGATTCATTCGTTCATTTAGTTTATAATGTAATATCGTATTTAAATGTTCAACAAAGAGGAACGAACAAAATTGATTTAATTTCATTTCATCTTTATTCCATTTATAGCAAGCAACAAGTTTTTAAATGTTTTGACCACATTTAGCGGGTATTCAAATCAAATCAAATCATGTTATTGATTCGTACTATATTAAAAATATATGTATTACGCCGTGGGCTCTATAACTTGACAGATGTTAACAATCGATTCTAGAGCCTAATTAGTGTACACAAAGTGGTGTAACATGGAGTCCTATAACGCATAATTTTCGAGATATTCAGTAGCTGGTTTTGTGGCATGCGTAAGAGCATTTTTATGGGTGCCTAAAAGATGTACAAGAATCAAAAAAAATTATGTGTTAAGTTATTATAAGTTAAAAATAACATTACTATATGTGTGACTTTTCGATAAACTTAAGTTATAGAACTTTTAGAATATTCCACTGTGCATCGACACTCGAGCGGCGGTGCACGGAGCAGCGAGCGCGGGGACCTCGCTTCACCTCGGCGAGAAGGAACAGTGGCAATGTTTTGTCTCCTTTTTACGACTGCCGGCCAGCGCTTGCGACTGCACTCTTCAGTCTTCACCCCCGCGAGAAGAAACGGCTGTAAGTTTATTTCTTTCTTTCGACGGGTTAGCGAGAAAATTGAGCACGCTGCGCGTGTGACGCCACTGTCGATGCTACGAGCCTCTGATAGCTACGAACACCATAACGTGCAAACTACGAGCAACGAAACGTAGCGCGTAGACCTGCGTACATCAGTTAAAGCGGGATTTATAAATACCAAGAGTCAGTAATTTGGCTCTACTAAATAGTAGCAATATAGCCATTCTGAGCACACAAACCAATTTGTAGAGCTGAGTGATATAAAAGTTGAGAAGCGACAAATTAAATAAGACAACTGATTACGCAAAATGTCCGCTCAACATTCACTCACTCGCCTCGCTCACCTCAAACCCGCTAACAGAAACAAGAGTCTAATTCTCCATCTATGTTACAAGTAGGTAAGTGATAACTTCCATCCAAGTAGAGCGCCATCGGATTCAAACGGACATGCTGCCCAGCGAAACACAAACAATCGTCAAGGTAGAGAGAGTGTAGAAAATCTTTAGAATTCACTAACAATGATTCCGTTATGTCTTTGATTTTATCTGAAAATCAAAAGCTACAAACAATCATGACTACAATGAAAGAAATGCAGAGTCAAATGTGCGCTGTACAAAATGCAGTCTTGTTTGTGTCCAGTAAATATGATAAGCTTCTAGTTAGGTGTGAAAACTTTGAAGAGGCACGGCTTGCCGACAAAGCTGTCATAAAGAGACTTGAGAGCAGGCTTGAATATATGGATCTTACCAGTAAAATGTCTGGTATAGTATCTAATGAGAAACCTTCCGGTAAATAAAGGAGAAACTAAAGACGGCCTCTGCAACGCTTTACAGAACATTCGCAATACTGTGAGCATCCCAATTAAAAAAGAAAACATTAGAACCTTGCACAGACAAAACACAAGAGAAACAAATAACAAACCTGTTCGGTCCCGAACACTATGTATTGCTAAGCATCATTTTATTTATCGATTTATTTACTTTAAATATATTTACTTAAACTTTTTAGGCACTTTAATAACATGTCTTTTAATATTAAACATAACTTTTGGTTTGTAATCATGATTGATAATTTTCATGATATATTCTTAACGCTTTTCATACGGGTTTCAGCATAAAATTTCAAAGTAGAAAATCAGTTTCTTACTAGGAATTTAACTTCTAAGTCACCCTGAGGGCTGGTTTACACGCCTTAAGTAGGTAGTTAACTTGATCACAATATTTTTAGTTAGAAACTACGTGTTTAATTACAGTCAGTTAACTTACCACGTGTCACTTAACTGACTGATTACACGTAATATTTAACTAAAAAATAATTTAAAATTTGGTTACCAACTTAACTATTTCTCGTATGTAATCTCGCCATGACTGTGCCTATTCTGGCATCTATCTTATCTTTTTGTATGAAATGCTGCCGCGTCGCTAATGAGTCTTGTTTCTTTACATAATTCTTCTGCAAATTCGGTAATTTCAAACAATTGTTACAACTGTCGAAAGCATACTTCGTTAAAAAAGCAATTATTTTGGTCAATAGAGTTTAGTGAAGTTATTTCAAAACAAAAGATAAGCCAGCTGTTTTATGACCTTGTTTACGTTCTATGAATAGGATTGGCAGGGTCTGTAGCGCAACTCGCGAAACTGTGGTTATTTATTTATTTATTACAAAGACACAAATAACAGAGTATAAACTGAAACAATTTTAATAACAAATCCCACATAGCTACATTATGAGTCTATACTCCAATGACAGTTTGTGTACAACATTTTGGTATAAAATTATTGCAGCAGTAAACTTAAATATTCTGATCTACATATTTCTAAGACTACATAAGTCAAAGTCAGGGTCAAGGTCAATAAACAATAATAGTTAAAGATTAAAGTAAACATAAAAATAACCTTAAACATTATTAATATTTTTGAACACATTGTGCTTAAATACATTAAAATTATCATTGAATATGTCAATTTGACAGCAGATATTATTGTAGTGCGAACACATGCGTATCAAGGGGCTGTTTTTGGATAAGTTATTGTTGGAGGTTGGAATGGAGAAAAGTTAGTAAATACATGCTTTAAAATATTATATATGACTTATTAATATTGAAAACAGGTTCGGTTTTCCATTGTGAAAATAGCTTGTATTACAACAGTCCTTATTATATATTTTCCAACCTAAACTAATGAAATTAGAAAATTACCAATGTGGTAATGGTAATAGAATGGGCAGTTCAATCAAGGTAAAGTTCTTTCATTGTGTAAATCCATCACTTTGCTAAAGAACGTTAAACCCAGAAACATAATCGCTTTCATATAAGAAAAAAAAAACATATTTAGCGTTTCCTTTTTCGTATTCGTCAAGAATTCACGCCTCGCTTTGTGACTGAACTTTATTATCCAATTAAAGTTAACTTTACACTATGTACAGTGTATTATAAAGACGAGCAAAATGCGTGCTCTCCAATTAGTGCACAAGATGCACTCCAACCGCGGTAGGCGTTTTCCCTTAGCGTTGGTAATCTTGTCGAATACTCCCAACTCGAGGGAGATCTTTAGAGAGGCTCGCACAATTTGCGGACTCTCAAATATCTCCGTCGAGCGTCCCAACCCCCGTGGTCACCCTGGGCAGTGCCACCGCTGCCAGCTCTATGGCCACGCAGCGGCTAACTGTTCAGCTCCCCCCAGGTGCGTAAAGTGCCTGGATCCTCACTTCACTAAGGAGTGCACTCGCACTCCCGAATCCACTTCGCCCCCTGCCTGTGTGCTGTGCGGCCAGTCCGGCCACACAGCTAACTACAGGGGTTGCCCGCGCGCTCCGCGCTCCACCACCAAGAAGGTCGCGCCTAAACCGGCGCCGCCGCTCACTCCCGCTAACTTCCCGCCGCTGCGCAACCGGGGTCCCCCGGAAGCAAAGCCCGTTCAGCCGACACCTACTCCGGCTCTGTCTTGGAGGCAGCGTCCGGCCGTCCCGCCTGCACCTTCCCGACCCATCCCAGCTCCCGTAGCTCCCGTAGGGCCGCGTCCCGCGTTGTCATCTTCTCCTCAGTCGTCGTTGGCTGAGGACATGAAGACCGTGTTCGACGTCATCCAAAACGTCGACATTAACGAAATTTCCGTACTCGCACGCAAACTGCGAGCCGCCCCCTCTCCTCAAGAGCGTTTATTTGCGTTAGCCGAGCATCACTCGCTTCTAAGTTCGTTATAATTTTTTTTTATTTTTGTATAAATTCGTAAATAAGTAAATTATAAAAACCCAAGGGCTTATCCCTAGAATCTTTTAACGTTCGTAGCCTTAGCACCAACCTTCCTGAGCTCAAACTGTTCCTTCAGAACAAAGAACCTGACTTATTGCTTCTCCAGGAGACATGGCTTACTCCAAACCGTTCCTGGGGATACGCTATTCCTAAGTACGTGTTTACTCGCAACGATAGGCCCAACTCCGACGGTTTCGGCGGCACCGCTATATATTACTAAAGAGGCTTCCATTGCTGTCCTCTCCCTACCCCTCCTCTCCTCAACATGGAGGCCACTGTGTGTAGATTGGCTATGACTGGTCATCCGACCATCATCATAGCTTCAGTCTACATACCATGCGGCTCCAGACCAACCCGCAGCGACTTTGAGGCCATTCTCGCCCTCGGCCATTCAGTCATTATGTTCGGAGACTTTTACTCCAAACATACTGACTGGACGTGCCTATCGACTAACACCAGCGGTATCGCTCTCCTCGACATCACTAACTCCCTTGACCTAGATGTCATATCCCCCGTCACTCCCACTCACTATCCCAACAACCCGTCCTACTCTCCTGACATCCTCGACTTTGCAATTATCAAGCGAATCAATCTTGACCTAAGGTCTATCGAACCGCTCGATGACCTAGGCTCCGACCATCGCCCCGTTTCCCTCGTGCTAGGACCGCCGAACGATAACGTCTCATCTCCTAAGACCTTTACCAATTGGAAAGGTTTTAAAAATACGTTAGTTTCAGCCTTAGAGGCTCCGAACTCTCCACTCGCGATCTCTCCCGAGCAATTAGATAGCCCGGATAAAATCGATTCATTAGTAAATTCTCTCACTGATGCTATCAACTCAGCCATCAGTGACAACGAAAAGGTTGCTAAGCAAGGCAAACCCACGCTTCCCTTAGCCGTTAGCAATCTTATTAAAGCTAAAAACGCGGCTCTCCGGAGAGCCAAGAAATATCCCACGCCCGCCTATAGAACAGCTGCGAATCAGCTTCAACGTAAAGTTAGGTCTTGCCTCGCGGAACTCCGAGACGCTCAGATGAACGATCTCATGGCGAATATCTCTCCGTCCCACCAAGCGTACTATAGCATGGCCCGAGCCTTACGCGTAGACACCGTCTCTCACGTTCCTCCTCTCACTCGTCCCGATGGCACTACTGCCTTCGAAGTCGAAGAGAAAGCCGAATGCTTCGCCGACAGCATTGCCGCACAATGCTCGCCCAGCACGCAACCTGCTGATCCCTCACACATCCAGGCGGTGGAGGACGAAGTCCTTCGCAGAGACTCTCTCCCCATCACCGCCGACCCTGTCACAGTCTCTAATGACGAAATCTTGCTTCTCATTAGGAATCAAAAGTCCAAAAAGGCTCCGGGTGCGGATGGAATTTCCAACCACGCACTTAAGCACTTACCTCAACAGATGCTTACCTTGTTAGCTATCATTTTCAATGCCTGCTTCGACCATAGCTACTTTCCAAAAGCTTGGAAAGAAGCGACAGTCATAGGCATTCCCAAGCCGGGCAAACCTCTGAACGTCCCGGCTAATCACAGACCCATCAGCCTCTCTCGTTCATAAACTCTACAAGATAGGCTTACCGGATCACCTAGTCAGGTTAATAGCGTCGTTTCTCAAAGACACGAAGGCACGCTTTCTGCACCTCGTCCCATAAAGGCTGGAGTCCCTCAAGGCTCAGTCCTCGCCCCTCTGCTGTACACCGTGTACACCAACGACATTCCCATCCCGCCGAAAGGCGTCGAACTCGCCCTCTTTGCTGACGACACCGCACTCTATACCAAAGGCCACGGTGTCCGGCGCCTTGTAACCAGACTCCAAAAGGCCGTAAACGCCCTTGGTGTATGGTTTCAAAAATGGCGCATCGATGTGAACCCTGAAAAGAGTTCTGCGATGCGCTTCGACCACAAACGCCGTCGTCCCGATGGCGATCCCCACGTTCGAATGTTAGGCATTCCCATCCCCTGGAAGCGCAGTACTAAATACTTAGGCGTCACATTAGATCCGACGCTTTCTTTCAAGCCACACGTCGAAAGAGTTTCGAAACTCGCTCGTCACTATTTAGTCCGCCTAAATAGCATGTTAGGTAGAAAAAGTAAAATGTCCTTCAGAAACAAACGTACACTTTACAAGGTCTGCGTTAGACCCGTCATGACGTATGCCTCGCCAATCTTTGCCCACGCCAAACCCTCCCTCCTGCACAAACTGCAGGTAGTTCAAAACCTCTTTTGCCGCCGGGCCACAGGCGCACCGTGGTACGTGCGTAACGCGGACTTGCATAGAGATCTTGAACTGCCTACAGTACAACAATATCTCAAAACACTCTCTGAAGCGTTCTTCAAACGCTCCGAAACCCATCCCAATCCTCTAGTTCGTGATTCTGTCTCATATACTACTCCTGTGTTAGACTCGAAGTTCAAAGTCGCTAGGCCTAGAAATGCGCAAGTTTACTCATCCACCAGACTGTCACGCGATCTCGAGGCCCTTCTGGCCGCAAATTCTAATTCTAACGTTAATTCTAATTCTAATGTAAATTCTAATTCTAACGTAAATCCGAATTAATGCAAATTTAATTTTTAAATTTTTAATGTTTTCATTATTTACTTTTCATTTTTAATGTTTTTATTTTACTTTTAATTTTTGAGCACCTTCAGTGCTATGTAATCCCAGCGGGTGACCCCTTCTGGGCCCCGCTAGCGCGGCCTCTTTCTCCAGTTGGCCGTCGCTCAGATAAAGGCTGAGTGGCAAAAATGCACGAGCCGACAGGGGGTTTTTAGTGGGTATGGTTCTGGTAGGCGTCGGGACGAGTCCCACATAACTTCGGAATCGCGCCAGAGTATGCGTCAGGGCATTTTTATCCTCCTGCCCTTCCCGCGGAGGGGAACAAAAAAAAAAAAAAAATGCTCTCTAATACAATACGAACGATACAAAATGAAGCGCGATGTGTGCGCGAGGGGCGGCGCGTCGCTAACAAAATCGAAGCATTCACGCGCAAGCAACTTTCGACTTAACGCTGATTCACACTGGAACGTTTTCGACTGAGCAACCTTAGGAAGATTTCAAGGGTGTGGTCACTCACTAGGCGACATTATCAATATCTATTTTACATTATATCTTTTCGTGGTACATATTGAGTAACAATTGCATGTCTGCGTACATTGACTAATCTTTTATGAAAATAAGTTTTTTTGAGTAGAAAACCGCGGAAATACCGGAAATACTTCGTATTTGAGAGCAGTTATTTTGTTCTTTATTTATTTTTACTATAAGTATAAGTAGTGTTACTATAAGTTATAATTAGCTGTAGGTAAGGTAAAGTGTTTTGTTAGAGTGAAATAGCTTCATAATTGTATTATACTAGAATACATGGTATGACCACCTGCAACTTCTCTACCATGTATAATATTGATTAAGGTGTCCCGCACATACATACAGCAAACGACGGATGACCACAGTATTGATCGTCAATACCACAAAACCAAATACATATAAGTAATTAAAACCTGAATATTATAACAGTCTTCGTGTGCAGCCCTTGGTTTATCAATCAAAGGATACTACGTCATTCATTCGTCAGTAACGCTGTTTTAACGAATGTAAGAAGAAAGTTGAAGCTTCGACACGAAATCAATAAATTTCTTATGTCATGGGAGTGATTAGAAACGAACTTAAATTAACTATGCGAAGAGGCATAACGTAATTAAGAACGTCAATCCTTTTTTTGGATGCTATTGCACTATGATTAGTTTCATCAAAACTAAGTAGAAAAGTAAGTCTACTTTATAGATGCGTGAGTAAAGACGTGTTGATTTCACTTGACTAAAAATTGTGACCTACATTACTAATCAAGCGTAGTATATAGTGATTTATGCAATATAAATTGAACAGTGTTTGTTAATGTGAAATGATCTAGCTGAAAGTAAATGAATGAATAGTACCAAATAAAAACATTAAAAATGGAGGGCAGTACCTTCAGTAATAGTACTATAACTAATAGTAGTCCTCCGCCGACGCCTGCTCCTCGACCTCCAGCGCTCTGTGAAGATGAAATTATTATCACTCCAGAAATCCAGGTTTGGATGACTATTAATGAACAGTGCCTGAGTGAGGTATGCTCCATCGCAGCTGAAGGAAAACTTAACTCGGACCAAAAACTGAGAATTGACAACCTTTGCCGCAAATTAGCTCATGGAACCTCCTAAATGGCAGTCCCTGAAACTTGAAGCCGTCCAAGCCCACTCAACAAAACAAACCCTTAGAGAAAATCGTGACCTTTCTCAGCGACTCCGTGACCTCAAACAGTGGATTGACGAATCCTCAAAACCCGTCTCATCGACCTTCTCTTTCGCCGACATTGTTAAAAAAGGGACCAACACCTTCTTACAGCCAAATAACCTTTTCAGTTCCATTGCTATATATCCAAATGACAAGCAGAAGGCAAGTCGACACAAAGTCACTTGTTCAAAATATTATTTGTCCAGAGCATTTGAAACTCCAGATCAGAAGCCTACGTAAGACTACGATTGGAGGTGTGATAATAAGCACTGAGTCCAAGGAAGACATAGAGAAGTTAAAACATTCGAGACAACTCAAGACATCTGGCCTTACAGTCGACGAGCCTCATAAGCGCAGACCTAGAATAGTAGTGGTTGGAGTGCCCACCTCGATGAAAGAAAAGGAAGTATTTACTAAACCTGGAGGGTGAACTAGATGGTACATCACTTGAACAGTTCCTGTCTGAGATCAAACTGAGCCACAAATCAGGTAAGAAAGACATGGAGACCTGTAACTATGTCCTGGTTGTACCTGCTTCAATTCGTAAAGCCTTAATAGTTAACCAAGGAATATTTGTGAATTGGTCTTCTTGCCCTGTAGAAGATTACACTATAGTGACAAGATGTTTCAAGCGCCAACACTACGGCCATGCAGCCAAGTCGTGCCGGGAGACTTCTCACACCTGTGGTCATTGCGGTGACCAAGGTCACAGTATGGACGCGTGCAAGGCTAAGCTAGAAGCCCCTAAATCTGCTACCTGCCTGCGCTTCAAAAAGCCATGTAACCATGCCACTGGCGCTAGTGACTGTCCAGCAAAAATATTGGCCGAAAAACGATATATTAATTCTAAAGATTATGGAGGCGCCTAAGAGCGCTACACGTTATTATTTTTCTCTGCATTTTTATTCTTGTATATATTTATATAATGACTGATCAATTAATTAACGATTTAGACAACTTCTCATTATCTGAGAGTCGAAAGCTTGTGAGGCAGAGAGCTGCAAACAATATCTTTCTGCTTTTAAAAATCCACTAACCATAATAACACAGAATATTCGTAGTATATATACAAATTGTGATAGTTTTTGTACCTACTTTACAACAAAGATTAGATTTAAATCTAGATATAATTATTTTAACTGAATGCTGGTTAAATAAACAGCATAACTTGCATAGTAGCGAATTCAACTACAATCAAAATGATGGGTTGGCAGTTTATGTTAATAATTATCAAAATATCTCGGTAGTAGAACCGAATATACAAGGCTGTAATTGATTACTTATTACAATTGATGCATACACAGGATACAAATGATACCTTATTGAACTGATGTAGATATATGTATGTTATACGTAATAAATAGTGTCCAACATGCAATTTCGCGGAATACTCGTAAGATATGCCTAAGAAATAGAAATTACAACATAAAGCCGTGGATAACTCCAGGCTTTATGCGCTGTATGAAACATAGAGATAACTTACATAAAAGGGCAAAGTTACACCCCGATAATTTAAACTTACAAGTAACATACGAAAGATACCGGAATTTTTGTAATAATCTTCTGAGAAAATACCTTCTGAGAAAAAGCAAAATTGTAAAAATATTTAAACATATTTTAATTACTTTGACTCATATTTTCAATAGATGTTTATCAGAAGGTATTTTTCCGAAATGTCTCAAAAACCTGTTATTATTCCGGTGTATAAATCTGGTAGTAAAGACGATGTTGATAACTACAGACCTATCTCTTTACTTCCATCCACATCAAATATCTTAGAAAAAATAGTGAATAAAAAATAAGTAAATTATTTGCAGAAAATATCATATTTCTCAGAAGCACAGTTCGGTTTTAGGTCAAAGATGTCGACATCCGACGCGGTCCATCAATTAACTAATCACTTAGTTCAGGAACTTGACAAAGGCAAACAGACTCTAGGGATTTTCCTTGACCTTGCCAAGGCCTTTAGTACTGTTTCTATACCAATCCTACTCTTCAAATTAGAAGCCATAGCCATAGAGGATTTCAGTTAAAATTATTCAAAAGTTATTTAGAAGAGCGTACCCAATGTGTTAAGATAAGCCTTGTTCTCAGCAATGATCAAAATAACACTTCTTTTGGATTACCAGAAGGTAGTCTATTAGGGCACAGATTGTTTTTAATTTACGTAAATGACCTTTGCAGTCTTAAACTTCCTTACGGTAGAATTATCTCCTACGCTGATGACACTGCTCTTCTCTTTTCCGCGGACTCAGATACAGATTTATTCGTGCATGCTCAAGAGGGATTTAATATTGTAAATAGATGGCTTCAGCACCATTTACTTACACTAAATACAGATAAAACATTTTATATTAAGTTTTCCATGCGTAAATCAGAAATTTCCAATTCCAACACAATTATATTAGCTCCCACTGCATAACCCCTGCCTACACGCAATGTTCTTGCCCATTTATAAAAACAACTAACAGTATCAAATACCTTGGTGTTATATTACATGAAACTTTATCATTCAATCAACATATTGAAGCACTAACAGGAAGGATACGTAAGTTAATATATGTTATCAAAAAATTGCGTTACATTGCAGAATTTAAACTATTGAGACAAATTTACTTTGCACTATGCCAGTCAATTCTAACCTATTGCATCACTTCATGAATGGCGCGTGAAAGACGCTTTTACTAACCATCGAAAGATCCCAGGGAGCCCTGCTTAAAGTCTCTTACTTCCGTCTTTTCCTTTTCCCGACCAGTCGCTTGTGTAAGGAATGTAATGTACTATCAGTTAGACAATTATTTACAATTAACACGGTCCTCAAACAGCACAATGAATTTCCGTACGACACTAGCTTCACTGACAAACGAAGATAAGATATTCTTTGCCCTCAAAATGTAAACACCAAACATGCTTTTACCAATAGATTCTATCTATTCTAAGGACCATACCTTTATAAAAAGCTCAATAGTAAATTTTAAATTTTCCCACAAAATAACCATATTTGCAAAATAACTCTTCAGAGAGGCGTACAATCTTTATGTTACGAAGACACTGAGAACTTACTTGTCGCACTAAAATAGCTATTTCTCATTATTTTAAGTACCTTTAGATTTATAGATTTACTGTACTTGCATAAAATCTTTTTTTACCTTTGTTACACTTTTGATTAAAATGTATATTGTATTTCATTGTAAACTTATTTTATGTACCTAGTTTTTATTTTGATTTAGAATAAGTTATGCTAGGACATCGCTTGCTTGCCTGAAACACAGGTTAACCTAGTTCAGGCGCGTATTGTAATTAGGATTAAAAAAACCATTGTACTATATGTGTCAATTCCATTGTTTTTATGAATAAAATATTATAAGGACATTTATTGACTTACATTCGGCAGTACAGACAAACTCCAACTATCTGGGCTCTGTGCACGAGACGCTCCGCGGCAAGTTGGCTCTCATCCGGCTCCTTCTATGCGAGCGTTGTTCGGAAGTGTCATGTAGAACTAGCGACACTTTAAACTCACACAACAGAGCACAACTAACACTAGAAACTGCGAAAGGGTTAAATGGTGCTGCTTATCAACCAGGTTAAAAGAAAGATCCACATTCTCATATCACAAAAACACTGGCTTTGTCTACCACTCATCGCGCTCACTCGTCATTATAAAACCGCCAACGAGCAAATCACACACATCCGAACTCTACGAGATGCTACAAGCGACTGAACTACGTAAAAAAACTATTCATTTCTAAAATAATTTGGCTTTTCGGCAAGTACAAACAAGCCGCCGCCGCGGGGGCTGTGCTGGCCGCGTGCGCCTCCCTCAATCGACGGGCGCCAGTCGATTTTCGATGCTCACGCATGCTCCACGTCTCTCGGCTATTCGCTGAAGCCCTAACTGCTTACGCACTTATATTTCGCGATAAAACTAATAGTTTCTATGTTTAAATTGTATTTGCTTTTTATTAAATAATTATTGTAATATAAACCGTAATTAAATTGACAGTGCTAGTTGAAAAAGGTTTTTATTTTTCAAGACCAACATAAAACCAAAAATACATAACAAATACCGTACAGAAGCGACACTCTCCACCCCCCTAGAATCAATTACCTCTCCCCAACCCCGGGTCGCCCTGAGTTAGTTGGCTAGTCGTAGGCTCTGACACCCTGTCAGAGCCTACGACGCGCCAACTATGGCGCGTGACACACTGGGCGCGACTCGTTGCATTCAAACTGGACATCGCGTAATTTTAATATAAACTGTGGTATGGATATATGTAAATCGATAGAGCTTTGCAAATCATCTGTTGTTTGGTGATTTCTAATAAAGCTAATAATTTACGAAAAATCAGTTATTCCCCATGCATAGTAATCTAACTTTGTCAGGTTTTCTCTTGACTGTCCTTGTCCACTTTTATCAAACAAAAAAAATATGTGTTAAGCTATTATAAATTAATAATTTTTTACATTATTTTACGTGCGACTTTCCGACAAACTTACTCGATACTCAAGCAAGGAGCAGCGAGCGCGGGGACCTCGCCTCACCTCCGCGAGAAGGAACAGTTGCAATTTTTTGTCTCCTTCTATCGGCAGACTGCCGGCCCGCGCGTATGACTGCACTCTTCAGTCTTCACCTCCGCGAGAAGATTGGGCTGTATGTAATATTATTTATTTCTTTCGACGCGGCCTCTTTCTCCAATTGGCCGTCGCTCAGATGAAGGCTGAGTGGCAAAAATGCACGAGCCGACAGGGGGTTATTAGTGGGTAGTGGTTCTGGTAGGCGACGGGACGAGTCCCACATAACTTTGGATCGCACGCGCCAGAGTATGCGTCAGAGCATTTTTTATCCTCCTGCCCTTCCCGTGGAGGGGAACAAAAAAAAACGGGTTAGTGTAGACATTGAGCACGCTGCGCGTGTGACGCCACTGTCGATGCTACGAGCCTCTGATAGCTACGAAAACCATAACGTGCGAACTACGAGCATCGAAACGTAGCGCGTAGATGCATGTATGCGTAGACCTGCATACATTAGTTAAATCGGTATTTATAAATACCAAGTCAGTAATTTGGCACTACCAAATAATAGAAATATAACCATTCTGAGCACACAAACCAATTTGTAGAGCTGAGTGATATAAAAGTTGAGAAGCGACAAATTAATTAAGACAACTGATTACACAAAATGTCCGCTCAACATTAACTCACTCGCCACCTCAAACCCGCAAACAGAAACACGAGTCTAATTCTCCATCTAGGTAAGTGATAACTTCCAAGTCGAGCGCCATCGGATTCAAACCTACATGCTGCCCAGCGAAACACAAACAATCGTCAAGGTAGAGAGAGTGTAGAAAATCTTTAGAATTCACTAACAATGATTCCATTATGTCTTTGATTTTATCTGAAAATCAACAGCAAGAAACAATCATGACTACAATGAAAGAAATGCAGAGTCAAATGTGCGCTGTACAAAATTCTAAACTTAGAAGAAGCACGTCTTGCCGACAAAGCTGCCATTAAACAACTTGAGAGCAGGCCTTAGTATATGGATCATACTAGTAAAATGTCTAGTATAGTACCTAACCTAAATAAATATATATTTCTAACAATCACACCATATTATCTAGCCCAAATAAAGCATCATTAAGATTTTGTGTTATGGATACAAGATAACGGATAAATAAACTTTAGAAATATATAAGCACAAAAAGATTTTTTTTCACATATAAATATAAGAAATAAACTTAAATAAACATACATACACATCCATGACTAGAAAGCAAATATAATAAACTATCTGCCTCTACCACGATTCGAACCCGGGACCTGTGGCATGGAAGGCAAGGGTGTCGTACTACACCAAACAGGCTGTCGTACTAACCAAACCTAATGAGCAACATTCCGGTAAATAAAGGAAAAACAAAAGACGGCCTCTACAACGCTTTACAGAACATTTGCAATTAAAAAGAAAACATTAGAAACTTGAACAGACAAAACACAAGTAAAAACACTTATAAACCTTACAAAAACTACAATTTATTGAAGGACCAGAACAGCCAATCTACGTGTTAACATCAGAACCTAGGGCCTCATTTGTGACTGACTTCAAAGATATCTTATCTTTTAGTAGTTCAAATGTGACGATCATTGCGGCCTTGCTGGAAATTTGTGACGCTTTGGTTTCGGAGATATTAGTGGTTGAATGGAACTGATTATGAACCTAGGGCTTACCAGTTTTCATCAAATTACTCGTAAATTACTCTAATGACGCAGGTGTGAATTTCGTAACACGAGCCATCGTCGAGATACAGAGAAGCCCTAGGTTCATAATTATAGACCTAGGGCTTCTCTGTATCTTGGCACCGGATGGTCCTAGGAACTAAGAACTTCGATTAATCGTTAGAGACGAAGAATTTAAGCAATGTTGACAATCATTTTTGTTTCGAACTAAAATCGGTCGCCGGCGATACGCATAAACGAAGACAGCGATTTGAACCTAAGGTAAATGACATACTTATTCACTCACAAACAACTCTCAACATCAAACGCACACGACACTGTATTACTTAAACTGTTAATATACAGTTAGAGATACCTACAAGACATACCCTTTCATACCTAAACATTAGTGACGAAGAAATTACGCAAAACTGACAATCATTTTGACTTCGTAATTGTCATTTGAAAAATTTACTAACTCTAAAACAAATACCTACTATGAACCTAGGGCTTCGCTGGTATAGGGAAACTGAACCTTTATTAGTCCGTCTAATTATTGCATTTGTTAGCTCGTTAGTTCCTTTAAATGTGACTATATGATTTTTTGAGTTTGTTAGAGCAGTAAAGAGATAATTTGAACTGGAATTTTCATATAAAATTGTATTACTTAAACTGTTAATATATAGTTAGAGATACCTACAAGACATACCCTTAATTTTCACTACCCTAAAATTTACTTCTCAGTAGTTTTTCAGTTAGTTCACCTTTTAACCACCAATTAGTGAGACAGTCTACACTACCTACTTACATTCGCGAATTCTAACGGAGATAATTTAGTTGAAGTTGACAATGCAGACATTTCGTATAGATATAGATTTCATGAGCTCTGGTCATGACAACCTCGGAAACGCCACGATTTTTATCGCCAAATTATGATTCAAAGAAAACCATTTCCATTATATCGGTCAATAGTAGAAATATTAACGAGAATTGGAAAAGGTTCGTGACTTCTATATCTGACTTGAAAATACCTGTCGGTGTCATTGTGCTAACGGAATGTTGGACAAACAAGGACCACTGTTCACCGTCACGAACGGACTATAAATTATTTTGCACAAAAAACAAACATAATCAAAATGACGGGGTTGCAGTTTACGTTAAGAAAGATATTCCTTCCACATGTATCGAACCTATATTTCCTCAATTGTCTTATGTTAACTTTATCACGTGACCATACTTTGATTTGCTCGTATAGGTCACCATTCGTGAAACATACTCATAATTTATTAATTCTCTCGATTTATTTGTTGTATTAACACATAAAAACAAAAAAATATTATCCTATAATATATAATATACAATCCAACAAAACCACTAAGTAAAAGCAGGCATTACCGAGGTGTTTTCAAGTAAGTATATATTAATTAAATAATCAAAGTATTACCTTGTGATGTATTTTTCTCACCAACAGTCATAACTTTTTACTTTCAAAAAGTAAATAATCAAATTCCGAGCGATACAATTTTATTATTTTTAACAATATATTTTAACAATAAAGTTTAAAATTAAGTTTAAATTACGAAGCTTTCATCTTATAAAACTTCAAGTTATGTTTTCATATGGTATTAAATTTATTGTTCCCGTTTATAGTTACTCTTTTTGGCTTCGAAAAGCATTATAAAAACAGAGTTCTCTTGTGAATTCATACCGCTAAAATGGCCATTTATGATGGTTACTTCAAAACTTGACCAATAATGCAATAGTTTTGCTTGGGTGCACCAAACAATTTCAGGGCCGCTATTAGGTAACGCGATAAATCCTACCAGACAGCCACGCCGGAGACAGACGTCTAATAAACTGTTAAAAATATGTTCTAACTTTTAGCAATTTCAAAATTATTTTTGCGAAAAAAAAAACACCTTTAATTAATTTCGATACAGTAAGTAAGTCTCTGAAAATTTTCGCTGTAGAAATAGTTTAATTGATTCAATTCTAATAACAACTTGGAGGAAATCAATACTTTGTAAATTTAGAGGCATTTTATTGTATTGGTGTTTCGAAAGCAAAAGTTATTAGATAATTAGGAATTTAAGGTTCGATTGCAAGTCGTAGCCAGCCAGTTTTATTAATAACCTATGAGTAAATTTTCAAATCATCTTAAGTCTTTAAATGACTTAGATCATTGAACAAATACAAATGAACCTTTTTAGAAGTCTTTTCGAATTGACGCGTGCGTACATTTTAAAATAAATAAAAATGTATCTGCAGGTGGATTTTTTAAAATATATATTTACTAAAACTTTTTAGTGACTTTAGTAACATGTGTTTTAATATTAAACATAACATTCTGGTATTGTTTGGTTTGTAATTATTTTCTATTTATCATATTTTCTAAACGCTTTTCAAAAGGGTTTAAGCATAAGATTTCAAACTAGAAAATCAGTTTCTTACTAGGAATTTAACTTCTATGTTATCTACCCTG
This sequence comes from Marasmarcha lunaedactyla, assembly GCA_923062675.1. Lineage (NCBI taxonomy): Eukaryota > Metazoa > Arthropoda > Insecta > Lepidoptera > Pterophoridae > Marasmarcha > Marasmarcha lunaedactyla. Next base: position 16,348,903 of record OV281364.1, on the reverse strand, counting down.
ATGGCTGGTTTACACGCCTTAAGTAGGTAGTTAAGATGATCACTAATTTTAAGTTAAAAATTACGCGTAAAATTACACTCAGTTAACTTACCACGTGTCACTTAACTGGCTGAATACACGTAATATTTAACTTGAAAAATTATATAAAATTGAGTTACCAACTGAACTATTTCACGCATGTAATCTAGCCATGACTGTGCCTATTCTAGCATCTATCTTATCTGTTTGTCTGAGAAGCTGCCGCGGTGCTAATGAGTCTTGTTTCTTGACATAATTGTTCTGCAAATTAAGTAATTTCAAACAATTGTTACAACTGTCGGAAGCATACTTCGTTAAAAAGCAATTATTTTGGTCAATAGAGTTTAGTGAAGTTATTTTAAAACAAAAGATAAAAAGATAAGCCAGTTGTTTTATGACTTTGTTTACGTTCTATGAATAGGATTGGCAGGGTCTGTAGCGCAACTCGCGAAACTTTGGTAAGTATATTATATACATGCTTTAAAATAGAATGCAAATTATTAATTTTGAAAATCGAACCTCACTTGTGAAAATAACTTATATTACTATAGTCCTTATAATATAGTTATTTTCCAACCTTAACTGATGGAATTAGAAAATTACCGATATGGTAATGGTAATTTAATGGGCGGTTCAAATAAGCTAGAATTCTTTCATTGTTTAAATCCATCACTTTATTACAGAAAGCTGTGCGCCGTTGGGTTCATTGTGAATAAAGTTCGTTTCATCACAACGGGTTTTCAGGAATCTACAATTACCATATTTAACCTTATAATAAGGACATTTATTGACTTACATTCGGCAGTACAGACAAACTCCAACTATCTAGTCTCTGTGCACGAGACGCTCCGCGGCAAGTTGGCTGTCATCCGGCTCCGGCTATGCAAGCGTTGTTCGAAAGTTGTCATGCAGAGCTAGCGACACTTTAACTAACGATGCGCGATGACGAGATGTTGAAGTCGATTGTTTCGATTGTTCAAACATCTCGATGACTCGTGATTGTTTTCATCGTACAGTCGATGGTTTCGAGTCAACGCTCGGTACGACTAAGCGATTTGGCATCGTCGACGATGCGATGCGATGTTTGCCTGCAATCGTGATTCGCAATCGCGTCGATTGATTCAACTGGAATCGTATGGTGCGTACGTTCACTCTGTTCGTTCGTTTGACTCGTTGACACGACTCTTGTCTAAAATATAAATCGAGTTGAATCGAGGTGTTGTAGGTCGTTGGGAGTTTAATTAATGACACATTTAGTTAATCAGTCTTATTCTTTAATTGTTTATTTTCAATACTTAATACAGATAAAACAGATTGGTTTGTTGAACCGCTTCAGTTATTTAAACTCAAATTTAAAAAAAAATTAATACCTATAATATAATAATAATAAATAAGTGATAGAATCGAATCGAAAATTAAACAATTACTTATGTAAGTATATCAAGTAGGAATTTGTCTAGGTAGGTAGTCGCTGCATTATCAAGTAATTTAACATTAAAAAAAAATACAAATAATGAACTATATATTACCTATTGGTAACAAAAAAATTTTAAGTAACTAAATATTCAATAAGAATTCAAAATTCAACGAAGTAAGGTATACATGTATTAATTATTAAAAAAACTTTAAACTAACTGTATATTTTCACTAAGAAATAAAAGTTCGTCCAGTTTTTAACTAATTTGTTAATAACTTATTGATAACTAATTTGTTTTTGAAATAATTAAAATATATATTGATATTCAATGTATAATCCATTTTAAAACCGTAGTTTTTATTTTATCACAAATACATAATTATAATACTTTTATTTGTTATAAAAAAGAATTGATCGTTCAGTGACTAATCACGCCATTTCTCTTAATGCACAGCGATAAAATGTGAGAGAATAAAATAAACTTTGATTTTCTCTCCTTTGATAAATAGTTTAAGAAAAAAATACTAGGTAGCTCTATTTACATTTTTTTTGCAGATTATTTACCTATAGCAAAAATATTTCACATATGGTAAGTAAATACTGAAGCGTCCAACATCGATTTTTGAAAGATTAGTTGATTTATTAGTTTGCCTACATTGCTACAATGTATATAATAAGTCAATCGTTTGAATAAAAAATATAAAACGGCCGAATCAGCGCCATCGTTTGAATCGGGTTCGAGCCGATGATGTTGACTCGAAACAATCGAAAAACATCTCGATTGTTCGATGACAGACCGAGATAATCGTAGACTCGATGAGAATTGGTGACGACTGCGATTGTTTCGATTGCTCCAACATCTCGACATCGCGCATTACTAAACTCACACAACACAAGTAACATTATAAACTATGAAAGGGTTAAATAAGGCTGCTTATCAACCAGGTTAAAAGAAATCCACTCGCCATATCGGTAGCACTGACGCATAAGATCATATTACAAAACACTGGCTTTGTCCATCACTCATCGCGAACACTCGTCATTGAAAAACCGCCAACGAGCAAATCACACACAACTGGACTCTACGAGATGATACAAGCGACTGACTGACTGAACTATGTTAAAAGCAAAAATATTCATTTCTGAAACAATTTGGCTTTTCGGCAAGTAACATCACAGGCGCCCGGCCGGCTAGAGACGCTCGCACGTGCATTGCGCTCAGCTTATGTGTGGTAAGAATGACGACTCACCAAGAGCGGGATGATGTTGTATGTAAGCTAATTCATGGATTTATATAAAGGAATGGCGTGTCTTGGGGTCTGTTGGACGAATTCTACAAAGACATTCTCAAGAACAATTATGGGATTTATTGTTAGAGATACAAGATTTGTTATTATTATTAAGTTTATTTGAATATATTTAAAATATAGGTATATCTCTTAGTGTAAAAACTCATATTATATCTATTCATATAAATATATAATATAAATAAATTGCCATCAATAATATAATAATAATTCAACGATAAATAATGTAATGGACAAAAGCAATGCCAACTGTCTACTAATGATATTAGTAAATAGGAACTAATCCATCATATTGCAGTTCAACGTACAAACAGCTTTTAGTTATGTGGGACTCGTCCCGTCGCCTACCAGAACCACTACCCACTAAAAAACCCTCTGTCGGCTCGTGCATTTTTGCCACTCAGCCTTCATCTGAGCGACGGCCAATTGGAGAAAGAGGCCGCGCTAGCGGGGCCCTTAAGGGGTCACCCGCTGGGATTTACATAGCACTGAAGGTGCTCAAAAATGAAAAGTAAATAATAAAAACATTAAAAATTGAAAAATAAAATTGCATTAATTCGGATTTACGTTAGAATTAGAATTTACGTTAGAATTAGAATTTGCGGCCTGAAGGGCCTAGAGATCTAAAGTTAATTGCGTGAGTTCGCTCGTGTGCGCGTTTCTCGGTCTAGCGACTTTGTTTACCGAATCTAAGACAGGAACAGTATATGAGACTGAATCTCGAACTAGTGGATTGGGATGGGATTCTGCGCGTTTGAAGAACGATTCTGAGAGTGTTTTGAGGTGCTGTTGTACTGTAGATCGTTCAAGATCTCTGTGCAGGTCCGCGTTACGCACGTACCAAGGTGCGTTTGTGGCCCTGCGGCAGAAGAGGATTTGAACTACCTGCAGTTTGTGCAGGACGGAGGGTTCGGCGTGGGCAAAGACTGGCGAAGCATATGACATGACGGGTCTAACGCAGACCTTATAAAGCGTACGTTTGTTTCTGAAGGACATTTTATTTTTTCTACCTAACATACTGTAAAGCCGGCCTAGGTAAAAACGTGCGAGTTTCGTTACTCTATTGACGTGGGGGTTGAAAGAAAGCGTCTGATCTAAGATGACGCCTAAATATTTGGTAGTGCGCTTCCAGGGGATGGGAGTGCCTTGCATTCTCACTTGGAGATTGTCGGCGATACGACTGCGTCTGTAGTCGAAGTAAACCGCAGAGCTCTTCTGTGGGTTCACATCGATACGCCATTTTTGAAACCATGCGCCGAGGGCGTTTACATCCTTATGGAGTCTGGTGGTGAGACCCGGGACTCTGCGGCCTTTTGTGTAAAGGGCAGTGTCATCGGCAAAGAGGGCGAGTTCGACGCCTTTCGACGGGACGGGAATATCGTTAGTGTACACGGTGTACAATTGAGGGGCGAGGACTGAGCCTTGCTTCTTCTTTATTCACTATTGTGCAGTGTTATTAAATAACTAATGCAATATAAACCGTAATTAAATTGAGAGTACTAGTTGAAATAGGTTATTATTAAAATGTCAAGAGTGCATAAAACCACAAATACAAAACAAATACCGTACAGAAGCGACACTCTCCACCCCCCTAGAATCAATTACCTCTCCCCACCCCCAGTTCACCCTGACCATTGTCATATATCGCTTCAATGTGAATGATGATGAACGACAACACTATGTTCAATCAATGATGTACGGTTTTCGGTTATCTCTCAATGTTTTATTTATGTTAAAACTACTTTTATTATATTAATACTTGAAATTGAAAAAATAGTTACTGCAGCTGATTGCCATAAAACGCAAAATTTAATTTAATTTTCAATCAATCAGCTCGATCTGCCATTACGGTTTCAATATTTGACGAGTGAAAAGTTTGCGTTGACCAATTTCTGTAACATAACCTCTCAATTCCCAAATATAGTAATTAATTTGCGTTTATGGTGCTTCACAATGTATAACAAGTGCTGGTAGTGAATGAGACGGTAGGCGAAAGGAAGCCATTTTCCATGAACTGAGATCAGACTTAACATTGGGTACCGTGTCTTAGGCTCATAGTGTTATCTTACAAGGTTTAAGTGTGGTAACATTGAAAGATAACCGAAAACCGTACATCATTGATTGAACATAGTGATATCATTCATCATTCACATTGAAGTGACATATGACAATTGTGCGCTCGAAAAGTAGCAACGGAGCTGTCAGCATCCAAAAGTTCTAACCATAGACATAGTTCCTGGTTTTTTTTTTGTATGAAGACTACCTGCTATGGTGCAGACATTAAGCACGCACGCTGCGAGTGTGACGCCACTGTCGATGCTACGAGCCTCTGATAGCTACGAACAGCATAACGTGCAAACTACGAGCATCGAAACGTAGCGCGTAGACCTTCATCCAGTTATTCGGTATTTATAAATGCCAAGAGTCAGTAATCTGGCACTAACAAATATCTAGTAGCAACATAAACATTCTGACACACAAACCAATTTGTAGACCTGAGTGATATAAAAGTTGAGAAGCGACAATTAATTAAGACAACTGATTACACAAAATGTCCACTCAACATTCACTCACTCGCCACCTCAAACCCGCAAACAGAAACACGAATCTAATTCTCCATCTATGTTACAAGTAGGTAAGTGATAACTTCCAAGTCCAGCGCCATCGAATTCAAACCTACATGCTACCCAGCGAAACACAAACAACCGTCAAGGTAGAGAAAGTGTAGAAAATCTTTAGAATTCACTAACAATGATTCCATTATGTCTTTGATTTTATGTCAAAATCAACAGCAAGAAACAATCATGACAATGAAAGAAATGCAAATTTCAAAATCCAGTCTTTGATCCAGTAAATATAAAATAAGCTTCTAGAAAGATGCGAAAACTTAGAAGAAGCGCGGCTTGCCGACAAAGCTGGCATAAAGCAACTTGAGAGTAGGCTTGAATATATGGATCTTACCAGTAAAATGTCTGATGAGAAACCTTCCGGTAAATAAAGGAGAAACTAAATCGAACAAAAGGACACTTGTAAACCCCACTTCAGACACCATAGAATCCTTACACTTCCATGTATATATATATTGGAAATCTGTAAATTTGTTAGAAAATATCCAGAATACTACACTAAACGCGAAGACATAACAATAAAATACTCCCTGAGACCGAGTCGAAGAAAGCAACTAGTAGCACCACCGTCTCGACTCAAACTACTATCGTCCGGTCCGCTGGAAATGTCAATAACAATATATAATCATTTACCTGGAAATATAAAAACCAAGCCAAAGATAAAGAATTTATTAATAAACTGAAACAACTTCTCACAAAATGCTACTATTCAGTTAAAGAATACCTAAAAGAAAATTTTAAATAACTAGCATAATGTACAGCTGACCCTACAACATTTATATAATTTACCAACCGATTTAAAAACACACACACTAACCCACCAAAATAATACAAATTTAAATAAATACCTACCAGAGAAATGTCACATGATGTCACTATACCATATAATCAACACATAATGATAGTAATAGTAAGTTGATTAAAATAAAAAGGAAGCTACAGATAAATAATTTATTAAAAAAGAAACATACCTAACTTAATTTAACATATAGTAGCTACTAACTACTAAATTTAATTCATCAAACTCAATATGTACTTAATTGCCTTTTTTTAACATACCTACCAATTTAACAACAATACATACTTAAATAATATAAAAACTCGTATAAATAACCAGTAGGATAAACCAATAATAGGTCACTATTTGTTTTTTTGTAACATAGTAGTATTATTAAACACGAAACGTTACTTACTAATATTATATAATGCTTAGCTTACAAAAATATATATGTTAAAATATTTAATATAAAATAATGATATATTAATGTAAAAATGGGAAAATAAGGTAAAAATAGAAATTATTATTGGGTAAGCTTTAAAAGAAATATGTATAGTATTTGTATTTTGGTAACTAGTAATAAGCTTAATGTAATGTCCCTCACTCATTGCAGTGCCCCTACGGGGTATCACAAGAACTACAACTATACCTAATTAAGATCTTAAATGTTATGTGATAAGCAATAAAGAAATTTGAATTTGAATTTTAAAGACGGCCTTTGCAACGCTTTACAGTACGTTCGCAATACTGTGAGCATCCTAATTAAAAAAGAAAACATTAGAAACTTGCACAGACAAAACACAAGTAAAACAAATAACAAACCTGTTCGGTGCACGAACACTATGTATTGCTAAGCATCAGCACTGTAGGTACCGCGGCGGTCTGAGTTATCGATTTATTAACTAGTATACAATGAAGTGTCGTCCGCGTGGAGTGTACTCATATCGTATCAATTTAGCTTATTCATCAACATTATATGTCCTAAGTATTTGAAGGAATAAACCTATTAACCTATCTATTAATCTTTAACTGAACTTCTAAACCCTACAAAACCTAAAATTTTAATTTTAAAAGGACCAGAACAACCGATCTACGTTACAGAACTCCTTACCTTTATCAATAAAAGGGCGTATGCCATGGTGAGAGACCTAGCTCTTTTTTTTTGTTCCCCTCCACGGGAAGGGCAGGAGGATAAAAAATGCTCTGACGCATACTCCGCACGCGCGATCGGAGTAATGTGGGACTCGTCCCGACGCCTACCAGAATCGCTTATCACACCTACGCCCTCCCGGAGGAGCGTAAGATCAGCGCAGTACTACGGGGCGTCCCGTTCGAGCTCGCGAACGAAGAAATCCTCGAGGACCTTAAGTCCCAGGGTTTCCCGGACGAAGCAATGCACAAGATGCACTCCAACCGTGGTAGGCGTTTTCCTTTAGCTCTAGTTATCCTTTCCAATACTCCCAACTCGAAGGAGATTTTCAGAGAGGCTCGCACAATTTGCGGACTCTCGAACATCTCCGTCGAGCGACCCAACCCCCGCGGTCACCCTGGGCAGTGCCACCGCTGCCAGCTCTATGGCCACGCAGCGGCTAACTGCTCAGCTCCCCCCAGGTGCGTTAAGTGCCTGGATCCACATATAACGAAGGAGTGCACTCGCACTCCCGAATCCACTTCCCCCCCTGCCTGTGTGCTTTGCGGCCAGTCCGGCCACACAGCAGTCCGGCCACAGGGGTTGCCCGCGCGCCTCGCACTCCACCGCTAAGAGGGCCGCGCCTAAACCGGCGCCGCCGCTCACTCCCGCTAACTTTCCGCCGCTGCGCAACCGGGGTCCCCCGGAAGCAAAGCCCGTTCAGCGGACGCCTACTCCGGCTCTGTCTTGGAGGCAGCGTCCGGCCGTCCCGCCTGCACCTTTCCGACCTATCCCAGCTCCCGTAGCTTCCGTAGGGCCGTGTCCTGCTCCGTCATCTGCACCTCAGTCGTCGTTGGCTGAGAACATGAAGACCGTGTTCGACGTTATTCAAAACGTCGATATAAACGAAATTTCCGTACTCGCACGCAAACTGCGAGCCGCCCCCTCTCCTCAAGAGCGTTTATTTGCGTTAGCCGAGCATCACTCGCTTCTAAGTTCGTTATAATTTTTATTTATTTTTGTATAAATTCGTAAATAAGTAAATTATAATGTCTAGACCCGCAAATCCCGCGTCCGGTCGTATAAAAACCCAAGGGCTTATCCCTAGTATCTTTTAACGTTCGTAGCCTTAGCACCAACCTTCCTGAGCTCAAACTGTTCCTTCAGAACAAAGAACCTGACTTATTGCTTCTCCAGGAGACATGGCTTACTCCAAACCGTTCCTGGGGATACGCTATTCCTAAGTACGCGTTTACTCGCAACGATATGCCCAACTCCAACGGTTTCGGCGGCACCGCTATATATTACTAAAGAGGCTTCCATTGCTGTCCTCTCCCTACCCCTCCTCTCCTCAACATGGAGGCCACTGTGTGTAGATTGGCTATGACTGGTCATCCGACCATCATCATAGCTTCAGTCTACATACCATGCGGCTCCAGACCAACCCGCAGCGACTTTGACGCCATTCTCGCCCTCGGCCATTCAGTCATTATGTTCGGAGACTTTAACTCCAAACATACTGACTGGACGTGCCTATCGACCAACACCAGCGGTATCGCTCTCCTCGACATCACTAACTCACTTGACTTAGACGTCATATCCCCATCACTCCCACTCACTATCCCAACAACCCGATCTACTCTCCTGACATCCTCGAATTTGCAATTATCAAGCGAATCAAACTTGATCTCAGGTCCATCGAACCGCTCGATGACCTAGGCTCCGACCATCGCCCCGTCTCCCTCGTGCTAGGTACGCCTAACGATAACGTCACCTCACCTAAGACCTTCACCAACTGGAAAGGCTTTAAAAATACGTTAGTTTCAGCCTTAGAGGCCCCGAACTCTCCGCTCGTAATTTCGCCCGACCAATTAGATAGCCCGGTTAAAATAGATTCATTAGTCAACACCCTCACTGATGCTATCAACTCAGCCATCAGCGACAACGAAATTATTGCTAAGCAAAGCAAACCCGCGCTTCCCCTAGCCGTTAGCAATCTCATTAAAGCCAAGAACGCGGCTCTCCGGAGAGCCAAGAAATATCCCACGCCCGCATATAGAACAGCTGCGAATCAGCTTCAACGTAAAGTTAGGTCTCGCCTCGCGGAACTCCGAGACGCTCAGTTTAACGATCTTATGGAGAATATCTCCCCGTCCCACCAAGCGTATTATCGAATGGCCCGAGCCTTACGCGTAGACACCGCCTCTCACGTTCCTCCTCTCACTCGTCCCGACGGCACTATTGCCTTCGAAGTCGAAGAGAAAGCCGAATGCTTCGCCGACAGCATAGCGGCACAATGTTCGCCCAGCACGCAACCCGCGGATCCCTCCCACATCCAGGTGGTGGAGGACGAAGTTCTCCGCGGAGAATCTCTCCATATCACCGACGACCCCGTCACAGTCTCTAATGATGAAATCTTGCTTCTCAGTAGAAAGCAAAAGTCCAAAAAGGCTCCGGGTGCGGATGGAATCTCAAACCACGCACTTAAGCACCTGCCCCAGCAGGTGCTTACCTTGTTAGCTATCATCTTCAATGCCTGCTTCGACCATAGCTACTTTCCAAAAGCCTGGAAAGAAGCGACAGTCATAAGCATTCCCAAGCCGGGTAAACCTCTGAACGTCCCGGCTAATCACAGACCCATCAGCCTCCTCAAGGCAATGTCTAAACTTCTCGAAAGAGTCATACTCTCTCGAATGCGGAACCATCTGTTTCCAACGGATGGCGACCCTCTCATTATTCCCCACCAGTTCGGCTTTCGCGCTAAGCACTCCTGCCCTCAGCAAGTCCATCGAATCGTCGAGTACATACTCGAAGGATTCTCTCAGCATCGTAAAAAACAATCGCGGTTCTCTTTGACGTAGCCAAGGCTTTCGATAAAGTCTGGCACAGCGGTCTCGTTTTTAAACTCTATAAAATAGGACTACCGGTTCGCCTAGTCAGATTAATCGCGTCGTTTCTTAAAGACCGTACGTTTCGATTCAAACATGAAGGCACGCTCTCCACGCCTCGTCCCATAAAGGCTGGAGTCCCGCAAGGCTCAGTCCTCGCCCCTCTGCTGTACACCGTGTACACTAACGACATCCCCATCCCGCCGAAAGGCGTCGAACTCGCCCTCTTTGCAGACGATACCGCCCTTTACACTAAAGGTCAATCGATCCCGTATAACATCACCAGACTCCAAAAGGCCGTAAACGCCCTCGGTGTTTTGTTTCAAAAATGGCGTATCGATGTCAACCCAGAAAAGACTTCTGCTATTCAATTCGACCACAAACGTCGTAATCGCCACAACGATCCCCACGTTCGAATGTTAGGTATTCCCATCCCCTGGAAGCGCAGTATCAAATACTTAGGCGTCACCTTAGATCAGACGCTTTCTTTCAAGCCACACGTCGATAGAGTAACGAAACTCGCGCGTTTCTACTTAAGCCGCTTAAATAGTATGATAGGTAGAAAAAGTAAAATGTCTTTTAGAAATAAACGTACGCTTTATAAGGTCTGCGTTAGACCCGTCATGTCATATGCTTCGCCAGTCTTTGCCCACGCCAATCCCTCCGTCCTGTATAAGCTGCAGGTAGTTCAATATCTCTTCTGCCGCAGGGCCACAGACGCACCTTGGTATGTGCGCAACGCGGACCTGCACAGAGATCTTGAACTACCTACAGTGCAACAGCACCTCAAAACACTCTCAGAATCGTTCTTCAAACGCGCCGAATCCCATCCCAATCATCTTGTTCGAGATTCAGTCTCATATACTGCTCCTGTGTTAGATTCGAAATTCAAAGTCGCTAGGCCGAGAAACGCGCACACGGGCGAACCTACGCAGTTAACTTTAGCTCTCGAGGCCCTTCAGGCCACAAATTCTAATTCTAACGTAAATCCGAATTAATGCAATTTTATTTTTATTTTTAATGTTTTTAATTATTTACTTTTCATTTTTGAGCACCTTCAGTGCTATGTAAATCCCAGCGGGTGACCCCTTAAGGGCCCCGCTAGCGCGGCCTCTTTCTCCAATTGGCCGTCGCTCAGATGAAGGCTGAGTGGCAAAAATGCACGAGCCGACAGGGGGTTTTTTAGTGTGTATGGTTCTGGTAGGCGTTTTTTTTTTTTGGCTAAGGGCTAAGGGCTGCGTCGCTTCGTGTGCACGTTTCTCGGTCTAGCTACTTTGAATTTCGAATCTTAGACAGGAGCAATATATGAGACTGAATCTCGAACTAGAGGATTGGGATGGTATTCGGCGCGTTTGAAGAACGATTCTGAGAGTGTTTTGAGGTGCTGTTGCACTGTACGTAGTTCAAGATCTCTGCACAGGTCCGCGTTACGCACGTACCACGGTGCGTCTGTGGCCCTGCGGCAGAAGAGATTTTGAACTACCTTCAATTTTTGCTGGACGGAGGGTTTGGCGTGGGCAAAGACTGGCGAGGCATATGTCATGACTGGTCGCTTATAAAGCGTACGTTTGTTTCTGAACGACATTTTACTTTTTCTACCTAACATACTATATAAGCGGCCCAAGACCTAGCTCGTAAATTATCTCTGTAGATATTGCCGGACCTCGCAGGGAACCGTCTGCCTACGTAAACGGAGGGGTCGCCGGCGATACGCATACACGAAGACAGCGATTTGAACCTCATAGACTGCACTGTACACTAGTACACAAGTGTCTATTTCGACTATTTATTTATAACTACATTTATTGCTATGACGGCCTGTTTGGTGTGGAGTTAAATAGCCTTGCCTTCCATGCCAGAGGTCCCAGGTTCGAATCCTGGTAGGGGCTGATATATTATTATATTTGCTTTCTAGTCATGGATGTGTATTTACGTTTATTGAAGTTTTTTTATAATATTTATATATAAAAAAAATATCTATGTGTGTTAATATATTCTTAAGTTTATTTATCCGTTATCTAGTATCCATAACACAAGTTCTTAATGATACTTAATTTGGGCTAGAAAATGTGGTGTGATTGTTAAAAATATTTATTTATTTATTGCTTTGTGCCAAAAGACTACGAGTATGATAGTACAATCTTTTATCTTTAATACTTGTACTACTTACAAGTTATTACATCAATGTCATTCTGTCTATTCACACTTATCAAAAACTCACAATCACAAACTCTGCATATTAAACGCACGCAACACTTTATTACTTAAATCACTTTAATTACGCAACTGTTAATATACAGTAAGACATAAAAGACATACCCTTAATTTTCTCTACATCTAAAATTTACTCTTCAGTAATTTTTCAGTAAATTCCTTTTATCCACCAATAAGTGAGACAGTCTACACTACCTTCTGACATTCGCGAATTCTAACAGAGATAATTTAGTTGAAGTTGACAATGTAGACATTTCATATAGATGTAGATTTCATGAGCTCTGGTCATGACACCCTCGGAAACACCACGATTTTTAACGCCAAATTATGATTCAAAGAAAGACATTTCCATAATATCGATCAATAGCAGAAGTATCAATGAGAATTGGAAAAGGTTCGTGACTTCTATATCTGACTGGAAAATACCTGTCGATGTCATTGTGCTAACTGAATGTTGGACAAACAAGGACCACTGTTCACCGTCACTAACTGACTATATATCATTTTACACAAAAAACAAACATTATCAAAATGACGGAGTTGTAGTTTACGTAAAGAAAGATAATTCTTTCCACATGTATCGAACCTATATTTTCTGAAGGCAATTGTCTAATGCTAACTTTATCACATGAGTATACTTTGATTTGGTCGTATATGACACCATCCTTGAAAAATACTCACAATTAAATTAATTCTCTCGACTTATTAATACAACAAATAAAAACCAAAAATATTACCCTATAAAATATAACCCTATAAAATATAACCCAACAAAACCACCGATACTAAGGCATAAGGTAAAAGCAGGAATTACCAAGATATTTTAAAGTAAGTATATATTAATTAAATAATCAAAGTATTACCATGTTCCGTATTTTTCTAACTTTATTTAATAAGGTGACCTCAAACTCAATATGGGATTTTGACCTACTAATGGTCAGAAGTACACATTAAAGATTAACTCATGAGTAATCTTTTCCCTCTTAAACTTCCCTAATTTTAAATCTAAAAATCTTGTAAACAAAATATGAAATAACTTGCGAGAAATCAATCATAAGTTTAATTAATTTTGTTTTCTTTTGAATATACCAATGTCAATGTCAAAAAAAATAACAAACCTATATAAAAATTATAAATAATTAAGTCGAAAAAACGACCTCGAATGAACCCTCAAGTAATTGACGTTAATGACGGATTAGTTTTGACAGTCAATCAACATTCTGCCAGTTCTTTTTTTCACATGACGAGAGTGAATCATAAAAAAATCGGGGAAAGATATATTTAAAAAAATATCTTACGATGTTAGGAAGGACTATATATTCAAATTAATGAATGTATGATAATCTATATTTATTGCCCTTTAATTTGGTATACAGACTATTATTATAGTAGGTCATGTTTTTTAGTATTGCCTTGTAAGTATATTTTTGAAGCAGCCATCTTTGTTAAAAACAACGGTCATTATTTTACTCAGGTAATGGATATAACAAGGCCAACACGACATGGAAACGTCTTATTTCAAATGCACTGCCACGTTTAAAACTTTATAAGAGGCAGTGTTATGCCATGTGTGTAAAGATATATAACGCTGTACCTAAAGAATATAAATTGTTGGACATATAAAATTCAAAACATGTTTTTAAATGGTTACTCGAAAAAAACTTTTACACTTTAAAAGAATTTCTTAATGTCAATAATAGATTATATCTTAAATAAATTGTTAGTTATAAAAATGTTGTATCAGGGAATGGGAAATATTACTAATAAAAAAAATGCTTTTTGCACGCCCTCTGGTGTGGTAAAATATGTATTTTCTATCTATTTAATTTTAAGGCCTAAATCTGTACCTACCATATTTTAAGCAAATAAATATTTGATTTGATTTGATTTGCTGTATTTTATTTAAATTAATTTGTTAACATTTTTTTTATTTTTACCTCAACTTTACATCGTTAGTTACCATAAAATCTTCAATTACGGATATTTCCTTCTTGTGACAAAATTATGTCTTATATATAAGCGGTTTTTTATTCAAAAATATATTTTTTGGTAAACTTGCCACATTTGTCATCTATTATATATAACTGTCATAAAAACTGTAACAATATTTTTCCGCAAAAGAACGTTAAACCGAGAAACATAATTATTTTGACGTAAGAAAAAAACATATTTAGCGTTTCCTCGTTCGTATTCGTCAAGAATTTGCGCTCACTTTTGACTGAAATTTAACATCTAATTAAAGTTAACTTTACAGAGTTTTAAAAGCAAGCAAAATGCGTGCTTTCAAATACAATACGAACGATACGAAATGAAATTCTATAGGGTGCGTGAGGGGCGGCGCGTCGCTAACAAAATCGAAGCATTCACGCGCAAGCAACTTTCGACTTAATGCTGATTCATAATGGAACATTTTCGACTGAGCAACCTTAGGAAGATTTCAAGGGTGTGGTCACTAGGCGACATTATCAATATCCATTTTACATTATATCTTTTCGTGGTACACACTGAGTAACAAATGCATACCTGCGTACATTAACTAATCTTTCATGAAAATGTGTATTTTTTTTAGTAGAATACCGCTAAAATACCGGCAATACTTCATATTTGCAAGCAGTTATTTTGCCCTTTATTTATTTTTGTAGTGTTACTATAAGTTATGATTAGCTGTAGGTTAGGTAAAGTGTTTAGTAAGAGTGAAAAAGCTTAATAATAATCTATTATACTAGAATAGATGGTATGACCACCTGCAACTTCTCTACCATGTTTTATATTGATTAAGGTGTCCCGCAAATACATACAGCAAACGACGAATGGCCACAGTATTGATCGTGAATACCAAAAACCAAATTTATATAAGTATTTAAAACCTGAATATTATAACAGTCTTCGTGTGCAGCCCCTGGTTTATCAATCAAAAGATACTACGTCATTCATTCATCAGTAACGCTGTTTTAACGAATGTAAGAAGAAAGTTGAACCTTCGATACGAAATCAATAAATTTCTGATGTCATGGGAGTGATTAGTAACGAACTTAAATTCACTATGCGAAGAGGCATAATGTAATTAAGAACGTAAATCCCTTTTTTGGATGCTATTGCACTATGATTAGTTTCACGATAACTAAATAGGAAGGTAACTCTATTGATGACGTGTGAATAAAATTCAATTCATCACAATGGATTTTCAAGATTAGGTTTACAATTAACATAATCTTATTATAAGGACATTTACTGACTTACATTCGGCAGTGCAGACAAACTCCAGTTATCTGGGCTCTGTGCACGAGACGCTCCGCGGCAAGTTGGCGGTCATCCGGCTCCGTCTATGCGAGCGTTGTTCGGAAGTTGTCATGCAGGACTAGCGACACTTTAAGCTCACACATCACAACACAACTAACATTAGAAACTGCGAAAGGGTTAAGTGGGGCTGCTTATCGACCAGGTTAAAAGAAAGATCCACTCTCCGTGTCGGTAGCACTGACGCACATGATCATATCACAAAACACTGGCTTTGTCCATCACTCATCGCGAACACTCGTTATTGTTAAAACCGCCAACAAGCAAATCACTCACAACTGAACTCTACGAGATGATACAAGCGACTGACTGACTGAACTATGTTAAAAACAAAAATATTCATTTTTAAAACAATTTGGCTTTTCGGCAAGTACTGACAAGCCGCCGCCCTATGCTCCGACACACAGTACTTACGGCCGCGAACATCACAGGCGCCCGGCCGGCTAGAGACGCTCGCACGTGCATTGCGCTCAGCTTATGTGTGGTAAGAATGACGACTCACCAAGAGCGGGATGATGTTGTATGTAAGCTAATTCATGGATTTATATAAAGGAATGCCGCCGTGTCTTGGGGTTTGTTGGACGAATTCTACAAAGACACGCAACGTAGAACAATTTTGGGATTCATTGTTAGAGATACATAACATACATATGTTGCAAGGTTTGTTATTATTATTAAGTTTATTTGAATATAATTAAAATATAGGTATATCTCTTATTGTTAGTGTAAAAACTCATATTTTATCTAATCATATAAATATATATTACATATATAAATAGCTATCAATAATCTTATATACTTAAACGATATATAATGTAAAGCCAACTATCTACTAATTATATTAGTAAATAGGTACTAATCCATCTTATTGCAGTTCAACGTACAAACAGCCTCGCGTATATCCATTTATTATTAGATTGTCGCACGGCGCGTACGCGCAAATCTGGTTGGGCGGGGGCTGCGCTGGCGGCCGGTGGTCGCGTGCGCCTCCCTCGATCCTGTGTTGCCAGATCAGGGGATTTTATATTTTTAATATTGTTATAATTGTAATAATTAATAATCGCACTATGTTTCTTAATATTTGTATGCAGTACACACTAAATTTGTTAATCTGTCACACTTTCCAGCCTCAGGCTAGCTGGAAGAAATTTATTTTAGAAATAAGCTGTGCCTTTGTACATTATCTTTCACTTATTTTTAGTTTATTTTTTATATTTTCTAATGTGTGTACATAAATTGTTAAATAAATAAATAAATAAATATGTGTGAATCGATGGAGCTTTTGCAAATTATCTTGTAATTCGGTGATTTCTAATAAAACTAATAATTTACGAAAAATCAGTTATTCTCCATTCATAGTAATCTAACTTGGTCAGGTTTTCTCTTGACTGACCTTGTCCACTTTTATCAGTAACTTAACAAAATGATAATTACTTTTATTATTTTCTTATTAATATTATCTTGTAAGAAAAAAAGTAAAAATCAGCTGAAAAAATAATTTGGTAAGCGAACGAACGTAAATGTCAGATTCATTCGTTTATTTGGTTCATAATGTAATATCGTATTTAAATGTTTAACTAAGAGGAACGAACAAAATTGTTTTAATTTCATTTTATCTTTATTCCAACTATAGCAAGCAACAAGTTTTTAAATGTTTTAGCCACATTTAGCGGGTGTTCAAATCAAATCAAATCATGTTATTGATTCGTACTGTATTAAAAATATATGTATTTCGCCGTGGGCTTCAATAACCTGACAGATAATTAGAGTACACAAAGTGGTTTAACATGGAGTCCTATAACGCATAATTTTCGAGATATTCAGTAACTGGGTTTGTGGCATGCGTAAGAGCATTTTTGAGGGTGCCTAAAAGATGTACAAGAATAAAAAAAAATAATGTGTTAAGTTATTATAAGCTAAAAATTATATTACTATACGTGTGACTTTTCGATAAACTTTAGTTATAGAACATTTAGAATATTCCACTGTGCATCGACACTCGAGCGGCGGTGGCACGGACCAGCGAGCGCGGGGACCTCGCTTCACCTCCGCTAGAAGGAACAGTTGCAATGTTTTGTCTCCTTCTAACGACTGCCGGCCAGCGCTTGCGACTGCATTCTTCAGCCTTCACCTCCGCGAGAAGAAACGGCTGTAACGGCCGGTTTAAGTGGTTACGTCATTCATTCATCAGTAACGCTGTTTTAACGAATGTAAGAAGAACGCATCTTCCACCTGCCTCCCGTGTGAGGGTTGGAGGGGGAGGTTGTTATTGTTTGTTAATTATTGTTTGTAATAAAAATAAAGTAAAAAATATAAGCAAAAAAATAATAATTTGGTAAGCGCACGAACGTAAATGTCAGATTCATTTGTGTGTGACGGTTGTCTATTTCGACCTCTTTTTGTCAGTAAATTTTATTTTTTTGTTGTTCCCGACGTAATTTTAAACTAGGAATTACGTAGTGTCGGAGAACGGCAATGTTTTGATTTGACAAGTCAGTCACGAAAAATTATCCATCAAAGCAACTTGAATCTATTTATTTATTATTTTCCGAGTTTATTATTCCAAATTACATAGTTAAGATATTTTATTATCGATAATCAAAGTTCTTTTTAAGAAACCTATATTTATTTTTTACGTTCACGAGTGTGCGTAGCCAAAATTGTTGGTAAGGATTCTCATTCATTAAAATTTATTTTATTGTTATTTTTTCTTTTCAGATCAAATTTAATTGTATTAATATTTCTGTTCTATTTTGTGTGACTATTTTTTATTTCAATTTTGTTTATATTTTTCTGTTTGTATTTACAGGCATTTTTGTATATTTTTAATTTTACCGAAAAAATAAACACAGAAGAGAATTTTGTGTTTTATTGAAACTACGCTACATACTGGCGCCCGAATATTCAAACGTAGTTTATGGAGAAGAGAGGAGAAATTGCAACAGAAGGAACAAAAGGAACAGAAGAATTGCAACATTAAAAATAATTTTTTTATAATTATTATTGAGGTCAGGCATAAAACTTTATTTGTTACCATTTTCAATCATTAACATTCACTATAATATATTTATGTATGTATCTACTATAATATATCTACTATAATATATCAAAATACTGCTAAATTATTCAGACATTTAAGTTTCTTTAGTTTCTTTCGTTATAATATCCTTGAAGAAATTTTCTGAAGACACAACATTTATTCTATAACCCAGTAATTTCACTATTTAAATAACATTTCTATTCATTTTAATTATTGCTAATTATCTCACGGCGAACATAAGCCGATTCTTTGTGTCTTATTTTTTTTTTTCTCTATGCACCTCATTATCGTTTGGCTATACCATTAACATTGACGTTGGTCAAAACTTATAATTAATTATCATCATCGTAGTATTAGGTTAACTTTTTGTGTAATTTATTTAATATTTGCAATTCTTATTTTTTTGTTCTCAATTTTTTTTTTTTTTTTCAAGCGGTTTGCAACTTGTAAAATTAAGCCTTCTGCACGAGCGTTTATTAAGGTAACTCGTTAAACTAAACCATACCTATGTGTATTATTTATACACTTGAATCACTTTCCTGTGAGAATTATTTTCATATGTTTATTACATAAATATTTTAATTACTTCACAAAAGACCCTTGGATTTTATTTAAAAGTCAATGTTTCACGACTGGCTATGATTTTCTTTTCTTTCCGGCATATTTATTTCAGTCTTTAACTGAAACTTGTTTATAGTAATCACCGTGCGGGAGTTAGCGACACGTTAAAGAAGCCATAAGCTATTAATATTTTCAGCGGATGGCAACTATTAAAGCCTTTTGCCGTTGCGTTCAACTCTATTGAGTTGACTTATTTAGGATACGATTCCTCATAAGCAACTCTAACTGCATGACGTTTTATTTCCAGTAGTTGGAATAAGACTAGTATGATAGAGAATGTATGTTGTAATTATAATGTACGTTGATGGAGTTGAACGATGTATATTAACATTGTATATTCCAGGAACATGTTAAAAATTCTATCATTCATGAACCATGTAATTTAAGATAATTATTTAGGATTTTTTTTTTTTTTTTCTCTCTCTCGTCTGTTTTGTTTTCTTTTTCTATTAAATAACTTGTTGATATGCAATATATCAGTATTATTTTTTTTTTTCTCATATATACAGGATGTTTTTTCAAAAAAATTCTTCTATAGGATGTTAATATTAATTTTCATTTTGCTTTTAATTATTATTTTTTTTTTGATTGTTCTTTCATTTAGCAGATTAAATATTAAAATTCGATATGTATATGCGGTTTATTTTGATTTGGTTTGAATTTGAAATTTTACTAAAAAAAATCTTTCAGATTTTTTTTTTCCCGGCCCCCGGGGTATTGTGACGGTTGTCTATTTCGACCTCTTTTTGTCAGTAAATTTTATTTTTTTGTTGTTCCCGACGTAATTTTAAACTAGGAATTACGTAGTGTCGGAGAACGGCAATGTTTTGATTTGACAAGTCAGTCACGAAAAATTATCCATCAAAGCAACTTGAATCTATTTATTTATTATTTTCCGAGTTTATTATTCCAAATTACATAGTTAAGATATTTTATTATCGATAATCAAAGTTCTTTTTAAGAAACCTATATTTATTTTTTACGTTCACGAGTGTGCGTAGCCAAAATTGTTGGTAAGGATTCTCATTCATTAAAATTTATTTTATTGTTATTTTTTCTTTTCAGATCAAATTTAATTGTATTAATATTTCTGTTCTATTTTGTGTGACTATTTTTTATTTCAATTTTGTTTATATTTTTCTGTTTGTATTTACAGGCATTTTTGTATATTTTTAATTTTACCGAAAAAATAAACACAGAAGAGAATTTTGTGTTTTATTGAAACTACGCTACATGTGTATGTAGTTGATTATGTAATATCGTTCTTAAATGTTTTAGTAAGATGAACGAACAAAATTGTATTAATTTCATTTTATCTTTATGCCATTTGTAGCAAGCAATAAGTTTTTAAATGTTTTGGCCAGATTTAGCAGGTATTCAATTCAAATCAAATCAAAAAATTCTTATTATATTAAAAATATATATGTATACAACACTCTACACCTATAACGCATAATATACGAGATATTCAGAACAGTTACAAATTTTTTGTCTCCTTTTATCGACGGACTGCCGGTCCGCGTTTCTTTCTTTCTTTCCACGGTTAGGGCGGACATTGTGACGCCACTGTCGATGCTACGAGCCTCTGATAGCTACGAACACCATAACGTGCAAACTACGAGCAACGAAACGTAGCGCGTAGACCTGCAGACATCAGTTAAACCGGGATTTATAAATACCAAGAGTCAGTAATTTGGCTCTACCAAATAGTAGCAATATAGCCATTCTGAGCACACAAACCAATTTGTAGAGCTGAGTGATATAAAAGTTGAGAAGCGACAAATTAAATAAGACAACTGATTACACAAAATGTCCGCTCAACATTCACTCACTCGCCTCGCTCACCTCAAACCCGCTAACAGAAACACGAGTCTAATTCTCCACCTATGTTTCAAGTAGGTAAGTGATAACTTCCATCCAAGTAGAGCGCCATCGTATTCAAACCGACATGCTGCCCAGCGAAACACAAACAATCGTTAAGATAGAGAGAGTGTAAAAAATCTTTAGAATTCACTAACAATGATTCCGTTATGTCTTTAATTTTATCTGAAAATCAAAAGCTACAAACAGTCATGAGTACAATGAAAGAAATGCAGAGTCAAATGTGTGCTGTACAAAATTCAGTCTTGTTTGTGTCCAGTAAATATGATAAGCTTCTAGTTAGGTGTGAAAACTTAGAAGAAGCACGGCTTGCCGACAAAGCTGTCTTGAGAGCAGGCTTGAATATATGGATCTTACCAGTAAAATGTCTAGTATAGTATCTAATGAGAAACCTTCCGGTAAATAAAGGAGAACCTAAAGACGGCCTTTGCAACGCTTTACAGTACGTTCGCAATACTGTGAGCATCCTAATTAAAAAAGAAAACATTAGAAACTTGCACAGACAAAACACAAGTAAAACAAATAACAAACCTGTTCGGTGCACGAACACTATGTATTGCTAAGCATCATAAGCATTTCTGAACTTTTCCCTGCCTTCCTTTGAATTCACAATATTTCTGCTCGCCTACTGTGACTCGTGCAAATTTTATGGACCTTGATTAAGCTTACGTTTTGGCTGCTACATATATCGTATAACATGTGCGTTTATCACAACTGTGATAATAAAAGCTTTTAAAAATAGGTTATTATGGCAATTAAAATAAGGAGGATGGTAGTGCCCAGGCGTCTCTGAACAAAATAAACTTATACCAGTATGTTTATGTTCTTTTGTAGTTGTTATTTTATCATCTATTAAGTAAGAATAAATTACTATCTACCTATTCTTATTGAGTAAAATTATCAAAATCAATGATATAAAATGATGATATTTTCCAATTTCAGGAAAGGAATAAATCCTACTTGCTAAGGTTTCAGGTTATTTGACAACGCCATTTAGCAGTTTTAGTCCGTGTTAATACAAATATTTTGCATTACGTTTCTTGTCAATAGTTCATATAAAAATTAAAGACGACCAGGTTGGTCCAAGCTATTTGAGAGCGACATCTAGTAATAGCTTGGATTTTGAGCTTTTTCCGAGTCACGAATTTTTGTATGGAGATGGTCAGTCTATAGTTATTTACTAGTCTCTGGTAATACGGACCTAACCTACAATCATCTCTATTCTGAGCTCACGTTCTCCATCCTTTTGGTAGATCATGCTCCATCTTTTTATTTGACACTCTTATTGTCTTTTATCATTTCTATCTCAGGGATAACGTCTTTCGTCTATTTTGCTTCGTTCGTTCTCATGACGTGTCTAGTCCAGTTTCATAATAGCTATCTCATTTTCTGTAAAACGTCACTCACCGTTGTTCTTCCTCTTTTTTATATTTTCAAACTCGTTCGCCTGTTTTGCAACTTTATGTTCAGCATGCTTCGTTCCATGTTGCGTTGGCCATCTGCAAGTATTTGATTGTTTTTGTTTGCCGCAGACCAAGTTTGTCACCCACAGTTTACCCTATTTAATTGACTTTTAATATTTTCTAATTTGTATTGGACTGCAAGGTTTACGTTGTGAGCAAAACCCGGGAAATCGCGCCACGTTGTTCCCCGCCACAATATTTGCCGCATTGTCAGTTATTATTACTGATATTTTGTTTGGAATGCCTCAATTCACAACTTCTTCAAGTTATTACAAAAAATGGATTCTTGATGTGTGTCGTTCGTCAAATGTTGATAGACATTTGTGTTTTGAATTTGTGTGTGACAAGCTTCTGGAAGCCAGGTGTAACGTGGACCATATCTCTAATCCCTTATAACGACCCATTGTACTTCAATAGTAAGATTTTAGTCCTCCAAGGGGAGCCCCAACGCCCTTACATTAACTGACGGACTAACACCTATGTACCTAGAGTGAAATAGAGAAGGTCAGTACTAATTATTGGTTAATTAGCTATAAGGAGTGAGTGAACATTATCAACTTGGTGGGTTTGTGTCGCGGTTTACCGATTGCCGACTTGTACGATACAGGGCCTCAATCGCATCCGACACTTTGTCCCAGCT
Source organism: Marasmarcha lunaedactyla (assembly GCA_923062675.1). Lineage (NCBI taxonomy): Eukaryota > Metazoa > Arthropoda > Insecta > Lepidoptera > Pterophoridae > Marasmarcha > Marasmarcha lunaedactyla. The sequence continues at coordinate 16,325,583 of OV281364.1, read as the reverse complement.
ACAATGGCAGTACAACTGTAGGTCATTAGCGTACAGCTGACATGAGCAAGACAATGACGGAATTAAGAAATTTTGAAAAGAGCAATGGGGATAGGATTTCACCTTGTGGTACACCAGCGCGCAGGTAAGACCAGACAGAAATAATTATTTGGTACAACAACATATAATTTGCCAAAAGACGAAAGTCATTTCATACACTTTCATTGCTATAAATGTTATTAAAAGGCTTATTATTATGGGAACGAAAAGAAAAACATACAACGAACCTCTCGGGCTCCGCCGACGTGATGACAGCTCCATCGCGACGAGTTGCACCAGCTGCTCCACCGAGGAGATGCCATCCGATGACAGCCACGTCGCGAAGCACCGCCGCGCCGACTGCGCCGCCGACGTGACGTGGTCGGATGACAGCCGTCCGTCGCTCCACTCCCGAAGCTCCACTGCCGAGGCCCCGCTGCCGCCACCGTAGCGCGCCGCGTTGCCGATGCCCAGCAGCAGGTTCTGATCATCTGAAATAAGAATTCCCGCAAAGTATAATAATTGATTAGATACCTAACCTAAAGCGATTACATCTATGAGTAAAACAGTTCAAACAAACATAAAATGTTTGCCTCCGTTTCATTATTAATAATGGATTAAGTTAATGTAAAAAATAAAATAAAGATAATAAAAGTGGGCAATACACTGAAAGCAAATTAAGTAAAGAACAAAAAAGTGTTGACTTGGGAAAGCATTCAACTTCTTCTGAATCAAAGTTTTAGTTGTGGCTTCGGTTTGTGCAGTGTGCCCCATAAGTTCACGCTCGTCAAGTTCTTTTTGATTTCATTGAGAATTTAAGACCTCTATCTCAGTTTGTAAGTCATCAAGCCTTGTTCTGGATAATTTTGAAGACGATTCTGCTGTTTCGATGTTAGAAATGTCCAGCTGAGAAGATAACTTATTTGTATAGTTTTAAACCTTAGTAACTTGGCCTTATGTTGAGCTTTTTTAAATTTCATAGCCGTTAAAGGCTTGGAAAACGAACATTTTTCTTTTTCGTGTGTCAAGAAAAAAATGTATATAATAATTAAGCCTCAAAGTAAATAGATTTAAATTGTATATGGGTAAGTTAATAACCATCGTCACGATGTAGAAGAAGGAATAAAACAATTGTGTTCTCACGCTCCTCTTGTCGGCGAACACAGCGCAGTCAGCTGGCGGGGCTGCGCAGGCGCGACGACGCGCGGCGGCACTCGGGCTGGGGGACTCCGCCGGCAGCAGCGGTCGAGCAGCAGGGCTTATACGATCAATGCGTATACAACCTGGAACCAGTCGGCGCAGACGATTAGTTTGAGAATCAATTACCTTTATTGCACTTGGCCTTAAATGAGGATGTAACTGTGTTTTTAATTAGGATCGGCCTTCGGTGGAACAATGAATAAGCTAACAATTAAATCACTGCGGTTAATATTTGTCTGATAACAATCATCTTCGGATATACAATTTTGAAGACGATTCTGCTGTTTCGATGTTAGAAATGTCCAGCTGAGAGGATAACTTATTTGTATATTTTTAAATCTTAGCTACTTGATCTTATGTTGACCTTTTAAATTTCAGAGCCGTTAAAGACTTGGAAGATGAACATTTTTCTTCTTCATGTGACATTAAGAAGAAAAAAGTGTTTATCATAATTTAGCCTCAAAGTAAATAGATTTAAATTGTATATGGGCAAGTTAATAACCATCGTCACGATGCAGAAGAAGGAATAAAACAATCGTGTTCTCACGCTCCTCTTGTCGGCGAACACAGCGCAGTCAGCTGGCGGGGCTGCGCAGGCGCGACGACGCGCGGCGGCACTCGGGCTGGGGGACTCCGCCGGCAGCAGCGGTCGAGCAGCAGGGCTTATACGATCAATGCGTATACAACCTGGAACCAGTCGGCGCAGACGATTAGTTTGAGGATCAATTACCTATAATGCACTTGGCCTTAAATGGGGATTTAATTGTATATTCAATTAGGATCGGCCTTCGGTGGAACAATGAATAAGCTTATAATTAAATCACTGCGGTTAATATTGGTCTAACAATAATCTTCGGATATAATGCACAAGTTGGTCGCTAGAAGTTAGATTCGATAGGATTTTAATAGCAAGGAAAGGGTAAGAACAAAAAAGGGCAACTTACTTAATGAAAATGTTGTCACAAAAGATTCTTCGGAGCGGTCTTCCGGAGTAGCGGTGTCCACACACTGCGCACCAACTATTTACCTCAATACAAACCTTGAATCCGAATTGCACCCTCCTATTGCAACTGCGTCGTTTCCTTTGTCTCGGACAAGTGACTGTTATCTACGACGTTGGTTTTTATAATAACGTTGGTTAAAATAACGTAGCAGGGTGGTGCGGGTCCCGCTAGTGTCTAAAGGGTGGTCGACTTCTAGACAGTAACATGGTCATTAGTATAACATAGTCAAGTAGGAGATTATTAAAATTAGTCAGAACATTACATTGGTCCAAGTTGCATGAACTTAAATCAACGAAAAAAAGTGTTGGGATATTTTCTGGAATGTCGGTTGGTATATAAAAAGTAGAGTTTTCATTAGACAATCCAAGAGTGACGAACTTGTCACTTGGTGAATCTATCAACATGTGAGTCAGAGAAGTTTGATAATTAAGAATATAATGAATAGCTTTGCTGTTGTATGAACAATGCATGTATTAACGTTGTAAGTGCCTTGTCTCCCGCGCATCCTGATGCCAGCAACGCTGTCATTAGTGTAAATGGTAAGGCAAAACTACGCTTCCGTTAGCGATTGGCAACCTAATCAAAGCAATAAACGTGGCTCTCTGAAGAGCTACGCTCTACTTCACCCTCGCCTTTAGGTTAGCTGTGTAGTAGCTTCTTTTTTTACTTGTCTGTCTTATCACTGTCTAAATATAACAATAGTTTACGGCACAAAAGTTTATAAAGAAGGAGAAGAAATAAGGCAGAAAGATGAAGCGAAAAAGCTCATACAATTGAAACAAATAAAAATTATAAAAGCGCGTAAGCAATTAACGGATAGCCGAGAAACGTGTAGCACGCGCGAGCATTGAAAATAGACTGGCGCGCGGCGATCGGGGGAGTTCAACCAGTTATGCGCGCACTCTCTACTAATAATAAATGGATTTACGCGAGGCTGTTGGTACGTTGAACTGCAATATGATGGCTTAGTATTTTTTAATATTAATAAATAATAATAACAAATATTTCTAACAATCACACCACATTATCTAGCCCAAATTAAGTATCATTAAAGAACTTGTGTTATGGATACTAGATATTAACACACATAGATATATATATAATATAAGAAACAAACTTAAATACACATCCATGACTAGAAAGCAAATATAATAATATATCGGTTGGTTTGAGTCAAGATGAGTAGGTGTGTTAGTGTGAGTATTGTTTGTGTGGGTGTTACCATGCGTTTGAGTGGCAAGAGATATGTTTGAGAGTGTGTGAGTCGTAGGTGGCATGTGTGTTGTGGTGTCTGAATTGTGCAGTGTATAGGCTGGTTTTATTCGATATAAAGATACTGTCACTTTTGTAATAATGTGAAAAACTTTTTCCCCCCGTGACATAACCTCATATGTCAGAGTAAGCGGGTTTCAAGGAACCACCTATAGTGACATCACGCAAGAAGATGGGAGACAATAAGCTAGGTCCTTAAAAATAAATGTGGGGCGCTTGCCGTGCAGTGACGCTGGTGATGGCTGAAGTGTTCTCACTGTGCTGTGAAGCCGAGAAATGAAGTCTGTTAAGTATACGGCTTCCTCGATTTCTGATTGGAAAAACTTGCCGGGCAGACGAAGAAGTTCTCCATCAATCATTTCAGGGGATGATGTCTGAAGGTCCTTTTTATAAGCGCTACGTACGCCTAGCAGGAAGAGTGGGAGAGAGTCTACCCAGTTCGAGGAGGAGCGACAGACAATAGCTGATTTCAGCTGACGGTGAAATCTTTCTATCATTCCGTTTGAGGCGGGATGGTAGCTAGTGGTGCGCCTATGCTGAAACCCTACCAGCTCTGCCAAGATCCTAAATAGGCCGGATTCAAACTGTCTTCCACGATCAGTCACAATGTCTCTCGGGCAACCAAAGCGTGAGATCCAGCCACTGATTAAGGCCTAGGTCACGGATTCGGCTGTTATGTCTTGCTAAGGTATTGCCTCAGGCCATCGCGTAAAGCGGTCGATGGCTGTAAGGCAATAACGGAAGCCTTGGTACAAGGGGAGGGGCCCGATGAAATCTATGTGAACGAAAGTGAATCTGGACCTAGGAAGTTTGAAATTGCCAACTGGCGAAGAAACATGGCGTGTGATGTTGGAGCGCTGGCATGGTAGACAAGCACGAACAAATTTGCACCAGTCTATCGGACGCCTAGCCATACGTATCTGTCTGCACCTAATTTAGCTGTCGCTGTAGCCCCAGGATGGCTGAATGAGTGAAGGTTCTGCATCACTTGCCTTTGAGGTTCATTGGGTACGTACGGTTTGTGCTTTGAGTTGCTGACATCGCAGAAGAGATCCATATTAGCGCCAGGAATTTTAAATTTCTTGATGTGAAGAGATTTTTCACTTTTGAGAAGCTGCTTAAACTATTTGTCTTGACTGAGGGCAAGTGTCTTGTGATCGACAGGACTAGTGATTTCATCTACGCGAGATAGTGTATCGGCAATAATGTTGTTCTGTCCCGAAATATGCCTTATATCCGTGGTAAATTGCGAGATGAAATAAAGGTGTCGCCACTGCTAAGGTGAACAATTGTCTTTTCGAGAGAGGAAAGCGAAGGTCAAGGGCTTATGATCATGAGCATGAGCATGTGGCGCAAATGTTCCACACTGTCGTAAGTGGCTAATCGTTCTCTGTCGTAAGCTGAGTACTTTTGTTGAGCTGGCGTCAGCTTGCAAGAAAATAATGCCAACGGTTGCTACGCGCGACGAGAGCAATCTTGGCATTACAATTGGGGTGGGCAAGCATAGTAGCTTGACAGAGACTGTCTTTGCAGGCCTGGAATACTTCCTGCTCCTCCAACGCAAAATGGACAGGGTAGGAACCCTTCACCGAACCTTTCAGAGTTAAGAGGAGCTTGGTGTTGAGCCGTATGAGAGACAAACCTGCGGTAAAAATTTACCATGCCAAAAAACCTGCGAAGTTATTTTGCCGTTTATGGTGTCGGGAAGTCTCTGATGGCCTCGACCTTGGTTTCTAGAGATTTGGCACCTTTGGTTGATACGGTGTAGCCTAGGAACGTTACTTCCGAGGCACCAAAGACGCATTTAGCCGTGTTAACGACCATGCCATACTGCTGGAGTCTGCTGAAGTCCTGATGAAGATGATGCTGGTGGGTTTCCTGGTCTCTAAAGAAGATCAGGAAATCGACAAGAAAGCTGTTAACAAAATCCAGACCTCTCAGCATTTCATCCACAGATCATTGGCAAGATTGTCCAGCATTACAAAGCCCGAACGTCATGAACGGTGTGGAGATTGCTGTCTTTGGGATATCATCCGGGAAGACCGGGACCTGATAATACACTTTGACCAAGTCTAGGGTTGAGTACACGGTGCATCCAGCAAGGTTATGGGAAAAGTCATGAATATGACGGATGGGGTATTTGTCGGGATCGTACGTGCATGTAACATACAGTTATCCCCACAGGGAAGCCATCGGTTGACCTTCTTCGGGGCGAGGTGGAGGGGGGAACACCACACTGACTCTGAAGGCCGGCAAGTTCCATTCTGCAGTCTCGGTTTGCATGCGGATTCGTTCGCACGTGGATCGCAGACGCTTTTTCCGCTCTCTAGTCCCCGCACTAGTTGAGCACCCCAAATTTCAGGGGTCGTTTTCACGACCCAGGCTTCGTACCGTATTTCCTAAATTTCATAGAAAAGTCGTTTTCACGACTAATCTTCGTTCCGCCTGCTGCCCGACGTCGCCGACTGCGTCGCCGTCGCCGCTCCGGCAAGATCTGCGTTCCAGAACTTCGAGTCTTCGTGTTCGAGTAAGTTATCCGCGTCGTTTCCAACCGCCCTACTGCGTGTAGGGTGGTTTTAGGAAGTTAGTCTTCGTTGTTAGGTTCATAGTATATATATTTATATATTGTTGTCCCTCCCCAACCCCCCCGCTATGGCTTCCCTAAGCTTTGACGAGATTAGGACAAAGTTATTAGATGGTCTCCATGAAGAGGGCATGTTTGTGCCCCCTGGAATGGTTCGTGACCTAGACAAATTCATCCCTCATTTCATGGCGTTATTGCCTACACTGGCCCCTCAAGCCACCCCACGTCCCCAGGCCCCTCAGGCCACCGCACTTCCCCAGGCCCCTCAGGCCACATCCGCCACTCAGACTACTCTGGTCTTAGGCCCTCCCGCGTCCCCTTCCTCCAGTGACATGGAGTGTGAAGTGGACGCCCCTCCGCGCCGCAAGCGCGCACCCGCGACCGAGTCATCCTCGGACGCCACCCCATCTGGCCCTGAGCCACCCTCCTTCACCCTTGTTAAGAAGCGCTCTAAGAAGCGCTCAAAACAAGCCCCGGCGTCTTCAACGCCCGTCCCGGTGTCTTCAACACCCACCGCGGCGACTTCAACGCCAGCTACCCCGGTGCATACAACACCCGCCCCGGCCTCTTCTGCCAAGGCCAAGGTCCCACCACCCGTGTTCCTTCGGGAAAAGGGTAAATGGTCCGAGGTCTCGACTTTGTGCAAAGAGCACAAGATCCACTACACCCGAGCGACCAACTCGGGTGAATCTATTAAAATCACCGTCTCGTCGATTGACGATTTCCGTGCTTTGATAAAGCTCCTCACTGATAAGCAATATGCTTATCACACTTACGCTCTGTCAGAAGAGCGTAAGTTCAGAGCGGTACTCAGGGGAGTCCCGTTCGAATTATCGAACGAGGCTATCCTGGAAGACCTGCAGTCCCAGGGCTTCCCGGCACTTGCGGTGCATAAAATGCACAGCAAGTACGGGAGGCAGCACCCTCTCGCCTTGGTGGTTCTCACCAACGTCCCCAAATCCAGGGAGATTCTCAAAGGGGTTAGCACCATTTGCGGCCTTTCTGGAATCTCGATCGAGGCGCCTCATCGCCGCGGTCATCCCGGCCAGTGCCACCGGTGCCAGTTGTACGGGCACGCGGCGGCCAACTGCGCCGCTCCGCCCAGGTGCGTCAAGTGCCTGGTCCCTCATTTCACAAAGGAGTGCACTCGCACTCCTGAAACTCCCTCTCCTCCCGATTGCGTGCTTTGTGGCCAGTCCGGCCACACCGCAAACTACAGGGGCTGCCCCCGTGCACCCCGTTGTATGCGTACTAATTCTAAGAGGGCGGCACCCAAACAGGCCCCGCCCCTTTCTCAGGAAAACTTTCCGCCGCTGCGTAGCCGGGTTCCTCCGGCTGCAAAGCCTACCCAGCCCAAGCCTGCTCCAGAGAACTGGAGGCACCGACCCGCTGCACTAGCGAATCCCATCCCGGCTCCTCGCCCATCCAATATCACTCCTCATCCCTCCGTAGCAGACGATATGCGTATCGTCTGCGACGCTATCAAAAGTGTCGATGTTAGGGAGATTGCAGTCTTAGCCCGTAAACTTAGGGCTTCACGTACTCCGACAGAGCGTTTGCTAGCTCTGGCGGAACATAGTTCCCTTCTCAATTCATTATAGGTTCATTTAAATGAATTGATCCCTAAATTATGCTTCGGCCGACCTCCGCGCAGCCCCGGCTTCACCGGAGGCTGCCCCGAACGGCCACCAACTCATGTCCCTTTGAGCACCTTCAGTGCAACTTTCACTACAGGCGGAAGACCCGCTCGCGGGTCTCCGCCAGCGCGCCCAACTTCCCGACGGGTGTCGCTTCCGATGAAGGCTAACAGTATACGCTTACTACAGCCAACAGGTGGTTTTTAGTGGGTAGGTGCCATTCTGGTGAGTCCCACATAACCCCCCCGCAGAGGAATTTACCTGCGGGCGGGTATGCATGACGCATCTTCCACCTCCCTCCCGCGAGGGTGCCTCGGCAGCAAAAAAAAAAAAAAAAAAAAAAAAAAGTTCCATTCTGCAACATTATATCGATTTCTGACTTAGCAGTTTTTAACTTGTCTAGTGTTACTTTCGATTGTCTGTCTGTATAGAAATAAGCGACCGGAACCGGGGCAGCCATCGGCCGCCGTCACCGACAGCCCTCGCCGTTTCCGGAAAATGCACAGGGTTTGACACATTTTTTTTTGTATCGTTGCCAAATTTATAATGATAATGTTATAATGACAACAGTTAGGGTGATTCAGTGTTGCTGCAGGTGCACGGGACCGGGATCGCGCTCGTTGCCGGTTACGCGAAGAAGAACGGGTTTTAAAACTCACCATGCGATCCACCTTTGCTGTTAGTGCGTGGACTTGCCTGGTCAGATCTGCAATTTGCTGCTCTTTTCCCGATGATGCCTGGACTGCTGCGAGCTGCGGCGCAGGAGTCACGACGTCGTGGCTACGGTCTGCAAGCTCTGCGACCTCCTCCAGCGAGGCCTTTGCCTGCGAGGCAATGATGGTCTGCGTACTGCTGGGCTGCTGAGTTCATCCGGGACGCCTGGTCCCGCCAAGTTCTTGAGATGTTGCAAAAATTGTACGGTTCGCGGTCCCCTAGTTCTTCGTGGGTGAGGAGCGGCTGCACCTTCCAATTTCGAGACTTCGACAATTGTTTCACCAGCGCCGTCTTTAGCCTTTGGTAATTATCCGTCGTGTTGGTGTCCATGATGATGTCTTCCACCTGAAATGGAATGAAATATTTATTTCTCAACATTGACAATTACTTGTTCTTATTGACGTCAAATAAAACACGACTCTACCACCAGCTCGAAAACCTTCGTCAAGAAGAACTGGCAAAAACTTCACGGGTATATTTTTTTCAATAAAAATTTACAATATCTATTTATGTCTATTTAAAATTATTCTTATCTGCATCTGTTAGCTCGGCAAGTCTCCTTCCCCCCAAGTATCCAAACGACGAACACCCTCAAACGGCACCCGTTCACGAGTTAACGCGGGATCCAGCCATCGCCCTCCTCAACTATATTGGAGGGAAGTGAGCGACCCATCACCCGACCGCTACCATAAGGAGACGTACTTTACTGACAATGACGCTTTAGATGTTCATCGGGACGAAGAACTTGACGAACAAACAGACACATTACACATATTTTGTTACACATACTAGTAAAATCCTGTTAATGAGGGAATTTTAACCCAAATAATCGGATAGTTTATAATATGCTTTAGCGCACAACTTCTGGTTTGCAGTTTCTTTGAATTTACCAATAGGAAGACCTTGGATATCCTCAGGAACCTTATTATAAAAGCGTATACATTGACCCATGAATGAGTTAGTGACTTTATGAAACCTACTATTGTGAGCTGCCAGCATGTTTCTTCCTCTTGTGTTAACATTGTGCAGATCTTTTTTTCTTTTGAACAAGGATATGTTCTTTTTTACATACATTAAATTTTCTAAAATATATTGTGAATGAAAAGTAAGTATATTTATTTTCTTAAATTTACTTCTAAGTGACACCCTTGGACCGAGCTGATAGATTGCGTGAACAGCCCTTTTTTGCAGAATAAATATAGTATCGATGTCGGCTGTACTCTCCCACAACAGAATGCCATATGTCATGAGGCTGTGGAGATAACCGAAATAGACTAATCGAGCAGTTGTTTCATTTGAAATTTGTCTCATTTTTTTAACAGTAAAAATCTGGCTTTAACAGATGGCGACCCCCTCATCGTCCCCCATCAATGAAATAGCAACACAGGGCTTAGAAAAGGTAAAGGGCGGTGATATTGCACAAAACACTGAGTGAATAAAAGTAAGGAATAAAAGTGCTAAGCGTGATCACATGTCTAACTAACAACACAGACCAATAGACATCATTTCCGGAATCAGAAGAAATTCCAGCCAAGAAGTCAAAATAAGCGAAGAAGATGATCTTTGGGAGAATGACTACAAGACTACAATAAGAAATCCCGGCGGCGCTTATGCTGTATTTCTTTTAAGAGAAAAAGCTTACAATATGGAGAATAAAGGCAAAAAGCTGCACCAAGGCTATTGCAATACAATTACAAAAACAATTTAAAAAGACTAAAAACCTACGACAACTTAGAGAATTAATGAATTATTATTTACAAATAGGTCCCATGAGAAAAGTAAATAAATGGACTATTCGTAGAACAACAGCAAGTATTACACACCCCACTATCCTGTTCAAATGAACATCGCCGACAACTAAATTACTAGTGGTTTTAATGACAACTCATACAAAGCGAACGATTGCAGCAAAATATATATATTTATAATATATACTATCGATTTGGTGTACTGTCTATGTAGCGTACCATCGATTTGGGGTACTGTCGATACATTAAACCGTCGATGGAACGTTTTCGATACAGCGACCGTCAATGTAGTGACTGTCGATATTATGAACTGAACCCGTGTAACGCAGCTCACAGAAACATTTAACATTTAAATATTTATTATTTCACTTTTAACCATTAGTTCATTTGAATTTAAACATACGTAATTTAACTTCAGTGTGTTCAGTAGTCACATCCTATCTCAAAGATCGAATATTTCGTTGTAGACACGTAGGTACGCTCCTCAGGGCTCGCCCCTCTCTAATACACCATATACACCAACGACATACCCAATCCACCAAAAGGCGTCGAACTCTTTTCCGATGACATCGCTCTTTCCACGAAAGGCCAACGCGTCCCGTGTCTCATCACCGAACGTACCGCGCAACGACGACAGTTGATTACGCTTTAGTTTTGATTGGTGAAATGGGTGAAAATATTAGCACATAGATTAGTGCAATAAACAGGACTTATTTAGATTAAGCGTTGTGCGCGAAACCTAGTTTTAGTGACTGTTGCAGAAACAAAAATATATTTAACTTATTATGCATTTCATTTGTTTCTCATTTGACTCTTTGTTGTAAGTGGAATTTAAGCCTACAGTCGGCACCGCATCGGTAGTCGCAGTAATAATTACAATCACTTTTAATAAACAAAACACCTATGATTCATGATGTGCATGGGTTCGAATGCCACGAGGAGGGTCGCACGCGCTTCTACCGGAGGTGGACATAGTGAAAGAAATGTAAACGAACATGACACGCCTTATATCAGCAAAAACTACGAAGAACGTTCCCATATCTAGAACAACTAGCGCCCCTAGCTTTTAAACCAGCAGTCATAGTGTTGGAGGTACGGAGGTAACATGACGTATTCGACCACAGAAAATAGAAAAAACAAACGTTGTGGTGGGATGGCCCCCATAGGTTATATCAAGAAAACCAAACTGAACTCTACGAGATGATACAAGCGACTGAAATGGGTTAAAAACAAGAATGTTCATTTCTAAAACGATTTGGCTTTTCGGCAAGTACAAACAAGCCGGCGTATTCTCCGACACACAGTACTTACGGCGGCGAACATCACAGGCCCCGGCCGGCTAGTGACGGTTGCACGTGCATTGCGCGCAGCTTCAGTATGGTAAGATGACGACTCAGCACGACCGCGATGATGTTGTACGGTAGTTCATTCATGGATTCATACAAAGGAATGCCGTGTCTTTGGAATTTATTTGACGAATTCTACAAAGATTCGCCCCGTAGAACAGTTTTTGATTGATTAGATTATATTTAAGTGTAGTTAAGGCATAAGGTAACTGCAAATTATTACCGAGATATTTTTAAGAGCTTAAGGTTTGAGTCTTCAAAATGAGAATATCAAATCATAAAAACAGTGGAAACTATATGTATATTGACCTACGACATTTATTACTATGAGCTCGAAGTTTGAACTTTAGGAATCTGTAATGATCTAGTCAAGTTTCCAGTAATAATTTAAGAAATAAAATAAGAAATTAGATGAAAGTATTACCGAGGTATAGACCGTTTTCAGGTATTACCGCGAATGTATGAAGCTACTACCGAAGGTAGAAAAATAATGATTCAGTCCAAATTTTTTTTATATTTAAGCAATGTAACAACAGAAACAATATGTGTAGTAACTAATTTTAATAAGATTCTGGATCATTAATTATTATTAGTGTCGAAGTTGTGCCGGATTCCATGCTCATTATTATTTTTTGCTAAAAATGCTATCTATGCTATAGTATAATATAATTATACTATATATAATGCTATAGTACTAACATTATATTTCCTACCATCGGTAATAACTTCATACAATATTCAGAGTTTAAAACAATACTCGATGTAATGTAATAATTGGATTCTCGCTCCGATCGCCACGCGGTGCGGACGTGCAAGCCCCGTTCTCCGTTGTTGGTCCCTTCCCGATATTCCGTGGCGCTCAGTGTACTGACGTCACGGTTTAGCGTGTTGGTTCCGTGCTACGGTTTTCAAGGTTTTTCTACTCCGTCTGAGTGCTTTCGAAGTGCGATTTTTCTTTGCGACTAAGCCCCTTAGTCTTCAAAGTGCTGTGCTAAGTTGTGTTGTGCTTGTGCTGAGTGCAGTGTTGTGCCCAGCGTAAGTAGTCTGGTTTCAGTGCAAAGGATACTTAACGGTGACAACGAATTTGTACTGAACCAGTCCTTTTATTTTTATTTTATTTCTCTTCTCTATTTTATTTATTTTTCTATTTTTCATATTTATTTTTATCATATCTGTATATCTGTGTTTTCGTGTGTATTTGTCCTTTCTGTCGGTAAAGGTTGACCCTAACGCGGTCAACTCTTTACCTGCGTACCCTTTTTAGGTTTCTAGGTAGCGGCCTTCGGCGTACTACTGTTAGTTTTAAGTTTTTCCTCCCCAGCCCCCCTACCGCTGGTAGGGAGGTTAGCCGCTAGGATTTTGCTAGGTTATAAGGAACTAGGCATCTTTAATTATACATTTATTTATTAATATTAGTGCCCAACCCTCCCTAATGGATCCGCTAAGCGCTATTAACGCGTTCACCCAGGCGCTTGCTGCGATAGGCGTCTACATCCCGAAAGACATCATAACGCAGGCCTTGCAGGCATCAATCGCGTCCCCGGCCCCTCAGGCCTCAACCCCGGCCGCTCAGGCCTCAACCCCGGCCCCTCAGGCCTCAACCCCGGCCCTTCAGGCCTCCAACGTCGAGACCCCTCAGGCCTCCAACGTCGAGACCCCTCAGGTCTACAGCTCTTCCTCGTCTCCCGCCTCGTCCGAGATGGACTGCGAATCGGTCGCATCCTCTCACGCGTCGCGTCGCAAGCGTACCGCTCCGGGAGCGACTCCGAACCCGCGTCTGATACGTCGTCAGATGCCGTCACCTTAACCGGCTCTCCTGAGCCCGCGTTTCAACTTGTCGCCAAACGCTCCAAGAAGCGCTCGAAGAAAGCTTCGGTATCTTCAATACCTGAGCCCTCCCCGGTGTCTTCAACACCAGCCCCCGCGCCGTTAAAATCGCTTGAAGTAACCGCGCCTCCGTCGGTCCCATCGAAGCCAGCGACGCGCTGCGCTCCCGTCCCGCCGAAACCTCAGCTCCCTCCGCCCGTCTTCCTGCGTGAAAAAGCGCGCTGGACCGCGGTTTCTTACTTGTGCAAAGAGCACAAAATTAATTACTTAAAAGCAACCAATGCAGGCGACACAATTAAAATCCAGGTCGCGACCGTCGACGACTTCCGCGAGTTCACTCGGTTACTTTCTTTAAAACAAATAGCTTATCACACCTACGCCCTCCCGGAGGAGCGTAAGATCCGCGCAGTACTACGGGGCGTCCCGTTCGAGCTCGAGAACGAAGAAATCCTCGAGGACCTTAAGTCTCAGGGTTTCCCGGTCACAGCAGTGCACAAGATGCACTCCAACCGCGGTAGGCGTTTTCCTTTAGCATTAGTAATCCTGTCAAATACTCCCAACTCGAAGGAGATTTTCAGAGAGGCTCGCACAATCTGCGGACTCTCGAACATCTCCGTCGAGCGTCCCAACCCCCGCGGTCATCCTGGGCAGTGCCACCGCTGCCAGCTCTATGGCCACGCAGCGGCTAACTGCTCAGCTCCCCCCAGGTGCGTTAAGTGCCTGGATCCACACATAACAAAGGAGTGCACTCGCACTCCTGAATCCACTTCCCCCCCTGCCTGTGTGCTGTGCGGCCAGTCCGGCCACACAGCAAACTACAGGGGTTGCCCGCGCGCTCCGCGCTCCACCGTCAAGAGGGTCGCGCCTAAACCGGCGCCACCGCTCACCTCCGCTAACTTCCCGCCGCTGCGCAACCGGGGTCCCCCGGAAGCAAAGCCCCTTCAGCCGACGCCTACTCAGGCTCTGTCTTGGAGGCAGCGTCCGGCCGTCCCGCCTGCACCTTCCCGACCCACCCCAGCTCCCGTAGCTTCCGTAGGGCCGCGTCCCACTTTGTCATCTTCACCTCAGCCGTCGTTGGCTGAGGACATGAAAACCGTGTTCGACGTCATCCAAAACGTCGACATTAACGAAATTTCCGTACTCGCACGCAAACTGCGAGCAGCCCGCTCTCCTCAAGAGCGTTTATTCGCGTTAGCCGAGCATCACTCGCTCCTAAGTTCGTTGTAAATTCTTTTATTTTTGTATAAATTCGTAAATAAATAAATTTTAATGTCTAGACCCGCGAATCCCGCGTCCAGTCGTATTAAACCCAAGGGCTTATCCCTAGTATCTTTTAACGCTCGTAGCCTTAGCACTAACCTTCCCGAGATTAAACTGTTCCTTCAGAACAAAGAACCTGACTTAGTCCTTCTCCAGGAGACATGGCTTACTCCAAACCGCACCAGGGGATACGCTATTCCTAAGTACGCGTTTACTTGCAACGATAGGCCCAACTCCGACGGTTACGGCGGCACCGCTATATATTACAAAAGAGGCTTCCATTGCTGTCCTCTCCCTACCCCTCCTCTCCTCAACATGGAGGCCACTGTGTGTAGATTGGCTATGACTGGTCATCCATCCATCATCATAGCTTCAATCTACATACCTAGTGGTACCAGACCAATCCGCAGCGACTTTGAGGCCATTCTCGCCCTCGGCCATTCAGTCATTATGTTCGGAGACTTTAACTCCAAACATACTGACTGGACGTGCCTTTCGACCAACACCAGCGGTATCGCTCTCCTCGACATCACTAACTCCCTTGACTTAGACGTCATATCCCCCATCACTCCCACTCACTATCCCAACAATCCGACCTACTCTCCTGACATCCTCGACTTTGCAATTATCAAGCGAATCAATCTTGACCTAAGGTCTATCGAACCGCTCGATGACCTGGGCTCCGACCATCGCCCCGTCTCCCTCGTGCGAGGCGCGCCTAACGATAACGTCACATCTCCTAAGACCTTTACCAACTGGAAAGGCTTTAAAAATACGTTAGTTTCAGCTTTAGAGGCACCGAACTCTCCGCTCGCGATTTCGCCCGACCAATTAGACAGCCCGATTAAAATAGATTCGATAGTCGATAATCTCACTGATGCTATCAACTCAGCCATCAGCGACAACGTAATCGTTGCTAAGCAAGGCAAACCCGCGCTTTCCTTAGCCGTTAGCAATCTCATTAAAGCTAAGAACGCGGCTCTCCGGAGAGCCTAGAAATATCCCACGCCCGCATATAGAACAGCTGCGAATCAGCTTCAACGTAAAGTTAGGTCTCGCCTCGCGGAACTCCGTGACACTCAGTTTAGCGATCTCATGGAGAATATCTCCCCGTCCCACCAAGCGTATTATCGAATGGCCTGAGCTTTACGCGTAGACACCGCCTCTCACGTTCCTCCTCTCACTCGTCCCGACGGCACCATTGCCTTCGAAGTCGAAGAGAAAGCCGAATGCTTCGCCGACAGCATAGCGGCACAATGTTCGCCCAGCACGCAACCCGCGGATCCCTCCCACATCCAGGCGGTGGAGGACGAAGTTCTCCGCAGAGAATCTCTCCCTATCACCGACGACCCCGTCACAGTCTCTAATGATGAAATCTTACTTCTCATTAGAAAGCAAAAGTCCAAAAAGGCTCCGGGTGCGGATGGAATTTCCAACCACGCACTTAAGCACCTGCCACAGCAGGTGCTTACCTTGTTAGCTATCATCTTCAATGCCTGCTTCGACCATAGCTACTTTCCAAAAGCCTGGAAAGAAGCGACAGTCATAGGCATTCCCAAGCCGGGTAAACCTCTGAACATCCCGGCTAATCACAGACCCATCAGCCTCCTCAAGGCAATGTCTAAACTTCTCGAAAGAGTCATACTCTCTCGAATGCGGAACCATCTGTTTCCAACGGATGGCGACCCTCTCATTATTCCCCACCAGTTCGGCTTTCGCGCTAAGCACTCCTGCCCTCAGCAAGTCCATCGAATCGTCGAGTACATTCTCGAAGGATTCTATCCGCATCGTAAAAAATCAATCGCGGTTCTCTTTGACGTAGCCAAGGCATTCGACAAAGTCTGGCACAGCGGTCTCGTTTTTAAACTCTATAAAATAGGCTTACCGGTTCGCCTAGTCAGATTAATCGCGTCGTTTCTTAAAGACCGTACTTTTCGATTCAAACATGAAGGCACGCTCTCCGCGCCTCGTCCCATAAAGGCTGGAGTCCCGCAAGGCTCAGTCCTCGCCCCTCTGCTGTACACCGTGTACACTAATGACATGCCCATCCCGCCGAAAGGCGTCGAACTTGCCCTCTTTGCAGACGATACCGCCCTTTACACTAAAGGTAAAAGGATCCCGTATAACATCACCAGACTCCAAAAGGCCGTAAACGCCCTCGGTGTTTGGTTTCAAAAATGGCGTATCGATGTCAACCCAGAAAAGAGTTCTGCCATTCTATTCGACCACAAACGTCGTAATCGCCGCAACGATCCCCACATTCGAATGTTAGGTATTCCCATCCCCTGGAAGCGCAGTATCAAATACTTAGGCGTCACCTTAGATCAGACGCTTTCTTTCAAGCCACACGTCGATAGAGTAACGAAACTCGCGCGTTTCTACTTAAGCCGCTTAAATAGTATGATAGGTAGAAAAAGTAAAATGTCTTTTAGAAATAAACGTACGCTTTATAAGGTCTGCGTTAGACCCGTCATGTCATATGCTTCGCCAGTCTTTGCCCACGCCAATCCCTCAGTCCTGTATAAGCTGCAGGTGGTTCAAAATCTCTTCTGCCGCAGGGCCACAGACGCACCTTGGTATGTGCGCAACGCGGACCTGCACAGAGATCTTGAACTACCTACAGTGCAACAGCACCTCAAAACACTCTCAGAATCGTTCTTCAAACGCGCCGAATCCCATCCCAATCATCTTGTTCGAGATTCAGTCTCATATACTGCTCCTGTGTTAGATTCGAAATTCAAAGTCGCTAGGCCGAGAAATGCGCACACGGGCGAACCTACGCAGTTAACTTTAGCTCTCGAGGCCCTTCAGGCCGCAAATCCTAATTCTAACGTAAATTCTAATTCTAACGTAAATCCGAATTAATGCAATTTTTATTTTTCATTTTTAATGTTTTTATTTTTACTTTTCATTTTTGAGCACCTTCAGTGCTATGTGAATCTCAGCGGGTGACCCCTTAAGGGCCCCGCTGGCGCGGCCTCTTTCTCCAATTGGCCGTCGCTCAGATGAAGGTTTTTTAGTGGGTATGGTTCTGGTAGGCGTCGGGACGAGTCCCACATAACTCCGATCGCGCGCGCGGAGTATGCGTCAGAGCATTTTTTATGTCCTCCTGCCCTTCCCGTGGAGGGGAACCAAAAAAAAAAAAAATGTAATAATTTGAATTACTCAGCTTTGAGCTTATAAAATTTTAAGGTATGGTTTCGTATTAAATTTAGTTTTCGCGTACATACTAACTCTGTTTGTCTTCATAAAGGATAAAAAAAATCAGATTTCTCTTGTGAATTTCACACCACGGAGCTAGTCATTCATGATGTTTACTTAGTAATTTACCAATGACGCAATCGTTTTTCTTGCTGTCATATTAGTTTCACAAAATAACCAAACAAAACCACTGATACTGTTTGATGCTATTACTAAGTATGCGACGGATAAAACCTCCAAAAAAAAACCCTTGTAGCTATAAATAAATTAATAAATATTTCTAATAATAAATGGATTTACGTGAGGCTGTTGGTACGTTGAACTGCAATATGATGGCTTAGTATTTGTTAATATTAATAAATAAAAATAATAAATATTTCTAACAATCACACCACATTATCTAGCCCAAATTAAGTATCACTAAAGAACTTGTGTTTTGGATACTAGATAACGGATAAATAAACTTAACAAATATACAAGCACACATAGGTATTTTTTTTATATATCAATATTAGAAATAAACTTAAATAAACATACATACACATACATGACTAGAAAGATAATAAAATATCTGCCTCTATATAGGTTATATCCACACCATATATAGGTTATACAGTGTGGATACCACTCATGGGCAAAAAATGAAACCACAAGTAATAATAGTCCACAGAAGTATAACACAATCGAATATTACACGAAAAACCGCAAATTAAATAACTTTCATTTTCAAACAAAATAAATAGCGAAATAAATGCAGTATCAGTATAACACTCTGTTTAGACAACGTACCTTAGCCTCAGCAGAAGAGTGGCAACGATGCACACGCATGGCGCGATAGGCAGCACGGCGCCGCCATCTTCGATTGTTGTTATACGGTTTGCGACGTAATGAGAAAAAAATCACTTACTTTCATGTTTTTACTGCGCTTTTTTATTTCGTCACGATTTAACTGAACTGAAAATAAACCCAATCATGGCGCACTATCCTATACATTAAAATCATGTATGTATACTCTGCAGCACTGTAAAAATGCTGTTATCGCGGCATTTTGTTAAAACACACACACACACACAAAAGTAAAGTACCTAGTGTCAATTTCACCATAACAAATAAATACTGAATAAATTAAACTACCTAATAACCAGTTAACAATAATTACTGCACAATGCGCGAGCGCGAGCCGAGTATCAAAATCTCTGCAATAAGCACATGCGCAGTGGCCCGGAAGTCTAGCGGTGAACTGACGTGACGAGTGCGAGCGAGTGACAAAACATGACTTCCCAGTTGGCAAAAAAACATAAGTCATAAATAGTGCAATTGGTGCAATTGTTAGTATTCAATACTTATTTACAATTACGTACCTAAGAAAAGGAACTATGATAATCATCAATGCACTAAAATAAGAGTATGTTTGCGTTATTAGAGTTTTTATTATTATTGTTATTAACAATTAACAAATTATTTTAAGGAAAGGTCTATGTTCCTATTATAATGAATGTTTATTCTTTTTGTTTTTACGATTGAATTTATGAATTTTAACAGGAGCGATTCGACTCGTCCAGTCTAGGCGTAACACGTAAAAACAATTCATAAGATTTCACTGCCTACTTCTTTATTTATTTTATCTCTAATTACACATAATCATTTTTAATAAGAACGCTTTTAAGTACAGTTATGATAATTTTAAAAACACTATGTACTGAGTGATTAAAGCTAAACATTATAAACATAATCTCGAATCATTTTCTCTTTCAACTTATTTATTAACCGATTATTATTCCCTTTACAAAACAGTGGTAACTAACTGATTATAACATGCTATCTTACATACAACTTTAGAAAACAAGTTTGTCGGGTTATTGTCATTTTTCTCAAAAATATGATTTTGTACTTAGCTTCTTTTTACGGTAGGGCGGCAGGTGTGTCCACCCTGCACGCGCCCCGCTCAGGGGAATTCCCGCGCTCGGCAAATAACGCACTACGTGGCAACGTCGCATTTCTCCAACTAAGTACCTAAATAATGTTAATTCAAGTTCATTGACTTATTGACCTAGTGTAGCAAATCTACAGAGTGTGTCTCTACGAATTTGCTCAAAATTAAAACTCTGGTTTGTGACCAAATTACTGGACCGATTTCTTTAATTTTTTGTATACTGTTAGAAAAGGCGATAACAAGTATGAGGTTTCATTTATTGCCCATAAGTGGTATCCATACTGTATAAGTTATATAGGTTATATAAGTTGCTATAGTCGTGATAGAAACTGTAATCTATGTTTTGAAAAGTTAGAAACTTGGTAAAAAATAGATTTTACGACAGTGTAACCTTAGGAAGATTTCGAGAGTGCTTTCGTTAGGCGACGTAGTTTGCATATTATGTATTATAAAATCTATATCTGTTTGGCTTCAAAATAAACGTAATAAAAAAAAAACCCCGAAAAGGCTACTTTACAGTTTCAAATAAATCGTTTCTTTCTTGTTGGTATGTAGTTCTTGATATGACTTACGATAA
The DNA here is from genome assembly GCA_923062675.1 of Marasmarcha lunaedactyla. Lineage (NCBI taxonomy): Eukaryota > Metazoa > Arthropoda > Insecta > Lepidoptera > Pterophoridae > Marasmarcha > Marasmarcha lunaedactyla. The sequence goes on along the minus strand of OV281364.1, from coordinate 16,305,262 downwards.
TATTTGTTCCAATACACCAAACATTTTAGGGCGGTACTTAGGTTACGCGAAAAATCTTATCAGACAGCCACGCCGAAGTCACTTTTAAATAATTTCGATATAATAAGTCTCTGAAACTTTTTGCTGTAGAAATAGTTCAATTCTAGTTACAACTTGGGGGAAAACAATACTGTGTAAATTACGAGGCATTTTATTGTATTGGTGTTTTGAAAGCAAAAGTTATTAGATAATTAGGAATTTAAGGTTCGATTGCAAGTCGTAGCCAGCCGGTTTTATAAATAACCTATGAGTAAATTTTCAAATCATCTTAAGTCTGTAAATGACTTAGATCATTGAACATAGACAAATGAACCTTTTTAGAAGTCTATTCGAATTGACGCGTGCGTACATTTTAAAATTTTAAAATGTATCAACAGGTGGATTTTTATAAATAGGTATATATTTACTTGTTAGTGACTTTCATAACAATTCTAATATCGTTTGGTTTGTAATAATGATTGATAATTCTCATCATATTTTTGTTAACGTTTTTCAGAAGGGTTTTTGCATAAGATTTCAAAGCTAGAAAAACATTTTCTGACTTGGAATTACACTTCTATGTTATCTACCCTGATAGCTGGCTTATACGCCTTAAGTAGGTAGTTAAGTTGATGACTAAATTTTTAGTTAGAGCTTAAGTGTAAAATTACAGACAGTTAACTTTGTATTAGTCCTTATTATATATTTTCCAATCTACACTTATGAAATCAGAAAATTACCAATGTGGAATCAGAAAATTACCAATGTGGTAATGGTAATTGAATGGGCAGTTCAATCAAGGTAAAGTTCTTTCATTGTGTAAATCCATCACTTTGCTATAGAACGTTAAACCCAGAAACATAATCGCTTTCATATAAGAAAAAAAAAACATATTTAGCGTTTCCTTTTTCGTATTCGTCAAGAATTCACGCCTCGCTTTGTGACTGAACTTTATTATCGAATTAAAGTTAACTTTACACTGTGTACAGTGTATTATAAAGACGAGCAAAATGCGTGCTCTCTAATACAATACGAACGATACAAAATGAAGCGCGAAGTGTGCGTGAGGGGCGGCGCGTCGCTAACAAAATCGAAGCATTCACGCGCAAGCAACTTTCGACTTAACGCTGATTCACACTGGAACGTTTTCGACTGAGCAACCTTAGTAAGATTTCAAGGGTGTGGTCACTCACTAGGCGACATTATCAATATCTATTTTACATTATATCTTTTCGTGGTACATATTGAGTAACAATGGCATGTCTGCGTACATTGACTAATCTTTTATGAAAATATGTTTTTTTTAGTAGAATACCGCGGAAATACCGGAAATACTTCGTATTTGAGAGCAGTTATTTTGTTCTTTATTTATTTTTACTATAAGTATAAGTAGTGTGACTATAAGTTATAATTAGCTGTAGGTAAGGTAAAGTGTTTTGGTAGAGTGAAATAGCTTAATAATTGTATTATACTAGAATACATAGTATGACCACCTGCAACTTCTCTACAATGTATAATATTGATCAAAGTGTCCCGATAATACTGTATCCAAACGACGGATGGCCACAGTATTGATCGTGAACCCAAAACCAAATATAACCAAAACCTGAATATTATAACAGTCTTCGTGTGCAGCCCCTGGTTTATCAATCAAAGCATACTACGTCATTAATTTATCAGTAACGCTGTTTTAACGAATGTAAGAAGAAAGTTGAAGCTTCCATACGAAATCAATAAATTTCTTATGTCATGGGAGTGGTTAGTAACGAACTTAAATGAACTATGCGAAGAGGCATAACGTAATTAAGAACGTAAATCCTTTTTTTTGGATGCTATTGCACTATGATTAGTTTCATCAAAACTAAGTAGAAAAGTAAGTCTACTTTATAGATGACGTGAGTAGAGATGTGTTGATTTCACTTGACTATAAATTGTGACCTACATTACTAATCAAGCGTAGTATATAGTGATTTATGCAATATAAATTGAAAAGTGTTTGTTAATGTGAAATGATCTAGCTGAAAGTCAATGAATGAATAGTACCAAATAAAAACATTAAAAATGGAGGGCAGTACCTTCAATAATAGTACTATAACTACTCGTAGTCCTCCGCCGACGCCTGCTCCTCAACCTCCAGCGCTCTGTGAAGATGAAATTATTACCACTCCAGAAATCCAGGATTGGATGACTATTAATGAACAGTGCCTGAGTGAGGTATGCTCCATCGCAACTGAAGGAAAACTTAACTCGGACCAAAAACTGAGAATTAACAACCTTTGCCACAAAGTAGCTCATGGAACCTCCTAAATGGCAGTCCAATACCAGTCCCTGAAACTTGAAGCCGTCCAAGTCCACTCAACAAAACAAACCCTTAAAGAAAATCGTGACCTTTCTGAGAGACTCCATGACCTCAAACAGCGGATTGAGGAATCCTCAAAACCCGTCTCATCAACCTTCTCTTTCGCCGAAATTGTTAAAAAAGGGACCAACACCTTCTTACCGCCAAATAACCTGAGTTCCATTGCCATATATCCAAATGACAAGCAGAAGGCAAGTCGACACAAAGTCACTTGTTCAAAATATTATTTGTCCAGAGCATATGAAACTCCAGATCAGAAGCCTACGTAAGACTACGAATGGAGGTGTGATAATAAGCACTGAGTCCAAGGAAGACATAGAGAAGTTAAAACATTCGAGACAACTCAAGACATCTGGCCTTACAGTCGACGAGCCTCATAAGCGCAGACCTAGAATAGTAGTGGTTGGAGTGCCCACCTCGATTAAAGAAAAGGAAGTATTTACTAAACCTGGAGGATGAACTAGATGGTACATCACTTGAACAGTTCCTGTCTGAGATCAAACTGAGCCACAAATCAGGTAAGAAAGACATGGAGACCTGTAACTATGTCCTGGTTGTACCTGCTTCAATTCGCAAAGCCTTAATATTTAACCAAGGAATATTTGTGAATTGGTCTTCTTGCCCTGTAAAAGATTATACTATAGTGACAAGATGTTTCAAGCGCCATCACTACGGCCATGCAGCCAAGTCGTGCCGGGAGACTTCTCACACCTGTGGCCATTGCGGTGACCAAGGTCACAGTATGGACGTGTGCAAGGCTAAGCTAGAAGCCCCTAAATCTGCTACCTGCCTGCGCTTCAAAAAGCCATGCAACCATGCCACTGGCGCTAGTGACTGTCCAGCAAAAATAATGGCCGAAAAACGATATATTAATTCTATAGATTATGGAGGCGCCTTAGAGCGCTACGCGTTATTATTTTTCTCTGCATTTTATTCTTGTATATATTTATATAATGACTGATCAATTAATTAACGATTTAGACAACTTCTCATTATCCGAGTCGAAAGCTTGTGAGGCAGAGAGATATGCAAACAACATCTTTCTGCTTTTAAAAATACACTAACCATAATAACACAGAATATTCGTAGTATATATACAAATTGTCATAGTTTTTGTACTTTACAACAAAGATTAGATTTAAATCTAGATATAATTATTCTAACTGAATGCTGGTTAAATAAACGGCATAACTTGCATAGTAGCGAATTCAACTACAATCAAAATGATGGGTTGGCAGTTTATGTTAATAGGTAATTATCAAAATATCTCGGTAGTAGAACCGAATACACAAGACTGTAATTGATTACTTATTACAATTGGATTAGAATTTGCAATATTAGCTATATATAGGCCACCTTGTTTTAAAATTTGACTAATTTCACCTCTTCGCTTAACAATACATTGCAAAACTTAACTCATTACAAAAATATTATATTAATTGTGGATATAAACAATAACATTGTACCAGGAAATATTAACGACACTGCTCATGATTATTTAAACTTGTGTTTATTTCATGGTTTGAATGCCGCACACAATTCCCTACGCATCAAAGCGGGTCCTGTTTAGATCATAATATCATGACTAAGACAAACTTAGAAGCCCTAGTACTTGTCAACTCGTATAACCGACCGATCACAAAGCCGCAATAATTTCTTTAAATCGCAATTTACCTTAACATTCCGAAGCACGAGAATTTACAAAATTTAATATTAATAAACTTGACGAAGATTTAGGTACATAACATCAATTTCGACCCAGTTTATAATTATGCCGCTAATGTAGATATATGTATTTTATACGTAATAAATAGAGTCCAACATGCAATTCCGCGGAATACTCGTAAGATATGACTAAAAAATAGAAATTACAACATAAAGCCGTGGATAACTCCAGGCTTTATGCGCTTAAACTTACAAGTAACATACAAAAGAAACCGGAATTTTTGTAATAATCTTCTGAGAAAATACCTAAATAAATTATGCAAAATCGCAAAAAGTCGGTTTTTTTTTTGTTCCCCTCCGCGGGAAGGGCAGGAGGATAAAAATGCTCTGACGCATACTCTGGCGCGATTCCAAAGTTATGTGGGACTCGTCCCGACGCCTACCAGAACCATACCCACTAAAAACCCCCTGTCGGCTCGTGCATTTTTGCCACTCAGCCTTCATCTGAGCGACGGCCAATTGGAGAAAGAGGCCGCGCTAGCGGGGCCCTTAAGGGGTCACCCGCTGGGTTTTACATAGCACTGAAGGTGCTCAAAAATTAAAAGTAAAATAAAAACATTAAAAATGAAAAGTAAATAATGAAAACATTAAAAATTGAAAAATTAAATTTGCATTAATTCGGATTTACGTTAGAATTAGAATTTACGTTAGAATTAGAATTTGCGGCCTGAAGGGCCTCGAGATCTACGGTTATCTTCGAACGTTCGTTTGTGTGCACGTTTCTCGGTCTAGCGATTTTGTATGCCGAATCTAGGACAGGAGCAGTATATGAGACTGATTTTCGAACAAGAGGATTGGGATGGGATTCGGCGCGTTTGAAGAACGATTCTGAGAGTGTTTTTAGGTACTGTTGTACTGTAGGCAGTTCAAGATCTCTGTGCAGGTCCGCGTTGCGCACGTACCAAGGTGCGTTTGTGGCCCTGCGGCAGAAGAGGTTTAGAACTACCTGCAGTTTGTGCAGGACGGAGGGTTTGGCGTGAGCAAAGACTGGCGAAGCATATGACATGACTGGTCTAACGCAGACCTTATAAAGCGTACGTTTGTTTCTGAAGGACATTTTACTTTTTCTACCTAACATACTGTAAAGCCGGCCTAGGTAAAAACGTGCGAGTTTCGTTACTCTATCAACGTGAGGATTGAATGAAAGCGTCTGGTCTAAAATGACGCCTAAATATTTAGTACTGCGCTTCCAGGGGATGGGAGTGCCTTGCATTCTCAATTGGAGATTGTCGGGGATACGACTGCGTCTGTAGTCGAAGTAAACCGCAGAGCTCTTCTCTGGGTTCACATCGATACGCCATTTTTTAAACCAAGCACCGAGGGTGTTAATAGCCTTTTGAAGTCTGGTGACGAGACCCGAGGCTCTGCGGCCTTTGGTGTAAAGGGCAGTGTCGTCGGCAAAGAGAGCGAGTTCGACGACTTTAGCTGGGATGGGAATGTCGTTAGTGTATACGGTATACAAAAGAGGGGCGAGGACTGAGCCTTGAGGGACTCCAGCCTTTATGGGACGAGGCGCGGAGAGCGTGCCTTCATGTTTGAAACGAAACGTGCGGTCTTTGAGAAACGACGCGATTATCCTAACTAGGCGAGCCGGTAAGCCTATTTTGTAGAGTTTATAAACGAGACCGCTGTGCCAGACTTTGTCGAAAGCCTTGGCTACGTCAAAGAAAACTGCGATCGTTTTCTTTCGTTTCGGATAGAAGCCGTCGAGTATGTACTCGACGATTCGATGGACTTGCTGAGGGCAGGAGTGCTTAGCGCGAAAGCCGAACTGGTGGGGAATTATGAGAGGATCGCCGTCCGTTGGAAACAGATGGTTCCGCATTCGAGAGAGTATGACTCTCTCGAGAAGTTTAGACATTGCCTTGAGGAGGCTGATGGGTCTGTGATTAGCCGGGACATTAAGAGGTTTACCCGGCTTGGTTATGCCTATGACTGTCGCTTCTTTCCAAGCTTTTGGAAAGTAGCTAAGGTCGAAGCAGGCATTGAAAATGATAGCTAACAAGGTAAGCACCTGTTGAGGCAGGTGCTTAAGTGCGTGGTTGGAAATACCATCCGCACCCGGAGCCTTTCTGGACTTTTGACTTTTGATGTGAAGCGAGATTTCGTCATTAGAGACTGTGACAGGGTCGGCGGTGATGGGGAGAGAGTTTCTACGGAGGACTTCGGCCTCCACCGCTTTGATGTGATTGGGATTCGCGGGTTGCGTGCTGGGCGAGCATTGAGACGCAACGCTGTCAGCGAAGCATTCGGCTTTCTCTTCGTCTTCGAAGGCGATAGAGCCATCGGGACGAGTGAGAGGAGGGACGTGAGAGGCGGCGTCTACGCGTAAGGCTCGGGCCATTCGATAATACGCTTGGTGGGACGGGGAGATATTCGCCATGAGATCGTTCATCTGGGCGTCTCGGAGTTCCGCGAGGCGAGATCTAACTTTGCGTTGTAGCTGATTCGCAGCTGTTCTATAGGCGGGCGTGGGATATTTCTTGGCTCTCCGGAGAGCCGCGTTCTTAGCTTTAATAAGATTGCTAATGGCTAAGGGAAGCGTGGGTTTGCCTTTCTTAGCAACCTTTTCGTTTACACTGATGGCTGAGTTGATAGCATCAGTGAGAGAATTTACTAACGAATCTATTTTATCCGGGCTGTCTAATTGATCGGGCGAGATCGCGAGCGGAGAGTTTGGGGCCTCTAAGGCAGAAACTATCGTATTTTTAAAACCTTTCCAGTCGGTAAAGGTCTTAGGAGAAGTTACGTTAACGTCAGGCGGTCCTAGCACGAGGGAGACGGGGCGGTGGTCAGAACCTAGGTCATCGAGCGGTTCGATAGACCTGAGGTCGAGGTTGATATGCTTGACGATTGCAAAGTCGAGGATGTCAGGAGAGTGGTTCGGGTTGTCGGGATAGTGAGTGGGAGTGATAGGGGAGACGACGTCTAAGTCGAGTAAGTTGGTGATGTCGAGAAGAGCTATACCGCTTTGGTTGGTTGATAGGCACGTCCAGTCAGTATGTTTGGAGTTAAAGTCTCCGAACATAATGACTGAACGGCCGAGGGCGAGAATGGTCTCAAAGTCGCTGCGGATAGGTTTGGTGCCACAAGGTATATAGACTGAAGCTATGATGATGGTCGGATGACCAGTCATAGCCAATCTACACACGGTGGCTTCCATGTTAAGGAGAGGAGGGGTAGGGAGAGGACAGCAATGGAATCCTCTTTTGTAGTAGATAGCAGTGCCGCCGAAACCGTCGCAGTTAGGCCTATCGTTACGTGTAAACGCGTACTTGGGAATCGCGAATCCCCTGGAGCGATTAGGAGTGAGCCATGTCTCCTGGAGAAGAAAAAGATCTGGGTCGTTGTTCTGAAGGAACAGTTTAATCTCGGGAAGGTTAGAGCTAAGGCTACGAGCGTTAAAAGATACTAGGGATAAGCCCTTAGGTTTAATACGACTGGACGCGAGATTCGCGGGTCTAGACATTAAAATTTATTTATTTAAAATTTACAAAAATAAAAGAATTTACAACGAACTAAGGAGCGAGTGATGCTCGGCTAACGCGAATAAACGCTCTTGAGGAGAGCGGGCGGCTCGCAGTTTGCGTGCGAGCACGGAAATTTCGTTAATGTCGACGTTTTGGATGACGTCGAACACGGTCTTCATGTCCTCAGCCAACGACGACTGAGGGGAAGATGACAACGCGGGACGCGGCCCTACGGGAGCTACGGGAGCTGGGATGGGTCGGGAAGGTGCAGGCGGGATGGCCGGACGCTGCCTCCAAGACAGAGCCGGAGTAGGAGTCGGCTGAACGGGCTTTGCTTCCGGGGGACCCTGGTTGCGCAGCGGCGGGAAGTTAGCAGGAGTGAGTGGCGGCGCCGGTTTAGGCGCGACCCTCTTGTTGGTGGAGCGCGGAGCGCGCGGGCAACCCCTGTAGTTTGCTGTGTGGCCGGACTGGCCGCTAGCGGGTCTTCCGCCTGTAGTGAAAGTTGCACTGAAGGTGCTCAAAGGGACATGAGTTGGTGGCCGTTCTGGGCAGCCTTCGGTGAAGCCGGGGCTGGGCAGAGGTCGGCCGAAGCATGATTTAGGGATCAATTCATTTAAATGAACCTATAATGAATTGAGAAGGGAACTATGCTCCGCCAGAGCTAGCAAACGCTCTGTCGGAGTACGTGAAGCCCTAAGTTTACGGGCTAAGACTGCGATTTCACTAACATCGATATTTTTTATAGCGTCGCAGACGATACGCATATCGTCTGCTACGGAGGATTGAGGAGTGGGTTTGTATGGGCGAGGAGCCGGGATGGGATTCGATGCGGGGCGCTGCCTCCAGTCTTCTGGGGCAGGCCTAGACTGTGCAGCCGGAGGAACCCGGCTACGCAGCGGCGGAAAGTTTTCTTGAGAAAGGCGCGGGGCCTGTTTGGGTGCTGCCCTTTTGAAATTGGAGCGCATACAACGGGGTGCACGAGGGCAGCCCCTGTAATTTGCGGTGTGGCTGGACTGGCCACAAAGCACGCAATCGGGAGGAGAGGGAGTTTCAGGAGTGCGATTGCACTCCTTAGTGAAGTGAGGGACCAGGCACTTGACGCACCTGGGCGGTGCGCGGCAGTTGGCCGCCGCGTGCCCGTACAACTGGCACCGGTGGCACTGGCCGGGATGACCGCGGCGATGAGGCGCCTCAATTGAGATCCCAGAGAGGCCGCAAATAGAGCCTACCCCTTTCAGGATCTCTCTGGACTTGGGGACGTTGGCGAGAATCACCAAAGCGAGAGGGTGTTGCCTCCCGTACTTGCTGTGCATTTTATGCACCGCGAGTGCCGGGAAGCCTTGGGACTGCAGATCCTCCAGGATAGCCTCGTTCGATAATTCGAACGGGACTCCGCTGAGTACCGCTCTGATCTTACGCTCTTCTGACAGAGCATAAGTGTGATAAGCATATTGCTTATCGGTGAGGAGCTTAGTCAAAGCTCGGAAATCGTCTATCGACGAGACAGTGATTTTAATAGATTCAACCGAGTTTACCGCTCGGGTGTAATGGATCTTGTGCTCATTGCACAATGTCGAGACCTCAGTCCATTTACCCTTTTCCCGAAGGAAAACGGGTGGTGGGACCTTGGCCTTGACAGAAGTTGGGGCCGGAGCGGGTGTTGAAGACACCGGGGCAGCTGGCGTTGAAGACGCCGCAGGGGGTGTGGGGACGGGCGTCGAGGGCGCCGGGTGTTATTTCGAGCGATTTTTAGAGCGCTTCTTAACAAGGGTGAAAGAGGAAGGCTCAGGGCCAGTTTGGGTGGCGTCCGAGGATGACTCAGTCGCGGGTGCGCGCTTGCGGCGCAGAGGCCTACTTCGCACTCCATGTCACTGGAGGAAGGGGACGCGGGAGGGCCTAAGACCTGAGGGGTCTGGGGAACTGGGGTGGCCTGAGGGGCCATTGTGGACATTATCGTCATGAAATGAGGGATGAGAGAATCTAAGAAACGGTACTTGTCGGCATTTATATACATGCCTTCAGCACCGGTACTATCAAGTAACTTCTTCCTAATCTCATCAGAGCTTAGGGAAGCCATTGCGGAGGGGTTGGGGAGGGACAATATATGAACCTAACAACGATGACTAACTTCCTAAAACCACCCTACACGCAGTAGGGCGGTTGAGGACGACGCCGATAACTTACTCGAACACGAAAACTTGAAGTCCTGGAACGACGAAACCCCGTCGACGAAGCTCACGTTCCACGAAGTACGGTTAACAAGCCACTGTTCGCCGTGAAAACGGCGTTAGAAACTTATTAGAAGTACGGTTAACGACCCACTGTCCGCCGTGAAAACGGCGTTAGAAACTTATTACGGTATACAACTATGAAATTATATATTACGACAACAACCAGTGAAATTTGGGTGCTCAATTAGCGCGGGGGCTAAAAGAGCGGGAAGGCGTCTGCGATCGACGTGCGCTCGAGAACGCACGCAGACCGAGACTGTGACATTACTTTACGTGTGACTTCCCGATAAACTTACTCGATACTCGAGCAAGGAGCAGCGAGCGCGGGGACCTCGCCTCACCTCCGCGAGAAGGAACAGTTGTAATTTTTGTCTCCTTCTATCGACAAACTGCCGGCCCGCGCGTGCGACTGCACTCTTCAGTCTTCACCTCCGCGAGAAGAAAGGGCTGTACGTAATTTTATTTCTTTCTTTCGACGGGTTAGTGTAGCCATTGAGCACGCTGCGCGTGTGACGCCACTGTCGATGCTACGAGCCTCTAATAGCTACGAAAACCATAACGTGCGAACTACGAGCATCGAAACGTAGCGCGTTGATGCATGTATGCGTAGACCTGCATACATTAGTTAAATCGGTATTTATAAATACCAAGTCAGTAATTTGGCACTACCAAATAATAGAAATATAACCATTCTGAGCACACAAACCAATTTGTAGAGCTGAGTGATATAAAAGTTGAGAAGCGACAAATTAATTAAGACAACTGATTACACAAAATGTCCACTCAACATTCACTCACTCGCCACCTCAAACCCGCAAACAGAAACACGAGTCTAATTCTCCATCTACGTAAGTGATAACTTCCAAGTCGAGCGCCATCGGATTCAAACCTACATGCTGCCCAGCGAAACACAAACAATCGTCAAGTTAGAGAGAGTGTAAAAATCTTTAGAATTAACTAACAATGATTCCGTTATGCCTTTGATTTTATCTGAAAATCAACAGCAAGAAACAATCATGTCTACAATGAAAGAAATGCAGAGTCAAATGTGCGCTGTACAAAATTCTAAACTTAGAAGAAGCACGTCTTGCCGACAAAGCTGCCATTAAACAACTTGAGAGCAGGCATAGTATATGGATCGTACAAGTAAAATGTCTAGTATAGTACCTAACCTAAATAAATATATATTTCTAACAATCACACCATATTATCTAGCCCAAATTAAGTATCATTAAGATTTTGTGTTATGGATACAAGATAACGGATAAATAAACTTTAGAAATATATAAGCACAAATAGATTTTTTTTCACATATAAATATAAGAAATAAACTTAAATAAACATACATACACATCCATGACTAGACAGCAAATATAATAAAATATCTGCCTCTACCAGGATTCGAACCCGGGACCTGTGGCATGGAAGGCAAGGGTACTTACCTCCACACCAAACAGGCTGTCGTACTAACCTAACCTAATGAGCAACATTCCGGTAAATAAAGGAGAAACAAAAGACGGCCTCTAAAAAGAAAACATTAGAAACTTGAACAGACAAAACACAAGTAAAAACACCTATAAACCTCACAAAAACTACAATTTATTGAAGGACCAGAACAGTCAATCTACGTTACAGAACCCCTTACCTTTATCCATAAAAAAGGGCGTATGTCATGGCGAGCGACCTAGCTCGTAAGTACCTCTGTAGATATTGCTGGACCTTGCAGGGATCCATCTGCCTACGTAAACGGAGGGGTCGCCGGTGATACGCATAAACGAAGACAGCGATTTGAACCTAACAGGTAAATGACTCACTTATTCACTCACAAACAACTCTCAACATCAAACGCACACGATACTGTATTACTTAAACTGTTAATATACAGTTAGAGATACATGACATACCCTTAATTTTCACTACCCTAAAATTTACTTTTCAGTAGTTTTTCAGTAAATTCCTTTTAACCACCAATTAGTGAGACAGTCTACACTACCTACTTACATTCGCGAATTCTAACGGAGATAATTTAGTTGAAGTTGACAATGTAGACATTTCGTATAGATGTAGATTTCATGAGCTCTGGTCATGACACCCTCAGAAACGCCACGAATTTTATCGCCAAATTATGATTCAAAGAAAACCATTTCCATTATATCGTCAATACTAGAAATATTAACGCGAATTGGAAAAGGTTCGTGACTTCTATATCTGACTAGAAAATACCCGTCGATGTCATTGTGCTAACGGAACCACTGTTCACCGTCACTAACTGACTATAAATCATTTTGCACAAAAAACAAACATAATCAAAATGACGGGGTTGTAGTTTACATAAAGAAAGATATTCCTTCCACATGTATCGAACCTATATTTCCTGAATTGTCTAATGTTAACTTTATCACGTGACCATACTTTGATTTGCTCGTATAGGTCACCATCCCTGAAAAATACTCATAATTTATTAATTCTCTCGATTTATTTGTTGTATTAACACATAAAAACAAAAAATATTATCCTATAATATATAATATATAATCCAACAAAACCACTAAGTAAAAGCAGGAATTACCGAGGTGTTTTCAAGTAAGTATATATTAATTAAATAATCAAAGTATTACCTTGTGATGTATTTTTCTCACCATCAGTCATAATTAATAATCAAATTCCGAGAGATACAATTTTATTAATTTAAACAATATATTTTAACAATATAGTTTAAAATTAATTAAAATTACGAAGCTTTCATGTTATAAAACTTCAAGATATGTTTTCATATGGTGTTAAATTTATTGTTCCCGTTTATAGTTACTCTTTTTGGCTTCAAAAAGCATTATAAAAACCGAGTTCTCTTGTGAATTCATACCGCGAAAATGGCCATTTATGATGGTTACTTCAAAACTTGACCAATAATGCAACAGTTTTGCTTGTGGTCATATCAGTTCACAAAACAATCCAACAAAACCACTGATACTGATTGATGCAATTACTGAGTATACGGCGGTAAAACTGGAAAAGGTTGCTTTACAGTTTCAAATACATACTTTATTTCTTGTTTGTATGTAGTTCATGATATGACTTACGCTAATATTTATTCCAATCCACCAAACAATTTCATTCTCGCTCCGATCGCCGCCCAGTGCGGACGCGCAAGACCCCGTTCTCCGTTGTTTGGTCCCTTCCCGATATTCCGTGGCGCTCAGTCTACTGACGTCACAGTTTAGCGTGTTGGTTCCGTGCTACGGTTTCCAAGGTTTTTCTACTCCCTCTGAGTGCTATCGAAGTGCGATTTTTCTTTGCGACTAAGCCCCTTAGTCTTCAAAGTGCTGTGCTAAGTTGTGTTGTGCTTGTGCTGAGTGCAGTGTTGTGCCCAGCGTAAGTAGTCTGGTTTCAGTACAAAGGATACTTAACGGTGACAACGAATTTGTACTGAACCAGTCCTTTTTATTTTTATTTTATTTCTCTTCTCTATTTTATTTATTTTTCTCCTATTTTCATATTTATTTTTATCATATCTGTGTGTTTTCGTGTGTATTTGTCCTTTCTGTCGGTAAAGGTTGACCCTAACGCGGTCAACTCTTTACCTGCGTACCCTTTTTTAGGTTTCTAGGTAGCGGTGACTACGAATTTGTACTGAACCAGTCCTTTTATTTTTATTTTGTTTCTCTTTTACATTTTATTTATTTTCTCCAATTTTCATATTTATTTTTATCATATCTGTGTGTTTTCGTGTGTATTTGTCCTTTCTGTCGGTAAAGGTTGACCCTAACGCGGTCAACTCTTTACCTGCGCACCCTTTTTTAGGTTTCTAGGTAGCGGCCTTCGGCATACTACGGTTACTTCTAAGTTATTCTCCCCAGCCCCCCTACCGCGGGTAGGGAGGTTTAGGTACTAGGTTTGCTAGGGAACCTAGGCATTTTTATATATTTATATATAACATATTGTAATTCCAAGCCCTCCAATGGACCTTGTAAGCATTCTTAGATCGTTCGCCCAGGCGCTCGTTGCGTCCGGCGCCAACTTATCAGATGACCTAATAACGCAGGCCTTACAGGCATCTATCGCGTCCCCAGCCCCTCAGGCCTCAACCCCGGCCCCTCAGGCCTCAACCCCGGCCCCTCAGGCCTCCAACGTCGAGACCCCTCAGGTCTACAGCTCTTCCTCGTCTCCCGCCTCGTCCGAGATGGTCTGCGAATCGGTCGCATCCTCTCACGCGTCGCGTCGCAAGCGTACCGGTGCCGGGAGCGACTCCCAACCCGCGTCTGGTCCTTCGTCAGATGCCATCACCTTAACCGGCTCTCCTGAGCCCGCGTTCCAGTTAGTCGCCAAACGCTCCAAGAAGCGCTCGAAGAAAGCTTCGGTATCATCAATACCCGAGCCCTCCCCGGTGTCTTCAAAACCAGCCCCCGCGCCGTTAAAATCGCTCGAAGTAACCGCGTCTCCGTCGGTCCCATCGAAGCCAGCGACGCGCTGCGCTCCCGTCCCGCCGAAGCCTCAGCTCCCTCCGTCCGTTTTCCTGCGTGAAAAAGCGCGCTGGACCGCGGTTTCTAACTTGTGCAAAGAGCACAAAATTAATTACTTAAAAGCCGCCAACGCTGGCGAAACAATCAAAATTCAGGTTGCGACCGTCGACGACTTCCGGTCTTTCACTAGGCTTCTGTCGGTCAATCACATTGCGTATCACACCTACGCCCTCCCGGAGGAGCGTAAGATCCGCGCAGTACTACGGGGCGTCCCGTTTGAACTCAGTAATGAAGACATTCTCGAGGACCTTAAGTCTCAGGGCTTCCCGGCTGAAGCAGTGCACAAGATGCACTCCAACCGTGGTAGGTGTTTTCCGTTAGCGCTAGTAATCCTGTCCAATACTCCCAACTCGAAGGAGATTTTCAAAGAGGCTCGCACAATTTGCGGACTCTCGAACATCTCCGTCGAGCGTCCCAACCCCCGCGGTCACCCTGGGCAGTGCCACCGCTGCCAGCTATATGGCCACGCAGCGGCTAACTGTTCAGCTCCCCCCAGGTGCGTAAAGTGCCTAGATCCTCACATCACTAAGGAGTGCACTCGCACTCCCGAATCAACTTCCCCCCCTGCCTGTGTGCTGTGCGGCCAGTCCGGCCACACAGCAAACTACAGGGGTTGCCCGCGCGCTCCGCGCTCCACCGTCAAGAGGGTCGCGTCTAAACCGGCGCCGCCGCTCACTCCCGCTAACTTCCCGCCGCTGCGCAACCGGGGTCCCCCGGAAGCAAAGCCCGCTCAGCCGACGCCTACTCTAGCTCTGTCTTGGAGGCAGCGTCCGGCCGACCCGCCTGCACCTTCCCGACCCATCCCAGCTCCCGTAGCTTCCGTAGGGCCGCGTCACGCTTTGTCATCTTCACCTCAGTCGTCGTTGGCTGAGGACATGAAGACCGTGTTCGACGTCATTCAAAACGTCGATATTAACGAAATTTCCATACTCGCACACAAACTGCGAGCCGCCCGCTCTCCTCAAGAGCGTTTATTTGCGTTAGCCGAGCATCACTCGCTTCTAAGTTCGTTGTAAATTCTTATTTTTGTATACATTCGTAAATAAGTAAATTATAATGTCTAGACCCGCGAATCCCGCGTCCAGTCGTATTAAACCCAAGGGCTTATCCCTAGTATCTTTTAACGCTCGTAGCCTTAGCACCAACCTTCCCGAGATTAAACTGTTCCTTCAGAACAAAGAACCTGACTTATTCCTTCTCCAGGAGACATGGCTTACTCCAAACCGCTCCAGAGGATACGCTATTCCTAAGTACGCGTTTACACGTAACGATAGGCCCAACGCCGACGGTTTCGGCGGCACCGCTATATATTTCAAAAGAGGCTTCC
The DNA here is from genome assembly GCA_923062675.1 of Marasmarcha lunaedactyla. Taxonomy (NCBI): domain Eukaryota; kingdom Metazoa; phylum Arthropoda; class Insecta; order Lepidoptera; family Pterophoridae; genus Marasmarcha; species Marasmarcha lunaedactyla. The sequence continues at coordinate 16,289,612 of OV281364.1, read as the reverse complement.
ATTGCTGTCCTCTCCCTACCCCTCCTCTCCTCAACATGGAAGCCACTGTGTGTAGATTGGCTATGACTGGTCATCCGACCATCATCATAGCTTCAATCGACATACCTAGTGGTACCAGACCAATCCGCAGCGACTTTGAGGCCATTCTCGCCCTCGGCCATTCAGTCATTATGTTCGGAGACTTTAACTCCAAACATACTGACTGGACGTGCCTATCCACCAACACCAGCGGTATCGCTCTCCTCAACATCACTAACTCCCTTGACTTAGTTGTCATATCCCCCATCACTCCCACTCACTATCCCAACAACCCGACCTATTCTCCTGACATCCTCGACTTTGCAATTATCAAGCGAATCAATCTTGATCTCAGGTCCATCGAACCGCTCGATGACCTAGGCTCCGACCATCGCCCCGTCTCTCTCGTGCTAGGTGCGCCTAACGATAACGTCAATCTCCTTAGACCTTTACCAACTGGAAAGGCTTTAAAAATAAGTTAGTTTCAGCCTTAGAGGCCCCGAACTCTCCGCTCGCGATTTCGCCCGACCAATTAGATAGCCCGATTAAAATAGATTCAGTAGTCAATACTCTCACTGATGCTATCAACTCAGCCATCAGCGACAACGTAATTATTGCTAAGCAAGGCAAACCCGCGCTTCCCTTAGCCGTTAGCAATCTCATTAAAGCTAAGAACGCGGCTCTCCGGAGAGCCAAGAAATATCCCACGCCCGCATATAGAACAGCTGCGAATCAGCTTCAACGTAAAGTTAGGTCTCGCCTTGCGGAACTCCGTGACACTCAGTTTAACGATCTCATGGAGAATATCTCCCCGTCCCACCAAGCGTATTATCGAATGGCCCGAGCCTTACGCGTAGACACCGCCTCTCACGTTCCTCCTCTCACTCGTCCCGACGGCACCATTGCCTTCGAAGTCGAAGAGAAAGCCGAATGCTTCGCCGACAGCATAGCGGCACAATGTTCACCCAGCACGCAAACCGTGGATCCCTCCCACATCCAGGTGGTGGAGGACGAAGTTCTCCGCAGAGAATCTCTCCCTATCACCGACGACCCCGTCACAGTCTCTAATGATGAAATCTTGCTTCTCATTAGAAAGCAAAAGTCCAAAAAGGCTCCGGGTGCGGATGGAATTTCCAACCACGCACTTAAGCACCTGCCACAGCAGGTGCTTACCTTGTTAGCTATCATCTTCAATGCCTGCTTCGACCATAGCTACTTTCCAAAAGCCTGGAAAGAAGCGACAGTCATAGGCATTCCCAAGCCGGGCAAACCTCTGAACGTCCCGGCTAATCACAGACCCATCAGCCTCCTCAAGGCAATGTCTAAACTTCTCGAAAGAGACATACTCTCTCGAATGCGGAACCATCTGTTTCCAACGGATGGCGACCCTCTCATCATTCCCCACCAGTTCGGCTTTCGCGCTAAGCACAACAAAGAGAACCGCGATTGATTTTTTACGATGCGGATAGAATCCTTCGAGAATGTACTCGACGATTCGATGGACTTGCTGATGGCAGGAGTGCTTAGCGCGAAAGCCGAACTGGTGGGGAATAATGAGAGGGTCGCCATCCGTTGGAAATAGATGGTTCCGCATTCGAGAGAGTATGACTCTTTCGAGAAGTTTAGACATTGCCTTGAGGAGGCTGATGGGTCTGTGATTAGCCGGGACGTTCAGAGGTTTACCCGGCTTTGGAATGCCTATGACTGTCGCTTCTTTCCAGGCTTTTGGAAAGTAGCTATGGTCGAAGCAGGCATTGAAGATTATAGCTAACAAGGTAAGCACCTGCTCAGGCAGGTGCTTAAGTGCGTGGTTGGAAATTCCATCCGCACCTGGAGCCTTTTTGGACTTATGCTTTCTAATGAGAAGCAAGATTTCATCATTAGAGACTGTGACGGGGTCGTCGGTGATAGGGAGAGATTCTCTGCGGAGAACTTCGTCCTCCACCGCCTGGATGTGGGAGGGATCCACGGGTTGCGTGCTGGGCGAACATTGTGCCGCTATGCTGTCGGCGAAGCATTCGGCTTTCTCTTCGACTTCGAAGGCAATGGTGCCGTCGGGACGAGTGAGAGGAGCAACGTGAGAGGCGGTGTCTACGCGTAAAGCTCGGGCCATTCGATAATACGCTTGGTGCGACGGGGAGATATTTTCCATGAGATCGTTAAACTGAGTGTCACGGAGTTCCGCGAGGCGAGAACTAACTTTACGTTGAAGCTGATTCGCAGCTGTTCTATATGCGGGCGTGGGATATTTCTTGGCTCTCCGGAGAGCCGCGTTCTTAGCTTTAATGAGATTGCTAACGGCAAAGGGAAGCGCGGGTTTGCCTTGCTTAGCAATGATTACGTTGTCGCTGATGGCTGAGTTGATATTATCAGTGAGATTATCGACTATCGAATCTATTTTAATCGGGCTGTTTAATTGGTCGATCGAAATCGCGAGCGGAGAGTTCGGTGCCTCTAAGGCTGAAACTAACGTATTTTTAAAGCCTTTCCAGTTGGTAAAGGTCTTAGGAGATGTGACGTTATCGTTAGGCGCGCCTAGCACGAGGGAGACGAGGCGATGGTCGGAGCCTAGGTCATCGAGCGGTTCGATGGACCTGAGATCAAGATTGATTCGCTTGATAATTGCAAAGTCGAGGATGTCAGGAGAATAGGTCGGGTTGTTGGGATAGTGAGTAGGAGTGATGGGGGATATGACGTCTAAGTCAAGGGAGTTAGTGATGTCGAGGAGAGCGATACCGCTGGTGTTGGTCGATAGGCACGTCCAGTCAGTATGTTTGGAGTTAAAGTCTCCGAACATAATGACTGAATGGCTGAGGGCGAGAATGGCCTCAAAGTCGCTGCGGATTGGTCTGGTACCACTAGGTATGTAGATTGAAGCTATGATGATGGTCGGATGACCAGTCATAGCCAATCTACACACAGTGGCCTCCATGTTGAGGAGAGGAGGGGTAGGGAGAGGACAGCAATGGAAGCCTCTTTTGTAATATATAGCGGTGCCGCCGTAACCGTCGGAGTTGGGCCTATCGTTGCAAGTAAACGCGTACTTAGGAATAGCGTATCCCCTGGAGCGGTTTGGAGTAAGCCATGTCTCCTGGAGAAGGAATAAGTCAGGTTCTTTGTTCTGAAGGAACAGTTTAATCTCGGGAAGGTTAGTGCTAAGGCTACGAGCGTTAAAAGATACTAGGGATAAGCCCTTGGGTTTAATACGACTGGACGCGGGATTCGCGGGTCTAGACATTATAATTTACTTATTTACGATTTAAAAAAAAAAAATAATAAATAAATTTACAACGAACTAAGGAGCGAGTGATGCTCGGCTAACGCGAATAAACGCTCTTGAGGAGAGCGGGCGGCTCGCAGTTTGCGTGCGAGTACGGAAATTTCGTTAATATCGACATTTTGAATAACGTCGAACACGGTCTTCATATCCTCAGCCAACGACGACTGAAGTACGGATAATGGAGCGGGACGCGGCCCTACGGAAGCTACGGGAGCTGGGATGGGTTGGGAAGGTGCAGGCGGGACGGCTGGACGCTGCCTCCAAGACTGAGCCGGAGTAGGCGTCGGCTGAACGGGCTTTGCTTCCGGGGGACCCCGGTTGCGCAGCGGCGGGAAGTTAGCAGGAGTGAGCAGCGGCGCCGGTTTAGGCGCGACTCTCTTGACGGTGGAGCGCGGAGCGCGCGGGAAACCCCTGTAGTTAGCTGTGTGGCTGGACTGGCCGCACAGCACACAGGCAGGGGGGGAAGTGAATTCAGGAGTGCGAGTGCATTCCTTTGTGAAATGTGGATCCAGGCACTTAACGCACCTGGGGGGAGCTGAGCAGTTAGCCGCTGCGTGGCCATATAGCTGGCAGCGGTGGCACTGCCCAGGGTGACCGCGGGGGTTGGGACGCTCAACGGAGATGTTCGAGAGTCCGCAGATTGTGCGAGCCTCTCTGAAAATCTCCTTCGAGTTGGGAGTATTTGACAGGATTACTAAAGCTAAAGGAAAACGCCTACCGCGGTTGGAGTGCATCTTGTTCACTGCTGTGACCGGGAAACCCTGAGACTTAAGGTCCTCGAGAATGTCTTCGTTACTGAGTTCGAACGGGACGCCCCGTAATACTGCGCGGATCTTACGCTCCTCCGGGAGGGCGTAGGTGTGATACGCGATTTGATTTACCGAGAGTAACCTGGTAAACGCGCGGAAGTCGTCGACGGTCGCTACTTGAATTTTGATTGTATCGCCAGCGTTGGCGGCTTTTAAGTAATTAATTTTGTGCTCTTTGCACAAGTTAGAAACCGCGGTCCAGCGCGCTTTTTCACGCAGGAAGACGGACGGAGGGAGCTGAGGCTTCGGCGGGACGGGAGCGCAGCGCGTCTCTGGCATCGATGTGACCGACGTAGACGCGGTTACTACGAGCGATTTTAACGGCGCGGGGGCTGGTGTTGAAGACACCGGGGAGGGCTCGGGTATTGATGATACCGAAGCTTTCTTAGAGCGCTTCTTGGAGCGCTTGGCGACAAGTTGCAACTCGGGCTCAGGAGAGCCGGTTAAGGTGACGGCATCTGACGACGTATCAGACGCGGGTTCGGAGTCGCTCCCGGGAGCGGTACGCTTGCGACGCGACGCGTGAGAGGATGCGACCGATTCGCAGTCCATCTCGGACGAGGCGGGAGACGAGGAAGAGCTGTAGACCTGAGGGGTCTCGACGTTGGAGGCCTGAGGGACCGGGGTTGAGGCCTGAGGGGCCGGGGTTGAGGCCTGAGGGGCCGGGGTTGAGGCCTGAGGGGCCGGGGTTGAGGCCTGAGGGGCCGGGGACGCGATTGATGCCTGCAAGGCCTGCGTTATGATGTCATTCGGGATGTAGACGCCTACCGCCGCAAGTGCCTGGGTGAACGCGTTAATAACGCTTAGCGGATCCATAAGGGAGAGTTGGGACAGTAATATTAATAAATATAAGTATAATAAGAGATGCCTAGTTCCTAAAAACCTAGCAAAATCCTAGCGGCTAACCTCCCTACCAGCGGTAGGGGGGCTGGGGAGGAAAACTTAAAATTAACAGTAGTACGCCGAAGGCCGCTACCTAGAAACCTAAAAAAAGGGTACGCAGGTAAAGAGTTGACCACGTTAGGGTCAACCTTTACCGACAGAAGGGACAAATACACACGAAAACACACAGATATGATAAAAATAAATATGAAAAATAGAAGAAAAATAAATAAAATAGAGAAGAGAAATAAAATAAAAATAAAAAGGACTGGTTCAGTACAAATTCGTTGTCACCGTTAAGTATCCTTTGCACTGAAACCAGACTACATACGCTGGGCACAACACTGCACTCAGCACAAGAACAACACTACTTAGCACAGCACTTTGAGGACTAAGGGGCTTAGTCGCAAAGAAAAATCGCACTTCGAAAGCACTCAGACGGAGTAGAAAAAACCTTGAAAACCGTAGCACGGAACCAACACGCTAAACTGTGAAGTCAGTAGACTGAGCGCCACGGAATATCGGGAAGGGACCAAACAACGGAGAACGGGGTCTTGCACGTCCGCACTGGGCGGCGGTCGGAGCGAGAATCGAAAATGTCAAGAGTGCATAAAACCACAAATACAAAACAAATACCGTACAGAAGCAACACTCTCCACCCCCCTAGATTCAATTACCTCTCCCCACCCTGCGCACCCTGTGCTTCACAATGTATAACAAGTGCTGGTAGTGAATGAGACAGTAGGCGAAAGGACGCCATTTTCCATGAATTGAGATCAGACTTAACATTGGGTACCGTGTCTTAGGCTCATAGTGTTATCTTACAAGGTTTAAGTGAGGTAACATTGAAAGATAACCGAAAACCGTACATCATTGATTGAACATAGTGTTATCATTCATCATTCACATTGAAGTGACATATGACAATTGTGCGCTCGAAAAGTATCAACGGAGCTATCAGCATCCAAAAGTTCTAATCATAGACATAGTTCCTGGTTTTTTTTTGTATGAAGACTACCTGCTATGGTGCAGACATTAAGCACGCACGCTGCGAGTGTGACGCCACTGTCGATGCTACGAGCCTCTGATAGCTACGAACAGCATAACGTGCAAACTACGAGCATCGAAACGTAGCGCGTAGACCTTCATCCAGTAATTCGGTATTTATAAATGCCAAGAGTCAGTAATCTGGCACTAACAAATATCTAGTAGCAACATAAACATTCTGAGCACACAAACCAATTTGTAGACCTGAGTGATATAAAAGTTGGGAAGCGACAATTAATTAAGACAACTGATTACACAGAATGTCCACTCAACATTCACTCACTCGCCACCTCAAACCCGCAAACAGAAACACGAATATAATTCTCCATCTATGTTACAAGTAGTTAAGTGATAACTGCCAAGTCGAGCGCCATCGAATTCTAACCGACATGCTACCCAGCGAAACACAAACAATCGTCAAGGTAGAGAAAGTGTAGAAAATCTTTAAAATTTCTTACAATGATTCCATTATGTCTTTGATTTTATCTCAAAATCAACAGCAAGAAACAATCATGACAATGAAAGAAATGCAAATTTCAAAATCCAGTCAGTGGATCAAAGATCCAGTAAATATAAAATGAGCTTCTAGATAGATTCGAAAACTTAGAAGAAGCGCGGCTTGCCGACAAAGCTGTCATAAAGCAACTTGAGAGTAGGCTTGAATATATGGATCTTACCAGTAAAATGTCTAATGAGAAACCTTCCGGTAAATAAAGGAGAAACTAAAGACGGCCTTTGCAACGCTTTACAGAACACTCGCAATACTGTGAGCATCCTAATTAAAAAAGAAAACATTAGAAACTCGCACAGACAAAACACAAGTAAAACAAATAACAAACCTGTTCGGTGCACGAACACTATGTATTGCTAAGCATCAGCACTGTAGGTACCGCGGCGGTCTGAGTTATCGATTTATTAACTAGTATACAATGAAGTGTCGTCCGCGTGGAGTGTACTCATATCGTATCAATTTAGCTTATTCATCAACATTATATGTCCTAAGTATTTGAAGGAATAAACCTATTAACCTATCTATTAATCTTTAACTGAACTTCTAAACCCTACAAAACCTAAAATTTTAATTTTAAAAGGACCAGAACAACCGATCTACGTTACAGAACTCCTTAGCTTCATCAATAAAAGGGCGTATGCCATGGCGAGAGACCTAGCTCGTAAATATCTCTGTAGATATTGCCGGACCTCGCAGGGAACCGTCTGCCTACGTAAACGGAGGGGTCGCCGGCGATACGCATACACGAAGACAGCGATTTGAACCTCATAGACTGCACTGTACACTAGTACACAAGTGTCTATTTCGACTATTTATTTATAACTACATTTATTGCTATGACGGCCTGTTTGGTGTGGAGTTAAATAGCCTTGCCTTCCATGCCAGAGGTCCCAGGTTCGAATCCTGGAAGGGGCTGATATATTATTATATTTGCTTTCTCTTCATGGATGTGTATTTACGTTTATTTAAGTTTATTTCTAATATTTATATATAAAAAATATCTATGTGTGTTAATATATTCTTAAGTTTATTTATCCGTTATCTAGTATCCATAACACAAGTTCTTAATGATACTTAACTTGGGCTAGATAATGTGGTGTGATTGTTAAAAGTATTTATTTATTTCTTGCTTTGTGCCAAGAGACTACGAGTATGTAAGTACAATCTGTTATCTTTAATACTTGTACTACTTACACATTCTTACATCAATGTCACTCTGTCTATTCACACTAATCACAAACTCACAATCACAAACTCTGCATATTAAACGCACGCAACACTTTATTACTTAAATCACATTAATTACGCAACTATTAATATACAGTAAGACATAAAAGTCATACCCTTAATTTTCTTTACATCTTAAATTTACTTTTCAGTAATTTTTCAGTAAATTCCTTTTATCCACCAATAAGTGAGACAGTCTACACTACCTTCTGACATTCGCGAATTCTAACAGAGATAATTCAGTTGAAGTTGACAATGTAGACATTTCATATAGATGTAGATTTCATGAGCTCTGGTCATGACACCCTCGGAAACGCCACGATTTTTAACGCCAAATTATGATTCAAAGAAAACCATTTCCATAATATCGATCAATAGCAGAAGTGTCAATGAGAATTGGAAAAGGTTCGTGACTTCTATATCTGACTAGAAAATACCTGTCGAGTTCATTGTGCTAAAGGAATGTTGGACAAACAAGGACCACTTTTCACCGTCACTAACTGACTATATATCATTTTACAAAAAAAAAACAAACATTATGAAATGAAATGAATGTCATTTATTGGAGCATAGACAGAGATTACATTTGACGAAAAATACAATATTTTGTTAGAATTTTTTTTAGATATTCTAATCTATGCCACCAATTGGTCGCCACTCAGCTTTGTAGCCAAAGCATCGCCTGGATGCCATGACGCTGGTTTTCAGTGGCACCATGAGTGATAATAGTTACATTACGGATAAATATACACCTAAGCCCGTAAAGGGTTAAAAATTTGTCTTAAAACTAATGTCTAAAAACAATTTAAAAAAATTTATATACAAAGAAACAAATACATAAAAATAATAAACATAATAAACTGTGGCAATGTCATTCAGAGAGGGATATATAAAGTATATGTCAAACTGTCTTAAAAGCTATGTTTATGTATTATCATAGCACATTTTTGATAACAACATTCAAATTTCGTCAATAGTTTAAAATAAATAAACAGGTAAAAAACAAAAATTAAGCAATTTCATTCGGTATATAATATCATATAAATAAACAGTATATTTTTATATTATAAATTATATATCATATATTAAGCAATCAGGGCCAAAAATAAGTATTTGTTGAAATGTAAATAATATTCCACAGTAAAAATAAATTTAACATAGACGTAGAACAACTTACTATGCTGGAGAGACTTGTGTGTCTAGTAGAAATTTCTTTAAAGAGCGTTTAAAAATGTTTAATGTTTTGGAGTACCTAATAGGTGGTGGAATGTTGTTCCAGCATTTAGTGGCAGCATAGCGAAAGCTGCCCGAAAGGCGGTCGTTCTATGTCGTGGATGTGATAGACGTAGGGGATCCCTAGAGTTTCTTTTCGGAAATTGCAGTTTTTCGAATAGATACGAGGGCTGTCTTCCATTTATGACTCCGAAAAGTAATGAGGCTAAGTGCAACTTTCGTCTGGCATTCATATTTAATAGGCGATTGCAGTTCAGAAATGGAGAAACATGCGAACGTCGTGGGATTTTGAAACAATACCGAGCACACGCATTCTGTACTCGCTGTATGATCTTTTTAGTACGAGCCAGCATGCATTCTCCAATAACTGTATCAGCATAGTTTAGTTTGGATAGAATAAGTGATTCACAGAGTTTGATTCGCATTTCAACCGTTAGACTATATTCTATATATATTATCAAAATGACGGAGTTGTAGTTTACGTAAAGAAAGATAATTCTTTTCAAATGTATCGGACCTATATTTTCTGATACAATTGTCTAAAGCTTACTTTATCACATGAGTATACTTTGATTTGGTCGTATATGACACCATCCTTGAAAAATACTCACAATTAAATTAATTCTCTCGACTTATTAATACAACAAATAAAAACCAACAAATACAACAAAATATAACCCTATAAAATATAATCACACAAATACACCGATACTAAGGCAGAAGGTAAAAGCAGGTATTACTAAGATATTTTCAAGTAAGTATATATTAATTAAATAATCAAAGTATTACCATGTGATGTATTTATTAAGGTGACCTCAAAATCAATATGGGATTTTGACCTACTAATGGTCAGAAGTACACATTAAAGATTAACTCATGAGTTTTAAAATTTTAAATCTAAAAATCTTGTAAACAAAATATCAAATAACTTGCGAGAAATCAATCATAAGTTACTATTTTGTTTTCTTTTGAATATACCAACGTCAATGTCAAAAAAAGTAACAAACCTCTATAAAAATTATACATAATTAAGTCGAAAAAACGATCTCGAATGAACCCACAAGTAATTGACGTTATTGACGGATTAGTTTTGACAGTCAATCAACATTCTGTCAGTTCTTTTTTTCACATGACGAGAGTGAATCATAAAAAATCGGGGAAAGGTATATTTAAAAAAATATCTTACGATGTTAGGAAGGACTATATTCAAATTAATGAATGTATGATAATCTATATTTATTGCCCTTTAATTTGGTATACAGACTATTATTATAGTAGGTCATGTTTTTTAGTATTGCCTTGTAAGTATATTTTTGAAACAGCCATCTTTGTTAAAAACAATGGTCATTATTTTACTCAGGTAATGGATATAACAAGGCCAACACGACATGGAAATCGTCGAAATTTCAAATGCACTGCCACGTTTAAAACTTTATAAGAGGCAGTGTTATGCCATGTGTGTAAAGATATATAACGCTGTACCTAAAGAATATAAATTGTTGGACATATAAAATTCAAAACATGTTTTTAAAATGGTTACTCGAAAAAAACTTTTACATTGTAAAAGAATTTCTTAATGTCAATAATAGATTTTACCTTAAATAAATTGTTAGTTATAAAAATGTTGTATCAGGGAATGGGACATATTACTAATAAAAAAAAATTCTTTTTGCACGCCCTCAATGTGGTAAAATATGTATGTTCTATCTATTTAATTTTAAGGCCTAAATCTGTACCTACCATATTTTAAGCAAATAAATATTTGATTTGATTTGCTGTATTTTATTTAAATTAATTTATTACCATTTTTTTTATTTTTACCTCAACTTTACATCGTTAGTTACCATAAAATCTTCAATTACGGATATTTCCTTCTTGTGACAAAATTATGTCTTATATATAAGCGGTTTTTTATTCAAAAATATATTTTTTGGTAAACTTGCCACATTTGTCATCTATTATATATAACTGTCATAAAAGCTGTAACAATATTTTTCCGCAAAAGAACGATAAACCGAGAAACAATTATTGTGACGTAAGAAAATAACATATTTAGCGTTTCCTCGTTCGTATTCGTCAAGAATTTGCGCTCACTTTTGACTGAAATTTAACATCTAATTAAAGTTAACTTTACAGAGTTTTAAAAGCAAGCAAAATGCGTGCTTTTAAATTCAATACGAACGATACGAAATGAATTTCTATAGGGTGCGTGAGGGGCGGCGCGTCGCTAACAAAATCGAAGCATTCACGCGCAAGCAACTTTTGACTTAATACTGATTCATAATGGAACATTTTCGACTGAGCAACCTTAGGAAGATTTCAGGGGTGTGGTCACTAGGCGACATTATCAATATCCATTTTACATTATATCTTTTCGTGGTACACACTGAGTAACAAATGCATACCTGCGTACATTAACTAATCTTTCATGAAAATGTGTATTTTTTTTAGAGAATACCGCGGAAATACCCAAAAAACTTCGTATTTGAAAGCTGTTTTTTTTCCTTTATTTATTTTTATAGTGTTACTAAAAGTCATGATTAGCTGTAGGTAAGGTAAAGTGTTTGGTACGAATGAAAATGCTTAATAATTGTATTATACTAGAATAGATGGTATGACCTTCTCTACCATGTGTTCTATCGATTAAGGTGTCCCACACACATACATACAGCAAACGACGGATGGCCACTGTATTGATCGTGAATACCACAAAACCAAATACATATAAGTAATTAAAACCTGAATATTATAACAGTCTTCGTGTGCAGCCCCTGGTTTATCAATCAAAGGATACTACGTCATTCATTCATCAGTAACGCTGTTTTAACGAATGTAAGAAGAAAGTTGAAGCTTCGACACGAAATCAATAAATTTCTTATGTCATGGGAGTGATTAGTAACGAACTTAAATTAACTATGCGAAGAGGCATAATGTAATTAAGAACGTAAATCCTTTTTTTGGATGCTATTGCACTATGATTAGTTTCACGATAACTAAATAGCAAGGTAACTCTATTGATGACGTGTGAATAAAATTCATTTCATCACAATGGATTTTCAAGAATAGGTCTTACTGACTTACATTCGGCAGTGCAGACAAACTCCAGTTATCTGGGCTCTGTGAACGAGACGCTCCGCGGCAAGTTGGCGGTCATCCGGCTCCGTCTATGCGAGCGTTGTTCGGAAGTTAGTCATGCAGGACACGACAGCGACACTTTAAGCTCACACATCACATCACAACACAACTATTATTAGAAACTGCGAAAGGGTTAAATGGGGCTGCTTATCGACCAGGTTAAAAGAAAGATCCACTCGCCGTGTCGGTAGCACTGACGCACATGATCATATCACAAAACACTGGCTTTGTCTATCACTCATCGCGAACACTCGTTATTGTTAAAACCGCCAACGACCAATCACACACAACTGAACTCTACGAAATGATACAAGCGACTGACTGACTGAACTATGTTAAAAACAAAAATATTCATTTTAAAACAATTTGGCTTTTCGGCAAGTACTGACGAGCCGCCGCCCTATGCTGCGACACACAGTACTTACGGCGGCGAACATCACAGGCGCTCGGCCGGCTAAAGACACTCGCACGTGCATTGCGCTCAGCTTATGTGTGGTAAGAATGACGACTCACCAAGAGCGGGATAATGTTGTATGTAAGCTAATTCATGGATTTATATAAAGGAATGCCGCCGTGTCTTGTCGCCGGGTTTGTTGGACGAATTCTACTAAGACACGCAACGTAGAACAATTTTGGGATTTATTGTTAGAGATACATAACATACATAATATGTTGCAAGATTTGTTATTATTATTCAGTTTATTTGAATACAATTAAAATATAGGTATATCTCTTATTGTTAGTGTAAAAACTCATATTATATCTAATCATATAAATATATATTACATAAATAAATAGCTATCAATAATCTCATATACTTAAACGACATATAATGTAATGCCAACTATCTACTTATGATATTAGTAAATAGGTACTAATCCATCTTATTGCAGTTCAACGTACAAACAGCCTCGCGTATATCCATTTATTATTAGATTGTCCCACGGCGCGTACGCGCAAAACCGGTTGGGCGGGGGCTGCGCTGGCGGCCGGTGGCTGCGTGCGCCTCCCTCGATCCTGTGTTGCCAGATCAGGGGATTTCCTCCTAGATTTAGGGATTTTTTTAAGGATTGATTTGCCGAAATAGGGGCAAAAGAGGGGCAAAGTATGTATGGAGGATCTTTTAAGGGACATTTAAAAACACGTTCTATAGAGTATTTTGCTATATATCACGTTTCTGACGTATAGTTTTTAATGTTTTTTTTACCATCTTTAAATTACTTTAGCGCCACAACTTGTCTAGGTCGAGATTCGAGATGTTGAATATAACGAATAGCCATTAGTAATAAAATGCAGCAATAACAGAGTTTAATAATATATTTTTGTTGAATCTATAACCAGTCTTCTGTAACCAAAAAGCGAATTAAACTTACACCTGTCAAAACTTTTATTATATATATAAGCTTACGCACTTTTATTTCGCGATTTAAACTAAGAATTTCTATTCGTTTAAATTGTATGTGCTTTTTCTCTTCGTCTTTCTGCCTTGAACTATTTCTTCTTCTTTATAAACTTTTGTGATCTGTCATTAAATAACTATTGTAACATAAACCGTAATTAAATTGACAGTGCTAGTTGAAAAAGGTTTTTATTTATCAAGAGTACCATAAAACCACAAATACATAACAAATACCGTACCGAAGTGACACTCACCACCTCCCAAGAATCAATTACCTCTCCCCACCCGCGGGTCGCCCTGAGTTCGTAGGCTCTGACAGGCTGCCAACTGCAAACTTTGGCGCGTTACAAACTGGGTTGCCTCGATGCATTAGAACTGAACATATAAACTGAAGTATTGATATGTGTGAATCGATGGAGCTTTTGCAAATTATCTTGTAATTCGGTGATTTCTAATGAAACTAATAATTTACGAAAAATCAGTTATTCATAGTAATCTAACTTGGTCAGGTTTTCTCTTGACTGACCTTGTCCACTTTTATCAGTAAGTTAACAAAATGATAATTACTTTTATTATTTTCTTATTAATATTATATTGTAATAAAAAAAGTAAAAATCAGCTGAAAAAAATAATTTGGTAAACGAACGAACGTAAATGTCAGATTCATTCGTTTATTTAGTTTTTAAAGTAATATCAAATTTCAATGTTTAACTAAGGGGAACGAACAAAATTGTTTTAATTTCATTTTATCTTTATTCCATTTATAGCAAGCAACAAGTTTTTAAATGTTTTGGCCACATTTAGCGGGTATTCAAATCAAATCAAATCATGTTATTGATTCATACTTTATTAAAAATATATGTATTTCGCCGTGGGCTTTAATAACCTGATAGATGTTAACAATCGATTCTAGAGCCTAATTAGAGTACACAAAGTGGTTTAACATGGAGTCCTGTAACGCATAATTTTCGAGATATTCAGTAGCTGGGTTTGTGGCATGCGTAAAAGCATTTTTGAGGGTGCCTAAAAGATGTACAAGAATTAAAAAAAATTATGTGTTAAGTTATTATAAGCTAAAAATTACATTACTATACGTGTGACTTTTCGATAAACTTAAGTTATAGAACATTTAGAATATTCCACTGTGCATCGACACTCGAGCGGCGGTGGCACGGAGCAGCGAGCGCGGGGACCTCGCTTCACCTCCGCTAGAAGGAACAGTTGCAATGTTTTGTCTCCTTCTAACGACTGCCGGCCAGCGCTTGCAACTGCACTCTTCAGCCTTCACCTCCGCGAGAAGAAACGGCTGTAAGTTTATTTCTTTCTTTCGACGGGTTAGTGCAGACCTAGAGCACGCTGCGCGTGTGACGCCACTGTCGATGCTACGAGCCTCTGATAGCTACGAACACCACAACGTGCAAACTACGAGCAACGAAACGTAGAGCGTAGACCTGCAGACATCAGTTAAATCGGTATTTATAAATACCAAGAGTCAGTAATTTGGCACTAACAAATAGTAGCAATATAGCCATTCTGAGCACACAAACCAATTTGTAGAGCTGAGTGATATAAAAGTTGAGAAGCGACAAATTAATTAAGACAGCTGATTACGCAAAATGTCCACTCAACATTCACTCACTCGCCTCGCTCACCTCAAACCCGCTAACAGAAACACGAGTCTAATTCTCCATCTATGTTTTAAGTAGGTAAGTGATAACTTCCATCCAAGTAGAGCGCCATCGGATTCAAACGGACATGCTGCCCAGCGAAACACAAACAATCGTTAAGGTAGAGAGAGTGTAAAAAATCTTTAGAATTCACTAACAATGATTCCGTTTTGTCTTTGATTTTATCTGAAAATCAAAAGCTACAAACAGTCATGACTACAATGAAAGAAATGCAGAGTCAAATGTGCGCTGTACAAAATTCAGTCTTGTTTGTGTCCAGTAAATATGATAAGCTTCTAGTTAGGTGTGAAAACTTAGAAGAAGCACGGCTTGCCGACAAAGCTGTCATGAAGCAACTTGAGAGCAGGCTTGAATATATGGATCTTACTAGTAAAATGTCTAGTATAGTATCTAATGAGAAACCTTCCGGTAAATAAAGGAGAACCTAAAGACGGCCTCTGCAACGCTTTACAGAACATTCGCAATACTGTGAGCATCCTAATTAAAAAAGAAAACATTAGAAACTTGGACAGACAAAACACAAGTAAAACAAATAACAAACCTGTTCGGTCCACGAACACCATGTATTGCTAAGCATCATTTAATTATCGATTTATTTACTTTAAATATATTTAATTAAACTTTTTAGGCACTTTAATAACATGTCTTTTAATATTAAACATAACATTTGGTTTGTAATCATGATTGATAAGTTTCATGATATATTCTTAACGCTTTTCATATGGATTTTAGCATAAAATTTCAAACTAGAAAATCAATTTCTTACGAATTTAACTTCTAAGTCACCCTGATGGCTGGTTTACACGCCTTAAGTAGGTAGTTAACTTGATCACAAAATGTTTAGTTAGAAACTACGTGTTAAAATTTGATTACCAACTTAACTAATTCTCGCATGTAATCTAGCCATGACTGTGCCTATTCTAGCATCTATCTCATCTTTTTGTCTGAAAAGCTGCCGCGGATCAGACCTGATCTGCGTCCGGACCCGTTCGGACGTGTTGAAGGTCGCTCCCGGCTGCCGAGTCACGATTGTTGTCTCACGACTTCTCTCGTATCAATACTCAAACGCCACTCTCAGATCCGTTCTGCGTCCGGCCCCGCTCGGACGTGTTCGCGGTCGCTCCAGCCGTTGAGTCACGATTGTCGTCTCACGACGTCAACTCATAGCAATACTCATACGCTGTTAGCCTCTTTAGGGCTTACGCTGCGGCCGGTTTCGATCGGCTGCAAGTAAGTCGGTCTCTTGCACAGCAACAACAGAGCTGAGCTTACCGCGGTCGATTAAATTCGATAGTGGTTTGCGAGGCTCGGGCTGTTTTTCTGGCTGCGTACTTGACGCTTGGCGCTTGCTACGTAGTCAGAGACTCGCTCTGCGGCCGGCCCCTGGCCGGTCGTAACGTAGTCAAACCTGCACTCTGTGCACCCCTCGAAGTAAAAACCTCACCTCGGTGAGTGCAGCAACAACAGGGTTGAGCTTACCGCGGTCGATTAAATTCGATAGTGGTTTGCAGGACTCGGGCTGTCTTTCTGGCTGCGTACTTGACGCTTGGCGCCTGTACGTAGTCAGAGACTCGCTCTGCGGCCGGCTCCGGCCGGTCGTAACGCAGTCAATCCCGCACTTTTAGTGCAACTCAACTTCGTCAGGTCTACGGCCGGCTTTTGTTGTCAATTTATTGGCAACACACTCCATAGTAGACTCGCGTTTGATCAGGTGGATACTTAACGGTGACAACTAAGCCTGATAGCGTTGCCCCGGTGCGCTTCCAAGGCCCTTCAGGCCAAGGAGAAACCGGCTGACCCGATCCCATTGCACTTGGGCCTTTCCCAGGGTGACGGTACAGTGCTGTCCGAGCTAGGGGCACCACTTCGCGTCGTCCCCAGCCCCCCTACCGCGGGTAGGAAGGTTTAGGTGCTAGGTTTGCTAGGGAACCTAGGCATTCTTATATATTTATATATTATATATCGTAGGACCAAGCCCTCCAATGGACCAGCAAAGCTTGGTAAACTTTGCTAGGTCATTCGCCCAGGCGCTCGTTGCGTCCGGAGTCAGCATATCAGATGACATACTAACAAAAGCCTTACAGGCAGCTATCGCGTCCCCGGCCCCTCAGGCCTCAACCCCGGCCCTTCAGGCCTCCAACATTCAGACCCCTCAGGTCCACAGCTCTCCCGCGTCTCCCGCCTCGTCCGAGATGGACTGCGAATCGGTCGCATCCTCTCACGCGTCGCGTCGTAAGCGTACCGCTCCCGGGAGCGACTCCGAACCCGCGTCTGATACATCGTCAGATGCCGTCACCTTAACCGGCTCTCCTGAGCTCGCATTCCAACTTGTCGCCAAGCGCTCCAAGAAGCGCTCGAAGAAAGCTTCGGTATCTTCAATACCCGAGCCCTCTCCGGTGTCTTCAACACCAGCCCCCGCGCCGTTAAAATCGCTCGAAGTAACCGCGTCTCCGTCGGTCTCATCGAAGCCAGCAACGCGCTGCGCTCCCGTCCCGCCGAAGCCTCAGCTCCCTCCGCCCGTATTCCTGCGTGAAAAAGCACGCTAGACCGCGGTTTCTAACTTGTGCAAAGAGCACAAAATTAATTACTTAAAAGCCGCCAACGCTGGCGATACAATCAAAATTCAAGTAGCGACCGTCGATGACTTCCGCGCGTTTACCAGGTTACTCTCGTTAAATCAAATCGCGTATCACACCTACGCCCTCCCGGAGGAGCGTAAGATCCGCGCAGTACTACGGGGCGTCCCGTTTGAACTCAGTAACGAAGACATTCTCGAGGACCTTAAGTCTCAGGGTTTCCCGGCCACGCATGCACGATGCACTCCAACCGCGGTAGGCGTTTTCCCTTAGCTCTAGTAATCCTTACCAACACTCCCAACTCGAAGGAGATTTTCAGAGAGGCTCGCACAATCTGCGGACTCTCGAACATCTCCGTCGAGCGTCCCAACCCCCGCGGTCACCCTGGGCAGTGCCACCGCTGCCAGCTATATGGCCACGCAGCGGCTAACTGTTCAGCTCCCCCCAGGTGCGTAAAGTGCCAGGATCCCCATATCACTAAGGAGTGCACTCGCACTCCCGAATCCACTTCCCCCCCTGCCTGTGCGGCCAGTCCAGCCATACAGCTAACTACAGGGGTTGCCCGCGCGCTCCGCGCTCCACCACCAAGAGGGTCGCGCCTAAACCGGCGCTGCCGCTCACTCCCGCTAACTTCCCGCCGCTGCGCAACCGGGGTCCCCCGGAAGCAAAGCCCGTTCAGCCGACGCCTACTCCGGCTCTGTCTTGGAGGCAGCGTCCGGCCGTCCCGCCTGCACCTTCCCGACCCATCCCAGCTCCCGTAGCTTCCGTAGGGCCGCGTCCCGCTCCGCCATCTGCACCTCAGTCATCGTTGGCTGAGGACATGAAGACCGTGTTCGACGTCATCCAAAACGTAGACATTAACGAAATTTCCATACTCGCACGCAAACTGCGAGCCGCCCGCTCTCCTCAAGAGCGTTTATTTGCGTTAGCCGAGCATCACTCGCTTTTAAGTTCATTATAAATTTTTATTTTTGTATAAATTCGTAAACAAGTAAATTATAATCTCTAGACCCGCGAACCCCGCGTCCAGTCGTATTAAACCCAAGGGCTTATCCCTAGTATCTTTTAACGTTCGTAGCCTTAGCACCAACCTTCCTGAGCTCAAACTGTTCCTTCAGAACAACGACCCAGATCTTTTACTTCTCCAGGAGACATGGCTCACTCCTAATCGCTCCAGGGGATTCGCTATTCCTAAGTACGCGTTTACACGTAACGATAGGCCTAACTGCGACGGTTTCGGCGGCACTGCTATCTACTACAAAAGAGGATTCCATTGCTGTCCTCTCCCTACCCCTCCTCTCCTCAACATGGAAGCCACCGTATGTAGATTGGCTATGACTGGTCATCCGACCATCATCATAGCTTCAGTCTACATACCTTGTGGCACCAAACCTATCCGCAGCGACTTTGAGACCATTCTCGCCCTCGGCCGTTCAGTCATTATGTTCGAAGACTTTAACTCCAAACATACTGACTGGACGTGCCTATCAACCAACCAAAGCGGTATAGCTCTCCTCGACATCACCAACTTACTCGACTTAGACGTCGTCTCCCCCATCACTCCCACTCACTATCCCGACAACCCGAACCACTCTCCTGACATCCTCGACTTTGCAATCGTTAAGCATATCAACCTCGACCTCAGGTCTATCGAACCGCTCGATGACCTAGGTTCTGACCACCGCCCCGTCTCCCTCGTGCTAGGACCGCCTAACGTTAACGTCACTTCTCCTAAGACCTTTACCGACTGGAAAGGCTTTAAAAATACGATAGTTTCTGCCTTAGAGGCCCCAAACTCTCCGCTCGCGATCTCGCCCGATCAATTAGATAGCCCGGATAAAATAGATTCGTAAGTAAATTCTCTCACTGATGCTATCAACTCAGCCATCAGTGTAAACGAAAAGGTTGCTAACAAAGGCAAACCCACGCTTCCCTTAGCCATTAGCAATCTTATTAACACTAAGAACGCGGCTCTCCGGAGAGCCAAGAAATATCCCACGCCCGCCTATAGAACAGCTGCGAATCAGCTACAACGCAAAGTTTGATCTCGCCTCGCGGAACTCCGAGACACCCAGATGAACGATCTCATGGCGAATATCTCCCCGTCCCACCAAGCGTATTATCGAATGGCCCGAGCCTTACGCGTAGACGCCGCCTCTCACGTCCCTCCTCTCACTCGTCCCGATGGCTCTATCGCCTTCGAAGACGAAGAGAAAGCCGAATGCTTCGCTGACAGCGTTGCGTCTCAATGCTCGCCCAGCACGCAACCCGTGAATCCCACTCACATCAAAGCGGTGGAGGACGAAGTTCTCCGTAGAAACTCTCTCCCCATCACCGCCGACCCCGTCACAGTCTCTAATGATGAAATCTCGCTTCTCATCAAAAGTCAAAAGTCCAGAAAGGCTCCGGGTGCGGATGGTATTTCCAACCACGCACTTAAGCACCTGCCTCAACAGGTGCTTACCTTGTTAGCTATCATTTTCAATGCCTGCTTCGACCTTAGCTACTTTCCAAAAGCTTGGAAAGAAGCGACAGTCATAGGCATACCCAAGCCGGGTAAACCTCTTAATATCCCGGCTAATCACAGACCCATCAGCCACTTCAAGGCAATGTCTAAACTTCTCGAGAGAGTCATACTCTCTCGAATGCGGAACCATCTGTTTCCAACGGACGGCGATCCTCTCATAATTCCCCACCAGTTCGGCTTTCGCGCTAAGCACTCCTGCCCTCAGCAAGTCCATCGAATCGTTGAGTACATACTCGACGGCTTCTATCCGAAACGAAAGAAAACGATCGCAGTTTTCTTTGACGTAGCCAAGGCTTTCGACAAAGTCTGGCACAGCGGTCTCGTTTATAAACTCTATAAAATAGGCTTACCGGCTCGCCTAGTTAGGATAATCGCGTCGTTTCTCAAAGACCGCACGTTTCATTTCAAACATGAAGGCACGCTCTCCGCGCCTCGTCCCATAAAGGCTGGAGTCCCTCAAGGCTCAGTCCTCGCCCCTCTTTTGTATACCGTATACACTAACGACATTCCCATTCCATCTAAAGTCGTCGAACTCGCTCTCTTTGCCGACGACACTGCCTTTTACACCAAAGGCCGCAGAGCCTCTCGAGGGTCTCGTCACCAGACTTCAAAAGGCTGTAAACGCCCTCGGTGCTTGGTTTAAAAAATGGCGTATCGATGTGAACCCAGAGAAAAGCTCTGCGGTTTACTTCGACTACAGACGCAGTCGTATCCCCGACAATCTCCAAGTGAGAATGCAAGGCACTCCCATCCCCTGGAAGCGCAGTACCAAATATTTAGGCGTCATATTAGACCAGACGCTTTCATTCAATCCTCACGTCGATAGAGTTACGAAACTCGCACGTTTTTACCTAGGCCGGCTTTACAGTATGTTAGGTAGAAAAAGTAAAATGTTCTTCAGAAACAAACGTACGCTTTATAAGGTCTGCGTTAGACCAGTCATGTCATATGCCTCGCCAGTCTTTGCCCACGCCAAACCCTCCGTCCTGCACAAACTGCAGGAAGTTCAAAACCTCTTCTGCCGCAGGGCCACAAACGCACCTTGGTACGTGCGCAACGCGGACCTGTACAGAGATCTTGAACTGCCTACAGTACAACAGTATCTAAAAACACTCTCAGAATCGTTCTTCAAACGCGCCGAATCCCATCCCAATCCTCTAGTTCGAAATTCAGTCTCATATACTGCTCCTGTCTTAGATTCGCTATACAAAGTCGCTAGACCGAGAAACGCGTACACAAGCGAACGTACGCAATTAACCTTAGATCTCGAGGCCCTTCAGGCCGCAAATTCTAATTCTAACGTAAATTCTAATTCTAACGTAAATCCGAATTAATACAAATTTAATTTTTCAATTTTTAATGTTTTTATTATTTACTTTTCACCTTCAGTGCTATGTAAATCCCAGCGGGTGACCACTTAAGGGCCCCGCTAGCGCGGCCTCTTTCTCCAATTGGCTGTCGCTCAGATGAAGGCTGAGTGGCAAAAATGCACGAGCCGACAGGGGGTTTTTAGTGGGTATGGTTCTGGTAGGCGTCGGGACGAGTCCCACATAACTTTGGAATCGCGCCAGAGTATGCGTCAGAGCATTTTTATCCTCCTGCCCTTCCCGCGGAGGGGAACAAAAAAAAAAAAAGCTGCCGCGGTGCTAATGAGACTATCATCGTCAAGCATACATCGTTAAAAAGCAATTATTTTGCTCAATAGAGTTTAGTGAAGTTGTTTTAAAACAAAAGATAAAAAGATAAGCCAGTTGTTTTATGACCTTGTTTACGTTCTATGAATAGGATTGGCAGGGTCTGTAGCGCAACTCGCGAAACTTTGGTTAGTAAATACATGCTTTAAAATATTATGTGACTATTAATATTGAAAACAGGTTCGGTTTTCAATTGTGAAAATAACTTATATTACAACAGTCCTTATCATATTTTTTCCAACCTAAACTAATGAAATTAGAGAATTATCAATGCGGTAATGTTCTGTGAATACATGTGTTTGATGTGTAGTCTAATAAACATAATTCTGTTCGTAGATCACTGCTGACCTGTTTTAACTTTAATAGTTTAATAGCTGCTTAATATTTTAACTAGTATTAATTTAAACGTAATACTTAATGTCTATTTTATCCTGTTATTTTAGAATGTTCATGTGAGATGTTTTATTTGTAAAATGTAATCTAAATTTGCTATATCTTATTTATAAATTAGCTTATTTACATTTATTTTATTTTTTAAATCTAAAACCATCAATTAAGGATATTTTCTACTTGTGACAAAATTAGGTTTTTAATATAAGCGGCTTTTTTGATAAAAATATATATTATATTTTTTGGTAAACTTGCTACATTTTATCGTCTATCAAATACAACTTTCCATAAAAACTGTTCCAATTTTTTTTCGCCAAAGACATTCTACCATCGATCGATAGCGTCGATCGATAAATTGGTGTGGTAACACCCTGAAACTTAGAAACATAATTATTTTGACGTAAGAAAAAAACATATTTAGCGTTTCCTCGTTCGTATTCGTCAAGAATTTGCGCTCACTTTTGACTGAACTTTACACAGTTTACTGTATATTGTAAAGGCAAGCAAAATGCGTGCTTTCAAATACAATACGAACGATACGAAATGAAATTCTATAGGGTGCGTGAGGGGCGGCGCGTCGCTAACAAAATCGAAGCATTCACGCGCAAGCAACTTTCGACTTAATGCTGATTCATAATGGAACATTTTCGACTGAGCAACCTTAGGAAGATTTCAAGGGTGTGGTCACTAGGCGACATTATCAATATCCATTTTACATTATATCTTTTCGTGGTACACACTGAGTAACAAATGCATACCTGCGTACATTAACTAATCTTTCATGAAAATGTGTATTTTTTTTAGAAGAATACCGCTAAAATACCGGCAATACTTCATATTTGCAAGCAGTTATTTTGCCCTTTATTTATTTTTGTAGTGTTACTATAAGTTATGATTAGCTGTAGGTAAGGTAAAGTGTTTAGTAAGAGTGAAAAAGCTTAATAATTGTATTATACTAGAATAGATGGTATAACCACCTGCAACTTCTCTACCATGTGTTCTATCGATTAAGGTGTCCCACACACATACATACAGCAAACGACGGATGGCCACAGTATTGACCGTGAATACCACAGAACCAAATATAACCAAAACCTGAATATTATAACAGTCTTCGTGTGCAGCCCCTGGTTTATCAATCAAAGGATACTACGTCATTCATTCATCAGTAACGCTGTTTTAACGAATGTAAGAAGAAAGTTGAAGCTTCGACACGAAATCAATAAATTTCTTATGTCATGGGAGTGATTAGTAACGAACTAAATATTCTTAATAACTCTACTTTATAGATGACGTGTGAATAAAATTCGTTTCATCACAACGGGTTTTCAAGAATATACAATTAACATAATCTTATTATTCATTATAATTATTTTCTTTCTTTTTTCTAAACTTTCTTTTTCTTTTTTCTGAACTCTTCGAGATGATAAAAGCGACTGAACTATTTTAAAAACAAAAATATTCATTCCTAAAACAATTTGGCTTTTCGGCAAGTACTAACAAGCCGCCGCGCCGCGCCGCGCCACCCTATTCTCCGACACACAGTACCTATGGCGGCGAACATCACAGGCGCCCGGCCGGCTAGTGACGCTCGCACGTGCATTGCGCTCAGCTTATGTGTGGTAAGAATGACGACTCATCAAGAGCGGGATAATGTTGTATGTATTCTCGCTCCGACCGCAAGACCCCGTTCTCCGTTGTTTGGTCCCTTCCCGATATTCCGTGGCGCTCAGTCTACTGACGTCACAGTTTAGCGTGTTGGTTCCGTGCTACGGTTTTCAAGGTTTTTCTACTCCGTCTGAGTGCTATCGAAGTGCGATTTTTCTTTGCGACTAAGCCCCTTAGTCTTCAAAGTGCTGTGCTAAGTAGTGTTGTGCTTGTGCTGAGTGCAGTGTTGTGCCCAGCGTAAGTAGTCTGGTTTCAGTACAAAGGATACTTAACGGTGACAACGAATTTGTACTGAACCAGTCCTTTTATTTTTATTTTTTTTTATTTCTCTTCTCTATTTTATTTATTTTTCTCCTATTTCATATTTATTTTTATCATATCTGTGTGTTTTTCGTGTGTGTATTTGTCCTTTCTGTCGGTAAAGGTTGACCCTAACGCGGTCAACTCTTTACCTGCGTACCCTTTTTTAGGTTTCTAGGTAGCGGCCTTCGGCGTACTACGGTTAGTTTTAAGTTATTCTCCCCAGCCCCCCTACCGCTGGTAGGGAGGTTTGCCGCTAGGGTTCGCTAGGTTTTTATTTAGGAATTCTAGGCATTTTTTATATAAATAGGTGCTAGGTTTGCTAGGGAACCTAGGTATACATTATATATTTATATATTACATATTATCCCAAGCCCTCCAATGGACCTTGTAAACATTCTTAGGTCGTTCGCCCAGGCGCTCGTTGCGTCCGGCGGCAACTTATCAGATGACGTAATAACGCAGGCCTTACAGGCATCTATCGCGTCCCCGGCCCCTCAGGCCTTAACCCCGGCCCCTCAGGCCTCAACCCCGGCCCCTCAGGCCTCCAACGTCGAGACCCCTCAGGTCTACAGCTCTTCCTCGTCTCCCGCCTCGTCCGAGATGGACTGCGAATCGGTCGCATCCTCTCACGCGTCGCGTCGCAAGCGTACCGCTCCCGGGAGCGACTCCGAACCCGCGTCTGATACGTCGTCAGATGCCGTCACCTTAACCGGCTCTCCCGAGCCCTCGTTTCAACTTGTCGCCAGGCGCTCCAAGAAGCGCTCGAAGAAAGCTTCGGTATCATCAATACCCGAGCCCTCCCCGGTGTCTTCAACACCAGCCCCCGCGCCGTTAAAATCGCTCGAAGTAACCGCGCCTCCGTCGGTCCCATCGAAGCCAGCAACGCGCTGCGCTCCCGTCCCGCCGAAACCTCAGCTCCCTCCGCCCGTCTTCCTGCGTGAAAAAGCGCGCTGAACCGCGGTTTCTAACTTGTGCAAAGAGCACAAAATCAATTACTTAAAAGCAACCAATGCAGGCGACACAATTAAAATCCAGGTCGCGACCGTCGACGACTTCCGCGCGTTCACTCGGTTACTTTCTTTAAAACAAATAGCTTATCACACCTACGCCCTCCCGAAGGAGCGTAAGATCCGCGCAGTACTACGGGGCGTCCCGTTCGAGCTCGAGAACGAAGAAATCCTCGAGGACCTTAAGTCTCAGGGTTTCCCGGTCACAGCAGTGCACAAGATGCACTCCAACCGCGGTAGGCGTTTTCCCTTAGCTCTGGTAATCCTTACCAACACTCCAAACTCGAAAGAGATTTTCAGAGAGGCTCGCACAATTTGCGGACTCTCGAACATCTCCGTCGAGCGTCCTAACCCCCGTGGTCACCCTGGGCAGTGCCACCGCTGCCAGCTATATGGCCACGCAGCGGCTAACTGTTCAGCTCCCCCCAGGTGCGTAAAGTGCCTAGATCCCCACATCACTAAGGAGTGCACTCGCACTCCCGAATCCACTTCCCCCCCTGCCTGTGTGCTGTGCGGCCAGTCCGGCCACACAGCAAACTACAGGGGTTGCCCGCGCGCTCCGCGCTCCACCGTCAAGAGGGTCGCGCCTAAACCGGCGCCACCGCTCACCTCCGCTAACTTCCCGCCGCTGCGCAACCGGGGTCCCCCGGAAGCAAAGCCCGTTCAGTCGACGCCTACTCAGGCTCTGTCTTGGAGGCAGCGTCCGGCCGTTCCACCTGTACCTTCCCGACCCATCCCAGCTCCCGTAGCTTCCGTAGGGCCGCGTCCCGCTCCGTTATCCGTACCTCAGTCGTCGTTGGCTGAGGATATGAAGATCGTGTTCGACGTTATTCAAAACGTCGATATTAACGAAATTTCCGTACTCGCACGCAAACTGCGAGCCGCCCGCTCTCCTCAAGAGCGTTTATTCGCGTTAGCCGAGCATCACTCGCTCCTAAGTTCGTTGTAAATTTATTATTTTTTTTTTTTTTCGTATAAAATCGTAAATAAGTAAATTATAATGTCTAGACCCGCGAATCCCGCGTCCAGTCGTATTAAACCCAAGGGCTTATCCCTAGTATCTTTTAACGCTCGTAGCCTTAGCACTAACCTTCCCGAGATTAAACTGTTCCTTCAGAACAAAGAACCTGACTTATTCCTTCTCCAGGAGACATGGCTTACTCCAAAACGCTCCAGGGGATACGCTATTCCTAAGTACGCGTTTACTCGCAACGATAGGCCCAACTCCGACGGTTACGGCGGCACCGCTATATATTACAAAAGAGGCTTCCATTGCTCTCCTCTCCCTACCCCTCCTCTCCTCAACATGGAGGCCACGGTGTGTAGATTGGCTATGACTGGTCATCCGACCATCATCATAGCTTCAGTCTACATACCGTGTGGCTCCAATCCAATCCGCAGCGACTTTGAGGCCATTCTTGCCCTCGGCCATTCAGTCATTATGTTCGGAGACTTTAACTCCAAACATACTGACTGGACGTGCCTATCCACCAACACCAGCGGTATCGCTCTCCTCGACATCACTTACTCCCTTGACTTAGACGTCATATCCCCCATCACTCCCACTCACTATCCCAACAACCCAACCTACTCTCCTGACATCCTCGACTTTGCAATTATCAAGCGAATCAATCTTGATCTAAGGTCTATCGAACCGCTCGATGACCTAGGCTCCGACCATCGCCCCGTCTCCCTCGTGCTAGGTACGCCTAACGTTAACGTCACACCTCCTAAGACCTTTACCAATTGGAAAAGCTTTAAAAATACGTTAGTTTCAGCCTTAGAGGCCCCTAACTCTCCGCTCGCGATTTCGCGCGACCAATTAGATAGTCCGGATAAAATAGATTCATTAGTCAATACTCTAACTGATGCTATTAACACAGCCATCAACGACAACGAAAAGGTTGCTAAGCAAAGCAAACCCGCGCTTCCACTAGCCGTTAGCAATCTCATTAAAGCCAAGAACGCGGCTCTCCGGAGAGCAAAGAAATATCCCACGCCAGCATACAGAACAGCTGCGAATCAGCTTCAACGTAAAGTTAGGTCTCGCCTCGCGGAACTCCGTGACACTCAGTTTAACGATCTCATGGAGAATATCTCCCTGTCCCACCAAGCGTATTATCGAATGGCCCGAGCCTTACGCGTAGACACCGCCTCTCACGTTCCTCCTCTCACTCGTCCCGACGGCACCATTGCTTTCGAAGTCGAAGAGAAAGCCGAATGCTTCGCCGACAGCATAGCGGCACAATGCTCGCCCAGCACGCAACCCGCAGATCCCTCCCACATCCAGGCGGTGGAGGACGAAGTTCTCCGCAGAGAATCTCTCCCTATCACCGACGACCCCGTCACAGTCTCTAATGATGAAATCTTGCTTCTCATTAGAAAGCAAAAGTCCAAAATGGAATTTCCAACCACGCACTTAAGCACCTGCCTCAGCAGGTGCTTACCTTGTTAGCTATCATCTTCAATGCCTGCTTCGACCATAGCTACTTTCCAAAAGCCTGGAAAGAAGCGACAGTCATAGGCATTCCCAAGCCGGGTAAACCTCTGAATGTCCCGGCTAATCACAGACCCATCAGCCTCCTCAAGGCAATGTCTAAACTTCTCGAAAGAGTCATACTCTCTCGAATGCGGAACCATCTGTTTCCAACGGATGGCGACCCTCTCATCATTCCCCACCAGTTCGGCTTTCGCGCTAAGCACTCCTGCCCTCAGCAAGTCCATCGAATTGTCGAGTACATACTCGAAGGATTCTCTCAGCGTCGTAAAAAAACAATCGCGGTTCTCTTTGACGTAGCCAAGGCTTTCGACAAAGTCTGGCACAGCGGTCTCGTTTTTAAACTCTATAAAATAGGCTTACCGGCTCGCCTAGTCAGATTTATAGCGTCGTTTCTTAAAGACCGTACTTTTCGATTCAAACATGAAGGCACGCTCTCCGCGCCTCGTCCCATAAAGGCTGGAGTCCCGCAAGGCTCAGTCCTCGCCCCTCTGCTGTACACCGTGTACACTAACGACATCCCCATCCCGCCGAAAGGAGTCGAACTCGCCCTCTTTGCAGACGATACCGCCCTTTACACTAAAAGTCAAGCGATCCCGTATAACATCACCAGACTCCAAAAGGCCGTAAACGCCCTCGGTGTTTGGTTTCAAAAATGGCGTATCGATGTCAACCCGGAAAAGAGTTCTGCTATTCAATTCGACCACAAACGTCGTAATCGCCACAACGATCCGCACATTCGTATGTTAGGTGTTCCCATCCCCTGGAAGCGCACTGTCAAATACTTAGGCGTCACCTTAGATCAGACGCTTTCTTTCAAGCCACACGTCGATAGAGTAACGAAACTCGCGCGTTTTTACTTAAGCCGTCTATATAGTATGATAGGAAGAAAAAGTAAAATGTCTTTTAGAAATAAACGTACGCTTTATAAGGTCTGCGTTAGACCCGTCATGTCATATGCTTCGCCAGTCTTTGCCCACGCCAAACCCTCCGTCCTGTATAAGCTGCAGGTAGTTCAAAATCTCTTCTGCCGCAGGGCCACAAACGCACCTTGGTACGTGCGTAACGCGGACCTGCACAGAGATCTTGAACTGCCTACAGTGCAACAGCACCTCAAAACACTCTCAGAATCGTTCTTCAAACGCGCCGAATCCCATCCCAATCATCTTGTTCGAGATTCAGTCTCATATACTGTTCCTGTGTTAGATTCGATTTACAAAATCGCTAGACCGAGAAACGCGTACACCAGCGAACGCACGCAGTTAACTTTAGATCTAGAGGCCCTTCAGGCCGCAAATTCTAATTCTAACGTAAATTCTAATTCTAACGTAAATCCGAATTAATGCAATTTTATTTGTCAATTTTTAATGTTTTTTATTTATTTACTTTTCTTTTTTGAGCACCTTCAGTGCTATGTAAATCCCAGCGGGTGACCCCTTAAGGGCCCCGCTAGCGCGGCCTCTTTCTCCGATTGGCCGTCGCTCAGATGAAGGCTGAGTGGCAAAAATGCACGAGCCGACAGGGGGTTTTTTAGTGGGTATGGTTCTGGTAGGCGTCGGGACGAGTCCCACGTAACTCCGATCACGCGCGCGGAGTATGCGTCAGAGCATTTTTTATGTCCTCCTGCCCTTCCCGTGGAGGGGAACCAAAAAAAAAAAAAGTTGTATGTAAGCTAATTCATGGATTTATATAAAGGAATGCCGTGTCTTGGGACTTGTGTTGTTGGACGAATTATATAAAGACACGCACCGTAGAACAATTTTGGGACTTTAATAGAGATACATGTTATAATTGTGGCAAGATTTGTTATTATTATTAAGTTGATTTGAATATATTTCAAATATAGGTATATCTCCTAAGGTACAGTTACACATGCTCATTTCAAGCAGAAAGCATGCTTCAATTGAGCACTTGCTACTTAGTAGCATGTGTGTCGGAATGTTGCTCAAAATTAGCATTCTCATTTCCAGCATGCTTTGCGAATCGACAGGCGTGCGATTTTTGAGTATGTTACCGTCGGCGCGAATGCAAGGGGGCGTGCTTTAAGCGTGTCTAAACAGGTTTGCTTATTGAGCATGCTAGTATCGATCAGTCGTTTGCAACAGCTCCATACGGATAGCTGTTTGATTGTCCATGACTTTGTTTGAACTGACAGAGAGCGAAAAAGCACGCTAGAAAATGGCATGTGTATTTGGAATGTATGCTTTGAGTATGCTTATTCAGGAGCATACTTAAAATTAGCATGCCCATTGCTAGCAAATGTAAACTGCTCATAAGAATCCTCATATTAAGCATAATCATAAGCACGCTTTTTAGCATGCTATTCTAGAGCATGTGTAACTGTAGCTTTATTGTTAGAGTAAAAACTCATTTTATATCTAATCATATAAATATTTATAACATAAATCAATAGCTATCAATAGTCTTATATTCTTAAACGATATATAATGCAATGTCAACTGTCTACTAATAATATTAATATATAGGTATTAATCCATCATATTGCAGTTCAACGGACAAACAGCCTCGCGTATATCCATTTATTATTGGATAGTCGCACGGCGCGTACGCACAAAACCGCTTGGGTGGGGGCTGCGCTGACAATGACATACCTATCCCGTCTAAAGGTGTTCAACTCTCCCTCTTTGCCGATGATACCGCCCTGTACGTCAAGGGCGTGCACGTCGACACCCTCATCACCTAACTCCACAAGGCCGTAAACGACCTCGGAGCTTGGTTTAAATTAAAGAATGGCGAATCGATGTGAATCCAGAGAAAAACTCTGCGATGCGCTTCGATCATACACGCCGTCGCCCCTGCGACCCCCACATCCGAATGCTAGGTACGCTCATCCCGTGGGCACAAACCACCAAGTACCTAGGCGTAACACTCGATCGTGCGTTTTCATTCCGACCTCACCGGTAGGCAGGCACAGTAAAATGTCTCTTAGGATTTTTTTTTTTTGCTGCCGAGGCACCCTCGCGGGCACAACTAGCACCGGTGGCACTCACAACCAGTCATTAGCCCCCGCGCTAATCGAGCATTCAATTTTCACTGGTCGTTACCGTATTAAGTAATTTCATAGTCGTTACCGTAATAAGTTTCTAACGCCGTTTTCACGGCGAATAGTGGGTTGTTAACCGTACTTCGTATTTCGTCGAACGTGAGCTACGTCGACGGGCTTCGACGTTCCAGGTGTTCTTCGTGGAGTAAGTTCGCCGTGTTCAAGACTCCGAGGACTGGTGGATACGCGTAACGGTGCCAACGAAACCAGTCGGCGTTGCCCCGGTGCGCATAGTTCTGCCCTTCAGGCAAACAACAAACCGGAAGTCCCGATCCCATTTGCACTGGGCCTTACCCAGGGTGACGGAACCAGCCCTGTCCGAATTAGGGGCACCGCTGCGGCCGTCCCGATCGCCCCTACCGCCGGTAGGTAGGCTTAGTTAGGTTTTTTATTTAGGTCGTTCATAAATTATATATGTTGGAGGGTAGTTTTGTAGGACTGATCGAAGGAACTAGTATAAGATAGAATTGATTTCATTTAAATTACTTGTTTGATTAAATCTTGATTATGTTTTATTTAGTTAAAAATACTTTAGTTTGATGTATTAGATTGATTTAAAGTCAATTGAAGTTATCTATTAGTAATTGTATTGTATTCAGTTTCATTTTATGTTTGAATCAACCAATAAGAGCAAGACACGTCTGGAGTGGGGTCGTGGCGTGATGTGGCGTGATTCTTTTTGAGAATGGAATGTATAAATAGGAGTGTACTGGTCGGGGTGGACGTACTACTGTTAATTTTAAGTTTTCCTCCCCAGCCCCCCTACCGCTGGTAGGGAGGTTAGCCGCTAGGATTTTGCTAGGTTTTTAGGAACTATACTATATATATATATATATACTTATATTTATTAATATTACTGTCCCAACTCTCCCTTATGGATCCGCTAAGCGTTATTAACGCGTTCACCCAGGCACTTGCTGCGGTAGGCGTCTACATCCCGAATAACATCATAACGCAGGCCTTGCAGGCATCAATCGCGTCCCCGGCCCCTCAGGCCTCAACCCCGGCCCCTCAGGCCTCAACCCCGGCCCCTCAGGCCTCAACCCCGGCCCCTCAGGCCTCCAACGTCGAGACCCCTCAGGTCTACAGCTCTTCCTCGTCTCCCGCCTCGTCCGAGATGGACTGCGAATCGGTCGCATCCTCTCACGCGTCGCGTCGCAAGCGTACCGCTCCCGGGAGCGACTCCGAACCCGCGTCTGATACGTCGTCAGATGCCGTCACCTTAACCGGCTCTCCTGAGCCCGAGTTTCAACTTGTCGCCAAGCGCTCCAAGAAGCGCTCTAAGAAAGCTTCGGTATCTTCAATACCCGAGCCCTCCTCGGTGTCTTCAACACCAGCCCCCGCGCCGTTAAAATCGCTCGTAGTAACCGCGTCTCCGTCGGTCACATCGAAGCCAGCGACGCGCTGCGCTCCCGTCCCGCCGAAGCCTCAGCTCCCTCCGCCCGTATTCCTGCGTGAAAAAGCACGCTAGACCGCGGTTTCTAACTTGTGCAAAGAGCACAAAATTAATTACTTAAAAGCCGCCAACGCTGGCGATACAATCAAAATTCAAGTAGCGACCGTCGATGACTTCCGCGCGTTTACCAGGTTACTCTCGTTAAATCAAATCGCGTATCACACCTACGCCCTCCCGGAGGAGCGTAAGATCCGCGCAGTATTACGGGGCGTCCCGTTCGAACTCAGTAACGAAGACATTCTCGAGGACCTTAAGTCTCAGGGTTTCCCGGTCACAGCAGTGAACAAGATGCACTCCAACCGCGGTAGGCGTTTTCCTTTAGCTTTAGTAATCCTGTCAAATACTCCCAACTCGAAGGAGATTTTCAGAGAGGCTCGCACAATCTGCGGACTCTCGAACATCTCCGTCGAGCGTCCCAACCCCCGCGGTCACCCTGGGCAGTGCCACCGCTGCCAGCTATATGGCCACGCAGCGGCTAACTGCTCAGCTCCCCCCAGGTGCGTTAAGTGCCTGGATCCACATTTCACAAAGGAGTGCACTCGCACTCCTGAATCCACTTCCCCCCCTGCCTGTGTGCTGTGCGGCCAGTCCGGCCACACAGCTAACTACAGGGGTTGCCCGCGCGCTCCGCGCTCCACCGTCAAAAGGGTCGCGCCTAAACCGGCGCCGCCGCTCACTCCTGCTAACTTCCCGCCGCTGCGCAACCGGGGTCCCCCGGAAGCAAAGCCCGTTCAGCCGACGCCTACTCCGGCTCTGTCTTGGAGGCAGCGTCCGGCCGTCCCGCCTGCACCTTCCCGACCCATCCCAGCTCCCGTAGCTTCCGTAGGGCCGCGTCCCGCTCCATTATCCGTACCTCAGTCGTCGTTGGCTGAGGATATGAAGACCGTGTTCGACGTTATTCAAAACGTCGATATTAACGAAATTTCCGCACTCGCACGCAAACTGCGAGCCGCCCGCTCTCCTCAAGAGCGTTTATTCGCGTTAGCCGAGCACCACTCGCTCCTAAGTTCGTTGTAAATTTATTTTATTTTTTATTTTATTTTTTTTTTCGTATAAAATCGTAAATAAGTAAATTATAATGTCTAGACCCGCGAATCCCGCGTCCAGTCGTATTAAACCCAAGGGCTTATCCCTAGTATCTTTTAACGCTCGTAGCCTTAGCACTAACCTTCCCGAGATTAAACTGTTCCTTCAGAACAAAGAACCTGACTTATTCCTTCTCCAGGAGACATGGCTTACTCCAAACCGCTCCAGGGGATACGCTATTCCTAAGTACGCGTTTACTCGCAACGATAGGCCCAACTCCGACGGTTACGGCGGCACCGCTATATATTTCAAAAGAGGCTTCCATTGCTGTCCTCTCCCTACCCCTCCTCTCCTCAACATGGAGGCCACTGTGTGTAGATTGGCTATGACTGGTCATCCAACCATCATCATAGCTTCAATCTACATACCTAGTGGTACCAGACCAATCCGCAGCGACTTTGAGGCCATTCTCGCCCTCGGCCATTCAGTCATTATATTCGGAGACTTTAACTCCAAACATACTGACTGGACGTGCCTATCGACCAACACCAGCGGTATCGCTCTCCTCGACATCACTAACTCCCTTGACTTAGACGTCATATCCCCCATCACTCCCACTCACTATCCCAACAACCCGACCTATTCTCCTGACATCCTCGACTTTGCAATTATCAAGCGAATCAATCTTGATCTCAGGTCCATCGAACCGCTCGATGACCTAGGCTCCGACCATCGCCCCGTCTCCCTCGTGCTAGGCGCGCCTAACGATAACGTCACATCTCCTAAGACCTTTACCAACTGGAAAGGCTTTCAAAATACGTTAGTTTCAGCCTTAGAGGCACCGAACTCTCCGCTCGCGATTTCGCCCGACCAATTAGACAGCCCGATTAAAATAGATTCGATAGTCGATAATCTCACTGATGCTATCAATTCAGCCATCAGCGACAACGTAATCATTGCTAAGCAAGGCAAACCCGCGCTTCCCTTAGCCGTTAGCAATCTCATTAAAGCTAAGAACGCGGCTCTCCGGAGAGCCAAGAAATATCCCACGCCCGCATATAGAACAGCTGCGAATCAGCTTCAACGTAAAGTTAGGTCTCGCCTCGCGGAACTCCGTGATACTCAGTTTAACGATCTCATGGAAAATATCTCCCCGTCCCACCAAGCGTATTATCGAATGGCCCGAGCTTTACGCGTAGACACCGCCTCTCACGTTCCTCCTCTCACTCGTCCCGACGGCACCATTGCCTTCGAAGTCGAAGAGAAAGCCGAATGCTTCGCCGACAGCATAGCGGCACAATGTTCGCCCAGCACGCAACCCGCGGATCCCTCCCACATCCAGGCGGTGGAGGACGAAGTTCTCCGCAGAGAATCTCTCCCTATCACCGACGACCCCGTCACAGTCTCTAATGATGAAATCTTGCTTCTCATTAGAAAGCAAAAGTCCAAAAAGGCTCCGGGTGCGGATGGAATTTCCAACCACACACTTAAGCACCTGCCACAGCAGGTGCTTACCTTGTTAGCTATCATCTTCAATGCCTGCTTCGACCATAGCTACTTTCCAAAAGCCTGGAAAGAAGCGACAGTCATAGGCATTCCCAAGCCGGGTAAACCTCTGAACATCCCAGCTAATCACAGACCCATCAGCCTCCTCAAGGCAATGTCTAAACTTCTCGAAAGAGTCATACTCTCTCGAATGCGGAACCATCTGTTTCCAACGGATGGCGACCCTCTCATTATTCCCCACCAGTTCGGCTTTCGCGCTAAGCACTCCTGCCCTCAGCAAGTCCATCGAATCGTCGAGTACATTCTCGAAGGATTCTATCCGCATCGTAAAAAATCAATCGCGGTTCTCTTTGACGTAGCCAAGGCATTCGACAAAGTCTGGCACAGCGGTCTCGTTTTCAAACTCTATAAAATAGGCTTACCGGTTCGCCTAGTCAGATTAATCGCGTCGTTTCTTAAAAACCGTACGTTTCGATTCAAACATGAAGGCACGCTCTCCGCGCCTCGTCCCATAAAGGCTGGAGTCCCGCAAGGCTCAGTCCTCGCCCCTCTGCTGTACACCGTGTACACTAATGACATGCCCATCCCGCCGAAAGGCGTCGAACTCGCCCTCTTTGCAGACGATACCGCCCTTTACACTAAAGGTAAAAGGATCCCGTATAACATCACCAGACTCCAAAAGGCCGTAAACGCCCTCGGTGTTTGGTTTCAAAAATGGCGTATCGATGTCAATCCAGAAAAGAGTTCTGCCATTCTATTCGACCACAAACGTCGTAATCGCCGCAACGATCCCCACATTCGAATGTTAGGTATTCCCATCCCCTGGAAGCGCAGTATCAAATACTTAGGCGTCACCTTAGATCAGACGCTTTCTTTTAAGCCACACGTCGATAGAGTAACGAAACTCGCGCGTTTCTACTTAAGCCGCTTAAATAGTATGATAGGTAGAAACCGTGCAACCTACACTGGTACCTACAGTGCAACAGCACCTCAAAACACTCTCAGAATCGTTCTTCAAACGCGCCGAATCCCATCCCAATCATCTTGTTCGAGATTCAGTCTCATATTTTGCTCCTGTGTTAGATTCGAAATTCAAAGTCGCTAGGCCGAGAAACGCGCACACGGGCGAACCTACGCAGTTAACTTTAGCTCTCGAGGCCCTTCAGGCCGCAAATCCTAATTCTAACGTTAATCCGAATTAATGCAATTTTTATTTTTCATTTTTAATGTTTTTAATTTTACTTTTCATTTTTGAGCACCTTCAGTGCTATGTGAATCTCAGCGGGTGACCCCTTAAGGGCCCCGCTGGCGCGGCCTCTTTCTCCAATTGGCCGTCGCTCAGATGAAGGCTGAGTGGCAAAAATGCACGAGCCGACAGGGGGTTTTTTAGTGGGTATGGTTCTGGTAGGCGTCGGGACGAGTCCCACATAACTCCGATCGCGCGCGCGGAGTATGCGTCAGAGCATTTTTATGTCCTCCTGCCCGTCCCATGGAGGGGAACCAAAAAAAAAAAAATCGGGGTGGACCATATTTTTGGTAACTTTTGGCTAAGTTAAATCGTGTGCCCGCTAGTCGCGAACCCGCTGCTCTTTTTCCTAATTTATTTATCAAAACCGTTTTGCATAAGTTATAAGTTTATAAAAATATTTGAAGTCTAAATAATAAAAGTGTTTGTGACATGTTTGACTTTCGCTTGCATTTCACCCAGTATGGATGCCCAACCTTTTACCACTAGTGACCATACCGGAGAACGTGATCGTTCTCCGAGATCAGAAGTGGGATCGGTGCAAGCACTAACCGGTGAGAAAAATGGAACAAATGACAATGACGGTTGGCGAGCTGTGTTTGACGCGCAGCAGCACCAAATGCGCATGCTTGTGGAGACGCTGCGCAGCTCCTCGGCCTACGGAGATCAAGAGGTCACACTGCCCCTAGTTTCACCCCGAGGACGCGAACACGGACGCTCGAGCCTGGCTGGCGACGGCGGACATCTGCTTGAGCGGACACCAGGGGAGTAAAATTATTGTTACTTTAAGTAAAGCTATGATAGGTTCCGCGGCTCTCTGGTTTTCGCAGATAACTTTTTCTAGTATGAAGTGGGAAGAATTTAAAAATAGCTTTCTTTAACGGTTTGAAACTGCTGATAGCGCTGCTGCTAGCGCTGGGTTTGTTTTAAATAAGCTAAATGGTAAACCTCGTGAAGTTGAATGTCTCGCTACCTACGCGAGTAGGCTCTATTCGTCTCTTTTGTGAAGATGGAGCAATTTAAATAAAGAACAACTGATAGTCTCTGTCATTCTTGGTCATATAGGTCAGGTTGAACCCCGTTTGCAGCGCAGTATTTTTGCGGAGGAACTGAATACCCGTTATAAAATGCAACGAAAATTCAGTGCTTTTTCATACCGTAAGCGTAGTTACTAAGAAGTTAAAATAAAGGGTACAACGACTACAGCTGACACTGAGCGTCTAAGTTTCACACTTTTGTCTACAAAATGTTATGCTTGTGGGAAATTTGGTCACAGATCGTTTGAATGTTTCAGCCGTACCAACGAGAAATCTCAACTGGCTCCTAGCTTCAATCACACCAGCACGCCCGCAGCGTGGCCGCCTGTCATCTGCTACTTGTGTGGTGTTGAAGGACACGTGGCATCGCGCTGCTGTCGCAATCCTAAGAATAACAACTCAAGCACTCCTGCAGTGGCCAGCACAATGAGGGTGGACGTATGCCATACTAAGCTTATCGCTGGTATAATTACTCAATCAGGTGCGCAGTTTTCATTTTGGTTTGACTCCGGTGCAGATTGTTCTTTAATCAAAGAAAGCGTAGTAAATAAATTTGCAGGTAAATTTCAGTATTTATTTATTTATTTAGATTCTCCAACAAGGGCTGACATTAATACTTGCTTTACAATATTTAGCATATGTTAGTTAAATGCGCCCTCAATTATCACCTGT
This sequence comes from Marasmarcha lunaedactyla, assembly GCA_923062675.1. Classification (NCBI taxonomy): domain Eukaryota; kingdom Metazoa; phylum Arthropoda; class Insecta; order Lepidoptera; family Pterophoridae; genus Marasmarcha; species Marasmarcha lunaedactyla. The sequence goes on along the minus strand of OV281364.1, from coordinate 16,251,714 downwards.
TCTAGAGATCTAGAAACTGCAAGCTGCTTCACATTCCTAGCTGTGCAACTAACAATAGACAAAACGCATACTTCAGTCGTATTGCTAACTCCGTCAACAAGTTAGTAGATGAGCACGAGTTAGAAATTTTCAACAATAAACCTGAAAAGGTTTTCATCAAATTGGCTGAGAATTGGTTTGACGCGATTCCTTGCTAACGCTTTTTTGTGGTGTCTTTTTTCCTTTTAAGTATATTTTGATGATAAATGTGTTGCTTAAACATTTTGTATTGTATGGGCAGGTAGGTGTCGTACATACATTGTAGGTACATAGTTAACTAAATGCAAAACTGTGTAAACATGTACTGTGTTATTGATGTTTGTTCTACACGAGTTAAAGTTAATGTTAAGTTTTCCAAATAAAATAAAATAAAATACCTTAGTATCTCTCGTAGGCGTCGGAGATTCATTTCTACCGTGCAGGGTTCAGTTGCTAGCTAAAGTTATTCTTTGCGGCCATGGCGTAGAATTATTATTTCGTGTCATACCCGATAAATATTTGAGTAGGGATATTTTAACAGGTCGCGATTTATCAGCGTTAGGATTTTCCGTGGAGATGTCATTCAGAAAGTCGAGTAGTATAAACATTTGTGAGGTCAGTGGATCCGATGTAACTTTTGATAATATTGAAACGGATATTTCAAAGAATTTAAAGCCTAAATTAGTTGAATTGCTTGCTAGTTTTGCGGATTCGTTTACTGAGGGTACGCCTGCCAATAGAGTTAAAATCGGTGAATTAGAGTTAAGATTAGTTGACCCGTAGAAGATTGTAAAATGACGGCTTTATCATTTGGGCGCTGCAGAAAGAGAAATCGTGCGAAATAAATGTAGCGAATTGTTGTCGGCGGGTGTCATACGACCTAGCAAATCTTCTTTTCGAGCCCTATAATTTTGGTTAAAAAGCGAGATGGTTCTGATAGAATGGGCGTCGATTAAAGGCAATTAAACGCTAATACGGTCCCAGATCGATATCTTTTACTGCTTACATGCGATCAAGTTCAAAGATTGGCGGGTGCTAAAGTGTACTCTTGTTTAGATATGGCTAGTTCGTTCCATTTAATCCCAATCGAGTCGAATCCCATAGAAAAGACTGCATTCATTACTACTATACTATATACGTAACGCTATAACGTGTAGGCTAATGTCAAATAATAATTGTAAAATAATTTGGGCCAATGAGCATGAAACCATTAGACTGGAGGTTATTTTGATTTTGTCTCGTTCTTCAGTTTTAATTATTTTCGATCTAAATCTTCCAGTTGAATTACATACGGATGTAAGTACAGAATGTTATGGCACGATACTTTTCCAAAAAAGTTGACGGAAAATTACATCCTGTAGAATTCTGTAGCAAAAAAACCACGGATGCACAATCTCGTTATCACTCATAATAAGAGCTAGAAACTTTGGCTGTCGTCAATTCTATTGAACATTTCCGTTACTTTTTGTATGGCAGAACCTTTACTGTTTTCACTGACTGCAATCCATTAAAGGCAGCAAGGAGTAGATTTAACACCTAGAGTACATCGTTGGTGGGTCTTTCTTTAGGCATCTGATTTTGATATCCAGTACAGGGAGGGTAACAAAATGGCTAACATTGAATATTTTTTTAACGTAATCACGTTCCTTGTGAAAAAAAACGGGTTAATATCGCGGAGTTATCACCATATTGGTTGCAAGTAGAGCAAAGGCGTGTTAATCATCATTTTATAGTTTATTAAAATTATTAATAAACTAGAAAATGATGATCTTGATTTAGAAAATGCCCGTATTAAGATCCGAGTTAAGATCGAACATACTTTACAGAAAAATTAAAAGAAATGATCGTTACGTTTGGCTACCGCTTGTGCAGCGAGCTTTTCGTTAGTCAGTAAAAAAAATCATATTCATGAGTCAATAGTTAACTTGGGATGGGAAAAATCTCTAAGAAAAAGCTTATCAGCACTATCGGTTCCTATTAGCACTATTCCTTACATGTCAAAATATGTCGCGGAGTTTGTTAAAAAATTGCATTACTTGCAGAGTTGCTAAAACTACTGGGGAACAAAGCACTTATCGAGTTACATCCTTCCCAAAGATCAACATACCTTAGCACATGGTTAATGTCGATGCTACCGGCAAGCTTAACGGTAAAAATGGTCTAAAAGAATACGTATTTGTGATTGTAGATGCATTCACGAAGTATGTGTTGCTGCGACACTCTACACGATTCAATACTGAAAGCGCGATTATTTCTCTTAAAACATCTATAGCGTTACATATTTGGTACTTCCGTACGTATAATTGCAGACCAGGGCAGGTGTTTTGCGAATAAAGATTTTAGACTTGTGCCGGTCCTAATATTGCGTTACATCTAATCGCTACTGGGTCTTGTCGAGCTAACGGGCAGGTAGAGCGAATAATGAGCACTCAAACAAATATGCTAACCGTAGTAGAAGTTAGTCCTAATAGATCCTGGCAAAATGCGTTAGATGATATCCAGTTATCATTAAATAGCACGATTCAATGTCACTAAAGCTAGCCCGTTAGAGTTATTGATCGATAGGACCTTTGAACTAAATGACTGTAGACGATCAAGAGGTATACATTGACGAAGTACGGGAGCAAGCTAAGAGATTGATGGGTCAAAGTGCCCAGTCTGATAAAATTGGTTTTGATAAAAATAAGTTTCAGGTAACAACTTTTGCTCTAGGCGATTTTGTTTTAATTGAAAATCACGAACGGAATCAAACCAAATTAGATCCTAAATATAGAGGTCCGAACAAAGTTATCGATATGTTAGATGGTGACAGATATCATTTAAAGCACTTGAGTTCTAACCGAACATATAAGTATGCAAGAGATCGCGTACGTCCTTTCCCTCAATGTTATGTGCCTGATGAATTGGACCAGTACTTGTCAGATGATGACAATGTTGAGATTTACTACTATACTGTTAACTTAATGTCGATGTTTGTATTCATTTACATACATTCAATGGCGTGGAGGCCTATTACGTGGCGTAGAGGCCTATTACGTGGCGTGGAGGCCTATTACGTGGCGTGGAGGCCTATTACGTGGCGTGGAGGCCTATTACGTGGCGCGGAGGCCTATTACGTGGCGTGGAGGCCTACTATGGGGCGTTAAGGCCTGTTCAGTGGCGTGGAGGTCAGAAATAATTTGCAAGGAGGCCCTATTCATCTAATTTGATATTTTTATTTTTTGGACAAACGTAGAGACGTAGAAACGTAGAGATAACTGAGATTTAACAGAGATAAATGTTGCTGTTGCTTATGTTACTATTTGAACTTACTTGGCGAGTTGGCCCTGTGTGCTTAGCGTGGTGGCTCTACGTGGCGAGATCACTATGCTGCTGTTGCTTATGTGATACTATTTGAACTTAGTTAGCGAGTTGGCCCAGTGTTCTTAGCGTGGTGGCTCTACGTGGCGAGATCACTATGCTGCTGTTGCTTATGTGATACTATTTGAACTTAGTTAGCGAGTTGGCCCAGTGTGCTTAGCGTGGTGGCTCTACGTGGCGAGATCACTATGCTGCTGTTGCTTATGTGATACTATTTGAACTTAGTTAGCGAGTTGGCCCAGTGTGCTTAGCGTGGTGGCTCTACGTGGCGAGATCACTATGCTGCTGTTGCTTATGTGATACTATTTGAACTTAGTTAGCGAGTTGGCCCTGTGTGCTTAGCGTGGTGGCTCTACGTGGCGAGATCACTATGCTGCTGTTGCTTATGTGATACTATTTGAACTTAGTTAGCGAGTTGGCCCTGTGTGCTTAGCGTGGTGGCTCTACGTGGCGAGATCACTATGCTGCTGTTGCTTATGTGATACTATTTGAATATACTTGGCGAGTTGGCCCAGTGTTCTTAGCGTGGTGGGTCTACATAAATACATGGCGAGATTACTATTATATCGCTGTTGCTTAAGTTACTATTTGAACTTACTTGGCGAGTTGGCCCTTATATACTTAGCGTGGTGGCTCTATATAAATACATGGTATTCTAGGCTTTGCTAAGGGGCAAATTATTAACTATTTTCTGTAATAAAGTTTTCCTTTCTTATAACTGTTTTGTCAAGAGTGGCCGAACATTTTGATCGACAGCTTTTTATTATACTTACAGATCATGCTGGGGATCCTCCAACATCACACGAGAACGCGTGAGGCGCCAGGATGGCCGTGTTGGAGGGTAGTTTTGTAGGACTGATCGAAGGAACTAGTATAAGATAGAATTGATTTCATTTAAATTACTTGTTTGATTAAATCTTGATTATGTTTTATTTAGTTAAAAATACTTTAGTTTGATGTATTAGTTTGATTTAAAGTCAATTGAAGTTATCTATTAGTAATTGTATTGTATTCAGTTTCATTTTATGTTTGAATCAACCAATAAGAGCAAGACACGTCTGGAGTGGGGTCGTGGCGTGATTATTTTTGAGAATGGAATGTATAAATAGGAGTGTACTGGTCGGGGTGGACCATATTTTTGGTAACTTTTGGCTAAGTTAAATCGTGTGCCCGCTAGTCGCGAACCCGCTGCTCTTTTTCCTAATTTATTTATCAAAACCGTTTTGCATAAGTTATAAGTTTATAAAAATTATTTGAAGTCTAAATAATAAAAGTGTTTGTGACATGTTTGACTTTCGCTTGCATTTCACCCAGTATGGATGCCCAACCTTTTACCACTAGTGACCATACCGGAGAACGTGACCGTTCTCCGAGATATATTTATATTTTCACATATATTGTTCCCCCGACCCCGCCCGCCGCGATGGCTTCACAAGAAGTCTCAGACCTTGTGAAGCAATTAGCTGGCCTCGCCACTCTCGGCTCCCTCCCTGACGCAAATGTGCTTCTCCAGGCACTATGCGTCATCTTTCCCTAGCTCGCCAACTTGGCTCCACAGGCCCTTCAGGCCCCGGCTTTTCAGGCCTCAACAACGCTGCCTCACAGCACTCCCCCTTCCTCTGCCTCCTCCATGGAGGTAGATAATACGGACGCCGCCTCGACGGCAACTTCTACTTTGGCCTCATCTGCCACCCGCCCCTCCAAGCGCACTGCATCTAGCAGCAGCGACGAGTCCGCTTCCCAAGCGGACACTCTCACCTCCCCTGAACCCACCGTTAGCTTCACGCTGGTGGATCGCCGCTCCAAAAGGAGCAAGAAAGCAACGGTGTCTCCGACACCAACCATCGTCCCGGCGACCAGTCACCCGTCCCCTCCCTGATGTCGCTCAAAGTGACACCTCCCGCCGGCCAAGCAGCCACTACCAGCCAGCCAGCCTCGCGCTGCGCTCCCGTCCTCGCGAAAGCGAAGACCCCTCCCCCCGTGTTCCTACGAGATAAAGCCAAATGGCCTCTTGTCTCGAGCTTATGCTCAGAACACAAAATCAATAACACCAACGCCCTCAACATGTCTGAGGCCGTAAAAATTTCAGTCCCCACGATTGCGGACTTTAGAGACCTAACATCCCTCCTCACAAGTAGGCAGATAGCCTATCACACTTTCGCTCTCCTAGAAGAGCGTAAGATAAAGGCAGTCATCAGGGGAATCCCCGATGAAATCTCTAACGAAGTCATCTTTGATGACATTAAAGCCCAGGGCTATCCCGTCGTAGCTGTGCACAAAATGCACAGCAAGAACGGACGACGCTTCCCCCTTGCACTGGTCATCCTGACCAACACCCCCAGATCCCGAGACATCTTCAGAGATGTCAAGACCATCTGCGGACGCTCCGGCATCTCGGTTGAGATGCCGCATCGCCGCGGCTATCCCGGGCAGTGCCACAGGTGCCAACTATACGGGCACGCGGCACTTAACTGCACCGCCAGCCCCAGGTGCGTAAAGTGCCTGGAGCATCATACTACCAAAGAGTGCAGTCGCACTCCGGAGTCAAACTCTCCCCCTTCTTGTGTGCTGTGTGGCCAGTCCGGCCACACCGCCAACTACAGGGGCTGCCCCCGCGCACCCCGCACTTCCCGACATGTTACAAGGAGGGCGGCACCTAGACAGACCCCGCCCCTTCTTAGTAATACTAACTTCCCGCCGTTGCGCCACCGGGATTCCCCGGCAGCAAAGCTCACCCAGCCCACGCTCACTCCAGTGCTTGCCTGGAAACAGCGTCCGGCTGCACCCACCCGCCCTGCTCCACAAGCAGGTCCAAAATCTTCTCCTCAGCCTTCGATGGCTGAGGATCTCAAACTAATATTCGACAAATCAAATCAAATCAAATCAAATCATTTATTCATTCATAATCATAGGTAATACAAAGGTGGTAGACAATTTAATAATGAGTACAGCTATGATTCGCCGAAGTAGCATATGAAATTATATATTTGAAATTGTAACCATGTCAGTTAAATGTATCTAAATTTTTTACAATACATATTATTATTAGTGCTCATGTCGAGACAAAAAGAAACAAGGAATAAACATTAATTGGTAATCAGATTTAAAAAATATAACAATTATAGAGCAACATTAAATAATTCACATAACATGTCAAAAATAAAATAAAAACATAATAACTGAGAAAAATAAAAAGAATACAGCCATTATTTAGATGTCATGTCTTGAAAAAAATCATTTATATTATAATATGCCTTTTCAGCAAGGAAACCATTGAATGCAGATTTAAATAAGTTGTCATTTGTTATGGATCTTATGGACTTTGGAATTTTATTGTACACCTTTGGTGCCATGCTGTTGATGCTAACTCTTTGTAGTAGGGTTCTACGTGTGTGAGTGACCTTGAGAGTGCCCTCACGACGACTACCTATTGGGTTTGCCTCAAAGTAGTGGGAGTTTTTCCTAACAAAATTAGCAATTTCGCTTAAATAAATTGAAGGTAATGTCAAAATTTTGTAATTTCTAAAATACGGCTTACAGGAGTCAATTTGCTTTAACCCAAACATTGACCTAAGACACCGCTTTTGGGCTTTAAGAACGCTCTCTCTTTCTGTTGTATTGCCCCAGAACATTATACCGTATCTTAAAATTGATGCAACGTATCCATGATACGCTGTTAAAAGAGTGTTATTATTTGCAACATCTCGCAATTTGTAGAGTGCGTATGAAAATCTGTTGAGTTTTACAATTAATTGTTCAATATGAGCTTTCCATGTCAATTTGTTATCTAAAGTCAAACCCAAAAATTTGGTAGAATTTACTTCCGTTACTTGATTATCAAGATAATTAATATTTAATTTTAAGGCATTGTCATTTCTTAGTCTAAAATTTATAAAATTTGTTTTGGTAAAATTCAGTATTAAATTATTTAATGTCAGCCAGTTAATCAAAGATAAAAGTGTATTATTAATGTCATTTTCAAAATTGTCAAAAGTGTTGTAATTAAATAATACAGTGCTGTCATCAGCAAATACAGTCATATGATGATTAGTTACATCAGGTAGATCATTAATGTAAATGATAAATAATAAAGGACCCAGTACACTACCCTGTGGGATGCCTGTGTGTACGGACCTTTCTTTAGATGCATAAGTAATGTTAATCCCAGTTTTGGGATCCATTCTGTTTATGTGCGTGATCTGTCTTCGATTACCAAGATATGATTCCATGAGTTTAATGGCGTTGCCTCTCACCCCGTAGGATTCGAGTTTTTTAATCAATGTGTCATGACTTACATTGTCAAATGCCTTAGACATGTCCATAAACAAAGCTATTGTTGGGTTTTTCTTTTCTACATTAGTAATAACTTTCTCCAAAAATTCATATACTGCCATGTTTATTGACTTATTTTTACGAAATCCATACTGATTTTTACTGAGTAGCTCATTTGTTTCAAAAAATTTGTTTAATTTGTTATAAATGACATATTCAAAAATTTTCGAAAACACAGTGATTAGTGCGATCGGGCCAAAGTTTTCTAAAAGCTTTTTATCACCTTTTTTAAAAACAGGGATAATAGTTGTTAATTTTAATCTTGTTGGAAAAATACCTTTCTCTAAACATAAATTAATAATGTGGCTTATGACAGGTGCTATTATATTTGCTACAGATTTGACAATTTTCGTAGAAATATTATCATACCCTACGCTGTTAACATTTTTAAGAGAATTAATTATTTTTATAATGTCAAAAGTTGTAGTCGGCGATAAAAATATTGAATTAGAGTGGTTATTTATTTTGTGATTGTTTGATTTGGATTTAATTCGTTTATTCTTAACTGAGTCAATAAAAAAATCATTAAAAGCATTTGCAATGTCTGTCGGATCTGATATTTCTTTGTCATTTTGTAAGATGCAATAAACGTTTTCTTTCGGTAAGTTGTTATTCTTGTTAATAACTCTCCATGTTGCTTTAGATTTATTCTGAGCTATATTAACAAAGTAGTCATTCTGTGCCTTTTGAGTCAAATTTATAATTTTTTTATATCTTTTAGTATACGTCTTAAATATGTTTTTATTGGTTTCCGTCGGAAATAAACGATACCTCCACAGAAGCTGTCGCCTTTTTTTGCTACATGTTTTAATGCCTTTTGAGACCCATATCGGCTTCTTATTTGAGTATACTTTGACTCGAATTTTTGGGAAGCAAAGATTATAAAATAGTATAAAGTGGTCATGAAAAATATTGAAAGCTGTATTCGGATCGTCGATGGTGTAAATTTCATTAAAACTTAGGCTGCTTATACATTCTATGAATTTCATAACATTATCATGAGAAAAGTCGCGTTTATCTATATACCAGTATTTTAATTTACATGTTTTTTCAACAGGTATTCTAAGAGTTTGAGCCGAATGATCTGATAGAGCTAACTCAATTATCTCGCCTTTTGCGCCTTTAACGTTATGTATTATGTTGTCCAAACATGTTTTACTCCGTAATCTTGTAGGTTCCTTAAATTGAAATTTTAAGTTATATTTAGATATAGTTTGCATGAAATTCTTTGTTAATTGATTATCTTTTAAAATGTCAATATTAAAGTCACCACAAATAATAATTTTATAGCCTTTAATGTCAGTGAGATATTTCAATATTTGGTCAAGTTTACTTAAAAATAAATTCACTAATTCTATTCTTGATTTTGGAGGCCTATAAATACACATAATGATAATTTTAGGATTAATTAATTTTATTGCTGAACACTCCATTATGTTACAAATTGATTGTTTAACTACATGGGGAAGGTTTTCATATTCATAGTCATTTCGAATGAGAATGCAGGAGCCGCCATAACGCTTTTTTCTACAGTAATAAGAGGCTATTTTATAATTTGTTGAAGTTAGACGATATATATCTACTTCTAACATATTATGTTCCGTTACGCATATAATGTCTATTGATTTTTTTATATCCTTAAGAGTTTCTAAGCCAACCGTAAGCGAGTCACATTTTTTTATTAATCCATCTATATTTTGGTGAAGTATATGTAAAGAGTTAATTACGAAATAAATTATCCGATGTTGCATATTTAGAGCTGTTTTCAATGGTTTCGTTACAGTCAGATGTTATGTTTATATAAGGAAATTTTTTTAGATCCACACTTATATTTTCCATTATATTTTGGTAAATGTTTATAAAGCCAAGCTTGTTTATTCTGCCCGAGAAGTAAGAAAACATTGTGTAAGTTAATCGGTCATTTGAATCTAAAAAATAAGTATTTTCACTATTTTGCAGCTCTATGTTGAGTAAACTATTGAACATTTCAATTTTATAATTATATATTGGTGCTCCTAGTATATATGTTGGTGCACATATTATAATATTCGTATAGTTAATATTTTTGATTGAGTCCTTTAATGTGTTTATTAATTCAAACAAATTACAGTTGTTGTTAAAATCAGTTTCACCAATTATAATTATACAGTAATCATTCATTGTAAATTTAGATAATTTATTTTCTAAGTTTTGTAGTAGTTGCGTTGTTTTAACATTAGCTAATTGGTAGCGACAAACATCAAACTCTCGTGAGAACGCCTTTTCAACAACACTAAGGGAGCCAGAAAAGTGCCTGTTACTTAAAATGCAAAGTTTTCTCTTATATTTTTCACGTATGAATAAATCAGTGTCGTGGTCTTTTTTCTGAACATTATTCAAGTTATTGTTACTATTAGAATTGTTTTTTGTAGACTGCTGAGCCGCGCCGGTTGTCACTGGTGTGGACAGGATCTCCCGTTTGCTCCTGTTTTTTCTTCAAGATGTGGTCGTTCCGGTAATTGGGGTTGCAGCGGTTAATTTTTTGTAGTTTTTAATAGTTATATTGCTTTTACTGAGGTCCATTTTTAGGCGATAGTTTTCGGTGTTAAGGTTTTCGATCTCTAAGTGCGCACTCTTTAACTGCACGGTAGCAATTTGTAGTTGCTCTGTGAGTTCCTTTAGTTTTTCATGCAGTTCTGTGGCAGTGAGGGATTCATTAAGTGAACTGTTTGGTAGACTCATCATTGTACTGTCGAACAAAGATTCTTTGGAGAGGTCAGTCATTGAGCATGATCTTCTGAGGTTTTGCCGTCTCTTTCTGTTAGTAATGTTTTCCATTTCAAAATTAATAGACTCATCCTGTGTACCCATTTTTAATTTTTTCAAGACTAAATTGAAAATGTTTGAGTATATTATTAACAATATAAACACAAGAAATTATGAAAATTATGGATCCTCAATGTCATATAAATGTAACAGAACTGAAATTAAAATAACTGTATTATATGAGCAAACTTGAACCTATTTGAAAAATCTAAAAGTCACTAACTGCCAAATTGTATGAATACAACAAAGGTCTTCTAAGTTGATAAACACGTCAAAATAAGCGCTTAAATTACTTTCATAAAATTATCACGAAGCTAATAGAATTAACAAAAACAAAATTATTCAAACACATAAAAAATAAATAAGTACAAAATATTAACAACAATGACTAAAAAAGAAAAAAAAATAATAAATATTGTCAAGATTATATTTATCTTTGCTCAAACAAATTCTTTCGCAGATTTACTGAGATCGAACTCGGAGCTCTTCGCTCAAAGCGCTGAACATCGTGCACTTGACCATCACAACACATTAGTAACAGCGTGAAATTGTCATATCTGAGCGACCGACCGAGAGTTCGTGGCCAGACGTCGCGACACGTCAGTTTGAATGTGACCGTTGACGATTCTTTGTTGTTTGTTAGGACAACATTGATTCACTATTTCACTTTATAGATGTATTTTTTGCACTCCTCACAGTAAATTAAATTTATATTATTATGGCTGAGATGTTTTTTTAATGATTAACTGTTTTGTTTATCAACAAATCACTTTCAACATTGTCACTTTTTAGTTATTGTTTTTATTACTAAATTCACATTGTTTTTTTTTGCAAACGTTTTCAGTCGTAATTCAGGTCATAACACATATATTTATATCACATATAAGTCACTTAATAAACAAAGTTAATTTTTAAATTTAAATTATTACGGAGACGATGTTGAAGGTTGGCACAGCGCCATCTATCCTCACCTTCAAAGGTGTCGATATGTCCCAAGTTGCACAGTGTGCTAACAAACTGCGCGCGGCCCGTTGCTCGCAAGATCGTTTTATGGTACTCGCTGAGTACCAATCCCTAATTAATTCATTATAGGTACATCTATAATGAATACTCCACTAAGCGCCACGACTGGTCGCACGAAACCCAGGGGTTTATACCTGATCTCGTTTAAGACCCGAGGTCTAATCGACCAACTTCCGGAACTCAAACTGTTCATTAAGAACATACAGCCCGAGTTAATCCTTGTCCAAGAGACATTCTTAAAACCCCAGCACACCAGGGGTCTCAATATTCCTAGATACTCTCTTGTGCGTGATGACAGGCCCGCTTCGGTCAGACTAGGCGGCACTGCCATATACTACAAGAGAAGTATTCACTGTACACCGATTCCCACGCCTCCACTCACCAACATGGAGGCCACAGTATGTAGGCTGGCTATGACAAGTCACAGGACCATAGTCTTGGCCTCAGTCTATATACCTAGTGGTACACCCCCTTCGTTGTGACTTCGAGGCCTTACTCGAACTGGGGCAATCCGTCATTATGTTCGGCGACTTTAATTGCAAACATACTGACTGGACATGCTTGTCGACCACCACCACTGGTGTTAAATTACTAGACATCACGAAGTCACTCGATCTTGACGTCATTTCTCCGGTCACACCGACACACCGACACACTACCCGGACAACCCACTACATTCCCCTGATATCCTTGACTTTGCCATCGTCAAGGGTATCAATCTCGACCTTAAGACCATACAGCCGCTAGACGACTTAGGCTCAGACCACCGTCCGGTGTCTCTAATACTAGGACCCCAAAACGACCCTCCTGCTCCGAAAACCTATACCAACTGGGAAGGTTACAAACTCACCCTGTCTTCGGCCTTGGAAGCCCCAGACTGCCCACTCGCGATTTCATCCGACTATCTCGATAGCACGGATAAAATCGATTCGCTCACTACCGCCATCAACTCGGCCATCAGTGAAAATCTAAAGGTTGCTAAGCATGGCAAGCCCAAGCTTCCCTTGGACATTAGCAACCTAATTAAAGCTAAAAACGCCGCTCTCCGCAGAGCCAGAAAATACCCTACACCCGCCTACAGGCAAATCGATAACCGGCTTCAACGTAAAGTCAAACGTACCGTCGCGGAATACAGAGACGTTCAAAGGAACGATCTTATGATTAATATTTCCCCGTCCCACTCGGCGTACTATAGGATGGCGAAAGCCCTCCGACTAGACGCCCGTACTTACACCCCTCCGTTATCACGTCCCAACGGCACTACCGCCTTCGAGGACGACGAGAAAGCCGAATGCTTCGCCGATAGCATTGCTTCACAATGCTCCCCGAGTACCCAACCCACAGACCCAGCTCACATCCAGGCGGTGGAAGACGAAGTCGATTGCAAAGACTCCCGTCCAGTCACCGCTGACCCTATCACAATTTCTAACAATGAGATCCTACTCATCATTAGGAGACAGGATTCCAAGAAGGCCCCGGGTGCGGACGGAATTTCCAACCAAGTACTTAAGCAGCTGCCTCGGCAGGTGCTTACCTTACTTGCGATTATCTTCAATGCTTGCTTCGACCTAAGCTACTTTCCAAAATCCTGGAAAGAAGCTATTGTCATAGGCATTCCCAAGCCGGGTAAACCTTTGGATAACCCGGCTAATCACAGACCCATCAGTCTACTCAAGGCAATGGCCAAACTTCTCGAGAGAGTCATACTCTCTCGAAGGACCACCTGTTTCCAGCGGACAGTGACCCCCTCGTCAACCCCCACCAATTCTGCTTTCGAGCCAAGCACTCGTGCCCTCAGCAAGTCCATCGAATCTTCGAGTACATACTCGATGGCTTCTACCCCAGATGACTGAAAACAGTCGCGGTCTTCTTTGACGTAGCCAAGGCTTTTGACAAAGTCTGGCACGCAGGGCTCATTTACAAGCTTCACAACACAGGCTTGCTCGACCGACAAGTCAAACTAGTCGGCTCCTACCTTAAAGATCGCACCTTTCGTTTCAAACACGAAGGTACGCTCTACACCCCCCGCCCCCTCAAGGCGGGCGTCCCTCAGGGCTCGGTACTCGCCCCGTTATTATACACAATATACACCAATGACATACCTATTCCGTCGAAAGGTGTTCAACTCTCCCTCTTTGCCGACGACACTGCCCTATACGTCAAGGGCGTGCACGTTGACACACTCATCACCAAACTCCAGAAGGCCGTAAATGACCTCGGAGTCTGGTTTAAAAAATGGCGTATCGATGTAAATCCAGAGAAAAGCTCTGCGATGCGCTTCGATCATAAACGCCATCGTCCCTACGACCCCCACATCCGAATGCTAGGTACGCCCATCCCGTGGGCACTAACCACCAAGTACCTAGGCGTAACGCTCGATCGTACGCTTTCATTCCGACCTCACATACATCGAGTTACCAAACTCGCCCGCCTGTACATGGGCCGCCTTAACAGTATGTTAGGCCGGCACAGTAAAATGTCTCTTAGGAACAAGCGAACGCTTTTTAAGGTTTGCGTGAGACCAGTCATGACGTACGCCTCCCCAATCTTTGCACATGCTAAACCCTCCGATATGTATAAACTACAGGTAGTCCAGAATCTCTTCTGCCGCCGGGCCACGGATGCTCCGTGGTACGTGCGAAATGCAGACCAGCACAGAGATCTCGAACTGCCTACTATACAACAACACCTTAGGACGCTCTCCACCGCTTTTTTCAAGCGATCCGAAGAGCACCCTAACCCCCTTATACGAGAGTCAGTAGCTTATACTGCTCCGTCCATGCCGTCGAGGTACAAAGTCCGTAGACCGAGAAATGCTTTCTCGGATCCCCCCGATCTACTTTCGGCTAATCTGGACCAGCTTAAGGCTGCCCAGGCCGTATAATCACCATTATATAAATGTCATTTGCACCTTAAGTGATTAAGTATTCTCAGCGGGTGACCCGCTAGCGGGTCCCTGCTTGCGCGCCCACCTCCCTACCCGGGTGTCGCTCCGATGAAGGCTGACAGCATTCCCATGCTACAGCCATTTAGGTGGTTTTTAGTAGGTAGGTGCCACTTTGGTGAGTCCCACATCACCCCGCAGACGGCTGCGGTGGTATTCATGACGAATCTTCCACCTCCCTCCCGAGAGAGGGTGCTTCGGCAGCAAAAAAAAAAAAACTGGCCGGGATGACCGCGGCGATGAGGCGCCTCAATCGAGATCCCAGAGAGGCCGCATATAGTGCTAACCCCTTTCAGGATCTCCCTGGACTTAGGGACGTTGGTGAGTATTTTATGCACCGCAAGTGCCGGGAAGCCTTGGGACTGCAGATCCTCTAGAATAGCCTCGTTCGATAATTCGAACGGGACTCCCCAGAGTACCGCTCTGAACTTACGCTCTTCTGGGAGAGCGTAAGTGTGGTAAGCATATTGCTTACCGGAGAGGAGCTTAGTCAAAGCACGGAAGTCGTCTATCGACGAAACAGTGATTTTAATAGAGTCACCCGAGTTGGTCGCTCGGGTGTAGAGGATTTTGTGCTCTTTGCACAAAGTCGAGACCTCGGACCATTTACCCTTTTCCCGAAGGAATACGGGTGGTGGGACCTTAGACTTGACTGAAGTCGTGGTAGGGGGTGGGTTCACAGTGAGTGACATCAATGGGGCCGGGGCTGGTGCAGTAGGCGCCGGGGTAGCTGGCGTTGTGATCGCCACGGAGTGTGTTGAAGACACCGGGACGGGCGTTGAGGACGCCGGGGCTTGTTTCGAGCGCTTCTAAGAGCGCTTCTTAACGAGGGTGAAAGAGGGAGGCTCAGGGCCAGTTGGGGTGTCGTCCGAGGATGACTCGGTCGCGGGTGCGCGCTTGCAGCGCGGAGGGGCGTTCGTTTCACACTCCATGTCACTGGAGGTGGGGGACGCGGGAGGGCCTAGGACCAGAGAGACCTGAGGGGCTTGCGTGGCCTGAGGGGCTTGCATGGCCTGAGGGGCCTGAGGGGGGAGCGCGGTAAATCCGCTTTTAATGCATAAACTATTCATTTGTTCTGAATTCATTTCAAAACCGAGAAAGGTAAGATTTCGGGCTAGCATCGCCGCGAAGTCTTCAAGACTTCGCGAGGCCATTGCGGAGGGGTTGGGGAGGGACAACAATATATAAATATATATACTATGAACCTACCAACGATGACTAACTTCCTAAAACCACCCTACACGCAGTAGGGCGGTTGGGGACGACGTGGATAACTTACTCGAACACGAAGACTCGAAGTCCTGGAACGCAGATCTTGCCGGAGCGGCGACGACGACGCAGGTCGGCGACGTCGGGCTGCAGGCGGCGTTCGAAGATTCGTCGTGAAAACGAAGGTTCTATGAAATTTAGGAGATACGGTACGAAAGCCTGAGTCGTGAAAACTTGGGGTGCTCAACTAGTGCGGGGACTAGAGAGCGGAAAGTGCGTCTGCGATCGACGTGTGAACGAATCCGCACGCAAACCGAGACTGTGCCTCTTAGGAACAAGCGAATGCTTTTTGAGGTTTGCGTCAGACCAGTCATGACGTATGCCACCCCAATCTTTGCACATGCCAAACCATCCTATTTGTATAAGCTGCAAGTAGTCCAGAATCTCTTCCCAGCGTAAGTAGTCTGGTTTCAGTGCAAAGGATACTTAACGGTGACAACGAATTTGTACTGAACCAGTCCTTTTTATTTTTATTTTATTTCTCTTCGCTATTTTATTTATTTTTCTTCTATTTTTCATATTTATTTTTATCATATCTGTGTGTTTTCGTGTGGTATTTGTCCTTGCTGTCGGTAAAGGTTGACCCTAACGTGGTCAACTCTTTACCTGCGTACCCTTTTTTAGGTTTCTAGGTAGCGGCCCTCGGCATACTACTGTTAATTTTAAGTTTTCCTCCCCAGCCCCCCTACCGCTGGTAGGGAGGTTAGCCGCTAGGATTTTGCTAGGTTTTAGGAACTAGGCATCTTTTATTATACTTATATTTATTAATATTACTGTCCCAACTCTCCCTTATGGATCCGCTAAGCGCTATTAACGCGTTCACCCAGGCGCTTGCTGCGATAGGCGTCTACATCCCGAATAACATCATAACGCAGGCCTTGCAGGCATCAATCGCGTCCCCGGCCCCTCAGGCCTCAACCCCGGCCCCTCAGGCCTCAACCCCGGCCCC
This sequence comes from Marasmarcha lunaedactyla, assembly GCA_923062675.1. NCBI lineage: Eukaryota > Metazoa > Arthropoda > Insecta > Lepidoptera > Pterophoridae > Marasmarcha > Marasmarcha lunaedactyla. Next base: position 16,235,014 of record OV281364.1, on the reverse strand, counting down.
TCAGGCCTCAACCCCGGCCCCTCAGGCCTCAACCCCGGCCCCTCAGGCCTCCAACGTCGAGACCCCTCAGGTCTACAGCTCTTCCTCGTCTCCCGCCTCGTCCGAGATGGACTGCGAATCGGTCGCATCCTCTCACGCGTCGCGTCGTAAGCGTACCGCTCCCGGGAGCGACTCCGAACCCGCGTCTGACACGTCGTCAGATGCCGTCACCTTAACCGGCTCTCCTGAGCCCGCCTTTCAACTTGTCGCCAAGCGCTCCAAGAAGCGCTCTAAGAAAGCTTCGGTATCTTCAATACCCGAGCCCTCCCCGGTGTCTTCAACACCAGCCCCCGCGCCGTTAGAATCGCTCGTAGTAACCGCGTCTCCGTCGGTCACATCGAAGCCAGCGACGCGCTGCGCTCCCGTCCCGCCGAAGCCTCAGCTCCCTCCGCCCGTATTCCTGCGTGAAAAAGCGCGCTGGACCGCGGTTTCAAACTTGTGCAAACAGCACAAAATTAATTACTTAAAAGCCGCCAACGCTGGCGATACAATCAAAATCCAAGTAGCGACCGTCGACGACTTCCGCGCGTTTACCAGGTTACTCTCGGTAAATCAAATAGCTTATCACACCTACGCCCTCCCGGAGGAGCGTAAGATCCGCGCAGTACTACGGGGCGTCCCGTTCGAGCTCGAGAACGAAGAAATCCTCGAGGACCTTAAGTCTCAGGGTTTCCCGGTCACAGCAGTGCACAAGATGCACTCCAACCGCGGTAGGCGTTTTCCCTTAGCTCTGGTAATCCTTACCAACACTCCAAACTCTAAAGAGATTTTCAGAGAGGCTCGCACAATATGCGGACTCTCAAACATCTCCGTCGAGCGTCCCAACCCCCGTGGTCACCCTGGGCAGTGCCAGCTATATGGCCACGCAGCGGCTAACTGTTCAGCTCCCCCCAGGTGCGTAAAGTGCCTAGATCCCCACATCACTAAGGAGTGCACTCGCACTCCCGAATCCACTTCCCCCCCTGCCTGTGCTGTGCGGCCAGTCCGGCCACACAGCAAACTACAGGGGTTGCCCGCGCGCTCCGCGCTCCACCGTCAAGAGGGTCGCGCCTAAACCGGCGCCACCGCTCACCTCCGCTAACTTCCCGCCGCTGCGCAACCGGGGTCCCCCGGAAGCAAAGCCCGTTCAGCCGACGCCTACTCAGGCTCTGTCTTGGAGGCAGCGTCCAGCCGTTCCACCTGTACCTTCCCGACCCATCCCAGCTCCCGTAGCTTCCGTAGGGCCGCGTCCCGCTCCATTATCCGTACCTCAGTCGTCGTTGGCTGAGGATATGAAGACCGTGTTCGACGTTATTCAAAACGTCGATATTAACGAAATTTCCGTACTCGCACGCAAACTGCGAGCCGCCCGCTCTCCTCAAGAGCGTTTATTCGCGTTAGCCGAGCATCACTCGCTCCTTAGCTCGTTGTAAATTTATTTTTATTTTTTATTTTTTTTATTTTTGTATAAAATCGTGAATAAGTAAATTATAATGTCTAGACCCGCGAATCCTGCGTCCAGTCGTATTAAACCCAAGGGCTTATCCCTAGTATCTTTTAACGCTCGTAGCCTTAGAACTAACCTTCCCGAGATTAAACTGTTCCTTCAGAACAAAGAACCTGACTTATTCCTTCTCCAGGAGACATGGCTTACTCCAAAACGCTCCAGGGGATACGCTATTCCTAAGTACGCGTTTACTCGCAACGATAGGCCCAACTCCGACGGTTACGGCGGCACCGCTATATATTACAAAAGAGGCTTCCATTGCTGTCCTCTCCCTACCCCTCCTCTCCTCAACATGGAGGCCACGGTGTGTAGATTGGCTAAGACTGGTCATCCGACCATCATCATAGCTTCAGTCTACATACCGTGTGGCTCCAATCCAATCCGCAGCGACTTTGAGGCCATTCTCGCCCTCGGCCATTCAGTCATTATGTTCGGAGACTTTAACTCCAAACATACTGACTGGACGTGCCTATCCACCAACACCAGCGGTATCGCTCTCCTCGACATCACTAACTCCCTTGACTTAGACGTCATATCCCCCATCACTCCCACTCACTATCCCAACAACCCGACCTACTCTCCTGACATCCTCGACTTTGCAATTATCAAGCGAATCAATCTTGATCTAAGGTCTATCGAACCGCTCGATGACCTAGGCTCCGACCATCGCCCCGTCTCCCTCGTGCTAGGTACGCCTAATGTTAACGTCACACCTCCTAAGACCTTTACCAATTGGAAAGGCTTTAAAAATACGTTAGTTTCAGCCTTAGAGGCCCCTAACTCTCCGCTCGCGATTTCGCCCGACCAATTAGATAGTCCGGATAAAATAGATTCATTAGTCAATACTCTAACTGATGCTATTAACACAGCCATCAACGACAACGAAAAGGTTGCTAAGCAAAGCAAACCCGCGCTTCCACTAGCCGTTAGCAATCTCATTAAAGCCAAGAACGCGGCTCTCCGGAGAGCAAAGAAATATCCCACGCCAGCATACAGAACAGCTGCGAATCAGCTTCAACGTAAAGTTAGGTCTCGCCTCGCGGAACTCCGTGACACTCAGTTTAACGATCTCATGGAGAATATCTCCCCGTCCCACCAAGCGTATTATCGAATGGCCCGAGCCTTACGCGTAGACACCACCTCTCACGTTCCTCCTCTCACTCGTCCCGACGGCACCATTGCTTTCGAAGTCGAAGAGAAAGCCGAATGCTTCGCCGACAGCATAGCGGCACAATGCTCGCCCAGCACGCAAGCCGCGGATCCCTCCCACATCCAGGCGGTGGAGGACGAAGTTCTCCGCAGAGAATCTCTCCCTATCACCGACGACCCCGTCACAGTCTCTAATGATGAAATCTTGCTTCTCATTAGAAAGCAAAAATCCAAAAAGGCTCCGGGTGCGGATGGAATTTCCAACCACGCACTTAAGCACCTGCCTGAGCAGGTGCTTACCTTGTTAGCTATCATCTTCAATGCCTGCTTCGACCATAGCTACTTTCCAAAAGCCTGGAAAGAAGCGACAGTCATAGGCATTCCCAAGCCGGGTAAACCTCTGAATGTCCCGGCTAATCACAGACCCATCAGCCTCCTCAAGGCAATGTCTAATTTTCTCGAAAGAGTCATACTCTCTCGAATGCGGAACCATCTGTTTCCAACGGATGGCGACCCTCTCATCATTCCCCACCAGTTCGGCTTTCGCGCTAAGCACTCCTGCCCTCAGCAAGTCCATCGAATCGTCGAGTACATACTCGAAGGATTCTCTCAGCGTCGTAAAAAAACAATCGCGGTTCTCTTTGACGTAGCCAAGGCTTTCGACAAAGTCTGGCACAGCGGTCTCGTTTTTAAACTCTATAAAATAGGCTTACCGGCTCGCCTAGTCAGATTAATAGCGTCGTTTCTTAAAGACCGTACTTTTCGATTCAAACATGAAGGCACGCTCTCCGCGCCTCGTCCCATAAAGGCTGGAGTCCCGCAAGGCTCAGTCCTCGCCCCTCTGCTGTACACCGTGTACACTAACGACATCCCCATCCCGCCGAAAGGCGTCGAACTCGCCCTCTTTGCAGACGATACCGCCCTTTACACTAAAAGTCAAGCGATCCCGTTTAACATCACCAGACTCCAAAAGGCCGTAAACGCCCTCGGTGTTTGGTTTCAAAAATGGCGTATCGATGTCAACCCAGAAAAGAGTTCTGCTATTCAATTCGACCACAAACGTCGTAATCGCCACAACGATCCGCACATTCGTATGTTAGGTATTCCCATCCCCTGGAAGCGCACTGTCAAATACTTAGGCGTCACCTTAGATCAGACGCTTTCTTTCAAGCCACACGTCGATAGAGTAACGAAACTCGCGCGTTTTTACTTAAGCCGTCTATATAGTATGATAGGAAGAAAAAGTAAAATGTCTTTTAGAAATAAACGTACGCTTTATAAGGTCTGCGTTAGACCCGTCATGTCATATGCTTCGCCAGTCTTTGCCCACGCCAAACCCTCCGTCCTGTATAAGCTGCAGGTAGTTCAAAATCTCTTCTGCCGCAGGGCCACAAACGCACCTTGGTACGTGCGTAACGCGGACCTGCACAGAGATCTTGAACGATCTACAGTACAACAGCACCTCAAAACACTCTCAGAATCGTTCTTCAAACGCGCCGAATCCCATCCCAATCATCTTGTTCGAGATTCAGTCTCATATACTGTTCCTGTGTTAGATTCGATTTACAAAATCGCTAGACCGAGAAACGCGCACACGAGCGAACGCACGCAGTTAACTTTAGATCTAGAGGCCCTTCAGGCCGCAAATTCTAATTCTAACGTAAATTCTAATTCTAACGTAAATCCGAATTAATGCAATTTTATTTGTCAATTTTTAATGTTTTTATTTATTTACTTTTCTTTTTTGAGCACCTTCAGTGCTATGTAAATCCCAGCGGGTGACCCCTTAAGGGCCCCGCTAGCGCGGCCTCTTTCTCCGATTGGCCGTCGCTCAGATGAAGGCTGAGTGGCAAAAATGCACGAGCCGACAGGGGGTTTTTTAGTGGGTATGGTTCTGGTAGGCGTCGGGACGAGTCCCACATAACTCCGATCGCGCGCGCGGAGTATGCGTCAGAGCATTTTTTATGTCCTCCTGCCCTTCCCGTGGAGGGGAACCAAAAAAAAAAAAAAAAAAAAAAGAATCTTTTCTGCCGCAGGGCCATAGATGCTCCGTGGTACGTTCGAAACGCAGACCTGCACAGGGATCTCGATTTACCTACAGTTCAACAACACCCTAGGACGCTCTCCACCGCTTTTTTCAAGCGATCCGAAGAGCATCCTAACCCCCTGATTCGCGACTTAGTAACTTACACTGCTCCGTCCATGCCGTCGAGGTACAAAGTCCGTAGACCGAGAAATGTACTCTCGGATCCCCCCGATCAGCTCTCGGCTAATCTGGACCAGCTTAAGGCTGCCCAGGCCGTATCATCGTGTCCCTGTCACTAGCACCTTAAGTGATTATTTTTCTCAGCGGGTGACCCGCTAGCGGGTCCCTGCTAGCGCACCCACATCCGGGTGTCGGTCAGATGAAGGCTGCACAGCATTCCCATGCTACAGCCGGCAAGGTGGTTTTTAGTGCATGTCGCATCTTCCACCTGCCTCCCGTGAGGGTGATGCTTCGGCGGCAAAAAAAAAATTTCGCGATTCAAACTAATAGTTTCTATTCGTTTAAATTGTATGTGCTTTTTCTCTTCGTCTTTCCGCCTTAAAATATTTCTTCTTCTTTATAAACCTTTGTGCTGTGTTATTAAATAACTATTGTAATATAAACTGTAATTAAATTGACAGTGATAGTTGAAAAGGGTTTTTATTTATCAAGAGTACCATAAAACCACAAATACATAACAAATACCATACAGAAGCGACACTCTCCACCTCCCTAGAATCAATTATCTCTCCCCACCCGCGGGTCACCCTGAGTTCGTAGGCTCTGACAGGCTGTCAACTGCCATCTTTGCCCTCAGAACAAGCATTCTCGCTCCGATCGCCACGCGGTGCGGACGTGCAAGACCCAGTTCTCCATTGATCGGTCCCTTCCCGCAATTCCGTGGCGCTCAGTCTACTGACGTCACAGTTTAGCGTGTTGGTTCCGTGCTACGGTTTTCAAGGTTTTTCTACTCCGTCTGAGTGCTTTCGAAGTGCGATTTTTCTTTGCGACTAAGCCCCTTAGTCTTCAAAGTGCTGTGCTAAGTTGTGTTGTGCTTGTGCTGAGTGCAGTGTTGTGCCCAGCGTAAGTAGTCTGGTTTCAGTGCAAAGGATACTTAACGGTGACAACGAATTTGTACTGAACCAGTCCTTTTATTTTTATTTTATTTCTCTTCCCTATTTTATTTATTTTTCTCCTATTTTCATATTTATTTTTATCATATCTGTGTGTTTTTCGTGTGTGTATTTGTCCTTTCTGTCGGTAAAGGTTGACCCTAACGCGGTCAACTCTTTACCTGCGTACCCTTTTTTAGGTTTCTAGGTAGCGGCCTTCGGCGTACTACGGTTAGTTTTAAGTTATTCTCCCCAGCCCCCCTACCGCTGGTAGGGAGGTTTGCCGCTAGGGTTCGCTAGGTTTTTATTTAGGAATTCTAGGCATTTTTTATATAAATAGGTGCTAGGTTTGCTAGGGAACCTAGGTATACATTATATATTTATATATTACATATTATCCCAAGCCCTCCAATGGACCTTGTAAACATTCTTAGGTCGTTCGCCCAGGCGCTCGTTGCGTCCGGCGCCAACTTATCAGATGACGTAATAACGCAGGCCTTACAGGCATCTATCGCGTCCCCGGCCCCTCAGGCCTCAACCCCGGCCCCTCAGGCCTCCAACGTCGAGACCCCTCAGGTCTTCAGCTCTTCCTCGTCTCCCGCCTCGTCCGAGATGGACTGCGAATCGGTCGCATCCTCTCACGCGTCGCGTCGCAAGCGTACCGCTCCCGGGAGCGACTCCGAACCCGCGTCTGATACGTCGTCAGATGCCGTCACCTTAACCGGCTCTCCCGAGCCCGCGTTTCAACTTGTCGCCAAGCGCTCCAAGAAGCGCTCGAAGAAAGCTTCGGTATCATCAATACCCGAGCCCTCCCCGGTGTCTTCAACACCAGCCCCCGCGCCGTTAAAATCGCTCGAAGTAACCGCGCCTCCGTCGGTCCCATCGAAGCCAGCGACGCGCTGCGCTCCCGTCCCGCCGAAACCTCAGCTCCCTCCGCCCGTCTTCCTGCGTGAAAAAGCGCGCTGGACCGCGGTTTCTAACTTGTGCAAAGAGCACAAAATTAATTACTTAAAAGCAACCAATGCAGGCGACACAATTAAAATCCAGGTCGCAACCGTCGACGACTTCCGCGCGTTCACTCGGTTACTTTCTTTAAAACAAATAGCTTATCACACCTACGCCCTCCCGGAGGAGCGTAAGATCCGCGCAGTACTACGGGGCGTCCCGTTCGAGCTCGAGAACGAAGAAATCCTCGAGGACCTTAAGTCTCAGGGTTTCCCGGTCACAGCAGTGCACAAGATGCACTCCAACCGCGGTAGGCGTTTTCCCTTAGCTCTGGTAATCCTTACCAACACTCCAAACTCGAAAGAGATTTTCAGAGAGGCTCGCACAATTTGCGGACTCTCGAACATCTCCGTCGAGCGTCCCAACCCCCGTGGTCACCCTGGGCAGTGCCACCGCTGCCAGCTATATGGCCACGCAGCGGCTAACTGTTCAGCTCCCCCCAGGTGCGTAAAGTGCCTAGATCCCCACATCACTAAGGAGTGCACTCGCACTCCCGAATCCACTTCCCCCCCTGCCTGTGTGCTGTGCGGCCAGTCCGGCCACACAGCAAACTACAGGGGTTGCCCGCGCGCTCCGCGCTCCACCGTCAAGAGGGTCGCGCCTAAACCGGCGCCACCGCTCACCTCCGCTAACTTCCCGCCGCTGCGCAACCGGGGTCCCCCGGAAGCAAAGCCCGTTCAGCCGACGCCTACTCAGGCTCTGTCTTGGAGGCAGCGTCCGGCCGTTCCACCTGTACCTTCCCGACCCATCCCAGCTCCCGTAGCTTCCGTAGGGCCGCGTCCCGCTCCGTTATCCGTACCTCAGTCGTCGTTGGCTGAGGATATGAAGACCGTGTTCGACGTTATTCAAAACGTCGATATTCGTAGTTCCATAAAGGCTGGAGTCCCGCAAGGCTCAGTCCTCACCCCTCTGCTGTACACCGTGTACACTAACGACATCCCCATCCCGCCGAAAGGCGTCGAACTTGCCCTCTTTGCAGACGATACCGCCCTTTACACTAAAAGTCAAGCGATCCCGTATAACATCACCAGACTCCAAAAGGCCGTAAACGCCCTCGGTGTTTGGTTTCAAAAATGGCGTATCGATGTCAACCCAGAAAAGAGTTCTGCTATTCAATTCGACCACAAACGTCGTAATCGCCACAACGATCCGCACATTCGTATGTTAGGTATTCCCATCCCCTGGAAGCGCACTGTCAAATACTTAGGCGTCACCTTAGATCAGACGCTTTCTTTCAAGCCACACGTCGATAGAGTAACGAAACTCGCGCGTTTTTACTTAAGCCGTCTATATAGTATGATAGGAAGAAAAAGTAAAATGTCTTTTAGAAATAAACGTACGCTTTATAAGGTCTGTGTTAGACCCGTCATGTCATATGCTTCGCCAGTCTTTGCCCACGCCAAACCCTCCGTCCTGTATAAGCTGCAGGTAGTTCAAAATCTCTTCTGCCGCAGGGCCACAAACGCACCTTGGTACGTGCGTAACGCGGACCTGCACAGAGATCTTGAACTGCCTACAGTGCAACAGCACCTCAAAACACTCTCAGAATCGTTCTTCAAACGCGCCGAATCCCATCCCAATCATCTTGTTCGAGATTCAGTCTCATATACTGTTCCTGTGTTAGATTCGATTTACAAAATCCCTAGACCGAGAAACGCGCACACGAGCGAACGCACGCAGTTAACTTTAGATCTAGAGGCCCTTCAGGCCGCAAATTCTAATTCTAACGTAAATTCTAATTCTAACGTAAATCCGAATTAATGCAATTTTATTTGTCAATTTTTAATGTTTTTATTTATTTACTTTTCTTTTTTGAGCACCTTCAGTGCTATGTAAATCCCAGCGGGTGACCCCTTAAGGGCCCCGCTAGCGCGGCCTCTTTCTCCGATTGGCCGTCGCTCAGATGAAGGCTGAGTGGCAAAAATGCACGAGCCGACAGGGGGTTTTTTAGTGGGTATGGTTCTGGTAGGCGTCGGGACGAGTCCCACATAACTCCGATCGCGCGCGCGGAGTACGCGTCAGAGCATTTTTTATGTCCACCTGCCCTTCCCGTGGAGGGGAACCAAAAAAAAAAAAAAAATCAGAACAAGGGAACATATGGAAATGCCATACCAACCTAGGTATATAAAAAGTTTAAAGCCAAAATACTAAGGATACAGTCATCTTCAGTCATTCTTCGTTTAACATGGGTAGTTAGAATGAGCTAAATATATTGGCATTAGTTCTTCTCAGCGCCTATATTGTTTGTTTGTGACATAACTGGCGAGTCTGATATCCGCCTAGTAGTAGCGCGTCGTATGTTGTGGGTTTTTTCCCCTCCGCGGGGAGGGCAGGAGGAAGTAAAAAATGCTGAATGACTCTGGCAATCATTTTCCTCACAGCCTTCATCTGAAGCGACGACCAATCGGAGGAAAAGGCCGCCAAAGCGGAGCCCTTCAGGGGTCACCCGCTGGGAATTACATAGCACTGAAGGTGAATTCATAGCACTGAAGGTGCTCAAAATTGCAAAGAGTATTTAAATTAATTCAAATTAAAACTCGAATTAGAATTAGAATTTGCGACCAGAAGGGCTTCGAGATCGTTTGACAGCTGGGTGGCTTCGTAGGCTTGCGCATTCTTAGGCCTAGCGACTTTGAACTTTGAAGGAGAGGGGTTGTTTACGAGACTGAATCTCGAACTAAAGGATTGGAGTGGGTTTCGGAGAGTTTGAAGCACGCTTCCGAGAGTGCTTTGAGGTGCTGTTACACTGTAGGTAGTTGCTTTACTCTGAGTAATTTGATATACGTTCTATTAATATTATAATTAATGTATTTCCACAGACTACCTAAAAAAGAAAATAAAAAACAAAATTTGGTTGGAAGCCATTGGAAAAGAGAATTTACGAGGACATACTCATTTGTATCTGATTGACAAAGTTTCTAATCGTGAAGAACCATGAAGTGCATTTAATATAAATTACTAATATTGATTTTAATTTGTTTTATTTATCCCTAAATTGATAATTTACCTTAATACTATTTGTACCATCATTTCTTTATGAACTATATATATAAAATTCAAAGTTCTGACAGACTGACTGAACTATATATCAACACACAGCCTAAACCGCTGGTCCTAAAGACACGAAATTTTGAAAGTGTATTCTTTGTAGGTGTATCCATTAACAAGGGGTTTTTTGAAATTCCACCCCTAACGGGTTGAAATAGGGGTTAAAATTTAATATGAAACACCGTCAGTTTTGAAGCTTAATCGATTAAAAATGGTATTGAGCTATTTGGTTAGAAATTAAAGACGGGTTTCAGGATTTTTGGAAATTTGTCTTATTTGAATATTTAGGGGTTAAAAGGGGAAGGCTGTTATTGTTTGTTTAATTATTGTTTGTAATAAAAATAAAGTAAAAAATATTAGCAAAAAAATAATAATTTGTTAAGCGAACATACGTAAATATCAGATTCATTTATATCTAGATTATGTAATATCGTTTTTAAATGTTTAAGTAAGATGAACGAACAAAATTGTATTTATTTCATTTTATCTTTATGCCATTTGTAGCAAGCAATAAGTTTTTAAATGTTTTGGCCACATTTTACGGGTATTCAAATCAAATCAAATAATTGTATTGATTAGTATGTATTCTTATTATATTAAAAATATATATGTATATACACCGTGGGCTGTAGTCCTATAACGCATAATAAACGAGAGAGCATTTTTGCAAGACCAAGGGGGTCACCAAGACTTTCGCGATGGAATATTCCACTGTGCATGGATACTCAAGCACGGAGCAGCGAGCGCGGGGACCTCACTTCACCTCCGCGAGAAGGAACAGTTGCAAATTTTTTGTCTCCTTCTATCGACGGACTGCCGGCTCGCGCCTGCACTCTTCAGCATTCACCTCCGCGAGAAGAAAATCAGTCTCGGTCTGCGTGCGTTCTCGAGCGCACGTCGATCGCAGACGCCTTCCCGCTCTTTTAGCCCCCGCGCTAATTGAGCACCCAAATTTCATTGGTTGTTGTCGTAATATATAATTTCATACTTGTTTACCGTATTAAGTTTCTAACGCCGTTTTCACGGCGGACAGTGGCTCGTTAACCGTACTTCTAATAAGTTTCTAACGCCGTTTTCACGGCGATCAGTGGCTTGTTAACCGTACTTCGTGGAACGTGAGCTTCGTCGACGGGAATTCATTGTTCCAGGACTTCAAGTGCCGTGTTCGAGTAAGTTATCCGCGTCGTTCTCAACCGCCCTACTGCGTGTAGGGTGGTTTTAGGAAGTTAGTCATCGTTGTTAGGTTCTTATATTGTCCCTCCCCAACCCCTCCGCAATGGCTTCCCTAAGCTTTGACGAGTTTAGGAAGAAGTTAATTGAAAGTACTGAAGGCATATCTTTAAATGCTGATAAGTACCGTTTTTTAGATTCCCTTATCCCTAATCTCATGACATTAATGTCCACAATGGCCCCTCAGGCCACCCCAGTTCCCCAGACCCCTCAGGTCTTAGGCCCTCCCGCGTCCCCTTCCTCCAGTGACATGGAGTGCGAAGTAGACGCCCCTCCGCGCCGCAAGCGCGCACCCGCGACCGAGTCATCCTCGGACGCCACCCCAACTGGCCCTGAGTCTCCCTCTTTTACGCTTGTTAAGAAGCGCTCTAAGAAGCGTTCGAAACAAGACCCGGCGCCCTCAACGCCCGTCCCCACACCCCCTGCGGCGTCTTCAACGCCAGCTGCCCCGGTGTCTTCAACACCCGCTCCGGCCCCAACTTCTGTCAAGGCCAAGGTCCCACCACCCGTTTTCCTTCGGGAAAAGGGTAAATGGACTGAGGTTTCGACATTGTGCAATGAGCACAAGTTCATTACACCCGAGCGGCCAACTCGGGTGAATCTATTAAAATCTTAGTCTCGTCGATAGACGACTTCCGTGCTTTAACAAAGCTCCTCACCGATAAGCAATATGCTTATCATACTTATGCTCTGTCAGAAGAGCGTAAGATCAGAGCGGTACTCAGGGGAGTCCCGTTCGAATTATCGAACGAGGCTATCCTGGAGGATCTGCAGTCCCAAGGCTTCCCGGCACTCGCGGTGCATAAAATGCACAGCAAGTACGGGAGGCAACACCCTCTCGCTTTGGTGGTTCTCGCCAACGTCCCCAAGTCCAGGGAGATCCTCAAAGGGGTTAGCACTATATGCGGCCTCTCTGGGATCTCGATCGAGGCGCCTCATCGCCGCGGTCATCCCGGCCAGTGCCATCGGTGCCAGTTGTACGGACACGCGGCGGCCAACTGCCGCGCACCGCCCAGGTGCGTCAAGTGCCTGGTCCCGCACTTCACTAAGGAGTGCAATCGCACTCCTGAAACTCCCTCTCCTCCCGATTGCGTGCTTTGTGGCCAGTCCGGCCACACCGCAAATTACAGGGGCTGCCCTCGTGCACCCCGTTGTATGCGCTCCAATTCCAAGACCAAGCACCTAAACAGGCCCCGCGCCTTTCTCAAGAAAACTTTCCGCCGCTGCGTAGCCGGGTTCCTCCGGCTGCTAAGCCTACACAGTCCAGGCCTGCCCCAGAAAACTGGAGGCAGCGCCCCGCATCGAATCCCATCCCGGCTCCTCGCCCAAACAAACCCACTCCTCAATCCTCCGTAGCAGACGATATGCGTATCGTCTGCTACGCATATCGATTTTTTGAAGGAGCATAATGAGTCTAGTTTCCGAATTGGAGGCGGTATGTTGTTCCAGCATTTGGTCGCCGAGTACCTAAAACTGCCACGGAAGCCCGTCGTGCGATGCCAAGGCATGTGAAGGGGTCGGCTCATTGCTCTACAGCCACGGGATTTAGCGCGCCACTCCAGTTTTTGAAGCAGGTATTTCGGGCAATCAGTTTTTGTGATGCCAAACAACAAATTGGCTAGGTGGAGTTCTCGACGCAGCGCCATCTTCAACATACCTTCGGCGTTGATATATGGGGTGACATGAGTGCGGGGAGGGATCTTAAAACAAAACCGCGCACACGCATTCTGCACCCGCTGTACAATGCGATCCGTACGCGCAAGCAACCTCGGTCCGTAAACCAAGCTGCCGTAAGACATTCTGGAGAGAATAAGCGCATCGCACAACTGGATACGCAAATCTACGCTCAGAAAGTCACGTATACGATACAAAATGCTAAGCTTGTAGAAGCACATCTTAATTGCATTCATCACGTGATTCTCAAAGCGCAGTCGCTCATCAATCATCACCCCCAGATTACGAGCCTCTGTCACCCTAGCTACTCGTTCACCCATAACAAACACGTTGGGATCATGAGCAGATATAGCGAGGATCTGCTTTGTAGAGCCTAAGATCATTAGTTTGCTCTTATTTGGGTTTATGACAAGGGTATTCGCTTCCGACCAACCCAGAAAAGAGTTCTGCTATTCAATTCGACCACAAACGTCGTAATCGCTACAACTATCCTCACATTCGAATGTTAGGTATTCCCATCCCCTGGAAGCGCAGTATTAAATACTTAGGCGTCACCTTAGATCAGACGCTTTCTTTCAAGCCACACGTCGATAGAGTAACGAAACTCGCGCGTTTTTACTTAAGCCGCCTATATAGTATGATAGGAAGAAAAAGTAAAATGTCTTTTAGAAATAAACGTACGCTTTATGCTTCGCTAGTCTTTGCCAACGCCAAGCCCTCCGTCCTGTATAAGCTGCAGGTAGTTCAAAATCTCTTCCGCCGCAGGGCCACAAACGCACCTTGATACGTGCGTAACGCGGACCTGCACAGAGATCTTGAACTACCTACAGTGCTTCAAAACAGCACTTCAAAACACTCTCAGAATCGTTCTTCAAACGCGCCGAATCCCATCCCAATCATCTTGTTCGAGATTCAGTCTCATATACTGCTCCTGTGTTAGATTCGAAATTCAAAGTCGCTAGACCGAGAAACGCGCACACTGGCGAACCCACGCAGTTAACTTTAGATCTCGAGGCCCTTCAGGCCGCAAATTCTAATTCTAACGTAAATTCTAATTCTAACGTCAATCCGAACTGATGCAATTTTATTTTTCAATTTTTAATGTTTTTAATTATTTACTTTTCATTTTGAGCACCTTCAGTGTAAATCCCAGCGGGTGACCCCTTAAGGGCCCCGCTAGCGCGGCCTCTTTCTCCAATTGGCTGTCGCTCAGATGAAGGCTGAGTGGCAAAAATGTACGAGCCGACAGGGGGTTTTTTAGTGGGTATGGTTCTGGTAGGCGTTGGGACAAGTCCCACATAACTCCGATCGCGCGCGCGGAGTATGCTTTTTTTTTTTTGCCGAGGCACCCTCGCGGGAGGGAGGTGGAAGATGCGTCATGCTTACCGCCCGCAGGAAAATACTGTCCTCTGTGGGGGATTATGTGGGACTCACCAGAATGGCACCTACCCACTAAAAACCACCTGTTGGCTGTAGTAAAATTTTACCGTTAGCCTTCATCGGAAGCGACAGCCGTCGGGAAGTTGGGCGCAATGGCGGAGACCCGCTAGCGGGCCTGCCGCCTGAAGTGAAAGTTGGACTGAAGGTGCTCAAAGGGACATGAGTTGGTGGCCGTGAAGCCGGGGCTGCGCAGAGGTCGGCCGAAGCTTGACTTAGGGATCAATTCATTTAAATGAACCTATAATGAATTGAGAAGGGAACTATGCTCCGCCAGAACGTGAAGCCCTAAGTTTACGGGCTAAGACTGCGATTTCACCAACATCGATATTTTTCATAGCGTCGCAAACGATACGCATATCGTCTGCTACGGAGGATTGAGGAGTGGGTTTGTATGGGCGAGGAGCCAGGATGGGATTCGATGCGGGGCGCTGCCTCCAGTTTTCTGGAGCAGGCTTTGGCTGAGCAGGCTTTGCAGCCGGAGCAACCTGGCTACGCAGCGGCGGAAAGTTTTCCTGAGAAAGGGGTGGGGCCTGTTTGGGTGCCGCCTTCTTGGAATTGGAACGCATGCAACGGGGTGCACGAGGGCAGCCCCTGTAAATTGCGGTGTGGCCGGACTGGCCACAAAGCACGCAATCGGGAGGAGAGGGAGTTTCAGGAGTGCGATTGCATTCCTTAGTGAAGTGAGGGACCAGGCACTTGACGCACCTGGGCGGTGCACGGCAGTTGGCCGCCGCGTGCCCGTACAACTGGCACCGATGGCACTGGCCGGGATGACCGCGGCGATGAGGCGCCTCGATCGAGATCCCAGAGAGGCCGCATATAGTGCTAACCCCTTTCAGGATCTCCCTGGACTTGGGGACGTTGGCGAGAACCACCAAAGCGAGAGGGTGACGCCTCCCGTACTTGCTGTGCATTTTATGCACCGCGAGTGCCGGGAAGCCTTGGGACTGCAGATCCTCCAGGATAGCCTCGTTCGATAATTCGAACGGGACTCCCCTGAGTACCGCTCTGATCTTACGCTCTTCTGACAGAGCATAAGTATGATAAGCATATTGCTTGTCGGTGAGGAGTTTTGTTAAAGCACGAAAGTAGTCTATTGATGAGACTATGATTTTAATAGATTCACCCGAGTTGGCCGCTCGCTGTAATGGATCTTGTGCTCATTGCACAATGTCGAAACCTCAGTCCATTTACCCTTTTCCCGAAGGAAAACGGGTGGTGGGACCTTGGCCTTGACAGAAGTTGGGGCCGGAGCGGGTGTTGAAGACACCGGGGCAGCTGGCGTTGAAGACGCCGCAGGGGGTATAGGGACTGGCGTCGAGGGCGCCGGGGCTTGTTTCGAGCGCTTTTTAGAGCGCTTCTTAACAAGCGTAAAAGAGGGAGACTCAGGGCCAGTTGGGGTGGCGTCCGAGGATGACTCGGTCGCGGGTGCGCGCTTGCGGCGCGGAGGGGCGTCTACTTCGCACTCCATGTCACTGGAGGAAGGGGACGCTGGAGAGCCTAAAACCAGAGCGGTCTGCGGGACGGAGGTGGCCTGAGGGGCCGGTGTGAACAGTGCCATGAATAGAGGGAGAAAGGATTGCAGTGTGCGAATCATATGAGGTGGGCAATGAGTGCCTTGGGCGTCGTAATCAGCGATCAGCTTATTCAGAACCTCCTCGGGGCTTAGGGAAGCCATTGCGGAGGGGTTGGGAAGGGACAACAATATATAAATATATATACTATGAACCTATCATCGATGATTAACTTCCTAAAACCACCCTACACGCGGTAGGGCGGTTGGGGATGACGCGGGTAACTCACTCGAACACGAAACTCGAAGTCCTGGAACGACGAATCCCCGTCGACGAAGCTCACGTTCCACGAAGTACGGTTAACAACCCACTAGCCGCCGTGAAAACGGCGTTAGAAACTTATTACGGTAACAACTATGAAATTACTTATTACGACAACAACCAGTGAAATTTGGGTGCTCGATTAGCGCGGGGGCTAATGGAGCGGAAAGGCGTCTGCGATCGACGTGCGAACGAATCCGCACGCAAACCGAGACTGTGGCGTATTTCTTTTTTTATGTCCCCGTTTGGGCAGGAGGCAAAAAATGCCTTTCCGCATGCCTCTCGCGCGCGTTACAAGGCATCCGGGACTAGCTCCTAATGAGCGCTACCCGCTAAAAAACCCCCTGTCGGCTCGTGCAATTTTTTGCCACTCAGCCTTCATCTGAGCGACGGCCAATTGGAGAAAGAAGCCGCGCTAGCGGGGCCCTTAAGGGGTCACCCGCTGGGATTTACACTGAAGGTGCTCAAAATGAAAAGTAAATAATTAAAAACATTAAAAATTGAAAAATAAAATTGCATTAATTCAGATTTACGTTAGAATTAGAATTTACGTTAGAATTAGAATTTGCGGCCTGAAGGGCCTCGAGATCTAAAGTTAATTGCGTGGGTTCGCCAGTGTGCGCGTTTCTCGGACTAGCTACTTTGAATTTCGAATCTAAGACAGGAGCAGTATATGAGACTGAATCTCGAACAAGATGATTGGGATGGGATTCGGCGCGTTTGAAGAACGATTCTGAGAGTGTTTTTAGATACTGTTGCACTGTAGGTAGTTCAAGATCTCTGTGCAGGTCCGCGTTACGCACGTACCAAGGTGCGTTTGTGGCCCTGCGGCAGAAGAGATTTTGAACTACCTGCAGTTTATACAGGACGGAGGGTTTGGCGTGGGCAAAGACTGGCGAAGCATATGACATGACGGGTCTAAGGCAGACCTTATAAAGCGTACGTTTATTTCTCAAAAGACGTTTTACTTTTTCTTCCTATCATACTATATAAGCGGCTTAAGTAAAAATGCGCGAGTTTCGTTACTCTATCGACGTGTGGCTTGAAAGAAAGCGTCTGATCTAAGGTGGCGCCTAAGTATTTAATACTGCGCTTCCAGGGGATGGGAATACCTGGCATTCGAATGTGGGGATCGCCAGCGGGACGACGGCGTTTGTGGTCAAAGCGCATCGCAAAACTCTTTTCAGGGTTCACATCGATGCGCCATTTTTGAAACCATACACCAAGGGCGTTTATGGCTTTTTGGAGTCTGGTTACAAGGTGCGGAACACTGTGGCCTTTGGTATAGAGTGCGGTGTCTTCGGCAAAGAGAACAAGTTCGACGCCTTTCGGCGGGGTGAGAATGTCGTTGGTGTACACGGTGTACAACAGAGGGGCGAGGACTGAGCCTTGAGGGACTCCAGCCTTTATGGGACAAGGCGCGGAAAGCGTGCCTTCATGTTTAAATCGAAACGAACGGTCTTTGAGAAACGACGCTATTAACCTGACTAGGCGATCCGGTAAGCCTATTTTGTAGAGTTTATAAACGAGACCGCTGTGCCAGACTTTGTCAAAAGCCTTGGCTACGTCAAAGAAAGCCGCGACTGTTTTATAACGACGCGGATAGAAACCGTCCAGTATGTACTCGTCGATTCGATGGACTTGCTGGGGGCAGGCTTGCTTAGCTGTTTTAATCTCTGTGAAAACAAGCAATTTTAGTGTTCTCATAGTTTTTATTTCTTAAGTATTATAAATAATAGTTTTCTACATAAACTTTATGTGTTAACACAGTGTAAAACTTACCTACCATCACTTACACACAAAACTTTCCTATCTCAACACATTTAAAATCAATAAAGTCAGTTTTTGAACCACTAAACTACAGAAATGGTACTGAGCAGCTTGGAAGCAATGGGTAAGATGTTTGAGACCCGCATGCAAGAGTATGAGAGCAGACTACAGAAAACCACTGCTGTGTCCCCTGTTCATCCAGATCTGAAATCACTTTCTCAAGACTTCTCTGATTTAAAAAAATTGGTTTGGCAAATCTTCTCTTCCATGAAGCATGAGTTTGAAGCCCTTTCTCTTGGCCTGGATAGGCATGAGACAATAATGCGAAGGAAGATATTATTGATACATGGTGTACCTGAAACAAACAATGAAAACCTCCATACAGTAGTTCACAGAGTGTTATCCAACAAGTTGAAGGTGCCTGATATCAACAAGGACCACTTACAAGTATGCCACCGTTTGGGGCGTTCTTCAGCAAATAAAACGAGACCCATCCTTGTGCGGTTCTTTAGTTTAGAGCATCGGCATCAAGTGTGGGAAAAAAAACATCCTTAAAAGGTTCCGGGATTACCATCTCTGAGTTTCTGACTAAAACAAGACAACAGATTTTTGTTGTGTGTCGGAAGCACTTTGGTATTAGAAACTGCTGGTCAGCTGATGGGAAAATAGTTGTAAGTCTTCCTGACAAATCCCGTAGGAAGATTGAAACTAAGACAGCGCTTGAAGACCTCATATTCCAGTTTCCTGCCAGCTGTGAGGATACGGTGGCAGCAGAAGCATCGGACAAGAAAACTACCACAATTAGTCCAAAAAGAACTCGTCGACGTCATTAGATTTAATATTTCCTTTTATGAATTGTTTATAGTGTAACCTTCTTAACTTGCTCGGTTTAAAATTTACTTAATTTTCTTTTGACTCTTTCTCCATTCTATATTATTTATGATTTTGCCGGTAATCGTAGATACGTTGTTGTTTTTTTTTTTATATATTTTTTTTTTTTTTGACGTTTCACGACTGACAGTCTAACTTGCCAATATCACTTTTTGGGTTTGCGACTTTATCAATAGGGTTGCCATGTTCTTTTTTTTTGTAGTATCAATTTCAATAATACTTGTCATTGAAATTATTGATAGATTATAATGTGTTTTTTTCCAGCATACCGATGATTGGTGAGTTTTCACGTAGCTAGTGCCCAAGCTATTTTTTATATTATAAGTATCATAATAATATATTTTAATATACGTATTTTATTTCTAAGTAGGTTTATATCTTTATATATTTTATTATTATATATATATTTTTTTTTCTTTTATCACATATATGAACACTGTTTTAGATGATTTAGACAATGATTTCTTCTCTTGCTCGTCCTCTTCTAGCAGTTTTATAAGCGCAGATAGTACATTCTCTTCCCCTCTGACTCTGCATGATCAATTAGCCTCCTTATCTGATGCTCATCCTTCCAACTTAAATATAGTACACATAAATTCCCAAAGCATTCCTTCTCACTACCCTGACCTCCTAGCAACCTTTAGCAGTACAAATGTTGATGCATTGCTTATCTCCGAAACTTTTCTTAAACCCTCCCTTCCTTCTACACAATACTCACTGCCTGGGTACGTCCTGATCCGTAACGACAGGACTGGCAAAGGTGGTGGAGGTGTAGCAATCTACCTCCGTGCAGATATACCATTCAAAGTTATCAGCACTTCCCCGTCTCAATATTCCGAGTCAGCAGAACATCTGGCTATCGAAATAGTCGCTCGTCACACTAAACTACTGCTTACAGTCTTTTATAGCCCCAACTTAAGTATCGATTATTTCGATATGCTTGATGGCTTTCTCCACGACCTCTGTACATCATACAAACACGTCATATTGATGGGTGATATTAATACCTGTATGATAAAAAATAACTCCCGTTCCCACAAATTGAAATCCCTCCTATCCTCGTTTAGTCTCCATATTCTACCTCTTTCCGCAACTCATCACTTTCCTAATTGTGTCCCTTCCTTGCTTGACCTCATAATTACTTCCACCCCTAGCAATGTTACAGCGCATGGGCAACTTACTGCATCATTTTCCTACCATGACCTTATTTTCCTGTCCTACCGCATCCGTATCCCCAAACGTAGACCACGCTATTTACTCCAGCGTAACTACAGGGACATAAATTTAGTGGCTTTGCAGAATGACGCTGAAGCTACTGATTGGGCTTATGTTTTAGCTTGCTCAACTATTGACGACAAAGTTGCGCATCTTAACAAATTAATTATTGAGCTATACGATCGTCACGCTCCTATAAAACGTGTTAAACTGAAGCACAATCCAGCACCTTGGCTCTCAAATTCAATAAAAGAGTCCATGGCAGTCAGAGACAAAGCTTTTCGGAAATACAAACGTTGTCCAAATGATCGCAACCACGAACAATACAAAAGCTTACGGAATCAGTGCAGCCGTATGTGTCGTGATGCAAAAAGACGCTACTTTTATGATTCCCTTGTGAATCGTGGTTCTGCGGAAGTATGGAGATTCCTTAAATCCGTCGGTATCGGCAAATCCTCCAACTCTTCTATTAAAGATTTTGATTTGAGTGCTCTTAATAGACACTTTTCCTTTCCATCCCTTTCTTTAACCCCTACCGACAAAGCTAATACTTTGGCTTATCTGTCGAAACTTCCAGTAACAAATCCTCCTTTTACCTTTACCACTGCCTCGACAGATGATGTCAAAAAATCACTGCTATCCATCTCCTCAGCGGCGGTTGGTGGCGATAACTTGTGTTCAAGAATGATTATCACGATATTACCTCTCCTCTTACCTATTCTGTCCCATATCTTCAATTTTTCCCAATCATGTTGTATCTTTCCGACGCTCTGGAAACGAGCTAATGTTATTCCTCTACCTAAAATTTCCAATCCATCTTCATTTTCACATGTTCGACCTATATCTACTTACCTTTTCTGTCCAAAGTTCTCGAACATATAGTGCATAAACAACTGTCTGCATTCCTGTGGTCCAATAATATCATCACCCCATACCAGTCCGGTTTTCGTCAGGGCCACAGCACCGCATCAGCTCTTATACATGTGACTGATGACATTCGCCTGGCTATGGAGAACAAATCCCTTACCTTACTTGTACTCCTAGATTTCAGTAATGCATTTAATGCCGTTGATTTCGACATCCTTATTGGCCTCCTCAAATCTATTAACGTTTCTCCTTTCGCAATCTCCTGGTTCAACTCCTACCTCCGGGGCCGCACGCAACGGGTCCGCCTCGAGGACAACTGCTCTGATTGGTGTGATCTTATTGCGGGTGTGCCCCAAGGGGGCGTCCTGTCACCTCTCTTATTCTCCCTTTTCATTAACTCAGTCACTAAAGTAATTTCATCTAAATTTCACTTGTACGCAGACGACTTACAGGTTTACCGTCATTTCATTGTGTCAGATGTAGAATCTGCAATAGCTTCAATGAATCTGGATCTAGGTCGAATTCGTGACTGGGCTTAATCCTTTGGTATCCTTGTTAATCCTACAAAGTCACAAGCCATGGTTATTGGCAGTCGCTACATGCGTGGTGGCCTTGACTTCTCCCTTCTACCCCCTGTCACCATGAACCATATTCCGATTGCCTTCACTGATACAGCTAAGAACTTGGGTGTCATTTTGGACTCTAACTTATCATGGAACGCGCATGTCAGTGAAATCAGTCGGAAAGTCCATTTCACCTTCCACACGTTAAAAACTCTCCAGAGCTTCCTGCCCCTCCAGAACAAGATTTCCCTTGTCCACACATTGGTTCAGCCTATACTGGATTATGCTGATGCTTGCTATTTGGATGCCACGGAGGAGCTTCTCAATAAACTTGAACGCTTGCAAAAAGTTTCCATACGCTACGTGTTTGCACTTAAAAAGTACGATCATGTGTCTAGCTATCGAAAGTGAGTCCGTTGGCTTCCGATTCACTACCGCAGAAACAGCAGAATCCTATGTCTCCTTTTCAACATCCTCCATAATCCATCTGCCCCTCCTTATTTACGTGAAAGATTTTCTTTTGCTCATCCTTGAAATCCTTGATTGAATCGTCGTTCGACATCCTTTTGAAGCAGACGCATACGCATTATTATTTAAAATTACTTGTTCTAGTGCACCCAAAACTTTTACTAAAGTCAAACTTTTAATAGTTATTAAGCGTCTTTATTGCGTACAGTGTTTTTTAAGCCGTGCCGTGTTAAAATTACCCCGTTCACCGCAAACCCCCCTGTAAGAACGAGAAACACCATCTGCATCTCTATCACTTTCACCCGAGACACTACTTTCTCTCTCCCGCGCCGTGTACGAAGAATCCCGAAGACAACATGACGGTTTGCGCCGCTTGTAAGCTTACCCTAAACGCAAATGAAAAAATTACCTGCAATGGCTCATCATGCTCAAAGCCATACCATTATCTTTGCGTAAATCTTACAGCAAGCAACTTTAAGAAGCAAGCTAAATGGGTATGTCCAGTTTGTGCAGCTAAATTGCCGAAAGGTGATAATAGCAACACACCGGTCAAGCAACATGATCAACACTTAGCACATAGTTCGCGTAAAGAAGTTGATGATTGCAACAATGTCACCATTAGGAGAACCAAATCGCCGGTTTCGGATGAAGTACTACACCATACAACATCTGGGCACACACTCGAGTCCCTCATCAAACAATTGCCTTCAATGATTAAGAGTGCTTTAGCGGTCGAACTACAGCCTGTTAAAGATCAAATGTGCAGTTTAGAATCGTCGATCAAATTTATTAGCGCTCAATACGAAGACATCCTTAAGCGTTTCGACAAGAGCTCCGCCGAAATCAAAACACTTCGCGAAGAAAACATTGTCCTAAGGCGTAATGTAGCTGCTTATGAGGCTCGTATAAACGTTGTTGAAACCGACATAGCTAGACAGCAACAGTGGTCACGACTGCAAAATGTCGAAATTGTTGGCATTCCCGAATCGACAACAGAAAGCACTGTCGACATCGTTGTACGTGTTGCCGGGCGTCTTGGCCTCAACTTAGTAAAAGATGAAGTTGAGTTTGCCCACCGAGTCCAGCCGCGTCGAGTTACCGCTGCTACCAAAAACGCCCGCGCCATCGTCGCTCGGTTCAAGAACCGTTCCACCAAGGACGCCGTGGTCGCCGCAGCTCGGAAGACCCGAGGTTTTATTTCTAAAGACATAGGTCTGGGTGGTGATCTCAACGTAAATAAAGTTTATATTAACGAGCATTTAACTGCCGCGAATAAAAAACTATTAAAAGACTGTAAGACCAAAGCAAACGAACTGAATTATAAATTTATATGGACTAAAAATTGCATTATTTACGCTCGTAAAAACGAGACATCACCACCTATACCCATAATAACTACAAATGACTTAAAAAAAATTGCTTGAAAGTTCCGTTTAGGCATTTTTACGCTAAATATTCAATATTTTTTTGTACCTATGTATTATCCAAACAAACTGTTATTATATTTTATGCATCACATAGTTCATACTTTAAAACACTTACACTTCACATTCATACACTTCTCAATAATCAAATTTCTAACACTCATAGACATAATCATAAAACTAACTTACCAAATAATCTACTATTAGTATTAATTTTAAATAAATACTGCTTTTTGAGGAATTATTCTAACCTGTCACGTAATCAAAAAAACATCAATCTCAATACTTATAATACTCGCAATATAACTCCATGCACTCCGGTAACCATCGTTTTGAGTAACTGCTCAATCATATACTTTAATCATTTACCCACTTCCACTTATATACTACCTAAAATAAAACATAAGTCATGCTATCAAGTTTCGTCTATACACTCCAGATCTCACTATGTCGGTTATTAAGAATAAGTTACACTTATTTTATCAGAATGTTCGTGGATTAAGAACAAAAACGAGCACTTTCTTTAACAACTTATTAACACACAACATTCACATAGCTTTAATCACAGAAACATGGTTATGTGATGGAATCTTAGACTCTGAGATCTGCAATGCACAGTACGACGTATTTCGGTGGGACCGCGGCGGCGGCGGCCTAGGTGGCGGTGTCATGGCACTGTGCGACATACAACTGCAAGCGCGTGCGCGCCCTGAGTGGCAACGCGCCGATCTGGAGTGCGTGTGGCTGACGGTGCCCGGCCGCAGCCTCGCCTCCCGCAGCCGCGACCCCTCACAACCGGATCTGCACATCGCTGTTGCCTACATCCCGCCAAATCGAAACTTAGTGGAACGTATTACTTGTTTTATTAATACTTTTAATGAATTCATAGATAAACACCCTAATGATAGCTTTTTAGTCGCTGGTGATTTTAATTTACCTTGTTTGAAGTGGATTTCGTCGGATCCAATTTACTTACAGAAGGGTTCTGTGGAGGCTCAAAATGTTGCCGCGGAATTGGTAAACTCCTTATATTTTCATGGTTTGAAACAATCAAATACACTTTTAAATTCAAAGCATAACACATTAGACTTGATTTTTTCAAACTTTGAAGTTAACATCTGGAGATCTCGGAGCCCGCTTGTGCCTGAAGACTGTTACCATCCCTCGGTCGAGCTCGATATTTCAGATATTATAGTTCCATCACTGAAGCTTAGACCGCATAAAAAACATATTTACAGAAAGGCCGACTTCGATGCAATTAACACGGATTTGCTCAATTATGATTGGTCAGCTTTATTTAAGGGCGTGGATGCTGAAACGACATTGAATATTTTTTATAATTTGTTATTTAATTTAATTGACAAACACGTGCCCCAATCTCAAGTATCTGCCACTTATCAGTATCCGGTATGGTACAATCAAGCACTTATTAATATTATAAAGGAAAAGGCAAAGTGTCACTCCCTATGGAAAAAATTTGGTAACCCAATTGATTACATTTCTTTTTCGACTTTGCGAGCACGCCAAAAAAAGTTACTAAAAGAATGTCATAGTAATTATATTGAATGGTCTCAAAAGAAAATTAAAACTTCTAGTAAATACTTCTGGAGCTATGTGAGGTCGAAAAAGAAGTGTAAATCAGATTTTCCTACACATATGGACTATGATGGTTTGACCGTTAGTGGCGGATCAGATATTTGCACTGCTTTCAATGCCTTTTTCTTAAAAAACTTTAGTATACCCCTTAACAATTATAATAACACCCACACAACTCCACGCTTCCTCGAAACTGCATCAATTGGTACTTTATCTATTAGCAGAGATTATTGTGAGAAATTATTAAAAGTTTTGGATGTAACTAAAGGCCCAGGAGGGGACAATCTGCCGCCTCTTCTGTTTGTAAAATGTGCAAAAGCTCTATCAGTTCCGGTCACATATATTCTTAATCGTTGCTTTTTAGAAGGTTACGTTCCCACAATTTGGAAAACCGCACATATCACACCTGTGCATAAAAAGGGGCCAAAAACAACGATTGAGAACTATCGACCAATTTCTAAGTTGAACGTCCTCAGTAAGGTAGCGGAAAGAATAGTGTATAATGAAATCTATCCTATCGTTAGTAAAATGATCCCTATTCAACAGCACGGGTTTATGAAAGGCCGTTCAACTTGTACAAATCTTGCAATTTTCACAACTGATTTACTCTATGATATGGAGGGTGGGGGACAGGTTGATGTGATCTACACTGACTTCGAAAAAGCGTTCGATCGTGTGGATCACATCATCCTTCTACGAAAGCTACAAGAGGTAGGAGTATGTGGTAATCTGTTGCGTTGGCTGGAATCATACCTTCGTAATCGTTCTCAGGCAGTCGAGGTGGGTGGATATCGATCCAACTACATTTCCATCCCATCAGGTGTTCCACAGGGATCAATTTTAGGACCTCTCCTTTACTCTGTGTACCTTTATGACATCGGGCAATTCATCCACCATGCACGTTTTATATTGTACGCAGATGATACAAAAATTTACATGAAAATAAAAAATATCGCTGACAGTCTTAAATTACAGGAGGATTTGGATAGATTGTCTGAGTTCTACACTAGTAACCGCATAACAATTAATGTAAATAAGTGCTCACATATCACTTTTACACGAAAAAAAAAAAAGCTTCAGACTACATATTATTTCAATGGACTAGAAGTTATTAAAGTGACTCTTGTTCGTGACTTGGGGGTGGTCCTTGACACGGAACTAAATTATAATGAACATATTGCAAGTATTGTAACTAACGCTTACAAAAACTTAGGATTCGTGTTGAGGACTGCAGCCTCTTTTTCCGATATTATTTGTTTGAAAATACTCTATTATTCATTCGTTCGAAGCATACTAGAGTATTGTAGTTCGATATGGAATCCTCAATATGTTGTCTATAAGAACACAATCGAAACAATTCAAAAGAAATTTCTTAAACACTTGAACTATAGACAACAGGTGACACGTATGAAATATCCTGAAGCTTGTCAGCATCACCATCTGCTCTCACTGGAAAACCGTCGTTGCTTACTGGACATGCTCTTTCTGCACAGTATCTGCAATAATGTCGTAGATTGCAGCGAACTTACTTGCCTCGCCCTTACCTTGCGCGCTCCCTCTACCAGAACAAGACACACACACATATTTCATCCACAACACTCAAAAACCAATTATACACAAAACTCAATTATCACTAGAATGCATAACACATACAATAAAACATTTGCACAAAACTCAGATATATTCCATGGAAGTAGGGACAAGTTTAGGAAAGAAATTATAACTTACTTCACAAGTTAGTACTTTTACAATTTTCAGTTACTCTTGGAACACACAAACACGCACTTACTTACAATCATATACATCCATACATTACACATTACACCAGAGTCAATAATATGTCCCTGTAGTTTGATTAAATATATTTTGATTAAATATATTTTGATTAAATATATTTTGTATTGCCTCTCTTTTTTTCGACGTTTGGGTATGTCTTATTATTGTATGCAGTTTAATGATGTTATAAATTTGAAATTCATTCTTTGATTGATATTGGTTCTGTTTGTTATTATTATTATTATTATTTAATTCCATTTGCCTGTATTAAATTTAGAACGTTCACAATTTTATCTAGTTATAATTATGTAATTTAAGTATCAAAACCTTGTATAAGTCTGCTTAATGTTACGGTAAAAAAATGTAATTCCATAAATGGCTGTCGGTTTCAAATATTTTATATTTATATTAACATTACTAAGAGCTGTGGATTTTGTGATAATAAATAAATAAAAATAAAATAAAATCCTCCGTATACGCTATGCAGAGCACATAAGCGTACTTTCCTGCAAATGCCAGCCCATAAAACAGATTTCTTTTCCTACTCCTTTTCTGTCCATGCTGTCAGATTGTGGAATTCACTCCCTTATGTCATACGTGAGTCTAAATCAATCTCTGTCTTTAAGAAGAGAGTTCGAGAACACTTCTTTTCTTTACAGAGATAAATGTCGTTAGCTCCTGTTTTTATCGATTCTTAATTTTTGTAATGTACAATAAGTACTTTCTTTATTTATTTTTATCTTATTGATTATGTAGGTATATTTTTATGTATATTTATTATAGGATATATGTGTAGAATTATGTCTGTTTAACTGGATATATTTAATACTTTTGCAGGTTTATTTATATATAAGGTTATACTTATACTTGTACTATAATATATGTATATATATATTTATTTTTATTTATTTATTTTTTTTTAATTATGTTTATGTTACTCGTTAAAGTAATTTTACCCTAAGAGTACACACTATTATTGCATTGATATTAAACTCTCCACTCACAGGTCTGCTGTAAGAAATCTCTATAGAAATAAGCTGTACCTTTGTACTTACTTTAAATCACTGTGTTTAACTTTCTTTAACTACTGTGTGTACATAAATTGTGAAATAATAATAATAGTAAAATAGTAGTAAAAATTGTTATATTTAATAGAATAATAGAATAGAATAGAATAAAATTTATTTCCGGAAAACTTACATCTAGGAATACACAATAAGAACTTACAAATTTATTACTACGATAAACTACATAAATATCAATTATAATATGTGTCTAAAAATTTACAATAGATACTATAATTATGATAAGTCATCATATCGGTTTATCATGATCTAGGGTAACAATAACTAGGCAAATACCTAAACTAAGTAATTATGAATTACCTGTTTTTTAGGTACAAATTATTAAATTAAGTACAGTATGCTGTATAAACATTAATTCTAAATCTAGTAAGTACATTAACAATTAAATGCGCAAAGTGAATATTACATAAAATGTGTTTCATAATTCTCGTCCCACTATAAACATTAGAAAATAATAATAATACTAATACTACACGAAAAAATAAATAAAAATACAACAAAAAATTAATTAACATTTTGGAGACATTAATTATCTTATTTTAATACTATTAATAACTTCTCTGTATCTTCGTAGGACATACTCAAAAGTGATGCTCGGATTATTCGTTTAGTGTTGTTGTAGGTCAGAGGATATATGCCAAGATTGGTGTTTAATCTTTTATATAGAAGTGGTCCTAGGAAAATGTAAAATCTGGAAGAAAATGCCGTTTTTGTGCTTTGTGGACAAACAATGTCAAGCCGTCTTTTGTTAGCTGTTTGTGTGCTATAGTTAAGGGTGCTATGAAGTTTTAAAGTTGTGCTCATTATAAATAACTGCCTGACTGTCAGTACTTTACACTCTTTATAGAGAAGTTCAGTGGAGTAAAGGAAAGGTCGGAAATGGGAAACTTTCAAAATTGCTCTTTGGGCTCTTTCAACGTTAAGGAGAAGAGTTTTAGCTGCTCCGCCCCATGACGTAATACAGTAATTTAGTATCGACTGACACAATGCAAAGTATACCTGCCTCATAAGTTTAGAGTGTCCTATGCTGCGCAATTTTTTAAAAACAAATATTAACTTGCGTATTCTGTTGCTAACCGCATCTATGTGTAGTCTAAAAGACAGAGTTTCGTCTATAATGACACCTAGGTATTTTATTGTTTTAGAAGCAGTAATGTGAGGACATGAACACGAATGATTGATTTGATCAATACAATAGTGCGCGTATAGGTTAGGGTTTTCTGAAATTGATTTTCGCATAGAAAACTGGATGAAATAAGTTTTGTCTGAATTTAGAGTTAGTAAGTGTTGCTGTAGCCACTTGTTTACTACATTGAAGCCTCGTTGTGCAAGCTCATATAATTCTGTATCTGAGTTTGCAGAGAACAAAAGAGCTGTGTCATCAGCAAAAGATATGATTTTACCACCGTTTATTTTCAGGTTACAAAGTTCGTTAATGTATATTAAGAATAGTGTGGGACCCAAAACACTTCCTTGAGGAATTCCATATTCCGTGTTTACTAGGTCAGAACTTAGGATATTTCCTATTTTTACACATTGCGAACGATCGTGTAGGTAATCTGCAAAAAGTTTGTGTTGGGTTCCCCTTATACCTAAATTTTCAAGCTTATTTAATAGGATAGGAATAGAAACTGTATCAAAAGCTTTGGAGAGGTCTAAGAAAATTCCCATAGTCCGATTACCTTTGTCAAGTTCCTGGACTATGTGGTTAGTAAGATCAAGCACCGCGTCGGCAGTTGACAGCTTGTGCCTAAAACCGAATTGTGTATTTGACAGGATGGACTGTTTCTCCAAGTATTGAACAAGTCTGTTATTTATAATTTTTTCTAAAACCTTTGAAATGCCTGTTAATAGTGAAATTGGCCTGTAATTAGTAGTTTGATCTTTCTTGCCATTTTTGTGAATTGGAATAATGACAGCTTTCTTTAGACATTTTGGAAAAATGCCGTCTTTTAGGCACTTTTGAAAGATATAGGTTAGTGGGGTGCAAAGGATGTGATGAAAGAGTTTTAATATTTTGTTAGAAATATTGTCCCATCCTATTGCTGAATCGTCCTTCAGGCCTTTGATAATTCTAGATACCTCAGTTTCGTCAATATCTAATAAAACAAATGAATTTAAAAAGGAGCATTTAGATAATTGATTGTGGGACGTGAAGAACGGCGAATGCGATTTATGAAGCATTTTTTCAGCCAATGATTTCCCAAAGTTAGTAAAAAAATTATTTACTAGGTTAGCAGATTCAAAATGCGATTCAGATGATCCACCGCGCAATAACTCTGTAGCGGATTTATGCTGCTTCGACAAAAACGTAACATTTTTAATAAACTTCCAGACCCTTAATGTTTGTTCCCGCCTTTTCTAATTCATTTTTATCGTAAGTATTTTTTACTTTCTTAAGAAGAGCGTTACAAAAATTTCGGTATCTTTTGTACGATATTTGTAATATTAAGTTATCAGGCTGAGCTTTGGCCTTCATATGTAACTTATCCCTATGTCTCATGCAGCGAATAAGCCCCGGGGTGATCCAAGGCTTAATGTTGGTAAATTTTTTACTTAGACGAGAGTACGTAGTATTTTGCAATATGGCTTTTTGTACCTGTGATATAAAGTATGTCATACAATAATTCGCGTCATCAGAATTGTAAACAGTAGTAAAGTCGATTTTGCTTAAATCCGCTTCAAGGTTATGTAAATTAATTTTCGAACTATTTAGTGAGCAATTTGTTAGTTTAGGCATTTTACGAATTAAGGTTAGTAAGGCGGCCTTGTGATCAGTAATTGTCGAGTTAGTTACAAAGGTTAGTGACGGAAAAGTAGTTTTAAGCATAATATGATCTAAACAAGAGCCACTTTGATGTGTAGGTAAAGAATGGGCGGGAAGTAGTCCATGAAATGAGCATAGGTTAAGATATTCCTGTCCACAGGAATCCAAATTCTCTGGTATGATATTGATGTTTATGTCGCCTATTAAAATTATATTTTTAAATGATTTTAAACTTTGTAGTACGTTTTGCAAAGAATGAATAAAATTACTTATATTTTTAAATGAAGGAGATCTGTATATGGCTAGAATTGCGGTGTCTGAACCTACTTTGATAAGTAAGCGATTGCATTCTAACATGTTTGGTTCCTCGACTGATATGTTTAGATCATTTCTGGCGTAAACTACTATCCCGTCGTTTTGGTTGTAATTTTCCTTGCTGCTGTACAAAACGTACCCTGGCATGGATGGTAAATGACAATTTTTAGCTAACCAGCACTCGGTCAGGATAATTATATCGTTGCTAACATTAAGTCTATGTTGGAAAGTACTGAAATTATCAAAATTCTTAACAATACTGCGTATATTTTGTGTAATTATTGTAAATCGGTTATTGTAGCGGGAAATGTACTGACCACAACTTTCAACCTCACACAGTTTTGACTCAGATACAGAGAAATTATCTAAGTCATTATTTAAGTTTTCAGCCATTATTTCTATTAACTAATAAAAGATCTAGATAAATATTTACAGATGGCGCTCTTAGGCGCCCTCATAGTCAATTAAATTTATGTACCTTTTTTCTGCAATATTTTTCGCAGGACAGTCTCCATCGCCCGTTTTGTGGTTGGACGGCTTTTTAAAATGCAGACATGTGGCGCATTTTGGTGGATCTCCTCGTTTTTTACACTCCTTCATTGTGTGACCTTTTTCTCCGCAATGACCGCAAGTGTCTTTTTCTTCACGACAAAACTTAGCTGCATGTCCATACTGCTGACATTTAAAACAACGTGTTACTAGGGTATAGTCTCGGACTGGGCACGATGACCAATTTACAAACAATCGGTCTTTACATATCAGGGCTTTACGAATATTGGCTGAAACTTCTATAACGTAATTACAGGTCTCGGTGTTCTTTTTCCCTGACTTATGACTTAACTTGATTGATTTTAAAAAAGTTTCAATGGTCATGCTCTCAGATTTTTCAGCCAAGTTTTGGTGGTAAATGCAGCTAAAAACTTCAGATTCTTTCAAGGCCGACGGTACTCCGATGACTACAATTCTAGGCCTGCGCTTGTTGGGTTCATCAACGGTAAAACCAGAAGATGTCAGTAGTGCCGATTGCTTAAGCTTTTCTATATCCTCTTTACTCTCTGTGCTTATTATAACTCCACCGTTTCTGGTCTTGCGTAATCCCCTCACTTGTAGTTTCATGTCTTCAGGGCAGATGATTTTTTGGACAAGCGATTTTGTTTCATCGCTCGATTTCTTTCCGTCACTTGGATAGATAGCTACCGAGCTAACATTCCTGGGCAGGATGTGGTCCTTAGAGCTTTTCTTTAACATGTCTGCGAACGATATTGTTCCCGTCACTGGTTTTGGACACTGTTCGAGCGACTGCTTGAGGGCACAAATTTGTTTTGAGAGGTCTCTTTCTTCATGAAGGGCTTGCAGGTTGTTATGGGCTAAAATTGTTTTTTGTTTTAATGACTGGTATCTCACAGCCATCTGAGATGTTCCATGCCCAACTTTTCGGCAAAGATTACTGACTCTCATTTTTTGCTCGGAATTCAATTTACCGCCTTCAGCGATGACGCACACTTCGTTCAGGCATTGCTCGATAGTTGTCATCCAGTTTTGGATCTCAGGCGTGGACAACAACTCGTGGACTTGTTCCTCTTCCGGGGCGCCCCGCGGGACAGGCCGCGGCGGGGCGACGGGCGCTGCGGCGACGCAGGGAGGCACGGGCGCCGGGGAGCGCGTCGGGCTGCGGCGCGTCAGCAGGCTTCTATTGAAGGGACTACCTTCCATTATTCCTTTTTATTTTTTAACGTTATAAATACATTATAAATTATAACACAAAAACTTATATCATTCAATCAGACACAAAAGGCTTGCTTCCGCCTAATACTAGGTCAAGAAATTTTTCAGTTAATTGTTTATTGTACTCATTAATCAGCACGTCCGATCACTTCAGATCACAATATTAATGTGAATATAATAATAAAATATAAAATAATAATAATGGTTCCGCATTCGAGAGAGTATGACTCTCTCGAGAAGTTTAGACATTGCCTTGAGGAGGCTGATGGGTCTGTGATTAGCCGGGATATTAAGAGGTTTACCCGGCTTGGGTATGCCTATGACTGTCGCTTCTTTCCAAGCTTTTGGAAAGTAGCTAAGGTCGAAGCAGGCATTGAAAATGATAGCTAACAAGGTAAGCATCTATTGAGGTAGGTGCTTAAGTGCGTGGTTGGAAATTCCATCCGCACCCGGAGCCTTTTTGGACTTTTGATTTCTAATGAGAAGCAAGATTTCGTCATTAGAGACTGTGACAGGGTCGGCGGTGATGGGGAGAGAGTCTCTGCGAAGGACTTCGTCCTCCACCGCCTGGATGTGTGAGGGATCAGCAATGCTGTCAGCGAAGCATTCGGCTTTCTCTTCGACTTCGAAGGCAGTAGTGCCATCGGGACGAGTGAGAGGAGGAACGTGAGAGGCGGTGTCTACGCGTAAGGCTCGGGCCATACTACAGTACGCTTGGTGGGACGGAGAAATATTCGCCATAAGATCGTTCATCTGAGCGTCTCGGAGTTCTGCGAGGCAAGACCTAACTTTACGTTGTAGCTGATTCGCAGCTTATCTATAGGCGGGCGTGGGATATTTCTTGGCTCTCCGGAGAGCCGCGTTCTTAGCTTTAATAAGATTGCTAATGGCTAAGGGAAGCGTGGGTTTACCTTGCTTAGCAACCTTTTCGTTGTCACTGATGGCTGAGTTGATAGCATCAGTGAGAGAATTGACTAATGAATCTATTTTATCCGGACTATCTATTTGATCGGGCGAGATCGCGAGCGGAGAGTTTGGGGCCTCTAAGGCTGAAACTAACGTATTTTTGAAGCCTTTCCAATCGGTAAAGGTCTTAGGAGAGGTAACGTTATTGTTAGGCGGTCCTAGCACGAGGGAGATGGGGCGGTGGTCAGAACCTAGGTCATCGAGCGGTTCGATGGACCTGAGATCAAGATTGATTCGCTTGATAATTGCAAAGTCGAGGATGTCAGGAGAGTGGTTTGGGTTGTCGGGATAGTGAGTGGGAGTGATGGGAGAGATGACATCTAAGTCGAGTGAGTTTGTGATGTCGAGGAGAGCGATACCGCTGGTGTTGGTCGATAGGCACGTCCAGTCAGTATGTTTGGAGTTAAAGTCTCCGAACATAATGACTGAATGGCCGAGGGCGAGAATGGCCTCAAAATCACTGCGGATTGGTCTGGTGCCACTAGGTATGTAGATTAAGGCTATGATGATGGTCGGATGACCAGTCATAGCCAATCTACACACAGTGGCTTCCATGTTGAGGAGAGGAGGGGTAGGGAGAGGACAGCAATGGAAGCCTCTTTTGAAATATATAGCGGTGCCACCGAAACCGTCGGAGTTGGGCCATATCGTTGAGAGTAAACGCGTATTTGGGAATAGCGAATCCCCTGGAGCGGTTTGGAGTTAGCCACGTCTCTTGAAGAAGCAATAAGTCTGGCTCGTTGTTCTGAAGGAACAGTTTGAGCTCAGGAAGGTTAGTATTAAGGCTACGAACGTTAAAGGAAACTAGGGATAAGCCCTTGGGTTTGATACGACAGGACGCGGGATTTGCGGTTCTAGACATTATAATTATTTATTAAGTTTATACGAAAAATGGAATTTAAAAAGAGCTTAGTAGCAAGTGATGCTCGGCTAACGCAAATAGACGCTCTTGAGGAGAGCGGGCGGCTCGCAGTTTGCGTGCGAGTACGGAGGTTTCCTTAATGTCGACGTTTTGAATGACGTCAAACACGGTCTTCATGTCCTCAGCCAACGACGACTGAGGTGGAGACGACGGAGCGGGACGCGGGCCTACGGGAGCTGGGATAGGACGGGAAGGTGCAGGTGGAGCGGCCGGACGCTGTCTCCAGGACAGAGCCGGAGTAGGTGTCGGCTGCACGGGCTTTGCTTCCGGGGGACCCCGGTTGCGCAGCGGCAGGAAGTTGGCAGGAGTGAGCGGCGGCGCCGGTTTAGGCGCGACCCTCTTTGAAGCGGTGCGCGGAGCGCGCGGACAACCCCTGTAGTTAGCTGTGTTGCCAGACTGGCCGCACAGCACACATGCAGGGGGGGAAGTGGAGTCGGGAGTGCGAGTGCACTCCTTCGTTATATGGGGATCTAGGCACTTAACGCACCTGGGAGGGGCTGAGCAATTGGCCGCTGCGTGGCCGTACAGCTGGCAGCGGTGGTATTGCCCGGGGTGCCGGCGAGGATTGGGATGCTCGACAGAGATATTCGAGAGTCCGCAGAGTCCTCTCTGAAGATCTCCCTCGAGTTGGGAGTATGAGATAAAATAACTAATGCTAACGGAAAACGCCTACCGCGGTTGGAGTGCATCTTGTGCATTGCTTCAGCCGGGAAACCCTGGGACTTAAGGTCCTCGAGGATTTCATCGTTTTCAAGCTCAAACGGGACGCCCCGTAATACTGCGCGGATCTTACGCTCCTCCGGGAGGGCGTAAGTATGGTACGCGATTTGTTTAAGCGAGAGTAAACGAGTAAACGCGCGGAAGTCGTCGATAGTCGCGACTTGGATTTTAATAGTATCGCCTGCGTTATTCGCCTTAAGATAATTGATTTTGTGCTCTTTGCACAAGTTAGAAACCGCGGTCCAGCGCGCTTTCTCGCGGAGGAAGACGGGCGGAGGAAGCTGAGGCTTAGGTGGGACGGGAGCGCAGCGCGTTGCTGGCTTGGACGGAGCCGACGTATTCGCGGTCACTTGTAGTGACATTAACGGCGCGGGGGCGGGTGTTGAAGACACCGGGGTGGGCTCGGGTGTTGAAGACACCGTTGCTTTCTTCGAACGCTTCTTAGAGCGTTTGGCGACTAATTGAAACGCGGGCTCAGGAGAGCCGGTTAAAGTAGCGGCGCCCGACGACGGTTCGGACGCGGAGTCGGAATCGGAGTCGCTCCCGGGAGCGGTACGCTTACGCCGTGACGCGCGAGATGACGTGACCGACGCGCAGTCCATATCGGATGGAACGGGAGACGTGGGAGGGCTGGTAAAGACCTGAGGGGTCTAGGAGTTGGTGGCCTGAGGGGCCGGGGTTGGGGCCTGAGGGGCCGGGGACGCGTTAAGCGCAGATAAGGCCTGCGTGAATACCTCGTCAGAGATTGAGACACCCGACGCGGCTAGCGCCTGGGCGAACGCTTTCGTGAAGTTAATTACGCTTTGCGAATCCATGGGAGGGGTTGGTATGAATACTAAGGAATGTATATTTTAATATATAAAAGATGCCTAGAGTTTCCTAAAATAAACCTAGCGAACCTTAGTGGCTAACCTGCGGTAGGGGGGCTGGGGAAAATAACTTAAAACTAACCGTTGTTCGCCAAAGGCCACTACCTAGAAACCTAAAAAAAAGGGTACGCAGGTAAAGAGTTGACCGCGTTAGGGTCAACCTTTACCGGCAGAAGGGACAAATACACACGAAAACACACAGATATGATAAAAATAAATATGAAAATAGGAGAAAAAAAATTAAGATACAGAAGAGAAATAAAATAAAAATAAAAGTTCTGGTTTAGTACAAATTCGTTGTCACCGTTAAGTATCCTTTGTACTGAAACCAGACTACTTACGCTGGGCACAACACTGCACTCAGCACAAGCACAACACAACTTAGCACAGCACTTTGAAGACTAAGGGGCTTAGTCACAAAGAAAAATCACACTTCGATAGCACTCAGAGGGAGTAGAAAAACCTTGAAAACCGTATCACGGAACCAACACGCTAAACTGTGACGTTAGAAGACTGAGCGTCACGGAATATCGGAATATCGATCAACGGAGAACGGAGTCTTGCACGTCTGTACCCGGCGGCGATCGGAGCGAGAATGTTGAGTGACTGTGGCGTATGCGTCAGAGCATTTTTTATATCCTCCTGCCCTTCCCATGGAGGGGAACCAAAAAAAAACTGGAAGAAACGGCTGTAAGTTTATTTCTTTCTTTCCACGGTTAGTGCAGACATTGAGTACGCTGCGTGTGTGACGCCACTGTTGATGCTACGATCCTCTGATAGCTACGATCACCATAACGTGCGTACTACGAGCAACGAAACGTAGCGCGTAGACCTGCAGACATTAGTTAATTCGGTATTTATAAATACCAAGAGTCAGTAATTTGGCTCTACTAAATAGTAGCAATAATAATAATAATTTATTTCGGACACTTGATCGGACACTGTTCACCGCACTAACTGACTATAAATCATTTTACACAAAAAACAAACATAATCAAAATGACGGGGTTGTAGTTTACGTAAAGAAAGATATTCCTTCCACATGTATGAACCTATATTTCCTGAATTGTCTAATGTTAACTTTATCACGTGACTATACTTTGATTTGCTCGTATAGGTCACCATCCTTGAAAAATACTCATAATTAAATTAAGTCTCTCGATTTATGAATACAACAAATAAAAGCAAAAAATATAATCCAACATACCACCGATACTAAGGCATAAGGTAAAAGCAGGAATTACCAAGATATTTTAAAGTAAGTATGTTCGGTTCTTGCCTCAAATGTAGGTAGAATTAAAACTGTACAAATTGCGGGTGACCGACAAAAACACATTCTCGCTCCGATCGCCACGCGGTGCGGACGTGCAAGCCCCGTTCTCCGTTGTTCTCGGTCCTTTCCCGCTATTCCGCGGCGCTCAGTCTACTGACGCCACAGTCTAGCGTGTTGGTTCCGTGCTACGGTTTTCAAGGTTTTCTACTCCCTCTGAGTGCTATCGAAGTGTGATTTTTCTTTGTGACTAAGCCCCTTAGTCTTCAAAGTGCTGTGCTAAGTTGTGTTGTGCTTGTGCTGAGTGCAGTGTTGTGCCCAGCGTAAGTAGTCTGGTTTCAGTACAAAGGATACTTAACGGTGACAACGAATTTGTACTAAACCAGACTTTTATTTTTATTTCTCTTCTCTATTTTATTTATTTTTCTCCTATTTTCATATTTATTTTTATCATATCTGTGTGTTTTTTGTGTGTGTATTTGTCCTTTCTGTCGGTAAAGGTTGACCCTAACGCGGTCAACTCTTTACCTGCGCACCCTTTTTAGGTTTCTAGGTAGTGGCCTTCCGCATACTACGGTTAGTTTTAAGTTATTCTCCCCAGCCCCCCTACCGCTGGTAGGGAGGTTTGCCGCTAGGGTTGCTAGGGATCCTAGGCATTTTTATATATTTATATATTACATATCGTAGGACCAAGCCCTCCAATGGACCTTGTCAACGTACTTAGGTCGTTCGCCCAGGTACTCGCCGCGTCTGGCTGCAGCATACCCGATGACATACTAACGCAGGCCTTACAGGCATCTATCGCGTCCCCGAACCCTCAGGCCTCAACCCCGGCCCCTCAGGCCTCAACCTCGGCCCCTCAGGCCTCCAACGTCGAGACCCCTCAGGTCTTAAGCTCTCCCGCGTCTCCCGCCTCGTCCGAGATGGACTGCGAATCGGTCGCATCCTCTCACGCGTCGCGTCGTAAGCGTACCGCTCCCGGGAGCGACTCCGAACCCGCGTCTGATACGTCGTCAGATGCCGTCACTTTAACCGGCTCTCCTGAGCCCGCGTTTCAACTCGTCGCCAAGCGCTCCAAGAAGCGCTCTAAGAAAGCTTCGGTATCTTCAATACCCGAGCCCTCCCCGGTGTCTTCAACACCAGCCCCCGCGCCGTTAAAATCGCTCGTAGTAACCGCGTCTCCGTCGGTCACATCGAAGCCAGCGACGCGCTGCGCTCCCGTCCCGCCGAAGCCTCAGCTCCCTCCGCCCGTCTTCCTGCGCGAAAAAGCGCGCTGGACCGCGGTTTCCAACTTGTGCAAAGTGCACAAAATCAATTACTTAAAAGCCGCCAACGCTGGCGATACAATCAAAATCCAATTAGCGACCGTCGACGACTTCCGGTCTTTCACTAGGCTACTCTCGCTAAATCAAATCGCGTTTCACACCTACGCCCTCCCGGAGGAGCGTAAGATCCGAGCAGTACTACGGGGCGTCCCGTTCGAACTCAGCAACGAAGACATTCTCGAGGACCTTAAGTCCCAGGGTTTCCCGGTCACAGCAGTGCACAAGATGCACTCCAACCGCGGTAGGCGTTTTCCGTTAGCGCTAGTAATCCTGTCCAATACTCCCGACTCGAAGGAGATTTTCAAAGAGGCTCACACAATCTGCGGACTCTCGAACATCTCCGTCGAGCGTCCCAACCCCCGTGGTCACCCTGGGCAGTGCCACCGCTGCCAGCTATATGGCCACGCAGCGGCTAACTGTTCAGCTCCCCCCAGGTGCGTAAAGTGCCTGGATCCTCACTTCACTAAGGAGTGCACTCGCACTCCCGAATCCACTTCCCCCCCTGCCTGTGTGCTGTGCGGCCAGTCCGGCCACACAGCAAACTACAGGGGTTGCCCGCGCGCTCCGCGCTCCACCACCAAGAGGGTCGCGCCTAAACCGGCGCCGCCACTCACTCCTGCTAACTTCCCGCCGCTGCGCAACCGGGGTCCCCCGGAAGCAAAGCCCGTTCAGCCGACGCCTACTCCGGCTCTGTCTTGGAGACAGCGTCCGGCCGTCCCGCCTGCACCTTCCCGACCCATCCCAGCTCCCGTAGCTCCCGTAGGGCCGCGTCCCGCGTTGTCATCTTCCCCTCAGTCGTCGTTGGCTGAGGACATGAAGACCGTGTTCGACGTCATCCAAAACGTCGACATTAACGAAATTTCCGTACTCGCACGCAAACTGCGAGCCGCCCGCTCTCCTCAAGAGCGTTTATTCGCGTTAGCCGAGCATCACTCGCTCCTAAGTTCGTTGTAAATTCTTTTATTTTTGTAAATTTTAAATAAATAAATTTTAATGTCTAGACCCGCGAATCTCGCGTCCAGTCGTATTAAACCTAAGGGCTTATCCCTAGTATCTTTTAACGCTCGCAGCCTTAGCTCTAACCTTCCCGAGATTAAACTGTTCCTTCAGAACAACGACCCAGATCTTTTTCTTCTCCAGGAGACATGGCTCACTCCTAATCGCTCCAGGGGATTCGCGATTCCCAAGTACGCGTTTACACGTAACGATAGGCCTAACTGCGACGGTTTCGGCGGCACTGCTATCTACTACAAAAGAGGATTCCATTGCTGTCCTCTCCCTACCCCTCCTCTCCTTAACATGGAAGCCACCGTGTGTAGATTGGCTATGACTGGTCACCCGACCATCATCATAGCTTCAGTCTACATACCTTGTGGCACCAAACCTATCCGCAGCGACTTTGAGACCATTCTCGCCCTCGGCCGTTCAGTCATTATGTTCGGAGACTTTAACTCCAAACATACTGACTGGACGTGCCTATCAACCAACCAAAGCGGTATAGCTCTCCTCGACATCACCAACTTACTCGACTTAGACGTCGTCTCCCCTATCACTCCCACTCACTATCCCGACAACCCGAACCACTCTCCTGACATCCTCGACTTTGCAATCGTCAAGTATATCAACCTCGACCTCAGGTCTATCGAACCGCTCGATGACCTAGGTTCTGACCACCGCCCCGTCTCCCTCGTGCTAGGACCGCCTAACGTTAACGTCACTTCTCCTAAGACCTTTACCGACTGGAAAGGTTCTAAAAATACGATAGTTTCTGCCTTAGAGGCCCCAAACTCTCCGCTCGCGATCTCGCCCGATCAATTAGACAGCCCGGATAAAATAGATTCGTTAGTAAATTCTCTCACTGATGCTATCAACTCAGCCATCAGCGTAAACGAAAAGGTTGCTAAGAAAGGCAAACCCACGCTTCCCTTCGCCATTAGCAATCTTATTAAAGCTAAGAACGCGGCTCTCCGGAGAGCCAAGAAATATCCCACGCCCGCCTATAGAACAGCTGCGAATCAGCTACAACGCAAAGTTAGATCTCGCCTCGCGGAACTCCGAGACGCCCAGATGAACGATCTCATGGCGAATATCTCCCCGTCCCACCAAGCGTATTATCGAATGGCCCGAGCCTTACGCGTAGACGCCGCCTCTCACGTCCCTCCTCTCACTCGTCCCGATGGCTCTATCGCCTTCGAAGACGAAGAGAAAGCCGAATGCTTCGCTGACAGCGTTGCGTCTCAATGCTCGCCCAGCACGCAACCCGCGAATCCCAATCACATCAAAGCGGTGGAGGCCGAAGTCCTCCGTAGAAACTCTCTCCCCATCACCGCCGACCCCGTCACAGTCTCCAATGACGAAATCTCGCTTCACATCAAAAGTCAAAAGTCCAGAAAGGCTCCGGGTGCGGATGGTATTTCCAACCACGCACTTAAGCACCTGCCTCAACAGGTGCTTACCTTGTTAGCTATAATTTTCAATGCCTGCTTCGACCTTAGCTACTTTCCAAAAGCTTGGAAAGAAGCGACAGTCATAGGCATACCCAGGCCGGGTAAACCTCTTAATGTCCCGGCTAATCACAGACCCATCAGCCTCCTCAAGGCAATGTCTAAACTTCTCGAGAGAGTCATACTCTCTCGAATGCGGAACCATCTGTTTCCAACGGACGGCGATCCTCTCATAATTCCCCACCAGTTCGGCTTTCGCGCTAAGCACTCCTGCCCTCAGCAAGTCCATCGAATCTTCGAGTACATACTCGACGGCTTCTATCCGAAACGAAAGAAAACGATCGCAGTTTTCTTTGACGTAGCCAAGGCTTTCGACAAAGTCTGGCACAGCGGTCTCGTTTATAAAATCTATAAAATAGGCTTACCGGCTCGCCTAGTTAGGATAATCGCGTCGTTTCTCAAAGACTGCACGTTTCGTTTCAAACATGAAGGCACGCTCTCCGCGCCTCGTCCCATAAAGGCTGGAGTCCCTCAAGGCTCAGTCCTCGCCCCTCTTTTGTATACCGTATACACTAACGACATTCCCATCCCAGCTAAAGTCGTCGAACTCGCTCTCTTTGCCGACGACACTGCCCTTTACACCAAAGGCCGCAGAGCCTCGGGTCTCGTCACCAGACTTCAAAAGGCTATTAACACCCTCGGTGCTTGGTTTAAAAAATGGCGTATCGATGTAAACCCAGAGAAGAGCTCTGCGGTTTACTTCGACTACAGACGCAGTCGTATCCCCGACAATCTCCAATTGAGAATGCAAGGCACTCCCATCCCCTGGAAGCGCAGTACTAAATATTTAGGCGTCATCTTAGACCAGACGCTTTCTTTCAACCCTCACGTCGATAGAGTAACGAAACTCGCACGTTTTTACCTAGGCCGGCTTTACAGTATGTTAGGTAGAAAAAGTAAAATGTCCTTCAGAAACAAACGTACGCTTTATAAGGTCTGCGTTAGACCAGTCATGTCATATGCTTCGCCAGTCTTTGCTCACGCCAAACCCTCCGTCCTGCACAAACTGCAGGTAGTTCAAAACCTCTTCTGCCGCAGGGCCACAAACGCACCTTGGTACGTGCGCAACGCGGACCTGCACAGAGATCTTGAACTGCCTACAGTACAACAGTATCTAAAAACACTCTCAGAATCGTTCTTCAAACGCGCCGAATCCCATCCCAATCCTCTTGTTCGAAAATCAGTCTCATATACTGCTCCTGTCCTAGATTCGGCATACAAAATCGCTAGACCGAGAAACGCGCACACAAGCGAACGTTCGAAGATAACCGTAGATCTCGAGGCCCTTCAGGCCGCTAATTCTAATTCTAACGTAAATTCTAATTCTAACGTAAATCCGAATTAATGCAAATTTAATTTTTCAATTTTTAATGTTTTCATTATTTACTTTTCATTATTAATGTTTTTATTTTTACTTTTAATTTTTGAGCACCTTCAGTGCTATGTAAAACCCAGCGGGTGACCCCTTAAGGGCCCCGCTAGCGCGGCCTCTTTCTCCAATTGGCCGTCGCTCAGATGAAGGCTGAGTGGCAAAAATGCACGAGCCGACAGGGGGTTTTTAGTGGGTATGGTTCTGGTAGGCGTCGGGACGAGTCCCACATAACTTTGGAATCGCGCCAGAGTATGCGTCAGAGCATTTTTATCCTCCTGCCCTTCCCGCGGAGGGGAACAAAAAAAAAAAAAAAAAAAAAACGGGTGACCGACGTTCGGTCGCTTGACGTGTGTCGAATCTGCATGGGCGTTGCTCTGCATCGTTAAATACCTTGAAAAATACTTTGAACTGTGTTCTTCCTGTGTTGTGAGCTTGGTGTTGTCTACACTGTGCTGTTTGAAAAGTGCTGGACTATCAGAACGTTTCTGAGAGCTGAGCTGGCTGCCTGGAAGACGCCCTTAACCTACGTGCATGAACGTTGAGACTACTGACGGAGACTGGCGGTGGAAGCTCTCAGTCTCATTTAAATCAAGACTTTGAATCCTTAATTGATACGTTACTTTTCTACTTTTCAAAAACTTAAGGTTCCATTGAACCAGCGAAATAATTCTTACCAGTCCCAACCATTGGTCCTTCGAGCCGAGATATCTTTATTCTAGATATTCTTAATTAAATACTTTAACGCATACTTTGAAGTTAATCTTGAACATAACCTAAATTCTTTGTTACAAAATCATTTGAGTCTAATAAATACTTTTAAAACTTGTTAATATAACTTAGTTTAGATTATAGTAGAACGTTATATAGCAAAAATCCTTGTTTCAATACTTAATTTGAAAACACGTAGTTTCTTTGTTCAGTATATTAGGTAATTCAAAATGGCGACACGTAGCCAGCAAGAAAATAAGTCTGATTCAGAATTGTTGTCAAAATTAACTTCTCTTAATGCCATTAGACAACGATTATTTTCTCAGATGCAACAGTTAAATGATACCACTTTGAAAATTAGAACTCATCCTGAATCTGTAGACATAGACATGTGTTTACTTCTTGCTTCTAAAATCACATCAATTAGAGAGAAATATGAAAAGGTTACAATGAATATTTTTGAATCAGAAATACAATTAAATCCCAAATTACAGTTTTCTGAAAAAGACTTAGATAGCTTCGATGATTTATTTTATACAGTTAAAAGCTACGTTAAAAGATGTGATATCAAAAGTGAAGAAAACTCATCCCTCACTTCCCGCGGAAATCAGTTGGACTGTCGACCTAGGTTACCTAAACTCGAGTTAGTCTCTTTCGAGGGAGACATTGAGAATTTCACAACATTCTATGGAACGTTCTGCTCTTTAGCGCATAATCAACCTAACATTTCAAAGATAGATAAATTTCATTATTTATTATCGTGTACGAAGGGTTCTGCCTTAAATATTGTTAAAAGTTTACGTATAATCGCTTTACATGATAAGTACCAGGATCAACGCATGTTAGCTGGTAAATCCCTTGAAAAAATTTTAAACTTTGCTCCTCTTCTAAAGGAGTCACCTGTTGGCCTAAATCAGTTTATTGAAATCTTTGAAAATTCATATAAGGCTATTTGTTCTTT
The DNA here is from genome assembly GCA_923062675.1 of Marasmarcha lunaedactyla. Classification (NCBI taxonomy): domain Eukaryota; kingdom Metazoa; phylum Arthropoda; class Insecta; order Lepidoptera; family Pterophoridae; genus Marasmarcha; species Marasmarcha lunaedactyla. Next base: position 16,190,891 of record OV281364.1, on the reverse strand, counting down.
ACAAATACCTAATCTGCATAGTTTTGTTGTGTGTCATATTGCGTTAAGATCACTAGTTCAAAACACACGTAAATTATTCGAACAAAGTATCGATCAAAAAACTATTCCTTCGTATGAAAACTTAATAACCTTTGTTCAAAACCATATTAAAGTTTTAGAGCATTCACAATCCTATAACAATAACTTAATCTTACCGAGCAATAGCACTCAACGAAATAAACAAAACAATTATAATAATATATACAAAACTTTAACTACACGTAAAAACTATTCACAAACAATATCAAATAAAATTCCTTCGAATAACTTGTTATGTCTACATTGTGGTGGGAATCATATGATTTTTCGTTGTTGTGAGTTTCGTAAACTCACACCTAAACAGCGTATTAGCCGTGCTAACACCCTTAATATAAGTCACAACTGTTTGAAGGTCAATCATTCATCAGCTGATTGTCGCAGTCAATTCAAATGTTTTACTTGTGGGCGGGCGCATCATGCGCTGCTGCACGACGACTGCGGCGGGGCTCGCTTTTTTTTTTTTTTTTTGCTGCCGAAGCACCCTCTCTCAGGAGGGAGGTGGAAGATTCTTCATGAATACCGCCGCAGCCGTCTGCGGGGTTATGTGGGACTCACCAAAGTGGCACCTACCCACTAAAAACCACCCAAATGGCTGTAGCATGGGAATGCTGTCAGCCTTCATCGGAGCGACACCCGGGTTGGGAGGTGGGCGCGCAAGCAGGGACCCGCTAGCGGGTCACCCGCTGAGAATACTTAATCACTTAAGGTGCAAATGACATTTATATATTGTTGATTAAACGGCCTGGGCAGCCTTAAGCTGGTCCAGATTAGCCGAAAGTTGATCGGGGGGATCCGAGAGTGCATTTCTCGGTCTACGGACTTTGTACCTCGACGGCATGGACGGAGTAGTATAAGCTACTGTCTCGCGTATAAGGGGGTTAGGGTGCTCTTCGGATCGCTTAAAATAAGCGGTGGAGAGCGTCCTAAGGTGTTGTTGTATAGTAGGTAGTTCGAGATCTCTGTGCAAGTCTGCGTTTCGCACGTACCACGGAGCATCCGTGGCCCGGCGGCAGAAGAGATTCTGAACTACCTGTAGTTTATACATATCGGAGGGTTTAGCATGTGCAAATATTGGAGCGGCGTACGTCATGACTGGTCTCACGCAAACCTTAAAAAGCGTTCGCTTGTTCCTAAGAGACATTTTACTGTGCCGGCCTAACATACTGTTAAGTCGGCCCATGTATAGACGGGTGAGTTTGGTAACTCGGAGAATGTGTGGTCGGAATGAAAGCGTACGATCGAGCGTTACGCCTAGGTACTTGGTGGTGAGTGCCCACGGGATGGGCGTACCTAGCATTCAGATATGGGGGTCGTAGGGACGACGGCGTTTATGATCGAAGCGCATCGCAGAGCTTTTCTCTGGATTTACATCGATACGCCATTTTTTAAACCAGGCTCCGAGGTCATTTACGGCCTTCTGGAGCTTGGTGATGAGTGTGTCGACGTGCACGCCCTTGACGTATAGGGCAGTGTCGTCGGCAAAGAGGGAAAGTTGAACACCTTTAGACGGAATTGGTATGTCATTGGTGTATACTGTGTATAGTAACGGGGCGAGTACCGAGCCCTGAGGGACGCCCGCCTTGTGGGGGCGGGGGGTGGAGAGTGTACCTTCGTGTTTGAAACGAAAGGTGCGATCTTTAAGGTAGGAGCCGACTAGTTTGACTAGTCGGTCGGGCAAGCCTGTGTTGTGAAGCTTGTAAATGAGCCCTGCGTGCCAGACTTTGTCAAAAGCCTTGGCTACGTCAAAGAAGACCGCGACTGTTTTCAGTCGTCTGGGGTAGAAGCCGTCGAGTATGTACTCGACGATTCGGTGAACTTGCTGAGGGCACGAGTGTTTGGCTCGAAAGCCGAATTGGTGGGGGATAATGAGGGGGTCACCGTCCGCTGGGAACAGGTGGTCCTTCATTCGAGCTAGAATGACTCTCTCGAGAAGTTTGGCCATTGCCTTGAGTAGACTGATGGGTCTGTGATTAGCCGGGTTATTCAAAGGTTTACCCGGCTTGGGAATGCCTATGACAATAGCTTCTTTCCAAGCTTTTGGAATAATCGCAAGTAAGGTAAGCACCTGCCGAGGCAGCTGCTTAAGTGCTTGGTTGGAAATTCCATCCGCACTCGGGGCCTCCTTGGATTCCTGTCTCCTAATGATGAGTAGGATTTCATCGTTAGAAACTGTGATGGGGTCAGCGGTGACTGGACGGGAGTCTTTGCAATCGACTTCGTCTTCCACCGCCTGGATGTGAGCTGGGTCTGTGGGTTGGGTACTCGGGGAGCATTGTGACGCAATGCTATCGGCGAAGCATTCAGCTTTTTCGTCGTCCTCGAAGGCGGTAGTGCCATCGGGACGAGATAACGGAGGGGTGTAAGTACGGGCGTCTAGTCGGAGGGCTCTCGCCATCCTATAGTACGCCGTGTGGGACGGGGAAATATTAATCATAAGATCGTTCTTTTGAACGTCTCTGTATTCCGCGACGGTACGTTTGACTTTACGTTGAAGTTGATTAGCGATTTGCCTGTAGGCGGGTGTGGGATATTTTCTGGCTCTGCGGAGAGCGGCGTTTTTAGCTTTGATTAGGTTGCTAATGTCCAAGGGAAGCTTGGGCTTGCCATGCTTAGCAACCTTTAGGTTCTCACTGATGGCCGAGTTGATGGCGGTAGTGAGAGAATCGACTATCGAGTCGATTTTATCCGTGCTATCGAGATAGTCGGATGAAATCGCGAGTGGGCAGTCTGGGACTTCCAAGGCCGAAGACAGGGTGTGTTTGAAACCTTCCCAATTGGTATAGGTTTTCGGAGCAGGAGGGTCGTTCTGGGGTCCTAATATTAGAGACACCGGACGGTGGTCAGAACCTAAGTCGTCTAGCGGCTGTATGGTCTTAAGGTCGAGATTGATATCCTTGACGATGGCAAAGTCAAGGATATCAGGGGAATGAAGCGGGTTGTCCGGGTAATGTGTCGGTGTGACCGGTGAAATGACGTCAAGATCGAGTGACTTCGTGATGTCTAGTAATTTAACACCACTGGTGTTGGTCGACAAGCACGTCCAGTCAGTATGTTTGCAATTAAAATCGCCGAACATAATGACGGATTGCCCCAGTTCGAGTAAGGCCTCGAAGTCACAACGAAGGGGCTCTGTACCACTAGGTATGTAAACTGAGGCCAAGACTATGGTCCTGTGACCTGTCATAGCCAGTCTACATACTGTGGCCTCCATGTTGGTGAGTGGAGGCGTGGGAATCGGTGTGCAGTGGATACTTCTCTTGTAGTAAATGGCAGTGCCGCCCCGTTGGACCGAGGCGGGCCTGTCATCACGCTCAAGAGAGTATTTAGGAATGTTAAGACCCCTGGTGTGCTGGGGTTTTAAAAATGTCTCTTGAACAAGGATTAACTAGGGCTCTATGTTCTTAATGAACAGTTTGAGTTCCGGAAGTTGGTTGATTAGACCTCGGGTGTTAAAAGAGATCAGGGATAAACCCCTGGGTTTGGTGCGACCAGTCGTGGCGCTTAGAGGAGTATTCATTATAGATGTACCTATAATGAATTAATTAGGGTTTGATACTCTGCGATTACGAGTAATCGTTCGTGCGAGTCGCGGGCTGCGCGTAGTTTACTAGCGCACTGCGCTACTTGGGTCATATCAACACCTCTTATGGTGTTGAAGATTAGTTTAAGATCCTCAGCCATAGAAGGCTGAGGAGAATTCTGGGGCCCTGCTTGTGGAGCAGGGCGGGTGGGTGGAACCGTAGGGAACCATAGGGTGGGTATTTCACAAAGCAACATCAGCTCTCGTCATTTTAATGTTTTAATTAGTAAAAACGATTTAAAACTAAGTACTTTAACCGTGATTACGTACAACATATAGTTTTGACTTTATGTAAAAGTTATCTTTATAAAATACGTACGACAATCAAGAAAAAAGTGAAGATCAATATTGTGATTGAGTTGAGATCGCAAAGTGATACAGTTGGTGGCTGAGATCAGGCTGTAAATTAGTGACAGTGAAACCTTTAAATAAAAAGTTTTAATATTAAGTAAAGTGTTTATTGGAAATAAACAGTGATTTGGAAATTTGATCGATAATTCGAAGATATTTATCAAAAGCTGAACAACTCGCGCAACTATTGCCGAGTAGATAGAACTTTCATTTACAACTAAGTGACTCCTCAATAGAATTCAAAAGTAAAGACATCTAGTGTCAAATAGCAGAACCTAAGTTATAAATTTTCATTGAAAATAGGTATTTAAAAGAAAAATTGCAATGGTTAACTGTGCTGCGTGCGGACAATTTATGTCCCTAAAAGAATGTGCTACGTGTTCCTGCAAAACAAAGTACCATAAGCAATGTGTGCGATTAAGTGCATCATCAGCAGTACCGAAAGGCTGGTTGTGCCCCACTTGCATGAACAATGTACCTCGGAGTGACAACACAAATACACCCGTTAAAGCGATAGATTCGCCTGCACTTATAACAGCACATCCAACCCAATACGAGAAAACTGAATGGACTATGGCTGATCTGGTAACGGAAATAAAAACAATGAGAGCAGAAATAAATAACCGGTTTGATGTTTTACAACGAGAAATAAATAATCTACACGATGAAGTTTCCTCGTGTAAACGCTCAACAACCGAGGCATCTAAGCGCATAGACGAGCTAGAAAGTAGATTTACCGATTTAGAAAAGAATAAAAGTACAACTATCGCTCTCGAATATACTATCAACCAATTGAAGAGCCAAATTAATCAAAAGGAACAGGATTCGTTAATGAACGATATTGAGATTTTCGGCATTCCAGAGGAAAATAATGAAAGTCTGATGCATGTAGTGAGTGTAATGGCCACAAAATTAGGCATGAACGTTGAAGAAACTGATGTGGTAGAGGTGTTCCGCGCCGGACCGCGCCGTGCCGTCGCCGTGTCGTCCTCCGGGCCCGCGCTGCGCCCGCGACCGGTCGTGATGCGCGTTACTCGCCGAGCCGTAAAACAACGCCTACTAAAAGCCATTCGAGAACGAAGAACTATTTGTGCATCGGATTTAGGTTTTTCAGGAAAGTCTAGCCCTGTGTATTTGAACGAGCGCCTTACAAAAATTAACAGATCTATTCTTCAGTAAGTACGCACAGAAAAAAAAGCTCATGGCTGGAAATACGTATATGTACGAAACGGAGCCGTACTAGCTCGCCGAGCAGATGGTGAAAACGAGCATCGATTTCGTACTGAAGACGAAATTCAACAGGTATTTGGTAAAATCAAACCAATCCTTTAAAAAGTTGATTATATTATTTTCAAATTTGACTCTTACTTATTATACTACAATTATCTACTTCGTAAGATTGAGTTATTTTAAAAATTGTAAGGCAAACAAATGGATTTATTTTAAACTATTCAATATTAAATTTGATGTTAGTTTAAACTGTGTAATGCGCATAATGTTTGCGGTCACGCCCTCGCGGCTTTGTTCTAGTTTTTTAATCTTTACCAATGATTAGACATAAAAAAAGTTATTTAAGTTTGGGACTACTGAATGTAAGGTCACTTAATACAGGGCAGGAGGAACTACAAGCTACCGTACAGAACTTTTCTCCAGATGTATTGGCAATAAATGAATCATTTCTTAGAGAAGGTGAAGGAAAATATGTGCTCACCCTACCCGGTTACAATTTCAGGCATATTCCAAGAAAATCTGCAAATAGAGGAGGTGGTGTCGCATTCTATATTAAGCGAGGCCTGCGTGTACGCACGCGGCCGCACACCGCGTCCCGGCTCCAGCAGATGTGGCTAGAGCTGACTCTACCCGGCAAAGTACGCGTTGCTGTTGGTACCGCCTACCGGCCGGAGTCTGGCCTCACAGTCGCGGACGCAATAGACGCTTTAGGCGGTTCTGTTAGTGACTGCAGTGAGTGCTCACATATAATTATATTAACAGATTTCAACGTTGATCTCCTGAATACTAAGACTAGTACCGCTATACAGGTGACAAACTTTCTCAAGCAGCATAGTCTAAATCAATTAGTTAATGAACCAACTAGGATTCATAAGAATTCCGCTACACTTCTTGATTTAATAATAACAGACTCGCCAGAGCTCTGTCAAAAAATTACAGTAGAGCATAATTCTTATTTGAGTGACCACGCGTTTGTTCTTGGAGAGTTCAAAATAGCCAAACCAAAAACTCAGCCTCGGTTCATTATCGGACGATCTTTGGAACAGATAGATATGAATACTTTTTTGAATGATTTAGGCTCCTTACCATGGGAAACTGTTTACGACTGCTCGTGTGTTAATGCTATGCTATCTGTTTTTAATGAATTCATTGTTACTTTGTTCGATGTACATGCCCCTTTAAAACGCCACAGGGTAAAGGACAAGCCTAAGCCGTGGCTAACGGATAATGTAAAGATAATGATAAAAATCCGTAACGACGCTCAAGCTAGATACAATAACAACCCACCATCTTTAGAGTATGAAAAGCGAAAAGAATATTATAAAAGCCTCAGAAATTTTACAACACTAGCAATCAAAAATGAAAAAAAGGCTTTTTATGATCATTTTGTAAACAGTAATGCTAGTAATCCTAAAAAAATGTGGTCGTATCTAAGACAATCCTCGGACTTGTGCCAAAACTCTCAGACCGAAATACCTCAGCACTTGTGTGACCCAGACCGAATAAACGACTTCTTCTTGAACACCCCCGGACAGAACCTAGTGGATGATATCACGCTGGATTCCTTTCTTAATCGTAAGTACACAGATTCGTCTTTTTCCTTGCAAGAGATCACCGAGTCAGACGTCTTAAAATGTTTATCTAGCATTAAATCTAATGCTTGCGGTCACGATAACATCAGCCTAAAAATGATTAAACTTACTTTGCAGGTGACTCTACCTATAATTACTTATATTGTAAACCAATCGATTAGATCAAAAGTTTTCCCAAGTTGCTGGAAGATTGCAAGAATTAAGCCATTGCCTAAGGGCTCATCGGTAACAGATTTTAGTGACCTCAGAGGAATAAGCATTCTCCCAGCACTCTCAAAGGTAATTGAGAGAATAGTCTGCTCTCAATTTACAAAATACCTGGAAACGGAGAATATTCTTCCTATTGTACAATCCGGTTTCCGTGCTGGTCATGGCACCGATACGGCCCCGATTACTGCCCGATTACTCCCGAGCTTTTGATTGCTTAAACGTAAAGCTACTGTTAGCAAAGCTTAAATTCTACGGGGTGGAAGACACGTCTGTAAAGTGGTTTGAGTCGTTTTTGACGGACAGGAGGCAATTTGTGGAAATCGAGAACGAGCGGGGCGAAATTATCTCGAGTATAACGAAAAATATACCACGTGGCTGCCCACAAGGATCTATCCTCTCTCCTATTTTATTTGTTATGTTTACGGCCGATCTTGTGCGAACCCTCCAACAAGCGGGACACTGCGCAGTACATCTCTATGCAGATGATACCCAGTTGTACACCTCATTTAAGCCTAATAACACGGGAGAAGCCGTGAATATGATAAACAGCGATTTAAGCACAATTTCCGAATGGTCAAATAAAAATTGTTTGGTACTTAATCCGTCAAAGACGAAATATATGATACTAGGCACAAAGCATCAAATTAGATCAATTTCACTGCAAAAACCAGTGTTATATGTGAACAGTCAAAGTATTCAGCAAGTTCAAACAGTTAAAAATTTGGGTTTACAAATGGACGCAGAGCTTCGGTACGTAGAGCACGTGAACATGAAAATAAGAACAGCATTTTACAGACTGCGGGTTTTGTATGGATTCCGAGAACATCTGATGGAACAAGTTAGAATAAGGTTAACGGAAAGCTTGGTTCTGTCTTTATTCAACTACGCTGACACGGTGTATGGACCCAGGCTCTACGAAAAATCTGCAAGAGCCATCCAAAGGCTACAGAACGCTTGTGCTAGATATTGTTTTAGCATACCAAAGCGGACACATATCACCCCGTACCTAAATAAAAAAAACATTTTAAGGATGGATAAAAGGCGTGAAATTCACCTTGCTTGCATGGTGCAAAAAATACTCACAAAACGTGAACCGAAATACCTGTTCGATAAGTTTAAATGGAAGTCTACATATAATGAGGATAAAACTCGTTCCTATCATAAGAATAAACTTGTTTTACCCTATAGTAAATATTCCAGAGAAAGTTTCAGAGGAAGCTTTCGACGCCGAGCGGTAAAGATTTGGAATGATCTCCCTCCTCCTTTGCGAAAAAGTATGTCCCAAACCAGTTTTAAAAATAAACTAAAAATAGTGTTCTTACAAATCCAAAAAAACAACAGTGATGCTTCAAAAAAGTTTTTCAAGTTAGCACAGTAACTGCCAATGGCTTTTAAATTTAAAAAAAACTTTATACATGTTAATGTCTAACGATAATTTCATATTAAACTACTTGACCGTCACTGGAAGCTTTATTATGAGAGAGCATTTCCGTTTCCGCCGAAATTCACCCCTCCCTAAGCATTCTATTGATTTTATCCCCACTACTTTTCTAGTGGCGCCACCTGGTGTTAGCTTGCCCTTATGTAACATAATTTTTGCTAAGCTATTTTATCTCATTGGCGTTTCAATTTTCGTCGAAGCAACACTTATTAAAACTAGTGTCCTAAGTAAATCGTTAAAACTAATCGTGACTACTGGTACGTCGTGTTGGTAAGTACCCTCATATTACAGAAGTGCATTTTCTATTGAACTTTTTTTGCAGATTACGATACGAATAAAAAACTTAAATTAACGGTTGACCGTTCGACAGGTTGTCTTTAGATAGATATTTTAATTATTGACTTTCAGCTTTGGAAGAATTGATTTTAAGGTGTCATTCTAATCTGCAAAAAACTGTCAGTATTACAGGATGGATCAGAATCCCCCAGGGTCTATAGGTCAACAACCCGTAGCGGGCCCCAGTAAAAAGCGCAAACGAAACCGCAGTAGCTCAAGTAGCTCCGATAGCAGCTCTTCGGGTAGTTCATCGAGCTCAAATAGTGCGAGCGATGGAAGTAAGCGACCTCGCACGCGTCATAGAAAAAACAAGCGACCTCGTCATTCAAAAATGATGAAAAAGCTTTTAAAAGAAGTGGGCCAACTACGAAAACATATTTATAGTAAAAGTAATTTTGATAATTTTAAGGACGCTATATCACTTTGTTCTGAAGTTAGCGGAGATTTATACGAGACCCAAAACGTTTACGCGAACGAGTGCTCTAGTGAAAGTTGCGCGTTAAATTCGGATTTTACATTTGATATAGTTACTAAACTTAAGGAACCATCAGTTCCACAGAGTCCAGATTTATTTTTAACAATGTTAAGGGATATTCAACGTTTAGGTGACGCTTCTTGGTCTGAAGTTAGGTATTCGGATACGCAGAAACTATATAATCATACACCAGGTTTCGTAGACCTTGAAACAAACGAAGAGGTAAAAATGTATGATACTTTGCGTCACTTAGCACATACTGAAAAATCATACGCGGCTTTAACTTTTTGCATTTTAAAACAAAAGGATGCCCTTCAGGAGGGTATTCGTAAGCTTCTTTCGTGGGCTAAAAATTCAAATGTTAATTATGATAACTTGAGCGAAAAAGTTGAGGAGATTTTTCAAAAAGGATTTACATAAAACTTCTTCGGATTTATTGCAAATGGTTCGCGGTCATCGAGCTGAAAGCATAGAGATGCGTCGTGAAACTATTACTAGTCAAGTTCGTGATCCACTAGTTAAAGCTTCATTAAATCGTATTCCTCCATCAGCAACGCACTTATTTGATTGCGTACCATTTACTGCTGCACTAGAAAAATCAGGCGGTGTTCGTAAAACGTTTTGGGTCAATAAATCAAACGAGCTACCCCAATATAGAAAAAGACATGGCCGCCCCTCGCGGGGGCAAGGCGTCTACAAGCCAGCAAGAGGTTCTCAACATACTTTTCATGAACCAGGCTTCTCTTTCTACTCGCATGAACCCAATAATCTACCCTCGCGGGGTAATGTGTTACACAAAGGGCAAGGTAGTTTCAATACCCAACCAAACTTTCAACGTGAACAACAGAGTAGAGGTTCATTTCACAACCGAGGCTCGCGGCCCGATCGTGGAAGTGGCAGAGGTCGCTCTAGCACCTCTAAAGGGTTTAAAGGAAATCCAAGAAACAACAGGCAATGACAATTTTCAGGCGGGTCGCTTAATGCATTATCACTCTCGGTGGGTAGCGATGGGGGCGCCAAAAATAATATTAAACGTAATACAAGGCTATCGAATACCCTTTTGTCAAAAGCCCCCGCTTGCATATCCGAACATAAAGACAAACAAGTTTCAAACACCCATATCACAAGAAATGTCTGGAATTATACAGAAAATGAAAATGCAGGGCGTGTTAGAAAAGATAAAACCATCGGCAAGTTTCGTTTCTCCTCTGTTTTTAACCCCCAAATCGGACGGATCAGTCCGACCGATATTCAACTTAAAGACACTAAATTACTTTGTAAAAAGCGAACCCTTTCACCTAATCAACATGCATCGCATACCAGAATTCTTGCAACCTCGAGATTGGCTGTGCAAGATAGACCTTTCCCAGGCCTATTTTCATGTAAACATAAAAAAATCGCACAGACGCTTTCTTCGCCTTGTTTACAACAAAGAATTACTGGAAATGACTTGCCTTCCTTTCGGGCTAAGTTCGGCCCCCAAAACTTTTTCTATTCTCAGCAATTGGATAGCTCAAATATTACGCGATCGCAGGAAGATAAGAATAGTGGTGTTCCTAGACGACTATATAATAGTAAATCAGGATATAAATACTCTTCGCAATCATATCCAACTCACAGTGAACACGCTAAAATATCTCGGATGGGAAATAAATGTAAAGAAATCAATTCTGTGTCCACAAAAAAGTGTTGTTTACCTGGGAATACTCTGGAACCCTTGGAACAATCAGAAATCTCTTCCGTCAGAGAAAATTTCCAATATTATCCAGAAGATAAACCGGATTCTACATCGAAGAAAAACAACCATAAAAGAATTGCAGAGCTTAATAGGCCATTTAAATTTTGCAAGCTTTGTGGTTCCTCGAGGACGGCTGAATCATCGGAGTTTATTGATTTTCATGAACTCCCTACCAGAGAGTTCCAAGAAAGCCCACCCTTTGCCAGCCAGTGTGTACATCGAACTAAATTGGTGGGTTCAAAATTGCCATGCCACATCCCTATTACACTTCCCGCCTCCGACGAATTTTCTAACTACAGACGCCTCGGACCTGGCTTGGGGCGCACAATTGAACAACACGACTCTTTCAGGAAGATGGTCACAGGAGGAACAAACCCTACATTCAAATCAAAAAGAGTTGCTAGCAATCCTTTACGCACTGAAGAATTTTCTACATCAAATACGCAACAGTTCTATCCTCATTCAATGCGACAACAAAACTGCCGTTGCCTATCTAAGGAAAGAAGGAGGTACGAAATCATTTGCCTTAATAGAAATAACATATCAAATTTTAAGTCTGTTAGATCACTATCAAATACATCTCAGTGTACATTACCTTCCAGGCAGATACAACAGCCACGCCGACCACTTATCACGGATTCGAAAATCCCCAGAATGGCATCTAAAGCCGGCTTGCCTGGAAGCTGTATTTATGAAATGGGGTATACCTGTAATAGACCTGTTTCATTCTCGCTCCGATCGCCACGCGGTGCGGACGTGCAAGACCCAGTTCTCCGTTGATCGGTCCTTTCCCGCTATTCCGTGGCGCTCAGTCTACTGACGTCACAGTTTAGCGTGTTGGTTCCGTGCTACGGGTTTCAAGGTTTTTCTACTCCGTCTGAGTGCTTTCGAAGTGCGATTTTTCTTTGCGACTAAGCCCCTTAGTCTTCAAAGTGCTGTGCTAAGTTGTGTTGTGCTTGTGCTGAGTGCAGTGTTGTGCCCAGCGTAAGTAGTCTGGTTTCAGTGCAAAGGATACTTAACGGTGACAACGAATTTGTACTGAACCAGTACTTTTTATTTTTATTTATTTCTCGTCTCTATTTTATTTATTTTTCTCCTATTTTTATATTTATTTCTATCATATTTTTGTGTTTTCGTGTGTATTTGTCCTTTCTGTCGGTAAAGGTTGACCCTAACGCGGTCAACTCTTTACCTGCGTACCCTTTTTTTAGGTTTCTAGGTAGCGGCCTTCGGCGTACTACGGTTAGTTTTTAAGTTATTCTCCCCAGCCCCCCTACCGCTGGTAGGGAGGTTTGCCGCTAGGGTTGCTAGGTTTTTATTTAGGAACTCTAGGCATTTGTTATTTAATTAGGTGCTAGGTTTGCTAGGGGACCAAGGCATACATTACATATTTATATATTACATATTCAAGCCCTCCAATGGACCTTGTAAGCATTCTAAGGTCGTTCGCCCAGGCGCTCGCGGCGTCCGGTTGCCCCATCCCAGATGACGTACTAACGCAGGCCTTACAGGCTACTATCGCGTCCCCGGCCCCTCAGGCCTCAACCCCGGCCCCTCAGGCCTCCGACGTCCAGACCCCTCAGGTCCTCAGCTCTCCCGCGTCTCCTGCCTCGTCCGAGATGGACTGCGAATCGGTCGCATCCTCTCACGCGTCGCGTCGTAAGCGTACCGCTCCCGGGAGCGACTCCGAACCCGCGTCTGATACTTCGTCAGATGCCGTCACCTTAACCGGCTCTCCTGAGCCCGCGTTTCAACTTGTCGCCAAGCGCTCCAAGAAGCGCTCGAAGAAAGCTTCGGTATCTTCAATACCCGAGCCCTCCCCGGTGTCTTCAACACCAGCCCCCGCGCCGTTAAAATCGCTCGTAGTAACCGCGTCTCCGTCGGTCACATCGAAGCCAGCGACGCGCTGCGCTCCCGTCCCGCCGAAGCCTCAGCTCCCTCCGCCCGTATTCCTGCGTGAAAAAGCGCGCTGGACCGCGGTCTCAAACTTGTGCAAAGAGCACAAAATTAATTACTTAAAAGCCGCCAACGCTGGCGATACAATCAAAATTCAAGTAGCGACCGTCGACGACTTCCGCGCGTTTACCAGGCTACTATCATTAAATAAAATCGCGTATCACACCTACGCCCTCCCGGAGGAGCGTAAGATCCGCGCTGTACTACGGGGCGTCCCGTTCGAACTCAGTAACGAAGACATTCTCGATGACCTTAAGTCTCAGGGTTTCCCGGTCACAGCAGTGCACAAGATGCACTCCAACCGCGGTAGGCGTTTTCCCTTAGCTTTAGTAATCCTATCAAATACTCCCAACTCGAAGGAGATTTTCAAAGAGGCTCGCCCAATGTGCGGACTCTCGAACATCTCCGTCGAGCGTCCCAACCCCCGGGGTCACCCTGGGCAGTGCCACCGCTGCCAGCTATATGGCCACGCAGCGGCTAACTGTTCAGCTCCCCCCAGGTGCGTAAAGTGCCTGGATCCTCACTTCACTAAGGAGTGCACCCGCACTCCCGAATCCACTTCCCCCCCTGCCTGTGTGCTGTGCGGCCAGTCCGGCCACACAGCTAACTACAGGGGTTGCCCGCGCGCTCCGCGCTCTACCACCAAGAGGGTCGCGCCTAAACCGGCGCCGCCGCTCACTCCTGCTAACTTCCCGCCGCTGCGCAACCGGGGTCCCCCGGAAGCAAAGCCCGTTCAGCCGACGCCTACTCCGGCTCTGTCCTGGATGCAGCGTCCGGCCGTCCCGCCTGCACCTTCCCGACCCATCCCAGCTCCCGTAGCTCCCGTAGGGCCGCGTCCCGCTCCGTCTTCTGCACCTCAGTCGTCGTTGGCTGAGGACATGAAGACCGTATTCGACGTCATCCAAAACGTAGACATTCATGAAATTTCCATACTCGCACGCAAACTGCGAGCCGCCCGCTCTCCTCAAGAGCGTTTATTCGCGTTAGCCGAGCATCACTCGCTCCTAAGTTCGTTGTAAATTCTTTATTTTTGTATAAATTCGTAAAAAAGTAAATTATAATGTCTAGACCCGCGAATCCCGCGTCCTGTCGTATCAAACCTGTAGCGGCTATACATTGTTAGCAAAGTCAGCAAAACCCCAGACTGGACTGCCACGTGTTCTAGGCAGTCAGTCGTCTGCGCAACACCGCCTCGCTAGGTCAACTTGTATTACATAAGATAAGGACTTATTATACTGACTTATGTAACTACGTTTAAGTGTTTGAAAATAATAGACTGAGTGAATTTAAAAGGTTTTTGGTTTTATTGCGTCACCACCTCCAAATTGGTGACCCCGACGTGATCAAGAAGGCGACTCACGGTGACGCGCGAACCTAGCGAGAGTGCATATTAAAAAGTGAATATTAAAGCGTCGCGCCTGCAGCTACCGACATGGAGTCGGAAATGATCATATACCTGCGCAACATGTCTCTAGAGTTAAAGGAACTCCGCGGAGAGATAGAAGAGATCCGGTCGCGAGGCAGGAGCTATGGACGACCGCAGGACAGAAGCTATGACGGAGGTCGGTGGAGATCGCGACCCAGGAGCAGGACAGCGTCACGACATCGGGAATCAGGGAACCGAGCGTGGCTGTGTCGTCATCATTTCCAGTTCAGAGAAAAGGCAACGCAATGCGAGCAACCTTGTGGCTGGGTGAATGGACAGTCAGCGCGGTTGGATTCGGAAAATCTAGTTGCAGTACAGTCAGCGACGGTGAGCGACTGTGCTGCGGGCAATCACCGATTATGCGTCCGAGAACAGAAAACCGGCTTAGTGTACCTGGTCGATACCGGGGCTAACGTGTCAGTGATTCCAGTGAATAAAGTGCCGGACAAAAGAAAGGCAAGCGAATGCCCGTATAAACTGTATGCTGCGAACAATACGGAAATAAAAACTTATGGTGTAATATCGTTAGAAATTAATCTTGGTTTACGCCGTAGTTTTAGATGGAATTTTATTATAGCTGACGTAAAACAACCCATAATTGGGGCAGACTTTTTAAAGGCACACGAATTAGTAGTTGATTTATACAATAGACGGTTGTTGGACGGCCGCACGAAATTAGATACGCAAGGTATATTAGTTTTGTATAACGAGCCCGCGATAACGAGTATTCAAAATGACAACCCATATCGCGAGCTTCTAGAACAATACTCAGAAATAACGAAACCAATTTCTTTTAAGGAGCCCAGTAAACACGGTATCGTACATTATATAGAGACTACTGGCCCCCCGGTTTTTGCTAAAGTAAGACCATTACCGCCGCAAAGATATAGAATCGCTAGGGACGAGTTTAGGTTAATGCAAGAATTAGGTATTTGCAGGCCATCAAAGAGTCCATGGGCAAGCCCGTTGCATGTAGTACCAAAGAAGGACGGCCAGATCAGGCCTTGCGGAGACTATCGTGCACTCAACGCGATCACGAAGCCAGACCGCTACCCGATTCCGAGAATTCAGGACTTCACATATGGATTGGCAGGTAAGTGTGTTTTTTCCCGGTTAGATATTAACAGAGCGTTCCATAATATTAGCATTGCACCGGAAGACGTAGAGAAAACCGCCATTATAACGCCGTTTGGTCTTTTCGAATTTCCAAGAATGACATTCGGCTTGCGGAATGCGGCCCAAACGTTCCAGAGATTCATGAATAATAGCGTGCTGCAGGGAATCGAAACCTGCACCCTTGGGGATGAGGGTAAGAGTACAAATAACAAAGTGCGTGAGAGCTCTAATTTATTTTCCTACATTGATGACGTCATCGTAGCTAGTACGAATCATGACGTACATAGAGAGCACCTTAAACAGGTCTTTGCCAGGTTTCAAGAGTTCGGCATAACCATTAATCTGGCGAAGTGTAGTCTCGGTAAGTATAATATAGAGTTTTTAGGTTACGAAGTGAGCGCGGAAGGTGTCAAACCCATGAAGAGCAAGGTGGAAGCTATCAAAGAATTCCCCAGACCTGAAACAATCGAGCAGCTCCGCCGTTTTTTAGGTATGGTTAACTTTTACAGGAATCACTTAGAGCGTGCGGCAGATCATCAGGCCGACTTGAACAACTTCCTGCATGGCGCCAAAAAGAAGGATAAATCAAAGATTAAATGGACGGATAAGTCGATAGCCGCCTTCGAGCAATGTAAGTTAGCTTTAGAAAAAGCGGTGACCTTGTCACATCCGGGAGACGAAGGTGCGCTGTATTTAATGTGTGACGCGTCAAACTCGTGCGTCGGCGCAGTCCTCCAACATAAGGTTAAAGGAGTCTGGAAGCCGCTGGGGTATTTTTCCAAAAGATTGTCGGAGGCTCAAAAGAAATATAGCACGTACGACAGAGAGCTATTGGCAGTATACTTGGCCATAGTACATTTTCGCAGCATGGTAGAAGGCCGGCAGCTCACCATAATGACGGATCATAAGCCATTAACACACGTTTTTTCTAAAATAGGTTCAGATAATAAAGAGACGCCCAGGCGAGCACGACAACTATTGTATATAAGCGAATTTACGAGCGATATACAATACGTCAAAGGTAACGAAAATGCAGTTGCTGACGCATTGTCCCGAGTTATAGAGACCATTGTTTGTCCGACCGTTTTAGATTTCGACGAAGTAGCCCGGGCACAGGAAACAGACGATAAGCTTGCAGAAATGCTGACGGAATCTCAAGGTAATATAGTGCTTAAAAAACTACAATCACCACTGTGTAATAGTGCGATCTATTGCGAAACTTCAGAGAACCGTGTGAGACCCTACCTGCCTCAGCAGTTCAGAAATGTGGCTTTCAATGTCGTACATAGTAATAACCATCCCGGAATTAGAACAACGCGTAAAATGATTACGAATAAATATTACTGGCCGGGTATGAATAAAGATATCAGTGTATGGGCCCGAGCGTGCATACAATGTCAAAAGGTAAAAACGCATAGGCACACACATTCTAAATTAGGTACTTTTACACTAGCAGAACGGTTCGAGCACTTACACGTAGACATCGTGGGCCCCCTGCCGACCACGCAGGAAGGGCATAGGTACTTAGTTACGATGATAGATAGATTTACAAACTGGCCGGAAGCCGTTCCGGTCAGCGATATAACAGCCGAGACCGTCGCTAAAATAATATATGAAAACTGGATTTGCCGTTTTGGATGCCCAAGTAGGTTAACTAGCGATCAGGGGAGGCAATTTGAAAGTGAATTATTTAATAAACTTATGAAAGTATTAGGCATTAATAAATTCCGAACCACAGCGTACCATCCCCAAAGTAACGGCAAAGTAGAAAGATTACATCGTTCTCTGAAGGTCGCTTTGAAAGCACGTTTATTACAGAATAAAAATGGGTCATGGGTTGATGAACTGCCAACGGTCATGCTGGGGCTACGTGCAGCATGTCGTAGCGACAGCGGCGTCAGCGCAGCTGAAATGGTATTAGGGCACACGTTACGCTTGCCTGGCGATTTTTATGTCGATTGCGCGAACGCAGAAACGTCGCAAGAAAAATACGTAGGTAAATTACGCAATATTATACAAAGTCTCCGGCCCCAGACACGAGAAAATAGCGATTCTGGTACAATTTTCGTTCATAAAGATTTAAAATCATGTAGTCATGTTTTCGTACGAAATGATTTAGTGCAAAGGCCATTGATGCCTAGTTATAGTGGACCGTATCTTGTGATAAATAGATCACCAAAGAGTATGACCATTGAAATAGGGGGCCGTCGAACAACCGTTTCCATAGATAGAGTGAAACCCGCTTACTGCTTATATGAAGCAGATCCCAATGATGGAAATAGAAATTCTATGTTCTCAAATAGTAAAAAATTTTTTAATGATGTTCCACAGGTGCAAAAATCGCTACCGCCTAAACCTTTAACCACGCGCAGTGGCCGCGCAGTTAAGCAGCCGGTGCGATTTGCTGATGTTGGATGAACTAAAATAGATGAGTTCACATAGTTATTAATCATACATTATTCTAATTGCAAAAGAATTTAACGTAGTAACTCGTATATAACATTTTGTTCAATCCAAAAATGGGTAAATCGTATAGTAAAGAACAAGAAATAATCATAGCACAAAATGGTGCAAATAACGCCAGTACTAATGAAATAATAACGCACGTTAAGCTTTTCGGAGCAATTGTATTTGCAGTATTCATAATGATGGTATTAATTTTCGTGTACTATTGCATTCAAAAATGTCGTAAAAACACTCGAAGCTGGATGGATAACAGAGTAAGAGCCATGTGGAAAGCAGCTAATGACGCAAGCGGCACGGTATAAGCCGATACAGGTCGGCCGATGAGGGAGTTTTTTTTTTTGGCTATTGTCGCGAGAGGAGGCAAGGTGAGTCCTAAGGGACGTTTTTTTTATATTGCAAACCGGCCTCTCGGGCAATATACCCTTAATATTTTAATGATTATTATTAGGTCAAGTACCTACATCAAGTCGGCCCTTGAAAAATAGGTATCCGCAAAATGTTATTTTTTTTATTGTATAAGTGATCTTTTTAAATTACGTGTAATTAATTTTGTACCCATTTCAAACAACTTATAAATAATTATTGTTGCTAATTTCTTATTTCAAATTTTTGTAAAATAATTCAATTACAGGTACATTGTGTATGAAACATCGCCTTAACATATTTTGTTACGAAGCATCGCCTTAACATATTTTGTTCTATAAATAGATTGTAAGAAACAAAGAGCATTGAGCTTTGGAATGCGATATCAGACCTAGTAACCCGTAATGTAAACACAGATTCAGCAATCATGTCGAATCAACGTCATCTGGTACACTTCTGTAATAAGTTTAGTGTAAGGTAATATTATGGAGTCATATTTTTTAAAACTGGTAAAAATTTTTTTTGTTTTGTTTTTGTTCTCTCCAAGGTATAATTAAAATGCAATAGCACTTACGAGATACAGGATGTTTGTTTGTTGAATTGTATAAATTTTTTTGGTAAAGATAGTTTATAAAATTTTTTTTAAAAAAGAAGGGGTGTGATGTAGCGGCTATACATTGTTAGCAAAGTCAGCAAAACCCCAGACTGGACTGCCGCGTGTTCTAGGCAGTCAGTCGTCTGCGCAACACCGCCTCGCTAGGTCAACTTGTATTACATAAGATAAGGACTTATTATACTGACTTATGTAACTACGTTTAAGTGTTTGAAAATAATAGACTGAGTGAATTTAAAAGGTTTTTGGTTTTATTGCGTCACCACCTCCAAAAACCCAAGGGCTTATCCCTAATATCTTTTAACGTTCGTAGCCTAAGCACCAACCTTCCCGAGCTCAAACTGTTCCTTCAGAACAATGACCCAGAACTTTTACTTCTCCAGGAGACATGGCTCACTCCTAATCGCTCCAGGGGATTCGCTATTCCTAAATACGCGTTTACACGTAACGACAGGCCTAACTGCGACGGTTTCGGCGGCACTGCTATCTACTACAAAAGAGGATTCCATTGCTGTCCTCTCCCTACCCCTCCTCTCCTCAACATGGAAGCCACCGTATGTAGACTGGCTATGACTGGTCATCCGACCATCATCATAGCTTCAGTCTACATACCCTCTGGCACCAAACCTATCCGCAGCGACTTTGAGACCATTCTCGCCCTCGGCCGTTCAGTCATTATGTTCGGAGACTTTAACTCCAAACATACTGACTGGACGTGCCTATCAACCAATCAAAGCGGTATAGCTCTCCTCGACATCACCAACTTACTCGACTTAGACGTCGTCTAATATCACTCCCACTCACTATCCCGACAACCCGAACCACTCTCCGGACATCCTCGACTTTGCAATCGTCAAGCATATCAACCTCGACCTCAGGTCTATCGAACCGCTCGATGACCTAGGTTCTGACCACCGCCCCGTCTCCCTCGTGCTAGGACCGCCTAACGTTAACGTCACTTCTCCTAAGACCTTTACCGACTGGAAAGGTTTTAAAAATACGATAGTTTCTGCCTTAGAGGCCCCAAACTCTCCGCTCGCGATCTCGCCCGATCAATTAGATAGCCCGGATAAAATAGATTCGTTAGTAAATTCTCTCACTGATGCTATCAACTCAGCCATCAGTGTAAACGAAAAGGTTGCTAAGAAAGGCAAACCCACGCTTCCCTTAGCCATTAGCAATCTTATTAAAGCTAAGAACGCGGCTCTCCGGAGAGCCAAGAAATATCCCACGCCCGCCTATAGAACAGCTGCGAATCAGCTACAACGCAAAGTTAGATCTCGCCTCGCGGAACTCCGAGACGCCCAGATGAACGATCTCATGGCGAATATCTCCCCGTCTCACCAAGCGTATTATCGAATGGCCCGAGCCTTACGCGTAGACGCCGCCTCTCACGTCCCTCCTCTCACTCGTCCCGATGGCTCTATCGCCTTCGAAGACGAAGAGAAAGCCGAATGCTTCGCTGACAGCGTTGCGTCTCAATGCTCGCCCAGCATGCAACCCGCGAATCCCACTCACATCAAAGCGGTGGAGGACGAAGTTCTCCGTAGAAACTCTCTCCCTATCACCGCCGACCCCGTCACAGTCTCTAATGATGAAATCTCGCTTCTCATCAAAAGTCAAAAGTCCAGAAAGGCTCCGGGTGCGGATGGTATTTCCAACCACGCACTTAAGCACCTGCCTCAACAGGTGCTTACCTTGTTAGCTATCATTTTCAATGCCTGCTTCGACCTTAGCTACTTTCCAAAAGCTTGGAAAGAAGCGACAGTCATAGGCATACCCAAGCCGGGTAAACCTCTTAATATCCCGGCTAATCACAGACCCATCAGCCTCCTCAAGGCAATGTCTAAACTTCTCGAGAGAGTCATACTCTCTCGAATGCGGAACCATCTGTTTCCAACGGACGGCGATCCTCTCATAATTCCCCACCAGTTCGGCTTTCGCGCTAAGCACTCCTGCCCTCAGCAAGTCCATCGAATCGTCGAGTACATACTCGACGGCTTCTATCCGAAATGAAAGAAAACGATCGCAGTTTTCTTTGACGTAGCCAAGGCTTTCGACAAAGTCTGGCACAGCGGTCTCGTTTATAAACTCTATAAAATAGGCTTACCGGCTCGCCTAGTTAGGATAATCGCGTCATTTCTCAAAGACCGCACGTTTCGTTTCAAACATGAAGGCACGCTCTCCGCGCCTCGTCCCATAAAGGCTGGAGTCCCTCAAGGCTCAGTCCTCGCCCCTCTTTTGTATTCCGTATACACTAACGACATTCCCATTCCATCGAAAGTCGTCGAACTCGCTCTCTTTGCCGACGACACCGCCCTTTACACCAAAGGCCGCAGAGCCTCGGGTCTCGTTACCAGACTTCAAAAGGCTGTAAACACCCTCGGTGCTTGGTTCAAAAAATGGCGTATCGATGTGAACCCAGAGAAGAGCGCTGCGGTTTACTTCGACTACAGACGCAGTCGTATCCCCGACAATCTCCAATTGAGAATGCAAGGCACTCCCATCCCCTGGAAGCGCAGTACTAAATATTTAGGCGTCATCTTAGACCAGACGCTTTCTTTCAACCCTCACGTCGATAGAGTAACGAAACTTGCACGTTTTTATCTAGGCCGGCTTTACAGTATGTTAGGTAGAAAAAGTAAAATGTCCTTCAGAAATAAACGTACGCTTTACAAGGTCTGCGTTAGACCAGTCATGTCATATGCTTCGCCAGTCTTTGCCCACGCCAAACCCTCCGTACTGCACAAGCTGCAGGTGGTTCAAAACCTCTTCTGTCGCAGGGCCACAAACGCACCTTGGTACGTGCGCAATGCGGACCTGCACAGAGATCTTGAACTACCTACAGTTCAACAGTACCTAAAAACACTCTCAGAATCGTTCTTCAAACGCGCCGAATCCCATCCCAATCCACTAGTTCGAAATTCAGTCTCTTATTCTGCTCCTGTCTTAGATTCGGTATACAAAGTCGCTAGACCGAGAAACGCGCACACAAGCGAACGTACGCAATTAACTTTAGATCTCGAGGCCCTTCAGGCCGCAAATTCTAATTCTAACGTAAATTCTAATTCTAACGTAAATCTGAATTAATGCAAATTTAATTTTATTGTCAATTTTTAATGTTTATTATTAACTTTTCATTTGTTTTGAGCACCTTCAGTGCTATGTAAAACCCAGCGGGTGACCCCTTAAGGGCCCCGCTAGCGCGGCCTCTTTCTCCAATTGGCCGTCGCTCAGATGAAGGCTGAGTGGCAAAAATGCACGAGCCGACAGGGGGTTTTTAGTGGGTATGGTTCTGGTAGGCGTCGGGACGAGTCCCACATAACTTTGGAATCGCGCCAGAGTATGCGTCAGAGCATTTTTATCCTCCTGCCCTTCCCGCGGAGGGGAACAAAAAAAAAAAAAAATAGACCTGTTTGCCTCAGCGACAGCCCACGTGGTCGACAATTATGTGACGCGAGACCTGAAAGACAAACAAGCACTATTTCACGACGCTTTCAGCACTGCCTGGAACTACCCCCTCGCATGGGTATTTCCTCCGCCCTTCTTGGTTCCAACAGTACTGATTCACCTAAACCAGTCAACAGAAATATTTCTCATTGTAGTACCCCGGTGGGAGAAAGTATTTTGGCGGGCAGATCTCAGAGCCCGAGCGTTAGCAGCGCCATTCACCTTGATGAATCTGAAAAGACATCTAGTCGACACATCGACAGGGCTGCCACCACCACAAGTGGAGAACATCACGCTCGAGATCTGGAAATATGGGGGTGGTCTGAAGCTGTAAAATCGTGGAATACTGAGCAGGTAAAGTTACTTAAAAATGCTTGGAGAAAGTCAACTTTAAAAACATATGAGGTGGCTTGGAAACGTTGGATTTCGTGGTGTAAATCAAAAAGCATAAACTTTAAAACCCCTACAGGATCAGAACTTGCGCAATTTTTATCCGATTTATTTCTTATCTATAACTTGTCGTACAACACAATACTAGTACATAAATCTGTTGTTTCTACTTTGTGCAATGCAGATACAGCTAATCAATTAAGCTCGCATGTTCTAGTTAAGCATATATTAAAATCAATTTCTCAGAAAAATCCAAAGTCTCCAAAGCCACCTATTTGGGATGTGAGTAAACTAACGTGGTTTATTACTAGTTACAGAATTAATATAAATAATCCCTTTCAAGTAATGCGTCATACCGCAATTTTATTGCTGCTTTGCTCAGGTAGACGCATTCACGATTTAACATTGCTTAGAATTGATTCTAAATACTGTCAATTGTCTAAAGATAACATAATTTTATGGCCTCAGTTCGGCTCTAAAACTGACAGTGGAAATTATAGACAATCTGGATGGAAATTACTCAAAAACCCTAATAATATTAATCTAGACCCTTTGTTTTGGATAGAAAAAACAATTACATTGTTAAATGAAAGACGTAATTCTGCAAAACTATTCAATTTATTTATTACAGTCAGAGGTTCAGCCAAACCCGCCTCGCGCGCTGTCATAGCTGGTTGGATAAAGTCTTTGTTCAAGGAAGCAGGCATCTTTGCAAGCCCTGGGAGCACTCGATCAGCAGTCGCTTCCAAAAGTTGGCTGGAAAATAATTCTCTTGATGAAATTTTGTCTCGGGGAAATTGGCAATCGGCCAATACATTCAAGAAATATTATAGACGAGAAGTTATAGGAAGTGTTAATTCAGATACTAATGTGACTAATCTGTTTGAAGCGATTAAGTAGCCTACTACTTAGTGTTTATATTATTGTGATTGTAGGAATTATAATGTTGTGTTTACATTGTTCAAAAGTTAAAATTTCAATAAACATATGTGTGATTTATTTTGTGGTTATTAAATTGATTAATAGGTGTAATTCTCTTGTCTTATTCTATAAAATATCACATTGGCGTTCAGTCTAATTTTCCAGATTCTAAATTTTTAAGTGCCGTCACCAGGTGATAACTTTTTTTTTTTTTTTTTTTTTGCTGCCGAGCACCCTCGCGGGAGGGAGGTGGAAGATGCGTCATGCATACCCGCCCGCAGGTAAATTCCTCTGCGGGGGGGTTATGTGGGACTCACCAGAATGGCATCTACCCACTAAAAACCACCTGTTGGCTGTGGTAAGCGTATACCTTTAGCCTTCATCGGAAGCGACACCCGTCGGGAAGTTGGGCGCGCTGGCGGAGACCCGCTAGCGGGTCTTCCGCCTGTAGTGAAAGTTGCACTGAAGGTGCTCAAAGGGACATGAGTTGGTGGCCGTTCTGGGCAGCCTCCGGTGAAGCCGGGGCTGGGCAGAGGTCGGCCGAAGCATGATTTAGGGATCAATTCATTTAAATGAACCTACAATGAATTGAGAAGGGAACTATGCTCCGCCAGAGCTAGCAAACGCTCTGTCGGAGTACGTGAAGCCCTAAGTTTACGGGCTAAGACTGCGATTTCACTAACATCGACATTTTTAATAGCGTCGCAGACGATACGCATATCGTCTGCTACGGAGGATTGAGGAGTGGGTTTGTATGGGCGAGGAGCCGGGATGGGATTCGATGTGGGACGCTGCCTCCAGTTTTCTGGAGCAGGCTTGGGCTGAGTAGGCTTTGCAGCCGGAGGAACCCGGCTACGCAGCGGCGGAAAGTTTTCTTGAGAAAGGCGCGGGGCCTGTTTGGGAGCCGCCCTTTTGAAATTGGAGAGCATACAACGGGGTGCACGAGGGCAGCCCCTGTAATTTGCGGTGTGGCCGGACTGGCCACAAAGCACGCAATCGGGAGGAGAGGGAGTTTCAGGAGTGCGATTGCACTCCTTAGTGAAGTGCGGGACCAGGCACTTGACGCACCTGATCGGTGCGCGGCAGTTGGCTGCCGCGTGCCCGTACAACTGGCACCGATGGCACTGGCCGGGATGACCGCGGCGATGAGGCGCCTCGATTGAGATCCCAGAGAGGCCGCAAATAGAGCTAACCCCTTTCAGGATCTCTCTGGACTTGGGGACGTTGGCGAGAATCACCAAAGCGAGAGGGTGTTGCCTCCCGTACTTGCTGTGCATTTTATGCACCGCGAGTACCGGGAAGCCTTGGGACTGCAGATCCTCCAGGATAGCCTCGTTCGATAATTCGAACGGGACTCCCCTGAGTACCGCTCTGATCTTACGCTCTTCTGACAGAGCATAAGTGTGATAAGCATATTGCTTATCGGTGAGGAGCTTTGTTAAAGCTCGAAAGTCGTCTATCGACGAGACTAAGATTTTAATAGATTCACCCGAGTTGGCTGCTCGGATGTAATGGATTTTGTGTTCATTGCACAATGTCGAGACCTCGGTCCATTTACCCTTTTCCCGAAGGAAAACGGGTGGTGGGACCTTGGCCTTAACAGAAGTTAACACTTAACAGAACAGGGCCGGAGCGGGTGTTGGAGACACCGGGGCAGCTGGCGTTGAAGACGCCGCAGGAAGTATAGGGACGGGCGTCGAGGGCGCCGGGTCTTGTTTTGAACGCTTCTTAGAGCGCTTCTTAACAAGCGTAAAGGAGGGAGACTCAGGGCCAGTTGGGGTGGCGTCCGAGGATGACTCGGTCGCGGGTGCGCGCTTGCGTCGCGGAGGGGCGTCTACTTCGCACTCCATGTCACTGGAGGAAGGGGACGCTGGAGAGCCTAAGACCAGAGGGGTCTGGGGGACTGGGGTGGCCTGAGGGGCCGTTGGTGGAATTAACGCCATGATATGCGGGATAAGAGAATCAAGGAAACGGAACTTGTCAGCATTTATATGTATGCCTTCAGCACCGGTACTATCAACTAACTTCTTCCTAATCTCATCAGAGCTTAGGGAAGCCATTGCGGAGGGGTTGGGGAGGGACAATCTAACAACGATGACTAACTCCCTAAAAACCACCCTACACGCAGTAGGGCGGTTGAGAACGACGCGGATAACTTACTCGAACACAGTACTTGAAGTCCTGGAACAACGAATTCCCGTCGACGAAGCTCACGTTCCACGAAGTACGGTTAACAAGCCACTGTCGCCGTGAAAACGGCGTTAGAAACTTATTAGAAGTACGGTTAACGAGCCACTGTCCGCCGTGAAAACGGCGTTAGAAACTTAATACGGTAAACAAATATGAAATTTGGGTGCTCAATTAGCGCGGGGGCTAAAAGAGCGGGAAGGCGTCTGCGATCGACGTGCGCTCGAGAACGCACGCAGACCGAGACTGTGTGAGGTGATAACAAACAGGCTCTCATAATAAAGCTTCCAGTGACGGTCAAGTAGTTTAATAGCGGCGTTATACCTGAAATAAAACGCATATTAAAATACTTACCTCACTGGAAGCTTTCAGTTTAGTTCTACCTGGTGAAATCGAGCCAATGAAATAAAATAGCTTAGCAAAAATTATGTTACATAAGGGCAAGCTAACACCAGGTGGCGCCACTAGAAAAGTAGTGGGGATAAAATCAATAGAATGCTTAGGGAGGGGTGAATTTCGGCGGAAACGGAAATGCTCTCTCATAATAAAGCTTCCAGTGAGGTAAGTATTTTAATATGCGTTTTATTTCAGGTAAAACGCCGCTATTTTACATAGTTTTCCCCATGCACATTTGTCACTTCTTTTCTTTTTGAGTAGAAATCTAAATTTGTGAACTCGAAACGTTGATGAATATTTTAATTTTATCATAACTATTTGTAAATTGTTAATATCTATTAATAACTGAATCTAATCCTAATGTAATCCTCTATCTCGGTCATAGATTGTGTTTCTTTCTTTTTTTTTTTTTTTTGTACATAATTATTTCTTAGATAATTATGTGCAAAAAAATGTTCTTAATAAATATGTTATAATTCTTAACTGCTTTTAATGGCAAATTATTATATGTTGTATTTTTTTTTCTGAGTTATTAAATAATTTCTTTGTAAACGAAATGAAGGTTTAACAATGTATAAGTAAATTTATTGAAAGCTTACCCACTTTTTGTACATCCGGCATTAAGTCAAGGGGTATTTTGAAAACCAGCGTTGCCTCTTTGTGCAACATTTTGCTGAAAATGTCCTTTTGACACAAATATTTTATTTTTGCGTCTATTTCATTGTTTTGTATTCTTGTGTGTCAATAAATTGATTTATTATGATTATTATTATTATTAATGTCCTCTAGGATAACGTCGTTGGGGATCTCGTCTGGGACTCCCCTGAGTACTGCCTTCACGCTACGCTCTTCGGCGAGGGCGTAGGTGTGATATGCCAGGCTTCTAATGGATAGAAGATGCGTTAGTTGGCGGAAGTCATCAATAGTCGGGACTGTTATTTTAACTGCCTCGGACATATTGAGTGCCTTGGTGTAGTTGATTTTGTTATCAGCACACAGGCTGGAGACCTGGGGCCATTTTGACTTATCCCGTAGGAACACGGGGGGAGGGGTCTTCGCTTTCGCGAGGACGGGAGCGCAGCGTGTAGCTGGCTTGGAGGTAGTGGCTGCATGGTCAGCGGGAAGTGTCACTTTGAGCGACATAAGTGAGGGGACGGGCGACTGTGTCGCCGGGCAGGCGGTTAGTGTCGGCGACACCGGCCTGGAGATGGGTGTCGGAGACACCCGGGATTTCTTGGTCCGCTTGGAGCGGCGCTCTACTAGCGTAAAGGTGACGTAGGCTCAGGGGAGCCGGTGAGGGTGTCCGCTTGGGAAGCGGACTCGGCGCTGCTGCTAGACGCAGTGCGCTTGGAGGGGCGGGCGGCGGATGAGGCCGAGGTTGAGGTCGCCGTCGAGGTGGCGTCCGAGAAATCGCACTCCATTTCACTGGAGGCGGAGGAAGGGGGAGCGCTGTGAGGCAGCGATGTCGTGGCCTGAGAAGCCGGGGCCTGAAGGGCCAGTGGAGCCAAGTTGGCGAGAAGGGGCAGAAAACGTCCAAGTAATTGAGCTATTACATTGGCGTCGAGGGAGGAGCCTGAAGCGGCGATGCCGTCTGCGAATTGCTGCGCAATATCTAGGAGGGATTGCGGGGCCATTGCGTCTGGCGGGGAGGGAAGGGGAGCTATCAAAATATTTAATATAATAAATATATAATTTAAGAACGACCTAACTGTCGAAACCTAACTAAGCCTCCCTACCGGCGGTAGGGGGGGTCGGAACGGCCGCAGCGGTGCCCCTAATTCGGACAGCGCTGGTTCCGTCATCCTGGGTAAGGCCCAGTGCAATGGGATCGGGACTTCCGGTTTGTTGTTTGCCTGAAGGGCTAAACTGTGCGCACCGGGGCAACGCCGACTGGTTTCGTTGGCACCGTTACGCGTATCCACCAGCCCACGAAGTCTTGAACTCGGCGAACTTACTCCACGAAGAACACCTGGAACGTCGAAGCCCGTCGACGTAGCTCACGTTCGACGAAACACGAAGTACGGTTAACAAGCCACTAATCGCCGTGAAAACGGCGTTTGAAACTTAATACGGCAACGTCTATGAAATATCAATACGGTAACAACCTTTGAAATTTGAGTGCTCGATTAGCGCGGGGGCTAATGGAGCGGGAAATGCGTCTGCGATCGACGTGCGTTCGGGAACGCACGCAAACCGAGACTGGCTGGGCTCGCTCGGCCGTGCCAGCGGAGACCCAGCCGGCCGCCGCCGTCGGCGCCAGTATGGCTGCCGCCGCGCGTTTACCTAATATTACTAATTCGAATTGTCATGCGTCCGCGGTAATTAACAAAAAATATTCAGTAATTTTAGGTACAGCCGTAGTTAATGTTGTAGATATCTTTGGTAATGAGCAACCATGTCGAGCTCTAATCGACTCGGGCGCACAATCAAACTTTATAACGACGAAATGTCTAGAACGCTTAGGGCTTAAACGTTTTAAGTGCCCTTATAGTATTTATGGCTTATCAGGAGAAAGAGTAAAAGTAAATGGCATGACTTCGTGCACAATGAAATCTAGAAATAATAGTGATTCGATGATCACAATAGATGCCGTTGTGCTTCCAATAATAACTTCGGACTTACCTACGTTTGATATTCCGGAGAATATTGTAAAAGAATATTAAAACCTTGTGTTAGCGGATCCTTTGTTTTACAGACGTTCTGTAATTGATATTATTTTATCGGGAGACGTTTTTCCTTATATTTATGACGGGAATCGAATCGTATTCGGTCCGTCACTTCCGCTAGCGTTAAATAGTATATTCGGTTACGTAATTAGTGGGAAGTTGGAGGTACCGTGTACTTCAAATAGTAACTGTAGCTTGTCAGTGACGTCAAACTTAATGTCGTACAATAAGGACCGACCGCGCACTTGCAGGTATCGTGCGTGCCGCCAGGCCCGCCAGCCAGTCTTTGCATTGCTCTGACGCCGAGCGCCAGTCTCGGTCTGCGTGCGTTCTCGAGCGCACGTCGATCGCAGACGCCTTCCCGCTCCCTTAGCCCCCGCGCTAATTGAGCACCCAAATTTCACTGGTTGTTGCCGTAATAAATAATTTCATAGTTGTATACCGTAATAAGTTTCTAACGCCGTTTTCACGGCGGAAAGTGGGTTTTAACCATACATCTAATAAGTTTCTAACGCCGTTTTCACGGCGGACAGTGGCTTGTTAACCGTACTTCGTGGAACGTGAGCTTCGTCGACGGGGTTTCGTCGTTCCAGGACTTCAAGTGCCGTGTTCGAGTAAGTTATCCGCGTCGTTCTCAACCACCCTACTGCGTGTAGGGTGGTTTTAGGAAGTTAGTCATCGTTGTTAGGTTCATATATTGTCCCTCCCCAACCCCTCCGCAATGGCTTCCCTAAGCTCTGATGAGATTAGGAAGAAGCTACTTGACAGTACCGGTGCTGAAGGCATGTTTATAAATGCTGATAAGTTTCGTTTCCTTGATTCTCTTATCCCGCATATCATGGCGTTAATTCCACCAATGGCCCCTCAGGCCACCCCAGTCCCCCAGACCCCTCTGGTCTTAGGCTCTCCAGCGTCCCCTTCCTCCAGTGACATGGAGTGCGAAGTAGACGCCCCTCCGCGACGCAAGCGCGCACCCGCGACCGAGTCATCCTCGGACGCCACCCCAACTGGCCCTGAGTCTCCCTCTTTCACGCTTGTTAAGAAGCGCTCTAAGAAGCGGTCGAAACAAGACCCGGCGCCCTCAACGCCCGTCCCCACACCCATTGCGGCGTCTTCAACGTCAGCTGCCCCGGTGTCTTCATTACCCGCTCCGGCCCCAACTTCTGTCAAGGCCAAGGTCCCACCACCCGTTTTCCTTCGGGAAAAGGGTAAATGGACTGAGGTCTCGACATTGTGCAATGAGCACAAAATCCATTACATCCGAGCAGCCAACTCGGGTGAATCTATTAAAATCTTAGTCTCGTCGATAGACGACTTTCGAGCTTTAACAAAGCTCCTCACCGACAAGCAATATGCTTATCATACTTATGCTCTGTCAGAAGAGCGTAAGATCAGAGCGGTACTCAGGGGAGTCCCGTTCGAATTATCGAACGAGGCTATCCTGGAGGATCTGCAGTCCCAAGGCTTCCCGGCACTCGCGGTGCATAAAATGCACAGCAAGTACGGGAGGCAACACCCTCTCGCTTTGGTGGTTCTCGCCAACGTCCCCAAGTCCAGGGAGATCCTCAAAGGGGTTAGCACTATATGCGGCCTCTCTGGGATCTCGATCGAGGCGCCTCATCGCCGCGGTCATCCCGGCCAGTGCCATCGGCGCCAGTTGTACGAGCACGCGGCGGCCAACTGCCGCGCACCGCCCAGGTGCGTCAAGTGCCTGGTCCCGCACTTCACTAAGGAGTGCAATCGCACTCCTGAAACTCCCTCTCCTCCCGATTGCGTGCTTTGTGGCCAGTCCGGCCACACCGCAAATTACAGGGGCTGCCCTCGTGCACCCCGTTGTATGCGCTCCAATTTCAAAAGGGCGGCACCCAAACAGGCCCCGCGCCTTTCTCAAGAAAACTTTCCGCCGCTGCGTAGCCGGGTTCCCCCGGCTGCAAAGCCTACACAGTCTAGGCCTGCCCCAGAAAACTGGAGGCAGCGCCCCGCATCGATTCCCATCCCGGCTCCTCGCCCATACAAACCCACTCCTCAATCCTCCGTAGCAGACGATATGCGTATCGTCTGCGACGCTATGAAAAATATCGATGTTAGTGAAATCGCAGTCTTAGCCCGTAAACTTAGGGCTTCACGTACTCCGACAGAGCGTTTGCTAGCTCTGGCGGAGCATAGTTCCCTTCTCAATTCATTATAGGTTCATTTAAATAAATTGATCCCTAAATCATGCTTCGGCCGACCTCTGCCCAGCCCCGGCTTCACCGGAGGCTGCCCAGAACGGCCACCAACTCATGAGCACCTTCAGTGCAACTTTCACTACAGGCGGAAGACCCGCTAGCGGGTCTCTGACAGCGCGCCCAACTTCCCGACGGGTGTCGCTTCCGATGAAGGCTAACGGTAATAACTACAGCCAACAGGTGGTTTTTAGTGGATAGGTGCCATTCTGGTGAGTCCCACATAACCCCCCCGCAGAGGAATTTACCTGCGGGCGGGTATGCATG
This sequence comes from Marasmarcha lunaedactyla, assembly GCA_923062675.1. Taxonomy (NCBI): domain Eukaryota; kingdom Metazoa; phylum Arthropoda; class Insecta; order Lepidoptera; family Pterophoridae; genus Marasmarcha; species Marasmarcha lunaedactyla. Next base: position 16,159,418 of record OV281364.1, on the reverse strand, counting down.
ACGCATCTTCCACCTCCCTCCCGCGAGGGTGCCTCGGCAGCAAAAAAAAAAAAAAAAACGCCGAGCGCACGCTTCTCGCTTGCCCGTTTTTTTACTGTCGCGATCTATTTGCCTTATGTGAAAAATTAAAATGAAAGTGAAAAAATGCTTTATTCAAAATACAATATTACAAAATTTTACAAAGTTGTTAGGACCAACCTATTAAGTATACAAAATACTTGTACCAGGAGGCCTCGCTCTTCCATAATTCAGTGACAATGATTTACTTAGGGTTGTAACATTACATTTCTATTTTGATAGGTTATTTACTTTACAAAAACAAAGTTTTAAACAAAAACAAAAGAAGAAGAAATACAGAAACTCAGAAATTAGTTAAAATTTGAAAGTGTACGTGTGTGTGTGTGTGTGTGTATGGTGTGTAGGTAAGTTTGAAAGTGAAATTGTGTGTGTAGGTGGTGTGTGTTTATGTGAATGTGTAGGTGATTCATCAATATTTGATAACCATAAAGACAATGTTTAACTTTGTTAATTTATCCTTATTAATCAAAACTTATACTGCAATAAAGATTCAGTTTCTTCATACGATTTCTCTAGTAACCATTCTGATATAAGATGTTTGAATCTGTGTGTCCTTAAGCAGTGAATATGAAGCGATTTATTTATTTTGTTGTAAAGATTAGCTCCTTGTCTGGTGTATTGACGTTTAGCGAAATCGGTTTTAAATCTTAGTGGAGTAGCAATCTTTTCTTTCCTTCTTTTATTTATTTCCTGGAAATTTAGCGGTAATGATTTATGTTGTTTTGAAATTGCATAAACAACATATAATTTTCTAATCGACAGAAGCTGGCAAAATTTATAAAGTTCGTCAGTTGGGAACCTGTATGGTCTGAAATACATAACTTTCAATAAACACCGCTGACTTCTTTCTAGTTCCAAAAATTTTGATTTAGTTGCACCTCCCCATATCGGTATGCAATATCCTATTATCGATTGCGCTAGAGCTTTATATATCTGCGTTATTAATTTTTTTGTTGTAACGTACCGCAATTTTCTAAATATCCATGTTAGTTTTCTTACCCTTCCACTCATAGATTCAATGTGTTTATGCCAGTTTAAATGTCGATCTAATATAACCCCTAAGTATTTAGTTGATATAACCCGGTCAATAACTGTACAAGCACACTTTGATCTGTCATTTTTACAATACTGATGAATTTTTAAAAGTAGGTCACAAGTGGGTTGAGTTTTGTTAGTTATGGTAAAACATATGTAATTAGTTTTGGCCTTATTTAACGTTAATGCATTGGTGTTAAGCCAATCGGCTACTTTTTCAAGTCCGTTTTCGGCACATCTTGAGAAATATGGAGCTTCCTATGGGGACCTGGTAATATAAACGGGAGACAAGGAAAAGACGTATGACTGTTGACCGCTATATTCCAGAATGATTCACATTGACAGATTCATTAATACCCCCAACATGCTAAATAATATACTTATATAAAATAATACCCTACCAACCTAAGCTCATACATTACACCTCCCCACTTAAATTACAAATAAATTATTTTCACTTATGATCCAAAATGTCACGATTGTAAGAGATACATTTAATACATATAAACTATTATTATGGGCAATCAACTATTCCATACTTTAAAACGGGTTTTCTTTGGCGCCTGGGACGGCTTAGCGGTGACGGTGGCAACTCAAGTGCCGTAGAGTCAGGATGACTAACCGGGGTGTCTTCAGCACAAATAACCGACCTACTCTCATCCTCCCCATCTATTAACGGTTGCTCTTTGTTGGTATTATTTGACCCAAGACTATCCCTGTCGTTGGGGTGTGTGACGGCATCCCCGTCGCAATCTGGGCACACGGCGGAGTATCGGGACTTGCGTTTCAATTGGTCAATGTGTCTTTGCATAGATTGACCGTTACCGCTATCTATAATGTACCTCCTAGAACCTTCTTTGCCTACGACCGTACCTTCCAACCATTTATCGTTTTTACCTTGAGACCGCTAGTCTTTAAACGATCAAAAACTTTATGTAAATTATTTATATGTTCTAGTGTATTCCTTCCCGTAATAATAATATCATCCAAAAATACCCCTACATAAGTCAAATCGGCAAACAATTGCTCCAAATGTTTTTGGAAGATACCTGGACTAGATGATAACCCGAATACTAAACGATTAAACATAAAAAGTCCCTTATGCGTGTTTATCACCGTGTATTTCTTAGTGTCTACTAATTCAAATTGCGCGTAAGCTTGTGAAAGATCAATTTTACTGAACATTTCGCCCCCATGTAATTGCGCTAACAAATATTCGGTACGAGGTAGCGGGTAACGGTCAATTTCGATTACCTTATTGAGTGTTAATTTGTAATCGGCGCAAATCCTAACACTCCCGTCCTTCTTCATTACCGGTACAATCGGCGTGGCCCAGTCCGAACGCTCGACCGGTGTGAGGATGCCGTCACTCACCATCTGTGCCAGCGCGAGCTCCACGGGCGCCCGCAGCGCGTAAGCCACCGGCCGCGCGCGCAGGAACACCGGTCGCGAGCCCTCGCGGACGTGTATGCTAACCTTGCCGCCGGTGAACCGTCCGAGGCCCTCCGAAAACACCTCACAGTATTTGGAACTGAAATCATTAAAGTTGAAATTACTGTTTGATACAATATGGTTTACTGCGTCAATTTTAAGTTCAGGTAAATGTATTTTTAGTTCGAGTAACCACTGCCTTCCTAGTAACGCCGTCTTAGCATCGCGCACGACGTACAAGTCCAAATATTTTTCACGACCGAGGTATTTCACAAGGGGTCTGATTACCCCCAAGGGGCGCACTGACTCCCCTGTATAATATTTTAAAATTAATTTACAATCCTCTAATTTTAACTGATCAAAATATTTTTTGTAATATCCGTAACTTATACAAGACACTGCACTACCCGTGTCACATTCCATAGCGATGACTTTGTTTTGCACATTTAATGTTATCATTAACGGTTTGCACCGTTCTAGAGATAATTGATTAATTTCAACTGCGATTACCTCATCACTGCCTTCACTATCTGTGGAAATCGCCGGCACCTCCACGTCGACATTGTGATGCCTCAACACATTGGGACAAACGCGTCGCAGATGACCCTGCTGCTTGCACGCTCTGCACACGTAGCGCGCAAATCTGCAGCGCGCCCACTCGTGCGCGCCGCCTCAGGCGGGGCACCGCGGGTCTGCAGCCGCCTGCCGCCGCTGTGGCCGATCAGCCAGCGCCGCCTGCCCGCTACGCGCCGCCGCGGCCGCTCGCCTGGGGCGCTCCGAGCCGCGCACCCGCGCGCCGCTCGCCGCCGCCGGTCGCCACGGCACCACCGTTACCGCCTGGCACGCCGCTACCGCTCCCGTCGGAGTCTCCGTATTACAGTCCACCGCCGCCGCATCCTTCTCGGCCACCTCCATGCTAACAGCCAACCGACACGCTTTGGCAAAATCAAGATTATCCTCTTGAAACAGCCGTTGCCGTATTGCTTCACACTGGATCCCGCAAACAAATTGATCCCTCAAGCTTTCTTCCAGCCAGGTCCCAAACTCGCATGTTTTAGAAAGTTTTTTTAACACTGCCACATAATCCGCCACTGTTTCACCGATCATTTGTTTTCTATTCCGTAATTTGTAACGTTCCGCTAAAATACTCGGCTTGGGTTGTAGGTGCTTTTCTAGAATGTTCGTTAACTGTTCGAACGTTTTCGATGACGGTTTGTCTGGTGTACATAAGCCCACTAATAACTCGTAGCACTCTAAACCGATCACAGTGATTAATGTTGGCACTTTAAGTTCACTCGGTATTTTATTCACAATAAAATACTGTTCAAGACGCTCCACGTATAACCGCCAATTGTCCGATCGAACATTAAACTCCGACACTTTACCGATTGACATAGTTTTTTTTTTTTTTTTTGTTTACACAACGTAAGTTCACTAATAACTCGTCGCCACTGAGAAATATGGAGCTTCCTACGGGGACCTGGCAATATAAACGGGAGACAAGGAAAAGACGTATGACTGTTGACCGCTATATTCCAGAATGATTCACATTGACAGATTCATTAATACCCCCAACATGCTAAATAATATACTTATATAAAATAATACCCTACCAACCTAAGCTCATACATTACACATCTAAACATCGATTTCCAAACTAATCCTGTGAAAATTAAAGCTGTATCATCAGCGTAGGACACAACTTGCCCATTATAGTAGGGCCCAATACACTGCCTTGGGGGACGCCGTAAGACACCTTAGAGCTCTCACTCAACCAATCACCTATCTTTACCTGCTGCTTTCGGTCCCGCAAATAGTCTCGGAATAGATTTAACGAAAAACCTCTTATTCCTATGTACTCTAACTTTCGCACAAGGACGGGAAGAGAAACCGTGTCAAAAGCCTTTTTGAGATCAAGAAATACAGTTAAGCATTTCTTTCCTTCATCTAGGCAGTTAACTATCGACGACGTCAACAATAAGACAGCGTCCTCAGTGGACTTCCCGCGCCTAAAACCAAATTGATTGTGAGACAGAATGTTCAATTTCTCAAAGTAGTTAATGACTCGATTATTAATTAGTTTTTCCAGAATTTTTGCAATTACTGGCAGTACTGAAATTGGTCTATAGTTATTGACGTCGCCTTCGTCCCCACCCTTATACACCGGAGTCACCAGAGATTTTTTCAGAGGTGAAGGAAATATACCATTTTGAAGGCACAGATTTGCTAAATGACTAATTACGGGAACCACAAGGTTTCGGGTTTGTTTAAAAAATCCAGCAGGAATATTGTCCCACCCTGGTGCACTCTCAGTCTTGAGATCTGACAGAATATTGTCGACTTCACAAGGATCAGTCTCCAAGAGTACAAAGGATGATAGTTGGGATTCCATTCCAGGTAGATGTTTATCAAGATGACAAGTGGCACTCTCTGTGGTTAAGCTATCTTCAGCTAGTTTCATGCCGACATTCGCAAAGAAGTCGCAAATATAATTGATTGAATCCTTTGGACTTGTTTTTATGTTTAACAATTGAGAATTTGTTGTCTTTTTAGAGTTCAGATGTGCTATTTTTTTGATATTTTTCCAAAGTAATTTTGAGTTTTTAACAGAGCTAGTTAATTGTTCTTGGTTATATTTACGCTTTACTTTTTTTAGTAATTTATTACAAAAGTTACGATATCTCTTATGTGTTAGTTTTTGGATTTCGTTTAAAGGGTCAGATCGTAATTCGATTTGCATTTTATTCCTATTTTTTATACAGCGAAGTAGACCTGATGTTATCCAAGGTTTTATGTTACGTTGGCTTTTGGGTATATTTTTTACATTTTGGCTTTCTTCAAGAGAATCGCTTATTTTTTTAAATCAATTGTTCTGCTACTGTATCTGGGTCATCACAATATATCAGAGAGGAAAGATTTTTTTCAAGAAGCTTAGCATGAGCCTCGTCATAATCAATGTATTTTTTGGTCTTTGGGCAATCATTGTTTTGCTTTCCTTTCGCTATTTTTATAAAAATGGTACTATGGTCTGTGGTAGTTGTAGTTAAGACTGCAATGTGTGGAATCAGCCTGGTTTGTCCCAACTTTAACATGCAATGATCTAAGCAACTGGTACCTCTAGAAGGGAAGGTGTGCCCAGGAAGAATACCATGGGTGGCTAACATGCTCAAGTATTTTCATCTATTATTAACCTCAATTGACAAATCATTCGGTTTTGGAATAAGGTTTATGTTTATATCACCTGTTATGACTACGTTACTGTGTGACTTCAGAGTTTCCAAATAGGCGTTTAGGGAATCAATGAAACTGATAGCATTGCAATAAGAAGGGGAACGATAAATACAAAGTATGGTACATTCTCGTATATTAAGCTTTATGCAAGTGGCATTCACCAATTTCACCTCTCTCATTTTCACTGCTAGGTTGTTTTTAACATACGTTACTACGCCATCATTTTGGTTTATATTAAGCTTTGTGGAAAATAAGGTATAGTATGGTAATCTAGGAAGTTGCCTGTCTAAACTAAGCCAACACTCAGACAGTATCAAAACATCCGAATCAAAATTAAGATTTGAGAGAGTCACCCGTGGAGGGGCCACGGGAAGGGCAAGAGGATAAAAAATGTTCTGACGCATACTCCGCGCGCGCGATCGCAGTTATGTGGGACTCGCTCCGAGCCTACCAGAACCTCTACCCACTAAAAAAACCCCCTGTCGGCTCGTGCAATTTTTTGCCACTCAGCTTTCATCTGAGCGACGGCCAGTTGGACGAAGATGCGCTAGTGGGGCCCGAGCAGCCAACTCGGGTGAATCTATTAAAATCTTAGTCTCGTCGATAGACGACTTTCGTGCTTTAACAAAGCTCCTCACTGATAAGCAATATGCTTATCACACTTATGCTCTGTCAGAAGAGCGTAAGATCAGAGCGGTACTCAGGGGTGTCCCGTTCGAATTATCGAACGAGGCTATCCTGGAGGATCTGCAGTCCCAAGGCTTCCCGGCACTCGCGGTGCATAAAATGCACAGCAAGTACGGGAGACAACACCCTCTCGCTTTGGTGGTTCTCGCCAACGTCCCCAAGTCCAGGGAGATCCTCAAAGGGGTTAGCACTATATGCGGCCTCTCTAGGATCTCGATCGAGGCGCCTCATCGCCGCGGTCATCCCGGCCAGTGCCATCGGTGCCAGTTGTACGGGCACGCGGCGGCCAACTGCCGCGCACTGCCCAGGTGCGTCAAGTGCCTGGTCCCGCACTTCACTAAGGAGTGCAATCGCACTCCTGAAACTCCCTCGCCTCCCGATTGCGTGCTTTGTGGCCAGTCCGGCCACACCGCAAATTACAGGGGCTGCCCTCGTGCACCCCGTTGTATGCGCTCCAATTTCAAAAGGGCGGCATCCAAACAGGCTCCGCGCCTTTCTCAAGAAAACTTTCCGCCGCTGCGTAGCCGGGTTCCTATGCGTTCCTATTCTTACGTACTAATCTTCCTATTATATTCCTACGATATGCGTATCGACTGCGACGCTATGAAAAATATCGATGTTAGTGAAATCGCAGTCTTAGCCCGTAAACTTAGGGCTTCACGTACTCCGACAGAGCGTTTGCTGGCTCTGGCGGAGCACAGTTCCCTTCTCAATTCATTATAGGTTCATTTAAATGAATTGATCCCTAAATCATGCTTCGGCCAACCTCTGCCCAGCCCCGGCTTCACCGGAGGCTGCCCAGAACGGCCACCAACTCATGTCCCTTTGAGCACCTTCAGTGCAACTTTCACTACAGGCGGAAGACCCGCTAGCGGGTCTCCGCCAGCGCGCCCAACTTCCCGACGGGTGTCGCTTCCGATGAAGGCTAACGGTAATAACTACAGCCAACAGGTGGTTTTTAGTGGGTAGATGCCATTCTGGTGAGTCCCACATAACCCCCCGCAGAGGAATTTACCTGCGGGCGGTATGCATGACGCATCTTCCACCTCCCTCCCGCGAGGGTGCCTCGGCAGCAAAAAAAAAAAAAGTAAATAATTAAAAACATTAAAAATTGAAAAATAAAATTGCATTAATTCGGATTTACGATAGAATTAGAATTTACGTTAGAACTAGAATTTGCGGCCTGAAGGGCTTCAAGATCTAAAGTTAATTGCGTGGGTTCGCCAGTGTGCGCGTTTCTCGGTCTAGTGACTGAATTAGCAGTATATGAGACTGAATCTCGAACTAGTGGATTGGGATGGGATTCGGCGCGTTTGAAGAACGATTCTGAGAGTGTTTGTAGGTGCTGTTGCAATGTAGGTAGTTCAAGATCTCTGTGCAGGTCCGCGTTGCTCACGTACTAAGGTGCGTTTGTGGCCCTGCGGCAGAAGAGATTTTGAACTACCTGCAGTTTGTGCAGGATGGAGGGTTTGGCGTGTGCAAAGATTGGCGAGGCATACGTCATGACGGGTCTAACGCAGACTTTATGAAGCGTACGTTTATTTCTGGAAGACATTTTACTTTTACTACCTAACATACTATAAAGACGGCCTAAGTAAAAACGTGCGAGTTTTGTTACTCTATTGACGTGGGGATTGAAAGAAAGCGTCTGGTCTAAGGTGATGCCTAAATATTTGGTAGTGCGCTTCCGATACGACGGCGTTTGTAGTCGAAGTAAACCGCAGAGCTCTTCTTTGGGTTCACATCGATACGCCATTCTTGAAACCATGCACCGAGGGCCTTTACAGCCTTTTGGAGTCTGGTCGTTAGGCCCGGGACACTGGGCCCTTTGGTGTAAAGGGCAGTGTCATCGGCAAAGAGGGCGAGTTCGACGCCTTTCAGCGGGACGGAAATATCGTTGGTGTACACGGTGTACAATAGAGGGGCGAGGACTGAGCCTTGAGGGACTCCAGCCTTTATGGAACGAGGAAAGCATGCCTTCATGTTTAAATCGAAACGTACGGTCGTTGAGAAACGATGCGATTATTCTAACTAAGCGGTCCGGTAAGCCTATTTTGTAGAGTTTATAGACGAGACCGCTGTGCCAGACTTTATGCAAAACCTTGGCTACGTCAAAGATAACCGCGACTGTTTCATAACGACGCGGATAGAAACCGTCAAGTATGTACTCGACGATTCGATGGACTTACTGAGGGCAGGAGTGCTTAGCGCGAAAGCCGAACTGATGGGGAATAATGAGAGGGTCGCCATCCGTTGGAAACAGATGGTTCCGCATTCGAGAGAGTATGACTCTCTCGAGAAGTTTAGACATTGCCTTGAGGAGGCTGATGGGTCCGTGATTAGCCGGGACATTCAAAGGTTTGCCCGGCTTGGAAATGCCTATGACTGTCGCTTCTTTCCAAGCTTTTGGAAAGTAGCTATGGTCGAAGCAGGCATTGAAAATGATAGCTAACAAGGTAAGCACCTGTTGAGGCAGGTGCTTAAGTGCGTGGTTGGAAATTCCATCCGCACCCGGAGCCTTTTTGGACTTTTGATTTCTAATGAGAAGCAAGATTTTGTCATTAGAGACTGTGACAGCGGCAATGCTGTCAGCGAAGCATTCGGCTTTCTCTTCGACTTCAAAGGCAGTAGTGCCATCGGGACGAGTGAGAGGAGGAACGTGAGAGGCGGTGTCTACGCGTAAGGCTCGGGCCATACTATAGTACGCTTGATGGGACGCAGAGATATTCGCCAAGAGATCGTTCATCTGAGCGTCTCGGAGTTCTGCGAGGCAAGACCCAACTTTACGTTGTAGCTGATTCCCAGCTAATCTATAGGCGGGCGTGGGATATTTTTTGGCTCTCCGGAGTGCCGCGTTCTTAGCTTTAATAAGATTGCTAACGGCTAGGGGAAGCGTGGGTTTACCTTGCTTAGTAGTCTTAGTAGTGCTAGCGTTGTCACTGATGGCTGAGTTGATAGCATCAGTGAGAGAATTGACTAATGAATCTATTTTATCCGGACTATCTATTTGATCGCGCGAGATCGCGAGCGGACAGTTTGGGGCCTCTAAGGCTGAAACTAACGTATTTTTAAAGCCTTTCCAATCGGTAAAGGTCTTAGGAGAGGTGACGTTATCGTTAGGCGGTCCTAGCACGAGGGAGACGGGGTGGTGGTCAGAGCCTAGGTCATCGAGCGGTTCGATAGACCTGAGGTCGAGGTTGATTCGCTTAACAATTGCAAAATCGAGGATGTCAGGAGAGTGGTTTGGGTTGTCGGGATAGTGAGTGGGAGTGATGGGAGTTATGACAACTAAGTCGAGTGAGTTTTGTGATATCGAGGAGAGCGATACCGCTGGTGTTGGTTGATAGGCACGTCCAGTCAGTATGTTTGGAGTTAAAGTCTCCGAACATAATGACTGAATGGCCGAGGGCGAGAATGGCCTCAAAGTCACTGCGGATTGGTCTGGTGCCACTAGGTATGTAGATTGAAGCTATGATGATGGTCGGATGACAAGTCATAGCCAATCTACACACAGTGGCTTCCATGTTGAGGAGAGGAGGGGTAGGGTGAGGACAGCAATGGAATTCTCTTTTGTAATAAATAGCAGTGCCGCCGAAACCGTCGGAGTTGGGCCTGTCGTTACGAATAAACGCGTACTTGGGAATAGCGAATCCCCTGGAGCGGTTTGGAGTTAGCCACGTTTCTTGAAGAAGCAATAAGTCTGGCTCGTTGGTCTGAAGGAACAGTTTGAGCTCAGGAACGTTAGTATTAAGGCTACGAACGTTAAAGGAAACTAGGGATAAGCCCTTGGGTTTGATACGACAGGACGCGGGATTTGCGGTTCTAGACATTATAATTAATTATTAAGTTTATACGAAAAATGGAATTTAAAAAGAGCTTAGTAGCAAGTGATGCTCGGCTAACGCAAATAGACGCTCTTGAGGAGAGCGGGCGGCTCGCAGTTTGCGTGCATGTACGGAGATTTCCTTAATGTCAACGTTTTGAATGACGTCAAACACGGTCTTCATGTCCTTAGCCAACGACGACTGAGGTGGAGGTTTGAATTTGAATTTGAATTTGAATTTTAAGGTGCAGCTGGAGCGGCCGGACGCTGTCTCCAGGACAGAGCCGGAGTAGGTGTCAGCTGCACTGGCTTTGCTTCCGGGGGACCCCGGTTGCGCAGCGGCGGGAAGTTGGCAGGAGTGAGCGGCGGCGCCGGTTTAGGCGCGACCCTCTTTGAGTGCGGCGGAGTGCGCGGACAACCCCTGTAGTTAGCTGTGTGGCCAGACTGGCCTTACAGTTGCGTAAGAATAAAAGTTGTAAATTTTATACGCTCTCGCCCGTGGCCTCACTGGGCCTCACTGTTACTATGTGTGAATATTGAACATTTACTAGCCTACTAGACAAGCACCGTTTCAACGGATGGTGACCCTCTTATTATTCCCAATCAATTCGGCTTTCGCGCTAAACACTCCTGCCCTCAGCAAATCCATCGAATCGTCGAGTACATACTCGCCTGTTTCTTTCCGCGGGGTAATAAAACGGTCGCAGTTTTCGTAGCCAAAGCTTTCAATAAAGTCTGGCACAGCGGCCTCGTTTATAAACTTTATAAAATAGGCTTATCGGATCGACTAGTCAGGTTAATCGCGTCATTCCTCAAAGATCGCACGTTTCGCTTCAAACATGAAGGCACGCTTTCCGCTCCTCGTCCCATAAAGGCTGGAGTCCCGCAAGGCTCAGTCCTCGCCTGTCTGTTGTACACCGTGTACACTTACGACATCCCCATCCCGCCGAAAGGCGTCGAATTCGCCCTCTTTGCAGACGACACCGCCCTTTACACCAAAGGTCTATGTATATATGTGTCATATATGGTCAAATAAATGTGTATGTCTATGTCTATGTCTATATGACATCTAAGTCAAATGAGTTAGTGATGTCGAGGAGAGCGATACCGCTGGTGTTGGTCGATAGGCACGTCCAGCCAGTATGTTTGGAGTACGTTCCTCCGGGAGGGCGTAGGTATGATAAGCGATTTGCTTTAATGAAAGTAACCTGGTGAACGCGCGAAAGTCGTCGATGGTTGCGACCTGGATTTTGATTGAATCGCCTGCGTTGGTTGCTTTAAGATAGTTGATTTTTTTGCTCTTTGCAAAGATTAGATACTACGGTCCATCGCGCTTTTTCGCGGAGAAAGACGGGTGGAGGGAGCTAAGGCTTCGGCGGGACGGGAGCGCAGCGCGTCGCTGGCTTCGATGGGACCGACGGAGACGCGGTTAGTTCGAGCGATTTCAATGGCGCGGGGGCTGGTGTTGGACACCGGGGAGGGCTCGGGTATTGAGGATACCGAGGCTTTCTTTGAGCGTTTTTTGGAGCGCTTGGCGACTTGCTGAAACGCGGGCTCAGGAGAGCCGGTTAAGGTGACGGCATCTGACGACGTATCGGATGCGGGTTCGCAGTCCACCTCGAGACGCGGGAGAGCTGTAGACCTGAGGGGTCTGGACGTTGGAGGCCTGAGGGGCCGGGGTTGAGGCCTGAGTCACGTAGTCCTGAATAACATCACCAGACTCCAAAAGGCGGTAAACGCCCTTGGTGTTTGGTTTCAAAAATGGCGTATCGACGTCAACCCAGAAAAGAGTTCTGCTATTAAATTCGACTACAAACTCTGTAATCGCTACAACGATCCCCACATTCGAATATTAGGTATTCCCATCCCCTGGAAGCGCAGTATTAAATACTTAGACGTCACTTTAGATCAGATGCTTTCTTTCAAGCCACACGTCGATAGAGTAACGAAACTCGCCCGTTTCTACTTAAGCCGCCTATATAGTATGTTAGGTAGAAAAAGTAAAATGTCTTTCAGAAATAAACGTACGCCTTATAAGGTCTGCGTTAGACCAGTCATGTCATATGCCTCGCCAGTCTTTGCCCACGCCAAACCCTCCGTCCTGCACAAACTGCAGGTAGTTCAAAATCTCTTCTGCCACAAACGCACCTTGGTACGTGCGTAACGCGGACCTGCACAGACATCTTGAACTGCCTACAGTGCAACAGCACCTCAAAACACTCTCAGAATCGTTCTTCAAACGCGCCGAAACCCATCCCAATCCTCTTGTTCGAGATTCAGTCTCATATACTGCTCCTGATTTAAATTCGAAATTCAAAATCGCTAGACCGAGAAACGCGCACACTGGCGAACCCACGCAATTAACACTAGATCTCGAAGCTCTTCAGGCCGCAACTTCTAATTCTAACTTGAATTCGAATTAATTCAATTTTTATTTTTCATGTCGTTCCGATGATGAAAAAAGGAAACGGAAGCGATGGCATGTCTTACCTTACCACCGTACCTCTACAAAACCAACCTTACTAATTGGTAAGGTACCAGATATCTCTAAAATGAAATAGCGTAAACAATTTGAAAGCGTTGGTTTGTAATAAAATAAAAATTCGAGTTGTAAAATCAATGAACACAAGATCATTTAGTACACAGTTTAGCAACTATTGATATAATACCCACATCCGAACACAGTTTGTGCTTCGAGCGTAGTGCTGTCGAATTATCTGTTGACAGATAAATAAATGTAAGCATTTACACGAAGCCAAGACCTAGCACAAGCCACTTCATTTATTATTGTTGTTATTTGAAACACTTCGTTTTATTTAATGTTATTTTATTTATTTACGGTTATAGAAACAGACAAACGAAGCGAATTATTTTAAATTTTTTATATTGATACATGACCTGATGCGTACCTACCTTAAGGTTTCATAATTAACCTTGGTTTTTAGGAGTAAGAAACTACGGCTAATTTATGTTGGTAGTGTCATCTATTGGCCAATCTCTGTAACATTCTTAAAAGCGTTTATTTATATACCAATATATTGCGCGTGTAAACCGGAATAAAATTGGAGGTTAGGAGACGTAGGTACATAACTTCTTATCGTTTAGGAAAGTTAATTTTATTGCCGTAGAGTAATCTATTTAATTAATTGATATCTAATTAAAATATGTGGTACCTAAAAGTAGGTATCTCTATTTAACCACTTTTTAGGAAAAGATATAAGGAAATTTCACCTGTTATCTCGATGGTACTGTCATCTATTGTCCGATAGCAAAACCATTAATCAGATATTTTTAAAAAATAGTTTTAAAAGATTTTGATAGGGGGCGTTATTATCAAAATAGATTAATAATTTATATTTTCACTTACTAAACGCTAGCTAGCTCAGCCTTATTGAATATTTCTCAAATAAAAAATTTAACACCTACCGTTAGGTATTTTTTAGTTAAACCTACCTGAACTGATAGCTAATCAGAACGAACAGTAATAGAAAACTACGGCTGTTTTACTGAAATTTACGATAACAGGGGTATAACCGACTAAATAATGTCTGACGTATCATTTGCGGTGTGTAGTCCTAGGCAAGTATTAAAATTTTCTCCGTCGGTCGTCGTACCCTGATGATGGCCCTAGGGTACCGGTACAAAATGTTCATGCCCAGCTCTCTGCAAATGTCAATAAAACCAGCGTTTTTTTTTTTTTTTTTTTGCTGCCGAGGCACCCTCGCGGGAGGGAGGTGGAAGATGCGTCATGCATACCCGCCCGCAGGTAAATTCCTCTGCGGGGGGGTTATGTGGGACTCACCAGAATGGCACCTACCCACTAAAAACCACCTGTTGGCTGTGGTAAGCGTATACCTTTAGCCTTCATCGGAAGCGACACCCGTCGGGAAGTTGGGCGCGCTGGCGGAGACCCGCTAGCGGGTCTTCCGCCTGTAGTGAAAGTTGCACTGAAGGTGCTCAAAGGGACATGAGTTGGTGGCCGTTCTGGGCAGCCTCCGGTGAAGCCGGGGCTGGGCAGAGGTCGGCCGAAGCATAATTTAGGGATCAATTCATTTAAATGAACCTACAATGAATTGAGAAGGGAACTATGCTCCGCCAGAGCTAGCAAACGCTCTGTCGGAGTACGTGAAGCCCTAAGTTTACGGGCTAAGACTGCGATTTCACTAACATCGACATTTTTAATAGCGTCGCAGACGATACGCATATCGTCTGCTACGGAGGATTGAGGAGTGGGTTTGTATGGGCGAGGAGCCGGGCTGGGATTCGATGCGGGACGCTGCCTCCAGTTTTCTGGAGCAGGCTTGGGCTGAGTAGGCTTTGCAGCCGGAGGAACCCGGCTACGCAGCGGCGGAAAGTTTTCTTGAGAAAGGCGCAGGGCCTGTTTGGGAGCCGCCCTTTTGAAATTGGAGCGCATACAACGGGGTGCACGAGGGCAGCCCCTGTAGTTTGCGGTGTGGCCGGACTGGCCACAAAGCACGCAATCGGGAGGAGAGGGAGTTTCAGGAGTGCGATTGCACTCCTTAGTGAAGTGCGGGACCAGGCACTTGACGCACCTGGGCGGTGCGCGGCAGTTGGCTGCCGCGTGCCCGTACAACTGGCACCGATGGCACTGGCCGGGATGACCGCGGCGATGAGGCGCCTCGATTGAGATCCCAGAGAGGCCGCAAATAGAGCTAACCCCTTTCAGGATCTCTCTGGACTTGGGGACGTTGGCGAGAACCACCAAAGCGAGAGGGTGTTGCCTCCCGTACTTGCTGTGCATTTTATGCACCGCGAGTGCCGGGAAGCCTTGGGACTGCAGATCCTCCAGGATAGCCTCGTTCGATAATTCGAACGGGACTCCCCTGAGTACCGCTCTGATCTTACGCTCTTCTGACAGAGCATAAGTGTGATAAGCATATTGCTTATCGGTGAGGAGCTTTGTTAAAGCTCGAAAGTCGTCTATCGACGAGACTAAGATTTTAATAGATTCACCCGAGTTGGCTGCTCGGATGTAATGGATTTTGTGCTCATTGCACAATGTCGAGACCTCGGTCCATTTACCCTTTTCCCGAAGGAAAACGGGTGGTGGGACCTTGGCCTTGACAGAAGTTGGGGCCGGAGCGGGTGTTGAAGACACCGGGGCAGCTGGCGTTGAAGACGCCGCAGGAAGTGTAGGGACGGGCGTCGAGGGCGCCGGGTCTTGTTTTGAACGCTTCTTAGAGCGCTTCTTAACAAGCGTAAAGGAGGGAGACTCAGGGTCAGTTGGGGTGGCGTCCGAGGATGACTCGGTCGCGGGTGCGCGCTTGCGTCGCGGAGGGGCGTCTACTTCGCACTCCATGTCACTGGAGGAAGGGGACGCTGGAGAGCCTAAGACCAGAGGGGTCTGGGGGACTGGGGTGGCCTGAGGGGCCATTTGTGGAATTAACGCCATGATATGCGGGATAAGAGAATCAAGGAATCGGAACTTGTCAGCATTTATATGTATGCCTTCAGCACCGGTACTATCAACTAACTTCTTCCTAAACTCATCAGAGCTTAGGGAAGCCATTGCGGAGGGGTTGGGGAGGGACAATATATGAACCTAACAACGATGACTAACTTCCTAAAACCACCCTACACGCAGTAGGGCGGTTGAGAACGACGCGGATAACTCACTCGAGCACGGCACTTGAAGTCCTGGAACAACGAATTCCCGTCGACGAAGCTCACGTTCCACGAAGTACGGTTAACAAGCCACTGTCCGCCGTGAAAACGGCGTTAGAAACTTATTAGAAGTACGGTTAACGAGCCACTGTCCGCCGTGAAAACGGCGTTAGAAACTTAATACGGTAAACAAATATGAAATTTGGGTGCTCAATTAGCGCGGGGGCTAAAAGAGCGGGAAGGCGTCTGCGATCGACGTGCGCTCGAGAACGCACGCAGACCGAGGAAAACCAGCGCACGCCCGTAAGAAGAAGGGCTTCTGCCTGTACTCAGATGTGGCGATAGCAACGTGGAGCGGCTTGGGGTGCCTGTATGCTTCGAAAGCTCCGGTGCGTCGAGTTTGCACAATTTTAAGTAGAAACGAAAGATCCAACATTTGTCTCATTAGATATAGAGGACAAATGCGATCGCCTCGTACGTTCTTCGTACATCTGTTGTTAGAAAATGGTCTTGGTTATTGATTTAAAAAAACTTGAATCAATGTATCTGACGTTTTACAAATTGACGTTGTATCATTTAGTCGAAATGACCAACTTTATCGAAATTGAAATTTAACTATCAGATACAATCACCTTCAATCAAATAGCTAATATGCTATTCAGGTATGTACATACGTACCTAGCCTAGTTAATGATAATACCCAATAAGAGCCATCAAGTGCTTTAAAAATCAGTAAGGTGGATAGCATAGATAATACATAATAAACTGGAATAGATAGGCAACTGAAGATTTTGTTGGGAAAAGTTGGCAAGCATCAACCCCTAGATGGCACTACATCTGTAAATATTTGGCACTACTTAGTACAACAAAATTGAAGTAGATGGCACTTTAAAAAAATACTACATCGATACTTGGCATAACTAGTACAACGAATTTAAACTAGATGGCACTGATGTGTAATATCCACAATGGCGGTTCTCATACTTTTTTCAAGTAAAATCGCACAATGATCCAAGAACATTTTGTTAATCAGTGACCGTCACTGATTAATAAAATGTGCACAAGTCTGAAAACAGATTGACAAAATTAATTTATAAATCAATGACAGAAGTGGCATCGAAACACTGTACAATTTTATACTGTATAGATGTGAAAAATAGGAAGGCATTTAAATAGAGAATATGGTATTTATTTTTTTTTATAGTAAGCGAAGTCGTTGCCCAGATAAAATTATAACAAAATAAAATAAATATGTTACCTACATGTTTTTATTTCTTATAGTATGTTTTTTATAATAGTTAAATGCTTGTAGTTTAATTATATCAGTTTGATCAAATTTACTTATTTTGCCACTCAATATCTTGTCAATCCCCGTACACCAACTATTAACAATCAACTTAATTGATAAATTAATTATAAAATCAACCAACTCAGCTTTATGATTGCCACATGTAAGAACTGAATCAAAATCACATCATCCACAATTAATAAAGAAAATAATTTTATCTTTTAAATTGTGTATTTCTGGAGATTTTATTAGGCAGCTAATAATCATATAATATACATCATTTAACAAACTGATGAAAGCATCACATGCATGCAATAAAGACTTTTTTGTGTAATCAATTTCATAATTAAATGATTGTTGCGGAGTTTTGCGCCGGCTGGAGAAGATGCCGCCGTAGTGTGTACCCTTCGAAGCCCCGAAGACACCACTACCTGACGAACCACGGAGTGACACCCGACTTGATCGAGTGCAGGTTGGAGCGCAGTGAAAACAACACTTCTTCAAAGTAAGAACGTTTATTGCGGATACCAAAATAAACCTTAGGTTTAAACAAGCCTATGAACCGCAATCGTTCCTGTAGTTCAGTTTCTTTCTTCAGACCTCTTCACTGGCCTCCGGATACACCGAACAGCGCTTACGTCTTCTTGGGTCTTCACTGGCCTCCGGATTCACCGAACAGCACTTTCTTTCTTCTAGTTGGACTCTTCTGAACTTTTCTTCTTAGACTTTTTCTTTCTTCTTGTTGTTTTCTTCGCTGCAGGCACCGAACTGACTTCCAGTTTTTTTTTTTTTTTTTTTGGTTCCCCTCCACGGGAAGGGCAGGAGGACATAAAAAATGCTCTGACGCATACTCCGCGCGCGCGATCGGAGTTATGTGGGACTCGTCCCGACGCCTACCAGAACCATACCCACCAAAAAACCCCCTGTCGACTCGTGCATTTTTGCCACTCAGCCTTCATCTGAGCGACGGCCAATCGGAGAAAGAGGCCGCGCTAGCGGGGCCCTTAAGGGGTCACCCGCTGGGATTTACATAGCACTGAAGGTGCTCAAAAAAGAAAAGTAAATAAATAAAAAACATTAAAAATTGACAAATAAAATTGCATTAATTCGGATTTACGTTAGAATTAGAATTTACGTTAGAATTAGAATTTGCGGCCTGAAGGGCCTCTAGATCTAAAGTTAACTGCGTGCGTTCGCTCGTGTGCGCGTTTCTCGGTCTAGCGATTTTGTAAATCGAATCTAACACAGGAACAGTATATGAGACTGAATCTCGAACAAGATGATTGGGATGGGATTCGGCGCGTTTGAAGAACGATTCTGAGAGTGTTTTGAGGTGCTGTTGCACTGTAGGCAGTTCAAGATCTCTGTGCAGGTCCGCGTTACGCACGTACCAAGGTGCGTTTGTGGCCCTGCGGCAGAAGAGATTTTGAACTACCTGCAGCTTATACAGGACGGAGGGTTTGGCGTGGGCAAAGACTGGCGAAGCATATGACATGACGGGTCTAACGCAGACCTTATAAAGCGTACGTTTATTTCTAAAAGACATTTTACTTTTTCTTCCTATCATACTATATAGACGGCTTAAGTAAAAACGCGCGAGTTTCGTTACTCTATCGACGTGTGGCTTGAAAGAAAGCGTCTGATCTAAGGTGACGCCTAAGTATTTGACAGTGCGCTTCCAGGGGATGGGAACACCTAACATACGAATGTGCGGATCGTTGTGGCGATTACGACGTTTGTGGTCGAATTGAATAGCAATACTCTTTTCTGGGTTGACATCGATACGCCATTTTTGAAACCAAACACCGAGGGCGTTTACGGCCTTTTGGAGTCTGGTGATGTTATACGGGATCGCTTGACTTTTAGTGTAAAGGGCGGTATCGTCTGCAAAGAGGGCGAGTTCGACGCCTTTCGGCGGGATGGGGATGTCGTTAGTGTACACGGTGTACAGCAGAGGGGCGAGGACTGAGCCTTGCGGGACTCCAGCCTTTATGGGACGAGGCGCGGAGAGCGTGCCTTCATGTTTGAATCGAAAAGTACGGTCTTTAAGAAACGACGCTATTAATCTGACTAGGCGAGCCGGTAAGCCTATTTTATAGAGTTTAAAAACGAGACCGCTGTGCCAGACTTTGTCGAAAGCCTTGGCTACGTCAAAGAGAACCGCGATTGTTTTTTTACGACGCTGAGAGAATCCTTCGAGTATGTACTCGACAATTCGATGGACTTGCTGAGGGCAGGAGTGCTTAGCGCGAAAGCCGAACTGGTGGGGAATGATGAGAGGGTCGCCATCCGTTGGAAACAGATGGTTCCGCATTCGAGAGAGTATGACTCTTTCGAGAAGTTTAGACATTGCCTTGAGGAGGCTGATGGGTCTGTGATTAGCCGGGACATTCAGAGGTTTACCCGGCTTGGGAATGCCTATGACTGTCGCTTCTTTCCAGGCTTTTGGAAAGTAGCTATGGTCGAAGCAGGCATTGAAGATGATAGCTAACAAGGTAAGCACCTGCTCAGGCAGGTGCTTAAGTGCGTGGTTGGAAATTCCATCCGCACCCGGAGCCTTTTTGGATTTTTGCTTTCTAATGAGAAGCAAGATTTCATCATTAGAGACTGTGACGGGGTCGTCGGTGATAGGGAGAGATTCTCTGCGGAGAACTTCGTCCTCCACCGCCTGGACGTGGGAGGGATCCGCGGGTTGCGTGCTGGGCGAGCATTGTGCCGCTATGCTGTCGGCGAAGCATTCGGCTTTTTCTTCGACTTCGAAAGCAATGGTGCCGTCGGGACGAGTGAGAGGAGGAACGTGAGAGGCGGTGTCTACGCGTAAGGCTCGGGCCATTCGATAATACGCTTGGTGGGACGGGGAGATATTCTCCATGAGATCGTTAAACTGAGTGTCACGGAGTTCCGCGAGGCGAGACCTAACTTTACGTTGAAGCTGATTCGCAGCTGTTCTGTATGCTGGCGTGGGATATTTCTTTGCTCTCCGGAGAGCCGCGTTCTTGGCTTTAATGAGATTGCTAACGGCTAGTGGAAGCGCGGGTTTGCTTTGCTTAGCAACCTTTTCATTGTCGTTGATGGCTGTGTTAATAGCATCAGTTAGAGTATTGACTAATGAATCTATTTTATCCGGGCTATCTAATTGGTCGGGCGAAATCGCGAGCGGAGAGTTAGGGGCCTCTAAGGCTGAAACTAACGTATTTTTAAAGCCTTTCCAATTGGTAAAGGTCTTAGGAGGTGTGACGTTAACGTTAGGCGTACCTAGCACGAGGGAGACGGGGCGATGGTCGGAGCCTAGGTCATCGAGCGGTTCGATAGACCTTAGATCATGATTGATTCGCTTGATAATTGCAAAGTCGAGGATGTCAGGAGAGTAGGTCGGGTTGTTGGGATAGTGAGTGGGAGTGATGGGGGATATAACGTCTAAGTCAAGGGAGTTAGTGATGTCGAGGAGAGCGATACCGCTGGTGTTGGTTGATAGGCACGTCCAGTCAGTATGTTTGGAGTTAAAGTCTCCGAACATAATGACTGAATGGCCGAGGGCGAGAATGGCCTCAAAGTCGCTGCGGATTGGATTGGAGCCACACGGTATGTAGACTGAAGCTATGATGATGGTCGGATGACCAGTCATAGCCAATCTACACACCGTGGCCTCCATGTTGAGGAGAGGAGGGGTAGGGAGAGGACAGCAATGGAAGCCTCTTTTGTAATATATAGCGGTGCCGCCGTAACCGTCGGAGTTGGGCCTATCGTTGCGAGTAAACGCGTACTTAGGAATAGCGTATCCCCTGGAGCGTTTTGGAGTAAGCCATGTCTCCTGGAGAAGGAATAAGTCAGGTTCTTTGTTCTGAAGGAACAGTTTAATCTCGGGAAGGTTAGTGCTAAGGCTACGAGCGTTAAAAGATACTAGGGATAAGCCCTTGGGTTTAATACGACTGGACGCGGGATTCGCGGGTCTAGACATTATAATTTACTTATTTACGATTTTATGTAAAAATAAAAAAAAATAAAAATAAATTTACAACGAACTTAGGAGCGAGTGATGCTCGGCTAACGCGAATAAACGCTCTTGAGAAGAGCGGGCGGCTCGCAGTTTGCGTGCGAGTACGGAAATTTCGTTAATATCGACGTTTTGAATAACGTCGAACACGGTCTTCATATCCTCAGCCAACGACGACTGAGGTACGGATAACGGAGCGGGACGCGGCCCTACGGAAGCTACGGGAGCTGGGATGGGTCGGGAAGGTACAGGTGGAACGGCCGGACGCTGCCTCCAAGACAGAGCCTGAGTAGGCATCGGCTGAACGGGCTTTGCTTCCGGGGGACCCCGGTTGCGCAGCGGCGGGAAGTTAGCGGAGGTGAGCGGTGGCGCCGGTTTGGGCGCGACCCTCTTGACGGTGGAGCGCGGAGCGCGCGGGCAACCCCTGTAGTTTGCTGTGTGGCCGGACTGGCCGCACAGCACACAGGCAGGGGGGGAAGTGGATTCGGGAGTGCGAGTGCACTCCTTAGTGATGTGGGGATCTAGGCACTTTACGCACCTGGGGGGAGCTGAACAGTTAGCCGCTGCGTGGCCATATAGCTGGCAGCGGTGGCACTGCCCAGGGTGACCACGGGGGTTGGGACGCTCGACGGAGATGTTCGAGAGTCCGCAAATCGTGCGAGCCTCTCTGAAAATCTCTTTCGAGTTTGGAGTGTTGGTAAGGATTACCAGAGCTAAGGGAAAACGCCTACCGCGGTTGGAGTGCATCTTGTGCACTGCTGTGACCGGGAAACCCTGAGACTTAAGGTCCTCGAGGATTTCTTCGTTCTCGAGCTCGAACGGGACGCCCCGTAGTACTGCGCGGATCTTACGCTCCTCCGGGAGGGCGTAGGTGTGATAAGCTATTTGTTTTAAAGAAAGTAACCGAGTGAACGCGCGGAAGTCGTCGACGGTCGCGACCTGGATTTTAATTGTGTCGCCTGCATTGGTTGCTTTTAAGTAATTAATTTTGTGCTCTTTGCACAAGTTAGAAACCGCGGTCCAGCGCGCTTTTTCACGCAGGAAGACGGGCGGAGGGAGCTGAGGTTTCGGCGGGACGGGAGCGCAGCGCGTCGCTGGCTTCGATGGGACCGACGGAGGCGCGGTTACTTCGAGCGATTTTAACGGCGCGGGGGCTGGTGTTGAAGACACCGGGGAGGGCTCGGGTATTGAAGATACCGAAGCTTTCTTCGAGCGCTTCTTGGAGCGCTTGGCGACAAGTTGAAACGCGGGCTCAGGAGAGCCGGTTAAGGTGACGGCATCTGACGACGTATCAGACGCGGGTTCGGAGTCGCTCCCGGGAGCGGTACGCTTGCGACGCGACGCGTGAGAGGATGCGACCGATTCGCAGTCCATGTCGGACGAGGCGGGAGACGAGGAAGAGCTGTAGACCTGAGTGGTCTCGACGTTGGAGGCCTGAGGGGCCGGGGACGCGATAGTAGCCTGTAAGGCCTGCGTTAGTACGTCATCTGGGATGGGGCAACCGGACGCCGCGAGCGCCTGGGCAAACGACCTAAGAACGCTTACAAGGTCCATTGGAGGGCTTGAATATGTAATATATAAATATATAATATATGCCTAGGTCCCTTAGCAAACCTAGCACCTAATTAAATAACAAATGCCTAGAGTTCCTAAATAAAAACCTAGCAACCCTAGCGGCAAACCTCCCTACCAGCGGTAGGGGGGCTGGGGAGAATAACTTAAAAACTAACCGTAGTACGCCGAAGGCCGCTACCTAGAAACCTAAAAAAGGGTACGCAGGTAAAGAGTTGACCGCGTTAGGGTCAACCTTTACCGACAGAAAGGACAGATACACACGAAAACACACAAATATGATAAAAATAAATATGAAATAGGAGAAAAATAAATAAAATAGAGAAGAGAAATAAATAAAAATAAAAAGGACTGGTTCAGTACAAATTCGTTGTCACCGTTAAGTATCCTTTGCACTGAAACCAGACTACTTACGCTGGGCACAACACTGCACTCAGCACAAGCACAACACTACTTAGCACAGCACTTTGAAGACTAAGGGGCTTAGTCGCAAAGAAAAATCGCACTTCGAAAGCACTCTGACGGAGTAGAAAAACCTTGAAAACCGTAGCACGGAACCAACACGCTATACTGTGACGTCAGTAGACTGAGCGCCACGGAATGGCGGGAAGGGACCGATCAACGGAGAACTGGGTCTTGCACGTCCGCACCGCGTGGCGATCGGAGCGAGAATGTTCTGACTTCCATAGCTCGGCGTGCGCCTTTTATACAAATTTCGCCCTAAATAATTCCAGCGCTCTGATTGGCTGGAGCGTTTGTGCAATTTGCACCTAATTACACTTTTACTTGGATTCTAAACTTTACATCGAATTATCTTTCAAACTATTAAGCAAAACTATTGCAATATTATATTCAAATAATAGAGCGAAACGATTCCTATATGTTTACATAAATATCAATTTGATAAAATTAAATACAAAAAACTTTCTAGAACAAAGACTATCTCAAAACACCGTTTGCGCCGGCAGACTATTTACTTAGCCTAACATTGTACCTAAGGCGAAACGGTTACAAACATAATTTTATCATTTTACATTATTAAAATATGCAAACATTCTAATTACAATTAGATTTTAACATAATCAAACAAGACATAACTACCAATTAGGAACATATACAACAACAAAGGTTTTCTCGTTATTCTCTTCAAATACGTAAAACACCATGAAAATAATTATTACATTTCAATAAAATAAAGCAATTTACACATTATTATCAATAAACCATAACAATAAACCATATAATTACGTAGTTATTCGACGAGAAAATATCTAACCATATTACGTCATTTATTACTTCAAATGCGTACTTTATTATATGAACCTATATACAATAACGTTATATCTACCATTATGTACCTAATCCGATACGAAATAACCATAAAATTTCCACAATTATGACAAATCTAAACAATCAGTATTTGACAAATAACCTAGGTCTAATTTCCATCTAAAAACATATATAAAGCTTCTCATATTATGCTTATATTATACCAATGAAATCTCTAAGAACTTTATTAAACACAAATATCATCAATTCAACCATAAATCAATGTTTATCAAAATAGCATTCAAAATATACCTATACCTAGGTTCCTATAACATCATAATTTCCTATAAGAATCTTATTAGTACTTGCTTACGTCACACTCGAAAATAACCACCTATCCGAGGACGGGCGCAAGTAGTGAGGGCGTGGACTAGCGTTATTTACAAAACTATTTGTATGTCTATGTCCCTATTATGTCGAATCCATTTCATGTCGCGTCGCTAACAATGATTGAGAATCAACTTCTGATCGCATCATATCGGTGGAGCACTGTATGCAAGTTTTACATATCAATGATTTACATTTTTTTTTTATATAACCCGCCACATACTTTTTTGATTCAACATGTACTATATTACTAATATCACATGATTTGATTTCATTCATTGTTATTAATAAATCATCAATGTTACATGCAAAATCATCAACAGTAGAAGGACTATGTTTATTAGCTAGAAATTTTAATGATTGCATAGACTGATTGTTATCATTTTCACAATTAGCATTAATTGAATGAGGTGAATCAAAATTATTAATCAACAATGTTTTAAAAGCATTAACAAATTGTAAGCACGTGGGATTAACATTACGAATACCATTGCTTCTGATACAGCAAAAAAAATTCTCAAGGGGATCTTGGTTAAAATTTCTAGTAATAATATTTTTTATTTTGTACATTTCATTTAAGTGTTTCCACATTTCCATAAAAGTTTTAATATTGGTAATCCAGTTTTTAATTGATGGGATTTTCTCCAATTTTATTTTGTCTATGCCATCACATTTTTTTCTAGTTTCAAATACCATTGACTCTAAAACTGGCAAAACTTCATTCCAATACTGGAAATGTGGAGAATTGGATTTGAGACACCCCTTGAGAACTTTCGTTGTATCATGATATGAGTGGCCATTAAACGAATCAAAAAGTTTATCGAATAAAAGGAGTAGATCAGCAGTATCTTCACACTCTTCGGGCAAGATCTTATGTTCTGAAACAATAAAAAGCAATAAATTTGCAGTATCTCTGGCATAGATAAATATTTGTGTGATAAACACTACTGTTAGTTCATAAGTGTTCTATGTTCCCATGGTTTGCTGTAAACCATTTATTAGGTCCATATAGTTAGTGAATTTACATGGCGATTGGGATTTGGTTTTTTAAGATAGTAAACTTTTTTATATAAATCTTTATTTAAAGTTAAGCATTTATAGAATTATGGGACACAGTTCGGAACTGTAGGAAAAATAAACTTATCTATGAGCAAGAAAGTGGGGCACATCTTATTCTTATTCTCAAAGTTTTATTTAAAATGACACAAATTTTAATAATCAAACTTAAATTTAAAAAATATACTCCAAAATGCAGAGCTTATGGCGCAATCTGCAGCGTCAGCGTCCTTGGACGGGTTCGTGAATGCGATGATGGTCATGGCAATGGCTAAGGGGAAGTGTTGTAAGAAATTACCAAATGTTGCGCTGTTGTGTTATGTGTGCAGAAATTACAGCAACATAATGCACATTGCCAGCATTTAGTTATCAGTGGCAAAGATCAATGTCCATAGGCCTGGATGCTGCTTACCATCAGGTGCATACTGTATATGTTTTCTGGCTTACTATAATTTAAAAAATACTTACTGGCTAAAAAGCGTATTGCTGAAGACACTCTTTGGCTAAAAACTTGGGCTGCATATTTTACTTTCATTTTATTTATTTTCTTGACATCTACATGGCTTTCCGTTAATTTGTTTACAAGTTGGATCTCATCATTACCAGTGTCCACATCCATCAACATGTTAAGATGATCCCATTTAGCAATTTTATTTTTACCATTTTGAGTAAATTTTATATTTTTCACCATAAAATTATTCCGCACTCCCTTTAACAAATGTGGAGTGTCGAAGAGGGGAAAAAATTTTATGTCTCCTATTTCTACTGCAGTTGAATTATATTCTTTGTTTTCCTTACAATATTTTATTCTAGTGTCATTTTTTAAGTTTTTAATAACACTTATATTACATGTAGCTTGATCAGAAATTGTTGCAATTATTATTATTCCAGTTTTAGAAAGTTCCTCTATTATTGCCTGTTTTTATTAAAACTTTTAAATCATCAGATTTTGTTGTACTTTGGCAAAAAGTAAAACAGACAGGTTGCTTTGATTTAGTTTTTATGCCTTTAATCATGAAAACCAGGGCATGGTCTGCAATTTTTGGCTTCTTTTTGTAGCCATCATCTTCAAACCCAATTTTTTCATTAATAAAAAAGTGCAACCCAGGAGACAAAACTACTTCATCAAATAAAAGTGTGCATAATCTTTTTTCTGTAGGTAATTTTGATACAGTCTGTTTTAAATTTTCCAAAATTTGAAAATTGATCCCAGGTTTGATGCGCAAGGTACTCAACATTTTTTGAAGACTACGCTTCGAGGGCAACACAAAAAGCTTTCTAAGTAAATTATAACCCTTTTGACTTTGTTTGTAAATTGTCAGTGCCATAATTTTTTCATCCAAGGAAAATCTTCTACCTCTTGGTTTGGTCTTCCATTTCATCTGTAAAAGTGTGAAGCGTCTAATTGCATCAGGCATCCGATCAACTATTCTCATGAATGATTTGCTTTTACACAATTTTTTTGTCAGAAGTATTTTTTTCTTTTCAGTTTTACACTTCATAGTAAGTGTTGCTATCTTATTTTTTACTTCGAAATAATCACATCACTTGCACTTTTTCTTCTAATACTTATGTTTTTTGGCTTCACTTTAAAAGTACCTGAAATGTAACAAACTATTTACTTCACAGAATTTTATAACCAAAATGCTGAAAGTCATTCCTATTTTAAATGATTTAATAACTTCATGAACATGAAGTTATGTTCCCGACATTTTTAAAATTAAATTATATATAATGACAATAATACGAAGCTTTTACTTCACAATAATATAGTATCTCGAGGTTCAATACCTTGCATATCATTTTTGTTGTTTGATGTTAATGAATAAAGTGATGATTCAGTAACTTCAAGTTGAGCACAATTTTGTTCAGATGTAGATGGTATGGCTAGTTCAAGATTTTGGCTTCCCGTAGCCTGTTGTGAAGAAGCTGAAAAATATGAAACAATTAGTAAATCCTCCATATCACAGTGCCTAATCTAAGACATCAATCAATATAATATTCCAGTTTTGGGTGTTTATCTATGTATGTAAGTTTAATGTAGGTTTCCTATGAATTTGCTTCATGGTTACCACCCATGTGCCATTGCTTAGTGTGGAGTCCCCAATCAATAATTAAAATTAAAAATTAATTAAAAAAATATTTAAACATACACACATTGGGGTACCTATATAGGTATACAATATTGTACCTTCCTATTGCTTAAACATAATAGACAAGGTGGAAATTGATCTCAACTGGAGGTACCCTCCTAAAATATTGGACATAGAAGATTACACTCAAAAGGAACATTCCCTTACTTTTGGAAACTAACATTCAAACATTTCTGAAAGTAGGTAAATACAAATGAACTTGTAAATACAACAAAATCAATCAGCTAAAATCTGAAAAATATTGTCTTTTTGAAAGTAAATTAAATTATATAACCATGAAATTTAAACTTCAATAACAAATTAATGAAAAATATGAATTAAAATTAAGGGGATATTTCATTTGACTGAAATCTTCATGTCCAGAACTTTGGGTAAATCCCCTCCAGATGAGGTCACAAAGTTCCAACCCTGCATAAATAGGGTACATACCTATAAAAATGAAATAAGCACACTCATGACACCAACTGGAATCTACTAGTGGAACCATGGGACCAATAGGTACACAAATCTAGTCTTATACTATTCATATAACGTTGGTTATTACATAATTTCAGTATTCAATTCAATTAGATGTCACTGTGCAATAAAAATAATATTAAATAATAATTCAAAATAATGGTAGGAATAATATTTACCAATAACCATAAGAGTCGGAACTGCATTAGCAGTTAGACGATTGCTCCTTGAAATATAACATTGTTCAAAATGTTTGTTGCAAATTTTTACTTGGTTATAAATATAAGTGTGGCCTTTTTCTTGAACGGATTTATCCAGAACATTCTTACATTTTTCAAATTTTTCCAAATGAGGAAATATTGGTTTGGGAAATCGATGTAGAGGACCTGGAAGTTGAATTTTTAGGCATTAATTAAAGTATAAAATAGTGATTAATATGTTGTATTTTTGTGAATTTTGTGATAAATAATAAACCTCTTTAGAGAGTATTTATTTGAGGTGGCTTGATAATACAATGACTTTAGTTTACCAACAAATAATTTTGTTTATAAAACTACCTAAGTACCTATTTAAATGCTACCCTTGTCATTTACACAACTCTATCAAAATACATATTTTTTTCAAAATGTTAAGTAACTCTTTTCTGTGCAGTTCATAGGAAAGTGATACATCAATAAGAGAGGCTATTATTCTGTAATAATAATCCAAGTTGCCTTTTAATTAGAAGTTTTTTTTTAAATTAGTGTTTTAAATAGAATATAACACATTGAGCAACATCCACGCTTGACAAAACTGACCATTCTACAATGAATGAAACTAAAATGAAAAAGTATTTTACTTAAAAACCATACATCTTCCATGCCTACCTAATAGTTTTATTTCATAAAAAAACTGCAAACTAAAAAACATGTTGCACTGTTGGTTTTGGGGAAATTGTGATTTTGAGAATGAAAAGGAAATACGAGCAAACCAAATATTTTAATCTTCGACAGACAAGTATTGCTTTTTTCATCATTGTGAAACCTGAGTAGCTCCGTAACAACACTTACCATCGTTAATACATCCAAAATAACACTTAAAGCGAGAAATTGGAGCCATATTAAGATATTTTAATACATAAAACTGTGGAGTCTCTGTCTCAGTTTGAAAAAAACAGTCAAATCACAATTAACTTACACTAAATAAAAAATACACTTAACTAATTGAGTCTATGTCTCTTACATAACACAAACAAAGTTAATCGGAGCTGAAGGATTTCAACTCAACGTTACAGTAAAACACGAGTTAGTTAATAAACGGTGTTTTTACAAGAAAAAACAAAAATTCGCATTTGATTGAACCGGGAAAACTGATTTTTTTTTTTAATAATTTCTCCTCAAGTTGAGGAAGGTAAGGCAATGCCATGCAGCCAAGTCTTTCGTTGATTTCCTCTTATCAGGATATTAATAAGGCCGAAGCCACTTCTTTTTTTTTTTTTACACTTAAAAGGCCTGAGCCAATTCTTCAAACTATCGCTTCTTTCCAGGCTTTTGGAAAGTAGCTATGGTTGAAGCAGGCATTGAAGATGATAGCTAACAAGGTAAGCACCTGCTGGGGCAGGTGCTTAAGTGCGTGCTTGGAAATGCCATTCACACCCGGAGCCTTTTTGGATTTTTGACTTCTAATGAGAAGCAAGATTTCATCATTAGAGACTGTGATGGGGTCGTCGGTGATGGGGAGATATTCTCTGCAGAGAACTTCGTCCTCCACCGCCTGGATGTGGGAGGGATGCGCGGGTTGCGTGCTGGGCGAACATTGTGCCGCTATGCTGTCGGCGAAGCAATCGGCTTTCTCTTCGACTCCGAAGGCAATAGTGCCGTCGAGACGAGTGAGAGGAGGAACGTGAGAGGCGGTGTCTACGCGTAAGGCTCGAACCATTCGATAATACGCTTGGTGGGAAGGGGAAATATTCTCCATGAGATCGTTAAACTGAGCGTCACGGAGTTCCGCGAGGCAAGACCTAACTTTACGTTGAAGCTGATTCGCAGCTGTTCTGTATGCTGGCGTGGGATATTTCTTGGCTCTCCGGAGACCGCGTTCTTGGCTTTAATGAGATTGCTTACGGCTAGGGGAAGCGCGTGTTTGCTTTGCTTATTAACCTTTTCGTTGTCGCTGATGGCTGAGTTAATAGCATCAGTTAGAGTGTTGACTAATGAATCTATTTTATCCGGGCTATCTAATTGGTCGGGCGAAATCGCGAGCGGAGAGTTCAGGGCCTCTAAGGCTGAAACTAACGTATTTTTAAAGCCTTTCTAGTTGGTAAAGGTCTTAGGAGATGTGACGTTATCGTTAGGCGATAGCTCCCTAGTACGAGGGAGACGGGGCGATGGTCGGAGCCTAGGTCATCGAGTGGTTCGATGGACCTGAGATCAAGATTGATTCGCTTGATAATTGCAAAGTCGAGGATATCAGGAGAGTAGGTCGGGTTGTTGGGATAGTGAGTGGGAGTGATGGGGGATATGTTGTATGTATGTATGAGTTTAAGTGTCCCGTTGCTTTTATCGAAATTATCGTTTTACGGCTTTGACTATTATGCGGTCACATGTTCAATAGCTACTTGAGCGAAAGATACCAATCAGTTAGATTACGACAAGAAAATGGATCTTATTTGACATCAGAACCCAAATCATTAACGCGGGGAGTTCCTCAGGGCTCTATATTAAGCCCTCTTCTTTTCATCATCTACACTGCCGATCTTTCTCAGGTTATCAGTCACTGCAAATATCAGTGTTACGCTGATGATATTCAACTTTATATTCCTGTACGTACGCCTAGTGTACTTACGGCGACAAATGCGCTAAACGAAGACTTGGATAGGATTGCTTCCTGGTCTATTAATAATTCTCTTTATCTTAATCCATCCAAGTCCAAGTTTATGGTACTAGGATCAAAAAAACAAATACAAAAAATCACGAGTTGTAAGCCCATGGTGAGGATTAAGGACGTTGCATTGGACTGTGTGGGTATCGCAAGAAACCTGGGTATCACATTCGATAGCCACTTGCGATTTGAGGAGCATGTTTTAGGTCTTGTCAGGAGCTGCTTCTATAGATTAAAAATTTTATATAAAATACGAAAATACCTCTCGGAAAAAGCACGTATAATGCTTTGTGAATCGCTAGTTCTATCGCGTCTCAATTATGGTGATATAGTTTATGGACCTCGACTACTGTATAAAACAAAGCGAATGGTTCAGCGCATTCAAAACGCATGCTGTCGTTTCTGTTTTACTGTACCCCCCCATACCCATGTCTCCCCTTTCATCAATAATGCCTCCATGTTAAATATGGAATCACGACGAAGACTGCACCTGGCATCACTTCTGTTTGATGTTTTTCATTTAAAGCGCCCAGAATATCTATTTAAAAAATTAAAATTCCCTAAATCCCACAACAGGTATGGGCCTGGCGTCCCGAGGGCGCTCCGTGCACCACTGGCATACCATGCTCACCGGACTGTGGCTTTTACAGGATGTTTTAGGCACCAAGCAACTAAATGCTGGAACGACATACCGCCGCCCATCAGAAATGCACCTTCTAAACGTATATTTAAAAAAAGTCTCAAAACATTTCTGATGGAATCTCAATTAATAGGCTGAAGCAATGTTGCTTGGTGAACTAACAACTTTTATATTATATTTTGTTGATTTATATTTTGTTAATGTATATATTGCTTATGAATTATCTATTATAAATATACTTATGTATGTATTGAATGAGCATTTTTATTGCTTTATCAATTTTCTTTTTTTTCTTTTCTTTTTGTGCTCAAACGTTCCCCGTGACTCCTGTTGAGTTTTGATTATTGTTTTGTTTGCATATGGTGGGAGGTTGAAATGAACGTACTCATTATTTGTTTATGAGTTTTTTGTTTTGTTTTGTTTGTTTTTACACGTCACGTACTATATGTTGACAAATATTTATACTTTGCTCAAGGTGGTGACTGAAAATCAGTGATTTGCATATCAATGCAAATAGTAACATACACTGAGGCACCACCTTTTTACATTTTGCACAGTTTTGTTAGTTTTTTTTTTTTTTACTGTTTTTATTGTTACCTATATATAAATATATTTTTTCTTCTTTTCTTGTAATTTTTATCATTATGTTGCTTTTTCTTATGTTGTGAACTTTTAAGTGGGTAGTATGTTAACAATGTTTTTGTACCAATTATTTGTATTGTGTGAAGTGTAAATAAATAAATGTGTATGTCTATGTCTATGTCTATATGACGTCTAAGTCAAATGAGTTAGTGATGTCGAGGAGAGCGATACCGCTGGTGTTGGTCGATAGGCACGTCCAGCCAGTATGTTTGGAGTACGTTCCTCCGGGAGGGCGTAGGTATGATAAGCGATTTGCTTTAATGAAAGTAACCTGGTGAACGCGCGAAAGTCGTCGATGGTTGCGACCTGGATTTTGATTGAATCGCCTGCGTTGGTTGCTTTAAGATAGTTGATTTTTTTGCTCTTTGCAAAGATTAGATACTACGGTCCATCGCGCTTTTTCGCGGAGAAAGACGGGTGGAGGGAGCTAAGGCTTCGGCGGGACGGGAGCGCAGCGCGTCGCTGGCTTCGATGGGACCGACGGAGACGCGGTTAGTTCGAGCGATTTCAATGGCGCGGGGGCTGGTGTTGGACACCGGGGAGGGCTCGGGTATTGAGGATACCGAGGCTTTCTTTGAGCGTTTTTTGGAGCGCTTGGCGACTTGCTGAAACGCGGGCTCAGGAGAGCCGGTTAAGGTGACGGCATCTGACGACGTATCGGATGCGGGTTCGCAGTCCACCTCGAGACGCGGGAGAGCTGTAGACCTGAGGGGTCTGGACGTTGGAGGCCTGAGGGGCCGGGGTTGAGGCCTGAGGGGCCGGGGACGCGATAGTTGCCTGTAAGGCCTGCGTTATTAAGTCATCTGATATGCTGGCGCCGGACGCAACGAGTGCCTGGGCGAACGACCTAGCAAAGTTTACCAAGCTTTGCTGGTCCATTGGAGGGCTTGGTACTACAATATATGATATATAAATATATAAAAATGTCTAGGTTCCCTAGCAAACCTAGCACCTAAACCTCCCTACCCGCGGTAGGGGGGCTGGGGACGACGCGAAGTGGTGCCCCTAGTTCGGACAGCACTGTACCGTCACCCTGGGAAAGGCCCAAGTGCAGTGGGATCGGTTCAGCCGGTTTCTCCTTGGCCTGAAGGGCCTTGGAAGCGCACCGGGGCAACGCTATCAGGCTTAGTTGTCACCGTTAAGTATCCACCTGATCAAACGCGAGTCTACTACGGAGTGTGTTGTCAATAAATTGCCAACAAAAACCGGCCGTAGACCTGACGAAGTTGGGTTGCACTAAAAGTGCGGGATTGACTACGTTACGATCGGCCGGAGCCGGCCGCAGAGCGAGTCTCTGACTACGTAACAGGCGGCAAGCGTCAAGTACGCAGCCAGAAGAACAGCCCGAGCCTTGCGAACCACTATCGAATTTAATCGACCGTAGTAAGCTCAACTCTGCTCTGCTCAGCTCTGTTGTTGCTGCGAGACCGACTTAGTTGCAGTAGATCGAAACCGGCCGCAGCGTAAGCCCTACAGAGGCTATCTCAATTCGTCGAGGACGAAGCGAGATTTGTACGAATCCGGCGTATGAGTATTGCTACGAGTTGTCGTCGTGTTCTTCCTCGGGTCGGGTTCCCCTCCACGGAGAAGGCAGGAGGATCTAAAAAATGCTCCTACCCCGCGCGCGATCGAGTTTATGTCGGACTCACTCCGAGCCTACCAGAGCCACTTCCCACCAAAAAACCCCCTGAATGACTCTGGCAATCTTTTGCCTCATAGCCTTCATCAGCCTTCATCGTATTAATTTGGTTTCTAAGTGATCGGACGAGCCGATTAATGAGTACAATAAACAATTACTATATACTGAAGACATGAAACTACAAGTGAGGGGATTACCAAGACCAGAAACGGTGGAGTTATAATAAGCACAGAGAGTAAAGAGGATATAGAAAAGCTTAAGCAATCGGCGCAACTAACATCTTCTGGTTTTACCGTTGATGAACCCAACAAGCGCAGGCCTAGAATTGTAGTCATCGGAGTACCGTCGGCCTTGAAAGAGTCTGAAGTTTTTAGCTGCATTTACCACCAAAACTTGGCTAAAAAATCTGAGAGCATGACAATTGAAACTTTTTTTAAATCAATCAAGTTAAGTCATAGGTCAGGGAAAAAGAACACCGAGACCTGTAATTACGTTATAGAAGTTTCAGCCAATATTCGTAAAGCC
The DNA here is from genome assembly GCA_923062675.1 of Marasmarcha lunaedactyla. Taxonomy (NCBI): domain Eukaryota; kingdom Metazoa; phylum Arthropoda; class Insecta; order Lepidoptera; family Pterophoridae; genus Marasmarcha; species Marasmarcha lunaedactyla. The sequence continues at coordinate 16,125,028 of OV281364.1, read as the reverse complement.
CTGATATGTAAAGACCGATTGTTTGTAATCAGCCCAGTGCGAGACTATACCCTAGTAACACGTTGTTTTAAATGTCAGCAGTATGGACATGCAGCTAAGTTTTGTCGTGAAGAAAAAGACACTTGCGGTCATTGCGGAGAAAAAGGTCACACAATGAAGGAGTGTAAAAACGAGGAGATCCACCAAAATGCGCTACATGTCTGCATTTTAAAAAGCCGTCTAACCACAAAACGGGCGATGGAGACTGCGAAAAATATTGCAGAAAAAAGGTACATAAATTTAATTGACTATGAGGGCGCCTAAGAGCGCCATCTGTAAATAGTTATCTAGATCTTTTATTGGTTAATAGAAATAATGGCTGAAAACTTAAATAATGACTTAGATAATTTCTCTGTATCTGAGTCAAAACTGTGTGAGGTTGAAAGTTGTGGTCAGTAAATTTCCCCTTACAATAACCGATTTACAATAATTACACAAAATATCCGCAGTATTGTTAAGAATTTTGATAATTTCAGTACATAGGCTTAATGTCAGCAACGATATAATTATTCTGACCGAGTGCTGGTTAGCTAAGAATTGTCATTTACCATCCATGCCAGGGTACGTTTTGTACAGTAGCAAGAAAAATTACAACCAAAACGACGGGATAGTACTTTACGCCAGAAATGATCTAAACATATCAGTCGAGGAACCAAACATGTTAGAATGCAATCGCTTACTTATCAAAGTAGGTTCAGACACCGCAACTCTAGCCATATACAGATCTCCTTCATTTTAAAATATTAGTAATTTTATTCATTCTTTGCAAAAACGTACTTCAAAATTTAAAATCATTTAAAAATATAATTTTAATAGGCGACATGAACATCAATATCATACCAGAGAATTTGGATTCCTGTGGACAGGAATATCTTAACCTATGCTCATTTCATGGACTACTTCCCGCCCATTCTTTAGCTACACATCACAGTGGCTCTTGTTTAGATCATATTATGCTTAAAACTACTTTTCCGTCACTGACCTTTGTAACTAACTCGACAATTACTGATCACAAGGCCGCCTTACTAACCTTAATTCGTAAAATGCCTAAACTAACAAATCGCTCACAAAAATAGTTCTAAAATTAATTTACATAACCTTGAAGCGGATTTAAGCAAAATCGACTTTACTAATGTTTACAATTTCTGATGACGCGAATTATTGTATGACATACTTTATATCACAGGTACAAAAAGCCATATTGCAAAATACTACGTACTCTCGTCTTAGTAAAAAATTTACCAACATTAAACCTTGGATCACCCCGGGGCTTATTCGCTGCATGAGACATAGGGATAAGTTACATATGAAGGCCAAAGCTCAGCCTGATAACTTAATATTACAAATATCGTACAAAAGATACCGAAATTTTTGTAACGCTCTTCTTAAGAAAGCAAAAAATACTTACGATAAAATATGTATTAGAAAAGGCGGGAACAAACATTAAAAGGGTTTGGAAGTTTATTAAAAATGTTACGTTTTTGTCGAAGCAGCATAAATCCGCGTCAGAGTTATTGCGCGGTGGATAATCTGAATCGCATTTTGAATCTGCTCACCTAGTAAATAACTTTTTTACTAACTTTGGGAAATCATTGGCTGAAAAAATGCTTCATAAATCGCATTCGCCGTCCTTCACGTCCCACAATCAATTATCTATGCTCCTTTTTAAATTCATTTGTTTTATTAGATATTGACGAAACTGAGGTATCTAGAATTATCACAGGCCTGAAGGACGATTCAGCAGTGGGATGGGATAATATTTCTAACAAAATATTAAAACTCTTTCATCACATCCTTTGCACCCCACTAACCTATATCTTTCAAAAGTGCCTAAAAGACGGCATTTTTCCAAAATGTCTAAAGAAAGCTGTCATTATTCCAATTCACAAAAATGGCAAGAAAGATCAAACTACTAAATATAGGCTAATTTCACTATTAACAGGCATTACAAAGGTTTTAGAAAAAATTATAAATAACAGACTTGTTCAATACTTGGAGAAACAGTCCATCCTGTCAAATACACAATTCGGTTTTAGGCACAAGCTGTCAACTGCCGACGCGGTGTTTGATCTTACTAACCACATAGTCCAGGAACTTGACAAAGGTAATCGGACTATGGGAATTTTCTTAGACCTCTCCAAAGCTTTTGATACAGTTTCTATTCCTATCCTATTAAATAAGCTATTTAATAATTTAAGTATAAGGGGAACCCAACACAAACTTTTTGCAGATTACCTACACGATCGTTCGCCATGTGTAAAAATAGGAAATATCTTAAGTTCTGATCTAGTAAATACTGAATATGGAATTCCTCAAGGAAGTGTTTTGGGTCCCACACTATTCTTAATATACATTAACGAACTTTGTAACCTATAAATAAACGGTGGTAAAATCATATCTTTTACTGATGACACCGCTCTTTTGTTCTCTGCAAACTCAGATACAGAATTATATGAGCTTGCTCAACGAGGCTTCAATGTAGTAAACAAGTGGCTACAGCAACATTTACTTACTCTAAATTCAGATAAAACTTATTTCATCCAGTTTTCTATGCGAAAATCAATTTCAGAAAACCCTAACCTATACGCGCACTATTGTATTGATCAAATCAATCATTCGTGTTCATGTCCTCACATTACTGCTACTAAAACAATAAAGTACCTAGGTGTCATTATAGAAGAAACTCTGTCTTTTAGACTACACATAGATGCGGTTAGCAACAGAATACGCAAGTTAATATTTGTTTTTAAAAAATTGCGCAGCATAGGGCACTCTAAACTTATGAGGCAGGTATACTTTGCATTGTGTCAGTCGATACTAAATTACTGTATTACGTCATGGGGCGGAGCAGCTAAAACTCTTCTCCTTAACGATGAAAGAGCCCAAAAAACAATTTTGAAAGTTTCCCATTTCCGACCTTTCCTTTACTCCACTGAACTTCTCTATAAAGAGTGTAAAGTACTGACAGTCAGGCAGTTATTTCTACTGAGCACAACTTTAAAACTCCATAGCCCCCTAACTATAGCACACAAACAGCTAACAAAAGACGGCTTGAAATTGTTTGTCCACAAAGCACAAAAACGGCATTTTCTTCCAGATTTTACATTTTCCTAGGACCACTTCTATATAAAAGATTAAATACCAATCTTGGCATATATCCTCTGACCTACAACAACACTAAACTAATAATCCGAGCATCACTTTTGAGTATGTCCTACGAAGATACAGAAAAGTTATTAATAGTATTAAAATAAGATAATTAATGTCTCCAAATGTTAATTATTTTTTGTTGTATATTTATTTTATTTTTTCGTGTCGTATTAGTATTATTATTATTTTCTAATGTTTATAATGTGACGAGAATCATGAAACACATTTTATGTAGTATTTACTTTGCACATTTAATTGTTAATGTACTTACTAGATTTAGAATTAATATTTATTTACTTAATTTAATAATTTGTACCTAAAAAACAGGTAATTCATAATTACTTAGTTTAGGTATTTACCTAGTTATTGTTACCCTAGATAAACCGATAGTATGACTTATCATAATTATAGTAACTATTGTAAATTTTTAGACACCTATTATAATTGACATTTATGTAGTTTATCGTAGTAATAAATTTGTAAGATCTTATTGTGTATTCCTAGATGAAAGTTTTCCAGGAATAAATTTTATTCTTATTCTTATTCTTATCTGAAGCGACGGCCAATTGGAGAAAAAGGCCGCGCAAGTGAGTCCCTGAAGGGGTCACCCGCAGGAAATTACACAGCACTGAAGGTGCTCAAAGCACTGGAGGCGAATTCATAGCACTGAAGGTGCTCAAAATTGCGAAGAGAAATTAAATTAATACGAATTAAAATTTGAATTTGAGTGCTTTGAGGTGCTGTTGCACTGTAGGTGGTTCAAGATCTCTGTGCAGGTCCGCGTTACGCACGTACCAAGGTGCGTTTATGGCCCTGCGGCAGAAGAGATTTTGAGCCTCCTGCAGTTTGTGCAGGAGAGAGGGTTGGGCGTGGGCAAAGATTGGCGAGGCATAAGTCATGACGGGTCTAACGCAGGTCTTATAAGCGTTCGTTTGTCACGAAAGGACATTTCACTATGTCTACCAAACATACTATTTAGGCGGCCTAAGTAGAGTCGGGCGAGTTTAGTTACTCTATCGACGTGTGGCTTGAACGAAAGCGTCTGGTCTAGGGTGACGCCTAAGTATTTAGCACTGTGCTTCCAGAGGATGAGAATAGGATAGAGCAACATTCGAAGGTGGAGATTGTCGGCGATGCGACGGCGTTTGAAGTCGAAGTAAACCGCAGAACTCTTGTCTGGGTTCACATCGATACGCCATTTTGGAAATCATACACCGAGGGCGTTATCGGCTTTTGGAGTCTGGTGATGAGGTGCGGGACACAGCGGCCTTTGGTGTAAAGGGCGGTGTTGTTGGCAAAGAGGGCGTGTTCAACGCCTTTCGGCGGGATGGGAATGTCATTATTGTACACGGTGTACAACAGAGGGGCGAGGACTGAGCCTTGAGGGACTCTAGCCTTTACGGGACGAGGCGCGGAAAGCATGAAACGAAACGTATGATCTTTGAGAAACGACGCGATTATCCTGACTAGGCGATCCGGTAAGCCTATTTTATAGAGTTTATAAACGAGGCCTCTGTGCCAGACTTTATCGAAAGCCTTGGGCGACATCAAAGAAGACTACGACCGCTTTATGACGCCGCGGATAGAAACCGTCGAGTATGTACTCAACGATACGATGTACTTGCTGAGGGCAAGAGTGCTTAGCGCGAAAGCCGAACCGATGGGGAATAATAAGGGGATCGCCATCCGTTGGAAACAGATGGTTCCGCATTCGAGAGAGTACGACTCTCTGGAGAAATTTAGCCATGGCCTTGAGGAGGCTGATGGCCCTCCCCCCAAGTATCCAAACGACGAACACCCGGCACAAACGGTTCAAACGGCATCCAGTCACGAGTTAACGCGGGATCCAGCCCTCGCCCTCATTAACCATATTAGTGAGCGACCCGTGCCCAAGTGGAAGCGTGGGTTTGCCTTGCTTAGCAACCCTTTCGTTATCACTGATGGCTGAGTTGATAGCTGCAGTGAGGGAATCGACTAACGAGTCTATTTTGTCCAGGCTATTTAGAGAGTCAGGCGAGATCGCGAGTGGAGAGTTCGGGGCCTCTAAGGCTGAAACTAACGTATTTTTAAAGCCTTTCCAGTGGGTAAAGCTCTTAGGAGACGTAACGTTGTCGTTAGGTGGTCCTAGTACGGAGACAGCGCGGTGATCAGAGCCTGGGTCATCGAGCGGTTCTATAGATCTGAGATCGAGTTTGATATGCTTTACTATCGCAAAATCGAGGATGTCAGGAGAGTGGTTCGGTTTGTCGGAATAATGAGTGGGAGTGACTGGAGAAATGATGTCTAAGTCGAGTGACTCAGTGATGTTAAGGAGCGCGACACCGCTGGTGTTGGTCGATAGGCACGTCCAGTCAGTGTGCTTGGAGTTGAAATCCCCGAACATAATGACTGAATGGCCGAAGGCCTCAAAGTCGCTACGGATAGGTCTGGTGCCACTAGGCATGTAGATTGAAGCTATGATGACGGTGGATGACCCGCCACACAGTGGCCTCCATGTTGAGGAGAGGAGGGTAGGGAGAGGAAATCAATGGAAACCTCTTTTATAATAAACTAAGAAGCGAGTGATGCTCGGCTAACGCGAGGAGACGCTCTTGAGAAGAGCGAGCGGATCGCAGTTTCCGTGCGAGTATGGCGATTAATGTGGCGATGCCTAATGTCGACGTTTTGAATAACGTCGAACACCGTCTTTATGTCCTCAGCCAACGACGACTGAGATGAAGACGACGGAAAGGGGCGCTGGCCTACGGGAGCTGGAATAGGACGGAACGGTGGAGTGGCCGGACGCTGTCTCCAGTTTTCAACTGGAGACGGCGTCTTAGCGGGCAACCCCTGTAGTTAGCTGTGTGGCTAGTTAGCAAAGCTGGCTGCACAGCACACATGCAGGGGGGGAAGTAGAATCGGGAGTGCCATTGCTCTTCGTGATGTGCGGGTCCAAGCACTTGACGCAGCTGAGCAATTAGCCACTGCGTGGCCGTAAAGCTGGCAATGGTGACAATGCCCTGGGTGACCGCGACGGTTAGGAGGCTCGACGGAGATATTCGAGACGCCGCAGACTGTGCGAGCCTCTATGAAGATCTCCTTGGATTTGGGACTATTCCAATGGATGAATAGCGTGAGCGGGAAACGTCTGCCGTGGTTAGAGTGCATTTTATGCATGGCTTCAGCCAGGAAGCTCTGGGACTTAAGGTCTTCGAGAATGTCGTCGTTCGCGAGCTCGAACGGGACGCCCCGTAAGACTGCGCGGATCTTACGCTCCTCCGGGAGGGCGTAGGTGTGATACGCGATTTGTTTAATGGACAAAAGTCTAGTAAAAGTCCGGAAGTCGTCGTTGGTCGCGACCTGAATTTTTAAAGTTTCGCCTGCGTTAGACGCCTTGACGTAGTTGATTTTGTGCTCTTTGCACATGTTAGAAACCGCGGTCCATCGCGCCTTTTCACAGAGGATTACGGGGGGAAGGAGCCGAGCCTTCGCCGGGACCGGAGTGCAGCGCGTTGCTGGCTTTGACGGAACCGACGGGAACGCAGTCACTTGGAGTGATATTAACGGCGCGGGGGCGGGTGTTGAAGACACCGGGGAGAGCCGGTTAAAGTGGTGGCGACCGACGAAGCTTCGGACGCGGAGTCTGAATCACTCCCGGGAGCGGTACGTTTCCTACGTGATGTGCGCGAGGACGTGTCCGACACACAGTCCATGTCGGAGGGCACGGGAGACACGGGAGCGCTAAAGACTTGAGGGGTCTGGGTGTTGGTGGCCTGAGGGGCCAGGGTTGGGGCCTGAGGGGCCGGGGACGCGATCGTTGCCTGTAAGGCCTGTGTTATCATGTCATTATTAATAGGGACACCGAGGGCGCCGGCGAGTGCCTCGGCGAAGGTCTTCGCAAAGTTTATCAGGCTTACCGAATCCATGGGCGGGCTTGGTAAGAAAATATAAATATATAAATAAATAAATAATGCCTAGAATTCCTAGCAACCCTAACGGCTAACCTCCCTACCAGCGGTAGGGGGGCTGGTGAAAATAACTTTTTTTTTTTTATTGAAAAAGGATTATCGATAACGTTTGTCTTCTATCTCACCTGATGGAAAGTGACGATGAAGACGAAGGTGTTACACGTCTATCCACGAGATACCTATTCACTCGACGCTTGAAAGAACTAGGACTATAGTTTTCTGGAAAAACAGACGCAGGCAGTTCATTCCACACCTTGGCGACCCGCACCAAAAAGGAACTATCGAAGCGTTTGGTTCGACTTCTTGGGATATCTACCATGAAGGGATGGAAGGTCTGTCTGCGTCTAGTAGTCCAATGCAAGAAAGGTGTGGGTTCAACCTGATTAAAAAGAGTATTCGTGCACTCTCCAAAATGTTATTCTGTAGAAGACTGGAAACTTTCCGACCAATTTCGAGGCTTTGCAGTTTTTTGGTGGTGAGGTCAAAGTTGTTAATAATTTTTCGGGCTCTTCGGTCAACTGCGTCCATCGCTTCTAGTTGGTATTTTGCAGAACCATCCCAAAGGTGGCTACAGTACTCCATACAAGATCGAACTTGAGCTGTATACAAATTAAGTAGCTGTTCAGGGCTGAAGTACCGAAGGCCACTACCTAGAATCCTAAAAAGGGCACGCAAGTAAAGCGTTGACCGCGTTACGGTCAACCTTACCGACAATAACGGCAAATGTACATGGAAAGACACAAATATGATAAAGATAAATATGAAAATAGAAGAGTAAATAAATAAAAGAGTAGAAAAGGAACAATATATTAAATAAAAGGACTGGATTGGACGTGTCGAATTTGTTTATTTTCGTAAATAGCACAATTTTGAGTTATTAAGTTTCATTTTTAGTTCAAAACATAGCTTTCCGTATTTGTTATCAAATATAGGTCGCAAATCGGGGTAAAGGTCGAGAATCCTAGCTCTGACAGTATCTCATGGTAGCAAGATCCTGTCATGAGATGATAAATTATTGAAACGTCTTCTTAGATAGTTCTAAATTTCTCCAACAGTTGAGGCCTCTTAGCACTATAATGTGGCTAGGCATTAAGTTAAATTAAAGCGTCACGGCAAGGCAAGATATTAAGTTTTTTTAATTATAATACCTCACACACACAGGTTGCTATTTAACTCTCCTCGGAAAAGTCTGGTAAAAGGCTTCATTTTATGAGTGGGATCTGTGGGCTAGTGACGGATTTTCTGAGTTTCAAACATAGTTTATAAGTTTCACGATAGGTGCCGCTAAAAAAAGTTGGGTCTTTTTTTTAGTTTACTTATATCATTTAAAATATGGAAGAATTAGATATAAAGCCTGGTCCGTCGTAACTATTTATTTTTACGTTTATTTAATTGGTAGAGCTTTACAAAGGCTTTTGTAGTATTTTAGAAACATTCGTCTTATAGGTTTGGTCTTAAAGCCTCACTTTATAGGTATTATACTTTTTAATCGGACCTGCTTTTGTTGGCGCCATCTATCGAGGTCACTGGAACAATTTTATTTTATTTAATTTGATTGAGGAAAACCCCTCATTGTGTAACTTCAAAATAACAAACCTATAGCGATCCCTTTAAATTGGACATTTGAAGCATATTCACGAACTTTAGACTGTGTTCCTGCTATGTTCATTCACAAGTAAGGCAACCGAGACATATAATATAATTAGAATTGTGAAAAATCACAAATGAACGAGTTTACCAATTTCTACTATCTTTCAGCAGTTACAAGGTCACTTATCAATATTTTTATATAAAGTATAAGAAGAACACAGGCATTGATATATTTTGTGGGCAAGAAACCTTTATTGGCACATATATAAGTTCCGCACGTCAGAATCATTGTCTATTTAAATGTGTTCATCTTAAATAATTTAATTTTCATTATGTTACTTCTCGCATAGTAATAGGTATTTTGCAGTCATTCCAATGACTTTTCGAGGACGATAGTATTATGCAACAACTAATATTAACCAAATTAATTTTTGATTTTAACGACAGAAGTATAGAATTAAAATTAACGGAGAAAGAGCTTTACAAACAAACCGCGAAAGACTGGGCTACTAATTCCTTCACCTTCCTTCTAGTATCACAGACAAGGAAAATATTACGTATGCTATGCTTTCTTTAATTATTATGTCAGTCAATGTCAAGACTGTCAATCAATAGATTATGGTTGTTGGTGATCTGCGTTTGTTTCGTTCAATCATTCGAAATTTCTCGAATATTTTCAAATTCATCCGTTGATGTCCGGTCGGTCAGTAGACGCAGAACAACGGATTATTCAATGTTACCGACTTAGATGTTTTACTCTAAAGTTTTAGTGAAAAACAGATTTAAAGAGACAAAGGGATAATTTTTCTGGGGTATATTTAAGTATTATGTTGTAGCAGATTTACGGATTGCCAAGGTATAGGCTGTTGATTTCTGCCACTCTTGCCGGTAGGTATCTAAAATATTATTTAGCAATCGGAATGGTAATTTTAAATATTTCTGAGTTTATCAAAGTAATTATTTACTATAAACTGAGTGGGAACAAGGTTTTCACGAAATGCTATTCACAAAATAATGTACATATTCGGCAGGTAATTAAATGGGTCGTTGTGAGATAAAAATTAAGATAAAATTATAGGACACGAAATTATTTCTCACATGTTCTTGTTGGTAAGATCATGAGATCATAGAAATTATTTTCACGCTTTGTTTATTAAAACAGTGTTTACCAGCTTCGAACCTTTATACAACGAGTATTATCTAACCAGAATCTATCAACCTTATAATTTGTTGCTGTAATAGGTACATAGTGCCTTACAAAAAGTTACGTCCAAATAAACATTAGATATAGATAGATATAATATATTAAGAAGAATATATTTATTTGCATATTTATTTAAAACAGGCAAAGTTTTAAAATGAATGAATAAAATAATACCTAAACACATTTTAAATATTCTAACATAACAAGATGACACTTTTAAACACAGAAAAATATTCATTTAATATATTACATCTATGTATTATTTAACAAAATTTTTAAGGCAATAGTAGGGTAAAACTGAAATACTAAACAATTAATTTTAATTTTCATTGCTATGCGCTTGGTAGAAAAGATATAATATCTTTATACCTACATCCCTTCTTATAATTGGTTTTAAACTATTTCATTGCTAAGAATTCTTATTTGAGCTAAGTCAGTCTACAGATAGCTATTTCGTTAAAATAAACTTTTGATCAAGGTTTTGTGCTGAAAACGCGCTTATTTTGGTAAGTAATGAATTTTTTTTATTTAGTATGCCTTCTGCCTATTTATTTTTTGGCGTATAAATGATGTGTATCTTTTTTACATCGTAAAGTACACTATACATATTGATAACTTCAATGTATCGGATAAATTGCAATAAATGAATTTTTCAAGTTCATAATTTATTTAAATGTTTCATCACAAAACATTAATTTAATTTCTTAGATTCATTCAATTTGCAGAATGTTTGCTGTGAATTTGTTCAATGTATAATTAAATTGATGGGATAAAATCATCAGCTTTGGTATTTTACAGGCCTATCAAGATACCGTTACCAGAAAACTATTTTACCAAAATATTTTTCATTTGATAAATACAGTTAACAAAAAAAGATCAAACTTTACAAATCAAGAATTTTATATGCTTTTATTTGCAAAAGCAGAAGAATTTTTATTATATTTAGAGATATCACAACCGATTCTATAGATTTTAGGGGATAAATAATTTCACGGCAGGTGACACTGACTGGCATACACTATACTGAATGTAATGTAATGGTTTGAACGAGTAAGTTAGTGGTGCGGGGGGAAGGGAATCCCTGCGGTTTGCAATTAATCAATTTGCTTTTTCTTTGTTTCGAACGATGACTGCAGGTGGTCGCGTACGCCGCGTCGCAGGTTACTGGCCGTTTCTTTGCTTCTGCTGTAAGAAAGAGGTACCTACTGCAAAACTGTTAAGGTAAATATAATTGATTATTATTATTATCAAAGAAAAACATACTATCGTAATCCTTAGACAAATATGCATGCAGTCATAATGCGTGTGCTCATTTTTTAACTGCTTTTTGTGCTAATCAAAATACGGCGGTAAGTACCTGTATTCTTTTGGTGTAGTCTAATATGTGGACAAGCTTTCATTTTGAAAACCATGGTAGGGACCAACTGTTTCCATATCTTGCCTAATCTGTATTTTGTTGAGGCGGCGTCGCTAACGCTTATTTAAAAAATTAAGGCCATTGTGTTTCTTCTTCATACTTTTACAATTAATTACAGCAAAATAAGTATATTTTAAGCCGGCTCTACACTTGCGTGTGAAGTCGCGTCGTGAATTCACGCCGTGAATATACGCCGCGATCCACGCGTGAATTGTCCCTCCACACTCGCATTCTTTCCCTATAGCTTCACAGTCTTGTTCGCGATATCTGTACGCTACTGCGGAAACGTGTAAACGGAAAGTGTAGATGCGTTCATGTCGCGTTCTCGTCCACGCGTCGCAAACCCTTTGTCGCGGAACAAAAAACCGACACTGATCGGGGAACGCCGCAAAGCGCGAATGCGAAGCGTGAACAACATCTACACTCGTGTTTCTCTATAATCATCTACAACAAACCGAGTCTTGTTCCAGTCTATTAAAAAATGTCATTGATCTGCGAAGAAGATTACTTTCAGTTACCGAGTCTTGTATTTTGACTAACCCTTTTTTCAGTTGAGAAAGAGCAACCAGCCTTGGACTCATCTCGATGCAGCCTCATAAGAGCGCCCCCTACGCCCAGAACGACCAGAAGAAGTAACGATTAACATGCTGGAGATCAAGTTTATGTTGGGAAATACCAATTATTCAAATAGAGGGTGTGGGTGGAGTAAGTCTGTGAGTATCGTTAATGTATTTGTTTGGTGTATTATGTATTTGTACAATAATCGGATAACGATAGGTTAGTGATACGTTAGAGGGCGGAGATATTGTGTGCTTTTTAGGTTATGCCTTAACTATGTACCTATCTTCATTATATTTATGCTTGATAACTAAAATGTATTATAATGATAATTCTGGCGATTCGCCGGGTGTTCCGCACCGCACTCTTCGCTCTCTCAGTTCGCGCGTTAAATAACTACATACAAACCCAACCCACATTATGTTACTATTTTCAAGATAAGTTTTCCAAAAAACTTCATTTTTTCATAAATTTCGGCTGCTACCACTGCTTTAACCCAACCAATGGTCTGTATAAGATATAAAAGTTAATGTCAACAAAATGTGACAGATGTCAGGTTTATACATATTATAGTTTTCTTGCATAATGAAATTACATAACAAAATTAGACAAAAATGAGTTAATGACAATTTTTCTGTCAAAACATAAATTGAAAATGCAATTTATAACATAGTGCTATTTCTCACGCTGGGAATTGCTTGTAGTGTATACCCTTATCCTTCTGCTAAATACCATTTAGCCCACTTTTCCGGCAGCACTCTGCTTAACTCGTTTAGGTGCACTTTTATTTGCTTTACGATTTGGATGAAATTTTTACAGGTTTACTTTGACGGGGTGGTATTGTCATATAAAAAAAATAAAACGAAAAAATCCATTCGCAGGCTTTTGAGGAATATGGTGGTTGATATTTTTACCACCGCCACGGTTAACAGATTCATATGTATGAGATCGAGTTATTTATTATAATATATGAAATTGTAAATAATTACAAATATCTTAAAGATTATTCAGTTTGCATTCAATGAGTACAGACGTGTTGATTTTATTTTCGTATAATCATTACTTGACTAAAAATTGTGACCTAGATTACTAATCAAGCATATAGTGATTTATGCAATATAAATTGAAAAGTGTTTGTTAATAAGAAATGATCTAGTAAAAGGTAAATGAATGAATAGCTAAAAGTACCAAATAAAAGAAAAAATGGAAGGCAGTCCCTTCAATAGGAGTACTATAACTAATCGTAGTCCTCCACCGACGCCTGCTCCTCGACCCCCAGCGCTCTGTGAAGATGAAATTATTACCACTCCAGAAATCCAGGGTTGGATGACTACAATAGAACAGTGCCTGAATGAGGTATGCTCCATCGCAGCAGAAGGAAAACTTAACTCAGACCAAAAACTGAGAATCAACAATCTTTGCCGCAAAGTAGGTCATGGAACCTCACAAATGGCAGTCCAATACCAGTCCCTGAAACTTAAAGCCGTCCAAGCCCACTCAACAATACAAACCCTTAAAGAAAATCGTGACCTTTCTCAGCGACTTCATGACCTCAAACAGCAGATTGAGGAATCCTCAAAACCCACCTCATCAACCTTCTCTTTCGCCGAAATTGTCAAAAAAGGAACCAACACCTTCATACAGCCAAATAACCTGAGTTCCATTGCTATATATCCAAATGACAAGCAGAAGTCAAGTGACGACACAAAGTCACTTGTTCAAAAAATTATTTGCCCAGAGGATATGAAGCTGCAGATCAGAAGTCTACGTAAGACTAGGAACGGAGGTGTGATAATCAGCACTGAGTCCAAGGAAGACATAGAGAAGTTAAAACAGTCGAGACAACTCAAGACATCTGGCCTAACAGTCGACGAGCCTTATAAGCGCAGACCTAGAATAGTAGTGGTTGGAGTGCCCACATCGATGAAAGAAAAGGAAGTATTTACATGTATTTTCCATCAAAACCTGGAGGATAAACTAGAAGGTACGACACTTGAACAGTTCCTGTCCGAGATTAAACTGAGCCACAAATCAGGTAAGAAAGACATGGAGACCTGTAACTATGTCCTGGAAGTACCTGCTTTAATTCGCAAAGCCTTAATAGTTAACCAAAGAATATTTGTGAATTGGTCTTCTTGCCCTGTAAAAGATTACACTTTAGTAACAAGATGTTTCAAGTGCCAGCAGTACGGCCACGCAGCCAAGTCATGCCGGGAGACTTCGCACACCTGTGGCCATTGTGGTGACCAAGGTCACAGCATGGACGTGTGCAAGGCTAAGTTAGAAGCCCCTAAATGTGCTACCTGCCTGCGCTTCAAAAAGCCATGTAACCATGCCACTGGCGCTAGTGACTGTCCAGCAAAAATAATGGCCGAAAAACGATATATTAATTCTATAGATTATGGAGGCGCCTAAGAGCGCTACACGTTATTATTTTTGTCTGCTTTTTATTCTTGTATATTTATAATGACTGATATATTAATTAACGATATAGACAACTTCTCATTATCTGAGTCGAAAGCTTGTGAAGCAGAGAGTTGCAAACAATATCTTTCTGCTTTTAATAATCCACTAATCATACTAACACAAAATATTCGTAGTATATATAAAAATTATGATAGTTTTTGTACTTTACAACAAAGATTAGATTTAAACCTAGATATAATTATTTTAACTGAATGCTGGTTAAATAAACAGCATAACTTGCCTCAAATGCCAGGATATAATTTGCATAGTAGCGAATTCAACTACAATCAAAATGACGGGTTGGCAGTTTATGTAAAAAGTTATCAAAATATCTCGGTAGTAGAGCCGAATATACAAGACTGTAATCGATTACTTATTACAATTGGATTGGAATTTGCAATATTAGCTATATACAGACCACCTTGTTTTAAAAATTTGAGTAATTTCACCTCCTCACTTAACAATACATTGCAAAACTTAACTCATTACAAAAATGTTATCTTAATCGGGGATATAAACATTAACATTGTACCAGAAAATATTAACGATACTGCTCATGAATATTTAAACTTGTGTTCATTTCATGGTTTGAATGCCGCACACAATTTACCTACGCATCAAAGCGGGTCCTGTTTAGATCATATCATGACTAAGACGAACTTAGAAGCCCTAGCACTAGTTGTTAACTCGAGTATAACCGATCACAAAGCCGCAATAATTTCTTTAAATCGCAATTTACCTAACCGTTCCAAAACACGAGAATTTACAAAATTAAATATTAATAAACTTGACGAAGATTTACATAACATAAATTTTGACCCAGTTTACAATTATGCCGCTGACGTAGATATATGTATGTTATACGTAATAAATAGTGTCCAACATGCAATTTCGCGGAATACTCGTAAGGTATGCCTAAGAAATAGAAACTACAACCTAAAGCCGTGGATAACTCCAGGCCTCATGCGCTGTATGAAACATAGAGATAACTTACATAAAAGGGCAAAGTCACACCCCGATAATTTAAACTTACAATTAACATACAAAAGATACCGGAATTTTTGTAATAATCTTCTAAGAAATATAAAAATAAATTATGAAAAATCGCAACTAGAAACGGCGGGAAACAGTAATAAAAAAATTTGGAATTGTATTAAAAATGTCACAAATACTTCACATAAGAATCAAACGTCGTTAGGTTTATTAACAACGCCACCATCACAGGCACTTTCCGCTGACAAAGTAAATAATTTTTTCGTTAATATTGGCAAGTGTTTAGCGGAAAAAGTCGGTCATTCACAGCTGCCAATGAACAACAAACATACAACTTACACTAATTCAACCTCATTTACTTTGTTTAGTACTGACGAAAGCGAGGTTGAAAGGATAATCATGGGTCTAAAAGAGGATAGTGCCGTTGGATGGGATGGTATATCAAGCAAAATTGTAAAAAAATTTAAGCATATTTTAATTCCACCCTTGACTCATATTTTCAATAGATGCTTATCAGAAGGTATTTTTCCAAAATGTCTCAAAAAAGCTGTTATTATTCCGGTGTATAAATCTGGCAGTAAAGATGATGTTAATAACTATAGACCTATCTCTTTACTTCCATCCATATCAAAAATCTTAGAAAAAATAGTGAATAGAAGGTTAGTAAATTATTTGCAGAAAATATCATATTTCTCAGAATCACAGTTTGGTTTTAGGTCAAAGATGTCAACATCCGACGCAGTCCATCAATTAACGAATCACTTAGTTCAGGAACTTGACAAAGGCAAGCAGACTTTAGGGATTTTCCTTGACCTTGCCAAGGCCTTTAGTACTGTTTCTAAGCCAATCCTTCTATCCAAATTAGAAGCCATGGGTATAAGAGGGTATCAATTAAAATTATTCAAAAGTTATTTAGAAGAGCGTACCCAATGTGTTAAGATAAGCAATGTTCTCAGCAATGATCAAAATAACACTTCTTTTGGATTACCAGAAGGTAGTATATTAGGGCCCACATTGTTTTTAATTTACGTAAATGACCTCTGCAATCTTAAACTCCCTTATGGTAAAATTATCTCCTACGCTGATGACACTGCTCTTCTCTTTTCCGCGGACTCAGATACAGATTTATTCGTGCATGCTCAAGAGGGATTTAACATTGTAAATAGATGGCTACAGCACCATTTACTAACACTAAATACAGATAAAACATTTTATATTAAGTTTTGCATGCGTAATTCAGAAATTTCTAATTCCAACACAATTATATTTGCTCACCATTGTACAACCCGTGCCTACAAGCAATGCTCTTGCCCATTTATAAAAACAACTAAAAATACCAAATACCTTGGTGTTATATTAGATGAAACTTTATCATTCAAACTACATATCGAAGCACTAACAGGAAGGATACGTAAGTTAATATACGTATTCAAAAAATTGCGTAACATTGCAGAATTTAAACTAGTGAGACAAATTTACCTTGCACTCTGCCAGTCAATTCTAACCTATTGCATCACTTCATGGGGTGGCGCGGGAAAGACGCTTTTACTGACTATCGAAAGAGCCCAGAGAGCCCTGCTTAAAGTCTCTACCTTCCGCCCTTTTCTTTTCCCGACTAGTCGCTTGTATAAGGAATGTAATGTACTATCAGTTAGACAATTATTTATAATTAACACGGTACAAAAACAGCACAAAGAATTTCCGTACAACACTAGCTTTACTAACAAACGGAGAAAAGATATTGTATGCCCTCAAAATGTAAATACCAAACATGCTTTTGCCAATAGATTCTATCTGTTCTTAGGACCATACCTTTATAAAAAGCTAAATAGTAAATTTTTTATTTTCCCACAAAATAACCACATTTGCAAAATAACTCTTCAAAGAGGCCTACAATCTTTATCTTACGAAGACACTGAGAACTTGCTTGTCGTGCTAAAATAGCTATTTCTCATAATTTTACCTTTAATTTTATAGTTTTTACTGTAATTGCATAAAACCTCTTTTACCTAGGTTACACTTTTGATTAAAATTTATATTGCATTTCATTGTAAACTTATTTTATATACCTAGTATTTTTTCTTGTGAACTAGAATAAGTTATGATAGGACATGGCTTGATTGCCTGAAACACAGGTACACCTAGTTCAGGCGCATGTTGTAATTAGGATTAAGAAAAACGATTGTACTATATATGTAAAAAGATTCCATTGTTTTCATGAATAAATAATATTATTATTATTATATATTATTATTAATTATTTTTATGAAAGTCTTTGAAACAAGACTTATTTCTTCTTTATATAGAGAGGAACTTTACAAATAGAGCACTGCCGGACAGTGGGTGCTGGAGCGTTTTTGGTGCTGGATTTACAGCACTGTCTTGATGTACCTTTTTCAGGCTGGTGGCGACTACTTTCCAATCTAATTTCCTTGGGGACTGATGGCTTTGACTTTTTTATAATAACTGGCCTCAGAGAGGATACTACAGATTGATTGCTAAGCACTGCATTATGGCGATGTCTGTTCATATACGCTGGGACCAGCAGCCCTTGATATACCGCACGTCGGAACTCTGTCAAAACTAACTGGTCTGAATCAGGACGTTGTTGTTTTTTTAATTTTCTTATATAACAATAAAGCATTTACTGCACTGGAGTCTAGAAAATGAAAAAATATTCGATACCATTTTTTGGATTTTCTATCCACTACACAGCTGCCCTTCAGCTGGTCGAACTTGTCCACATAATTAATGTTGGCGTTGTTATCAACAAAGGGCAAAAACAACTCTGGGCAAGACACTTCCCGTAAATCCCCATTCCGCTCTATGCGGGAAACGAGCCATCGTTTTGGTGGGATCGTGAAAGTTACTGAGCAGGTAAACACTTCGCTTGTCGTTCCATTTCATTTAATTGCTTACGTTGGTGTCGCTTATGCGATAGTCATGTTCACCTCTGTGCAACTTACTATCTTTTAGTTTTGGCAGTAATTTAAGATTGGAATATACTGTGCCGCATGAATAAATATTATCCCGTAGAAAATCAACTTGCAATTGATAACTATTAATATAGTTACCGAAGTAAACCTCGAGGTTTTTGCCTTTGAGGTCATCACAAAATTGCATGTGCCACAGGCAAAGCGGATGTACTTGCACTTTTTTCGTTGCTGGTGCCTACCAGATTTGACAACAGAACGTCGTCGTATAAATCTGACATAGTGAATTAGTTGCTACCAGATCGTTGGTCGTTTTTACCATCTTCATCGGAATCATCAGAGGGTATTCCTTCCACCAAGAAAGTTGCAACAGCTGAATCATCTAATCTTAAACATTCTGAAATCGAAACATGAATGTAAACAATGATTATAATAAAATTTCTATTTATTTTTAAATATAATGTACCAGACTATATAAATTATAATATCAAGTTACAAAATAGTTGGTTATGAATAATCACCATGCGAAACGATATATGAAAAACTGTTATAACTGGAGAATTCAAAACCTACTTGGGTCGCAGTGGTTGATAAACAAATCCCTTTTAATAATTGATTAAATAAATATGCATAATACAAATTAAATTACTTATTATTATCAATAATTATTAAAATGTAAATAATTAATAAGGGACCGCAAAAATAATATTAGAAATCCAGCACTTACCTGTTTTAATGATTTTCAAATACAGAACTCAAACAAAGTATGTAAACAGTTTTGCATAGGAATGTTCAAATGTTTCAGAATAACATATCAGTGTTGTCACGTCCAGGTCAGACTATTGTCTACGATATTTTCTGCCTAATTAGTAACTGGCGGTATCGATGGAATCATTTTGAATTTATTTACATTTAAAAAGGTGGTTCATAAATCAACCATCTAGACGGAAAGAGTTTAGGAAACCCAATTTTTGTCTCAATCTATTTGCTTTTCATGTTTAGTTCATTCATATTTAAATAACATTATCTTCATATTGTTTCAGATGATTGGGAAGTGCCACTTCACTTCCATTTCATTCACTACTAAAATGGGTCAAGCAAAAAATGGAAAAAGGTAAACTTCAAAATATTTAATTTCACTAGTTTGCATGTACCATGATTTTTGAATAGAGTATCAAAATCATGAGCTCTTAGCTTTAGCCTAGTTTATTCTGTTAATAAAAATCAAAAAAAATTAGAAAACATAAACAACAATGAATATCTCAGTCAATCTAGTGAACCTGTGCATAAAAAGACAATGTTATCATAGAATTTGTTTAAATCCACTGATATAAGTCCTGTGATCTGCTATATGACTATTTCATCAGTGACCCTTATGTAGATAGTTATGCTAAATAAAAGTTATCTAAAAACTTTTTTTATAAATTTTGGCTGCTTTAACCCAACCAATGTCTATATAAGATATAAAAGTAAATGTCAATTAAATGTTATAGATGTCAGTTTATATAGTTTTATTACATATTGAAACCCAAAATTAAACAAAAATGATTAAATGACAATAGTTCTCTGTCAAAACATAATTTACAAATGCAATTTCAAAACTATGCAACTTTTCATCCGGGAATTGGATGTAGTGTATATCCTTATCCTTCTGCTAGATACCATTAAGCCTACTTTTCCGGCAGCACTCTGCTAAAGGAAACCCAATTCTTGTCTCAATCTTACTATTTGCTTTACATGTGTAGTTAAATTCGTCCATATTTAAATAACAAAATTATTTTCATATTGTTTCAGATAATGATGGGGAAGTGCCACTTCACTTCCATTTCATTCGCTACTAAAATGGGTCAAGCAAAAAATAGAAAAAGGTAAATTTCAAAATATTTTTCTACACTAGTTTTGTATGTACCATGATTCTTGAATAGAGTATCATTATCAAGCTTTAGCCTAGCATTCCGGTCCTTGCTGTATAAAAACATGTAGGATTGACATTGAAGTTTTAGAAAAGAAGTTAAATTTAGTCAGTTGTTTGATTACCATGAAATCTGAATATTTTGGACACATTCTCGAAAGCAATGTTTAAATTTTACTATTATACTACTACTTGAAATTTGCAGAAATAGTTGTTTAGTAACAACAGCTGATTGCCATAAAACATAAGAGAATAATAATAATTAGTTGGTTGTTTCTTGTATAGTTCGTTTACATTAAGAATGCAGTGAGTCATCAATGCAACTATAGATACTAGCCAATGTGATTACTGTATAACAAAAAGGTTTCTTACTGTTGGTGCTGCTATTGGCCTAATGGTGAGATGATACATCACGGCATTCTTAACGCGAAGAAGGAACTATAGTTCCTTTATGTCTGTTGAAACAAACATTAATTTCAAATAAATAATTCTTTTGTGAAAAATTTTATTTATATCTTTAAATCATTTTTTATATATTGCTGACTTATTTCTAAGATGTGTACTGTTTAGTGAATTGTAGTTCATTTAACATTCCAAGAGAAGCTAAACTGGTCTTACAAAGTGCTTTCATACTTTTATTAGCTAAAAACTTACTTGTTATATGAACTAGACCAATTTAAATAATTCTTTCACCATCAGGAAGGTATGTTATCCTGAATCCATGCCAGTTTATATAATGATTACTAACATCCGTGACAACAAACAGCCTGAACTGGTGGACACACCCACCAGTTCAGAGTGTCGGTGCCTGACACCACTGGGCACTGCCTAGTTGGCTGAGGCTGACATCCCCGCTGCAGTAACATTATTGAGCTGTCCTGCATGTTGCACTAATAATACCCAGACTTACTATTACATTTATGCCACTAAACTTGTTGTCACTTGTTTTTCTTGTCTGACAGACTTCTAATTGTTCACACTAGAGAATAAATTTAATAAAATATTATTTATTATGTACTAAAAAGTAATTGGTAGTAAGTCTGCATAAATATATGACATTCATAGCCATGGTATTTTTTGTTCTATCAATTAGAGAATTGATAATAAAACCGTGTTGGTAGTTTCAAAAGCTGACAGTTGCATGTTTAACGAAAGACTGTCTATTCTGAAGCTATGTAGATAGAGTAGTTCACAGTGACTACTACATTGTTACGAAGCTAGGACTGTTTTAATACAAAATATATAAGTTATTTAGACTTGTGGCTTTTGAACCATAAAGTGAACTTTATTATTTAGTTATTTTGCTCATTATTATGTGTATAAATTAGTTGGTAATTAATAATAATAATAAAACTTCATCTAAAGCTTACACCTTGAAACAACAACTATGTGTACAATTGTTTGTTCTTTGGTAGACTGGTGAGTTAGGTTTATTTATTTATTTCTTTGGGAAACATATAATATTTTAATACAGCTATATATATTAATATAAATAATATAACAAATCAATAAAGTTTCCACCAATAACTAACTCAATTAAGGTAGTTACAGCAATACAAATTTTGAAAGTTAAATCATTATTAATACATAAAATTAAACATTACATTATTACAATTTAATCAAAATAAACAAAAATATAAGAATAAAGATGAATGGATAATGAGTTCCTCCCTAATTTTCCTTTTATAAACAATCACACTGGAATGAAACATATCTACAGAATTAAACTTCTTGTTATAATCATTACAAGCTCTGTTTAAAAACATATTCGCAGTATAGTTGGTTTTAGCAGGAGGAACACAACAAATTCTTACATCTAGAACTTATCTGGGGACACCTAAAGAAAATGTTACTCATAAGAAACGGGGAATCTATGATGTTGTGAATAATTTTGTACAAAAAGATCTGGTCTCTTACATGGCGACAATTGTACAAGGAATTTTGATTGTTAACATCACAAATGTTTTTGCAATGCGGACACCTAAATGAAAGATGCTTCATAAATTTTGAATAAATTCTTTCTATACTATCAGTATGTGAATTATAGTGAGGATTCCAGATAGTTGATGCATATTCCAGAATCGACCTAATGAAACTGTTGAACAAAAGAGTGACAGAAGAGCAATGTTTAAATTCTTTACCTATTCGAAGAAGAAAGCCCAACATCTGGAAAGCCCTAGAAGTGATGAATTCAATATGAGTTCTGAAAGACAATTGAGCATCAAGAATTACTCCCAAGTCCCTCACCTCAGTAACCCGCGTCAAGGATGTGTGGTTAATATTATAATCGAAAAATATATTTTTCTTCTTTTTTCTTGTAAATGTAATAACACAATATTTTTTTATATTTAATACAGGTTACACCTGTGTAATCAGAAGAAGTAACCAAGATAGCCCAGTCTCATTACTATATACTTTATTTATTTACAATTAATATTCTTTATTTTATTGTGATCCAAAAGTGTAATTGTTTTTATTCTTCTACTTACAGTGCAAGGAAGTTGTACTCACATCTGCCAACCGAGACCTGCTGACATAATCACAAACTTCAGAGCTCTACTTCTGGTAGAGTTCTCTTGGGCACATTGCTATTATCGGTATGTTCTCAAGTATATTAACAGCTTTTTAAATATAAGCTACAAGATTATAATTTATATATTTGCACCAACAAAGTGATCACTAACATAATAATGAAAGTGCCATTGTGTTCAATTTTTTGTCAGAATTCGTAAATTAGGTGATTAATTCATTTTGATGAATAGAACCCAATATTAATGTTACCAAATGTAAAGAATACCAAAGACAAAAAGTTCTGTTTATTTATTGTATACTCTGTCTAGGTATTCTATACAATACTGAATGTCCAGCTGCCAATGTGTATACATATAAGCCGAGTGGAAGAAGGGGGAGACAAGCATCAAATAAAATTCACAAACTCAGTGTCTTTAACCAATTTCACTGTGCCTTACATAAGATTAACAATCTTAATGGAATGAAATGTAATACAAAATGGCATGTTTTGAATGTTAAAACCTAATTAAAAGCAGATCTAATTTGCAAATTCTCCCATGTCTACTGCAGAGAATATTATATATATTTAAAGGAAAATAATGTCATTTATAACGATTTCGGATGGGACGCCGATTTTGGTTATAGCGACTGGATTTCATGAATGATTTGTCAAAAGTTCTTAGAAATCCCATGCAGATTTTGCGACCGAGTACATACACCAAAAGGTTTAAAGGTTATAATATAACCTAAAGTTTTCTTTTTCTTATCTTTTGTTTACATCCACAACTGGTCAAAAGTTGTAAAAATAAACTTTCGCTTATAAATGTTTAGGTAGGTAAAGTTCAAGCTAAGAATCAGTTACACAATAAATTTCGAACCATTAATTTGTGTATTTACTGAGGAGCTTAGTAGATGTATGTTCATTGTTAAAGAAAAAGTGGATATTATTTCGAGACTGAAAAATGCTGAAAATAAGGTTGATCTGTAAAAGAGTTCAAAGATTGTGCAATGTGGTAAAACCACTCTAAAATAACCCATGTTTGTATATAAGTGTGGTTTTATTACGTAGACATAAATATATTTTTTTCTATATACCGTCTTCCGGATAAAGCTACAGAATGGTGTTGAAATGAATATAAACTTTTTTGCCAAAACAATTACAAAAGTTAAAATACACAAAAAAAAAAATGAAATTGAACCAACGAAAAGAGAATGACAATATAGGCGGCCTTACCACTAAAATCGAGTCCCTTAATCGACGTTATAGCTCACTTCCCTCTAATATGGTTGAGGAGGGCGATGGCTGGATCCCGCGTTAACTCGTGAACGGGTGCCTCGTTTGCCGTCCTAATAGATGACGATAAGAATAATTTTGTATAGACATAAAGAGTCTTGCCAGTTCTTCTTCACGAAGGTTTTTCCGATATCGTCAGTAAGAACAAGTAATTGTCAATGTTGAGACATAAATATTCGAATTTAGTCAAAATTCACTTTCGTTTCTTCAAGACAACAACTCTCAAATACAAATAATCTATATCTTCTTTGCAACATGCTCGAAAAATTAATGAAAAGAATACAAAGTTTTTATTGATTAAATCTAAACTACTAAACTACTCTTTCGTTCTATTCTATGCTACTCTTTTGTTCGCAGTACACTAGAGTACTGTAGTTCAATCTGAAATACTCAGTATGTTGTACATAAACAAAATATAGAATCTATTCAGCGAAAGTTTTTAAAACATTTTAACTATAGACAACAGACCCATGCCCGATACCCAGAAACCTGCAAAAATCACCATCTTCTAAGTTTAGAACACTGACGTTGCTTATTAGATATGCTATTTTTAACACTTGTAATGGTCATATTGACTGTCCTGAGATAACGCACCTTGTTCTAAGTTTCCACACACCCTCCACAAGAACCCGCCACACCCACAGCACTCAAAAACAAACTACACAGAAAACTCAATAATCAATAGAATACAAAACACCAAAAGAACTTTTCACATAATTTGGATTTGGATCTGTTCCATGACAGCCAAGGGAAGTTTAGACACATACCATAATAAAAATACTAATGACAAGATAAACAACTTATAAACACATACTATCTTCAACATACATACACAACCACACACAATATACACAAATCACACAAGACTAAAAAAAAACGAGTAAGATTTTAATGTAATTTGGCACAAAAAAATAAAAAAAAAGGAACAAAAAAAATTCAATTGAGATATTAATCCATGATGTTGATTTTGTAACTTGTTGATACATCTCTTCCTTTTCTTAAGCTTATACAACGTGTAAATGAATTAACCCAAAACCAGAAAGTAGTTTGCTCAGAATCGTATTGCGAATCGATCGCACCCATGTTTTAATATAGGTTATATTATTCCATATTTATTGGCCCATGTCTAAACTATTTATAATACATTTCTTGCTAGCGCCCGGTCGCCCATAACTAGTTAGCATCGAACGAACGACACCGACCGACAAAACAATTCGGCACGCACCGAGTTATTACCGACCGCCATGCCAAAAATAAACCTTATTGTTATATAGTTAAAGAACCAAGCCGCCCGCGTCCGCGCACCCCACGCCGATCGCCTGTGTTCGCACCTCCGAGAGCGAGGCGCCGCCGGCGACGGTCAATCTCCACTTGAACTTCGTCTTGGAAGGTTGATGCGCGGCTGCAGGCGCCGCCGCTTTCACAATGCCTCTTCGGTACAACATGGGTCGAGTTGTAGTACAAGATGGTTGGTTGACAACGTGAGTTTGGCAGAGCGACAATTCCGTGAGCAATTCGGTGTTTCCATATCCAACGAGACAATGTTAGCAGCCACTCAAAGGCTTAGAGACAGTGGAACTTTTTTCCTCCTACCGGAATGGACAGAGGCGACGACCCCTTTGACGTACGGATTCAAGAAAGGATATTGGAGTATTTCCATGAGAACCCAGAATCCAGTACACATGAAGCAGCGAGAATTATCGGCTGTAGTCACGCCTACGTTTGGACAGTTTTAGAAGACGACGGACGGCACCCTTACCACTTTCGTCCCTGTCAAGAATTGAACTCTCAGGATCTGGCTCCGCGTGCTGCATTCTGCGAGTGGTATTTAGCGAATGAACATTCTTTTTACTGATGAGTGCACGTTTACCCGCGCCGGTATGTTCAATCAACATAACAGGTACATATGGAGTAATGTTAACAACAACGCATCAGTAGAGAAATCATACCAACATAGGTTTTCTCTAAATGTATGGGCAGGTGTTCTGGGAATGGTCTTGAGGAACTCCTGACGGGATAAAAAAGACATCAGACGAAAAACCTTTAATGACTGTCATTTGCGATCTATTAGTCAAATAAGATTCACACCAGCGTAAAAGAGAACCATGAATGCCGAAAACTGATAATTTGTTTATGAGCAATTCATGATGAACGAGATCGAAAGCTTTACGAAAATCAGTGTATATCGCGTGAACCTCTAGGCCTTTGTCTAAAGCGTGGGCTATATCTGTAACATACTCTATCACGTTTGTGGCTGTCGATTTACCAGGTCTCAAACCGTGTTGATGTCCCATGAGTTGTGTTTTGACATGAGCGTAAATCACTTGCTGCACGAAGGACTCAAGGATTTTTGTCATTGAGCTTAGCATCAAGACTGGTCTATAGTTCTCGATATCATTCAGGTTCCCGGACTTGAGTATAGGAACCAAAAATGCAGTTTTCCATGCCTCAGGGAAAGTTCCAGTATGAAGTGAAGTATAAAATATTTTTGTTAATGGAACTTTCAAATTATCTACGCATTTTTTTAGAAAAATCGTAGGTATAAGGTCTGGAACTGGACCTTTCTGCGTATCAAGTTTTAAAATATAATCCTTCACCTCTCCTTCCGTGACCACTACTTGAGAAAGAACCTGTTTATCTTTATAGCCTTCTGTGTTATGATTTGTGTGATTTCTTATGTTAGTCTACTTCATATACAGATTTGAAATAAGCATTAAATAGATTACTTATGTTCTGCCCACCTGTAACTCGTTCGCTTTTAAAATACATTTCATTGGGTATGTTGGATTCTTTACTCCTCTGCCTTTTAATGTACGTCCAGAAGAATTTAGGATCGAGCTTCAAGGTAACGCTGATTTCATTTTTAAATTTTTTAAACGCCTCAATGATTAATTTGTCACCTGGGTTCCCATATTTTTTTAAATTTGAATGAATTTTAGCTTTTTCCCTTAGAGCCTTAATTATTGCGGTATTATACCAGATAGGATACTTTGCTTCACTTGGTTTCCTTAGCGGGGTATGCTTCTTAATTATAATAGATATCTTTAAATAAAATAATTTTACCGTTTCATTCATGTCGCTCGTATTATTCCATATAAGATCCCAGTCCAAACTATCTAATTCATCATTAATCACACTATAATCACTCAAGAAATTTAATTTAGGTTTAATCTTAGGTTTAATTCCGTTATTACTAGATTGTTTTTTTAAACCTATAAGTTAAGCAGAATGGTGATCATCCGTTGGTACCAGTACGTCGTTAGAGCATGAAACTTTAATCTGCATGTCAGCGGTACCTAAAACCAAATCCAAAATTCTTCCAGTTTTGTTGAGTATTTTATTCCATTGAGTTAAGTTGTTGAAAGATACGAAATTAAGGAAGTCTTTTTCTAACGTATTGTAATTCCTACTTTCAATATCAAAGTTATTGTTGTTTTCTGAACTCCACGCTATGTTACCAAATTTTGACAGGACGTTCAATTTGTATGTAAAGAGTATTACCGGATATTGCCGGATATCAATTCGTCAATTTCATCAAGAATCTCACTTCCAAGACACTAAAATTGCACACCAGTAACTCAGAAAATATTGCCGCCATTTAATTAAACAACTTTGAAGTAGCACTTGGAGCTAAAACTTGCAAAACTAAAAAACTACAATTAGATAAAAAAATTGAGGTTATTTCTTTTTTTTTTTAAATACAAACATGAGGGATAAAATGAAAATGAATGAATGACAGGTATCGATTCCTGATTCGCATCGACATTTTGATGTATCGATACAACAAGATCCGATAAGACTAAATCGGTCAGATAAATATGTTTATGTAATAATGAATCTTTTTTTCGTCGTCCTTCAGTCATCCTGAGTAGACGTGTGTAAACTCTGTCTCAATCATTCATAAATAAGTGTTACTTGATACTAACACTTACTGCAGTTAATTGGTAAAGTGGTCTTCAGAAGAATATATCAGTTACCTCACCAAAAAACGCGCAAAAAAAACGCGTGGCGAGTACGTCTCGCCTTCACCCCCTCAAAAACAGGTTGGTAGACTGTCATTGTCTCGCTTGCGCTCGTGACAACACACTATACACATACAAAACAATGAGTGTGCGGTGCTCACCTACCCGCACTGCCCAAAAATTCTCCAAGCGGCAGCGGGTCTCAACCGGACCTATCCAAGATTGGCAATCTTAGTGTGGATACGAATATTACTCAACGATCTAAACGTAAATTGATTAATGAATGATGACCTTGCTGATATACGATCAGAGATGTCCCGAATGAGTTCATTACTGGAGAAATACGTAACCTCGAATGAACAAGTTATGCAAAACATACAAGAAAATATTATTCATATCAAGTGCCAAATCACCGATATCAAATCGTCCTACGAACAACAAATGACTATTGTTCATGACAAGGTGAATGGAGTTGTGTCTCAAATGAGTGAAATCAAGGAGTCTCCCTCGAGTGTATTGGAGGAGCAGAAGAATATTAAAAATCTTGAAAACGCAATAACTGGTATTACAATAAAAACTTAAATCACTTGAATCTGATGTCAACAAAATGGAACAACTAGCTCAAATGACTCCTCTCAAGTTTGAGAATCAGTTAAGTCTAGGAGAACAAATTATTCAAGAAGTTCATAACCGTAAATATAGAGAGCCAAACATTATTCTGGTCGGCCTGCCCGAACCAAATGCTACAAGAACTGAAGACAGGGTGCTTAAAGATGAAGCCAAAGTTTTCAGGATACTCAAGTTACTCTGCCCGGATATTCCAAAACCAGTTTGCGAATCGGTAAATACAAAATACATCTTAAATTAAAATCGTAGTATTAAGGTATGCTTCGATATCATAGGACCAGCCAAACAACTCTTAAGAACTAAAGATAAACTCCCAGAAGGCATAAAGATTGTACTCCGATCAGACTCCAGCACAACAAAACTATTATAAAATCTTAAAAGCCGAACTTAATTTTCGTGAGAGTAAGAGCGAGAAGGATCTTATCATAAAATATATTAATGGAACACCATCAATCATAAAATCTTCATCAAAAAACCTCAAACAATAAACGATAGGTACTCCTAGATCACACAAAAAATACCTATGAAATATTAAGTAACTACCAAGATTTTCCAGTAAATGAATCCCGCCTTTCTTTTCTTTATCTTAATGCTAGAAGTATACGTAAAAAAAGGAAAAAATTTTCCTTAAAATGTATCACATAGAGTATTCCTAACACTGTACAAGTTATATTATTGACTGAAACATGGATTCAAACAGAATCACAAGCACTAGAATTCCATCTCCCAGTTTATACTCACTACTACTACAATTACAGAACTGACCGTGCAGGAGGTGGAGTATCAGCATACATACATACATAATAACTTGCGACATAGTCTATCTGAGTCAAATTACATTGAAGGGAACAACTAAATATGGATAAAACTGAAAAATTATGGACTCGATGTTGGTGTTGTTTACAACCCCGGAGATACTGATTTGAACAATTTCCTCGAAGTATACGAATCGCAACTGGAGCATAGAAGAAGAGCTATTGTGTTAGAAGACTGCAATAAAGATATTTTGACAAAGGATAAAAAAACCAAACAATACAGCCAAGTCATAGAATGGGTATAAAATCATTGATAAAATATACAAAAAATACTATACCAGAGAAGGATCAACTACAAAAACTAGATCATGTTAGCACTAACCTAAAAGATGACAACTTTCATATGATACTCGTGGACTCAGCACTCTCCGATCACAGACAGATATATAAATAAAAAAAATCAAACTACCATCGAAAACACATGAAATATGAAGCAGTAGACTACAAAAAACTTTATGAATCATTTGAAAAAACAGCAAAAACTATCGAGGATTGCTCAATATTAGAAGACCATATAAAATGCAACATTTAAAACAGTAAAATGACAAAAACTAAAATACTTAATCAACCACAGAAAGATTGGATAAACAAGCAAGTGATTACTGAAATCAATGAAAGAAATATTTTATGGGTGTCACAAAAAAAATCGATGATGCCTTGCTAGCAGAAGAGTTTCGGATAAAAAGAAACCAAATGGCAAAACTAATCCAAGAAACCAAAAATTTGTTTTACCATAATCAATTTACGAAGTGTACTAAACAACCAAAAAGAATGTGGGATCTAGTTAACACATTAGCGAATAACAAAGGTAAACAAAGTTGTGCTCCCTCAAAACTCATTATAGGCTCGCGACACGAAACTGATCCCAATAAGGTGTGTGAAATACTTACTGAATATTTCTCAACTATAGGGCAACATCTAGCAGATCAAATACCAAAAAA
Organism: Marasmarcha lunaedactyla; assembly: GCA_923062675.1. Lineage (NCBI taxonomy): Eukaryota > Metazoa > Arthropoda > Insecta > Lepidoptera > Pterophoridae > Marasmarcha > Marasmarcha lunaedactyla. Next base: position 16,094,669 of record OV281364.1, on the reverse strand, counting down.
ATTTCACGAAGTTTATAGATATGCTTTGCCATTAAATATTTCACATAACTCAACAATCTCAAAATTCGAACCATGCACCGAAAAGGAACTTCTTAATATTATTAATAACCTAGACTCAAACTGTAGTGTCGGTCTTGACGGAATAAGCACTAAAGTTATTAAATGTATTAAAACTCAATAATATGACTGACTACATGTTTTAATAAATTACTTTAAGATGGGATCTTTCCCGATTCACTAAAAATAGCCAAAGTGACACCAATATACAAATCAGGACCCAAAACAGATCCAGGCAACTTTCATCCTATAGTACCTAGTAATGTCCAAAATATTCGAAAAAGTTACATATTCCAGATTACTAAAATACTTACAGTCAATAGATTACGTCTCGGATCGGCAATACGGTTTCAGGCCTAAAAGTAACACACTAACAGCTACTATCGATCTTGTCACTAAAATAAAACATAATTTTGATAAAAAACATCTATTTGGGAGTTTTTATTGATTTGAAAAAAGCCTTTAACGCCGTAAATCCCGAACTGCTCTTGAAGAAACTAGAATCACTAAAAATCACAGGCAAAGCATTGCAAATATTAAAATCATATCAAAAAAATAGAAAATAGGTAGTCAAAATAGATAATATTAGTCCAGAAAAGCGCACTAACAGTAGAGTGTGGAATAGCACAAGGATCGATCTTAGGCCCCCTATTATTCCTAATTTACATAAATAATATACATGACCTAGGTCTAAAATGTCATTTAACATTTTACGCAGACGACACATGCTTATTTTACTTCGGTTCATCATGAAATGAACTAATATCTCACACCGCTGAGTAACCGGGTTCCCCCGGTAGCAAAGCCCGCCCAGCCCACGCCGTCTCCAGTGCTCGCATGGAGACAGCGCCGGCTGCACCCACCCGCCCTGCTCCAGCAGCAGGCCCACAAACCTAAAACTTATCTTCGACACCATCAAAGGTATCGATATGTCTCAGATAGCCGAGTGCGCACGCAAACTGCGCGCTGCCCGCGACTCCCATGATATGACTTATGGTACTGGTCGAGTACTAATCCCTTATTAACTCATTATAGATCATAATATTAAAGATATAATGTCTTGTAACAGAACAAATCAAGAAACTTGAAACTCTATCTCCGTTATTACATCTAAAAAATGTAAATCAAAATACATCATGAAATAAAAAGAATAGTTCACTATTGCGACAGTTGGTATCGTGTTAATGCTCTAACCTATCAGTTTCATTCCGAACACATTCCATGAGTCTGTGATACAGGTGCAAATCACAGTTGGGACTGTCTTGAAGGCCCATAAGAAATTCTAATGCACGCAGCGGAACATGTCCCGAACGCACTCTCATACAAAGGACCAGCTCTCTTCTATTTAACCCACACGTGGCAAACCATGGAATAGGAGGTGGTTCTGTTACGGGCTGAGTGTAGAAGGAGTTTTTAAAAAAGCAAATTTACACTTAAACAGTTTATTTCAGAATGAAACATAAAATAGTAAATTAAAAATAAGACTTAGGAACTAGAATTTAAGAAATGGAAATTGGTAAGAAAGACGTCCGGTTGCGACGAGTATGGAAATAAAGACTAAAAACTATATTATTTCTCATCAATTATGGAAACTCGGTTTGCGTAAACAACTTGTGCATCGTAAGCATATACCGTAGTCAGCGTTTTGCACTGTATGGAGTGTTCTAGGAATTGGCCTTGTAACACCTCCCCCGATAAGATCGATCATCACCAGATAAGTGATGTGAGATATCAAGATACTCGTCACTACCGTGCATCTGTAAAATATGAATTAGGACATTGAATGAAAATAAGAATAAACTTCATCATAATAATCTAGTATCTTAAATATCTCATAGAAATAACAAAAATAGAACAAGTTGAAATAATTAATTTGTAAAAGACACAGAGTTGTGAAATTTAAAACTCAATCTTTTAAGATTATACTCGTAAATTTATAAAAAGATAGCTTAACATACATGTATTTTTTTTTATTATTATTTTTTTTTATTACATAACTACATTTCTCTTAGGAACTATTGGTATAGAAATAGGTTCATCAGTTAGTTCGTATATCTTGTCAGGTATGGCTACGGATTGCACGACTCTATCGTTCTTCTTGTTATTGCATTGGTTAAAGATTTGTATACAACAGTTTGAGGGACGTCTTTTATTACAAAACAATCGTCTGAACCTATAAAGTAGAAATATAAAAAATAAAATACCTAATATATAACTTAAAGATATATAGTGTGTGCTGTACCGATGAAAATGACTTCGATTGTCTAGTTTGTCGAGCTCTTTCTGGAACTCATCCAAGTAGATACTAGCGTGGATCAAAGGATCTAAGTTATTACCATTATTTAACTTTACAAGGGGTAAACTCGCCAGGGTTTTGTTCACTTTAGTCCTTACGCAACAATCGTCTAATAGAATGTTAAAGTTCGATAAGTTCGTTGAAACTTTTGACACATATTCGTCACTGGCGGAGAATTGCAGGGTTTTATAAAAAGCCTTACATCCTTTTGGCAGGCTTAGGATTCCGGTTCCGTAAATAATTCCATCGGTTTCATGAGAGTTTTTATCGCACACTATATGGCACTTGCTAGGGTCACTTTGTACGAATAACCAGCGGTTATTACTAAGTTTGTGGAAAACATCGATGTGCCCTCGTACTACCTTCGTCTCGCATTTGTTAGGTAATCTATTCACGACTTCCGTCATAAGTACAGTTTCGCATGTCGGATTAGCAAACGTTGAATACACATTTTCGAGGTCACACACGAAAAACTTATTTCTAATCACTTTGCACTCGCTTATACTGTCCTTAAGCGAATAAAACATATGATCGGCTGTTATTGTCAGATACTTCTTATTAGGTGCGATTAGTACAAAGGTATCAGGTTTCGAAATATCGTAGGCAGCAGGCAACGGGATTACATTATACATGTTATGCACCTGGGGTATCACGAGCGGTATTTTTATGACTATTATGACTTTGTTATTATGATAGTAACTAATTAACTTGGATATGTCAATTATATCGTGAATATTCTGTAATGAAAGCTGGACTGGCAAATCATAATGTTTAGGTAGCTCGTTCTGATGTCTTTCGAGTTCATTGTATAACTGCAAGGGACTTAAGACGACAGGGTGTAAAACGTTTAATTTACTAAATAAAATTGCGTTGTTAATGTCATCTATTTTAAACGAAATTGATAACAAAATATTTTCTAATGAATTTAACAATGAATTTAATTGAGTTCTTATTTGTAATTTGTCGTTGGAGTTCATTATCTCTTCGAAAGCTTTGTTGACAAGGAGTAAATTGTTGTTAAGGCGAATCTCGTTTTGATTTATTTTATAAATAGAACTATTGAAACTGGAAATAGTAGATTTTATGACATGGATGTTGTCGCGCATCAGCCGAGATAACTCCTTTTCGTCAGATTGCACGTCGTCGATGGCTTCTGAGAATTTTAAGGCATCGTCTGAATCTAAGGTTCCGAAAAATGTTTTTAAAAGTGAGCCACCAGCGTCAAAGAGTCCGCGCTTAAAACGGCTAGGTTGTTCATTTGAAATTAAATAAGAAATAGAAGAGAATTTATTGATATTATCGGCATGCTGGCCCTGTAGTGACGAGATCGAGTTAACACAGTTAGTTTTAATAGCAGTTGATGCATGATCTTTACAATATATATTTACTTTGTCAAAAAGTGAGTCGATGACACTTAAGGTTGGCTTAATATTGCTTATGTCTATGTAAGTTATTACGTTCCAATAGTCATTTTTAAATTTAACGTCCAGGAGTTTATCGAAGTAAAGTCCTGGGCTATGAGTAATTGGCTCTATAAAGTCTGACCTTACGCGAGTGGTTGATAAAATGTACCTGAAATAGATAAACGAATGTTTTGATTATTTGGCGAGTTTGATTTCGTCGTAATGATGTCTAATATGACGTTTTTCGATTTGAAGCGTGACTGTGTGGTTACCATTTAATTTAATAATTTTGTACGGACCTTTCCAGACAGGGCTGAACGCTTTGTCTTGTTTATGGTGACATTTTAAATAGACCATGTCACCTACTTTGTAAGTGACTGGTTTAGCGTGTTGGTCGTAATACTGTTTAGACCTCTCTTTAGAAGACTGTATGTTAGATAACGCTTTTTGTCTACTATAGTAAAGGCGATGGTTTAAAGCTCGGATGTAATCCGTATACGTGTTGCTTTCTATTGCGTCTACAGATTTGGGAATGTAGGGCTTAAAACCGTACAAGAGTTCGAAAGGAGAGAAGCCAGTAGTTGTATGTACATTACAGTTATAAGAGTACATTGCAGTGTTTAGGTACAATTCCCATGTGTGCGGGTTTTCGTGCACGAAAGGTCTTAAATACTCTTTCAGGGTAGAGTGACTTCTCTCTAATGCACCACAAGTTTGTGGGTGGTATGGTGAAGCAAAGATGTGTTTGATGCCAAATAGACGTTCTAGCTGTTTGAATACATCGGACGTGAAATTAGAGCCTTGATCGGTGACAATGATTTTCGGAATACCAACGTGAGATATAAAATGAACAAATCTTTTGGCTGTCTCTTCTGCAGAACACGTGCACAAGGGATAGGCTTGGGAGTACTTAGTCAGGTCATCTTGGAATGTCACTATGAATCGGTATTTTGGGTCACGTGTCTCAGGTAAGGGTCCCACAATGTCGAGATACACTTTCTCAAAAGGACGGGTTGCTGTCGAATTAATTATCATAGGGGCTTTGTTAATTTGACGAAGAGGTTTATTTATCTGGCATGATTTACAGTTTTTAACATACGTTTCTACATCCTGTCTCATATTTTTCCACCAATATAAAGATTTTATTCTGTCATACATACGTGCGATGCCCGGGTGGCCTGCGGAAGGTGAATCATGGTTGTCTCTTAAGATTTGTTTTACTTCGTCGGGAGTCGGATATTGAATACAGTTATGATAGATATTAACTTTGATTCCTGTTTTATGGAAAAGAAAACTAATAATATTATAAATTTTATTAAAAGATAGTTTGTTAAATGGGTCTGAAAAGTCGGAAATAGATATTTCTTTCTCGTCTGTAAACCATACAGTTATCATGTCTCTGTAGTTTCTTAATATATTAAATATGTCTTTATAGGTCATTTCGTCATAGTGGTGGACACGTAAAAACAGGTGTGTGTACACGTGTTTGTCAGTGGAAGCGGAATAGAAAGTGTACAATTCGCGTTCTATAGTACGAACGTCGGGTGTTGTGTTATCGTTTTTTGTCAACTCAATAATGTCAGAGCAGTATGGTATGGAGTCGTCAAGGTCGATGGCTGAAGGATAGACTATCAACTTTGACTTAGCTTTCAGTAGTGAGTCATTGTATTCAGTTACAACAGTGTCGTAAGTCGTGTTTGTTTGTTTAGAAATTTGAAGGTATTTTTCGTAAGTCTCAAATGAGGATGGGGATGGCGACGGAGATTGGGGATCGATGGGAAAGACAGGATGTCGTGACAGGGAGTCGGCGTTGTTGTTGAGTTTGCCCTTTTTATATTCGATTTCGTAGTCAAACTCCTCTAATTTTAGCCTCCAACGTACTAATTTTGAGCTCGGGTCTTTGCAATTGAATAACCACTGCAAAGGCTTGTGGTCGGTGACAATTTTGAATTTATGGCCAAAAAGATAGGGTCGAAAGGTTTTTGTTCCGAAAACTATGGCGAGGCATTCTTTTTCCGTGGTCGAATAATTTCCTTCCGATTTGTTAAGTGTTCTAGACGCGTAAGCTATTGGTAGGTCTTTGCCTACTTGGCCTTGAGATAATATGGCAGAGATAGCATAATTTGAAGCGTCGGTGGTGAGGACGAAGGGTTTGGAAAAGTCGGGGTATTGGAGTATAGGTGCACAGGTGATTTTTTGTTTTAGGGTTTCGAAAGCATTTTGCTGTTCAGAAGTCCATAAAAATTTGACATCCTTTTTTAACAGGCTTGTCAAAGGTTTAGTTATATGAGAAAATTGGTCGATAAAACGTCGGTAATAACCAACCAACCCTAGAAACGACTTTATGTCTTTAGGGTTTTTAGGGACTGGAAATTTGGTCACAGATTCGACCTTTTTGGGGTCAGGCTTGACTCCTTGATCCGATATAATGTGACCGAGATACTGGACTTCCTTATGCAAAAACTCACTTTTGTCCGGTTGGAGTTTAAGGTTGTGTTCGCGTAACTTTTCGAAAACTAGACCTAATTTTTTTATATGACTCTCAAGGTCGTGGCTATAGACGATGACGTCATCCATATAAGTATAAGAATGAGCGCCCTGTAAACCCGTCAGAACAATGTTCATAAGTCTCTGAAATGTGCAAGGGGCGGTTTTTAGCCCGAATGGCATACGTGTGAACTCGAAATGTCCACCTAGATTACCGGGAACATTAAATGCTGTTTTCTCAGCGTCAGCAGGTCTTAAATTGACCTGGTGGAACGAAGACGCAAGGTCAAGAGTAGAGAAATACTTGCTGTGTCCTAGTTGATCCAGGATATCAGTGATATTAGGAATCGGGTATGCGTCTCCTACTGAAATTTCGTTCAATTTACGATAATCTATTACGATGCGCCACTTCGGCTTTCCAGATGCGTCGAGTTTTTTAGGGACAACCCATATCGGGGCTGACCATGGTGACATAGATGGTCGAATGATACCCTGATCTAGCATAGTTTTCATCTGTCTCGTAACTTCTTCTTTATGACACTCTGGAAAGCGGTAGCTTTTTACATGGATAGGATTTTGACTTGTTGTACGTATCTCGTGTTCAATAGTGGGAGTAGCCGTTAACTTGTCACCTTCGACATAGAAAATATCACTAAACTTGGAACAAAGTTCTTTAAGCTTTGACTGTTCTTCGGTATTAAGATGTTCAGTTCGTAGTAAATTAACGACCTTGGAAACTCGATCCGGGCCACAGGAAGTATAAAAACAAGGAATAGGCACAGATTGAGGACACGCGCCAATTAGATTTTTGCTCTCGGAGTCATCAGGAAATTGAGAAATAGGTTCTAACTTAAAAGTTAACGGTTGTAAAGTAATTTCCTTTTCAGTAGTATTTAACACGGATATCGTAACTTTATTTAAAGAATTCACACGTACGAGGCACTTAGATATTAACAGACCTGGATGATCAGGTATAGTATTGTCAAGGATTAGCCCTTCTTTGATTTCAGGATTGCTGACTTCGCATTCTATAAACATTTCACTGCGGGGTGGCACTTTATAAGGAAGGGATTGTAGTTTGAAAGATTGCGCGGGGTTGTTGTTGAACGTAAGCTGGCCGGTTGGATAGTTGATATTCGCTTTATAATTATTAAGAAAGTCATCTCCTAAAATACCGTCGTAATCTAAATTTACATTGGTAATATGGAAGTAGAATGGTAGAGAAACATGAGAGAGAGAAGGATCTTCAAATTTTAGTGAAAGCATAAATTTTCCTTTAGTTTCGGAAAAAGAAGTCACGTCGCTTATGCCTTTAAATTTAAGTATCTGGTTTTCTAATTTTGGTATGCAGGGAAGAGAGGTATCTTTGATTAAGCAGATTGAACTACCGGTATCTATTAGAAGTTTGATAGGCTTTTCTGTATGTGAAGTGTGGACCTGGATATAGCGAAGTTTTTTGTTAGTCTGTGACACATCGTAAACCGCAGAAAACGGTTCTACTTCTTCAGGGCTAGTTTGATTCTTACTTTGTATAGAAACCGACGAAAGAAGAGAAGACTTACGTTTACATCCATATTCAATACACAGGCCACTCTCATTGGTACTATTTGACTTAATTGATTTATTAGAAATAGTGAGAGACGCGGGGGAGTTTGTACATATAATGGAGTTGGTAGACATGGTAGAGTTAATTGAGTAAGTGGATTTAGCAGGGTCGGCAGACTTAGTGGAGTTGGTAGGTTTAGTAGATTTTGTTGTATTAATAGATTTAGTAGGATTCGTAGATTTAGTAGGACTGGTAGATTTAGTAGAATTGGTAGATTTAGTAGGATTCGTAGATTTAGTAGGACTGGTAGATTTAGTAGAATTGGTAGATTTAGTAGGATTCGTAGATTTAGAAGGGTTATTAGATTTAGTAAGATTAGTAGATTTAGTAGGACTGGTAGATTTAGTAGAATTGGTAGATTTAGTAGGATTCGTAGATTTAGAAGGGTTATTAGATTTAGTAGGATTCGTAGATTTAGAAGGGTTATTAGATTTAGTAGGATTCGTAGATTTAGTAGGACTGGTAGATTTAGTAGAATTGGTAGATTTAGTAGGATTCGTAGATTTAGAAGGGTTATTAGATTTAGTAAGATTAGTAGATTTAGTAGGGTTGGTAAATTTTGTAGGCTCGACGTTGTTAAGGGACTTAGAATTAAGGTCATTTTTATTTTCTATATAAGTTGAATTATAGATCGTAGGTACTTTTGTGGCGTATGACGTACCTGTGTCTTTGTTTATTCTATTAATTTCAGGCACACGGCGACACGACTCCGATGCCTGACGCATCAGTTTAAAGAATTCTCAGTGTCTTGTTCATGTACGGACGGCGTCGGCGGCAACTCGATTGCAACATGATGCGCTTGTTGATAGGAGTTGTTACCGTTGTTATTAAAATTACGTTTTGAGTTGTTATATTGTCTTTTTCTGCATTGGGAAATATCATGGCCTATATTCTTACAGTACCTACAAATTATAGGGTGATTTTGTTGCCGAGAAGATTGGCCACGAAAGGTATTATTATTATGTGATGTACTAGCCGGCCGAAATGGGAGGACAGGAGCGTTTTGCGGGCTTTTATGAGAAAAAGTGGCATTATCACGAGGTTTGATTGGAGGTTGAGACGACTTAGAAAGGAAATTTTGTATTTTCTCTTCTTCTATGGCAATGCTTATAGCCGCGTTAAAACTATCCGGTTGCCTACACCGTACTATGTTGCTGAGCCTAGGATTTAAACCTATACTAAAAGAAAATAGCGCTAAGTCTTCCGTCATTGCTATTCGACCTGGTAACTCCTTTTTCAACGAGTCTGAGTTATGTATCTCAGATTGAAGATTGGTAAGGCACGTCTCTACCCTGAGTGCAAATTGGGCGACGGTTTCTGTCGGGAGTTGTTTGCATGACTGCAGCTCTAACAACAAATGATTATAATGCTTCTTATCTCCGAAATTTTGTTTAAGAGTTGTTTTTAGCTCGTCAAAGGTCTCTATGACTTTATTTGAGCAGGCGACCTGGGCTTTACCTTCGAGTTTTGCTAAAATAAATTTTAAAAGTAAATCTTTCTGGCTCCTGGAAGCTAAATTTAAAGCATTTTGACAATTCGTCAAAAATGCAGTGAGATTTTCACGCTGCCCGTCGTACGGATTTATAAAACTACAAAGTACATTGATTGGATACGGCTCTGACAAAACGATCTCTGACTTGTCACTTTTGACTGACATTATGTCTAACAAATTATGTAAAATAAATTGGAAACGAAAACTAATACCGATCACTAAATAAGTAACACTTTTCAAAACTAACTAATATAAAATTTCTTAGTCATATCAATATCAAAGTCATAACATAACCTTTGTACGTTTTAAGAGTGATCATAGGACAATAACAGTAGATACAATGTTTTACTCACAGCAGCAGAAGAGTTAAGACGTTCATCTCTAGAGATGTCCGGAACTTGTAGTCTCGACGTCAGAAAACGCCTGTTGGCGCTAGGTGAGCGTCACTTGTCCAACGACACCCTCAGCAGGAGCGCCTACGCCAAACAAAGCCCGTCGGCGTCCAGTAAGTGCCACTTGTCCGGTGACACCTTCAGCAGGAGCAGATACGTTAGGCAGACGTCACTTGTCTTGTGACGGCAGGGTCAGTTGCGAAGTTGAAGATCCTCAGATGAGACCTTCTGGCTACGGCGCTTCAAACAGGAGATTGGAGCTGCCGGAACGTTAGCGGTGACAGGGACTGCTTATACAGCAGGCAACTTTTGTGAAGTATTCAGCGTGATGGGCGACCTTGTTTAGACTGGGTCGTAGAACTAGTTTTGAAGATCGTAAAGTACATGCACGAACTCGACAACACGAGCTCTCGAAGAATCACTTTTAATATTTTGGTGTTTCAAAGTACTTGAAATATATTACTTTCACATTAACTTATCACTGCACTTGAATAAAGTTTACGTACTAGCTAAAACGACGCGATAGCTAGTATCCCACTTCTGACACCACTGTTACGGGCTGAGTGTAGAAGGAGTTTTTAAAAAAGCAAATTTACACTTACAACAGTTTATTTCAGAATGAAACATAAAATAGTAAATTAAAAATAAGACTTAGGAACTAGAATTTAAGAAATGGAAATTGGTAAGAAAGACGTCCGGTTGCGACGAGTATGGAAATAAAGACTAAAAACTATATTATTTCTCATCAATTATGGAAACTCGGTTTGCGTAAACAACTTGTGCATCGTAAGCATATACCGTAGTCAGCGTTTTGCACTGTATGGAGTGTTCTAGGAATTGGCCTTGTAACAGTTCCCTAACCATAGTGCCATACCAAATACCTTTTGTGACTGAACTTTGAATAAATGCTGCTTTCCAAAGTTCGTATGCATCTTTGCAAGCTTGAGTTAGGTGATGAATTAGGTGAGTAATGTGAAACTATCTCCAGTTCTACGCCGTCAGTCGTGGCTAACTTTGCCAGAGAATCTGTCACCTCATTCCCACCGAGTTCCACGTGTGAGGGAAATCCAGCGTTTCAATGAACTAATTAGCTTGCGTATTTCCTACCGAACTATACTAAATACGAACGAACACGAACTATACGAAATATAACTATATTATACTGGTGACGGGTCTTTTCGCAAAGAATACCGTAAAACGTTGTAAATGATTGCGAAATCTTATTTGTGTGTGTTCTGTGTTTTGCAACCATCAGACTGTTCGCAATGTTTCCAGTGCGTTTGCCATGATACGCATTTTCCGATTGTACTACGACATATATATTAAAGTAGAACTCTGAATAATCTAACTTAAACATCCCTAGCACACAAATGTTACGGGCAAGGATGTGAATCCAGAGACCTTCTGTATAAGAGACCAATCTAAAGACAATAATAAAGGGCTGAAAACTCTACAGTTGTAAACACTTTGTTCATTCAACTTGCATTCTCATTTCTTTTTTTATAAAATTTCAGGATAGTTAAAAGGTCTGACACTAGAAGACAGTTGACTCACACAAACAATGAAAATCAAGTATGGCTTGGGTTCAACCTAATTTGGCATCCATTGAAAGAACAAAAGAAATAGAACACCAGAACGAAGATTCTTGTCTCCATAAGGTACTTGTTGAATGTTTTAGTCCTAGTCTAAATATGAGAGTATATTTTATCATTTAATTTGAAAAAACCACAAGCATTGAGTTGTAGTTATATTATTAGTAAAGGGCACCATAAATCTAAAGATGATATACATTCGTGATTCGTGACATGTTCAATTGAAATAACTCAAGGCGGTTTCTTTCGGCGTAAAATTATGGCTGCATAGCTTGTGTAACTAGCTATGCAGCCATAATTTTACGCCACTATCTATAAGACACATGTACTTTTTTGATACATATTCTTACACTGTTACGATATTTTTAATCAACATGACGTAATTTAGTTCACTGTATATAAGTTACAAAGGTTGTCCTGTCGTTAACTTATAATTTATTGTTGAACTTAAAAATTGTAGTGTATTTACGTTGACACTTAAAACGATGTCAAAAAACATTCTATTTAACTATATACTCTTATAAGAGATGCAATTAGAGTGGGTTTTCGGTCATGGACTCTGAACTGTGATTTCCCTGGAATCTGTGTCCTCTGGGTATTTTAGTACTAAAATCGCAATTTTTTTTTTTCGTGTTAAGGGGACGTGTGTGTGCAGTGAATAAATTATTATGTTAACACCTCACTAGGAACCTGGTTAGGTGTACATAATAAAACAATGTATTATTTCTGTTATTGACATAAATCATGTTAAAACTGTCAGTAATCTCCATTGCGTCATTGTACGAACTATGTCATCTTGATTTATTTTCTTCTTGAACAGAAAAAAATGCATTTCACATTTTTGTTTTGTGAAAGTCCTCCACCGCATGGATGTGCGCAGTGTAAGATGTTAGTGTGCGACGCAACGCTATCCGCGAAGCATCCTTCTTTTTCGTCTTCCTCGAGTAGTGTGGTCGGGACGTGACGGGATTTATGACGTCATGTCGAGTGATTTCGTGATGTTTAGGAGGGTAACTCCGTTTGTGTTGGCGGATAGGCACGTCCAGTCAGTATGCGCAAGACTGAGTGTGGTATATAAGTAGATTGTAGCTGAAGGCGTGGGAATAGGAGAGCAATATAACAGTGCAGCCGCCACTTATGGATGCTGGCCTGTCATTGCGTACGAGTATTTAGAAATGGCAAGCCCCTTGTGTGGTGGGTTTTGAGAAATGTCTCTTGGAGGAGTAAGAAGTCTGGGTAGATGTTCTGGAGGAACATGATGAGAACAGGGAGCTTGTTGATTAAAACTCGGGTGTTTTGGTACGAACAGTCAGGGCGTTGGGGTGGTGAGCACCTTATTGTTTGACTTATAATGAGTTCATAAAAGATTCGTACTCAACGAGTGCCAAAAGCCAGATTGGCCACACAGCACGCATGCCGGGGGGATGTTCACTCCGGAGTGCGACTGCAGTCCTTGGTGGTGTGGGGCTCTAGGCACTTTACGCACCTAGGGGGGTGGAGCAGTTGGACGCCGCATGCCCGTAGATTTGGTAGCGGTGGCACTGCCCAAGGGTGGCCGCGGAACAGTTTGAGCTCCGGTAGTTGGTCGATTAGACCTCAGGTGTTAAACGAGATCAGAGATAAACCCCTAGGTTTCCTGCGACCAGTCGTGGCGCTAAGTGGTGAATTCATTATAGATGTACTTATAATGAATTAATTAGGGACTGGTACTCAGCGATTACCATGAATCTTTCTTTGGAATCGCGAGCCGCACGCAGCTTGCTTGCGCACTGCGCAACTTGAGACATATCTACACCATTAATGGTGTCGAAAATTAATTTAAGATCCTCGGCCATTGAAGGCTGAGGACAAGCTTTTGGGCCTGCTGATGGAGCAGGGCGGGTTGGAGCAGCCGGACGCTGTCTCCAGGCAAGCACTGGAGTGGGCGTGGGCTGGTCGGGCTTTACTGCCGGGGAATTCCGGTGGCGCAGCGGCGGGAAATTGATAGTATTAATAAGGGGTGGGGCTGTCTGGGTGCCGCCCTCCTATTAATATTTCGATTGTTTCGGGGTGCACGGCGGCAGCCCTTGTAGTTGACGGTGTGGTCGGACTGGCCACACAGCACACAAGATGGAGGAGAGGTCCACTCCGGAGTGCGACTGCACTGTTTTGTGGTGTGAGGCTCCAGGCACTTTACGCACCTGGGGCTGGCTGTGCAGTTGAGCGCCGCATGCCCGTAAAGTTGGCAGCGGTGACACTGCCCGGGAACCTCTCTGAAGATATCTCGGGACCTGGGGGTGTTGGTCAGGATGACCAATGCCAGGGGGAATCGTCAGCCGTTCTTGCTGTGCATCTTGTGCACAGCTACGACGGGATAGCCCTGGGATTTAATGACGTCATTGTAAATCTCATCGGGGATTCCCCTGAGAACTGCCTTTATCTTACGCTCTTCAGGGAGAGCGTAAGTGTGATAGGCTAACTGCCTTTGTGAGAGGAGGGCCGTCAGCGCTCTGAAGTCCGCTAATGTGGGGACTGAAATTTTAACGGCCTCAGACAAGTTGAGGGCGTTGGTCTAGTTGATTTGGTTTTCAGAGCATAAGCTCGAGACAAGAGGCCCCACAATAGCGGACTTCAGAGACCTGACATCCCTTCTCACACATAAACAGTTAGCGTATCACACTTAGGGGAATCCCCGATGAGATCTCCAATGAAGTCATCTTTGACGACATTAAAGCCCAGAGCTATCCTGTCGTAGCTATGCACAGCAAGAACGGACGACGCTTCCCCCTAGCACTGGTCATCCTGACCAACACCCCCAGGTCCCGAGACATCTTTAGAGATGTCAAAACCATCTGCGGACTCTCCGGCATCTCGGTCGAGATGCCGCATCGCCGCGGCTATCCCGGGCAGTGCCACAGGTGTCAGCTATATGGGCACGCGGCGCTTAACTGCACCGCCAGCCACAGGTGCGTAAAGTGCCTCGAACATCATAATACTAAAGAGTGCAGTCGCACTCCGGAGTCAAACTCTCCTCCATCTTGTGGGCTGTGTGGCCAGTCCGGCCACACCGCCAACTACAGGGGCTGCCCCCGCGCACCCCGCACTACCAGACATATTGCAAGGAGGGCGGCACCCAGACAGGCCCCGCCCCGTATTAGTAATATGAATTTCCCGCCGCTGCGCGTCCGGGATTCCCCGGCAGCAAAGCCCGCCCAGCCCACGCCCACTCCAGTGCTTGCCTGGAGACAGCGTCCGGCTGATCCAACCCGCCCTGCTCCATCAGCAGGCCCAAAATCTTCTCCTCAGTCTACGATGGCTGAGGATCTCAAATTAATATTAGACACCATCAGACAGTGTGCTAGCAAACTGCGCGCGGCCCGTAGCTCTCAAGAACGTTTTATGGTACTCGCTGACAAATCTCTAATTAAATCATTAATTCCTTGTTTTTTCCTTTTTGTTGCTTTTTGTGTTCTTTTTTTATTAGTTTTTTTTTTAGTTATTATCTTTACCTTTTTTTGTACACTTTTTATTATTTTTGTGCAAATAACCATATTCTTTCTTTCTTTCTTTTTTCTTTCTTTCTTTCTTTCTTTTTTCTTTCATTCTTTCTTTCTTTCTTTTTTCTTTCTTTCTTTCTTTCTTTTTTCTTTCTTTCTTTTTTCTTTCATTCTTTCTTTCTTTCTTTCTTTATAGGTACTCCCATAATGAACACACCACTTAGCGCCACTACTGGTCGTGCGAAAACCAGGGGATTATCCCTGATCTCATTTAACACCCGAGGTCTAATCGACCAACTTCCGGAGGTCTAACAGTTCATTAAGAACATACAGCCCGAGTTAATCCTTGTTCAAGAGACATTGTTGAAACCCCAGCACACCAGGGGTCTCACCATTCCCAAATACTTGTGCGTGATGACAGGCCCACTTCGGTCCAACGAGGCGGCACTGCCATATACTACAAGAGAAGTATTCACTGCTCTCCGATTCCCACGCCTCCACTCACCAACATGGAGGCCACAGTATGTAGGCTGGCTATGACAGGTCACAGGACCATAGTCGTGGCCTCAGTCTATATACCTAGTGGTACACCGCCCCTTCGTTGTGACTTCGAGGCCTTACTCGAACTGGGGCAATCAGTCATTATGTTCGGCGATTTTAATTGCAAACATACTGACTGTACATGCTTGTCGACCACCACCACTGGTGTTAAACTGCTAGACATCACGAAGTCACTCGATCTGGACGTCATTTCTCCGGTCACACCAACTCACTATCCGGATAACCCGCTTCATTCCCCTGATATCCTTGACTTTGCCATCGTCAAGGGTATCAATCTAGACCTTAAGACCATACAGCCGCTAGACGACTTAGGCTCAGACCACCGTCCGGTGTCTCTAATATTAGGACCCCAGAACGACCCTCTTGCTCCGAAAACCTATACCAATTGGGAAGGTTTCAAACACACCCTGTCTTCGGCCTTGGAAGCCCCAGACTGCCCACTCGCGATTTCATCCGACTATCTTGATAGCACGGATAAAATCGACTCGATAGTCGATTCGCTCACGACAGGGTGTGTTTGAAACCTTCCCAATTGGTATAGGTTTTCGGAGCAGGAGGGTCGTTTTGGGGTCCTAATATTCCACCGGACGGTGGTCTGAGCCTAAGTCGTCTAGCGGCTGTATGGTCTTAAGGTCGAGATTGATTCCTTTGACTATGGCAAAGTCAAGGATATCGGGGGAGTGAAGCGGGTTATCCGGATAGTGAGTCGGTGTGACTGGAGAAATGACATCAAGATCGAGTGACTTCGTGATGTCAAGTAATTTAACACCAGTGGTGGTGGTCGACAAGCATGTCCAGTCAGTATGTTTGCAATTAAAATCGCCGAACATAATGACGGATTGCCCCAGTTCGAGTAAGGCCTCGAAGTCACAACGAAGGGGCGGTGTACCACTAGGTATATAGACTGAGGCCAAGACTATGGTCCTGTGACCTGTCATAGCCAGCCTACATACTGTGGCCTCCATGTTGGTGAGTGGAGGCGTGGGAATCGGAGTACAGTGAATACTCCTCTTGTAAGTATATGGCAGTGCCGCCTCGTTGGACCGATGCGGGCCTGTCATCACGCACAAGGGAGTATTTAGGAATTGTGAGACCTCTGGTGTGCTGGGGTTTTAGAAATGTCTCTTGAACAAGGATTAACTCGGGCTGTATGTTCATGAACAGTTTGAGCTCCGGAAGTTGGTTGATTAGACCTCGGGTGTTAAATGAGATCAGGGATAAACCCCTGGGTTTGGTGCGACCAGTCGTGGCGCTAAGGGGTATGTCGTACCTATCGTGTGTATTGTCGTACCTATAATGATTAAATTAGTGATTCGTACTCAGCGATTACGAATAATCGTTCGTACGAGTCGCGGGCTGCGCGTAGTTTACTAGCGCACTGCGCTACTTGGGTCATGTCAACACCTTGTATGGTGTTGAAGATTAATTTGAGATCCTCAGCCATTGAAGGCTGAGGAGAATTCTGGGGACCTGCTTGTGGAGCAGGGCGGGTGGGTGCAGCCGGACGCTGTCTCCAGGCAAGCACTGGAGTGGGCTGGGCGGGCTTTACTGCCGGGGAATCCCAGTGGCGCAGGCACTGCCCGGGGTGACCTCGGCGGTGGGGCATCTCTACTGAGATTCCGGAGAGGCCGCAGATAGTGCGGGCCTCTCTGAATATGTCTCTCGCTCTGGGGGTGTTGGTCAGGATGACCAGGGCCAGAGGGAAGCGCCTTCCGTTCTTGCTGTGCATCTTGTGCACAGCCTCGGCGGGAAAGCCTTGCGAATTTAGGTCCTCGAGTATGACCTCGTTAGAGAATTCAAAGGGTACTCCTCTGAGTACCGCTTTGATCTTACGCTCATTGGGAAGAGCGTAAGTGTGATAGGCGTGTTCATCATTGGTAAGGAGTCTTGTCAAGTTTTTGAAATCCTCGACAGTGGGGACAGTGATTTTAACCGAGTCGGTTAGATTCGTGGCTTTGGTGTAGTTTATTTTCATTTCTGTACACAAGCCTGAGACTATTGGCCATTTAGTCTTTTCCCGTAGGAACACGGGGGGAGGGGTCTTCGCTTTCGCGAGGACGGGTGCGCAGCGCGAAGCTGGCTTTGTGGGGGCAGCGGTGGTGCTGGCGGGAAGAGTCACGTCGAGTGACATGAGGGGGACGGGCGACTGGGTCGTCGGGACGATGGTTGGTGTCGGAGACACCGGCGCTTTCTTGCTCCTTTTGGAGCGGCGTTCCACCAGCGTGAAGCTAACGATGGGTTCAGGGGAGGTGAGAGTGTCCGCTTGGGAAGCGGACTCGTCGCTGCTGCTAGTTGCAGTGCGCTTGGAGGGGCGGGCGGGCAGATGAGGCCGAGGTAGACGTGGCCGTCGAGGCGGCGTCCGTAGTGTCGACCTCCATTGAGGAGGCCGAAGAAATAGGGGTGCTGTGAGGCAGCGATGGGGCTTGAAAAGCCTGGGCCTGAGGGGCCTTCGGAGCCAGTGTGCTGGCGAGATGGGGAAAGATGACGCATAGTGCCTGGAGAAGCACATTTGCGTCAGGGAGGGAGCCGAGAGTGGCGAGGTCAGCTAATTGCTTCATAAGGTCAGAGACTTGTGAAGCCATCGCGGCGGGCGGGGTCGGGGGAACAATATATGCGAATATACTAAATATTTAGTTTATGAACGACCTAAATATTCAAAAACTAAATATTCTGGCTCTGCGGAGAGCGGCGTTTTTAGCTTTGATTAGGTTGCTAATGTCCAAGGGAAGCTTGGGCTTGCCATGCTTAGCAACCTTTAGGTTCTCACTGATGGCCGAGTTGATGGCGGTAGTGAGAGAATCGAGAGGTAGTCGGATGAAATCGCGAGTGGGCAGTCTGGGGCTTCCAAGGCCGAAGACAGGGTGTGCTTGAAACCTTCCCAATTGGTATAGGTTTTCGGAGCAGGAGGGTCGTTCTGGGGTCCTAATATTAGAGACACCGGACGGTGGTCAGAGCCTAAGTCGTCTAGCGGCTGTATGGTCTTAAGGTCGAGATTGATATCCTTGACGATGGCAAAGTCAAGGATATCAGGGGAATGAAGCGGGTTGTCCGGGTAATGTGTCGGTGTGACCGGTGAAATGACGTCAAGATCGAGTGACTTCGTGATGTCTAGTAATTTAACACCACTGGTGTTGGTCGACAAGCACGTCCAGTCAGTATGTTTGCAATTAAAATCGCCGAACATAATGACGGATTGCCCCAGTTCGAGTAAGGCCTCGAAGTCACAACGAAGGGGCGGTGTACCACTAGGTATGTAGACCGAGGCCAAGACTATGGTCCTGTGACCCGTCATAGACAGTCTACATACTGTGGCCTCCATGTTGGTGAGTGGAGGCGTGGGAATCGGTGTGCAGTGGATACTTCTCTTGTAGTAAATGGCAGTGCCGCCCCGTTGGACCGAGGCGGGCCTGTCATCACGCACAAGAGAGTATTTAGGAATGTTAAGACCCCTGGTGTGCTGGGGTTTTAAAAATGTCTCTTGAATAAGGATTAACTAGGGCTCTATGTTCTTAATGAACAGTTTGAGTTCCGGAAGTTGGTTGATTAGACCTCGGGTGTTAAAAGAGATCAGGGATAAACCCCTGGGTTTGGTGCGACCAGTCGTGGCGCTTAGAGGAGTATTCATTATAGATGTACCTATAATGAATTAATTAGGGTTTGATACTCTGCGATTACGAGTAATCGTTCGTGCGAGTCGCGGGCTGCGCGTAGTTTACTAGCGCACTGCGCTACTTGGGTCATATCAACACCTCTTATGGTGTTGAAGATTAGTTTAAGATCCTCAGCCATAGAAGGCTGAGGAGAATTCTGGGGCCCTGCTTGTGGAGCAGGGCGGGTGGGTGCAGCCGGACGCTGTCACCAGGCAAGCACTGGAGTGGGCGTGGGCTGGGCGGGCTTTACTGCCGGGGAATCCCGGTGGCGCAGCGGCGGGAAATTAGTTACTAATAAGGGGCGGGGCTTGTCTGGGAGCCGCCCTCCTATTAGTATGACGAATTGTACGGGGAGCGCGAGGGCAGCCCTTGTAATTTGCGGTGTGGCCGGACTGGCCACACAGTACACATGCCGGTGGAGAGGTCCACTCGGGAGTGCGGTTACACTCTTTCGTGTAATGCGGCTCCAGGCACTTAACGCACCTGGGGCTCGCGGTACAGTTCTTTGCTGCGTGCCCATAGAGTTGGCATCTGTGGCACTGACCTGGGTGGCCGCGGCGATGCGGCATCTCGACCGAGATGCCTGATAGGCCGCAGTTGGTGCGGGCCTCTGAAGAATTCCCTAGACCTGGGAGAGTTGGTCAGGATGACCAATGCTAGGGGGAATCTACGGCCGTTTCTGCTGTGCATCTTATGCACAGCCGTGGCGGGGAAGCCCTGGGACTGAATGTCCTCTAGGATAACGTCGTTGGGGATCTCGTCTGGGACTCCCCTGAGTACTGCCTTCACGCTACGCTCTTCGGCGAGGGCGTAGGTGTGATATGCCAGGCTTCTTATGGATAGAAGATGCGTTAGTTGGCGGAAGTCATCAATAGTCGGGACTGTTATTTTAACTGCCTTGGACATATTGAGTGCCTTGGTGTAGTTGATTTTGTTATCAGCACACAGGCTGGAGACCTGGGGCCATTTTGACTTATCCCGTAGGAACACGGGGGGAGGTGTCTTCGCTTTCGCGAGGACGGGAGCGCAGCGTGTAGCTGGCTTGGAGGTAGTGGCTGCATGGTCAGCGGGAAGTGTCACTTTGAGCGACATAAGTGAGGGGACGGGCGACTGTCGCCGGGCAGGCGGTTGGTGTCGGCGACACCGGCCTGGAGATGGGTGTCGGAGACACCCGGGATTTCTTGGTCCGCTTGGAGCGGCGCTCTACTAGCGTAAAGGTGACGGTAGGCTCAGGGGAGCCGGTGAGGGTGTCCGCTTGGGAAGCGGACTCGGCGCTGCTGCTAGACGTAGTGCGCTTGGAGGGGCGGGCGGCGGATGTGGCCGAGGTTGAGGTCGCCGTTGAGGTGGCGTCCGAGAAATCGCACTCCATTTCACTGGAGGCGGAGGAAGGGGGAGCGCTGTGAGGCAGCGATGTCGTGGCCTGAGAAGCCGGGGCCTGAAGGGCCAGTGGAGCCAAGTTGGCGAGAAGGGGCAGAAAACGTCCAAGTAATTGAGCTATTACATTGGCGTCGAGGGAGGAGCCTGAAGCGGCGATGCCGTCTGCGAATTGCTGCGCAATATCTAGGAGGGATTGCGGGGCCATTGCGTCTGGCGGGGAGGGAAGGGGAGCTATCAAAATATTTAATATAATAAATATATAATTTAAGAACGACCTAACTAAGCCTCCCTACCGGCGGTAGGGGGGATAGGGACGGCCGCAGCCGTGCCCCTAATTCGGACAGCGCTGGTTCCGTTACACTGGGTAAGGCCCAGTGCGCTGGGATCGGGACTCCCGGTTTGTTGTTTGACCGAAGGTCAAACTATGCGTACCGGGGCAACGCCAACTGGCTTCGTTGGCACCGTTAGGCGTATCCACCAGTTCTCGACGTCTTGAGCTCAGCGAACTTACACTCTAAGCACCTGGAACGACGAATCCCCGTCGACGCAGCTCACGTTCCACGAAGTACGGTTAACAACCCACTATTCGCCGTGAAAACCGCGTTAGAAACTTATTAAGGTAACTGCTGTGAAATTACTTATTACGATAACAACCAGTGAAATGTGGGTGCTCGGTTAGCGCGGGGGCTAAGGAGCGGAAAGGCGTCTGCCTCGGGAGGGAGGTGGAAGATTCGTCATGAATACCACCGCAGCCGTCTGCGGGGTGATGTGGGGCTCACCAAAGTGGCACCTACCCACTAAAAACCACCTAATCGGCTGTAGCATGGGAATGCTGTCAGCCTTCATCGGAGCGACACCCGGGTAGGGAAGTGGGCGCGCAAGCAGGGACCCGCTAGCGGGTCACCCGCTGAGAATACTTAATCACTTAAGGTGCAAATGACATTTATATATTGGTGATTATACGGCCTGGGCAGCCTTAAGCTGGTCCAGATCAGCCGAAAGTTGATTGGGGGGATCCGAGAGTGCATTTCTCGGTCTACGGACTTTGTACCTCGACGGCATGGACGGAGCAGTATAAGCTACTGACTCGCGTATAAGGGGGTTAGGGTGCTCTTCGGATCGCTTAAAATAAGCGGTGGAGAGCGTCCTAAGGTGTTGTTGTATAGTAGGCAGTTCGAGATCTCTGTGCAGGTCTGCGTTTCGCACGTACCACGGAGCATCCGTGGCCCGGCGGCAGAAGAGATTCTGAACTACCTGTAGTTTATACATATCGGAGGGTTTAGCATGTGCAAATATTGGGGCGGCGTACGTCATGACTGGTCTCACGCAAACCTTAAAAAGCGTTCGCTTGTTCCTAAGAGACATTTTACTGTGCCGGCCTAACATACTGTTAAGTCGGCACATGTACAGGCGGGCGAGTTTGGTAACTCGGAGTATGTGAGGTCGGAATGAAAGCGTACGATCGAGCGTTACGCCTAGGTACTTGGTGGTTAGTGCCCACGGAATGGGCGTACCTAGCATTCGGATGTGGGGGTCGTAGGGACGACGGCGTTTATGATCGAAGCGCATCGCAGAGCTTTTCTCTGGATTTACATCGATACGCCATTTTTTAAACCAGGCTCCGAGGTCATTTACGGCCTTCTGGAGCTTGCACGTGCACGCCCTTGACGTATAGGGCAGTGTCGTCGGCAAAGAGGGAAAGTTGAACACCTTTAGACGGAATAGGTATGTCATTGGTGTATATTGTGTATAGTAACGGGGCGAGTACCGAGCCCTGAGGGACGCCCGCCTTGAGGGGGCGGGGGGTGGAGAGCGTACCTTCGTGTTTGAAACGAAAGGTGCGTTTAAGGTAGGAGCCGACTAGTTTGACTAGTCGGTCGGGCAAGCCTGTGTTGTGAAGCTTGTAAATGAGTCCTGCGTGCCAGACTTTGTCAAAAGCCTTGGCTACGTCAAAGAAGACCGCGACTGTTTTCAGTCGTCTGGGGTAGAAGCCGTCGAGTATGTACTCGACGATTCGGTGAACTTGCTGAGGGCACGAGTGTTTGGCTCGAAAGCCGAATTGGTGGGGGATAATGAGGGGGTCACCGTCCGCTGGGAACAGGTGGTCCTTCATTCGAGCTAGAATGACTCTCTCGAGAAGTTTGGCCATTGCCTTGAGTAGACTGATGGGTCTGTGATTAGCCGGGTTATTCAAAGGTTTACCCGGCTTGGGAATTCATCGTTGGAAACTGTGATGGGGTCAGCGGTGACTGGACGAGAGTCTTTGCAATCGACTTCGTCTTCCACCGCCTGGATGTGAGCTGGGTCTGTGGGTTGGGTACTCGGGGAGCATTGTGAAGCAATGCTATCGGCGAAGCATTCAGCTTTCTCGTCGTCCTCGAAGGCGGAAGTGCCATCGGGACGAGATAACGGAGGGGTGTAAGTACGGGCGTCTAGTCGGAGGGCTCTCGCCATCCTATAGTACGCCGTGTGGGACGGGGAAATATTAATCATAAGATCGTTCCTTTGAACGTCTCTGTATTCCGCGACGGTACGTTTGACTTTACGTTGAAGCTGGTTAGCGATTTGCCTGTAGGCGGGTGTGGGGTATTTTCTGGCTCTGCGGAGAGCGGCGTTTTTAGCTTTAATTAGGTTGCTAATGTCCAAGGGAAGCTTGGGCTTGCCATGCTTAGCAACCTTTAGATGATCACTGATGGCCGAGTTGATGGCGGTAGTGAGAGAATCGACTATCGAGTCGATTTTATCCGTGCTATCGAGATAGTCGGATGAAATCGCGAGTGGGCAGTCTGGGGCTTCCAAGGCCGAAGACGGTGTGTTTGAAACCTTCCCAATTGGTATAGGTTTTCGGAGCAGGAGGGTCGTTCTGGGGTCCTAATATTAGAGACACCGGACGGTGGTCTGAGCCTAAGTCGTCTAGCGGCTGTATGGTCTTAAGGTCGAGACTGATACCCTTGACGATGGCAAAGTCAAGGATATCAGGGGAATGAAGCGGGTTATCCGGATAATGAGTTGGTGTGACCGGAGAAATGACGTCCAGATCGAGTGACTTCGTGATGTCTAGTAATTTAACACCAGTGGGTGTGGTCGACAAGCATGTCCAGTCAGTATGTTTGCAATTGAAAGCGCCGAACATAAACGGATTGCCCCAGTTCGAGTAAGGCCTCGAAGTCACAACGAAGGGGCGGTGTACCACTGGGTATATAGACTGAGGCCAAGACTATGGTCCTGTGACCTGTCATAGCCAGCCTACATACTGTGGCCTCCATGTTGGTGAGTGGAGGCGTGGGAATTGGAGAGCAGTGAATACTTCTCTTGTAGTAAATGGCAGTGCCGCCTCGTTGGACCGAGGCGGGCCTGTCATCACGCACAAGAGAGTATTTAGGAATGTTAAGACCCCTGATGTGCTGGGGTTTTAAAAATGTCTCTTGAACAAGGATTAACTCGGGCTCTATGTTCTTAATGAACAGTTTGAGCTCCGGAAGTTGGTTGATTAGACCTCGGGTGTTAAAGGAGATCAGGGATAAACCCCTGGGTTTGGTGCGACCAGTCGTGGCGCTGGGTGGATTATTTATTGTATTCATTATAAATTATAAAATTTACAATGTTTTTAAAAGAGATTCGTACTGGATGATTACCATCAGACGATCTCTAGGAGTGCGAGCGGAACGCAGTTTACCTGCGCACTGTGAGATTTGATTCATATCTACGACCTGCATAGTATCAAATATTAGTTGAAGATCCTCAGCCATCGAAGGCTGAGGGGAGGATTTTGAGCCTGCTGACGGAGCAGGGCAGGTTTGAGCAGCCGGACGCTGTCTCCAGGCAAGCACTGGAGTGGGCGTGGGCTGGGCGGGCTTAACTGCCGGGGAATCCCGGTGGCGCAGCGGCGGGAAGTTAGAGTAACTATTAAGGGGCGGGGCCTGTCTGGGTGCCGCCTTCTTAATAGTTGGTCTGATGGTCTTGGGTGCACGAGGGCAGCCCCTGTAATTAGCTGTGTGGCCGGATTGGCCACACAGCACACATGAGGGTGGAGTTGTACACTCAGGAGTGCGGTTGCACTCCTTCGTGAAGTGTGGCTCCAGGCACTTTACGCACCTGGGGCTGGCGGTACATTGACGCGCTGCGTGCCCGTACAATTGACATCTATGACATTGTGAGGGATAGCCACGGCGGTGTGGCGTCTCTACGGAGATTCCGGAGGAGAGGCCGCAAATGGTGCGGGCCTCGCGGAAGAAATCTCGCGACTTAGGTGTGTTGGTCAGTATGACCAAGGCCAAGGGAAAACGGCGGCCGTTTTTGCTGTGCATCTTGTGCACAGCTTCGGCGGGAAAGCCTTGGGCTTTAATATCATCCAGGATGATCTCGTTCGAAAACTCAAACGGGACTCCCCGTAGGATGGCTTTAATCTTACGCTCTTCAGGGAGAGCGTAGGTGTGATAGGCGTGTTGCCTTTGGGTAAGGAGTCTTGTTAGGATTCTGAAATCCTCTACAGTGGGGACAGTGATTTTAACCGAGTCGGTTAAATTCGTGGCTTGGGTATAATTGATTTTCATCTCTGAGCATAATTTCGAGACTACCGGCCATTTGGCCTTTTCCCGTAGGAACACGGGGGGAGGGGTCTTCGCCTTGGCTAAGACCGGGTCGCAGCGCGAGGCTGGCTTGGCGGGGGCAGCGGTGAAGCTGGCGGGAACAGTCACGTCGAGCGACATGAGGGGGACGGGGACGGGCGACTGGGTCGCCGGGACGATGGTTGGTGTCGGAGACACCGGTGCTTTCTTGCTCCTTTTGGAGCGGCGTTCCACCAGCGTGAAGCTAACGGTGGGTTCAGGGGAGGTAATAGTGCCCGCTGTAGAAGCGGACTCGTCGCTGCTGCTAGATGCAGTGCGCTTGGAGGGGCGGGCGGCTGATGAGGCCGAGGTAGAGGTTGAGTTTGCCGTCGAGGTGGCATCCGAGTTATCTACCTCCATGGAGGAGGTAGAGGAAGTGGGAGTGCTGTGAGGCAGCGTCGATGTTGAGGCCTGAAAAGCCTGGGCCTGAGGGGCCTGTGGAGCCAAGTTGGCGAGCAGGGTCATCAGGAGACTGCTAAGCGATTGGAGAATCGCATTAGCGTCGGGGGGGGGGGGGAGCCTGAGGCGGCAAAGCCATCCGCTAATAGCTTCGCAACATCCGCTAGGATTTGCTCTACCATTGCGTACGGCGGAGGAGGGGGTGGGGAGCTAACGAGTATAATTAATATATAAATTATGAACGACCTAGTCAAAAAACCTAACTAAGCCTCCCTACCGGCGGTAGGGGGGGTCGGGACGGCCGCAGCGGTGCCCCTAACTCGGACAGCGCTGGTTCCGTCACCCTGGGTAAGGCCCAGTGCAAATGGGATCGGGACTTCCGGTTTGTTGTTTGCCTGAAGGGCTAAACTGTGCGCACCGGGGCAACGCCGACTGGCTTCGTTGGCACCGTTACGCGTATCCACCAGCCCACGAAGTCTTGAACTCGGCGAACTTACTCCACGAAGAACACCTGGAACGTCGAAGCCCGTCGACGTAGCTCACGTTCGACGAAACACGAAGTACGGTTAACAAGCCACTAATCGCCGTGAAAACGGCGTTTGAAATTTAATACGGAAACGACTATCTGTCTATGTCTGTATATGTCTGGGCGCCGCCCTCCTTGCAACAGGTCGGGAAGTGCGGGGTGCGCGGGGGCAGCCCCTGTAGTTGGCGGTGTGGCCGGACTGGCCACACAGCACACAGGATGGGGGAGAGTTTGATTCCGGAGTGCGACTGCACTCTTTGGTAGTGTGATGCTCCAGGCACTTAACGCACCTGGGGTTGGCGGTGCAGTTGAGCGCCGCGTGCCCGTAGAGTTGGCATCTATGACATTGCCCGGGATAACCGCGGCGATGCGGCATCTCGACCGAGATGCCGGAGAGTCCGCATACGGTCTTGACATCTCTGAAGATGTCTCGGGATCTGGGGGAGTTGGTCAGGATGACCAGTGCAAGAGGGAAACGTCGTCCATTCTTGCTGTGCATCTTATGCACAGCAACGACGGGATAGCCCTGGGCTTTAATGTCTTCGTATATGACATCATTGGAGATTTCATCAGGGATTCCCCTGATGACTGCTTTTACCTTACGCTCTTCTGGGAGAGCGTAAGTGTGATAGGGTATCTGCCTATTTGTGAGGAGGGTTGTTAGATTTCTAAAGTCCGCAATCGTGGGGACTGAGATTTTAACGGCCTCAGACATGTTGAGGGCGTTAGTATAATTGATTTTTTGGTCTGAGCATAAGCTCGAGACTAGAGGCCATTTGGCCTTTTCCCGTAGGAAAACGGGGGGAGGGGTCTTCGCCTTGGCCAAGACCGGCTCGCAGCGCGAGGCCGGCTTGGCAGGGGCAGCGGTGAAGCTGGCGGGAACAGTCACGTCGAGTGACATGAGGGGGACGGGGACGGGCGACTGGGTCGCCGGGACGATGGTTGGTGTCGGAGACACCGGTGCTTTCTTGCTCCTTTTGGAGCGGCGTTCCACCAGCGTGAAGCTAACGGTGGGTTCAGGGGAGGTGATAGTGTCCGCTGTGGAAGCGGTTTCGTCGCTACTGCTAGATGCAGTGCGCTTGGAGGGGCGGGCGGCGGATGAGGCCGAGGTTGAGGTCGCCGTCGAGGTGGCGTCGTCCGAATGATCGCACTCCATTTCACTGGAGGCGGAGGAGGGGGGAGCGCTGTGAGGCAGCGATGTCGTCGTGGCCTGAAAAGCCGGGGCCTGAAGGGCCAGTGGAGCCAACAGGGTGGCGAACATGGGCGAGAGATCGCTAAGCATTCGAAGAAATGCATGCGGGTCGAATGGGGCGCCTGAAGCGGCGACGCCGTCGACGAATTGCTTCGCAAGCTCAGCGTGAGCTTGCGCAGCCATTGCGTACGGCGGGGGAGGGAAGGGGAGCTATCGAGATATTAAATATGATAAATATATACTTTATGAGCAACCTAGCACAAAACCTAACTAAGCCTCCCTACCGGCGGTAGGGGGGGTCGGGACGGCCGCAGCGGTGCCCCTAACTCGGACAGCGCTGGTTCCGTCACCCTGGGTAAGGCCCAGTGCACTGGGATCGGGACTTCCGGTTTGTTGTTTGCCTGAAGGGCGAAACTGTGCGCACCGGGGCAACGCCGACTGGTTTCGTTGGCACCGTTACGCGTATCCACCAGCCCACGAAGTCTTGAACTCGGCGAACTTACTACACGAAGAACTCCTGGAACGTCGAAGCCCGTCGACGTAGCTCACGTTCGACGAGACACGAAGACGGTTAGCAAGCCACTAATCGCCGTGAAAACGGCGTTTGAAATTTAAAACGTCAATGAAATAATAATACGGTAACGACCTTATGAAATTTGATTGCTCGATTAGCGCGGGGGCTAAGGGAGCGGGGGGAGGCGTCTGCGATCGACGTGCGAACGAATCCACACGCAAACCGAGACTGACGGGCGGCGCGCTTCGAATGCGAATGATGTCTGCTGAAACTAACGCAAAATCTCGGTGGTTTATAACGTCGCGAACGGGCGGAGCGCGCACGGCTCAGCAGGACTTGCACCGTTTGTGTCGAATCGCTTACGCTACAATTTCACACTTTACCATAGCGATATCTCGGGACGTTACATTAAATTACTAGGATTCAGTTCTAACCATAATAATTCGTAAGTGTATGCCATGTGAGACCATAAATGTTTTATTAGTTCATTATTATTATTATTGAATGGAGTACCGATGGATGAGTAACTGGTATTCTTATTTCCCTTGTTATATATAAAGAACAGTTAAGCAAAAAAGAATGCAGATAACCGGGACGAGGGACATAAATAAAATAAATTCTCTACGTTTATAAATTAAATCACGGTACGTAAAGCTACGAGGCGCACTTGAGAAGAGCGGGAAGCTCGCGTGCAAGTATCGAGACTTCCCTTATATTGACTTTCTCGATAAAATCTAATGAGAATTGATGTGAGGACGAGGGAGGGAGGCCTACAGGGGCCCGAGCAGGCAAGGGCTGAGTTGCGTTTGCTACCGAGGTTACACAGTTGCGCAGCGGCGGAAAGTGCTGCGGCGCCTGTTTGGGTGCCGACTTCTTGGCCAAAGAGCGTGGGGGCAGCCTCACACACTTGCAGGGTTCTGACTTGATCCTTCGTAGGACAGTGCTTGATTTTGTCCAGTTTCTTGATCCTTCACTGGGAAGGTTTCTTTCGGATGATCTCGAGTTCCTTGAGGTTATGGTCTTTGCTAATGGGCTTCCCAACACAGGGGCTTGGAGTACCAGCCACGGGACCGATTTAGGCTTTGCTGGAGCGATTGGCGCTTTATCAGCGATCACCGTGACGTGGACTCGTCCTTCAGTATCTACTGTCGTCCAATGAATACGGTGGTGTACGCTTCCTCACTAGCGTCGCAGATGCTCGACCTGGTCTTGCTTTAGTGAGATGACTCTTGGTTTTTTAATGTTCCCCAGGATGGGCACTTCTCTCACGTAATTGGCCTAGCTAGGCTGCTCCTTAGTCTTCTAAGATTCGACTTTATGCGCCAAATTCCTGGATGAGTTTCTGCCCCTGGTGTCTATTTACGTCAAACGGCACCTTTCGTTCACGAGTCCACAGAGAGCAAGTGTGTTGTACGAAAGTGTGCGTCCAGTTTTCATACGTGATCGAAGAAGTTTTCCAATAAAACTTACGCTCAAATCACTGGCATATTCAACGATAGCAAGGAAAAATTCAAAAACACTAATTAAGCACGAACTGTCGATCATTTCATAAATTAAATGACTCAAACACATACACGCTCTCATAAGGCAATTTTAATCTATGTATAATTTTATTTTGTTAATCTTAATTTGTCTCTGTCCCATAATTATAACAATACCATGTTTCAATATTTTAAATTTCTTTTATTTATTGATCTGCTATGTACCTATTATTAACAATATGTAGATCCTTAACTGGCTGTCAGTTAAACTTAAGTTTTTGTAAAATAGTTTCAGAGCTCTGGATTTTGTGATAAATAAATAATTAATAATTGTTGCTTATATTGCCTGGAATACCGCTAGATGACGTTGCGTTGTAGAGAAATAAAGCGCGCAAGTTAGAAGGGTTGCACGTTATTTTTTCTTTACGAGTATAAGAAGTATTCATTTTTGATTGTAAATTTAAATCGTAAATTTTTTTCTAAACGTGAAAACCTGTAATTTGCTTGCTGTTACTACTGTAATGTGCTTATACTGTTAATTTCGCTGTTGGTTTTCCTTCGAATAAATAAATAAATAAGTATGTTCTTCAGTATATTTCATCAGGTGTGTACTAATGCTCGTGTTGAATTAATGTGAGTTGGCTATCGTTTGCAACGTCAGACGGTTAGAAATTAATTTATTAAAATTAACTAATAAATGTAAGGCGTAGTTAGGTATTTCACATAATAGTTTTGTTGTTAATGTATAATCATGGTAGAATATTTTTAATGATCTGTTATTTGTAATTTATTCAGGATAATCATAAAATAAGTACTTCTATATTTATTGCCATCAACACTTCTACATAATATTGTTAACAAATAATTAGATGTGATGAGATTATTAAGATTATATTGTAATATTACCTATGTTACCTAAGTGAAGATGTTACTGACGTATGTGATATTTACTCATTTATTTTTTCATTACTTATATGGCTTCTCAATAAATTTTTCACGTTTATTTATTGGTTTCATTAAATTTTATCCTGAAATGTTTGGAATGTTTTTCACTCAATAAGACTTAAATCACTTAACGTGAAATAATATAGATTTATCCATGTTCTGAAAAGGATACATGTCATCTCTTTGTAGGCGGCTGAAATTGCCGAACACGGATTCGTATTATTAAAATCGATCTTATCATAAAGGGTAACTCAGTTGACGCAGAGTATGTAGTGCAAAAGAAATGCGTACCATCCATATGCCAAGCACATTGCCCTGACAGTTGCAGACAATAAATAATTAAAAAATTTAGATTTAAATTACGTATTTCAGATAAGTTGTTTCGTTCATCAATAGTCATCATCAAAAGTAAATGAATATTTAAATGACAGTCTATTATGAGAATTTTAGTATTTAACTCAGTACCAAAGTCCTGTTAAATATATTTGTTTTTTGCTGCCAATGTTTGATTTTATGTAGTTTTCTGCTGTTTTGTTCTATTATTTTATTATATACTTTTTGGACCTGGCACTGTAACTGTAATCCTGAATATAAAATTGTGAAGTTATAGAAAAAGTTGCCATGATGTTAATTACACCTTCATTTGTACGCTGACTTGTCAGCAGCATACGTAGGGCCACGTTATTCCTTTGTAACATGCTCGCAACGGTGTCCTGGCAAAACCACTTAGACGTGTAACACCTTCGTCTTCATCGTCACTTTCCATCATGTGAGAAGGAAGACAAACGTCTAACCCTTATTAATAAAAAAAACACATTATTTTTAATAATGTACCGAGAGACGTAACACGTCGCGTCGTGTAAAATTACGAATGTAATTGAGTATGTCCGTTTGGATTGAGTAGCCACTCCAGATTTTTAAGGGCAGCTATCAGCCTTATTTAGTAGCCATGCAGATAATTTTGTAGGTCAAGTTTTGGAATTTGTAGTAAAATACATCAAAGGTTATATGACTCCAAAGGTGGCTCCTCAATCTAAACATCTAGATTGAGGAGCCACCTAGAACTCGTAATGTATTGAATGTAGGTTACTGAAAATTATGTATCATTTTGTATCTATAACGTAGGATATCTACTACAATTTTGAGCACATTAGTTCTAAAATTCAAGAAACTACAACACTTTTGTTGTGGCTCCTCAATCCATATACAATAGAGTAAATTTTTAGGAATCCTTTCGGTCAATTCATATTTTCGACATAATGACAATTTAGAAGAAGGTAAATCCTATAGCCTACAATATGAATGAAATACTAAAACATGGTGGTTTCCGTAAACAAACGCATATTATTTGGCTCCTCAATCCTGACGTTTAGCAAACCAATAATTTACTATATTTACCTGAGATAACAACGAAATCAAAAGCCAGAGATACTAACATATAGTAGGCATGCCTACTAAATGGCTACATACGATTCATTGCTGTATTCATTTCAATTGCTGAAAAAAAAAGCTTTTTGATATTGCTTAAGGATTCGTTGCGAGGGGTGACCATAATATTTTATTTTATTAAAACTCAGGAGATCACAAACAGTAATGTACAAAGTAGGTAGTTTACAAATATAATATTTGAATATGTTTCTGTACATCCCAACAACATGATCCACAATTAAATTATACAAGTTACAAGTTCACGGCTGTCACTTTGTATTAAATTAGGCTTAATTGTTTCAAAAAATCAAGTAAATAAATATATAAGTACATACATACACATTTAAATACATACATATAATATATAAATACATAATAATATACGGTGAAAAATGAATATGAGAATGAGAAGCTCACCGTTGTTTATTTCAATTATACATCTATGTTTTTTTTTTAAGATATTAACAATTTCTTTTCTATATTTATTTATGTTAGTGTGAAATATATCTAGATCAGTAAACAGCTCATTATATCCATTGCACATTCTGGTAATGGGTGATCGTTTACCAGCATTAGTTCGACTAAAATTTGTTGAGAATAAACGTTTAGATCTTAGATTTTTGTTTGGGACGCGGAAATCAACACTGCTAATGAGCTCAGAACAATCAAACTTATTATTAACAATCTTGTACAATGCGACTTGCTCCAGTTGAATTCTACGTTGTTCAAGGGACAGTAAATGAAACTTTTTAAGCAACTCATTATAATTACCGTAATTGTTAAAGCATCTATAGCTTGTCATTTTAAGATATTTTTTTTGAATACGCTCTATACTGATTTTGTATTTTTTATAGTATGGGTCCCATATGACTGTAGCATATTCCAGTATAGGTCGAATGAGAGTGTTATAGAGATACAAATAGGTGGAAGGTTTTTTAAAAACAGTACTTAATCTAGCAATGAATCCAAACATCTTAAATGCTCGCCCAACAATGTTATTAATGTGATCTTCAAAAATAAGTTTTGAATCCAGTATAATACCAAGATCTCTGATGCTATTTACTCTGACAAGTGTATGATTATTAATTGCATATTTATATTGTATGGGTTTTCTTTTTCTAGAAAAGTAAATATATTTGCATTTAGTGAAACTTAGGTACATTTTATTTATGTGACAGTAGTTTTGAAGAGATTGCAAATCTAATTGTAGAAGAGTGCAATCCTGGATATTCTTTATCACTTTATATATTTTCAAATCGTCAGCATATATGACAAAATTCGAATGTGTTATATAGTTCTTGATATCATTGATATACAAAATGAATAAAAAGGGTCCAAGGGTTGATCCTTGAATTACGCCGGATGTTGCTGTGAATGTTTCAGATTCATACCCATTGACAACAATTTTTTGTTTACGATTGTGGATATATGATGAAAACCATCTCAATAAGGATCCCTTTACCCCATTAAATATTAGCTTCTCCATAAGAATTAAGTGGTCAACTTTATCGAAGGCCTTCTTAAAATCAGTATATATACAATCTACTTGTTCACCTTTGTCCATAGACTCAAATAACATAGAAGTGTACAGTATAAGATTACTAATTGTAGATTTATTTTTCACAAAACCATGCTGGTTAGGTATAATTTGATTGGAAATTAAAGGATATAAAGTGTTATGAACTAATTTTTCAAAGACCCTCGATAAAGTAGATAATATACATATAGGCCTAAAATTTGCAATATTGTTTTTTGGTCCGTTCTTGTGTACAGGAGTTATATTAGCAACTTTTCATCGATCAGGAAATATTCCCTCCTTAAGACTCTTAAGGAGGGAATGGCACTACCGCTATATAAAGCGGTAGTGCCATGGAAGTGGCAGTTTGCTTGAGAAAGAATGGTGGGATTCCGTTTGGACCAGCTCCTTTCGTAACATCAAGCGATAATAATTCCTTCCTAATAGTATCTAGAGAGAGATAAATATGTGAATGAAACTAGGATAAGTAATTTATCAAATTAAAAAAAAAAAAACATATATTGCATAAATTGTTTCACCACACAGCAAAAAATGCGATACAAAAAAATTTTTGAAAATTATGGGTAATGGCGAGCAAGTTTTTTTTTTGCAAACGCCAAATGTAAGCTGATTGATCACATGTAGCCATACAGCCTACTTTAAAATTATAATTTTAGTGACAAAATTTTTGTAACAAATTATTGTGAATTATAAATAATTTGATAATATAAATGTTTTTTCGTCTTAATGGGTAGGTAAATAGAAGACATTTATTTATTTCAACAATATAAATGGATTTTCAGCATAAAACCTCTTTGTTGTTACCAAAAAAAACTGTATTACCCGGTTAAATTGAAAATGCTCTGTTTACTCGCATATAATTTGCAGTTAGGTACTAACTTAACTTTGTAGGGATAATTCTATTATGCACTAGTATGTTATACTATTATGCACGTGTGTGTTATAGTTCGGTTTATGGCCCTTAGAACGATGTAATAAGACTCACTTTACGAGCAAGAATTGAAAAAAAAGTTGTGGCTTTGACGTACTGGTTAAGTGGTTTCTGACCTTTAAATTATTAACATCATGTAGGTACATGTAGGCAATGACATATTACATATATACAAGTTATATCCAAACATTACCGCACAAAAAACGGCGTCAACTCAACTGTAGATATATAGAGTAATATAATTTGTGGGAGAAGGAAATCATAATACGGTTCACTTGTTGTAAGAAAGATATATCTATGTACTTCGTGACGTTGCTTCGCACTAATTGGTCGCGAGCGTACGTGACGTAGTATGTACGTAAATTGTCGCAACTCTATAGCGTTGTCTCTTTTACTCCCACATACAAAATCATATTACATCTCGCTCTTCGAGTTTGTTGAAATGAATAGCCATGTCAATTTTAAAACGCCATTTAATAATAAATAAGATAGTTATAAAAAATGGTACTTATTTAAAATTAAGCAAATAATAACACAAATATGAACAGAAGACAAATACGTACTTACTTTTAAACAAGAAACCAAACTGCACTTAATCAGTCACTCAATATATATAGGTATTAACCACAAATTATGAATAATAGATCTGCAAGTTATGCCTTTAATTTACTTTTTACTTCGCACACAAGAAAGCTTCAATCACTAATGAACGTTACGTTACTTAATAATTGTTATTGGTAGGTAGGTAATAAAATAATTTCCAATTACCCTCAAAAAATATATAGTCACCCCTCGCAACGAATCCTTAAGTAATATCGAAAAGCTTTTTTTTTCAGCAATTGAAATGAATACAGCAATGAATCGTATGTAGCCATTTAGTAGGCATGCCTACTATATGTTAGTATCTCTGGCTTTTGATTTCGTTGTTATCTCAGGTAAATATAGTAAATTATTGGTTTGCTAAACGTCAGGATTGAGGAGCCAAATAATATGCGTTTGTTTACGGAAACCACCATGTTTTAGTATTTCATTCATATTGTAGGCTATAGGATTTACCTTCTTCTAAATTGTCATTATGTCGAAAATATGAATTGACCGAAAGGATTCCTAAAAATTTACTCTATTGTATATGGATTGAGGAGCCACAACAAAAGTGTTGTAGTTTCTTGAATTTTAGAACTAATGTGCTCAAAATTGTAGTAGATATCCTACGTTATAGATACAAAATGATACATAATTTTCAGTAACCTACATTCAATACATTACGAGTTCTACGTGGCTCCTCAATCTAGATGTTTAGATTGAGGAGCCACCTTTGGAGTCATATAACCTTTGATGTATTTTACTACAAATTCCAAAACTTGACCTACAAAATTATCTGCATGGCTACTAAATAAGGCTGATAGCTGCCCTTAAAAATCTGGAGTGGCTACTCAATCCAAACGGACATAATTAAGTAGCATTAGTTTACTGAAAGGTTAAAACTATATTTTTGTAGTAATGGGTGTTACCTAAGTAGGTGTTAATGATGTTTTTTGTAGGTCCATGCTTGTCCCTATAGGTAATAGCGAAGCGAGAGAACTTCATACAAAAATTCTATGTTCAAGAATTACAAAGATGTTCAACAAAGGAAATGCTCTCGCCATATTGACAGTCATAATCAACGTGCCCATAACAAAGTCGAATGGTGTCACGTCCATAATTACTGCGGAACTTAGTACAAGCATATGTATAAGTTCTTGCTGTATATTGACTGTTGTATTAATAAAGAAGTGAACATTACACTTATAACGAACAAACCTGAGAAAGTGTAGCACAACCAGTAATAATGTTCTTGCTCATGCGCACGTTTTACATAAACGATGACCTCGAGAATACTTCCATTGCGGGAACTGAGAGACCACGATAACGCGGCGATCGAAGCTGGCTCCGATTGATTGTCTTAGAAGTGTTTGCGTTCCATAAGCTGAGATAAAGGCCGTCACATCTAACGTAGTAGAAGCCTACTTGATTCTGGGGAATTTCTAAAAAGGGCCAGACAGCCTGAGATAGTGTCACGTAGTAAAAGTTTTTATTCCAAAAACAAGTGTCACGGACATGAATTACGGGACAGTAGTTTTTTTGAATAAAAACTTATTGCGTGACAATAGGTGTGAAACGCTATGCTTTGCCTTGACTTGTACAGTTATTAACTGTGAGCAAAAATTTAAATGTGGCCAAACTAACAATATCGTTTCATCTTTAAGTAATATAACTTCTCATTTAACTGTTTTTCAGTCGGAATCCACAAAATTGTATCTTAGTGAGAAGTTACAAGAAACTTAATGTAACTTCTCACTAAGTATGAAATTGTTCCAAAAAATTAAATTTTTCGCGTTAAAGGCTTACGTTGTTTTAGAACGAGGCTCGGCCTTCTTTGTTCCTCAGCGTGGCTAAGAGAACTAATAATTTTTAAGATAGTTAATTTGCGATTAAAGCAAAGGAGAGATTGTACTTTTCATAAAGCGATTGGGATTAGGAGTCCTTGAATGGTGGCAGAGCGTGGTTGTGCGTGCAGTGGGTTGATGGAATAATACACTTGTTGGATGCGACAAGTCTTCTGTTCATTTATATGACATATATTGGATATAAGTAGTTTACTATGCGTTTCAAGTAACAATAGAACCGACTTAGCGCCATATTGTGACAACATAGCCGTCAATTCGAACCGATTAGGTAGCGTGAGCAAAAATAATTTTATAAGAATTGATTTAAGCAAGCAATATTGCTTCTAGCGTCAAACTCTCAATTTGGCTTTCTAACTTTTTGACGTTTGTCTGCCATCCTGCGCTTGATTAAGTGCCAAATATATTCGATTTAAATCAGAATTGTAAGGTGGCAACGAAATTTCAAATCCGTGAGAGTTGAAAATGCTATTTTTGTGCTTAACTCATACAGTTCTTCTTTGAATACAGTTTTATATTGAAAAATTTGTTCTTCGATATAATGCTCTGATAAATAAAGTAATTTTTATGCAAAAAAGTTGTCTTTGCAGAACATAATTTTCAAGTGTTTTAAAGATAGAGGTCATTGCCGTTCCTATTCTCATTTGAATCGCATAGTACAATATTTTAATTTACTAAACATAGTATGCACACTGGTTTTATTTTAAATTTGTAGCGAGCAGAACACAGTAAATAAGGAAGTAGGTTAATCAATCAAAACGGAAGTGACGGAGAGAAAACGTCAAAAATAAAAAAAATTTTACAAATTACAAACTGACAACTTGTTCATATCTCGAATCCAAATTTGTGTTGCAAAAATGAAATTAAAATTAAAGACCATTTCAAATTAAAATATTAAATAGCTTTTATCGATCCCTAGCACTTCATATAGCCTGTTCCAAATCTCCTTTCAGTGGAATTTCCTAAGCACTCGGAAAGTACTTAAAAAGTAGTAACATTAAATTCTGACTCTCAGCGGGAATACTTAAAAGGCCAAAATCCACGTAATCGCATGAGGTAACATATTCTACTAATAGTTCAGAAACAAACACAAAATAACAATTGCAAAGATTTGACAATGATGCCAACCGTTATTTAATAAAATGGTCCGCCGTCTCGGCAGTGTGTCCATATATTACGTAACTCTGATTTTCAGCCAGATCCTGAATGTCCCACAGGTGGTTTGTGGTTATATAGAGGGTTGTGGTGACATCGTAAGTAATAAATACATTCATGCGTAATATATAAAATAAACATCAATGTATTAAAAGCAATGCATAGATCAGAAAAATATATACAAAATTCGGTTATGATGAATTTATTAAAAAAAAAACCAAACTAAAAAGTGGGTTTTTGCTATCCAACTCAATTAGAGCTATTTCGGTGTGAACCAAAAATTAGTGCGCTTTATCAAATAATATAATATAGTAACAGTATCAGCTTGGAATGTTTCGTATGTATTTAGATATCGAGAAAAATCAATAGCAATAAACAATGGATGATTATTTTTCATCATATAGCCATAACACCAGAAGCAACTTTCCAGCTGGGGTAACGCACACTGTAAACTCAACTGTATTTCTGGGCGACGCCTAACTCCAGTGGGGACCGCATGTTGATGGTTTAGTTAAAGGCTTGGCTCTGCCGCATATGCTGTTATAAAAGTGAGAGAAATGACCTGTTTCATTTTAGTATGGGCGCCTGGCTAGCAGCTGTGCCCTTGGGGAATATTATTACTAAAATGCTAAAAATAATCGTTTTTTAAAAACCTAAGTAGGTACTTTTTGTAAATAAACATTCAAATGGGTTAACATATAACACAGGAAACTGACATGGCGTCGTCAGTTCAGTGGCGCCAACATTCCTGTATTAAGAGGATTGCAATGAAAAAATATGGAAAGAAACTGAATTGATGAAATATTGAGGTGTTCACTAGTTTAGTCACACAGTATGAAGTGGGTTAAAATGAAGCGTTATTTTAAATACGAGCTTATCACAAATCACTACTAAAATCTACTTACCTGTTGCAGTATTTAAAAAGAACACATATTTATTGATTAGTCATTTCGTTTTACGTGTCTAGTGCATGTTATATATTTTGAAGTATCGATTTTTTTATTTTCTGACAGACGATTTTTTAAAAAGTCGCAAAGCTCAACAGTTAGCGCAGACAAGACATTACTACGGTTTCATCCGTAGATGTCAAAAGAAAATAAGTCATTAGTTGAAATAATAGTATATTATGCAACTAGTGAATAAAGGACGGATTTAAAGCGAGGGCCGTAGATGAGTCACGAGCAAGTGAAGTGAAGTCGCTGCGCTCGTGATTGAATCGTTAGAATCCTGAGCGACGCGAGTGATTCATGGCCCTCGATATAAATGCCTACTTTATTCAGGAGTTGCATACTATACTTTATACCATGACTACGAGAAAAAGACATAATTTAAAATAGAAATTTAATCAAGAAATAATAAATGTTACATTAATTGAAATGGACATTAAAATTAGAGCAATGACTGAAATTAAGCGTAATTTTCTTATTATTATCATTAGGGTGGTCAACTTGTGAAACAATATTTATTTATATCAATGTTATGCCTTGTTTTTACAGTACACCGCAACATAGGATCGAGGCCTGGGAACTATAATGGTACTTCTTGATTACTCGAGAGCCTTCGACGCAATTAATATTCCGCTACTATTAGCTAAAATGACTTACTATGGTTTCAATCACACTGCTGTCAGATGGTTTTCGAGTTACCTAAGCAATCGTTCTCAGATGGTGAGATTGATAGGCAGGGACGGGGAACATAGGTTTTCCAAAGCATCTCTCGTCACCAGAGGCGTTCCACAGGGATCTATTTTAGGGCCCCTGCTATTTACGTTATATACAGCCGATTTGTGCACGAACATCCGCCACTGCCAGTACCATATGTACGCCGATGACACCCAGTTGTATCTTTCTTTTGATCCAAAAGAGACGACAGCGGCGGTGGACAAAATTAATGAGGATTTAGCGAGGATCTCGTCCTGGTCGGAAGCGAATACCCTTGTCATAAACCCAAATAAGAGCAAACTAATGATCTTAGGCTCTCCAAGGCAGATCCTCGCTATATCTGCTCATGATCCCAACGTGTTTGTTATGGGTGAACGAGTAGCTAGGGTGACAGAGGCTCGTAATCTGGGGGTGATGATTGATGAGCAACTGCGCTTTGAGAGTCACGTGATGAATGCAATTAAGATGTGCTTCTACAAGCTTAGCATTTTGTATCGTATACGTGACTTTCTGAGCGTAGATTTGCGTATTCAATTGTGCGATGCGCTTATTCTCTCCAGAATGTCTTACGGCAGCTTGGTTTACGGACCGAGGTTGCTTACGCGTACGGATCGCATTGTACAGCGGGTGCAGAATGCGTGTGCGCGGTTTTGTTTTAAGATCCCTCCCCGCACTCATGTCACCCCATATATCAACGCCGAAGGTATGTTGAAGATGGCGCTGCGTCGAGAACTCCACCTAGCCAATTTGTTGTTTGGCATCACAAAAACAGGTTGCCCGAAATACCTGCTTCAAAAACTGGAGTGGCGCGCTAAATCCCGTGGCTGTAGAGCAATGAGCCGACCCCTTAACATGCCTTGGCATCGCACGACGGCCTTCCGTGGCAGTTTTAGGTACTCGGCGACCAAATGCTGGAACAACATACCGCCTCCAATTCGGAAACTAGACTCATTATGCTCCTTCAAAAAATCTTTTAAAAATTTTCTTATGAAGTATCAGTCTGGTTTGCCGAGTGGGGTGCGTGTTGTTCCGACATATGCGTCGAGTGTATAAATATACCTTTTATTTATTTATTTATTATGCTATATTATCCACCTCTACTCGTTTGTAAATCTATGATTATTGTATGTAAAAATTTAATAGTTAAATATCAACTTTTAGTAGTTTAATTTGTTATATTTTTATAGTTAACTATGTTTGTATGTGTATATGTATGGGTGTATGTATGTTTATATATGCGCTTGTATGTGTATGTGTGTGTGTATGTATATATATATTATGTTGTGTTTATTCACTGATAATTGTTAGTAGCTGCGTTAGCGCGCAAACACACTGAGGGCACTTCGGAACATCAGCGCTGTAGCTATGGCTGCAGCATCATGCTGAGATGTGCCCTATTCGGCAAGCATGCTGCGGCGCAATGTTTTTATCTACGTAGTTGTCTGTTTTTGTTGATTAATAATTTTACTTTATTTCTTTTAATTCTTTTCTTTTGTTTTGTGTTGCAATGCACTTGTTTGTTTAATGCTTTTGTTTTATTTTTGTCTACTATCTGTTGTATTTGTGTTTTGTTAACTGTTGTGTTGTACTGTGCTGTAGCTGTTTGGCGAATAAATGTTTTGAGTTTGAGTTTGAGTTATAGAATATATACTCCATAATGTCGATGACTTCCTTTTCTTCGACAATTCATTAAAATAAGTTAAGAAAACAGACTCAGAAAATGTGCCCGAAGCTTGATTTTCATTTTTCCATTTACAAAACTCATCGTAGGTTTTGATGTAAACCAGCCGTGATTGGTTGGGTAGCAAGTTTTCTACAATATCGGCCGCCTTCTCTTTCATAAATTCAGGTGTTAACACAATATCTTCTTCGTCACTTGAATGCATAATCGATTTATTATAATTCAATCGATTTATTATAAAGTAACACTAAACTTTGTGTCCGTACAATTCACAGTAAGTATTTGAAATGGCGCCAGTTCACTATTTTTTTTCTATAATGGCAGCAAAGAACACAAAACAGTTTTTAATCTAATGCCAAACTCCTTGTCGCAAATATCGACCAATCAAATCTCGAGAATTTATTTGCACCAAAGAGTTTGAATTTCGAATTTTAGCGCAAGGAGTTTGTGCAAGCATTGAAATGGAGATCGGATATTTTTTGTGTTCCAAATTCAAACACCAAAACAGTGAATAAAAATAAAACAGTGAATAAAAGGCCTTTTTATTCACTGTTTTGCGTGAATAAAATACGCTTTTTAGAGTAGGTATGGTATAAAAATATATATGTCGACAGTTGATTTTTTTAAATTCATTTCATCAAATTCATTCAATCAGCTGGACGGGAGGCAACAAATTCTTCAAAGGCATTTTGTACTGCCTCTCGGGTATTGAATTTTTTTCCCGCCAAGAAGTTATCCAAATTCTGGAAAAAGTTGAAGTCTGTAGGCGCAAGGTCTGGTGAGTACGGCGGATGACGGAGAACTTCCAACCCCAACTCTTGTAGCTTGGAGACCGTCTGCTGTGCAGTATGAGGTCGCGCGTTG
The DNA here is from genome assembly GCA_923062675.1 of Marasmarcha lunaedactyla. Classification (NCBI taxonomy): domain Eukaryota; kingdom Metazoa; phylum Arthropoda; class Insecta; order Lepidoptera; family Pterophoridae; genus Marasmarcha; species Marasmarcha lunaedactyla. Next base: position 16,052,915 of record OV281364.1, on the reverse strand, counting down.
TCGTGCAGGAGCAGTGGAGCCGAACGATTGACCAAAGCTGGTTGGAGACGTGCGAGCTTGTCCATCATTGTGTTCAGTTCTTCACAGTACACATCTGCAGTAATGGTTGTCAAGAAGCTGTGATGAATTACACCCGCTTTTCTAGGGGTAAGTTTTCGTTCGTAAGTTTAAGTTGGGGATTGTTTGGGTGCTGAACCAGGGTCCAACCAACTTGCTGAGCGCTTACGATTGTCAAACAGGATCCATTTCTCGTCACAAGTAACAATGCGGTTCAGAATTCCTTCATTTGTATGCCTGCTGAGCAGTGCAAGGCACGTCTCCACGCGTACTTCGCGCTGGCGGTCATTGAGTTCGTGGGGTACCCATTTGTCAAGCTTTTTTACCTTGCCAATTTGACGCAAATGGACCAATATTATTTTGATGCTAACGTTGAAAGCTGCTGCTAATTCAGCCGTGGATTGAGTTTCATCAGCTTCCACAATTGCCTTTAATTCGTCATTGTTTTCGGACGACCACGGGGTTCATTTTTCAGGTCAAAATTTCCAGAACGGAAGCGGGTAAACCAATAACGGGTGGTGCGTTCGTTTGTAGTGTTCGCTCCGTAAACGTCGTTGATGTTGCGTGCCGCTTGTGCCGCTTTGCTGCCACGACGGTACTCATACTCCATAATTACTCGAATTTTTAACTTATCCATGATGACGAAAAATGTTCGAATGCGTTGAAAACAAAACACTAACTATTAAACAAATGACGATTTTAGAAAAAGAATTCCATGTTTGTCAAATAAAATTAATTTGAAATTAGAATTATCAGTCAAAAAAAAAATATTTTCATTTGAAATGGCCAGTACGGCAAAACGGCAGTTTCATAGGTAAAGACCTATTATTTTGTAGATTTTTGTAGCTTTTAAAGTCTTAGTTTCGTTTTTGTATGGTCCTATCTATTTCAGTTCAATAGAAACCAGGTATTTATTTTATTGTTTGTATCGTGCACAATTTCTCTCTACGATCATTCGTTTAGAATTTTCCTGTTGCAACAGCATTACCCCAGCACAGTGTTTCTCAAAGTGGGGTACGCGAACCCCTGGGGGTTCGCCATCCGAAGGTAGGGGGTTTGCGACAAGATTTACGTAATTACGGCTTGATGGTGTCTGATAGATTTTTGGGCTGCTAGACAGGAAGAGTCTCCAGAACTCTCACGCAAAGCGGTGAATTTCCTTTTACCCTTTGCTACAACATACTTATGATCATGGGCACCTGGCCATGATAAAAACGAAATATAGAAATCGACTTGATACCGAGTCAGAATTAAGATTAAAATTGTCAAAAATTACTCCTAAAATAGACTCAATTTGCGACAAGAAACAAACCCACCCATATATATTCTGTTGAAATAAAAACCTTATTTTCTTCAATAGTCATTTTATTATTTTCTTGGGGGCGGGGGATTGAATTAGTTATGGGGTTCGCTGTCATCTGGAAACTTTAACAGGGGTTCGTGGAGCCAAAAGTTTGACAAACCCTGCCCTAGCAGAAATAGATTTTTATTTGGTTCACGTTTACAGCAGGGGATGATCTCATTGTGCCTCCCACTCATAACACTCTAGAAGCAACTTTTCAGCTGGGGTAACGCACACGGTGGTAAATTATTTCAGCATCTGTGAACGTCAAGATGGGGGGACCCCAAGAGATTTTTTGAATATCTTTTTAAAGGGATCTAATACGATATTAGAGTTAAACTTTTTTCAATTGTTGACATCAAATTAACATGTCTCATTAGATCACAAAAGATATGCACTATGGATTTTAGGTAATAAATAAGACTCGCAGTTAAAGGCAATTATTTTTAATATCCAATTTAAATTATATGTATACTCTGGTATTGTATGTATGGAGTTCAGATTTTAATACAGAGCAAATCACCACTTACAGCTTGATCTTACTAATTGAGTCAAAAATAAACATACATTTTACTTTGGTTTATTATTCAATAAAAACAATAGTAAAAAAACTGCACATAGAAGGCAAAACATAATTATATCTACCAAGAATATAGATATTTATGAAATATGTATGAAAAACTTTTCTAATATAGCTAAGGCCCTAGTCAGGTCTAGATCAAGAATCTTGATTGCTGCTGATCCACCTGATCCAATAAAAATATACAATTCGTTTTTGAAAACTTTATTTTTATAAAATATCTAGATTATGTGATATGTTCAAATTTAAGACAAAGCAATACCTCGTACCAAAATAACTCATTGAGGATAATCAATGAAGTCACAAATGTTATATGCCTACCACATCAATTAAAAGTTACAATATTCAAAATTACTACTAAACAAGTGACAATTCACCGATGTGAGGTTAAAAAAGTGATTTATATTTTTTTGGACATTTAATGAAGCCTCGGGTCTTCGTCAGCATTTCCTGTTTACTGCAAAAGTAAAAAGGTCGATGCGGCGGCGGCGACGACCTCTCGCTGCGGCGGCACGTGACTGGTCTTAGGCAAATGGTAAGCATATAACACAATGTATATCAATTACAGTAAACATCAGTCCAAGTGACAACAAGTAATGTAGGTATCTAACACTTGTAAGAAAATAAGCCAAGCAACAAAATTTTACATAATATGATTAACTCCCTATAATGATGCTGCAGGACATGTTGGGAAATTTACCTGACACTTTATTCACATTATAATTAGGTGATCTAGGGTCCTGCAGTGATAAACTTTGGGTGAGCTGCTGTGATTTACAAATTGGACAAGCTGGAACAAGAGAGCAGTACCTGTTTTATGAGCTATATTAAAAAAATATTTAGATCTACTACAGCACTGATTATATGGGTTGGCATTAGAGATACGCATTTACATTGCGGCGCTAGCATGTGATCATTTGTTTTAGTAAACATAACTTAAAAGTCATGTATTTTAAAAACTTGTAGGATATATTTATTTTCGCGCTTGAAGGAGTTTAAGGTTCCCCCCCCCCCGATCACCCCAAAAACCCTTACACTGAGATGCTCTAAGGCAACAACAACTTTTAGTAAGGGATCGGTGTGTCTCAAACGGGGCAGTGAGAGAAAAATATACACGTACGAAACAAGGTTATATTATAAATAAATTAAATAACTCATCGTTCCACACTTTTAGGCAATCCAAGCGGTCCTTTAACATTATCACTAGAATTACCACATCCTACAACCGGCAACATTAATCTTTCTGTACCTTACTGTTCTCAATATTACTCATGGCAACAATGAAGTCACGGCTTTTAATCAAATGATATGAAGGGTAAGGGGAAAGATCAATGTCACATTTTTTCGTTTAATTTAGTAACACCATCTTTTTTTTGAATCAGGAACTCTATGGCTTAGTGTAAACAGAAACTTAAAATAAAGAGCATTGTCTCCAAAAATTTGCATAGAAAAAGCGGCAAAGCAGTTGAAAAAGATCACGTCTATACCTACTGAACTTTTAAAAAAGGTTTTCACGACCTTTTTTTTTCGTTTTTTTTTACATGTGTCAGAATGAATGATTACTAAATTTTTTTTTTATTCTTTACCCTTAGGGGAAGGCAAAGGGATCTAGCCCATGCAGCCTGTTCTTATCTTTAATACATTTTCTTGTAGTATAACGAAGGCAAAAAGCCTAGTCTTATGTTTGTAAATACCAGGTAAATCGAATGAATACTAAACGTCAATTTATCGCGGTTGTTTCTATAGTTGTCAAGAAAGAAGCACAAGATTATAAGTGGTTTGCACGTGTTTTTTTAACTTATGGATTATTAACCCCTTACTGCATAGAATTTTATATCCTTGCGGAAAAAAATTATGTTGTGTTTTCGAGTATAAGAAACTCATAAAAAATACCAAAAAAAAACTAGCATTATTATTTACTATTTTATTTACGAAAAACATACTGTTCCATATATGGTACGGTATGCATTGCAGTGAATAAAATAGTTTGTGTCAAATATGGTACGACATGCATCCAATGGAAAGTTGATGACATGGGTAGACAGAATATGTGCACAAGCTGGGTTCGGCAAAAGGCTAGGTCTTTTATTTGGGGTGCAAAGGTGAATCAATTCTTACTCTTTACCTACCTTCTATTGACGAATTTCATATGTAAAAAACAAAATATCAGTAACGTATGAAGTTTACTATACATCTCTATGAGATTAAATTTACACTCGTGTTACTGCATACCGTCCCATATATGAAAATTAAAAATTGAGCGCTTACTTCATAAGGTCCCAGATATGCACACAAGTATATTGTCGAACAAATTTTAAATCCATGGAGTTATTGAGTACATTTTTCTGTTATAGCTTCATAAAGGATGGTTTTATTCGAAGAAATTTATACAAGCCGAAATATTCACACAATTCCAATATATTTGAGTTTGAATACAGAGCAACTCACCTGTTGAGCACTTTTAGTTTCAAACTAAATTTACTGTTGTTTTATCAAGACTGACAATATTTCACTGTCTCGGAACTGCTGAGTATATATTTAGTCTATGGTTTATAATTTTGCCAATTGTCAATCTTGAAAAGAATTTAAATTTTTCACAAAAAACTTAAGTGTGCAAATTTGGGACGCTATGCGGTAAGGGGTTAAGTTAAAAATAAAAAATAAGAGAATTATAATGCTTTTTATTACTATTTTTATTTCTATTAAAAAACAATTGTTATTTTTTTTAACATAAATGGATCTTGTGACCAAAGATCATTCTTCATGGACATTGATTCCTATTTTAAGTTTTATTTTTCTAATACTTTGTTTTGTGGCATTACAGCTAATGTATAATTCTTGATTACTGAATGTTGGAATCTAAATAAATCATTTTTAATGCATTATAATCCCACACTAATTGTGTAAGTTTATAATGAAACAAAGAAAAACAGTTTTTCTTTTTATCTTAAAACAATGCCAGATGGACAATGATTTTTCTTTCCCCTTACCCTTCAAATGTTAATTCATTCCGTTTATTTATTTAATGTTTAGATTTATTACACAGAATACTAAGATAAACTTATCACGATTTAAAAAAAAATAAAAATAAAATATTTGACTGTCAAATCTCTAATTTTTGTTTTACGCCTAAGCAGGAGCCTTCCGCGGGGAGATAGGTGGTAAATGCGTCATGCATACCCCACAGCCGGTCTGCAGGGTGATGTGGGACTCACCAGAGTGGCACCCACCCACTAAAAACCACCTTCATGGCTGTGGCAAGGGATTGCTAAGCAGACTTCATCGGAACGACACCCGATTAGGGAAGGAAGAGCGCGAAATCTCAAATAAAAGCCAATGTTTTTATACTCAAGACAATAGCATAAAATCATAACTGTTTGAAATCATACAACATGACGAAAAGGCAGTGTGTATATTTATCAAAAATCATTTTATAGTTTTGTCGTTAACTTATCTTTTAGTTTTTATCTTAGCACGTTCAACTGCCAACTTCTCTAGCTAGATGCTTACTGCGTCCCTTTAATTTATTATTTATACCTTTGCACCAGTCAACTATAAAATATCTGCTAACCAAAAGCCACGATTTTTTCATATGTGTATGACCTGCTGGCCATCTGATTTTTTCCTTTTCTCGGAACTAAATAGTTATGAAGTAGCAGTTTAACTGCTGAGTTTGCAACTTTTTGTAAAAAAATTGGTGTTCCGAGGTATTCAATACTAATTTTCAGTGTAGCCGAATATCAGTAAGTACATTAAGTTAAAATTAGAAATAATACGTAAAGTATGGAAAAATATTGTGTAAATAGCTTCATATAAAAGAACCTTTGTTGATGTGAAATGCTCTGATTACTGATTTGACGATAAACTCCACTCGTCGCCAAATAGTCGCCATACAAATAAATATTGATATAAAAATTGGTTCCAATATTTTCAAAAAAGCCGATTGACATTCATACTGATCAAATAATACCTTACTAGAGGGCGTTTGTTTCGAAGTCAACGCCATCTATTGTTCAGTAGTAATTACAACCTTAATACTTTCTATCAGACTCCGCGAGAAAATTCCGGAACACTCTGTACCATTCCGAAGTATTCGACGCATTCACGAAAATGAATAATAGATATTGTTTGTTTAAGAATGTCACTTTATGATCTTCATAATTCACACTAAAAGTAAGAAGTATTATTGAATTTCTAGAGTTTATCGAGTAAAGTAGTTTTTTAACCGGAAACGTCAATAAGCTAAGCATATTTAAGCCTAAATTGGTGTACATTTGTAAACCCAGGTCCCCATTATAATGTAGAAGATTAAAAGTTAGTAACTCATGTAGCTGCTGACCCAGTGGGGAATGCGTGATCAATCGCCGTGGTAGTTTTGGATAATGTAGTGTCTTAGTGGCCCTGTCTCGTACGCCGGAGGTTCGAGTCCTGGCCGGGGCATTCATTTGTGCGATGAACATAGATGTTTGTTTTCGGGTCATGGTATTTTGCATTTATATAATGTATTTTTATCCTGGTTCGCTGTGTAACACAAGCGCTGTTTTCTAATCCACATACTTAAGAAATGTATCCGAAGGTATCAAGTCTTCCGGAAGTATGTGAAGTGTCTGAAACCAGCTTTTCAATTGCGTGATTGATGTCCAGACCCCTCTTTCCCAGTGGCCACTTTAGGCAAGAGCCCAGGGCCCCGCAATCGATATAGCCCCTCAGATCAAATACAAAGTCCCTAGTTCCTGTCAGATCACCAAACGATAACCAACATTTATAACCAAAAAACTTATATAATTCGAAGAAATCGAACCTAAATTACCGACTACAATACCAACTTTGTCGCTGATGTCCATAGAATCTGATGTGCTAAAAAGAATAGATTTTGAAGAAGTGAATAACGATTTTATTCGTCTGAAATCTAGAAGGGTTCCTCTTCAAATAACATAGAGTTTTAAGCACTAACCTATAACCTAAACTATATTGCATTTATCTATTCGTTTCATGTGATTTTTAATAAAAATAAATATTTCACCTTGTTTATCTACTTTCTTTGTCTATCTAACAAAATAGTGTTCTATCAAAGTCATAGGGGCCCTATTATCCTAATATGCCCAGGGCCTCCAATAGGTTAAAGACGGCCCTGTTGATGTCTACAGTGGGACTATTGAAGCTGTCGCGACGTATGACTAATGGATTCTCATTAATTGACAAGAATACATTCTGCGCAAGCATGTCAGAATGTCGTACTTCATTTAAAGTACTAAGTACTTTTGATATTTCTAGGGAACTCTTATAAGCACTAAATCTTGTCTACAAGCGCCAATAAAATTTATATTCTGGTTAATAAAACATGTAAGTAAACCTTTAGTATCTCTCATATAATAATAAAACAATTCCAACAGAATACACATTAGACTAATGAAAAACCACGTCCTCTTTCCGACTCACTTCGAGATCTTAGCCCAATAAAATGAAATATAATTAAAATGTCAAAACGTCGTCGCCTGAGAGAAGGCCAAGCAAGTCCTTGGTAAGTGTAATCGCATCACCAATCGCTGGATCGATTATTTGACAAAACTAATCGGATCCTGTTTTACTCGCAATAAAGCTGGCCCTGCAGCTGCTTCACAGTGGCAAGAGTTGCTTGAAAGAGAAATCAAGGCAAAATACCTCGCGCCTTGTTACGGAATAAATGCAATTCTCAAGAATTCATAACAATAACATAATAACAAAGGAACTGTGAAGAATGCTCCATTGATTATTTAAAAAAATATGTCAACAAAGACGATGCTTGTGCGTAGGCTTAAGGGAAGCCTGGGCTTTGTATTATATTTGGCTACTGATTTATTTAGTCATATTATGTCTCAAACTACATAATCCTACATAATCAAATTTGGTAATCTGTCTGTCTCGTACGCCGAAGGTCCCAGGTTCAAGTCCTGGCCGGGGAATTCATTCACGTGATGATCACATGTTTGTTCTCGGGTCATGGTTGTTTGTATTTATGTGTGTATGCTATTCTTTGTCCCCTCCCCAGTTTGCTGTATGGTCATCCATTACAGAAGCTCTGCTTACTTTTGGGCCATACAGTTGGTGTGTTTGTCTGGGGATTTATTATTATTATTAATTTTATTATTATATAGAGCTCAATAGTTTAATATGATCGTTATACCTACATACTTGATCGTGGTAAAAACCCACCACGCGAAAACACCAACCTTTGGGGGTAACCTTTTGTTTACTATACATTGGCAGGTCTTCCATCTTAGCTGTTAGAAGTAATAACGAAGATGAGGGCGTTGCACGCACGTCCAATAGGACTCTAATGACTTGCAAAGTATGGAAACTCAGGCACCTACGAAAAATATTATTTACCTAGGTATTCACGTGTATACGTACATAATTCAATACCCTGACCCGAAACTAAATAAGTCGTAAATAGTCCTAGATATAGTATCATAATTTTCGCACCCACAGCACCTAGAATAACAGTGCAGTGGAGTGCTAACAGTCCAAGATGGTATTAACACGATTCATAATATACGACCTAAACACAAACTAGGATCAACCCCCTTGTTCGAGTACACTTCTCTTCCTGCTACGACCATGATTCGTACCTAATCAAGTTTATTTATTTTGTAATGTACAAAACAATTACAACCAATACAAAACATAAATTAATGAAATACTCATAGTAGGAACTGGGATGCAATTCAACAATATGTGCAACTTAAAAATAATATTTATCGTTGAACTCCGTTACAGAATGTGAGATGTCAAGCAAGATAATGAATTTTTTTTTAATTGAAAAAGGATTAGACGTTTGTCTTCTATGTCACCTGATGGAGAGTGACGATAAAGACGAAGGTGTTACACGTCTATCAACGAGATACCTATTCACTCGACGCTTGATAACACAACACAATCGCAACAAATAACCAGCGACGCTTGAAAGAACTGGGGCTATAGTTTTCCAGAAAAATGGACGCAGGCAGTTCATTCCACACCTTGGCGACCCGCACCAAAAAGGAACTATCGAAGTCATTTACATTAATAATGACAGTTACTATTTCATAACATCATATTATTATCAAAGAAATTTTAACTAAAAAATAATCTATATAATGTCAAAATAAAGGTGACAATGTCAAAATGAAATGTCAAAAGTAAAATTATTCTATACATATAGTGTCAAACATGTGTGATAACATCAAATAATAACTATGTACAATTAAGTCAAAAGAAATGTAAATGTCAAAAATAATGCGTAAGATAATCAGGTCACAAAAATATAATAAAATAATATAACAAATACAATCAGCTTTTTGGTTAGTGTTGTAGGATATCTTTTGCCTGTTTTCACCAGGTAGGTAAATATCGATTAGAATTCAAATAGGCCGTAAGAATGAGGGCGTAATCGGCAATATTGTCAGATATATACCTTACCTTAACTTTATCTTCAAATTGCGTTGTTATAACATATAAACTATCTACATAAAAACAAAAACTATTTGGCATGCATAGAACTAAAATTACCCCGAGTTACCTAGTTACATTCTAGAACTTCATAATTCCACAAAAAGCATCATATTTCTAACTCAACTCTACCCGCGCCACTTTTATTGTTATTTATCTACCTACATAACTGACCTAACCCAACTATTTGCATAGTTTATGTATGACAGAGTTTGTTTATTCACATTACTCTGTTAGCCAATCTAAAAATAGAACGACACGTTGTTATCGCGTTTCAACTAAATACAACATTGTATTTGGGAACAAAAAAAGCTTCACGAAAAGTCTACCCTTCTCATAGCGTATTGTTATTGTAGGTATGTCGCGGCAGGGGTGACCCTTTTCAAGGTCAATTCACGCATAAATATATGGATAGGCCTGGAATGTCTGGAAAGTACTGGAAAATACGGGAGACGCAAAACCCCGCTGTAACTAGCGATCAATATGAAGCGTGTTTATGTGTGTTGCTATGTTGCAGTCAAACGCTGAAAACAGCTGTTTTGTAAATGTCAAGATTTTATTAGAAGTGTTGTTGGATTTAATAAGTTATAAGCTTTTTTACTGTATGGATATAGGTTTTATTTGATAAGAAAGCTTAGTATTTATTATGTCCTTATTGGACATAATTATTTTTAAGGTTTTATATTGCTGCACTAGAGAAATTTAAGCTATCCAACTAAATTTAAAAATTTATAAGCTTCTCTACTCTTATCAAACTATGAGTGTTGTATTTGCAAAAAATACAAGATGAGTAAATCGACTATTTATTTGTTCATGTAAACACACCTATAAATGTAACAAAACAAGGTGTATTCAATCTTCCTAAAAAAATAAACGTAGAAAACTTACTGTTTGCTAGTTGCGCCCTGCAACATTGAGAAACATCTGGAAGCGTATTACTCGTACATACACACAGATATTGTAAACAAACGTCTCGAAAAAACTCTCGAACTTTCTACTCGCTGCTAGGTGGCGCTGTTCAACAATATATAAACTTGCAGGCCGGCCTCCACTGGCAGTATTACTTGAAGCCAAATCGAGAACGAGCGAGTCGAACTAGTGCAAGTGCGCTGCGATTACTACTGTCACTACTACATAAGTACTTGGTTGTTTTTGCCGCTGTGAAAAAGTAATTTGGAGAAATCAATTTAGAAAAAATGTCTCTGCTACCGTTTATCCTTGGTTACGAACATCCCCACCGCTTGTGCGACCAGGACTTTGGGTTGGCCTTAACACCAGACGATCTCTTGACGGCGGCTGTGGCGCCTGTGCTGTCTCGAGACTACTACCGACCCTGGCGTCAACTGGCTGCTGCTGCTCGCGACATCGGCTCCACCATTAAGTCCGATAAAGACAAATTTCAAGTGAACCTCGACGTCCAACACTTCGCACCTGAAGAGATCTCTGTGAAAACGGCAGACGGCTACGTCGTGGTCGAAGGAAAGCATGAAGAAAAGAAAGACGAGCATGGATACATCTCCCGGCAGTTCACACGTCGATATGCTCTCCCTGAAGGCTGCAACTCCGAGACCGTAGAGTCTCGCTTGTCATCGGACGGCGTCTTGACGATTGTTGCGCCGAGAGTGGCCCCAGCTTTGAAGAATGAAAGATCAGTGCCGATTTCCCAGACAGGACCAGTGCGCAAGGAAATTAAGGATCAAACATCCCAGTCTGAAGCCAACGGAAAATAAACTACTTAAAGTCAGTTACTGATAATTATCCTTGCGAATTTGAAGTTTTGTGTTACGTTTAACCCGTATAAATGTACTGTGTACGTTTATTTTCTTGTGATTAACCTAAAAGACTGTTTAAAAGTATCTTTCATTTTTTAGATCAATAAATTTTTATTTAAGTATGTAATTTGACTATTTAATTTTGAATGCCACTACCCTCATCATGAGTGTGACATAAGATTTACGAAGTTTATGACTTGAACGTTTGAATCGCAGTTTTTAATCCTAAAAAATATTCCTATAATGAAATTACAGAACGATAACCAGAACTTCGTTAATCTTAACGTCAAATGCTGTCATGTTCATTACCGGACGCAAAAGCAGGGGTATTATTGTTAGAAGTGGGGTTCTTGTACTTGTCTTGCCTGAAATCGCAATTTTGAGACCATTCAATTACTATGTAAAACACGAACGTACGCTAGTAAATATATTTATTCAATACCTAAAACGGTTTTGTGTCCTGGATTGATTTCTGCTATGTTTTATGAAAATCCGATTCAGACGTTACAAAGACATGCTTGCTTTTTCATGTCAGAGGTTTTAATTAATGTTTTCAAGTAACTTTGAATCCTATAATCTTCGATAGTTACACTATTGCCTCTATACCCGGTAATTTGAATTGCCATTAATATAAGAATAAGAATAAAATGTATTCCTGGAAAACTTACATCCAGGAATACGCAATAAGAACTTACAAATTTATTACTGCGATAAACTACATACATATCAATTATAATAGGTGTCTAAACATTTACAATAGATACTATAATTATGATAAGTCATCATATCGGTTTATCATGACCTAGGGTAACAATAACTAGGCAAATACCTAAACTAAGTAATTATGAATTACCTGTTTTTTAGGTACAAATTATTAAATTAAGTACAGTATGCTGCATAAACATTAATTCTAAATCTAGTAAGTACATTAACAATTAAATGCGCAAAGTGAATATTACATAAAATGTGTTTCATAATTCTCGTCCCACTGTAAACATTAGAAAATAATAATAATACTAATACGACACGAAAAAATAAATAAAAATACAACAAAAAATTAATTAACATTTTGGAGACATTAATTATCTTATTTTAATACTATTAATAACTTCTCTGTATCTTCGTAGGACATACTCAAAAGTGATGCTCGGATTATTCGTTTAGTGTTGTTGTAGGTCAGAGGATATATGCCAAGATTGATTGGTGTTTAATCTTTTATATAGAAGTGGTCCTAGGAAAATGTAAAATCTGGAAGAAAATGCCGTTTTTGTGCTTTGTGGACAAACAATGTCAAGCCGTCTTTTGTTAGCTGTTTGTGTGCTATAGTTAAGGGTGCTATGGAGTTTTAAAGTTGTGCTCATTATAAATAACTGCCTGACTGTCAGTACTTTACACTCTTTATAGAGAAGTTCAGTGGAGTAAAGGAAAGGTCGGAAATGGGAAACTTTCAAAATTGCTCTTTGGGCTCTTTCAACGTTAAGGAGAAGAGTTTTAGCTGCTCCGCCCCATGACGTAATACAGTAATTTAGTATCGACTGACACAATGCAAAGTATACCTGCCTCATAAGTTTAGAGTGTCCTATGCTGCGCAGTTTTTTAAAAACAAATATTAACTTGCGTATTCTGTTGCTAACCGCATCTATGTGTAGTCTAAAAGACAGAGTTTCGTCTATAATGACACCTAGGTACTTTATTGTTTTAGTAGCAGTAATGTGAGGACATGAACACGAGTGATTGATTTGATCAATACAATAGTGCACGTATAGGTTAGGGTTTTCTGAAATTGATTTTCGCATAGAAAACTGGATGAAATAAGTTTTATCTGAATTTAGAGTGAGTAAGTGTTGCTGTAGCCACTTGTTTACTACATTGAAGCCTCGTTGTGCAAGTTCATATAATTCTGTATCTGAGTTTGCAGAGAACAAAAGAGCGGTGTCATCAGCAAAAGATATGATTTTACCACCGTTTATTTTCAGGTTACAAAGTTCGTTAATATATATTAAGAATAGTGTGGGACCCAAAACACTTCCTTGAGGAATTCCATATTCCGTGTTTACTAGGTCAGAACTTACGATATTTCCTATTTTTACACATTGCGAACGTAGGTAATCTGCAAAAAGTTTGTGTTGGGTTCCCCTTATACCTAAATTTTCAAGCTTATTTAATAGGATAGGAATAGAAACTGTATCAAAAGCTTTGGAGAGGTCTAAGAAAATTCCCATAGTCCGATTAATAATAATACTTCATCACTTATTGTATGCCCTCATCTATAAAAATGTATAGGACATATACCTACTATTTGTCAACTACTAGTAAACTGGGTCCAGTTTTTAGGTTTTGTAGGTAGCGAGCAAATAATGCCCAATCCAGTATAACTATGCAAGAATATTTACACGTGTTATCGTGTGATATGGGGCTTAAAGTTAAGTACGTGTGTTAGATGCTTTCACACGGTAGGTAGTAGGGGTAGATTCATAAACCCGTCCATGGGTATGTCGTATCATCAGCAGTGCATTCATAGGTATGTAGGTAGGTGCCAAGGAGCCAATTCGATCGAATTTTATAGGCGTAGGAAGTGTTAGAATTTATACTTTATCTTTGTTCTTTGCCTCTTTGGCATGTAACACAATTCCAGACTGACTACATTTCAAAATAGGAAACGGGGTCATTAAACATATGCTACATCTTTACTAGCCATAAATGTAGCACGTACGGGCGTAGTTCTTACAATAACACGTAAGTATAAAATAACACAACAAAACAGATATGTGTAGAATAACACACACCGTTGAGGTGCAGACCTGTTTGTGACCTGTGATATTAATAAGGAGAATAACTAAGAAATAAAAAATAATATATACCAAATTTTAAACAAAATTAATTTCTTTATTGCTAGGTATAACAAACAATAGCAAAGTATTAACATTAAGAAATAATGTTATAACATGAAGTTAAATCTTTTCAAAACAAAACTGAAAAATAAAACTCACTAATATCTTTGTTTACTTCACTAGTAAATCAAACTTACACTACTAAGTCGCTTCACAATTGTGTTCGAGTATTTATTGATTGTCGTCACTATAATTATGAGATCAAGCTCGACGGATCATTGGATATTACTAATTTTTCTTTTGTGTAATAAGAAATGAGCTATGTCATTACCATTTGGAGATCTATCATCTATCTATACCATTAGATCTGCACTATTGTATCCACCTATGTAGGGGCCTTATAAGTATATGAAGTAGAGGAGCGCCAACGGCTTTTTAACAAATTCTGCTTCCTCAAGCTCCAGTGTGCAGTTTGCTCAGACCACCCCCAATCCTCCAAACCAACTCCAGCCAAGGTCCAGTATCGGAATTGGTTGTGACAGTGCTCGAGCCTGAAGGTCCGGCAACCAAAAACGTAGGTTCCACTGAGGTGCTATTAGAATAAAGGTCTCTTTTGCCGTGTTCAGGTGTGCTGATACTCTGGGTATTAGATTGGGTGGTGGAAATACCCAGGCTAGGTCGAATTCCCATGGCTGACTGAATGCGACAAAACAATGCTGATCTGTCGCAGACAACTAGCGAAACATATCTGGCAACCACGGCGGTTTCCCTGGATGCGAACAGGTCTATGTCCGGTATTCCCCACTCTTTGAAAACAGCCTCCGTGGCCTGGGATAACAAACGCCATTCGGGAACCGGACGACTGGCACCCCACTGCCATTTTTAAAATAAAAACGATATCTGAGCTATGAAACAAAGCCATTAAAAAGTTTACAATAAATCTAAGTTTTTTCGGTTTTTTTATAACACAGTTTTATATAAACGTTCAGTATGTCGAGGGCCACCAATATGTTCTCAATAGGTACAGTAACTACTTATTGACATTTCATAGAAAATAAATTGTACACATAGGTTCAAAAACTATCTAACTAATGATTGAAGTAGGTAGTGAAATTAGAATCACATCTTGTTTGTTTAAATATATTACATTATCGTAGCAGCAAGTGGTCGTTTGAGATTCAATTAACCTAAAATGTAGCAAAGGATGTGTCTTAGGGTGTTACCACACCAATCGATCGTCCGTCGATATGTGGCAAAATAGACCACTCGACGTCGATCGATGGTTTCTACAACGACGTCGCGTCGACCAGTCGACGTCGATCGACGGACGATCGATTGGTGTGGCAACACCCTTAAATCTCTTTTCATACTTTAATTTCTTGGTTTCGCATTTTTTCAACTAGTGTATCGCCGGTTGAGCGATGAGTTCATTGCCAGTGGCCCTTAGGTATTACCTGTAATACTAAATAATTTAATGATTTATCTACTTACTTATTGCGATAAAAAATTGTAGATAAATAGTTCAAAAGGCATTCCTACTTAGGCCCAGCACTCGCAGCGCCGCACCGCGGTTTCGGGAGGAATTATTTTTTATTGCTGCGGAACACGATAGCCAGACGCGCATGCTAAGCATGCGATCGACCACCGACCATACGGTTCTAGGAATCGCCCGCCGCCGCCGCCTCGGCCTTAAAATGAGTCGTGAAAACTTCTTCCACTTTGCCCCATGAGTCTTTCTATGCTCATCAACAGATTCACAAAATTATACTTACAATTACCTACTAAGACAGCAAAAATGTCAAGTAATTAACTTAGGCAATTATGTATAGGTATTATTTTTAGAGTGCTTCGTTAGAGATATACAAGTGAAACAAAATGTATTTACTAAAATTAACTTTTATTTAATTTATCACAAAATTTAAAATCTTTCAGTCTTTAATTACAAAAAAGTAGACATGACTTTTTAATAATAGGTTGTGACTTAGATAATCGAAGTAAACTATAAAAAATAAATTATACATTGTTTACACTAGGTACACTTTTCGGAGTCACAGGTGCCTTGACTGTCTTTTTCATCTTTGGCTTCTTTTCTAACTGGACCTGTTTGAGTGATAGGCACCACCCTCTCTCCCTTCTTTTCAACCTCTTTCCTGGGAGCCGAAATCGTTAAAATGCCATCACTAGATAGTTGGGAGATTACGGATTCTGGCTCAGCACCTTCAGGCAAAGAGTACCTTCGCACGAATTGTCTCGAAATCAAACCGTGTTCATCCTTTTTCTCTTCATGTTTAGCTTCAACCACAATATAACCATCGGCTGTTTTCACAGTAATTTCTTCTGGAGCAAAATGTTGAACGTCCAAGTTGATCTGGAATTTATCCTTATCCATTTTGATGGTGGAGCCAATATCTTTCGCCAAGGATGACATAAATCGCCATGGTCGGAAGTAATCACGGAAACCCATCATCGGAGAGAACATGGAAAACATGAAATCATCCGGGGTCAATGCCATTCCAAAGTCTTGATCTAATAGCCGGTCTTTCTTGCAATCTGAGGAACATTCTTCCGCCGAAACGCATGTAGTGAGAGAAACCACTAACGCCGCAACTAATAATCCACCGTAAACTTTCATTTTAATAAATTTCATCAGAAAATGAACCTCTTGTTTGAATTAAAATCTGTCGTTCGCAACGTCAAATCACGACCTCTTTCGTTCAGTAGCTGCACAGATTCAAATACTGACGAGCACGTTCAGGCGTGCCTTTTATACTTCACGCGCATGCCATCTAGCGAGGCGTGGATATTTCTAGACGCAATATTGACGTGGTTCTAGAAAATTGTGACGCGGCTCATTGCGATTCGTCCACGAAGTTTGAAAACAAAGTAGACGAACTTATCGGACCTATTGAAACAGTATGAAATTTGTTTACGAAGATAAAAACGTTATTGCAGCAATAATTGGAAGTTTTCGAAACTATTTCAAGTTTTTATCAAATAAACATCATTGCATATTATTATTTTGCAGATAAGTATTACAATGTATTGAGCTAAAGATGGAGTTATGGAGCCATACATTTAAATTTCTATTGTAATAATGGTAGATATATATGGTTATTATAAAACTTAGCGTTTTTACAAAGCGGCAAGTTTGTTATATTTATTGAAACACAAAAGTTTGTGTGGTTGTGTTCGAACTTCTTAGCACTGAAACACAGATTAGTTCAGTTGCATCGGCTTGGAATATTATCGTGCTTTGACACGAGCCTCATTTACAAATATATTGACTTTTTTATACGTAGGTATTTAATAATTTGTCAACATATGCAGATACAAATTAAGATTCGCATACATGCCCTCGGAACAGTAGGTAAAGGGTATGAAAACTGAATCTTATGTAAGCAGGTACTTGTTTATAATGTCGGCCTGAACAGTATCATTTAAGTATCACGTTGTTTCCGAGTTAAGAAAATAATGCGAGTCGAATATTTACCGACGTCCAGGCACATTAGTAGATATTATCTACTCCTGTGGTCCAGGTACGGGCCCAATAACCATCAAAACTAGAGTTTTCTTACACTGTTAATTTATAATGAATTGTCAATTTTCTTAACTATGCTAACTAAAGTTGACATTGCTCTTGTGTTTTAGCAGGCAAGTGTTTTATCTCTGTATGTTGTGCAAATTGGTATTAGTACTTATATAGGTTAGTATAAATAGTAAATTTATATGCTGTTTCTGATAGTAAAGAAATATGGGAATATCAAGTAGGTAGTTAACTATTTGCCGATGCTCAGATTCGGGCCCAGATACAAGGAAGTTTTATTAATTCTCTCTCTCGCTTTATGTTGCCAAAATTGTATCCTTGTAATTATATTATTAGTAAAGTCTCACTCATCGGGTACATCAGGCTACGTCACCCCACCACGTCTCCTTTGGCAACGAGGCACTCCGGGTATTGCACACCAACTTTGTATTGTAACTTTGCTTAAACCTGGTCAAGCGTGAGATGATCGGTACATGTTATATTAACAAAAGTTTACATATTTTACCCGTCGACGAGGGAGCATGTAAGTTGGGGAATTCAGATCTCTAAAATTTCTAGGAGGGGAATGTGACACAAAATGAAGTATGTCCAACTAGCTTTATGACTGTAAGTTTCCATTTTGTTATATAATCACGCTAAAACAGATAGGTATAAATTACTTTTTATCCATTGGAATTTACAAAAACGAAGTCATAGAAAAGCTAATAAAAGGCAAAATTTCTAAATAATGGTATATTTTCAAAAATATCGTATTACATGACCTGCATATCTATTTACAAAAATAAAAACATAATAAAAATCAATATTTTCAGTGTTACAACCGCCATGCTTACATACATACAAAATTATCACTACAAAACGTTACAATGGTGCCTTACAACTAATATTTACAAAATATTCTGACCCATAAAACCAATACAAATTATATTTTTTTACGTACTCATTTAAAATGTCCAAGTATTATATGGTTTTCAGTAAAAATATATAATTCTTAAAATAACATTATAAAATTTGTTGTGTGAAAAGAACAGATTAATAAATTTAAATTTTGATCGGTTTACTAAATAAACGATACTTAAATAAATCTGTACGTTTGTTTGTGAGACTATGTACTTGAGATAAACGTGAACTACAGTTGCTACGACTAATGTGAGTGAACCCGCGAACGTAAGCTTATAGCACAAAACTTCCTTTAAATAATACACTGTTCATATAATCATCTTTTATTTCTATACTCAAAAATGATAGACTCAAAATTGTTTTATCATCTTTAGAAAAATTATGTAACTTATTGAGTAAACATACATATAAATCATGATTCTGTAGAATATATAAGTTTTGTTATGGATTGTTATAAATATTATAATTATCATCAAATTTATTTTAATTCCATATCTAAATAAAGATGAAATTCATCAGTCCTCAGTAAATTTCATAATCATACCAAAGAGCGATTCAGTTCTTCGGAAAAAATTACTAACTCTTAGGTACATTTGTAAAACAATTCAGAAAAACTTTCTATAGTTCTCGAGTAGTCTTAAGTTTATCTATTATCTAGAAGTTTTCCACGGTTTTATCCGACTAGCACCTCCTTCATCTGAGATATAATAGGCAATGTTTGTCTTAACATTACATTTACAAACTAAACCTGATATCTTAGATTTTTCTCTTACTCATGTCAACATTCAAGAACAAGAACAAAGGTTTTCTCATTTGTTTTACAAACGCACCAGCAGCGTCTAATGGCCCAACACATTGTAAAACGCAACAGCTTCAATTTCATATACCTTTTTAAAACGTTACCACTTAAATCCTCAAAAAGAGGTCGAATAGTGTCGCATTCCATTTTTTTGACAATAAAACTAAATATGAACACAATGTACTTTTGCTTTCAACATAGCAGCCACCAAAATATATACTTCAAGTTTTTCATGCAACACTATCCGTTTATTTGTCTCAAAAAATGTTTCTAACCTATCTTACACTACACATTTTTTATATAATTGTCATACATAGATTAATTTTAGTAGATGCCGTTTCAATTAAGCTATAAAAGAACAATATAGAAATATCAGTCACTCAAAAGACTCGTGTTTGATTCCCGTATGAGTGTATTATCAAACCAAATTATACTTGAAGTAAGATGTCATATTACAGGATAAAAATCATTACCTGCATACCTAAATATCATTTTCAAAACTATTTTCTTTTAGTCTGTCTCTAAGCTGTCTGTTTTTTCCAAATATCATATTATTAGTATGCCGGCAAGTGAAGGGAGTTACAGAATATAATAGAAAGAAACAGTATAAAATTTGAAAGTTCTTCCTAGGAATCATAAACATCTTATGAGTACACCATTACTGAAAAAACATTTGCTTGGACGATAGGTTACTTATGAATTTTCATACACTCTATTCCAAATGTACTTCAACAAATTAATACATTGTGTTAATGCAACCCCAGTGGACCACAAAAAGTTAATATGTTTATAGATTTTGGTTTAGATGGTTCGAGTGAGCAGCCATGCAAACGTACAACTTGACGCAATGTGGCGGCCGCCATCTTCTCACACGGTGTTCTGGTCGCTCCAGCGCGCGTGTACTACAGTCAGTACATTTTTGACACGCACACACAGTAGATGTGTATATATAGCTTCACGCACACATAGGACCTCTATGATTTCGATAGATAAATTCATTGTTGTGACATGATATTTAACTAAAAAAAACAATTTTAAAACTTTATTTTTGATTTGATTTAAAATAAATCAATAAGTACTACTTTTATCATAGGATTTTGCAGATATCTTAATATATCTAAAATGTTTCAGTCATAATTGTATATAAATTTAGTTAATTTCATACAAAATTACCTACGAATTATTTTAATTGTTTGGGAAGAAAAATATTTCATTGATACATAATTTTTAGTTTTTAGGAATAATGAAAATGAGATTTTGTAATCATCGTGATTGTAAAAAAATTATAGTAAAGTAATGAAAGAATTGTAAAATAATAATTATGAAATAAACGAGGTTACAGTTAATGATAATGTATGGAAGCCTCAAATTAAAATGTGAACACCAGTGAATTTCATTAAAATAATACTTTACCTTGAAACAATTATAAAAGCCACGGAATTAAGATATATTTAGAGATAAATGTATATATGTGTATAAATTGCGTTACAATGTCTTCATCGTTCCGCTTCATACTCAAGAGATTTCAATATTCTAGGATAACATTTAAAAAGTACAGTAAATTCATCCAAAAAATTACTTGTTCTTTCATTTTAATAATTTGTGCAAAGCTTGGGGGTACATATTCTCGCTTTTTGGCGTCGCTTAATTTTAACATTAATAATAGGTTTTCATAAAACCTAAGATATTACATTTAAAAAATCGACTTAAATATTACTTACATTAGGAATTACTTAAAAGTGGGTAAAATGCAATTTGTATGGCCTCTTTTAGTTATCAAAATAAATACTTTTTTCGAGTTTTAGTAAATCTATACTTGAATCTTTGGGAGAAATATATAGTTACTTACAAAGTACAATTCTTATTATTAGAGCATTTAACCAAATAAAGAAATAGCACTTGGACAAGATATGAAACACATCATTACACAAACTTTCAAAAATTCTGACTGCCCGGTAATGCTTGTTAATTTTATTGAAATAAAACTTTCTCTTTCTTACATTATTTGAAAATTTGCACAACATATTATGTGTAAGTATTTTTCTCTTTGTCTCAAGCAAATGATCTCGAATGCTCGGAGTTCTCAGTGATGGCTTATTTACCGAGAAAAAACACAATTACAACAAATTTTAAATCTAAACTAAACAATAATAGAAGTGGTATGATTCTTCGTATGAAGAAAAATGGAAATGTGCATGTTTTGATGAAAAATAAATAAATTAACCTAAAAATATGAATACCCACATAATAATTATTAAAATACACAGGTTTTTCAAATTAAAATAACCACAGAATAAGATTTTCTCTATGAGGACTTTCCACTGACTAAGAACTAACTAAAAATATGCTAAAACAAAATACATACAGTTCAGTCTAAGCAGAAGCGGTTATATTTTAAACCCTATCTATATCTAAATTGAAGCGACTTTCCAATATCCTTATATCAAAAATCGATTCACATAAAAAATCTACGTGTTACACAAATATCTACTACAGCATAACTACATACAAGTACGTATAAAATGAACAATATAAAGAAGATTCATGAGCACTCCTTTCAATAATCAAATTTGTTTTCAAACTTTTGGTAATAAATATAAATTGAATTATGTAATCGAACCAAAAATCTTTTAAATTATGTCAAATTCCAGATTTATCTTTCGTCAATAAAATAAACTTTCATATTGATAATGGAAAAAAAATATACATTTAAGTTGTACATTCAAGAAAAAAAAATATTAAAAATATTGACTTACTGAGAAAAAAAATTTATAAAATTCTAGATTTATTTTGACTGTTACAATGATATGGCAACTTACTATTGTTTATTCTCACTTTTTAATTAAATCTAGAACTTTCGGGTTTCATGAGTTTCTAGTAAAATTAATATAGCACAAGTTGTTTTACCTTAAATTAAACTAATAATAAAAGAGATGTTTAACTATCTTCCAGTAAATTGTGCAATTCGGCGTAGTTCAAAATGGCACGGTGTAGAAATTCGTACTGCACCTGAAAATTACAAAAAAATAAGTTAATATTTTATCCAGGATATACCAATTTAAAAAAAAAGGTACAATATGGGAATGACCTTTGTTTTTTTAATTTATGAAAAAATATTATTTCATATTTATAACAATGCATAACATTTGCCCAAATAACAATGAGTCTACAATAATAAAAAAAAGCATTTGCAAATAAATGGAAATAATAAACGCTTCAAACAACATAGTACTAAGTTGCGTAGACTCCAAATGAATACGAACACGCGTTTACAATAATATATCGACCAAGTTAATGTTGTTATTTTCAATGGCCCCGATTAAAGTTTCTAACTTATTAAGTATAACCAAGAACAGTGACAACCTTTCTATTGACATAAAAAGCGATTGTTTTCAATACCTGTTAAAATAATTTTTTAACATATGAGCCAATATTACGATTACTGCCAAAGACCTCTATATTATATGCAGAGTGATCAATTATCAAAAAGCTGATATTTAGTTTAGTTCAAGTTATGGAGCAAATACAAAGAGGTGCCGTATGTGTCATTCTCTAGGGAATCAGGTAAAGCCGCCGCGCGAGTGGCGGGAGGATGTTGCCACTCGGAAGTGGCCATAGCATCGCAATGAGAAACTTTTGGCGAGCTATTGAAAAAGTTCTGGAACTATTTACCAGATGGCGGCACTTGCTACTTAGCATACATTCTCACGAGTGGAATTACTACACACATAGTCCCGCTACATAATGTTGAAAGTCCGTGTAACTTTGACGTGATATGATGCAACGATTTTTGTACGAAACCAATATTTAACGATATTTCAACACGCAGGTTCCGAGTGCGCGGCATTGACGCCAGCGCCCCTAGCGAGTCAGTCATTGAGAAAAATTGCTTCATTTGCTCCAGACATCTCTACTTTGCTAAGCTTGTATACACACAGCAACTGTGTGTGCGTGACATAAATGTTCTGACTGTACACACACACCTAAGCGACAAAAACACACAAAGTTAAGTTGCATGTTTACAAGCGCACGCCCACATAGTATTACTTTATGGCCAAAAGCTGAAAAGTTAAGAAACTTCATTCATTTTTACCAGAGTGGCCACTGTGGCTGGCGGTCCACTTTCATTGTTTAAACGTTTTCAATGTGTTTATAGCACAATGATTTAATTAAATGAAAATAGCGGTAGATAGGTGAGCAGCTCCCGCCTGCCGACCGGCACTACGCGAAAGGCACCGACGCGACATCTCTCCCAAATGACATTCACTTGAGTTTGTGTGAGTACAAATGTTGTCATGTCACCGATTTTCCGCTACTTAAACTTCATCAAAGGCCCTATGAGATTCGCAGGTGTGGGGTACGATACATATATTCAATAATCATTAAAATTACCTATTTGTATGTTCTAGCTTATTCATGTTTACACAAGATCTGCTTATTTGCGTCCATTACGTTAGGCATTGTTTGCTAAGTAAGTATGTAGGTATATAAATGCGAATGTTAGTAGATAGGTAGGTACCTTAGTGATTGAAGCAATCCTTGAATCTTAACGACACTGTATATTCACACACTAACACAGTTACAATATACGTTTACAACACAATACAGAAGGAGTACAGTTTTCATACACAACGCGAAGAATAACAATGAGTAAGCAAATCGCGGAGAGAGCAAGTTAGGTATCGAGCGGAAGCGACAAGCGACACAGGCGCGCGGGAGAGGTCCGTGGCTCGACTGACTACTGAATCCACGAATTCGTCGGCTGCCGCGCCGCGCAAGGTGTGTGGTGCGCGCGAGACACCGTCGTGTGTGTTTCCATAGCACAGCAAAATAGTTTATTAAATAAATATTATAATATTAATCATACGTTATTACATATAAATAAATGATAGGTATTTTTATACTGAAATAACTTTAAGGCAATATGTAGTATTAAGTAAATGAATAGAAGTACCTATATAAATAAATTAAATAGATTATATTATGTATAAATATGTATGTACTATTAGATTAAATATGATTATATAAGATAAGAAATGATATAAGTAAATCTGTAAGTACATAATTATAGTACTTAAAATAAGTAGCCTACAAGTATTTTTAGTTGGTGCTCCAGCCGAGAGATTTAAAATATAAATTGAACAATCAAGGCAAGGTACCACAGTGTCGATGGTGTGCGCCCGCTGCGCGCGCAGCTTCCGCGCCGTCGCGCTCACGTCCACGCGGCGCTCGGTGCGCAGTTGGCATATCAATATGCAGAGAGCTACGAACAGAGCGGATCTCTCCGTGCCGTATCTGGAATGTCAAGACAAAGGGGTTAATTACAGGGCAATCAAATCATTTAGTTACTGTAATGAAATGTACAACTTGCATTCACTTTCGTCTCGAAATAATGAAACAGGTAATAGACAGTGAAATTACTCTCATCCTTCGCTCTATCCTGAATGCAAATTCCTAATTAGCCGAAAATTTGTTATTATTACATTTTATTATAGAATTTACTGAGAAGATATTAATCTCAATAGTTCTTATGGTACAAAGTGCGAGTGCGGCTGCCAAAACGTATTCTTGGTATTATAAAGGTTCGACTAATTTGTTGCATCTACAATATAACGCTAGTTGTTATCAAGTTATGCACAATGTTAATGTACAGTAGATTATAAAATGGCAATATTACATTAAATTTGCTGATCTATGTTTACAGAATATATAAATGAGATTGTTGTCCTCGTTGCAGGTCGCAACAGAACCACGCGATACTTCTGCGTGAGGTGGCTAAAGGGCGGGTACGGACCGGCAGTGCAGCAGCATGCGCTGCGGCGCGGCGGCGGCGTCGGCCAGGTCGGCCAGGCCGCGCGTCACCTCGGGCACGGAGCGCGGCGCCGTGGGCCAGCCCTGGTACTGCAGGTGCTTCACGGAGCTGCTCTCGCCGCTCTGCAATACAATGATGTATGAAATAAACACAAATCATTAGTTTAGCCAGATAACTATCATATAGAAATTACGATAAGAGGCATAATAAAAAAATTATTCTTGCATTTGAATAAAAAGGCATTTATTTTTTAACTAATTCTGGCAAATCAAGTTCGCATGTAATTTCCATCTTTACACCATTATTAAAACAGTTATTACGGTTTTTTCTTCTATAAGTGTGTATGTGCGAACTGGTGTAGTCATGCCTTATATAAGGCCAACAAGAACAAGGAATGAAGTGTAATGAACGATCCGGCGCATGAAGCAGCAACTCCGCACTCACCTTGTGATTGGTGACGGTGAACTGCCGCCGCGTGTAGTACGGACAGGACTCGCTGTCCACGTACTCCACGGAGATGTGGTCGTACTGCACGCCGCCGTCGTCCCAGTACCGAGGGCACTTGCCTTCTCCGATCTGTCCGTTCAGAAACATGTGGCCCAATTAACCAAACTCGATAGTTTATTTCATTTATATTGCTATTTTTGTAACAACATTTCAAAAACATGGGACCACGGTCATTATTCCCTTAGTGCCATCTCAGACCACTGTGTTGTAAAAACACATTTGGACATAGAACATTACTTGAAATATTAAAATTCTGACCTTGATTAGTGTTGCTTGTAAAGTACACGTTATACATTATTAGAATCTTCACAGACTAGACAATTTATTAAGATCGCGGGCAGCTATAGCGCCGTACTTTTTTTTACAGTAGATGATCAAAAGTTGACATTAAGGAAAAAATGTACAAAATCTTAAAATGACAGTATTGATCATATTTAACGTTAAGAATACCTAAAGTTGTATTAAAATTAAATAATACACGTCTTCAAGAATACAACACTAAATAAATTACACAAAAATATCTAAATTTGATGAAATGGCAACGGAATGAATGAAAAAGGTATCGAAATTTATAAAAAATATAAAAAGAAAAAGTATAAAAATGTACGCCACTTTCATATGGTTGACAACCCTGGCAAGAAGATACGACTTCCTTACAGTCTCGCATCCGGACCAATGCAGGGATCGGGTTCTCCGTTGATAACGACAGACCCCGTATTTAAATTATAAAAGCTGTATTTTTTTAACCGTCTCTATCTAAAAAAACTTAGCTGTATTCGGTATAAAGCTTGACTCAAGTGCCCAGTTCTTTGGCAAGCGACTACGCTAACTACAAGTCATTTAGTCCTACAGTAAAGCGCCATCAAACTAGCCCAGCAGCTTCAGTTTCAACGTCAAGTCGAGTCGTGGCATACATAAACGGGTAAAACGGAAGAGAAGAAAGAAAATCATATCTAAAATACCAATAAACATATGTATGTTCATACCTCGCTCAACATAACAATCGTGGTAACATTATGCTCGGACACCATTCGCCAAAAATCTGCGATCGTGTTCGGCAGCGGGTCTTGAGTGATGATGAACGACTCTGTGTTGTCGTAGCCTGCACAAATACGAATTTACTATGAAATACACACACAGAAATGGAACTGGATGGATCAAGGCTTGTTTTAATGTACAAGGAAATATGTTATATAACATATAAAAAATCCTTAGTTTTAATAAACTCTATTATTTAGCTGTTACTTACCTAGAAAATACAGAATATATTATAGTTAAAACAGCTGGCACAAAGTTACTAAGGTCACAGATTACTAAACATTTCACTATCTTTACAGTGAAAACCTAATGCGATAGTTGAGTTAAATGTCAAAAAATATAAATTAAAATAGTAAAATGTCACTCCGTACAGAAGCGCCGCACCTACAGGGTTCCCCGGCAACCGGCGGCGCGGCGGTCACACGCCGGCCGGTGGTAAGCTACTACTTACTTCTAACTTCTTAGTTTCATTACCAACACTGACCTTCCACAAAAGACGCATTAATGTACGTGGAGAAGTCCCGGCCCGGTACTGGAGTCAGAATAACGCGGTTCCTGTCGTAAGGCAGGCAGTCTTGGCTTCGATTCTTGCTCCGCAGTTCTTCACTGGCGCCAGCCGCGGTCGACTTTATCGGTTCGGCTACGGGAGGGTTCAGGATTTTCTGGGAGTAAAATTAACAAAATTATCTTAAAAAGGGGTAAAAAAAGGATTTATAATTATTCACGAATGTATACCCTGTATAATCAGTATAACAAGGATAATTTAGGTATTCTGGCTACTGGCTTCCTCGAACTTCAAGAAAATTGTTCTCGAAAGAAATATCTTTGACAATATTGCCCAAGCAGCTTGTTAAATCAGTGCTTACTAATTTTGCTACGATATTACGTATGCAATAGAACTGCAAGTGAGTGTGCTGTTATCTTAGTTTAGTAAAATTCTGTGAATGCTGTGATTTCCTGTAAGTGAGAAGTCACTCATTGTTGTAATAGTGTACTTGTTGTTGGAAATCCTAACCAATAAATAAAAATAAAATAACCATCGCAAGGGATATTTTCATTTGATCTCATTTCAGATTCATTCAATTCACTTGCATCGCGATTGTAACTGTACAAACATTAGACTTACATAAACAGACCAGTAAATGTGCCGTTAGGGTCACCACGCACATACTCGGAGCGACATTAATCGCCACATGAAATCGAATGCATGACAATCCACCCGGCACTTGCTGAATGCGGAGTTCATCAAATACTGTCCACCCAAACAAGTGCGTAGTGCCCCTAATGTGCACAAATCAAAATACGCGATATCCAATGGTATTTGAAAAAACTGTCTACTTGATTGAAAACAGATTTGAAAAACATAAACCGGTCTAATTACACTTTGATATAAGACTACTGATTGAGACCGGAATAATGTACGTGTTCATGTGCCTGTAATACACTGGTCGTCTATCAGTTACGTCTCTGCTACCTTCAAACTAAATTAAATTCAGGTCAAATTATAAAACTTATATTACACAAACAATTATTGATATCACATTCAAGTAAATTGCTAATAAAAAGCTGAAAACTGAGATAACCTAGATTAAGCACACATCTAACAATGTTACATTCGTTCACGAACACAGGAAAGTTCAACACACAAAACGCATCCTTGAATGATTCGAGCCCGTCCGAGTTCTGATACACAGTTAGTACCCAGCCAAATTAGGTGGGGGGCGGGGGGGGACCTGCTCGTGAAACTGTACAACTTTCCCAAAGACACGAAGGTTGAAATATCAAAATAATTGTGGACTAACGAAACAAAATCGATCGTGCAATTTGCGTGGGACGTCCTGAGTTCAGTTTCACGGACAGGTTGGCGAGCGACTCTTGTTGGACAGCTGATTCAATCGAGACAAAACTCAACCGAAATGTACGCACCTCAAACTCCTCTTCCATGAGACTTTTCCCGCCACCTTCGGGCGTTTGACGTAATCGATCGACTACACTTTTGAGTCGAGACGCGGGAATCTCAGTGTCGCCGTAATGGGCGTACTCCACTAAAGCGCGGTACACGAACACGTATTGTTTCTGTCGACAAAAGTTATTATTGTACTTATGTGTAATGCATCGTTCGGGGACTAAAGAAATTTATTACCAATATTTAGCTTTAAATAAATTTAGGTTCGAACCTTAAGTGATAGCGTATACAGAGGATGCGCCCCATTTATTTAATGTTCTACGTTCGCACACTTCGAAGTATGGATCAAAAAATGCGTGGGGCGCGTCTTCGTGAAAGATCTTAATTAAGTGCCAAATATATTAGGTAATAAATATACCTATGAAATTGCCGTTTTTCACGAAATAAATGAAGCGTAATTTTTTATATTTTTTTTATTTCTATTAATCAAAATAATCACCCATGCAATCAATGCATCTTTGCCAACGCATTGGTAGCTTATTGATGCCTTTCTTGAAGAAATCAGCTGGACGGGAGGCAACAAATTCTTCAAAGGCATTTTGTACTGCCTCTCGGGTATTGAATTTTTTTCCCGCCAAGAAGTTATCCAAATTCTGGAAAAAGTAGAAGTCTGTAGGCGCAAGGTCTGGTGAGTACGGCGGATGACGGAGAACTTCCAACCCCAACTCTTGTAGCTTGGAGACCGTCTGCTGTGCAGTATGAGGTCGCGCGTTGTCGTGCAGGAGCAGTGGAGCCGAACGATTGACCAAAGCTGGTTGGAGACGTGCGAGCTTCTCCATCATTGTGTTCAGTTCTTCACAGTACACATCTGCAGTAATGCCTGTCCCGTTTGGCAAGAAGCTGTGATGAATTACACCCGCGTTAGACCACCAAACAGTGACCATCACTTTTCTAGGGGTAAGTTTTCGTTTAGGGCATTGTTTGGGTGCTGAACCAGGGTCCAACCAACTTGCTGAGCGCTTACGATTGTCAAACAGGACCCATTTCTCGTCACAAGTAACAATGCGGTTCAGAATTCCTTCATTTGTATGCCTGCTGAGCAGTGTAAGGCACGTCTCCACGCGTACTTCGTGCTGGCGGTCATTGAGTTCGTGGGGTACCCATTTGTCAAGCTTTTTTACCTTGCCAATTTGACGCAAATGGACCAATATTGTTTTGATGCTAACGTCGAAAGCTGCTGCTAATTCAGCCGTGGATTGAGTTTCATCAGCTTCCACAATTGCCTTTAATTCGTCATTGTCGACCAAAGTTTTCGGACGACCACGGGGTTCATTTTTCAGGTCAAAATATCCAGAACGGAAGCGGGTAAACCAATAACGGGTGGTGCGTTCGTTTGTAGTGTTCGCTCCGTAAACGTCGTTGATGTTGCGTGCCGCTTGTGCCGCTTTGCTGCCACGACGGTACTCATACTCCATAATTACTCGAATTTTTAACTTATCCATGATGACGAAAAATGTTCGAATGCGTTGAAAACAAAACACTAACTATTAAACAAATGACGATTTTAGAAAAAGAATTCCATGTTTGTCAAATAAAATTAATTTGAAATTAGAATTATCAGTAAAAAAAAAAATATTTTCATTTGAAATGGCCAGTACGGCAAAACGGCAGTTTCATAGGTAAAGACCTATTATTCGACTGAATTACTAGTCAAAACCGTGAGCTTTGAAAATGCCATTTTTGTGCCTTTTAATTAACTCGTTCTTTTTTTAATGCAGTTTTATTTTGAAAAATTTATTTTTGATATAACACACTGATAAATAAAGTAAAATAAATCGTTATTTTTATGCAATAAAGTTTTCTTTGCAGACCGTAATTTTCAAGTGAAATTTGACAGATAGAGGTCATTGACGTTCCTATTCTCATTTGAAATGCAGTGTGGCTCAGCAGCTTGGTTTTCAAAGATCTGATAGATTTAGCATTTAGTTTCTCTTTATTCTGTGTATTTCTGCAATGTGAAAAACCGTTTTATAGTGTAAATTGTGTGCAGTTTGTACAGTAAAATGTACAATTTTAAAAGCGATGTGTTGGATAGATTTCTTAAACAGTATTGTGTAGAAGAGTTCCATGCTCGGGCGACCGCCAGCACTTTATTTATCTCTGTTTACTCACCAAAGACTGGACCAGAAAGTTCCTCTGGCGTCTAAGTTCCGCCACACAATTAAAGATGGCGGCGTGTTGCGTGCTCTGCAGTTGGGCGAGGAGCCACTCCAGAGCCACGAGCGTGCCTGTGCGGCCGACACCGGCCGAGCAGTGCACCACGAGGGGGCGTCCCACCATGCAGGACCAGGCTTCGTTTACTCTCTGGAATAGACGACTTATTATAAAACCCATTGCAGAACCCACACAGAAAACCGTAATTACAAATAACTGGGCGAGGAAAACAGTGTTTAATAATAATAAATCCCTAGACAAACACACCAACTGTGTGGCTCCAAAGTAAGCAGAGCTTGTGTTATGGATGTCCATACAGCGAATGTGCGCAGTATCCAGAATAAACATGCATATATAAATATCAACAACCATAACCCGACAGCAAAAATATGTGTTCATCACACAAATGAATGCCCCGACCAGGACTCGACCCACTGGGCCGTAATCTGACATCCCGGGTGCGATCATTGTGACTGACGAATGTACAGTAAACTGCAAAAATGCATATCTACCCCCAGCCTGATTGACCTCATGTCTCTCTAAAATTTCTTTACCGAGTTCACATACAAATCAAATACATCATATGAATGTTGGTACAATTTTTTAGAGAAAACTGATATCATGTAGAGCGGGGGTAAGTATGCATTTTTAAGCTTATTATACCAATAAGGTTTTACTATGTACTCGTACGATTATCAAGCCAACTGCTCTGTGCAAGAAAACATCGTGAAGAGATCCCCACGCCTAGGAAGTTATTTAAAACCCGTTCTTGAAACAAGTGAATGAAACCCACACCTCGCCTAGACACAGACACTTCCATGTATTTCATGACACTAAGACACTTCAGTATATTACATTTTATGTCGTACAAATTGTTCTCTGAAACGATCGAGCTATGCTTTTTGAAATAGATGTAGATTTTGTAGAGCTGTAGCTTAGCAGCTTGGCATTCGAAAGATCTGACAAATTTAGCATGTAGTTTCTCTTTATTATGTGCATAAATAACAAGAAAGATTATTACGAAATTTAAACCTAACTAAAAAGGTGAAATGAAATATGCCAAACGGGACTGAGATTGCACGCGTTAACAGTCGCATCGCAACAAATGGGATGACATCTGTGATTACGGTAAAACAGAGGTAAAAAGGCGAAAAGCTTCTGTCGCATGGCCCTCAAAAATCTTGACCGCATCACCTGATTTAACGCGAAAGGAACCGAGGCGGCCCGAACTCCGCATTGCCCGCGCGCCTCGTCATTTCATTATTCTGATACTTTATCAGGTACATTAATTTTCAACAACAGTTTCGACAATGTATGCAACACGTGTTGAGCATGCACGAGCACCAGTTCCACTGATCGAGTACGCCATGTAACAGCGTCACCTATCTCCCGCCATTAAAATTAATTCAAAGGCTTACCTTAATAAACTTGAGTATAGAATGCGGGTATTCCGGAGCAGCAAAATCTTTCCACATCAAAAAGTGATACTGCCTTACAATTCTGGAATCAGGGCTCTCTTTGTTTTCCCGCGGCGAGGTCGGGGTGCTCGAGTCCGATGAGGTGTTTATATCTGGGGAAACGTTTGAGAGAACTAATGTATTACGTTATTCAGAAGTCAATAACTGTGTAGTGTTTTCAGTTATGTTTAATTAAATTACCAACACGAAATAATGTACGAATGTTATATGCATTAGGAATAAGTTGTCTATGGCATGGGTGGTCTTCGATGTACAAGCAAGATTGTTTTCTCTATAAAGAGTGTTCGTGGATGACACTAACCAATCAACTTTTTTTTGCTACTTTCATTAACGGGACACCTACGTGTTTTGTTTATAGTTTGTGTTTTGACAGCAAGATAGATAAATCATTTATTTGAAACTACAAAAACAAACATCACTTTTTAAAAGATTATACATCACAACATAATACCGCAGAAATACACACATTCTTTCTCTTCTCTATGAAACACTGTTCAACCCATCTATTCCAAAGTACCTAAAGGAGTGTTTTAGATTTCGACATCAGGATCACGACCGATCCTTACGTTCATCTAACAACATGCTTCTGTCCACGCCACATCACACATCTGAATTTTTTCACAGATCATTCACAGTGCGTGCTGTAGGTTTGTGGAATTCCCTGCCTCCTCATCTACATACTGCTAGGACTGTCACTTCTTTTAAGTTTAATTTAAAAAAGTACTTTCTATCTAATATTTATCCAACATAACATTTCATATTCATTTATATATTAACTGTATATTTATATATATATTTTTTACATAGTATTTATGTATAGCTACTTAATATGTATGTGTAAAATTATGGTTTTTATTCATTATATTATACTATATTTATATATACATTCTCAAGTCTTTAAAAACTCTGCCCAATTATGTTTCACTTGTTACTCTGTTCTCATAGTTTATAGAGGGTTGCCTGGTAGAAATCGCTTTAAGCAATAAGGCCGCCCAAATTGTCAGTTTCTTTAATTAATTTATTTTTATTGTACTTTGTTTTAGTTTTGTTAATGGCAATAAAGAGTTTTTATTATTATTATTATTATTAAAACCGAAACAATTAATTAAAGAATACAAGAATATACAAAACAAAACTGAAAGTTCAAAAAGAAAAAATAGAAGAAAAATAAAATAAAATAAATTAATTAAATAAACTCAAAATAAGTAGCATTTGATCATACACAATAAAAAGGCCATGTCCCAGCGCGGGGCCGCCGCGAGCGCCGCACTGGGCGTCACCCGCAGGCTTCAGTTGAAACTGCCTTTGTTCCAGTAGTTGAGCTGGCTGTCCCTTCCCTTTGTCCGGGACACAACCGCGTAAACAAGATTATCACGGCGGCCAAACTAGGAAGGACTGTAGTACGCCCCAGACCAGATCTTAACAATAGAAACTCTACTAGAAAAGAATCAGTTATTGACGAACCTCCATTCCTCTTCGCCACGCCATTATTTTCCACAATGGGCTGTCCATCTGCATTGACCGGTTGTTTAGTGATCCTCAGCTCTCGGACGATGTAGTCGGAATACCTGCGAAGGGACCTGCGGTGTCACTGTTCGGCAGTGTTTGTTGAGAGTTAAAGCCGGCCGGGTGCGACACATGCCGATACGGTTGTTACGCTGTGCGTTTCGCCTTCATTTCATTGTCTTGCCATTTTCTTTTATATTACAAATCTTTTTTATATTACATTTCTAGCTTTGAAAACTACACAATATATGGGCAGTAGGCAAATGATCTTCTCAATTCAATCAGCCAGAGAAGTTATAAAGTTTTCGATCCGTAAATATTTTGACAATAATTATGTTGTATAGAATTAAGATGTCTAAGAAAAGCTTATTTATATTTGGTTCAAATATACATATTTATTTAAAAACCTGTAATTTTGAATACAGAATTAGGATGATTAAAAAATTCGTAGGAAACATCGATTATTTTCGCTTTGAAACGCAGCCCAAATAATTGTTCTAGTGACACGTTCTGTCAGCTAGCTTGTAAAAAAATTTAGTTGCATATGTATTTCGGTGTGTAAATAGGTTTTTAACCGAAAAGAAAGAAAAACACTGCGTAAATTTGCACAATCGGGGTGAATTTGATTGAGACTGTCAAAAATTTACTTCACACTTTGAGTAAAAAAAGCATCTGACACTTCGTTGAATGTATGGGGATTGTTCATCAGTATTTACTTCTCACCACAGTGTTTTGCTTTCCGCCACAACACTAACTACAAAAAGATTGCAACTTACCGTTTCTCCCCAACATGATGCACCGTGATACTCCCAAAGGCCCTCGAGCCAGCATCGGGCCAGTACTTGGAGCATTTCACCTTGGAGTACTCCTCGAGGTTGGTCAGCATCACGATGAGCTCCAACCCGTGCTCCCATATCATTCTCCAGAAGTCGTTCACCGTTGTGTCCGTGGGGCCTTGAGCGCAGATGAACTGTTTGCTCTCCTGTTGGAGGTAGTTGGGGGGGGGTCAAACAAGGTAAAAGGTTGTAGCTGAAATGTTATAAAGCGTTCGAATTGATACCAAACGTAATTTATATATTTTTTTTTTACTTTTATTATTTATTAGCAAACACACAATAGACTGATTAATATACAATATTTTAAATAATATTTTTGTTATATTGCACTAGGTACTTTACCACCACTACCAAAAACAATTTTTACGCAAGCGAAGTTTAATTAATAGGAAATTTTCAAACATATATTTGCCTCATACATAGTAGGTCCCAGGTTCGAGTCCTGGCCGGGGCATTCATTTGTGAGATGAACATAAATGTTTACTCTCAGGTCATGGTTGTTGATAAAAACATACATATGTATATATGTATGTTTCCCCCCAGTTCGCTGTACGGTCATCCATAACACAAGCTCTGCTTACGTTGAGGCCATACGGCTGGAGTGTTTGTCTGGGGATTTATTTATTTACGGACTATTCTGACAGTCTCAAGCTTTATAGTATTTTATTCTTAATTTTTTTTTATCCCCAGACAATCACACCAACTGCATGGCTTCAAAGTAAACAGAGCTTGTGTTATGGATGACCATACAGCGAACTGGGGGGGAATCCACAATAAACATTTTTACATGAGTAAATAACTATTTCACAATGCTTATTGAAATATTTTCAAAACGAAATTAAAGTATGCATTAAAGAACATAAACAATAAACTTCTACAAGTATACGGCACATCGGAAATGAAAACGTTGCGTACGGACACAGGAAGCGAAGATTATAAGAGTGAAATGGGAAAAGAGCTACCTGGTTAGGATCCAGTGCATCCTTAGTAAGCAGAAAGGGAAAGACAGACAAACACACAAGTTAGCACACACAGTTATACGAACATGAGAAGCGCTATCCCCGCGCCCCGCTCCCCGCACCCCGCCCCACCCGCACCTGGCAAATGCCGACCGGCATGTTCGTTCGCTCATATTCCCCCAACAAAGCAGACATCACAAAGAGGGTTTCCGTGTGAATAGTGTGAAAAAAACTTTATGCCTAAAAATATCTCATAAATTATGTAAATAATCTCTTTTAGGATGACATTGATAAGCTCGATATTTTAAGTGATCTGTTGCACTTGAAGTTTTAAGTTAAATTAGTTTTGAGGAATAAAAAAACCTGATGAATTATATGTGTTTAGGATAATAACGTTTACTTGACGTGTAATATTTTTGGTCACTACTTTATTACTTCCGCCTCAAACAGCATTCACAACCAAACAATGTACAACTTGTGCATCTTGTAACATCACACGCAAAATCTATAGATCAAGCGTTCAGACAGTATTACCAACGTGAAATTATAGCTAGGAAGTGAATGAGCGCAAGATAACGTAAGATCAAAATATTCATCATTTTAAAACACTTACTGAACTATAACATTTTTTTTTAAATAAAAGAGTGACGAGACGTTTGTATCCGCCGGCTTTTTGTCCTCTCTGTCTACTTGGAGTACCTTGTAAGGTGCACACACAATCTCGATGAAGATACAGAAGATATTCAATTAGTAAAAGTGTTACCTAAGATGAAATAAAATACTTGGATTTTTTAGTTCATCGTATTATATTTGAAGGCAATCAAATTGAGTAGACAAAGTCAAAGCAATGGTATCGAGCACGCTCACCTTGTAGCCCATGACGTAATTAGCGTTGATGTAGTCGGAGCCCGCGACGCCGTCGACCTGCGACAGCTTGACCCGGGTTTGGTCGTACGCCTTGATGTCCGGGTATCGGTTTTTGGGCTGGTTCTCCCTGGTCTCCGAGGCGTGGCTGGTGCGGTCGGGGAAGCACTCTGGTAGCATCTGTAGGAGCTGTGGGATGGAAGAAGATTCGCGTATCCTTCATTAACTTGTGACGCTGTGCGTTATGTGTTTAAAAACTCAACATTTTGCATTGACATTAATTTTGCGACATGTCTGTCTGATTTGTTTTGTAATGATTGTGTATTTTATATATTTTTCGATCATAAATTAAAATATTTATGCAGCAACGCTAATTTGTTCACAGTATGACCGAAGTGATTCATTAATTCGTACAACCGCAATGCTGCGGGATGCAAATGATATTCAAACTAATGAAATTAATTCCAGTGAAGGAGAATAATAATAAAATTTTAAGACAAGCCCGTCATGCTAGTTTACCCAGACAAGAGATGCGGGATCACGTGCGGGGACAGTTTCAGTAATGTTTCGTTTCACTCTTGAAACTTGCCGCGATTTACAAATGATGACTTAGTCCTTGATCTGTACCACATTCCTAATATATTAAATCATTAATAACTGTAGTGAATTACATTAAACCCAACCAGAATGTTCTATCTACAACTAAAATCTCATAATATCGTAACGCCACAGACGTATCATGCGGTACTGACAGATGTCAACGTCACACAGGCGACTGTCACCCACGCCGTGCTACATCGCACATAGTATGGAACAAGGTAAACGTACTACTGGCTACTATTATCGTGTGGCTACCCCCAGCGGCGCGAGTCGCCAGCCGCCTGGCTCCGCCGTGGCTTCACGGACAACTCGGCGTCCCTCCGAAGCACTAGTACTGAAGCCTTCGTTCATTAGCCACACTATTACATTCAACTCTGTGGCTAGTAATATCTTAATTAAGTTTATGATAATATGGAAAATAATTTGAAATTTAGTTTTTATATTTCTTGACTGGTATTTGAAATATGGTGTGGTAATTTCACCTCAGACACAGGACTTGAATTCTAGTTTACAATTCAATGATAATTTCTATTCATAAATGTTGTTTAAACTAGGTTGACAATTCATAATACAATTTTGTCACAGAACGTGAAAATAAACACAAGGAGCTTTTAAATAAAAATTAAAAGGCTTTTAAAGTTTTTAATGTGTACCTGGTACCTAGCCGATAGCTGACTGCGTCTGTAAGATATTAGTGACGATGCACGCACCTAACTCTTGTTGCTAACTAATTTTAGTATTTATATATATTAAATAAAAAATTAAAATTAAATAAAAAAAAGCCTACTTCAAAGTGCAGTTTCAAGTAGATATCAAAATCGCATAATTTACCATGGTCAATTTAAATAAACAAGTGACTTCTCATTTACGAAATGGAAGTCAAACAAATCTTTATTCACCACCTACCTCGAATTCCTTCTGAAACCCGTAATCCGAATCCGCCTGCCTCTCAGCATACGCCGCTGCCAGCTCATTCTTCGGAATAGCAGGCAAATCCGGGGGCGTGGTCGATATCAGCTGTTGCCTGCCCGCTATGTGGCCTACGACGTATCTGTAGTATTAGAGAAATCCGTTTTAGTCACACTGGTATTTGCAGACCAAAGGCTGAGTTTGACTTTACAGACTTGTTTTTAGAGAATTTATAACCAAAGAAAGAAATCCTTTAGATTAAACTTACAAAAAGATATTAAAACTTATCGAATATTTCATATTCAAAATCTTTAAAACAAAACTTGCACTAATTAATGTATTGTGTAAAGTATTTATTTAAAAAAGTACATTCGACCAAATCATTCAATTTATATCGTTCAACTTTCGTTCGTATGTGTTTCGGATACAATGAAGCTTAATTTACACAAAGCAATATCAACAATTCAAAAAAGGTCTATCATTCTAGGTTCACACTATAGATGAAAGGACTCGGGGTTTTTAAGAGTTCACGAGTCTTAGTCGTGAGGCGCGTTCATACTCGTACACCAGCATAATTAATGTCGATATGTGTGTCGTGTTCATACGCTGATTATTACAGGTAAAAGAGGCTAATAGTAGGTACGCAGATTTTTTAAAATTATTAAATTTAAAATATCAAATGAAACTTTAATATGTCTTAAATTATTTAATATGACAGTAAATAAATAAAGCCTAATATTAAATGGAATAATGTAGTATCCTAATGGTGAAAGATTTTTTGAAGAACAAACTTTCGCACTTATAATATTGGTAAGATA
This sequence comes from Marasmarcha lunaedactyla, assembly GCA_923062675.1. Taxonomy (NCBI): domain Eukaryota; kingdom Metazoa; phylum Arthropoda; class Insecta; order Lepidoptera; family Pterophoridae; genus Marasmarcha; species Marasmarcha lunaedactyla. Next base: position 16,014,176 of record OV281364.1, on the reverse strand, counting down.
AGATAAGATGTTAAACAGCTCACGTCATGCTGACGACTCGAGTTATTTACTAAAAGGCCTGCGGCTAAGTCGTTATAACTCTTATTAAAATTCTCAAGTCATTTTATTTCAAAGTTGAACTCTAATGACTGAAGTCATCTTACATTAGTAAAAAGCCTTAAGTCGTATTTTTTGAGTCGAGTCCTAAAAATTCAGGCGAGTTTTGATTGATAAGGTTTAAAAACCTCGAGTCCTTTCGTCTCTAGTTCACACTCGTAGCCCACTTCTGACTAGAAGTCAAATATATTTTTATTTGAATCAATAATCTTACTAACAATATGTATTTTTTAATAAAAATTATACCTTAAAGCAGCCTGAATAGGGTTCAATTCAACATGAGCTGCCTGGTGCATTTTTCTCGACTTCCTAGATTGCATCACACAGAAAATTATCATTCCGAGTAACAACGCCGCAGCCACCGCACAAGTCGCCTGAAAAAAAAAATGTAAAAATATATGAAAAAATGTAAAAAAAATAAAAAAACCGTTGAAAAACGATAGAAAAGTAAAATAATGAAAAGAAGAAACATAAAAAGGACTCTCCGGCGGGGAATCGAACCCCGGTCTCCCGCGTGACAGGCGGGGATACTTACCACTATACTACCGAAGATTGTGATTCAGAAACGAAATTGAAGCTTATTTTCGTTGTTTTGATTAAATGTGACGATGATGACATTAACTAGTTTCATTTTTAGAAACTCATTAGATAAAAAAACCTTGATAAGAAGATCTTTAAATAAACTTATAAAAAAAATACATGCATGATGCCATGCTTATAAATAGTGAACATCTTAGCTTATCACAATAGGTTGAATACAAAATAGTATCTGAATGGCGCAATTTGACTATGACAGATACAGGTACAAATTAGACCAGCATTTACAGTTACTATTACATTTAATCTTTGGATCTTTAAAAAAAAGAGGTCCAGTGATATATTATAATGAATGAATCAGTGCCTACTAAACTAATATTAGAGAGACATGGCTACATAACAAGAGAAATTTAAGTCTGGGCGTTGAATCAACCACAGGTTTCTTTATTGATTAAAATGCTTATCTTAAAAAATATCTTATTTCATATTAATTTAAACAGTACCTAATACTCAAACTAGCAGTTATTACACACTCAAAGCCACACACACACACACACACATTTAACACACATATCTCACCATTCACACCCACCCATATACTTCATAAAATTATTAACTCATCCTGAAACTACAAGATGTCTATAACTTTGCTGTAATATTGTCTTTTTTTTCTTTCTTTGTTTTGTATATATTCGATAATTTTGTTTGTAAACTTGTACAACATTTTATTATTTAGTATTATATGTATACTACCTGGAGGTGGGCGATAACAGCCGCAACACAGTGCTCACTCAAGTAGCTGTTATCGATTCTCTTGTAATTGTTACTCTGTATAATTTTACCTAATAAATGAATTTGAATTAATTATTTAAGATATGGACAATCTTAAATAATTGATGAATCGGTGTAGTGGTAAGTAGCCTTGCCTCATACGCCGAAGGTCCCAGGTTCAAGTCTTGGCCGCGACATACTTTTGTGTGATGAACACAGATGTTTGTTCTCAGGTCATGGTTGTTTGTATTTGTATATGTATGTTTATTCTGGGTTCCCCCCCCCCAGTTCGCTGTATGGTCATCCATAACACAAGCTCTGCTTACTGTGGGACCATACAGTTGGTGTGTTTGTCTGGGGATTTATATATTCTTACAAGATTATTACTATTAAGCTCATTATTACATATTCTCCATATACGAGAGTGGCTTAGTAAGAGTAATTATCAGTCTAAAACATTTTCATATCTCAAGGCCGTATTAAACTCTATTTTTTAGACGCAAAAACAGAAGATTACTATATTAAAAGGTTGAGGTTAATTCTTTCTAAAAATGTCATTATTTCATACAAGTAACTTATAGCACATCCACTATTCAAGCACATTATAAATAGACCATTAGAATATAATAACCTGTAAAATGACTTCCAACATTGCATTCGGAGCTGGCACGGCTGGGTTTGGAGCCGGCATCAGTACATTCAGGTATTCACTGTACAAAGGTTCCGCTTCTGGCTGGCCCGCTGTGAGAATTCAAACTTAATTTAGTTACAACTCATAACAATAAAACTTAACTTTTGTCTGTTAGCTACAAATCGTGTATTGATAGGTTCATACACGAGAGCTTTCATCTGTCAAAGCCTGCAAAATTACTGAGAGCACGGAGTTTAAAATATTGTGCCGGACGATCTCCGCTTACACAGATTGGGCGTGATCAAATTCAAATATTTATTTCACAACACTGACAACCACTTATTCTTATTGATGTCAAATAAAACATTACTCTACTACCAGTTGAAAAAAACCTTTATGAAGAAACACTGGCAAGAAAATTCACGGGTATAATTTTTTCAAAATTAATTTAAAATGTCTCTTTATGTCTATACAAAATTATTCTTATCTGCATCTGTTAGCTCGGCAAGTCTCCCTCCCCCCAATTATCCAAACGACGAACACCCTCAAACGGCACCCGTTCACGAGTTAACGCGGGATCCAGCCATCGCCCTCCTCAACCATATTAGAGGGAAGTGAGCGACCCTCCACCCGACACTACCGTAGATCAATATATACGATGTATTTTACAATGCTCTTTTTTTAATCAAATCAATTTCAAATAATTATGCAAACATTGATGATTTATCATTTTCTAAGTGTATACAAGAGTTATATTAGACACTGGAGGTGCCGGATCCCTGTAGGCTTTGGGATAAAATAGCCTATGTTAGTTGTAGATAATGATCCTTTCTATCGGATGAATTTTTAAATAAGTTCTGTCAAACCTTATCAATTGTAAAGGGTATAAAAAGGGACAGTCAAGCCCGAAACATGTTGCTTAAGCATAACAACTTTTGCCAAGGAACACGGGTCCCACGCGGGAATATTTTATTTACTTTGAATCTCGTGACTTATTGACTGTACAACTTGTATGAATAAACATAGCGTTATGCTGTAGCACTAAGCAGATAGATAAGCTACAACACGGCCGCACGGGCGCGCGGGCCGCTCGCGTTTGTGCTGCGCGTATCGACAACGCATTATCACTATAGGTTTTTTTTAATTGTAAAACTTTTTTTATGCGTTTTGGACACTGTGTTTTTTTAGGAACTGCTATTATTCAGTTTAAGCAACTATTTCACCCGTTGAAACAGGTGAGCAGGTGACATCCTGTAGGATGAACATTATCTACTTACACCCTCTATTAGAAAAATATTTTCTGTTTACAGTAAGCTTGTAACTATAGAAAACAAATAGTTACAATTAGTCGAATAGTTTTAAAAAAGAACCCAGCCTCACAATATGATATGATAATGATATGATATGATAATACTGATATGATAACACTGGGGGACTTTAACATTAATTTTCTTAATCGAGAAAGCAGTGCTGTAAAGAAACTCGACCTCTTTTTGGCTTGCTTTAGTCTTAAGCAAATAGTTAAAGCCTATACCCACTACACTGACCACAGTGAGTCATTAATTGACGTTATATGTACAGATGCAAGTATTTCTGACATTCAAAATACTTTTATATCTGGGTCTAGACATGCTATTTTAGACGTAAAAATTAATGTAAACATAGAGAAGTGTAAGCCTCGCTGGGTTGTGAGTAGACCGTTAAAAGACATACATTTGGAATCGCTTAATCGTATTGTGAATGAAATTGATTGGGAAAACCTGACGAATGATACTGACTTAAATATAATGGTTAATAATTTTATTTTTTAATTAATGATGTATTTGATACAATTGCCCCTAAAAAATTCGTGTACCTGAAAAAGTTATCCGACCCATGGATAACCAGCAATATTCGCTACATGATGAAGCTTCGAGACAAGGCACTTACTAAGTTTCGCAGAACTGGAAGCGACTCTCATAGATCTTATTACAAAGAATTAAAACATTTAGTTTCATCCTCACTGTTGAGTGAAAAACAGGCATATTTTGACGCTAAACTTAATAAAAATATTAATAACTCTAAAGCCCTATGGACGGATCTGCAAAATACTGTCTTAAAAACTCAAAATCGTAATGACTGCAGGTCTTAATGATCCCTAATTGTTGAACAGCCACTTTCTCGATATTCCTGGCAATACCGAGGTGTCCCTGTCACAGTTAACGTATTATGAATTTCATCGGTATAGCTCCTCACCTTTTTCGTTAGATGCTGTATCAGAGAGGTTAGTCGGTAAAATCATTATTCAAATCACTTCTAATGCCCAAGGGATAAATGAAATATCTACGGACATGATTCTATTGACGCTACCTCGAACCCTAGGCATAATCACTAAAATCATAAACCTATCCACAGAAAGTGGTACATTCCCATCAGCTTGGGAAACCGCAACAGTTAGACCTCTGCCGAAGGTTCCCAATCTTGAAATCTTGAAAGACATAAGACCTATTAGCCTTCTATGTTATCCAAGGTGCTCGAAAAAGTAATTTATCTGCAACTTATAGCTTACCTAGAGCGCAGCGCGATACTAAACTGTTTACAGTCTGGTTTTCGGAAGGGACGAAGTACAACTACTGCTTTGTTGGATGTCGTAGATAATATATTAACTGCACAGGATCATGGATCGGGAACCTTACTTACTTTATTTGATTTTTCACGAGCTTTTGACTCCATCAATATTGACTTACTAATATCAAAGTTAGCGTATTACGGGTTCGATAACAAATCTTGCAAATGGTTCGCTAGCTACCTAACTGGCCGATCTCAGCTGGTTGAAGTATCGTTTGAGGGTGGTTTCGCAAGGTCAGAGAAGAAGGATGCAGAGCGCGGCGTTCCTCAGGGCTCAATTCTTGGCCCAGTCTTGTTTATTTTATATAGTTCTGACATCATAAATGAAATACAATTTAGTAAGTACCACATGTATGCCGATGACATCCAAATTTATACTTCCTGCAATGCTAGCAATATACTTGAAAATGTCAATTGTCTGAATATTGACCTTTCGAATATCAGTTATTGGGCGCAGAGAAATTGTCTAGTTTTAAACCCATCAAAATCAAAACTAATGATATTAGGATCTAAAAAACAAATCAGCGAGATTCACGATTGTAAGCCACTGTATCAGTTCACGGGAACACGATCGAAATAGTAGAAGAAGCTAGAAATCTGGGAGTAAGACTTGACTCACACCTCAGATTTGAGAAACATGTTTCCGATATCGCAAAAAACTGCTTTTTTCGTCTAAAGGTACTTTATAAAGTTCGTGAACTCTTAAGCGTCAAGCTGCGAGAACGTCTTTGTGAAGCGCTTATATTATCTAAACTTAACTACGCTGATGTTGTTACAGGGCCGTGTCTACTACAACGAGTGCAGAATGCGTGTGCTCGGTTCTGCTGTAAAATACCAGCACGGGCACGAGTCAAACCTTTCACAAAACAAGCAGGAGCCCTACGCATAAAAAAACCGGCAACTGTTACATCTCGCCTGTCTTCTATATGATGTTGTGAGTCCTGGCGACTGCACCAGGATATCTGTTTTTAAAATTGGAGTGGCTCCGGTCACACAACAATTTTATCACAAGAGCGTCTCTGTATAGATTATCTACACCAAGCCATAGGACCATGGCGTTTAGAGGTAGTTTCCGGTTACCAAGCTAGCAAATGTTGGAATAACTTGCCACCTCTATTAAGACGTTCAAAATCTCGTCAAGTTTTCAAAAATAATTTTCATAATAACTTAAGTCACAACAACAACATGGCTCGTTCGGTGGTAATATGTCATATATGTATAAGTATAGACATGAACTAATGTATCATTTATATTATTACTATTATTTCGAAAGTACAATGCATCTGCAGAACTATTTTTACAGTTCAATATTATCGCTAATTATTATATGTTATTATATTTATATTATATATTTTTAGTTAATTATAATAATTATTATTTTTTCTATTTTTACCGTGCCACATATACATATAAATGTATATAAAATTGCTCCTAATTTTGTAAAGTAACTTACCATAATAAATATATTCTTCTTTGTTTCGTGTTCAAGTAAAAATATAATGTTATTGTGGAACTATCCAAGTGCATTTTTCCCTCTCCCACAACATCTATGGGATTCAGGGTTCGACTGAAAACCAGCGTCGGAGATTTAACTGAATCCTCGACATTTTGCTGAGTCGAGTTCCCATTTTATTTATTGTCGAATAACTGTTTAGGATTTTTTATAAATTTGTCTTATAATGTGTGAATAATATTTGTAATTTCGTCAATTTTTTAAAATAAATATATTTCTTTCTTCTTTCTTTCAAATATTTCTTCCTTCTACATGGTAATAGTGTAATCGGCATAAATTTAAAATAAAAAAAGCAAATATATTAGGTCTTTACCTATGAAATTGCCGTTTTTCACGAAATAAATGAAGCGTAATTTTTTTATATATTTTTTATTTCTATTAATCAAAATAATCACCCATGCAATCAATGCATCTTTGCCAACGCATTGGTAGCTTATTGATGCCTTTCTTGAAGAAATCAGCTGGACGGGAGGCAACAAATTCTTCAAAGGCATTTTGTACTGCCTCTCGGGTATTGAATTTTTTTCCCGTTATCCAAATTCTGGAAAAAGTAGAAGTCTGTAGGCGCAAGGTCTGGTGAGTACGGCGGATGACGGAGAACTTCCAACCCGAACTCTTGTAGCTTGGAGACCGTCTGCTGTGCAGTATGAGGTCGCGCGTTGTCGTGCAGGAGCAGTGGAGCCGAACGATTGACCAAAGCTGGTTGGAGACGTGCGAGCTTCTCCATCATTGTGTTCAGTTCTTCACAGTACACATCTGCAGTAATGCTTGTCCCGTTTGGCAAGAAGCTGTGATGAATTACACCCGCGTTAGACCACCAAACAGTGACCATCACTTTTCTAGGGGTAAGTTTTCGTTTAGGGCATTGTTGGGTGCTGAACCAGGGTCCAACCAACTTGCTGAGCGCTTACGATTGTCAAACAGGATCCATTTCTCGTCACAAGTAACAATGCGGTTCAGAATTCCTTCATTTGTATGCCTGCTGAGCAGTGCAAGGCACGTCTCCACGCGTACTTCGCGCTGGCGGTCATTGAGTTCGTGGGGTACCCATTTGTCAAGTTTTTTTACCTTGCCAATTTGCCGCAAATGAACCAATATTGTTTTGATGCTAACGTCGAAAGCTGCTGCTAATTCAGCCGTGGATTGAGTTTCATCAGCTTCCACAATTGCCTTTAATTCGTCATTGTCGACCAAAGTTTTCGGTCGACCACGGGGTTCATTTTTCAGGTCAAAATTTGCAGAACGGAAGCGGGTAAACCAATAACGGGTGGTGCGTTCGTTTGTAGTGTTCGCTCCGTAAACGTCATTGATGTTGCGTGCCGCTTGTGCCGCTTTGCTGCCACGACGGTACTCATACTCCATAATTACTCGAATTTTTAACTTATCCATGATGACGAAAAATGTTCGAATGCGTTGAAAACAAAACACTAACTATTAAACAAATGGCGATTTTAGAAAAAGAATTCCATGTTTGTCAAATAAAATTAATTTGAAATTAGAATTATTAGTCAAAAAAAAATTTTTTTTCATTTGGAATGGCCAGTACGGCAAAACGGCAGTTTCATAGGTAAAGACCTATTATATGCCAAAAAAGACATTATTTATGTTAAGCACTTTTTATACGGAACTTTAATACAATATTGTTTTTAACACTCCTCAAAATACCATTAATAAGGTTCAAAAATATAGAAATACTTACGTATAAGCTCAATAAACATAGTGTAATTAGCACCCGAGTCCAAGGACCCATCTTTCACCGTCACAATAACTTCTTTGTCATCTTCCACGAGCTTATCCATCATCATAGGATTCAACATGTAATCACTGTAAAGGAATTTGTAAATAGTTCAACGTAATGCTGTTTTCAGGAAAGATAACTTTTGTACAATTCGTTAAAAATGGTTTTGTGGCCTCGCACACCGGATGTGAAGCGGTGAACTCTAAGTAGTGGCAAATATTTACGTATTAAAGATTTTGTTCTCTTGTATGCTACATACACTAGTTTTGTAAAGCTGTAAGCTGCTTGATCATACAACACCAGGTTTACCTTCACCACAGAATTTGATATCTAAAGTTATTTTGAAGCGTAATTGTTTTTTCTGAAAATACATATGAAGTTTTTTTTAAAACAGTTTCAATATTTCCGGTTTCTGCGCAGCGTTCAACATTCAAGAAATTCGTAAAGCGAGGTCACGGAGTAGTTGTCTTTTTAAAATCGCGTTACGAAGTTTGTTATATTTCTTGCAATTAACAGTTCTACAATTCTCTATGGACGTTGATGACATACGCTTATTTCAAACCTTGCCGCGACAGTTTAACCAAAGGGCAGTTCGAATGATTCACCTCGACTGAAAATGAGAGTCCAATTATTTTACACTTTTTCGTTAAAATAAGCCTAATCGCGTTTGTCTGCGAGTTGTTACTAACATTAGTGATTTCTCGAAATGGTTTTGAATACGAATATGGACTTTTTTACACAACGAATTGGTATGTTTATTGTCTAGATATTTTTAATCAGAACATGGTTCCTAATAAAGATTTGAAGAACTTCCTTGTTCTCTCTTTTTGTATTAGTTTTGTAAAGACACGAATGATTGGTATAATGAAAACTTATATAAGACAGTTACAATGTAAAGACATCACATTGAAAAATTCAGATTCCAGGTTTGAGAATCTTCACCATCCTCACATGTATGAAATAAAAATAATATGATACTTCGCTGGAGTCCTCCTTGCCCTTCATCTAGAGATGATATAGGAATAGGGAAACTAGGGCCTCTTTTCAATCAGTAAGAGATGTATACAAATGTAACTGTGGACTGACATACTAACCGATCAACTTCTCCGATAGACCGTCTTTCTTTCTTTGGTTTTTCTACGAGTTCCGTAGTCGCTTCCTCCTCTTCGAATAAATCATCTTTTGTGCTAGTGGTCGTCGGGGTTGTAGTCTGGAATGCATACTAACAATTACGGCAAGAGTTGGGTGTTGGAACGCGGCAAGCATCCTGGGCACCTGCGCACCTGGCATATCAAGGGGCGGTCTTTTTGAGAATTTTTTTGTAACTGTTTTTTTGTTTCAATTTTAAGCAAAATTTTTTAAGTTGTGATTGTTAGTGGATTAATTTAAATGAATAACTATTTTGTATTATGTAAAATTATAATATTTTCGTAAGTATTCACGATTAATTATACCGATACGCGTTAAGATTATATTTTTATATTTTATCTCGACGTTTCGGTACCTTTACAAGCCTGAAGCCAAAAAATGTTACATAAACACGGGAAAAAATGCTATCAAGGCATGATAAAGCGCATCTTAAAAACTAGATATACCGCTGCGTTATGGCGTGGTAGCGCGCCATGAATCTCAAATGTTTATAAATATAATTACTTACTTAACTGCATTTAAAAAGCAAAACGCTGACTATTCCGTGGTTGCCTTAAACACTGAACAAAAATGTTAAAATGAACCCACCTTAGGTATAGGTATATCGTGGTAAGCCCGCTGCGGCTTCTTCAGACAACGCGTGCAAGCATCTTTCGCGAAGACCGGGTCTTCTTTGAAGAAGAAGGTCTTGTCATCTCCCATCACTAGTTCAGAATCCGAGGGGAACTTGTCACTGGAAAATATATTTATTTAAAATCAGATAAATATGGCAATTTTTTTTATTTTAGAGTTGCGAAGTAATGTTTGCGAGAAATCTTTATGGCGCCTGAAAAATTACATCACAATGAGAGGATCTACGACGTATAAAGCTTCAAGCCACGAAACTTACTTGTAGCTTTTGTACATCCCATAAGTAATCATATGTTTTATCTGTGTTTAAAGTTTTTCTGTTACGATCTCTTTCTGCTCATAACTCTGAAATGTGACATTTTGGAACGTAGTAAATATCTTTCTTTTTATTCTAAGAGCGCCTCCAATGGCTTCATGTAGGGCAAATACGTGCGCCGCGATTTTGAAAAAAAAAACAAATGATGATCGGAAATGATGCCAACATCTTCAAACCAACTTTGGTTACAATCAAAAGCTATTAAATACACATGTACAATAAGAACTAAGTTCTATAGCCACTGAACATTTTTTAATGAGGCATGCCAAGCTTTCCTTGCTAAAATGTAATATTTATTAAATTGCGTTATTCATATAAAAAAATGTAATCATTTATAACTAAATGACATGATTTTTTTTTAAAGATTGTCAGAAAGCAAATTTGATTTCAAATTAAACGTAGGCAATTTACATCTGAATAAATATTTAAGTAAAACTAAATGATTTGTTTTTTTTTTTAAAGACTGTCAGAAAGCAAATTTGATTTCAAATTAAACGTAGGCAATTTACATCTGAATAAATAGTTTTTTTTTACTATTTTCATCGCCGCAACCCCCTGCTGGTTGGTGGCGGTGGGGAAGTGGCCAGCATTAGTATTCTGGCCATGTCGTACGTATTTTATTTACCAACATTTCATGTGATTACACTGGAATAGCCTTCCAGTATGTTTACTGGTTATTCCTCACCTTTAACCGTAACATAAACACGTAGACGTGACACTGTGTGATATCGCGAATAAAATTATTGGTGGGACTGTAGTAACGGTCCAGACGAGATCTTAACAGAAAATACTCAAAAAATGATAACTCAACAGATGTACGTACTTAGAGAAGACATCGGTCAAATAAGCACCCAGCATAGGTTGCGCCGCGTGGGCCTCTTCATAATCAACGACTGCTATATCTCTTGTGGACGGAAGGTTGCTCCAGTCCGAGTTGGCCAGCAGGCGGACCATGTACACTCTGAAAATATACGTTCAATTATGGTTGCGTCCCTCGACATTGGCAGCACGGGCAGAGGGGCGTCGTACGCGCACGAACATTCAGTTTATTGTGTCAACACTCTCTCGATAAATATACTTCAAGATTACAAAATAGTATTATATTAGAACCAAAATCAACAATTATTAACAGTTAACTGAGAAAATTCAAAAGATTGAATTGAATGAATTTCAACTATTTCAGATAACCATAATCACACAATTGAAAATTTAATTGATCAATCATTCAATTCATGTACCTATAGTATAATGTTAAGATTATTAGCCAGAACATTATTTTACAACAATTCTTTAAAAAATGCAACAACTATCACACAATCTCCCCGTATGTATAAATGAGGACGTTTTTTCAAATTTAAATTTAAAACTATATATATTATTTTAACGTCAGTTGTAACCAAGGCTACCACAAGGCTTCAAGCGAATCGACTAGTTCCTTATTATTTGAGCATACATCACAATGCTAGTACCACGTGGACAATTATAATATACAGACCTGTAACAGCAAATAGGACCATTTCTTTCGGAAACCCGCGGTAGATACATTTTGAACATGTATCTATCGTTTTCTAGAATCTGAAACGGAATAAAAATCTAAAATAACTGATTATTTGTGAACTCGACATGTAAGCTTCTAAAGACTCAGTTTTTTAACAATATTGGATGCTTTAGTTTTTTATTTTCAGTAATTTTGCAAATGCATATTTAATGTATACGTAAAAATATTAATATAAATAATAATAAAAATATTAACATATCGCTGTTATCTGCAGAGCATTTTTACGTTCGATCTACTTGCTTACTTTTAAAGTTTAAATTATAATTTTATAATTCCACGTCTAATACAAACATTATTTAAATTGTTTGTTGCATGTTTGATTTGATTATAGCATGCAATACCTAATATAAGACATGACCAGGCGGCGCCATCGCGGCGCAATATCTCACTGTCTCTTCACTTCGATAGTAGTTTTAGTACAACATAGCATCTTACTGTATTTTAAGTGATTAAAGAAAAATCAATACCAAGAAGCCCTTTAAATTTTACGAGATATATCACCTGAATAATCTAAATATCTATGTAAATATAATGTCTAATAATAAACAAATAATCTCTCGTACCTTCCGCCAAGTAGGTCTAGGGACATGGTCGGGCGGCGCCGGAGCAGTGGCGCAGTACCGCACCTCCTCCTCCCCGCGGCGCCGGGTTCGAGTCATGGCCGACACTCGAACTGTGTAGTTTGTGTTCGGTTGTAGGTCGTTCGATGTCCTGTTGAATTGGAGACGTGGAATATAATGTAATGTATTTGTATTATTTATTTTTGAACTAGCATACTAGACAAACATTCTATTACTTAATTAAAAGCAATGTAGATTGCATTATGTTAAGTTTGACTGATTATCAGTTAACCAGCTTTGTATTTTTCTCCACTTTAAGCACATTTTTAGTAGCACAATAGTTTTATACTAAATGTTTCTAGTTTATTCCATGTAAGATTACAACATTTAGGCTTTTTAATGGAAGTACAGATTAAATAAGTGCTTAGCTAATTTATAAAAAGCTGATAAATACATTTTTCTCATACCTTGGAAGGTTTGGTTTGTAGTTTAAAAATAAGTATTAAAACTTTAGTAGGGATTTCGAGAATATCTACTTACATACTTCTGGAATCATTTGCCAAAAATTTTGATTTGGGGCCCCAAATAGCCTCCTTAATGGTTCCGTAGCGATCACGGTACGTCGCGTTGCCAGTTATTTCCATCTGCAAGTGAAGTAAGCCTCGCATTGTTCATTTAACGTATAAATCACATTCATATGTATAATTAGCGGAACTAACCGAGGTTGGGCTTCTGAAATTACATGCTCGATTGCATCGAGTTTGCACGGGAAGTCCATACATTTTTTCCACGTTTCATTTCAGAAAGTTGTTTCCCACAAAAAAAGATGAGAGCACGTCATGTAACGTTGACGAAGTGATCGTCTGCGCAACACTTTTATTAAATTAAGTTAGCGCAAGACGACACGCTACGGAGCTCGTGAACCCGTGAAACCCCGACGGATGGGTGAGCCTAGACACAATGCGACCTTCACAACTGAAAAGCACAGAGGCGAACAAATTGTATTCGGTCCTGCTCGCACGGCTCTCCATCGCATCATTCTGTCACTTTCAGTTTCATTACTTTAAAGTTTTAACAATGTAATTTGTTGAGTTTATCTGAGTACCCGATCCATTGCTAAGTATATCCAGAAAGAACATCGCCTACCTTCTACTGTGTTTATTTCATGAAAGAATACAAAAGTCAAAAAAATTTAACTTACGTCCCTTCCGAACCAGTGGTAGTTTCAATATACGACGTCCTAAGCCGAGGTCCGTGCCCTCTCGGGCGCCCTTAGGCAGATCGTATGTATGAGTAGTTTAAGTTCCAGCTAAGCGCCCTCAGCGCTAGGCCACAAAGTCCGGTACAATTGCAAAGGCTAATAGGGCCATATATAAACTAATAAATCCATTTCGAAAGAAAAAAATTCAACTATGAGATTTGAAAGGAAGTTTGAGAAGAATGATGTAATTTTCATTATAATAATATTCATCTCCTAAAATGACTTTTCTAAACAAGGCTATTTTGGTAATAAAACCCTGACTGAGTGAGCAACCCAGAAACATGAAACTTTGTACAGTGGTTCCACATGTAGGAGAGCACAAAGGTTTAAATAAATAAATAAATCGCCAGACAAACACACCAACTGTATTGCCCTAAACTAAGCAGGGCTCATGTTACGTTTTACCATAGAGTGCGGGGGTGGGACCCAGACTAAACGTACATATATATAAACAATCATGACGCGAGACCAAACACCTATGTTCATCACACAAATGAATGCCCGCACCAGGACTGGGCCCTGGGACCTCTGGCATAAGAGGCAGGGCTACTACCCACTACGCCACACGGCCGTCAGGGTTCGTCAGAAAAATGTATAATGCTTGCTTTGACTGTAAACAAGTTACTACACTGCGTACAAAAATGGCACTCTCTAGTCTCAACGCGCTGATAACTGCATGCAAAAATGAACTTAAACGCCAACGCGCTACGACAGTCTTCCGGCCGGTAGGTACGTGGCGCGCGCAAGTACATCGAGCGATATAGACCTAACCTTAGCAGGTAGTCTTCTGGTCTTCATACAAAAAAAACTAGGAATTATGTCTATGGTTAGAACTTTTTGATGCTGACAGCTCCGTTGCTACTTTTCGAGCGAACAATTGTCATCTGTCACTTCAATGTGAATGTTGAATGATAACACAATGTTCAATCAATGATGTACGGTTCTCGGTTATCTTTCAATGTTTTAATTATGTTAAAACTACTTTTATTATATTAATACTTGAAAATGTGCAGAACTAGTTATTGTGTAGTAACTATAGCTAATTGCCATAAAACGCAAAATTTAATTTAATTTTCAATCAATCAGTCGATCTGCTATTACGGTTTCAATGTTTGACGAGTGAAGAGTTTGCATTGATCAATTTCCCTAATATAACCTCTCAATTCCCAAACATAGTAATTAATTTGCGTTTATGGTGCTTCACAGTGTACAACAAGTGCTGTGTAGTAAATAGAAAGTAGGCGAAAGGAAGTCATTTTCCAAGAACAGATCGGACTTAACGTTGGATACCGTGTCTTTGTGCTAAGTGTTAACTTACAAGGTTTGATTGTGGTAGAACTTCGTAAATTGTTTGTAAGCCACAAACATTTTGAGAAGAAATGTTTTCTGGGTTACTCAATACGAATAACGGTGTTTAATTGGTGTAACATAATGAACAGAATATTAAAAGGAACTAATGTCTCGCGTCTAGAAAATAAAAATTTGCCTCCCATGCCATACAAACAATAAAAATATAAAACAAAGTTTAGAAATAAAGAAAATCGTAAATATACAAGTCTTTTATTTATTTTACCTTCTTTGTCTTTTAGATTGCTTAAATATCTTGTAGAATAGGAGAGGGGCTTTCGCGCTACCACAATGGCATTACGTCAAAATACAATGCAGGCATTTCAAAATTAAGAAACAAAGGACTTAAAAAAAAAAGTTGTCAAAAAGAAATTGTGGGTTCCTAGTGTTGTAATTAGGAAGACTTTCGTCTGATGCGTATCAGACTATGCCGATGCATCACTAGTTGGTTTGTGGACCTAACTTAAATTACAAACAATGGCTGGTTTACACGCGTTAACTACATAGTAACTACACGTTGACTACACTAAGTTAACTACACGTTGGTAACTAAATTGTAAGTTCAAAATTACGTGTAAACGGTCAGTTAAGTGACAAGTGGTAAGTCAAAACTTAGTACGCAAGTGCTTAAGTAGATTAGGATTCTTTTTTTTTTTTTTTTGCTGCCGAGGCACCTCGCGGGACGGAGGTGGAAGATGCGTCATGCATACCGCCCGCAGGTAAATTCCTCTGCAGGGGGGTTATGTGGGACTCACCAGAATGGCACCTACCCACTAAAAACCACCTGTTGGCTGTAGTTATTACCGTTAGCCTTCATCGGAAGCGACACCAGTCGGGAAGTTGGGCGCGCTGGCGGAGACCCGCTAGCGGGTCTTCCGCCTGTAGTGAAAGTTGCACTGAAGGTGCTCAAAGGGACATGAGTTGGTGGCCGTTCTGGGCAGCCTCCGGTGAAGCCGGGGCTGGGCAGAGGTCGGCCGAAGCATGATTTAGGGATCAATTCATTTAAATGAACCTATAATGAATTGAGAAGGGAACTATGCTCCGCCAGAGCTAGCAAACGCTCTGTCGGAGTACGTGAAGCCCTAAGTTTACGGGCTAAGACTGCGATTTCACTAACATCGATATTTTTCATAGCGTCGCAGACGATACGCATATCGTCTGCTACGGAGGATTGAGGAGTGGGTTTGTATGGGCGAGGAGCCGGGATGGGATTCGATGCGGGGCGCTGCCTCCAGTTTTCTGGGGCAGGCCTAGACTGTGTAGGCTTTGCAGCCGGAGGAACCCGGCTACGCAGCGGCGGAAAGTTTTCTTGAGAAAGGCGCGGGGCCTGTTTGGGTGCCGCCCTCTTGAAATTGGAGCGCATACAACGGGGTGCACGAGGGCAGCCCCTGTAATTTGCGGTGTGGCCGGACCGGCCACAAAGCACGCAATCGGGAGGAGAGGGAGTTTCAGGAGTGCGATTGCACTCCTTAGTGAAGTTCGGGCCCAGGCACTTGACGCACCTGGGCGGTGCGCGGCAGTTGGCCGCCGCGTGCCCGTACAACTGGCACCGATGGCACTGGCCGGGATGACCGCGGCGAAGAGGCGCCTCGATCGAGATCCCAGAGAGGCCGCATATAGTGCTAACCCCTTTGAGGATCTCCCTGGACTTGGGGACGTTGGCGAGAACCACCAAAGTGAGAGGGTGTTGCCTCCCGTACTTGCTGTGCATTTTATGCACCGCGAGTGCCGGGAAGCCTTGGGACTGCAGATCCTCCAGGATAGCCTTGTTCGATAATTCGAACGGGTCTCCCCTGAGTACCGCTCTGATCTTACGCTCTTCTGACAGAGCATAAGTGTGATAAGCATATTGCTTATCGGTGAGGAGCTTTGTTAAAGCACGAAAGTCGTCTATCGACGAAACTAAGATTTTAATAGATTCATCCGAGTTGGCCGCTCGGGTGTAATGAATCTTGCGCTCATTGCACAATGTCGAAACCTCAGTCCATTTACCCTTTTCCTTGGCCTTGACAGAAGTTGGGGCCGGAGCGGGTGTTGAAGACACCGGGGCAGCTGGCGTTGAAGACGCCGCAGGGGGTGTAGGGACGGGCGTCGAGGGCGCCGGGTCTTGTTTCGAGCGCTTCTTAAAGCGCTTCTTAACAAGGGTGAAAGAGGGAGGCTCATCAGGGCCAGTTGGGGTGGCGTCCGAGGATGACTCGGTCGCGGTTCCGCGCTTGCGGCGCGGAGGGGCGTCTACTTCGCACTCCATGTCACTGGAGGAAGGGGACGCGGGAGGGCCTAAGATCTGAGGGGTCTGGGGAACTGAGGTGGCCTGAGGGGCCATTGTGGACATTAACGTCATGAGATGAGGGATAAGAGAATCTAAGAAACGGTACTTATCAGCATTTATAGACATGCCTTCAGTACTTTCGAGTAACTTTTTCCTAAACTCGTTAAAGCTTAGGGAAGCCATTGCGGAGGGGTTGGGGAGGGACAACAATATATAAATATATATACTATGAACCTATCAACGATGACTAACTTCCTAAAACCGCCCTACACGCAGTAGGGCGGTTGAGGACGACGCGGATAACTTACTCGAACACGAAGACTCGAGGCACCTGGAACGACGAATTCCCGTCGACGAAGCTCCGTTCCACGAAGTACGGTTAACAACCCACTGTTTGCCGTGAAAATGGCGTTAGAAACTTATTAGATGTACGGGCTAAACCCACTTTCCGCCGTGAAAACGGCGTTAGAAACTTATTACGGTATACAACTATGAAATTATTTGTTACGGCAACAACCAGTGAAATTTGGGTGCTCGATTAGCGCGGGGGCTAAGGGAGCGGGAAGGCGTCTGCGATCGACGTGCGCTCGAGAACGCACGCAGACCGAGACTCGATTAGGATTCGTTCTATTTTTCTTATAAGTAGGTGGGCGGGGTAGGGAGCTGGACGTGATTTTTTAGTTAAGTGCATAAGTTGACAAAGCGGTTGGCGGCACTAGCTCGTATTTATTTCACAATATCTTTTTTTTTTCAAAAATGTCGGAGTTTAGTTTTGACTTTAAAATTTGTTGAAGAATATAAAACAAGAATGCTTGTGGAACAAAGGAATTAAAAAAAATAGAAAAAAAATTCTTCTAGAAATTTTAATTTCCGAAACAAATCCTTCTCCGAATTTGTCCAAAATCCCGTTTATCACGTATCTAGGTACAGAATTGACGAATTCCTTGACATTCACCACTGATGATCTTCATTGAATGTATAAGCTCAACTTCTGAATCCGTTTGGACACGCAAGTGGCACGTAGTAACTTACGTACAAAAGGCTTCTTTGTTTCATACCATAAAGTGATGAAATGTCAGTAAATATTTTGACAAGACTGGTGACACTTGTTTTCAGAAGTGAATTCTATTACGTTTAAAACCAAATCGCTTTTTATTCGACAATTTAGCTAAGAGAGGATTAGTAGGATTTTTGAAAATGTATCCCCTAACAGGGTGATATCGACTTATATTAAAAAGAAAACATTAATGTTTTAGATACAGATACATTTGTTCATCACAACACAACTGCTAGTTGCTAATACATGGATAGGGGATTTGCATTCTATTTATGCTGTGACATTGATAGATAGAGTTCACACCTTCCTTTACTATACACGGAATAAAGTAATCCATTTATATCTACCCACTAGGATTGGAACCTAGGGTGACCGATTTAAGGGTTGCGACCGCAGACCTATATTGAAGTCCGTGCCGTGGGTAGGTCTAACTGCGCGCCTGGATCAGGTCGACTAAAGTCGTTGTTGGCCGATACCGCAAATAATTTACTCCATAGTATTATTTGTTTCCTGCTTATTAAATTACATTACGTAAAATACGAGACCATAAATACCAGAAAACTACTTAACCTAAAAAAGACGCGATCCACTCCTTTTTTTATGGTTGCACACTGGGAAGTTTATAAGTATACGTAAAAATCTTTGTGGATGGCACTCATTATAATAATATAATGCTAACCATAACGAAGATATACAATGTAATACTTGTAGGAAATATTATCTACGATACTTGGAATCGACAAACATTGTAATTCTGATAACTAGTACATACGTAAGCCTTTTAAATGTTAGGTAACATTATTTTATCATAGTGCAAAAATCCTTTGTTGATTTTGCAGATCAAAAGGTGATGTAAAATGGCTTTTAAACCTTATTGCATTATGCATGATAACATCTGAGGCGTGAGGCATCTTCTATGAAAATAAAATGATTTGGCATTTGTCGTGATTTTTAAGTTTTAGCGTAGTTTTTTTGGCCATCTAAGCAGCGGCCTCCGCAGGGAGGGAGGTGGAAGGTGCGTCATGGATACCTCCGCGGCCATTCTGCGGGGTGATGTAGACCTCAGCAGTGGTACCTACCCACTAAAAACCACCTTTACGGCTGTAGCATGGGAATGCTATGCAGCCTTCATCTGAGCGACACCCGGTTAGGGAAGGGGGTGCGCATTTTAACATTGAAAACAAAATTAGTTTTTTTCGTCACAGCCGGCAGACGAGAATGGTGAGACCTGGTGGTAATTGGCATCGGCGCCCGTGGGTCGTTAACAGTAGGTGTTTGGATCGGTTACCTTGTTGTTCATTCATTCGCCGGCCGTAGACTTACTTACTTTGCACTGGCTGCTCCTAACACAACCACGTAAAAATGGTGATTGTGGCGGTCAAAATAGAAATAATTTTTATGACTTTTATTATGTGGTTTTATGGCTTTTTTGTGGCTTTTATTATTTTATGTGGTTTACGCAGCCCCTGATAAATATGAACTGTTGCGTACAATATCGTCACGAATTTCTAAATTGCGAATTTTATAACACCTAATGGTTCATAATTCCGAAAGTGAAAATTCCGTGTTTCATAATTCCGAGTTTTTCTTCTTCGAAACTTCAAAATTCCGAACGTTTATAATTACGAATATCAATATGCCGAATTTGAAAATACCGAACCATAAAAAATCGATTATTAATAATCCGCTATATCATAAATACGAATCCCGAATATCAAAATTCCGAATAATATTAGTTGCAATAACAAACGCCTTGTAAAACTGCATTAGCACATCAGTTTATACGTTCGAGCATTCACGTAGTCAGCTGGAAATGAGAAAGTTTATTTAGTTTTTTGTACCGAGTTATTTCTTGAGTATGTAGGTTATGTACTGAAATGCAAATCCCTTTTTGGCGCTTGGCTGGCCGCTGCCGCGGGACGCTCGCTGCGCTCGCTCAGCAAGCGCTCCATTATCTACATAAATACTACTGCTCCTCCTCCTTTGTATAATTTCAAAATGTGCCTTATTAATTTTAATTTGTGTCACAGGAGATTTAGATTATAATTTTTAATATATACCTGTTTTAGATACAAAATCTGAATGTTAGAATTAAATTTTCGGAAAATTAAAATTCAGAATACCATATTTCGGACTAGTAACACAGCGGGTTTTTTAATTCTTCGTACTAATGAAAGTCGGAAAATTAAAATGTCGTATTTATGAATTTCGGTAAAATAAGAATCGTGTTTTTGGATAGTCGGAATTAAGACTCTTTGGGATTGTGAAATTGGGAATTTTTGGGTGTTCCCCTATTCACTTTATAAACTCGTAAATAACAAGCGAGTTATAGAAATGGTTTCATACAAAAACATAGATTACTAAAGTTACTTCGAGACAGATGAATCACTCCGTACAAAAAAACTTTCCCGCCTTTTTAAGTAAACCTACTTCCCGCGCGCTGACACGGCTGCATGCAAACATGAACTTAAACGCGAACGCGGTACGACTGTAGGCGGTCTGACAAGGGCCGCCGGCGACCCAGCGATCGGAGGGTACTTAGCGCGCGCAAGAACCGCGTGAGCCGTGGCCTGGCAAAAGATCATACAATTCTTTTTTCCAAGAGACAAATAGAGTGAAACATGAATAGGCGAGTGCACAGTTCTTTAAAACATTGTACAATATACACTGTGCATTGTTTATTTAACTAGAAGATAATTGAATCGAAATCGAGTAGTGAGTAATTAATTTATTTCCGTAAATTACCGATAAACATACATAAAGGTCACTTAACCTTTCTTTTCTGTAAATATTTAAAATGAATCGTCTTATTTTGTATACAACATTTTTTTATCTGTACGTCAAAGGATGCCTTCATAAGACCACAATTATATTTTTAAAATGAGATCACACTAACTATAAAATAGACATTGTCATCGAAATTGAATCAAAACTCTTCATGACAACAGTTAATTCCAGCTACCCACTGCGAGTAGGTCTTGCACACCAGCACTGGTGACATTGGACTCAAGTCACAAGACAAGAAATGGACCAATCCCAGTCTTGGAATGTGTCTTAACTTGTTGCACGGGTCGACTCCCTTGCAGCGACTGAATCTGCTGTCTCGGCATGGTATTAAAATGACAAAACGAATGCGATTATGTCGATCACATCAGACAAACTGTGATACAATCCGTGACGTAAGTCTTGTCTCCGCAGGCCACGCTACGGCTGTAGGATGGCAATTCTCATTTTTTCGAGACAATGACGGCCGAGTAGCGCCAGTGGCTCAAACGCCGGAGGTCCCCGGTTCGAGTCCTGGTCGGAGCAATCATTTTTGTGATGAACACTGATTTTTGTTCTCGGGTCATGGTTGCTTATATTTATATAATATGTATGTTTATTCTGGGTTCCCCCCCAGTTCGCTGTATGGTCATCCATAACACAACCTCTGCTTACTTTGGCGCCATACAGTTTGTGCGTTTGTTTGTGGATTTATTTTCATCATTATTATTCATTAATATCAAAATTATCTAAACATTATTTCAATCAAGATTAAAATTTTGATAATCTGGGGTTATCAGTCATATCAAAATAGACATTTTACGAACGTTACCGATCGACATGCAGCAAGCGCTCGTTAGGTGAAAATGTATAGACTTCCACTCAAATTCGATTAATTCTCACTGAATCAGAATTCTAACGGCACCAGACCTGCCATGCTGACTGTGAAACGACAGTAGTTTGAATCTCGGCTGTCATCCCGAAACTTGCTTACCAACTATAATCTACAAGCTTTGGTCGTTATAGTTTTTCCAAAATTAGTATACACTCTGATGAAACGGCATCATCTAAATGATACTAGCGACGCTCATCAGTTCGCGGAGAAGTTGGTGGGCCTATAATTACATTTGTAGAATGTGTTGTCGAAGTGAGGACAGATATTAATTACTTTTTGTAAATCCTACCAGCCCTCAAGCGGATGCGACTTAACAATCAGATTTAATTCGCCATTGATTATGACACCAAAAAAATAAGAAACATACCGTATAACCCTTAATTTCTGCGTTAGGCTTCAACGGCGGATCCCAAGTTAAGTTCAAATGGTTTGCATCGCAATGTATGGTCACATTGCTTGGTCTACCAGGGATTCCATCCAAGGTGGCCGCTTCCATTTCTTCAGACCAATTACCACATTGTTTCGTGAAGTCCGAACAGGCGCATACCTGGTTTCAAAAGGAATTATTTTAAATAAGTGAAATGTAAAAGAAAATTTAAAGATGATGTATTGATCATACCGAAACATTCAGTTCTATCCAGGACATCACGCCCCACCACGTTGTTGTCCTGCACTCGCACACTGCGATGTATAGACCAAACAAGTGGGGGGGGGGCGAGGACCGCGCACACTTTACACTACATTCATCTCCCAAAGCGAGGTTCGCTTTACTTTCAGTAACCAAACGACAAAGTGTGCACACACGGTACATAGCTGAGTGCTTCTAGGGCTGATTGTTCAAACCTCAGATTTTTTAATCTGATAAATAAATTTGATACTTGCCAAGACTTTCCATAGACATTATGCCAAACTACTATACTGCATGTTTATTTGCTAAATGTACAAAAAGACTACCCTTGGCTGACTTTGTATATCTTATGCAGTACCAGGTTTATAGCCATTGCAAAATAACACATGAAAAGAATTTCCATTCACAAGTACTTAACAAGAAATGATAGAGTTGAGCGCGTAAAATGTATTTTAATTTCTTTAACTAAAGAACAAATGACGAAAGACGTTAGAACATCTATTTATATCTTCCCATAGTTGAACGCACTAATAATAGTCACACGGCTTGTTTATAGAAACAAGATAGATTCTAAGTAAACTACAATATTGTAATGACGCTATTGAAAAAATATGTTTATAAAACAAAGCGACTTACCCGAAAGACGTAGGTACTATGCGGCTCCAAGTTGTCGAACATATACGGCAGGTTCCGCCCGTCCCTGGAGTGGTAGGCTCTTCTGGGACTATGCTCGTCCTTCTTCCTTGCTTCTAGAAGATAATAGTGTATCAATTCTGCTATGTCTTCGGGAGGCGGCGCCCAGCCGATAGTCACAGAAGTTGCCGAAAATCCATTTATAGATATATTCGGAATAAAAACTGGATCCTTATCTAGGGTTTTCTGGGTCGTATTGAAGAAGTACTGCTTGCTAGATCCATATTTCGTATTTACTTCCAATTTAAGTTGATATTTGGTTGATTTTTCCAAACCGGACATAACGAAAGAGGTATTTTCGATGCCGATTTTTTCTCGGGTATATTGTTGAAAATCTGACGGCGGCTCGACAGCTCGGTACATAATATTATAGCTTTTGATAGGCGAATTGTAAGCTTTCACCGTCCAGTTCAGGAATACTTGCGAGGAGCTTATTGGTATCACCTTGTCTATCACGACTTGAGGCGCGGCATAAATCAACACATCGGTGTACCCCGTGACATTCGCGGACGTGACGTCATCGTGCATCTGACAGATGTAGGTGCCGTTGTCTTCCGGGCTGCGGATGTGGAACTCGTATACGCTTTCGACTTGCCTTAGATTTATTCTTTTAGCTGGGGTCGAAGTTAAGTCGTACACCTCGTCTTTGTCCCGTTTAAACCATTTCACTTCTTCTGATTGGTAAACTGAAAGTGGGGATAAATTATTGAATACATTACATTTTACACTGACAAGATAGTTTTGGGATACGATAAACACTTATATAAACTCATAACCCGAAAAGCCATTGACAAAAAACAACGTCTGTGTTAACGTTTAACAAAAAGTGTATTAACAAAAAACAACGAACACACCAATAATCTCTTTCTCTGCCAGGACTCGAACCCGGAATTTCCAGCGAAGCGTGTGATTTACTGAGTGTGGCAATTTAACATTAGAGGTTGAGAACGAACCTCGATTGTATTATTAAATGCTAAGTTATTTGTACCTTTGTAATAGTGAATTAGGAAAACAATAAGAATTGTATCGCAGGCTAAAGAAGAATTTTAAATGAATATTTTATGAATAATGCCGAACAACCTATTCGAACAATACCTGATATCCAAACAGATTCATACAGATCAGTAAGTGAAGATTTTATTTAAAAGCCTAGAAACTTTAAATAAAAATCGTAAAACACATAGACTTTTTGAAATGAATAAATACCTCCACATTTCATTCCGAATTCAGTGTATACGTCGAACTATTAGTGAAATTCAACTCCGTAACAAAATGTGGGTACGTGGAAAACGGAAAAAGTTTCTAACACAAATTGCATGATCGATTGTGTCGATTTTCTATGGGAAGTTCAAACATTTTTTACATAATATTTCAACCCTTGTTTCGCAACTGTCTAAAATGTTGCCCTGCTTATTTGAATCGTCCTTGAATCTCATTCTTCTATATACCCTGTTTTATCTTAAAAATGAGAAAACCTTCGTATACTCGTATTTATAAACACATAAAATTAAGGTAAAGATAAGATGGTATTTTTATAATAGTAGGCATTTTTAAATGAAATACTATGGTAAAAATTTCATAGCACACCATAACCAGGAAATTCCGACCATCCAGTCAGAAATAGGGCAACACGGCATTCGAATCGCCCAACCCACCGGTGGGCCAGGCTAACGCGGCGTACGCATTCCTAAAAAGTTTCTTGCTGGTTCTTTGGCAGTAGATGACCCTTGCGAACCAGTGGTAGTTTCAATATACGACGTCCTAAGCCGAGGTCCGTGCCCTCTCGGGTAGGAGTAGTTTAAGTTCCGGCTAAGCGCCCTCAGCGCTAGGCCACAAAGTCCGATGAAATTTAAAAGGCTAATAGGGCCATAAATAAACTGTCCATTTCGAGAAAAAAAAGCAATTCCAACCTTCCAAACAAGTCGATTTAATTGGAACTAATGGGTGAATGTTCCATTACCACGTAGATTTTTTCAAGTCTACGTCTAATCATACGAAAAAAATGTGAAACCAATTGAAATTATGGTACCTACTTATTAAATACGCATGTTGGTGTAAAACTTCTTCACACGCAAAAGGCAGCACGGATTTTATAAAATTCAGTATTAAAATAGAATTTGAGCCAAAAAACAACAAATGCCTGCATAAGGTTCCGTATGTACCAAAACCTTGCGAGGACGCTCTACAGTGAGCGAGAAAAAAAATCAAAATTCGACTTTTTTTAAATTTGAATACTGTATTTATTACTGCCAATTTTAATATATTCTTCTACCATTTTCACAGCCAGCAACTGTCAGTGGCACCTTCAACATGGTTAGTCGCAGGCGTTCTAGTTATCGACATTGAATGTGACTATTATTTCGACTAATGATGCGTCGCCAACCGCAGTCATCAGTTGCCCTTGCCGTTTGTTCCAGTGATTTCACTGGCTGCTCCTTCCCTCTAACCGGGACACGGTCAAATAGGAAGGACTGCAGTACCACCCAACAAAAGAAACTTTATTACCACTAAAACGCATGATTCTTATTGGTGGACTGCTCCAAGCACGATACCGAGTTGCCCACAGCTCTAGTGGACACACCACACACAACTTTACGCCTTAATGCCACCTAGGGTTTCAAACATACAAATATAAAACTATATGCTTACTTTCAAAAACACACTGCAACGTAACGTTCGTCTGATCTGTGAGATTCCTCTTAATAGGCCCGGGAGTACTCTTCACCAGTTTTGCCGCGAAGCTCAAGTCCAGTACCATCATCTTTTCGGCCCTGGTGTCACCATCTCTCACCACACACGTGTAGTTCCCAGCGTCCGAGGAAGTCGCGTTGGTGATGGTCAGATTGGACACTTTGTATTTGCGGGTGTTTCCGTCGGGGTCTTTTAATGGGAGGATCCGTTTTTCTAGGTCTTGCTTTACGCTGTTGGTGGGGTTAGAAATTAGTATTTGTTTATATTTGAGTGTGTTTAGTTTTGGATCTAACATTGCTCAAGTCTTATCTAACAATTTTTCTTTAACCTATAAGCGGAATTCCTATAAATTAATTAGCGACCATTTGCAAGCTCGTATAACTATCATAGATAATTTTCTTGTTAATCTTCAAGAAAACATACTATTTTGATTCAAAATTACACTAAGATGTTTTTTTATAAAAGTAAAATGACCTTCAAAGTAAATGGATAGTTTCGATTTCCGTAGTAAAATCTATGGTACCCCTTTTTGCATTATACATCATACAACTTAATACTACGTGAATTTTAAGCCTAGAAAGGTTACAACTTTCAGGCAAAAGCATATACATTAGATAGATACCTACGACACATACTGTATTTACCATTGCATTGAAAACAATGGCAATATTAGTACATCGCTATTTCAAACAAAGGTACACATTTTTATAAGAAGGGAAACTAGTAATTTGAGTCGCCAACATAATCTATTTATTACGTGTAATATGGAAGTGTCGTCAGCGACCAGGGCTCGGGGTCGATCCTGATACGCGACGGGTTTTTCCAACTTTTGTTTAGTCTAAGGTTTTACATATGAGGTGAATTATAGTTTTTGTTTATGTCTTTTGAAAACTAGCCTTTTCGCGCAATTAACATTATCATATTTATATTATATTATTATATATATCATATATAATTAACATATCCTTCCTTATGTTACCCCTGTCTACCCCCTCTCTTTATACACCTGGGTGTATTAATTGTCATTATGGTAGAAATGGTACAAAAGCCAATTTATTTGTTTTTATCTGTCTACCTCGATTTTAAAATATAATTTTGATATAAAAAATAACCAATATAATAAAAAACCTGGCCTAAGCCCTCAAGATGAATGTCTAAAGGGTCATTGTCACTAAAGTACGTCTTCTTATGGCAGCGTCGGGTGACGGGTCGCTCACTTCCCTGTAATATGGTTGAGGAGGGCGACGGCTGGATCCCGCGTTAACTCGTGAACGGGTGCCGTTTGAGGGTGTTCGTCGTTTGAGGGTGTTCGTCGTTTGGATACTTGGGAGGAGGCAGACTTGCCGAGCTAACAGATGTCAATAAGAACAAGTAATTGTCAATGTTGAGAAATAAATATTTCATTTCATTTCAAGCACTTTTTTAATTGCAAAACAGTGTATGGTCTACTTTATTCGAGGCAAAGTTAAGGAAAAATAAAATGATTACCTACATGTCATGTCGACAACAAAGACGTTATTATTAAAGAAATAGAGTCGAACCCCTTAGCTTTTCTCTCAGAATAATTCTTAATTAAGGCCAAAACCATTTTTTTCATGTGTATAAATAGTTTTCGGGTTTTTATTTTAACACATTAAACTTGCCTACACTACGCTTACAATCAATCAATCTTGAAAGTACATTTGATCAATCAATGAAGTTTTTTTTGTTTTTTTACTTGCTTTTGCTTTTGCAAACTAACTTTTCTATAACTGGTGCAGCCTTGATGAGTTACTGTGGAACAAACCTTGTAGGTCTAAGGACTGATTTTTCAATGCTCAGATAATTTTTATCTGTAGAATTATTTTGAGAGTTTGATATAACTTCTATGGGAAATCTGGTCAACAGTCAAAGTTATTCTCCAGATAAAAAATATCTGAGCATTGAAAAATAAGCTCTTCATTGAAAATAAAACTTCTTGGCACATCACTTTTACAGACTTTGCTCTAAATGTTGGTAGGTAATAATAGTTATCTTTCACCTGCTTTTTTTAAATCCTTGTCACTATACCATAAAAGATAATGGCTATGAATGAATGGTTGTTTATTTTTTACTAAATACTTATATATAAAAATGTCTGGTCATTTAAAGAGTGTAATTGTTCAGAAAGCAAATTTTTTTATCTTACTTGTAGTTCAAGGACAAATATTCATTAGTTTTTATTATACCTGTACAAATTATTAAAATGCTCTTAAGTTATTTGATAAATAAATAGCAGATATAATATTTCAGATTATAAAAAAAAATATCAACCTTTATAAACAAATATTGTATAGCACACAAAAAGAAATTAATGGTCCAACAGATTAAAAACAAAAGATCAACTTTACATTTGTATAACATTTTTTATAACTCACCGATTATCATACTTCACTGGCTCGCCTTTAAACAGCCATTCCGTCTCAGCATCCTCCGGAAGCATGCTGCAGCTAAGAGTAGAATCTTTTCCAACATCTCCCTTCGGAGAAGATATGTCCAAGATCTCTGCCACCACCTGTACTGATGCCGCTGGTAGGGCAGTACCTAAAGGAAAGTTCAAAATGTACATTATTGTCTTTTTTTATATTTTTAAACCAAAGTAAGCAGAGTATGAGGCAGGCATAATACCACCAATGCATCTCGGCTTTCAAAAGTAAAAGAATAAAGAGTAACACAGTTAGAATGTATGGTACAGTATGAATCTAAAAAGTCCACAACAGCATATATCTATATTTTATCTGTAAGTATTTATACTTAAAGTACTTAATAGTGAACCATACATTCAACAAAATTTGATACTATTATTCCAATGCACATTTTGCAGTAACAAATTAAATAGTTACTTATAACAAGTTACTTCGTTCTTATTTTAATTATATATTTTAATGTTGGTAGGATAAACATTTTAAAGGATTAAATTATTCGAATGTTATTTAAAGTAGGTAGGTACCTGTTTAGATTTTTTGAAAGTGTATACTTTTGGTTATATTAAAACAAATTATCTAAAGAAAGTATTTAATTTACTTTTTATTCACTATTTGGATTTAATTTAAAATTTAAATCTGGTAAGTACAAGTCTTGATCTTCATTTACTACCCTTTTCCTAATTAAGATTAGTTTGAGTTAGAATTATAAGGTTTAAATAACACAGCAAGAAGTTCAATACTTATTTAGTTATAATATTAATATATAATATTATTTTTTTTTTGTTATTATCTTTACCTTTTTTTATACCTTTTTTATTATTTTATGCAAATAAACATTTTTTCTTCTTTCTTATAAATAAAATTTTTTTTCCTATTTATTCATTATCATATTATTATTATTTCCTATTTACTTATGTTACCAATGTTTATTTTCATTTTTATTGTATATAACTTCATGTATACAACAAAATGAACTTTTATTTTAAGCTAGCGAAGCCTCGGGTAAAAGCTGGTTAACCTTAAAGATATCTCAATTTAAAAAACATAGACCCGCATACATAAAAATTTTTCAGTGACTACCAGGATCAGGTAGCCACAGTTCGGCACTACTTTTAGGTAAAAGTATTTAACAGCTCACAGTGGAAAGATTTTGTATTTTTTTATATTAAGTTTATTTTTATGATTTTTAATAATACAGTTTGTATTGTACTAACAATAATCACAGGATATATAGTTTAATATGGCATTAATTCAAAGAAGTATACACAAGACCACCAAGTAATTTTGCTAGCAAGGCTATGTAACAAAAAGATAACTATCATTATTCTGTAATTCTTAATCTATTTATAAAGCTTTACATTGAAATTTATATCAATAGCCAAGAAAACTATATCTTGTCATCATTTCTATCTGAAAATTTGTGTTGTAATATTTTTAGCTACTATATTGTACTGTTTGTTTATACTGTTTTGTGTAAACAACACTAAATTAATAGTAAGCAAGTTTCGTTAAATATCATAAACTGAAGTTTTACCCGATGCATAAAATATAGCCATTAACCTATATTGAACTTCTTGCTTATTTAAAATGTATAATTCCAAAGTAATCTTAATTAGCGAAAGGGTAGTAAAGGAAGATCAAGACTTGTACCAGATTGAGATTTTAATATAAATCCAAATATTGAACTTCTTGAAAAAAAGTAAATTACTAAATTTAGATTATTTGTTTCCATGATAGCCAAAAGTTTGACTGTATTATTTGTTTAACAATGCTTAATAATTAAGTAATTATAATTGAATTGTTAATTCTTCTAATAACAACAAAACATCCATTAAGATAACTCCCATAAGGTATTATAAAAAAGATCTAACACTTAGGATATGGATAAGGAATACCATTTCAATGACTTCCTGTGTGAGTAGTGGGGCACCTAAAAAATTTGAGGCACACATCAAATGTTGCAACAAAAACTATGTTGCTATCATTTTTACAACATTATTATTTAACATATACTATTTTTGGACAGTACAAATAATTTAATTAGTTTATTTTAATATTATAACTTGATACAAAATGTATCTCTGGTGTGTTTTCAATCCCAAAACAGCATTTTATAGATACTAAATTTATAGTAAT
Organism: Marasmarcha lunaedactyla; assembly: GCA_923062675.1. Lineage (NCBI taxonomy): Eukaryota > Metazoa > Arthropoda > Insecta > Lepidoptera > Pterophoridae > Marasmarcha > Marasmarcha lunaedactyla. Next base: position 15,983,886 of record OV281364.1, on the reverse strand, counting down.
TTAAATAGTGTTACACTTTTTATAATTTGAGGCATTGCAGGTTTATAATATTTAATAAAAATTCATTACAAAAACAGGACACACTATCAAATGAGTTTAAATTATCCCAAGGATGCAATTTTTTATGATAAAACATAAATAGCTAGAGATAACAATAACAAAAACTACATAATACCTAAAGTGATATAACAATTTTGGAAAGTAAGGAATACCCTAAAAGGAAGTCAGTATAATTTGTCAATTAACGCTGAATAATTGATGAAACCTAATTTATGTGCGAAACAACATACGGTCAGAAACAACAGGATGTTACGGACTGGTGAAAAAATGCACGTAGCTATGGGATGAAAATATATATCAACTTAAAGCTTTAATTAATTAGACAACAAAAATGCATGTTATCTCAGATATGACTAGGTTTTACGATATCTTACCTAAATTTGGATAAAACAGTACAACACACACGAGATTCAGAGCTAATGCTCCAGGAACCTTCCTGGCGGTAAGTCCCATTATGGCGGAGGCCGTTACTGCTACGTTTAATGGTCGTGGAGCAGTGATGGAATGATCATCACAAAATTATTACACCATTTTCTATTCACTTATTTAGCAAAAAGCACCCACTTATTACAAAAATTACAGAAAATCACAAAGCGGCTGACACCCAAAGCCGAACAAACAATCCCACTAACTAATTATTGCCATTTACAAAAATGGCAATCTGTCCAAAGTAGCGGGGGCGCGTCGGAATCAAATTCTTTCTACCAAGTTTTCTACTATGGTAACTTTTTGAAGTATGTATTATTTTGCTCTATGCTGATAAAGCTGCTGTTACATATGCTGAGTTCCGTTTGCCAAAAACTTTTTTTTTTTTTGCGATCGGAGTTATGTGGGACTCGTCCCGACGCCTACCAGAACCATACCCACTAAAAAACCCCCTGTCAGCTCGTGCATTTTTGCCACTCAGCCTTCATCTGAGCGACGGCCAATTGGAGAAAGAGGCCACGCTAGCGGGGCCCTTAAGGGGTCACCCGCTGGGATTTACATAGCACTGAAGGTGCTCAAAAATGAAAAGTAAATAATTAAAAACATTAAAAATTGAAAAATAAAATTGCATTAATTCGGATTTACGTTAGAATTAGAATTTACGTTAGAATTAGAATTTGCGGCCTGAAGGGCCTCGAGATCTAAAGTTAATTGCGTGGGTTCGCCAGTGTGCGCGTTTCTCGGTCTAGCTACTTTGAATTTCGAATCTAACACAGGAGCAGTATATGAGACTGAATCTCGAACAAGATGATTGGGATGGGATTCGGCGCGTTTGAAGAACGATTCTGAGAGTGTTTTGAGGTGCTGTTGCACTGTAGGTAGTTCAAGATCTCTGTGCAGGTCCGCGTTACGCACGTACCAAGGTGCGTTTGTGGCCCGGCGGCAGAAGAGATTTTGAACTACCTGCAGCTTATACAGGACGGAGGGTTTGGCGTGGGCAAAGACTGGCGAAGCATATGACATGACGGGTCTAACGCAGACCTTATAAAGCGTACGTTTATTTCTAAAGGACATTTTACTTTTTCTTCCTATCATACTAGATAGGCGGCTTAAGTAAAAACGCGCGAGTTTCGTTACTCTATCGACGTGTGGCTTGAAAGAAAGCGTCTCATCTAAGGTGACGCCTAAGTATTTAATACTGCGCTTCCAGGGGATGGGAATACCTAACATTCGGATGTGGGGATCGTTGTGGCGATTACGATGTTTGTGGTATGCGGGCGTGGGATATTTCTTGGCTCTCCGGAGAGCCGCGTTCTTGGCTTTAATGAGATTGCTAACGGCTAAGGGAAGCGCGGGTTTGCCTTGCTTAGCAATAATAACGTTGTCGCTGACGGCTGAGTTGATAGCATCAGTGAGAGTGTTGACTATTTTATGAATCTATTTTAACCGGGCTATCTAATTGGTCGGGCGAAATCGCGAGCGGAGAGTTCGGGGCCTCTAAGGCTGAAACTAACGTGTTTGTGGCGTATACACGCATTCCATTGTATAGTTACTATAGAACGTAGTCTTAAGTCAAAACTGTCAAACCATCAATCAGTAAGAAATGACAATCTTTTAAGACAGGTTAAATAATTGTGACGAGGATGAAAATATATTTTGTGCTGTTCATGTAAATAATAAAAGCTATGTGTTAATGTGAATCCCGCTCGTCTAATTTAACCGCACCCAACACTCTCACGTCGTGACCAACCAGGCCCCGAGTTCCTCGTCCAAATTGGTGACCCCGACGTGATACCACGTGTTTCCGTTGGGCTCCTGGTGTCGGTTTCCACCGTGACTGCATGAGTGCTGGTGTGCCGCCGAGTCGAAAGGGCTGCTGCATGGCATGTTAAAAATGTTTCGCCTGCTTTTGGTGTTGTGCATGCTAACCATAACCTAACCCTGCCGGCGTCAACGTGTTGGATGTGTGTGCTACTGAGGCGTGGAGCTACGCATAACGAGGTACTCGCTGTTTACTTACTCCCTACGGCCTCCCTGGAAACGCATCATCAACACAGACCAGATTCACATTGATTTTTTTGAACATTTCGTGCATGTTTTCTGCTCTATTGTTTGCCAACTCCCGTGTCTACCAGTTCACAGTGTTACTAAGCCCCAATGTGTTTCCTAGAGTTATCTTACAAAACAGTTTGTGGTATTACAAAATAACACCCTACCTGCTTACCATTTTAACTGTGTGTGGATGTCGCAGACAAATATTTCATAAACTCAGTGTATTCAAATTCAGTACCAAAAGTAGAAGTTAATGTACAATATTTAGCCTAAAGTCTAAACTGTACTTTAATTAAGTCTAGTTAACTACTGACAAGTAACTTTACATGTAACCTTTTAATATTTTATCACAGGAATTTAAAGAATTAACATTTTTTCTTGTTTTTACATTCCATACTAAATTTTGAAACTTAATATTAATTTTTGTTAGGATGTTTTGCATGTTTGGACATGTTTGTTATTAATTTTAAGTTTAATTGCATGTGTACTGTCATAAAATCTAAAATTTTTGTTGATAAATTTACCATATTTTTCTATGAGAAGTATTCTGGTAATTTCATGCTTGAGAGTATTCTGGTTGTATTTCAGATATAATTTCTTTAATGATTTATTTTTGTTTGCATATTTTTCTCTTTTAAATATTGTTCTATGTTTCATGTGTGTGTGTTTGCATAGTTATATTGTGTGCATACTTATTTTAATTTTAATTTCTCCTGTTTTCACTGCCGGGTTGTGTGGTATTTATTTAGATTTTCTTTCCTTCTACTATGGCCGAAGCTTTTGCTGAAGTTAAGGAACAGTTAGAGCGGGTTATGGCTGAGAAGGCTGCGCTTGAGGAAAAACTCAACCAGTTTCCTTCTCGGGAAACCGAAGTTAACGCGGTCTCTGTTAAACTTCCCCCATTTTGGCCTGATAAACCAGCAGTTTGGTTTGCTCAAGTCGAAGCACAATTTCAAATAGCCGGGATTGTAGCTGATATTACCAAGTACAATTATGTTGTTGGTCAGATAGACTATCGGCTGGCTGGTGAAATAGAAGATATAATAACTTCACCATTCGAACAAGGTAAGCAATATTTAACTATCAAAAATGCCCTTATCAATAGATTTTCCGTACCTCAGGAGCAAAAGGTCCGTCAGCTGCTTGGCAATGAGGAACTTGGTGACAGAAAACCGTCCCAGTTTCTCCGCCACTTAAAATCTTTGGCTGGTTCCTCACCATTGGACCACAATATTCTACGGCAGCTGTGGATAAGTCGCCTTCCACAGGAAATACAGGTGCTCCTTGTCTCACAAGCGGATGACCTTAGCTTAGAGAAGTTGGCTGACCTAGCGGATAAGGTCATTGATCTAAGCGGCCGGTCAAGTGCGATCCACTGCACTTCCTTGTCTCCGCCAGATCCCATTGCCGATTTGGTTGCAAAAGTTTCGGAACTCACCAGGCAAGTAAATGCTCTTTCCTCTAGAGGTCGAAGTCGCTCACACAGCCGCTCCAGCTCCAGAAAGTCGACGCGCGCATCTTCTCCAGCTACTGGCAGGCACTGCTGGTACCATAAGCGTTTCCGAGCCCGCGCCTCAAAATGCATTCCACCGTGCAATTGGACTGCGGAAAACTCAAGGGACAGTCAATAGCAGCGGCACCTGACTGCTCCAGTGTAAGTCGCCGCCTTTTTGTCACCGACAAGGTGACAAAACGCCAATTCCTGGTTGATACCGGTTCCGATTTATGCTGCTATCCAGCTAGTTGGCTCCCTCGTCGTCGAGAATTCTCCGACTACGAGCTCAGCGCTGCTAACGGTAGCAAGATAAAAACATACGGAATTGTAAACCTGCGACTCAATTTAGGGCTGCGCCGTGATTTTGTTTGGCAGTTCGTCGTTGCCGACGTCCAGAAGGCGATAATTGGAGCCGACTTCCTGGCATATTATCACCTCTTGCCTGACTGCACCAGACAAAAACTAATAGACAAGAAAACTGGTCTAATCTCTGCCGCTACTTCGGCAATAGTTGAGCAACCGAGTGTAAAGGCTGTGGTTGCTGGAAACTCTATCTACGCGTCAGTGCTAGCTGAGTTCTCGGAAATAACCCGACCACCCGGCCTACCCAGGGTTATGAAGCATAGTACTGTGCACCATATTAAAACTACAGATGGTCCCCCAGTGTCGTGCCGTCCACGCCGCCTAGCCCCTCAGAAGTTATCTTCTGCTAAGAAGGAGTTCGAGGACATGGTTCGTTGTGGCACTGCGAGACCTTCTAAAAGTGCATGGTCCTCTCCGCTGCACATGACCCCCAAAAAAGACAACACCTGGCGTCCCTGCGGTGACTATCGCGCGCTGAACGCCAGGACTGTGCCGGACAAATATCCAGTCCGTAATGTAAATGACTTTGCGAACAACTTATCCGGTTGCAAGGTGTTCTCCACCCTGGACCTTGTGAAAGCCTATCATCAAATACCCGTTTTTGAAGACGACATCTCGAAGACTGCCATCGTTACCCCGTTTGGCCTCTTCGAATTTCCTTTCATGACCTTCGGTTTGCCCAATGCTGCCCAAACGTTCCAGCGCTTTATCGATGAGGTCGCACGGGGTCTCGATTACTGCTTTCCGTACATAGATGATATATTAGTCTTTTCACAGAACGAGTCCCTTCACAAGGAACACCTGCGAATCCTTTTCAAGCGCCTTCAGGATTTTGGTGTTGTCATCAACCCGTCTAAATGCACCCTGGGCGCTAGTGAAGTTACCTTTCTAGGTTACCATATCAGTTCTGACGGTACGCGCCCTCCTCAGGACCGTATCCAAGCACTTTTGGATTTTACACCCCCGGAAACTGTCCAAGGCATGAGGAGATTCCTTGGCATGTTAAACTATTACCGCCGGTTCATTCCCCATGCCACCCAGTTTCAGGCCTCTCTCATTGACGCTTTGGTCTCTACGAATAGCAAAGGCTCGAAACCATATCCATGGACGCCTGAGCTCGAACAAAAATTCGAAGAATGCAAGAAAAGCTTGTCCGATGCAACATTGCTGCAACACGCCATCACTGATGTCCCCCTCGGTTTGTTTACCGACGCATAGAGCGTACATATTGGCTCATGCCTTCAGCAGTTCATCAATGGCAAATGGTTTCCTATTGCATTTTTCAGTAAAAAACTGACCCCTAAGCAGGCTGAGTGGCCTACATACTACAGAGAGCTCTTGGCAGTGTACGAAAGCGTACAACATTTTCGATATATTCTTGAGGTCCAACATGCGACAATCTTTACAGATCATAAACCGTTGCTCTACGCTTTCGTACAGCGCCGTGAAAAGCTCCCTCCTGCACAGTTAAATCAGTTGTCCTTTATTAGCCAATTTACCACTGATATTAAATACATCAAAGGCGAAGACAACGTAGTCGCAGATGCTATGTCTCGAGTTGACGCAATTTCGCTCGAGCAAGAATACGAAGCTCTTGTCAAGTCTCAAGAGGCAGACTTCGAACTATCTCAATTATTGCGTGACAGTTCTAGCCTGAAACTTTCCAAAGTAAACGTACCTGGTACTAGCGTATACTTGTTCTGCGATCTCTCAACTGGCAAGCCTCGTCCTTTTGTTCCATCTGATCTGCGACGAACTGTCTTCAATAAGCTGCATAACTTGAGCCATCCGGGCATTCAAGCCACGACGCGCCTCGTAGCAGAACGCTATGTTTGGCCGCGCATTAACAAAGATTGCTGAGAGTGGGCTCGTACCTGTGACGCATGTCAGCGCGCTAAGATCACGAGACATAACACCACTCCACTTGGCAATTTCTCAACTCCCTCAGGTCGTTTCATGCACGTACATATTGACATCATTGGACCCCTTCCTCCATGTAAAGGATATCGATACTGCTTGACTGCAATCGACCGGACGTCCAGATGGCCTGAAGTTTGGCCCATGCAAACTATTACGGCCGAGGAAGTTGCAGAGACGTTTGTTAGAGAGTGGATTTCTCGTTTCGGTGTACCGACTATCATTACCACTGATCAGGGTACTCAATTTGAGTCCGACCTGTTTCAAAGGTTGATGCAGAGTTTTGCCACGAAGCGCATTAGAACCACCTCTTACCATCCTCAAGCAAATGGCATGATAGAGCGTGTCCATCGCCAGCTAAAGGCATCCATTATGTGCCATGGTGGCGATTGGCTAAGTGCTCTGCCTCTTGTACTTTTGGGTATGCGTTCCTCTTTTAAGGAAGATCTTAAATCTTCGGTTGCTGAGATGCTTTATGGTGAAACCCTGCGTCTCCCTGGCGAATTTTTGGTTTCTTCGCCTAAATCAAGTATAAATAACCCTGCTGATTTTGTCGTATCGAAGAAAGGCATCAATAAGCTACCAATGCGATGGCAAAAATGCATTGATTGCATGGGTGATTATTTTGATTAATAGAAATAAAAAATATATAAAAAAAATTACGCTTCATTTATTTCGTGAAAAACGGCAATTTCATAGGTGTAGACCTAATACAAACGTAGTGAAATGAGTAGAAAATTCAGAAAATGACATATTTTACATGGGCAATGGGCATTGTGTTGGCAACACTTTTTGTTTATTGACATGAGCAGTGACAGACGGCAAGGCTAAGCTCGATGGCATCTTGATAATTTTCGCGAATTCCAAGACTATAGGACTGTAATTACTTGGTTTTCAGTGTGATTTTGGAATCAAAATGTTAAACTATTACAGTGTTTAATTGATTGAATCGCGCTATTTATGTGCGCATCGTGATTTATAATGTATATTCAGTGCATCTTCGGAGCCATTTTTGTATTTATTTTGTGCGTTCATTGTGATAATGCAGTTAATTACAACGAAGTTAAGGAAATATACGGTAAGTGAAATATTTATCCAGTGAGACTAATACTTTTTGGTGTTTTTCGCTGACCCAGAGATCACGCCTATCATCTGTCAATCTTCGTCAATTCAATTATCAGATATTTGCAACAAAGCTAAAGTAGAAGCAATTTGAACTTATATACATTGTGTTATCTTTAGTTGAATACAAATCAAAGAGAGAAAAATTATATCTAAGTTCAATATCTTATTAGAAATATTTTGACTATGCTTGAAAATGTACACAATAAATACATTTTATTTGTGAAATATTCAGTAAAAGTATTTACTTATATTTTATTGATAACACATAATACAGCCAGTAGGTAAAATAGGGCTACATTTGTAAATTTACAGATTTCATTTTGGGCCTGACTTAAATTTTTTTGTGTAATCTTAATCTTACGATGCACAATTACAGCATTGTTTGCCTTTACAATTTGATAAATAAAAATACAATCTTTGATGCATTCAGCTATATTAATTCTGGTTTTACAAATGTTATTCTGTATTTACCTCATGCTGACCTATACTTAGAATGCCTTTCTTATTTAATGGTTTTAGTAACATCCTACTTGTGTTTAAAACAATATTTGAATTGTGGTAACTAAATGACTTAAATTTCAGCTATGTAGCTATGCTGTCATCCATCACAAAAGCTTGTGCATACCTTATATTATGATTGGAGGTTTTTTTAATTCAAAAATGAAGTTTTACACTAACAAATATTTAAGGAAAGTTACTTTAAAATTCAATCAAAAGCTGAGAACAATCAGTAGTATAGCAGGGAACTTCTGAATTTTTAGGACACTTTATAGAAGAATTTAACTTACTGTAGGATGTTTCATTTCAACACTAATAGCTTTAATGTAAATTAGCAATGAAGATATGACATTATTTTCAAGAAACAGTTCACAGTATACACAATTTATATAATTTGTATATGCAATTTATATTTTTCTACTTTAAAAAATAAATTCAAAGAATTTATGAAACATGTGTAAGGGAGGACTGCAAAGGGGTAAATTCAGGATAAACATAAAATATGTTATAAAGCCTTATATAATATATTTTTATCCTCATATAATTTTTGTCATTTTAATATTTGATAAAAAGTTATTTTATTAATTAAGTAATACTCTATATATGTATAGAATTTTTTAGGTGTTGTTCCTGAAATAGATGTAATATACATGTTTAAAGTGATGAGTATTTGACAGAGATAGTAGTGATATATACACAGTCTGGGAACTTGCTGCAGGCTCAGATTCACATTTGAATCCCATGCAGTGTTGTTGCCCTTTTTATGTGGATTGCCTAAAAAAGACAAGTGAATAACGTGAATAAAGTGAATAAAGAACAAAACGCAAGTGATTCTTGGCATAGCCTAAGCCTCCGCCGACTTCCCTGATTGTACTGAGGTATATGTATGAGATTTAAACTGATTATTGCTTGTTGGGTTCATGCAACATTAGCTGTGTCATATACAATGAGGCATACTTTGGGGGTATTGTTGTACATTAAAGAATTTCAATATTTTAAATTTGCTAGTATCTCGCATGGCATACTTCTTTGTCAGAGTGGATGATTAATATCTCTAGAACCTCTACAGGTCTCTGACATGGCTTAAATAAATAAATAAGTAAATCCCTAGATAAATACACCAACTGTGTGGCCCTAAATTAAGCATAGCTTGTGTTATGAATGGCCATACAGCGAACCATGACCTCAGAATGCCCTCACTAGGACTTGATCCTGGGCCCTATGGCATATGACTGGCTTACTTGATAACTTGTATCTTGTGACAACATACACATAATGCCTGGGGCTGACAATCAGACACATATCTTGCTATTCAAGCAATGCTTAAGAAGGGGTGATTGTGTCAGCTACAGGTATGTTTACAAATAAATGTTGTAAAGTCCTATATGAAATGACACTCTTTATGAAGTTTCTTGTCAGTTCTTTTTCATGAAGATTTTTCCTAAATGGTGGTAAAGTCATGCTTTATATAAAAGTCAACAAGAACAAGTAGGTAAGTGTCAATGTTGAGAAATAAATATTTGAAATTAAATTTGTTATCCTTAATTTAGTTGTAATTGTAAAATTCAGACAAAGAACAGACATCCATATTATAATAAGTAACCCTTCTTTCATATTTTCTTTATGTACGTTTAACAGAATATTAAGCTGTCTTATTACATACTTTGGTACATACAAGTGTATGTGTGTTTGTATAAGCACAAGACGCTTCATTTGTCAGCTGTTTGGAAAAGGAGCAAGTAGTTAATTAGTAAGTAGACGAAATCCATTTTTTTCAAGAAAATAGAAACATAATAAGCACTGCATAATATATATATATATGAAACATAATAACTATAATTATAAAAATGTTGTTTTCATTATTGTAAATTCATTTTGAACACTTGATTTTTTTTACTATAACATCAAGCCTTAGAAACCAATGTTTTAAGGAAGAACTTCATTGGAGTTCATATGTATGTACCATAAGGGCCATAATTCCTTGACACTTAATATTGTGTTTGAGTGTGCAAAGGAAAGGGTTTCAAAATGTATAGGCTTGGGCGACAGTCATACTTCACTTACATGTTTTCACTGTGCACAAGAAAACATGCGATGTCATAGGATATTTGCAGATTGGGTCCACGGACGTAAAAAATAGGCGGACGGAGCATTGCCGAACTTAGAAGTGAAGCACCAAAGGATGCCGATCCGCTTGTACACACAAGCCACACGCACACATTTACATCAATAGGATGCCGATCAGCCGGCACAACGCAGCCGAAACTCATTGGTGGTAGTTGTGTCGTTGTTGCGACGAAAATTAAAAAACAATGCCGTCTTGTGCAGTTAAATTTTGTAGAAATAATTCCACTTACAATAAAAAATGTCAGGGAATCACGTTTCATAAGTAAGTTTATAATTTATCACGTTGTTTTTCACATTTTGATTAAATTACATCAATTGGAATAAAATACCTAAATGCCTTAGCTCATTCACCTGTGTTGCTAGGAATAAAATCTGTACAGGTGAGGTATAAATATTGGACTAGGTATTAGGAATAGGTATTATAATATTTTTTTAAAACTAGTACGTACATAATCCCAGGGGTCGAGTATAAGTTTCATGTTCATATAGCACTACCGCCAGTGCCATCTAGGATATTATTTGCGTATTATTTAGTGACTAAGTGATCAGTAGGTAATTAGAAACTAAAGTAATACTACAGGATTAAATGTAGTTTAAATAATAAAGGTCTCAACTTCTTTACGTATTGCACAAAGCAATCTATCTAGTAAAGCAATCTATCTCCTAACGTCGAGAACGGAATGGAAGATTGTTTTCTACCTAATACATAGAAATAAAAATAATACATAAATATTGGTAGCGTTGCATACTTATTAGGCGCAGGTTCATAAATATTAGGATTAGATATCTGGATTAGGTATTTTTAAATATTAGGATTAGATGGAACAGGTAGCGAAATTTTTACCGTAATTTGGGGTAATTTTTCTTTTATGGCCACACTCCATTCACTCACACAAACTCACGCCGCCGCCATTGCTATGCTTCAGTTTATGCTTAGCGATGTTCCGTCCGCCTATTTTTTACGTCCGTGATTGGGTCCTTAAAAAGTATCATTTTTTATCATTAAACTTTGTATAAAAATCTATCTCTCTACTTTTGTTTAATATTTTCGATAGAACATCTAGAATTGTAGTTGTCAAGGGAGAATTATTGTTTAGTTTTTGTTAAAAAGTTGAGATAAAAATGGTTTTTAGTTCTGCAAAATTTTTATTTTAAACTGTATTTTTGGGTTTAATCTTTTATTATTCAAAGTTGGAATAATCGATAATAAGTACTTTTTAAACCTAATATTGCAGTTTTAATCTTTTAGTGTTTTATTATTATGTGATTAAGAAAAAGTTTAATTACAATGCAAACAAGATAAGGAAATAATTTCAGTTTGTATTACAATTTTTCTTTCATCTGGCGTGAATTAAACTTAGTTGAACACACTTTTCACTGTCACATCTTTTATAATCTTGTTATATCTAAATGCTTGGGAAAAAGAGATGCACACCACAGCTTATAATCTTGTTAACAGTTTTGTATGATTTTTAGTTAGAGATAATGAAATAGGAAATTACCTTAGTAATCTGTTGTGTAGGTGCCAAAGGACTAAAGGTGTATGTTAGTATTTCAGTGGTATTAGAGTGTGTTTGTTAACATCTCGTCAGGGGAGGTCCTACAGTCCTCCCTATTTTAACCGCCGTAATGATCACGTCACGTGGTAGTGTTCCGGTCAGAGGGAAGGAACAGCCAGGACAACTACTGGAACCTAGGAAAGTTCAACTGAAGCCCGCTGTCGGCAAACAATCATGTATCGATACAATAATCACAATTACTGTCACTTAATAAAACATGTACGATTAATGTTGTCTGTGGGAGAACGCTACTCATCTGCCGGTAAGGGGCGTCCGCACTCAGGTGGGTCTCGGTCTCGATTGCCCTTTCCAAGACTTCTAAATTCTCTAATGTGAGGATTGAGGGATCAAGACATACGGTTTGTTTGACGCAGTCGCAAAATTAATTGGAAAATTGTCAATACTGTTGGAAAAACTTGTACAATTTATTGAGATAAAGTTAAAAGTTTGTAATTAATTGCTGAGGTATGCGTTACACAGTCACGGGTTTTCATTTAAGTGTCACAATTATTTTTCTTGTTCATTCGATTTCCAAGAGATCACCTTATTTTTCAAATTTGATCCCTCCGCCCACACGCCTACGCCTATGTGTAGTAGTTGCCGGCAATGTCGTCTCACAAATATTGCCGAACCGAATGTACTGGCCCGAAAGTGGGTGGCGCCCTTAAGGGATGAGATTTTTTAGATTAATAATTACGTAGTAGCATTCACAATGTATGTCTATAAATTGTCCATAGTCATTTGATATACATCTTGTTTATAAACTAACTCTTGTCCATAGCCACTATGCATTGGTGCGGTAACAGTTAGCAAGAGTTAAGACAGTTGATATCTTTCAGCCACTCTGGAAAGTGTTTTCTTTACTGAATCAAGAAAAATCTAATAAGCCCTTTATTAAACCTGGTTTCAAATTTTCGACTACCATTTTCAAGTTTTCTATCCATCTCATTATGTTGGTTCATTCTGCGTGGCGTGTGCCATGCTTGACATCGTCTCTGTTGTAGTGAATGTTTGCGATATCCCTGCGGGAAACGTATCAGCTCGATATTTTTCCATAAAGCTTGCTTTTCTGCATGCCATGGTTTTTGTCGAGGAAGCAAAGCGTGGTGTTCTACAACTAAAATACGTACCTCGAGAACAAAACAGCTTATGTTCATCACCCAAATAGAAGTCGAAACTGGGAGTTACATACATATTATCATAAGGCGGTAACTTAGTCAGTTTTATTGAATATTCTAAATCTTATTATCATGACGCAACGGTTTAAACTTGCACACCCGACGGCGCCGCAGGATCGTTTATTTGTGAGACCTGCACATGTTTCTTCCGGGTCTTGGGGTTTTCTATTTTATACGTACTACGTTTCGTCTGCGGCTTATTCATATACGGGCTTTGGTTAGCTTTGATTCAAAGAGGTTTGTTCCTCTAGAGAGTTATTGTATTCATTTGTTGATCTAGCCTCTTCGATGGTTCCATTGCATGATTGGTACTACTCTGCATTTGTACCTTAGTTTCTAGGTTTCTTAATAAGGAACTGTATATATATATATATATATATATATGTAGAGGTACTGTTGATTTTTTCGTATTATAATTAAGTCGTATTTATTTAACGGGACATTTGTCATAGCCCGCTGAGAGAATAACTGTCGGCTAAAGGTAGAAACAAAAAGATGTACTCAATTGTTTTTTGTACGTCAACGAGACCGCCGTTAAACGATACTCGGCCACCAGCCACTTAATATTACTCCATATCCAACGATATCCATAAACCACACACCAATAAAGAGTTACAATTAGTGGGTTCCTACGAAAATACCTTTCGTATCGTAAACTGCTCAGTTATATAACAGTACAATTGTTGGTTATCTTTCGTTGCATTTAAAGTACCTCGCTTCGGTGCGCGGTTGTGACTCATTGTTAAATGGAAATGACCTTCCTCGTCGTGGCTCGCTGTCACACCGCATGGACCCCGAATACGGCTCCGAGAGACGATTGTTTCTAACTTGTTTGAGTATTTTTAGCCCTTATTTTTTTGGGGAGTAAAATTCAAGTATTTTCATGTAAAGAAGGTTTTTTTAACATTCAATTAGCAAAGAGACAATAATTGTAAATGTAGAAAGTAGCTTCTCGATCTTTACTCTATTTTTGAAAAGGGTTTTTTAGTTAAAATAATAAAACAAGCCATCGTTCAATGAAAAAAGTTTGTTCTCAATTAGTAAATATCTTTTGTTTTTAAACTCCATTCTTAAACATCAATTTCACATTATTTGGTAAAAGTAATACAATATTAACAAATGATTATAATTATTCAACGCATCAAAAACGGAGAAATGAACCATCAACGTTTCAACAATACATCTAACAACATGTAAAAGATCGATCCTAAACAAATAAAATCAAAAGACACGAAAGATACAATTCTAAAATCAAATAACGCACTTCCGTAGACACGCTGACACATGCCCTCTGCGCTTTCGTATAAATCATACGGTGTGATTGAGGACGAGCAGACCATCATACCATCCACCAGCATGTACAGTGACACCAACTTATCCGGTCAGTGGACAACAATTGGAACTAAAACTTATGTTGCGTGACTCAATGTTAAAACTCTATTTACGCATAGACCGCAGCGCCACTCCTGACTGAAGAGATAAGTCGGTCGGAGTGTACACTTTGTTTTATTGCGCCCGCACACCACGTCATTGACACGTCAAATTAGATGGGAACTGCCGCGGGAAAAAAACGGGAATATCAACATTTTGAAGTTATTTAAAGGCGTTTATTGTTTGCACCACTTGAATATCGAAAAGCGATTTTGTATTATAATAATGTGGGTGGATATGACGTGACCGTTTTTGTTTCTGGTTGGTGGAGTGACTAATGAGGTGGATTTTATTTAGCATATAAATGAAAAATTTATTTTGTTATACTTATAGGAAAGGTCTAAGGAACCAGCAATCCTCTGCCTTTGATTGATTGATTGATTCTTGATTGAATGGCTTCTATCTGTTGATAATTCTGCCAATGTCACGTGGAAGAGTAAACAAAATATTGAATGGAGGATGTTCAGTGAAAAATTTTGTTTAAGTATTTGATGCAACCAGTCTGAAAATAAATTATATACACAAATATAGACAAACAAAAACGAACACAACATTTAATTACAGTTTAATTTTGTTAAGTTGGATATAATCCTCTGCCTTTCTTTTGTTCTATCTCTTTGACGCTTACGTCAAATTACTGAGGTGATAATGTGGAGGTTAGTGCTCATAAAAATGTAATGACATTAAATGCAATAGGTATTTTACTATTTTTTTAAATTATATATTTAAATAGGTTATTTAACAGTAAATAAATATTGCAGAAGTAACAGTATGTTTACAATCAATAGGTTTCTAGAAACACCGATGTATTTGGGGAGCTGCTGCGAGTCGCCGAAAATGGCTCCATACTAAACCGTGCCGAGTTGTGACGTCACAACGTGTAAATTATACTAAAAATTGTGTGAGCGTTTAGATAAAATATTTAATAGCTATGCATACATGCATAAACATTTTTATATTTAATGTCAGTAAGCTTATAATGACAATTTAACATATTTTTATAATTAGTTAATTTTTATGTCGTGATAATTTCGATATGAAATTCAAAACTTTATTTTTCAAAACATGTTTTATGTCAAAATATTCATTTTAATAAATGATAGTCTTACATTTTCAAACGTTGTCAAATATACCAATTGTAGTTTTTAATATGGACATTTTTGCATAGCTTGCCCAGAACAATAAATAAATATTTGCCAACTAGTGTCTCTGATAACATTAGCAGAAAACTTAGTAAAATTTCTGAAATAAAACAATAAATAAATATGGATAAGGTGGGTTATCAGTCATTTCTGTAATTAGTGAGTACACGGATAGACAAGTACTAAATATACACAATACTAAAAGAAACAAACCGACGCAACCTCAGTTCATGCGGCGCCGCCGAAGCAAGAAAAGGTCTTGTGCACTAAAATTAAAGTAACTTTATCTCGAACACACATCATTCCTTTATCGTCCTTCGTTGATTCATTGAGTCTACGGGCCCAGTTTCTCCTTACCATGAGGCTAAACGGGTACTAGTGTACCCTGTGTACGCTGTGCACAAACGCTTCGATCAATTCGTTGCACTTTTCAAAATGACTTGTACAGTCAAGAGATCTAGTGCAGCTCAGATTGGCGCTCGAATCCCCGGTATTCTGGGACGACGGCACGTCCCGAACAACGCGCAAGCGATTGTCGCCTTAGCCAGGTCTTCCGCAGAGTACGCCAAGTGTTCCTTAAAATTGTTGTTGCTGACCGTACCCAACTAGTCTAATAGTAATTTCAGAGTAGTATTTCTCTATCGACAACATTCCTTGTTAGTCACCGGTACATCCGCAGCATGTGCTCCCTCAAGCGACGTCCGATGAATACTTAATAAGTTATTATTAATTCTAAGGTCACTTCTTTGTGGCGTCCAAACGTGAGGCTGTCTTTTAAGTTTTAACTTTTTATGTAAGGAAGTAGCTTAATTGTCTGCAAAAGACGTTAGGATTTGAAAATGAAAGTTTTTACCATTTATTTAGAAAATATAAGTTATTTTACCCCAAAAATTGTTTTGAAAAATAAAGTTTTGATTTTAATATCGAAAAATTAAAAAGAAGCAAAAAATGTATTATTAAATATATGTTAATTTTTATATATTATTAAGATACGGACATTAAATATAATAGCGTTTTGCGGCGTAACCATTGATTTTTTTAATTAATATATATTTTTTAAATATTTTATCCTTTAGACAAATACACCAACAATACAGGCCCCAAATTGGGCAGAGCTTGTTTTATGAAAGACCATACAGCGAACCCAGAATAAACATACATACATAAAAACAAACAACCATTACAAATTGTTTGTAAACATGCTATAACTTTTGCAATATTTCTAAACTGTTAATAAACTATTTAAATACGTAATAAAAACATTTAGTCAAAAAACCAATTATGATCGATTGAGTCAAAATAGAACAACAATTCGAAAGAAGATACAATTATTTTGAATCTAAACGCATTGATGAAATGAAGGTCTTTTTTGATTTGTTTAAATACTTGTGCATTTTCTTTTTTACCTGACTAAGGGCAGATTGTTCGATGCTCAGATATTATTTATCTGGACTCTATTTTCCAGATAAATACATAGATAAACACTTGACAAGACTTTCCATAGCAAATATGTCAAACTCTCAAAATTACTCTACTGATAAAAGTTATCTGAGCAATCCGCACTCAGAGAAAATAACTCAATAAGTCCAAGAGCATCTACTATTTAAAGGCTCATTCTAAACATAAAATAAAATGACCTTAATTTCGGATACCTACTCTGTTCTAAGTTTAAAAATATGATTCTAGTTTTGGAGGGATTTTTTTAAGAGTTTTAATATTTTAAAGGTCTTAATACTTAGAACTTACTTTGCTCGTTAGAAGAGTAAAGGTCGTTTGTGTTTTTGATTTAATTAAAATTTGCAATGAATGAAGCACGTTTGTATGATGGACTCAAATATTGTTTCGAGTCATGGATATTTTTTATTTATTACTTGATTTGATGTATGTTACTGGATTTCCTTCACTTAGGGGTAGATACATATCGTTGTTTCGAACCTTTCCTTGCATATAAAGTGGTGTGTTTGTTGTTTCAATTTGTTTGACTAATTTTCATTAAAGCCAATTATTCTCCGTCGCATATAGATCCAGGATGAGTTAAGGTTAAATTTGGTTCCAAATCTGATTAATTGGTAAAGGTTGCAAAGGACTGTTGTCGTTTTTTTACTAGTTTGATTAGTTTTCGTAGTAGGTTCATAACCATAAGTAAAGTTGATCCCAAGTTTTGTGGTACGTTCCCTCGCTCGTATCGTATTCCCTAGAGTGCCTTTAGGGAATATAAAGCTAGAATATATACGCGTAGGGTACGGAGGAAAGACGAGCTGGCCCGAATTTCATATCCTATATTGCGGAAGTCCAAACTCTGTTAGAAAATTTATATTGGTAAAGACCCTCTTTCTCGATCTTATGATCACGGTGCTTGCCAAACATACAAATGAGTTATGTTTGAAACTTATGTTTATTTAGCCAACTGGCCCGCTAGACAAGTGCAGCGACGATGGAATGGAAAAGGGAATAGAATGGCAAATGTATGGAATTGACCAATGCCTTTGACGAATGTTTCCTACGTTCGTTTTGAATAGTTAAGGAAAACGCCGCGAGGAAATTATGTACCTCAGGTACCTTATATATACTGATAGAGAGTCATCAGTAGTAAATCGGATACTAGCGCACTCTGTCGAGCCGTCTTCTTTTCAGTCTACCTATCATATACTATATGGTGCGTATTCGAACAAGCTTTTCTTTGACGTTATTATGTTTGACCGTGTTATGGATGTGTTATGTTAATTGGTTTATTAATGATATCAAATAAATGTAATAATAGAGATTACAACTAATTATAAAGAAAATTCTTAAACCTATACAAACAAAGTAGGCCCTCACAAAGTTGCGAAAAAAGGTTTTAATGTTTAATAACGTTGGCGAGTTACATTCTTTACTTTGAAAATTCGATTATTTAAAAGTAAAAATATATTTGTTCCAAACTAAAATTTTCCTCTAAATTGGATTACCAGCATTATGAAACTATTGTGCGTCATAGAAAAATGAATCTGCGTCGGGAACAATTTCTTGCAATTATATTTTTACGACTTCAAGTCCAACTTGAAACCTGGTGAATCGTTTTATCAACTTCATTTGGCTTTAATGAACAACGCGCCTTCTAAAGCAACTGTGTACCGCTGGTACGAGTTTAAGTGCGGTCGCTTAAATTTGAAGGATGAAGAAAAGAGTCGTCTTTTGTCTGCTGTTACAGAAGAAGCAAGTGAAAAATTACCAAAACAAAACCGGCGAATCACGAGAAGAGATTCAGCACAATTTACTGATTGGATCAGGAAGTGGTGATGATATTCTTCACAACCACTTTTGCTCAAGGAGGATTCTTTCGCGCTGGGTACCTCATGACACATGAGTAGATAAACGAAACAGAGACAAAGCTTCTTAAGAACGTCAAAAATTGTTACCTATTTTGGTAGGGTTGTCACAATAGGTTAAGACAAAATAAACGAAACATTGTTAAATAGTTTTATTATTCAGTATAATAGAATACTTCACAGATTAATAACTCTATTAATTTTCTTTTTATAATTTTTATTTTTTTTATAGTGTGGTAAATTCTGAATCTAACATATAGTTTTTTCAAGTAATCTAATGGGAAACACTCACATGGCATATCAAATTTACAATCTTTAATACGTTTAAGTATTTCATTGCAAATAATGACAATATTTATTTCAAGATCAAAAAATTCCCTAAACTTTTGCTCGAACAATTCAATTTTATTTTTTGTAGTATTATTCATACACACAGTACAGTAAACAACCATATAAATAATAAAATACCACGTTTTTACATAAATATATTTAAACTTGCAACTAACAAAACAAACAACGTGCGTCGCAATGACCCTGAGATTGTCAACTGGCTGTGCCTTTTTACAATCTCTTTTGACAAGTTTCGCCGCGTACGTGACAAGCGGCCAGTGGTCACGCACACATGCCCCGCGTGCTTGTAGTAGTGCAACCGATTCGTGCGGTTGTATGAAGCTTGGCTCTGTTCCGTTTATCTACTCACGCGCCCGCTCACTCCGCGATCAAGACGAGGGACTTCCAAAACATCACCCCGGTAAAGTTTTTGGGTCATCTTTACAGCCCTGATTTCGCACCGTGTGACTTCTTCTTGGTCCCTAAAATTAAAAACCAGCTGAGGGGGATACAGTTTTCATTGCCAGAAGTTCGAGAAGGAGTACCTGTTGCAGACTGGAAAATGTGCCTTGAAAATTGGTTTAAGCGCATGAAACTTTGTAAAGACGCTGGTGGAGAGTTCTTTGAAAATATTTTTTAGTGTCCCACGTATTGCACAATTACTTTTGAACGTTCGATTGTGAAATATGACTTCAACTACAATAATGTAGTAATTTCAACTCATGGTTCAATTGTGACACTATATTTAACTTAATAACATCATTCACTGGGGGTCCCTAGTTTGATTCGAGGTAAGGTATATTGTAATAAATTCACTAAAATTTAATATTTGAAGCCAGATGAGAAAATTATAAAAGATCAAGAACGTAATATCGATTAGCCTCAACAATAACTATAGTTTTGTACTCAAAAAGAACTTTCATAAATTTTGTAGAACGTTTAAAATCGGTGTGAAGTTTTAGTAGGTCGGAAAACTTGGTAGGTACTTGCAATCTTGCGACCATTTAACCCGTAGACGTCGCATGGTAAAATTCTTGTGTGGATGATAGCTTTCAACAAAAGCCGCCTCGTTGATTTTTAGATAAACTTATTTATTGCGATTGAAATATGTAAATAAAGTGTGGGTTCTATTGTTTTAGATTTTTCGTGTGACTGCTGATCCCATAAGAATTTGGAAATAAAATAGTGCGTTACTTTTGGATAATTAACGTTGTAGTGGTTGAAGAATTAAAAAAAAAACAGCTTTGTAGTTTCGGAGTTTATTGTGTTGTATAATCAGTTACACATGTTGCTTAAGAATCTATCCTTTTCTACCTTAATCAGTTTTATGTGAATTTTTCTAGAATTTTATAATAAAAAGTCTGTGAGTAGAGTGCTTAAGTTAATGATAACGATTAACCAATCTACACTATTTCCATAGCCGATTTTGGACGGAATTCTGGAATGTACTGAAAGAAAGTATTACTTCGTGAAGTGAGGTTGTGCTAATACCCCAAATTTTTATTGAGTACAATCACCTTAAAAAATGATTTTTTTACATATTGAACCGAATTAAACTATAACAATGTATCATAGTCATTTTGATCCAGATAACTAATGTTTTTAGTTGTGTTATTATTTATTTTTCAGCACATTATTACTTGTCTTTGATCTAATGCTCTTCCATAACACGAGCTCTGCTTATTTTAGGGCCGTACAGTTACCGTACCGTACAGTCTGGGGAATTATTATTATTAATAAGTTTTCTAATAATTTATTAATTACATTTTACTCTACAATACGCGGTGTCTATATGTAGAGTAGTCACGGAGTAATAAGACGCAACAAAGTGGTTGCGACACTGTTTGCTAAACGGTGGAACGAAGTAATTTACTGTTGCCGATTGTTTGGAAGACTTTGAAGTACTCTTTCTTACGAAAACTGACAACATGCAGTTTATGAGTGCCATCCACGGAGAAGCGGCGTATGTTCGCCACGTAGACCAACAAATTGGTGTGGTTGTCCTTGTGGATGGCACTCATTACATTATTAATTTAAAATACGTTTTTGTGAATAGGTAAGAAAGTTAATAGAAACATAGACAAATTGTGACCGGATTAGTGTTTTAGATGAAGTGAAATGTTCTATTAATTTCAGATTCATTGAGATAAATTGTTGAGACATTTAGGCCAACAAAAAGTTTGTAGTCCAATTCTGATAATTTCACTATAATTTCATGAAGCATTTGCATAAGCAATTTTCATTTTTTGAGATAATATCGAAGTTAGATAAAATCTCGTATCTAGAGACTTTTCAATTGAAATTGAAATTTGATATTGTAGGGCTCTAGGGAATGTCAAACGCGATTTTTTACGAAGTTTACCGATCGACACGCAGCGAGTGCTTGTGGCGGTAGAGATAAAAATGTCTATTGACTTGCATGTCGAATTCAAGTCACTGAATGAGAATTGCCCAACTGTTCCTAATTAAAATACATGTGTACCTCATACAAAAATACCTCAGTGCATATTTATTATTAATTATTGTAGGTACAGTAACACCCCGACTTACGCTACCCCGTTTTACGCGAATTAGGAGATACGCGGTTTTTCACACGTTGCTGGATTTACACAATCCAGAGCTAACAATTGACAAGATTATAGAAATGAGTGAGAAATTAGTAATAGCATGATCAAGACATTGAACACACTGATTCGTTAGACCCAGAAAATCCGGTCCGAACCGGAAAATCCAGTGACGATTTGAAACTTAACAGAAGACGTCCTCAGTAGGTACAATTGACAAGGGGTTACAAATTTTAGAAAAGAAAAGATTCCGATGAAGAGCGCGAGTTTACTACGACACGGGAAATTAAAAAGTTACTGGCGTGATACGAGGAAATTTTACGTGAGCAGAAAAACTTAACTCATTGAGGCGACATTGTTAGAATATATGAAATAGAATAGTTAGAATTCGACATCAAAAGTTGTATTCATAGTAATGTAAATTGTTATCTTGAGGCTTTGGTCCCGATTACACAAACTTTAAATGTATTTACATGCAATGGACCCCGACTTACGCGAATTCGACTTACACGGCTATCTCTTGGTCCCACCTATCGCGTAAGTCCGGGGTATTACTGTATACACTTTTTGTTCTCCAAATCTGAGGTCTGACATTTTGTAGGAAAAAAATTGATCGTGCTCATGAGAACGGTAATCTGTTAATTTTAATCTAATATGAAAGTCCGCCGTCACGTCAATCTGCTTGTTACTGTCGCAAGTCGTAACTGCTGGTCTGATTTTGATACGGTTTTCACAATCGGATAGATTGTTTTAAATTGTTGGTTTAGTTTATGATTGATTGATTTGATCATTTATCTAATTTGATGTTTGAAGTGAAAGTGAATTTATTGGACCAAATTTAATTGTTACCTATACCTAGGAGTCATGTGGAATAAATTAATGTCAATCTGAATAGTTATTTTTTGATGATGGTGTTGTTTGTCTACTTGAACTGTTGAATAATAAATTTCTTTTTCGTCCTACTATGAACTTTATGGGACATAAACAATATTTATCGACAATCATACCTATATACAAAAGGGTTTGAATTTTGTTTTCAATATGGTGGCTACGAATGTTACCTCCATGCTAATCGATAGTTCACATCAATACAAAACAGTGCTAAAATCTCGTAAAGCATTACGTTTCCAAATTGTGAGCTGTCATAGATTACAATTTTACTGCGGGCTTAATTTTAATTTATCTTAGATTTAAAAAAAGAATCGTGTGGCACCTGGGGCTAACGTTTCAAACCTCATTTTAGTTTTGGTGTAAAAAGTTGTGTTGCCTTTATATATATTTTTTCTTTTTAATAGAAATAGAAAGAGGAATTTTATTACACACTTAATGGGTTAAATGGCATTACATCCCGGTCACAAAAGTAATTAACTAAGATTTCGAAGACCTCGGTCGGTAATCTGTAATTGCAATTGTTAATTCAATTACATGCGACCTTCAACCATATTAGCATGTCTGAAAGTGTTGTATAATTACTCTAAAATCCTATGTTTTTAATAAATACTAAAGGAAGTATCGTTTGACTTGGAAGGAAAGCATCGGTTACTGTAGATTTAATGGTTATTTAGTTTTATGTATTATTAATAAATAATAATAAATCCCCAGAAAAACACCATGATGACTATACGGCGAACTGGGGGGAGGGGACCCCAGAATAAACATACATATATAAAAATCGTTTGGTGTTTGAAAAGTTTGTCTAAATAACACAGTCATTTTAAAAAAGGGACTGAAAATGGCCGCTTTTGCCAGCTGTGCGGGTGGCATGTAAATTCTTTTTTGCAAATTTAATTTTTTGGTTTTAGTACTAACATGTTTCTAGGCAAGACCAGTGTAGTCAGATCTACTAAGAACGGTTTAGTTAGGTACAAGATTTAAGACGTCCGCGTGTCAGACACCTTGTCACCGGTATTTGACATCATCCCTTCGGACAAAAGCTGGATCTCATTTTTTTTTTAACTTCCTGACAAACACAGCAACTGTATGGCCCCAAAGTAAGCAGAGCTTGTGTTATGGATGACCATACAGTGAACTGGGGGGGAACCCAGAATAAACATACATATATAAATACAAACAACCATGACCCGAGAACAAACATCTGTGTTCATCACACAAATGAATGCCCCGGCCAGGACTCGAACCTGGGACCTTCGGCGTATGAGGCAAGGCTATTTACCACTACACCACTCGTAAATAAAATGAAATCCAATCTGCCTGTTGTATAAGTAGGTACATCCTGATATACGTCTGTGACCTTAGACGAACGGTACCTTCGGGCATAGGCGCTTAGTACTAAGACAAGGAGATGTAAACCTGTTTGCATAAACGTCTCGTGTAAGCTGGGGTCGCCATTTTGAAAGCAAAGCTTGGCCTAGGTTTTGTTCTATACATACTTTTTTTTATAAGGGGCGTTATCTAAATATTCAGGCCAGCATTAAATGTATACATTAAGGGGGCGTGCCGAATACCGAACCGAACGGATTAACGACCGGCACTAGCCGAATATGAACAGTAATTGCGGCTGGCCGGCCGTGTTGTTCAACTGATACTAGATACTGCCGAACTGCAGGCTTACTTTTGAAACAAATTTTAATTCTAACTCTACACCAGTTTAAGTCCAAAGATAATTCTGACTTCACTTGACTTCTTTCTCTCGACGACAACTTTGTCAACATTTGATTGAAATTGGGATTTGTTTCCGATTGCATACTTGCGAGTGATTCAACAATCAACAAACAACGCACACTCAATATTACCACAATTGACAGCTGTCAAAGCAAACTCAAGATCTGCGATTTGGTTTCTTTGGGTTGTGTCAATGTTAATCTCAATTAGTATCATAGAATGGCCGTACAACAATGAAACGATTGGCGCTGGTGTAGCATCCAGGAGTACGATATATCGAAATTGGATTGCCGAGCCATCGGAATTCTTTTCGAGAGTAGTCCTGCTGAACGCGTGTAATAGTTTTGATTCGTTTACATCACAATTACTATTGTAAGATGTGTACCCATATAACCTTCTTCAGTACTTAAACTAGGAAAGATGAATTAAACCGGTTTGCGTATTCGTCGGTTAAGGTCGCCTGCTTTACACAAAGGTATAGGTTCTTTCTCGTCACGGGCATTGTAATGATAGAGTGTAGGTATGTGGTCTACAGCCAACTGGACATAAGTATCATTTTGTAGATATCTTATGAACACTTTTGTACACTGATCTTTTTGATTTGGTTACGAAAAGTAAAGCTAACTTCGCTATTAAATGGTTCGAATTTGCAACTGACCTCCCCAAAATTTCTAACTTTTCGTGCGGGTTTTGTTTTCATTTCGTATACACATTAATTAAATTATTATTTATTTTATATTGGAACTCTAATATATAACTCCATATATATATCCCTATAACTCCATACGTAGTGGTTATTCGTGGCTTTTCAAATTTCGAAAAAATATAAAAATTGGTTCGGCAGTTCCAGAGTCCATCGACGGCATATAAATAAACGAACTAAACTTTCCTCTTTATAATAATAGTGTGGATTGATTTCGAGGCGAAAAAAGTTCTGCCATCTGAAATATCCACTTTTTCTTTGGTCTCCAATCAAGTTTCATTATGTTACCGTGTGACCCGAAATTGCATAAAACCGTTTCTTTTTCCGGAGATGAAAGTTATATCGATATCGTTCCATTCAACTGGAAAACCATTGTACATTAGTTACACTATCAAAAGTGGAACTGGTTTCCTTCGAGTAGCAAGAAATTGTGTTATTTTCGAATGAAAACATCGCGGACCCGTCTTTGTTTTGGTGCAGTGACCTCCGGCCGAAGCTGTATTGCACGACGATTGTTCCGAATAGGTTCCGAATTGGCATAGAAACTGTTTAGCCAAATTTATTACAATGCTTGGTTTTGAAGAAAAACGTAGCGGAACGATCTTTCATTAGGAATAGATTCATCTTTTAATTAGGAAATATGATGAACACACATAATATAATATCTTTATTTTTTATATATCATGTACCGGTAGATACCTTATAACGATAGAAATACCTAAGAAGCACTGGCATTGCTCTGAGTTAAATAGCTGGCACTAAGCTTAATATTGCTTTATGTCTCTATCAGTTCGATAGAAATAGACAGTGACGGATGGATATTTTTAATAGCTGACTGGCTGAGTTCTGCGCTAATTTCACTCTACACCCTCAGTTCATAACCTCCATCCAACCATCAGATACCAGGTTAATTCTTTATAAGCTTTCGTTCCCGACTTTTGTCTCGGATTATTGATTAAGGGATGCATGAAGTTTATTTTAATTTATATTTGTTTCCTGACTATAACGACATCTAGCGGTATTCTAAGTTTCGCAGTTTAGTTAGCGTTCCAAGCTTGAGTCTGCTCGAATACTTAAATGTAGGTTTTTTTTTTTAATTGTACGTAGTTGATTTGCAGCGCATTAGTCATGGCGCTTGAGAACTTACAAAATCAAATATTGACCACGCCGAGGTTCCCATAACTTATCCTGGCATGAAGTGTAGAGTGAATAGGTACCTCTTAGACAGGCGTGTACGATCCTCGTCTTCATCGTCACTTTCCATCAGGTGAGATGGAAGACAAACGCCTGCTAATTATTAATAAAAAATAAAAAAATAAAGAAAAGATAAAAACCAGTATTTATTCGTAATTTGAATGATGGGAACTGATGTTAGATGTTTTGTTTCTGTTTATAGATTTTGCAGATTAACAAACCTATTTTTTATATCATAGTTATCTTTGGCCAAATATGTAGAAACAAAGGAACAAAATTCAACCTTACAATATTTCTCATTATCCACAGATAGAATGTAAGTGTGGGAAAATAATATGCAAGCTTAGTTTTGGATATTGAATGCACTTGAAAACCTGATTCTATTCTAAAAACGAGTGGCAATAAATGAAGTATATTCTCGCCATTACAGTGCCTTTGTCTTAAATACTGTTCTTATAAAAAAAATCTGTATAAAAATGCAAAACACTTCTGTCCTATGTACAATGTAATTTAGATGTTATTAATCTTTAATTATTTTTAATTTCTTGTTTTGCTTTTACCTATTGTTAATTTGAAAATATTCTTGTTTGTAATTTAACATAGTTTAATGACATGATACGTAAAATGGCTAATTAAGGGCCCCCATAGCCCACAGGGATAATCATCATGATAACTGCCCATTATCTTTGTTTACACAACAAATGGTTCTTTTATTGAGAAAGCACGAAAATAGCGCTATTATACGCAGTAAGAGCCATCCATGAAACACGTTCCACGCTGTTTGGTCTGTTCATCGTAGTGAGTGAGCGAGCTCGACCAAAGCTAGCAAGGCGCGTCCAAGTGGATGGCACTCCCCTGTACCTTCCTACTTTGTTACTGTGATATTCCTGAAGTTTAAATATTTGGTCTCTGTTGTAAGCATCGTGCCGTCGGTCCATTCTGCTGTTTTATGAATGAACGCTGTTAACCAGGTCACTACGCAGTGAAGTATTTTATTTACGACAGTTTTTGTAATGTTTGGTCGATGTCACGAATCCACCTCCAAAGTTTCATTATTAAGAAATTTTTGGCGTTCCCACTTTTGGGATTTGAATCAAGCAAAGATTATGTCTAAAATAGACATGGTATTTTTTGTTTAAGTAATCCTAGTGAAGTCTAGTACCTGAAAATTGGGACATGTTTTATTAAATTATGTACAGTCAACAACTCATCATCTTACCACAAAATATCAAATTTCCTCAATAGATTTTTAACCTAGAACTCACCTACAAAGAGTTTCAAATCAACTGAGGAGATTTGACATTTTGTGTGTGAAATGAAATGAAATGAAATATTTATTTCTCAACATTGACAATTACTTGTTCTTATTGACGTCAAATAGAGCATGACTCTACCACCAGTTCGATGTTCCGACTCCATCACCAGTTGATGAGTTGTTGGCTGTACATAAATACAGATATCACAGCTCCCTTTTCAGTCAGTTCATACTTACAAACGTATGGAACCCCATATTATATCTCTCAATTATTGATTACAGTAACTGAATAACCCTTTTGCGCAGTTAAATCCGCCTACCCTCGAAACATAGTTCAGTGTTTCTTTGGAAAGCTACATCCTTGGAGGGGTTAAGTATTATGGCTTCAATACGTACAGAGTTTATCCATAACAAATAATAATCTATTTCGTTATAAAAATTTTAGGGTCTGGTTGTTTCTTAGGCGGGAACGATGAATGATATACTGATTCATACCCCACTTTTAACTATCTCCAATAAACTTAGCCCAAACCCCGCGGTAACGCACCAACCGATCTTCTTGTACCAATACATTGTATTAAAAAAACAAAACGCCACTTCTAAATAAGGTCTCATTACCCATTGTTTAGCGAAACGGAGTTAACGTAACATAACGCAATTTGGCAAGATTCCACATTCGTGTTTGGCAGTCGAAGTTGCGATCATTCCCGTTGCCTCCAAGTTTAGGAGGTCTTCACGAGTTCACCGGTGGGCTTCAAAATTCTCTGTTGCTGGTCGGAACGTTCGGCGTACGTCTAAGCTGGTTCGCACGTCTCGACAAAACCCGGGCAGCACTGGCCTAGCGGCGCTTTTTCCGACTTTGCCGCCCGGCATTTTCGCCTGATGCCGGCCCAAATATGTGGAAAGCGACCCTTTTTTATTTTTTTTTTATTACACATACAGCGTTCCTAAGTCATACGCTCATACTACAAAATGGACTTAAAAAAAAATCAAAATTACAATTAAATTATTACAAATAATGAAATTAAAAATTAGCAAAATTAAAACATTAAGTAGTTTATTTTACTAATCCTTCATTAATTCAAAAGTAAAGTAATGTAGGTACAATTTGAGTATTCTATGCCTATACTGTGTTTGCTTAACGTAGCATATCTGAGAAAACTGTCATTTGTATAAACGACTTCCGCTCTTTGAATATATCAATGTTGTTTTAATAGGACAACCTTGTTATTCATTATGATACTAGTTCGCGATGTAATTTGCTGCTAACGGAATATTGTTTGGTTCAGGTATAACGAAGCGCCAATAAGAACACGTTTAAATATCCATCATCCCTTAAAGTCTAACTGAAATAATAATAAAATATAATGATTATAAATCCCCAGGCAAACCCAACAACTGTATGGCCCCAAAGTAAGCAAGCTTGTGTTATGGATGACCATAGCGAACTGGGGGGAACCTAGAATAAAAATACACATAGGACTCACTCACCTGGGACTCGAACCTAGGACCTCCGGCGCATGACGCCAGTCGGCCGTCAAAGCATGGGAAGAAAAAGTAAACTGATATGTTCCACCAGTTCATAGCACGGCATCTTACTCTTTTTTTTTTAGATAAAAGCAGTGCTTGTATTAGACGCTCTGCCAATTCAAATGTAAAAAGCTTGTAACAAACTTTTATTTAAAATGCAATTAAAAGGGCTTTTCCTATCACATGTACGAAGCAGATGATTGGCTACCTGTTTTTTAACAACGACTATACTTCTTGTATTGTAATGTATGTATGTTTATATTTGTAAACATTATTATTAATGGTTATATTTGAACATATGCATACATGTTGGTTCTCTTTCGTCTTTTGCTTCGACAATGTGTTGAGTGTGTGTGAGCGCCAATCCGCTCACAGAATGTCACTTATTGATGATAAATGGTTTTGTTTTCATGGGTTTTGAATTCCATTGAGTCCTCATAAAACAAAGTTGTGAATTGACTAGTGCGTTTAAATTGCGAATGATATTTATGTTTAATTTAAAATAGATTTCCGGATACTATGGAATTTTTGCAATTCCTTTTATTATATTGAAGAAGATGGCGTGACGGGTTAGACAGTCATAATATAAACTGGATTTGAGACTCCCACGACAGGGATACGTGAAAGGATGAAAGACAGACTCTGCGGGCTCGTTATAATAAACTAAATAATAATTATTAAATTATTCAATAAAATACATGTTAACTATATACGACGTAAACAAGTTACAACAAAACTTTGTTCTGTAGCCATACTTCAAGCATAACAGTACTCAATAACCCCAATAAATTATTTGTTGTACATTTTAATGACCCCGATAAAAGAGCAAATGTCGTGTAATAAATAAGTTCGTTCATTCATTTTACAATGTTGTAAGTCTTGGTACAATGTTGTATTTGACCCGTCAAAAGATCCGTCATGTCGTGTCGGATTGTAAAAATGTTGGTAGATACGATAATCTTAATTTTTGACAACTACTAGCATGTAAACCTGCCTTAGAAGAGGAAACTTCGCTTACTATCGGTGAGGGTTTAGTGGCAGTAGATTTCTTATGTTAAGATTAGTCTGCGGCGGCGCTACAGTCCTTCCTATTTCAACCGCCGTAATGTTTACGTGGTTGTGTTCCGGTCAAAGGGAAGGAACTGTGTACTGTCTGGAACACTGGCAATTCCAACTTAAGCCTACGGTCGTCATTAATAAATAACATGCACGATTCATGACGTCTGCGCGTGGAATGTCACTTACCATCGGTTGTATCGCCAGCTCGTTTGCCGGCTGTGACAAACTTAAGAAATAGAACGTAGATATTGTGCATTAATGAAAAAAAAATTAAGTAGCCATCTATTGTTCAACTACTGTTGCGCTTATAACATGGAGCGGTTACATCGGTCCAGAGAGTTTTAAACGGGATTTAAATTTAGTTGTTGATAAATTAATATTTAAATTATTCATTATAAGGATAGAAAGGCATAATAAGAACAACAGTAATTAAAAAAAAATTTTGAACTGCCAATGTGTTTTGAGTGTCCGAATGAGCAATATAAGACAAAATATATTGTCCTAAACCTAGATACGCCTGTTGTTACATCCGATTACTTTATTATAAATCGTACTGAGATATTTAAGATTGAAAAGAAATCGTTTGACATTGATTATATTAAGAGATTATCTTACAAGGTATTCGATCACCTAAAAGAGCAGAATACAGAAAATACTTACTACGCCACATATTACGTTATCACCTTGTTTACAAAATAAACCATTGTAATGGTTTCGCTTGCAATGCAGTCCTTATTCAATCGAAAACTTACATTTTTGTCTCGCATACCTACACTTTGAAAACAAAACGATTTGAGTTGTTCTTAGGTACGTTGTATTTGTTCAATGCCCCATGATAAAATACGTATAGAATATCCTCGAATGTAAGATTTTGTGTAGGAAGAAAAAATATTTATGGTCCTTACACATCATTGTAAGATTTTTCACATATCAGGATTTGAGTCCAGGGTCGGCGATGTTTGGATCTATTGCCACCATTGAAAACATGAGACCGTATTAGGCCATTGACGTTCAATTACGCGGAATACGTTTTTGTCCACTTCTCAAACATGTGCCATCTACGTGAAACTGCCATTCGCCTTATCCTAATCCTAATTTCATACAGCTTGTAACTTGGCGCGTTTGCTCCTGTCACGTGGGGCGTGTGTTAAGATAAAAAAAATAGGGTTTATTTTTATAATCTTATAGTTTGAAATTAAAAATATTTACAAGAAAACTATATTTGGTCAGATCCTTGTATAAAATTTGTACTTTATGTTTCTACTGAGTCTACTTGTAAACACATTTTTACGAAACGTAATTGATTAGATTTTTCGTTATCAAAAATGTTTTGAAAGACTTGTATATCAGTCACCGGTATCAAGGATAATTATGTTTATGTTTTTGGTAGCATACAATTAGAATCGGTTAAAAATTCTAATAGCGCCTTATTTTTTTGTTTCAGTGCCGTCCGCCCCACAGAACCTTTCGGCAAAATCTGTCACATCAGAGGAGATACATCTATCATGGTCACCACCGACGACTTTCACTCGACACCCCAATCCGAATCTTCCAATAACCGAAATCAGTACTCAGATCAGCAAAACAGAAACAGCAACCAAAACAGGGAAAGAAAAAATACAAGCCGATCAGCCAGCCAATGATGTTAAACCAGATTATCCGATACAAAAAGAGGCTTTATCAGCGGAGTCTCCACAAACCTTAAAGAAGTTTTGGTACGATAACGACAAACAAAGCGATGAATATCAATCTTTCTATAGGAGTAAAAGAGACTTTCGCTATCGAAGACATAGAAAGAGACGGCAAGAGAACAGCACAGATGCGAGAATTCTAGAAACAGGAGAACTGGAAGCGCACCCATCGTTTGAAGCTCCAAAAGAGATTCAGAAGAAATCAGTAATCCCAGCGCATCACAAAGATGCTACGCAAATTGCATATGTGCTATACTACGAACAAGGAGTGCCAAGGTATGACTCCACCACAGTCATTGGAGTATTGACTTCAGAGGAAGTTAAAAAGAAGAATGTGTTTCCGAGTGACTTGGGTATGGAGGACTACTCGGCAGCGACGACGAACTTGACGCTGTTGAATACGCATGGAGTGATGGCCGCTGTGGTCGGATTTAAGTTGAGGCATTTAAGTAAGTGTTGATGAAATTGTTTTTTGTATTCATAAGTTACAACTGTCACCACCAGTACTTTTCATTCTTAGCGTTTGATTCGGCTGAAACCAAAATTTCTGCCTTGGTCGCAATGATTATACACTTACAAGCGTAACTGGAGTATACTTATATTAAAAGAGTTTTGATGGAGTAAAATATGAAGAAGTAGCTGAAGATCGTAGGCCGATTGTTTTTTTTTATATTATTAAACCATATTTATTTTGAAACATTTTGAATACAAAATTGTCAGTCGAATATAAGATAGATCAGCTAATGGAATCACAGGAAACATACCATTTCAACTGAAGCCTACGTCGTAAACCTACGACTGTCAATAGGTCTAAGTATGAGAAATATTCGCTACGTCTTTTCTTTAATAGATATACTAATGGACGGATTGAACTAATGCGTAAGAATAAAAATTACTCCGTTTGGCCGTTAAATTGGCTACATCTAGAACATTATATTAGACCTTATGGCTATTAAAAGATAAATTAATATTAACATCTAACCTACCCTTTCAAATTCCAGAACCTTTCACTCCCTACAAAGTCTGGGTTCGAGCTTTCTACACGTTCCCCCTCCAAGGGGTGAAATCCTCGGACCTGCTCGACCGATTGGGGCCCTCTTCGCAACCGCTCTATGTTCTGACAGATGTCAAACCGCCCTCCGCTCCGATTATATTGAACCTGACTTGTGATCAGCCTAAAGGTGGGTGCAAAAAATAACAAGCGTTTTACCGCCTATGAATGCGAATTCAAATTACCTTCAAGGCCTAGGCTGCAATCTATTAATAGGTCAAATAAAAAGTGATTTTGTAACAAACTGTATAGTGGTGAATATGGTTTTGGCAAATTTGGACAGGATTCGTGGCACGTGTTGCCAGAATATGTGTTTTAAATAGTATAAATCAAAGTCGCTATTAATTTGACCATTTAGCTGAGATAAGTCTTAAATTATTCTAATTATCTAGCGTCAATATTACCCCTAGAGTCAATATCGATGAATATAGACTTGAGAGAAATCTGGGGCATTATGGGATACTAACAAGCTGATAAACCCAATGTTTAGCAATATATTCAGTATTTGAATTCTGTGCAATTAAAACTATCGTAATTGAACACTCTTTTTTAAGCGAATGATAACTAAAAGCCCTGATTATATGTAATTCAGTTCGTAGGTAAATTTTATGAATATTTACTTTAGCAGCGTTGAGAGTAGATGTGTAGAGCGATAACAATCATTGGTAACAAAACAAGAGTGAACCCCGATTATAAGTTTAGAATATGGCATAAATCTAAGAAATTAGTGCCGAATTTTAATATTGGAAATGACTAGTTAATTACTAAAAAAAAGCATCAGAGATAAAATAAAAGTGTGTTATTTTTTTTATCTTATTTACAGTCAAAACAACACTATGTTTGTTTTTATATAAACATTCATTTTCCTAAACAAGGTTTCCTGAATAAGAAAGTAAACATTATCTTTTTGTTTATGACAAAACAAGCGAGCCTTATTATTAAAATAAAAACAAACTGAAATAGATATTTTGAATTAAAATATATAAAAAACAACACCTTCGCTCCTCAGTTCCGCAAGCGCAGTTTTTATTTGTTATTTCTCGTATTTCGATTCCGTAGAAAAACTTCTTTAATTAGAATCTTGTTTTCTATTGTATTCACCGGGGATTGTTTTTAACAGTTTAATTTTGTCGCTAAGGCCCACTGAAGTTGGCACTAGGCTAAATATTGTTTTATGTCTCTATCAGTTCAATAGAAATAGAAAGCGACGAAGGGACATTGTAAGTGGGTTCAAAGGAGGGCCCAGGTCCGAGTCCTGGTCGTGGCATTTATTTGTTTGATGAACACGGGTGTTTGTTCTCGGGACATGGTTGTTGATATTTACGAGGGTGGATTGAAAAGTTCGCGGCCTAACATAGAGAGCGTTGTCATATCAACTACCCTCATATGAAACCTAGACTCTTTGTCAGTCTCTTTGCAATTTTTTTTTGAGCTACGTAGCGTAATTATTTATTTTATTGACCATTAAGTGAGAATAAGTTTCATTAATTTTGAAAATAGATAGTTTAGAGCACCGTGCCGTGATCAAATACCTCCACAGCAGCACTTAACTCCAAAGCAGATTCGTGAAGATATGGTGGCTACTTTAGGAACATCTGCTCCGTCGTATACAGTGATAAAAAAGTGGACAGCTGAATTTAAACGTGAACGAGATAGCATCAAAGATGACCCCAGTTCTTCCGGCCGGACCCCGGCCTTCTACAGCTACGACTGCGGAAAACATCGAAAAAAAATATGTGATCTCATCATGGGAGACAGAAGATAGACAGAAGATATCTGAGATAGCTGAAGCTTTAGGGATTTCATATGATCGTACACAAAGCATGATCGTTAACGAATTAGGGTTCCACAAGGTGTCTGCAAGATGGGTTCCGCGGCTCCTTTCAGTTGAATAGAAATGAACTCGGCTCACGATTTCTAGAGACTGTTTAGAGTTTTCCAAGCTGATCCAAATGAATTTTTGGCAAGGTTTGTTACTATGGACGAAACGTGGGTTCATCACTATACTCCTGAATCTAAACAATGGAAGAGACCCGGATCTCCGACCCCCAAGAAAGCCAAGGTGTGTTTTTCAGTAAACAAGGTAATGGCCTCGGTTTTCTGGAATTCTAAGGGTGTCATCTTGGTTGATTACATAGAAAGAGGTCAAACTATAAATTCTGCGGACTACTGCACACTGTTACGTCGTTTAGGCGAAGAAATAAAGTGTAAAAGACCAGGATTGTTGGCCAAGAAATTTTTGTTTCATCAAGACAATGCTCGTGTTCACACATCTGCAGAATCGATGGCTCAAATAGTGAATTGAGGTTTCAAATTGCTTCCTCATCCCCCTTATTCACCTGACTCGGCACCTTCTGACTTCCACCTTTTTCCAAAAGTAAAAAAACACTTAGGTGGATTGTCATTTTTTACAAATGAAGAGGTCAAAGTGGCCGTAGATGCCTTTTTTGAAGACCTTGACGAGACCTTCTTTTTAAATGGGATCAAGGCTTTGGAGGACCCCTGGACTAAGTGCTGTGATCTAGGAGGAGAGTATGTAAAAAAATAAATATAAAAAAGTGCATTATTCCTGTGCTTCCTTATTTAGGCCGCGAACTGTTCAATCCACCCTCGTATAATATCTGTATGTCTATTCTGGGTTCCCCCCCAGTTCGCGGTATGGTCATCCATAAAATATGCTCTGCTTAGTTTGGGGCCATACAGTTGGTGCGTTTGTCTGGTGTATTATTATTGTTTATCTTGAGGTCTGCACTCATTTTAGGGCGGAAAAACCACAATAATAAATATATTATTATTTTTGTGATGTAATATATCATACCACGTATATTATACCAGGCCACTCAGAAAGTTTTGCGGAATCAAGTTTAAGCGAAAGTGCTAGCAAGTTAAAAGTTATTTAGAAAAATTCCATTATTTAAATGTAAAAATATATTGTTCCAAATTTAAATATCCCTCTGAATTTTTTTACCAGCATTGTGAAATTATTGTGTGTCATAGAGAAATGGATCTGTGGCGGGAACATTTTCATGCAATGATTTATACAACTTGAAACCTGATTAATCGTTTAAATGACTTCAATTAGCTTTTACAAACAACAGCCGTTGTAAATTTAGATTTAAATAATGACTCCCGTGAAGTTTGTGGTTTCATAATTAAATTTTTCCACGTAGATGTCTGATGATGAGTCAAGGCTGTTCTCTCGTATTTTTATTAAAGTGAAGTGGTAGATGATAAAAATTAGAAAACATAGAGTTTAATCAATATTTGTATCTATTAACAGGAGTCCTCTACCTCCAATGGCGACAACCTATAGACTACAACAACTCTTTAGATCAGTACGTCGTATCATTGCGAAAGATTCCCGAACAACAACCGAGGACTAGACTTACGCTGCCTACGAATAAGAGCGATATTGAAACGACTATAAGTGTGGTGAGTTACGACGTTTTAAATCCTGGATGCACGTCTTCTATTTCTTTATTTGAGTCAGGTAAACTCCTTATGAAAATTGGGCTTATGCTGCCTTCGAATAAGAGCGATATTGAAACGACTATTACTGGGGTGAGTTGTGACCTTTTTAAACCAGGACGCATGTTTTCTATTCCTTTTTTTATGAGTAAAGTAAAATGCTAATGAAAACCGGGCCAACGCTGCCTCCGAATAGTTTGTCTTCTCTTTAAAAATAAAGGAATGTTTCTTAAGAGCTAAACTTTCGATTACTTTTCCTCCAGTTGGCATAGATTGGCAATCTATTAATTTTTAATTATATTGTGTGTGTGCTGTGTGTGTGTGAGAGAGTGTGTGTGTGTGTGTGAGAGAGAGAGAGAGAGAGTGTGTGTGTGTGTGTTGGTGTGTGTTAGTGTGTATGTGTGCACGTGCACAAGCCATCCTCATTCATCCTCGCACATATATTTATGTATTTCATGATCACATTCAGCAATTGACATTGCCAAGTGTACTCCGATACTCAGGAGCTCCCAGGTTCGAGTCCTGGTCGTAGTGGTAGGTAGTGTGACGTATCCAGATACTCAAAATAATGTTATAGAGTTTTTTAATAAAATTTAGAAGCTTAGCAATCAAGAGACAAATATAATATTAGTTTTAGTTTAAAAATCTAGGGTGCCAACTCTGATACAACAGCTGATGTGCCTCCATAATAACCTTAAGCCCCAAAACTAGGCCAGTAGGTAAATCCGCCCCCGAAGCGCATCAACTAATTAGTTAGAGAGATATGAAGAAACGAATTTAACTTTCTACTTTTTATGGAAAGAATATGGCGGTATATTCCCTTAATTTCATCACAATATTGTTTGCATAACCCATGTACATACTCTGGCCCCCCCCCCCCCCAGTTCGCTGTGTGGTTATCCATAACACAAGCTTTGCTTACTTTGGGGTCATACAGTTGGTGTGTGTGTGTGGGGATTTATTTATTTGTTTTATACTCGCTGTTGACAAAAAGCCACTAGTTGTGTTTAGTAAATGTATATAAACTCTCTATTTGCAGAATGTGGAGCTGTGGAACGTAACCCAGTATGAAGTTAAGATCTACGCCGTGACCCTGTCGGTAGCTAGACCCTATTTCCTGGTAAATGGAACCGAATCTTCACCAGAGGTTGGTTGAAACTCAAACTTAATACAGAGATAGCAGAGACCACATTGCCAAAACGTTCTAGTCCACTCTGAACACAGCGTATAGTACAGAAATATAGTTTGCTGCGGGACGAAGTTCACGTTAAATGTATAAACCTCTTTTAAATTATAACAAATATTATTTAGATAAAGCATGACGTGTGAAGCGACCTCAGAACGGATTAGAAGTCAAGCGCAATCTATAAGTTGGTTGTGAACTCGTTTGGGGCGATAACATAGTCCTTGTAATATTTTACGTGCTTGTATGTGTTCTGGTTAAAGGGAAGCATCTGCCAGTTCGATTACATGAACAAAGCTCAGTCCGAGTGAAGCCTTCGTCTAGGTGACACTCATAAATATTTCAATTAAATCTGATAATATAACAATTGAAGGCTAGCTTCGACTGACTGACCAACTGATTGACAACGCACAGCTTAAACCAGTGCAATTATAATGCATTTCGTTTCAAGACTGTAAACAATGGTGTTCTCTAGTAAAAAAATACACCAAAATAAAAATAAAATTGCAACGATTTTTATTAAAAAAGATACGAGTTCAATTAAATATTTTTTTTTTTATTAATGTTTAAACCAAATTATTGTAAGACGCGTCACACAACTCGGCGGCCCTGAGTTGCTGCGCAGGACACGAATACAGGCGCGTGCGGGGTGAGGGGTGCGGGCGGCAGTGCTACGACAGGATCCACAGCTAGGTCCCGAGCCGTAGACTTGCTTGGCGCGTTCAGCACAACATTTATAGTTAAGACAGTTGCTTATTACGCACTGGTGACCTTTACAGTGGTTTCCAACGCTTAGTGGTAAAAAATCAGTGTAGCATATTAGAACGCTATACGGCCATTCGAAGATTTAAATTAACTTTGTAATAATAATAAAATTATGAATGATAATAAAAAAAGAATCCATTGTTTTCATCAAAATGAAAGTATACAGTAAAATGATAGTGTATACAGTAAATTTCCTCTTGGAGCAAAACGGAACGCACTGATAAATTATTATTATACACTGTCACAAATCACTGGCATGGTTAGGCTTTGGGATCTCGAATATGAAAACGCCTACAATTTAAATGTCTACGTCTAAAATGCCTATGGATTTAAAATATCTAAAATTATAACATCAACAAAACACATTTAAAATACCGTATAGTTAAAATACCTAATGTATACTTATTGTGGCGAGATGAGGCTGGACCCTTCGCTAGAACCGTCGCGAGAAACTGAAGCGTCTCTTGCTAATATAAAAATAAATATATATATTTTTGTTATAATATTATCAAGAAAGAACTTGCGAGAAAAACACTAGATGCAATATACTCATTTACCTATTTCATTTAATTTAATTTCATTATTCCATTTCATTTCATTGCAATATACTCATTTACCTATCATCATGACATTGACAGTTCCCATACGACAGGGGTTCTTAAACTTACCATTCGTAAAAATGTTACTTGACAGCGAACCCCTAACCCTTATCCCTAAAGAAAATTATAAACTCGAGTGTTGAAGGAAATAAAGTTTTTTATTTCAATAAAAGGTAACGCATACAGTTAATGTGATGGGTGGGCTAGTTTCTTTGCGCAAATTGAGTCGATTTCAGGAGTCATTTCAACCTTAAGTCGTCTAGCCACCATTACGTAAGTCATGTCGCGAACCTACCGTCGAATGGCGAACCTCTAGAGTTCGCATACGAACTTGAGAAACCCTGCCATACGAGATTATGTAATACATAATATAAAGGTTCCTTCAAGGGGACAAGTCGACGTGTTTTCAATATAAACCAAACACCTAAGGTTATCGATGTTTATTTGCTGATATGGAAAGTAAATAAAAATCGTTAAGATAAAACGTTTATCGTCTATTTGCAGGAGGTGTCAAGTGAATGGTGCTCCGGGCACACGGAGGCCGTGGCCGGCGACGTGCGTGGACACACTTCCAACGCCGTCATCGCGGTCGCGCTGCTGTGCGCCCTGGCGGCGACCGCGGCTTTGGTTTACTGTCGGTATGATATTTCACCGGGCGTTTGCTAGTTTACTGTTGGGTTCTTATTTTCAGATCAGTTTTTGAGTTACGTAAACTTTTCAGTCTTTCACCTTTTTGTCTTTCTGAATTTGTGTGTCAATTTTATTGCATAGAAATTTTGAACAACAACTATAATTGTTAGTTTCTGTATTTTAAATGTCAACACGTTCTAATTTATTATAGAGTTTGTCGAGGTCGGGAAGAGAGGGAAATAATAGTGTAGCTGGTTTAACTTCTGTATTCATCGGGATACAGGAGCTTGTAAAGCCATAGCCATTTAAAAACATGATGCTTAAAGGATAGGAAAACGATCAAATATAGAAATATAAATGACAACTTATAGAATTTAAACTCCCTGTTTAGCAGCTCCCAAATATATCGCAAAATCTTATAGACATAATAATTTGGAAACGCCATCAACTACTGCTTCTGTTTCCTCCACATTCTAAATTAAAAGCATTTTGTAATATCTTAAATTAATTAAATATTACTCGAACGTGTTTCCATACAAAATGAAATTAAAAATATAGCTGAAAAACGATCTATAGATCAAAATAATTCGACGTTCCAAACGTCCCAGTATTAGAAGACAATGAGCCGCCGGGAAGCTGCTGTGCCAACAACACTTGACTTGAGAGAAGGCCAACGCACATCGCTACAGGCGTAATTATATATTCTTGTTAATCTATATATTATTATTTCACTATCTTTATTTTTACAAAACATACAGCCGCAGAAATAATTTAATTCAGTGTAGGATATACTTAGCGGATTTGTACTTTATTTATATTGTATCTAAG
Organism: Marasmarcha lunaedactyla; assembly: GCA_923062675.1. NCBI lineage: Eukaryota > Metazoa > Arthropoda > Insecta > Lepidoptera > Pterophoridae > Marasmarcha > Marasmarcha lunaedactyla. The sequence goes on along the minus strand of OV281364.1, from coordinate 15,943,733 downwards.
CCTAGATTTGCTAAGCAAAACTTATACGTAGGTCCGTCTTAAGTAACCATTACAGGTCTCTGAGTATGGCCGTAAAACTGTTTGACCTTGACTTAGTTACATTTTCCAGAAGTAACATGGGATTGTGATCCCGTGGGAGGTTAAATAATTTGTATCAGTATAAGGTTTTCGTCTGTATAATCGTAGTTGAGAATGGCTCGGCAAATAAAAGACAAACGCGTCTTCCTTGTGACGTGATCTAAAGTGACGCACTCCGGGGCACGGATCACTAAACAAGCTGTACTTAACAGATACAACTACCCTACTCTCCGCGCGCTGCCAACTGCACGCAAAATTGATCTTAAACGCGAACGCGATACGACTGTGTTCCGGCCGGGACAGAGGCCCGACCGGGGCGTTGTCTACGTGTTTCCTTCAGTTGTTGAAACGACTTGTAAAATAAACGACCTCGCGTGTGTTGTGTCTGAAGTCAATGACCTTGCGATTCCAGCTGCAGAGCCCGCGTGTCGAAGTGTATAAGCGCCGCTTACAACTACTTGGAGGAGGGCGGCGAACGGGCGGCGAGGGCTCCTCTCAATTCTTATAAGAAACCGGGTGAGTACATTATTGATTTTAAATAATGTATTTGTTTGTTTAAGATATGCACATTTTTTTAAACAAAGGTTAAAAGATGCTAGGTGCTCTAAAGAATGGATTTTGCTAAGCAAATATAAACTTAAATTCGTAAAAAATGAAGTATAAATTTGCCAAGCAAAATTACTCATTTCCCGTCGCTGAGCGCGGCCGTTAAACATATCAATTAAAAAGTTAGTACTTATCAAAGGCTTAAGTCCATAGTGTTTGAGCCGTCGGCCCATGATGTTTCAGCATATTATACCGTCATGATTGTTTTTAATAGATTGACTATATAGTCATGAATCATATTTAAAAGGTTATTGAACTAACTTTTTTGTTTTTGGTTTTAAAAGTTTAAATAAATAATGAAGTCAAAGGAAATCTTACGTACAAAACTAGAGTCACATGTCCAAAATCTTATTTCGAATATAGAAAAAAAACGCATTTATACATTAGACTAACCTAAAGGCTTTTAAAGGAAGAGGTCTGTACCCGCGACTAGTCGAGGAGGTCAAAAAAAATTCAAGAGAAAAAGGAAAACCGAAAGAGCACATCCACTTGATGCAAAATAACAGCGAATATATGATTGACGTATTTTGAAGTTTCGTGATAATAAACTAAAAACTCCCGAACTAAAAATGCTTTGCAAGATTATACAATTAACATAATTAAGTTTGTAATGTTTTTGATATTATTTATTTCGTTTTAAATGTATGCTTTATATGTTTACTTTACTGTTTATGAAAAGCTTTGTGCCTTTATCTGTAAAATAACCCACTAGCAAAACTTCTCTTGCATTGAATCAGTAACCCCAACGTTGCGCAGTTATTGCATGGAGACTCCTCACGTTTAGTTTCTTACTAATTGAGATAATTTAATTGGAAAATTTTTTAGCTCTGATACTTTTTTTATTAATCATTTACATAAATGATACGAATTATCGTGCATTCCATTCGTCCATTAAGTGCTGAAACAAAAAGCTTACTGACGGCCTAAAATGGACTTAACCCTTTATTAAATTTTGTGATCTACCTTTGTATGATTCTTAACTACCTTTTTTTAGCGGGATACATATATGAAAGAAAATTATGATATGTTCATAACAGATTCAAAAGGACGGCTGTCCAATAGGAGTGACGTATTGATCAAGGTCAATTGTAATTGCAGACTATTGTTAAAACTGAGTTTAGCAGAAATTCATTATCAAATTCAGTGCTCAGCAAATCAAATTATTAATAAAACTCTTGCAATATTTCCAAAAACTTATCGCACATATTTTCCCATCAGTAAACTGCTCCCCTCTCCGAGCCTGCACCACAGACAGTTCAACCCAGTGCGTGGACACCGTAGCGACGGACCACAGCAATATTCGTCCACCGCGCATGTGCAGCCTACACGAGCCGTTGCCCGCTCAAGTGTTTACTACACGAGTCGCTGAGAAACATCAAGATGGCGATATTGGCTTCAGGTCTGCTATAAACACAGATTAAAGCGCTGTTTTATTTACATATTCATTTTAATCTGAACTTGAAACCTATAATACATAATGTATTCTATCGCCAATAGAATTGCAAGCTCAATAGAAAACTGGCTGGTGTGTGTCAGGGAGGAAACTATTACAACTGACACAAGCATCAAAATGAGTTGGTTTTATGTCTTTTGTTTCGAGATAATTTCAATAATTTTAATCATAATAAATTACTTTATTATTAAAGTTATAAAACTCTATAAAAACAAACAAAATATTTAACTTCAGCAAATTAAATATTTAAAGTTTAAGATTTTAACGGTCATTTTTTGTTTTTGGGTGCACTAATAGGTCTTCATTAAACCAATTACTGCATTCTTACCAACTTGTGTTCTATGTAAATATATGTCCTAAGTCTGCAGTAGGGACACAAAAGTAAGATTTAACCTTTTAGACGCATGCAAAGCTAATGTTTCAACAAATGCAACGGGTCTGTGTAACAGCTGCAGCCACTGGGAAGGTTGTTGATGTCAAACTGCTCATATAAACAAATAACTGGGTAATTTGGACGCGACCTGACGCATGCCGGGTTCATAGTATTTTAATATTGAGTTTAACTTTCTCGATCCTACATTCAAATTCAAATATTTATTTCTCAACATTGACAATTACTTGTTCTTATTGACGTCCAATAAAGCATGACTCGACCACCAGTTTGCAGAAACCTTCGTGAAGAAGAACTGGCAAGAATCATCGCGGGTATATTATTTTAAAAATATATTTACAATGGCTCTTATGTTTATACAAAATTATTGTTATCTGCATCTGTTAGCTCGGCAAGTCTATCTCCCCCCAAGTATCCAAACGGCGAACACCCTCAAAACGGCACCCGTTCACGAGTTAATGCGGGATCCAGCCATCGCCCTCCTCAACCATATTAGAGGGAAGTGAGCGACCCGTCACCCGACGCTACCATAAGAAGACGTAACTCAGTGACAATGACGCTTTAAACATTGACCATGACTAGGTTAACATAAATCCAGCAGACTTAGGCGTTGTATTTGATTCATTTATTTGGAAAATCTGCCATATTTTCTAAAATATAGAGAGGTTATTTTTTTGGCTTTCCCATACCTTTCGACGTAGATTCGTTAAGTCAAAAAAGCAAAAAAGTTCTGAGAAACATGTTTTCTAAGATCCACAAATAAACTGCATTCTTTGCACTCATTAAAACAATGGCTTATTATTTATACACATTTACACACATCGATCCCCACACTAGCACACTACCTCAAAATTACACGTACGCCACGATAGAACATTCATCTATAACGCCTACACTTTGTTACATTTTAAATGCGACGCGGTCAAAAATATAGAGCTTATCAATTGTAATAATTGGTCTCGTTAATGGCCTAAAGTTGTGGGAATTCAAAAACTACACGTTGTCGGAAAAATAATATTAATTTAAAAATAAATTGGTTGCAGCAAAGAATATGAGATCGTGGTGTCGAAGTCGGCGGCGCTGGGTCACACGAGCCACCACAGCCAGCGCCCCGAGAACCGGCTGAAGAATCGCTACTTGAATATTACGGCCTGTAAGTATTTTGTAACAAATGTTTTTCTTAATGTCATTACAGATAGTTGAAGTTTTTTTTTTTATTAATAATTAGCAGGCGTTTGTCTTCCATCTCACCTGATGGAAAGTGACGATGAAGACGAAAATCGTACACGCCTGTCTAAGAGGTACCTAATAAAGAAGTAATTTGTGCACGGCCCTTGGTGCGCTGTAAGCTTTGTGCGTATATACAGCAATTTTATTGGGTATTTCACAAAATTTGATAATTCAAGTTCTTATCACTTGTTTATAAGTTATTTAGCCCCCAAAAATGTTTTGAAACATACAATTTTGCATATAATATCAAAATTATATAGATTAGAAAACTTAAAAAAGAGGCAAAACGCTGATAATTTTATTATTAACAATTAATATACGTATATATTTTTTTTTAAATTATGTATGCTTACTGACATTTTGCCAATTGTGTGTATATGACAAAAGAAATGTCACAACCTGGGCTGGGTCTTTGTACAACATCTAAAAAAAAACTTTGGAGTTATCACAAAATGAAACCTCACGCGACTGAATAAGTTCACCCACTGTCGCTATGTAAGCGGCGCTTAGCTGCTAGCTCACCTGCCGTAACGCCGGTGACAGATTTCAAAGACTGGATTTATTTTCTACGACGTGTTGTCTGCAGTCTGCAGTGCCATTATAAGGTACTTAGGTCTTCGATCACATTCAAAAACTTAAGAAGTCGAATATTCTAATAATTCTTAGTTTTATTTTTAGTTCATGATATGTATGGAAGGCTGCAGTTGCGTTGGTTTTGTTGTACGCAGGGAATAACTTTAAAGATTAGGGTCTCTTATAGTTTTGTGTAGTCCTTAGTTAGATAGGTAAGTATCCCCCTATTTTAAAGTTGAACATTGAAACAAAATTGAACATACTTGTTTTTGAGTGAATTGTTAATATAATAAAATATTGTTAGTTATTTCTTGTTAAAATATGTAGTTAAGTCATTGTGTACGTTTTCAAATGCTAAACATTAATATCTATTAATTAAACATTAGTAGGATAAACATACTTATTTATTTATTTAATTAGGTAAACACACAGATTACAATCGTAATTAATTTAGAAGGGATTAAATAAACAATTTTGAGCAACCCTAAACGTGCTTACACGACACAACAAGCAGTTATAGAAAATGATGTTAGTAATATTTACAGCTTAAATGTAGAGTTAGTTAGTCATGTAAGAAAACAGTAGGTCCTAGGGAAAATAATTAGAATAATTCAAGTGATACATATCAAATAAATAGCAAAATTAAATAGCAAAGATAAACCATTTCATTTTAACTAAATTAATTTACAATTATCCACGTCAGCACATGACAGGTGCCAATGAGGAGATCGCGCAAGAGTTTTTAAAAATGTCTAACGTACGTTATGTCTAATACACGTGGTCAATGCACTTCGGTGCTGAATGTAGGTATTATGAATAAGGTGCTACCTACTTAACAAATATGATCACAGAACGTAACAATACGACATATTTGACGGCCACATGGCGTAGTGGTCAGTAGCCTGTCTCATACGCCGGGATCATCATTTGTGTAATGAACGCAGGTGTTTGTTCTTGGGTCATGACTGTTGATATTTATATATGCATGTTGACTCTGGGTTCCCCCCCGGTTCGCTGTATGGTCATCCATAACACAAGCTCTGCTTACTTTAGGGCCAGACAGTTCGTGTATCTTCTGGAGATTTATTATTATTATTATATAGTGTGTAACGATGTAAACTTTTCCTCAGACGATCACTCGCGGGTGTGCGTGTCGTCGGGCGGACGCTGCGGCGCGTCGGGCTGCGTGGGCGCCGGCCGCGGCAGTCCCTGCGACTACGTCAACGCCAACTTCATCGACGGCATGTTGGCAACCCTGGACGACACCGCCGTGGACCGGATCAAGAGGAAGATACACAAGTTTCACACGAGGACGAGGTCAGTAGCAGCGAAATATACTCATTGTTCTCTGTCTTGATTTTGTCATTCACTGGGTGTCTTTTTCATAAGTAAATTGTTGTAATAGCTAACAAGTAACAAGCTCATTGATTTAAGATAAAGTGAATTCATAGTTTGTAGGCATTACCTAATCATGGTCTGAAACAGTCAGTTTCTTTATTGGTTTTGAAAAATCGTACATTCGATTAATGCAAGATAAAATTCAATAGATGAAAATTAAGGACCTGTAGCGGTGACGCTTCTCAACCGACCAATCACAACGCGTGATCTACACCGCAATATGAACTTTTCTAAAATGATTAGAATATATACGACTTTCCGACAGCGATTGTCGGGCCGTGGGCCGTGGGCCGTGTCCATCGGTGGGAACGCGTGGTTGAGTTCCCTAAAGACCTAACTAAGCGCTGCTATTTTTGTACAGAGGAAGAACCTCCAAATAAAATTGAAGTTATGATCTTTTACGTGCTCATTTGTGTTCTGGTTACGTAATTTTTTATTAATTTATGATTAAGGTACTCGTTCACATCTTAATTACAACATTTGCTGACTAAAAAGATTAAAGCGGACAGTTTAAAGCGGGTTCGTACGTGTTTGTAGGATAAGTTACATTACGTAAATACGTTTTAACAAGGAACTTAACCAAAATGAAATCCAAGTCGATATGTTTTTGAAAATGTATAAATGAAAGTATGACTAAAAGCATACAATGTATTAAGTATAGTATAGTAAGTATATCGTGTTTCATAACTAATTATATCTTACCAAACTTAAGTAATTGACGTGAAAATAATAATTTGATTACAAAATGAACCTTTTCAGTGCTAAGTAATGAGATATGTTTATTCATGAATAAATTGAACAAGCCAATAAAATATACAAAAGACAGTGGTTGTTATGTACAATATTTCCTAAAACACAAGCAAGGTACAATATTTTGAATTAATTAAATTCCACAGAACATGTTCAGTGAAGCCGACGAAGCCGCCTCCCAACTTAGCAGAGGGCATCGAATCCGCGTTCCTGAACATCGAGTTCTCTGGCATCGTGGACTGCGACGAGCCGAATGACGATAGCGATAGCGAGAGCGATAACGATGACCAGTTGGATGACGTGTTCGTGGATATTGGTAACTCGATTTCTTATTTGAAAATACTTTGAAGTGAAGAAGAGTTTGTTTGTAACTGTCTAGTTAGTTTAGACTGTGCATGCTCTGTCAAGCTAACTTATGATAATTTGTTACTTTTACATTGTTCCTTGTCCTAAAAAAAATACCGGGATATTAGTTTTTATGAAAAGTGATAACCTCCGTTGTATTAGTACTCCAATTTACTAAATGTGTTTAAAAACAAAATGTGTAAATATTGATGTAGCTCATTATAACTCAGTATTTTCCCTTTGATTTAAACTAGTGTTGCATGTCTTCAGTAGAGCAGAATATTATGGAATTGTGAAGCAAGATTTCATTTTACAGTTAAGTTGTATATTTGTGATAGAGGGTGTTTGCAACACAGACATGTATTGGAGTAGATAACGATTCCTTTTCAAAATGTATAAAAATTTATCGGGTCTGATTTTCATACCGAGTATCACGTCGACAGCTTTATTTAAAGATGAATATTTGGTTTCTAACATCTCTATTATGTTCTGCAACAGTATTTATCGATTTGAACAATTCGATATTGTACGATAAATAAATTTGTTTTTAAGTGACATTTGTTACTACGGTAACGGTGGAAACTAGACTTTGGCTAAATAAATAAATACCAAGCTAAACGCATCAACTGTATAGCCCCAAAGTAAACAATCCTTGTGTTAAAGATGACCATACAGCGAACTCGACCCTCGCGTTGCTGCTACCACCGACTTCACGTTAGATACACTCTCGGTGTCTAATTAAACACAAGCCTGTGGATTGAAATTGTTATGATGCCTATTAATAAATATATTTCTAGACGGAACTCGAACCCAAGTGAAGCTGGAGTGGCTGGTATGGCGCCGCCGCTACATCGCCACGCAAGGCCCGACGCCCGCCACCTTGGACGCCTTCTGGCGTATGATCTGGCAGCACAAGGTCATGACCATCGTCATGATCACGAACCTCGTGGAAAGGGGACGGGTGAGTCGAGTTTTTAATGTTTTCTTTATTTTGACAATCGGATCGAGAATAAAAACTAGGTGCACAGTTTCATACATATGACACTTTAAATTGTTCACAATTTCAAGAAATGACTATTGGTTCATAACGATCTATGTTATTGCAAATACATCCCTACGTGCATGATTTAAAATATAATTTTTGAATGAAACTCGGCTGTTGATTTTTAGCTGGGTTTAAACATAAAATGATTTTATACTGATTTGTTGACTAAATTGTTCTTAAAATATTCTTAAATTCGTACTTTAATATATTGATAATAAACAATAATTTATTGTCCGGATACTTGCTAAAACATGGTGCAATGATAAGCATTTGTATCATTGATTTGTAGCGAGTAAAGTGTGCAGTTCTTAATTCCAGTAAAACGGTAAATATTTGAATTTGGACTTTTAGAAAATTACCGTTATGTTAGATCTGTTCGAAATACCACAGTTATTATAATGTTACTATTGTTTGGTTGTTGTTAATTGCGAACTTACAAATTACTTCAGCCCTACTATCCTTGAACTAAACGAGCAATTACAGAACGGTTTTATTCAAAATCATTTCTGTTTTCTTTACAATTCGGTATGTTAAGTAATTTTAAAGTATATTTTTCATGTTTTCCCCCCGAAAGAATGAAGTAATAACCAAGAACAAGTTTAAGAAAATGATTCGAATATTTCTGATTTCAGTGCAGTGTTTCATTTTGAATAAATATTTCAAGAATGTCTTATGATGACGTCACCGAGTAATGATCTTTAGATAATCTGGAATGAACCACTCTACAACCACTCCCGCTTACTCTCCAGGTTTCCGTCGCACAAAGGTTGTCTGTAAAAGATCGCTTAAAGCCTTTGCCCACCTAATATTTTTGTATGCTTGAAGTTGTAATGTTTTTTTATAAAGTGTTTTTATGATTATTATTATCTATCGATTCTTGTGCCAGATATTTATTGCAAACATTGACACGAAAGTTTCTCCAAAGAGCATTTAATTTGATGAGTAGCGTTCAAATAAGGTGTATCGCATTATTCCTAGAGTTGTTACTGACAAATATATTAGAGAAAAGTGATATCTCTAAACGGTTTTCCAATTAAAATCTGAAATGTTTTTCTTGACATACCGAAATGGTAGATGTTTTGTCTTCTATCTATCTATCTAACACAAGAATGTTAGACTAAAATAATAATAGATTATTTAAAAAAAAACATACCTTATACTGGTATGTAGGTTTCCGTTGATCTTCTGGTTGAATATTGATAGCCCGATAACCAACACCATGACCGATGATTCCAGAGGAAGTGTGACATGTACTGGCCCGGCGGAGGCAGAGGGTCTTCAGCGCAGTTTGGAAGTGTCCACGTGACCTTGCTGCACGAAGACGTGCGGGCCGCGTACACTGTGCGATGGATGAAAGTGGTGTACGTGCCGGTGAGTGTAGCTTGAGCATGGTTTCTTCTCAATGTAATGAGCTTTGATCACTGGCGATATGCTTGGTTGACTAAATTAGTTTTTTGTAGAGACCTTCTGAAAAAGCTTGTGTTTCTTGTAGTAAGTTATGATACATATAAACGCATGAACAATGATGTTCTTTTTATAATTATTATTTTCTGATGCTAATTGTTTACGAATAAACTGAAGTAAAATAAATGAATTATAACATAAGGAGCTTGTTTGGAATAAGAAAGGTATATGAGTTTGAAATGCAGTACAAAATCGTGAAATATACTACATTATATATAATATATATACTTATATATAATATTTCTTGATAATTATAAACCAAAACTTACGGCAAACTACGGTGTCGCTACCCAATCGGTAATTGAATGTCAGAAAGTACCGCTACTTGGAACAACAACAACAAAACACATGGGCTGTCTGTGAGGGGAGGTCGAACATTCCCAGAATCACAAGGAAGGAGGTCGAAATGAAACATGAAGATATACTTCTCATCATATTACTTGTTTGTTGCATAGAAAAAAGAAATATTTGTGTGAGAAGAGGTAGAAATCGCCGACTTGACTTTCTCATGATCGTGCAAGGATTTGCCGGCAGCTCTTTTCTCCTTTTTTAAAACTGATAGTAACCGCTCAGGGCTGTCTGGCCTGTAGCACAGGGGACGCAACGTGGCTCGCGTGCGCAAGCGCGTTGTTGTGCAAAAGAAGATCTGTCCGGCTGACGGCGACACTTTCGTTTTCTGTGCCTTTTTTGTGCCACAGCATTGACCCTTGCTTTGACTCGGGTGTACAAACATGAACTCAAGGTAAAATCTGCCTTTTGACAGAAAGAACGAACTCTAAAAAATCCCAAACCACTACGCGAATTTTCTGCTATTTCCATCATACAGTAACATCTAAGGCCGTATGAATAAATATTAATTACAATGCGTTATCTACGTTTCTCCTTACAGACGGAAGCGGAGACCCCTCCAAAAGAGCCTTGGACACCAAGAACTGTGATTCAATACCACTACACCGTATGGCCCGACCACGGCACCCCTAGACACCCCCTGGCGGTGCTGCCCTTTGTGGCCTGCGCTTCGACAGACCCTCGCACGCAGCTGGTCCATTGCAGGTAGGGTTAATTATTCCAGTTGTTTATAATACATTTCATTGTTTGCACAGAGCTTGCTGTGAATACCGCGACAAACTAAAGGAGATTATAAAGTGAGGGATGACCTATCGGAACCCAGAATATTACCTAACGCACAACATTCGCTGTACAAAAAGTACAATTTTTCTATTATTTTTGGGGCCCAGTGGAAAAAGTAACGTTATACATACGAAGTAAGACTGACCATTCCAGAATACAAAGAAGAAAAAGTAACCAGTGATATAATCATTTGCAGTGACAACAAAAACGTTGCGACCTTTTAGTAACAAAAGGTGTCTAATAGGTTACCTCTTTGAGGTCATTTGTATCGACGTGTCATTGCAAAATGTGTGACACATAATTAAACACACATTTTGCAATTAAGTTTCCAGAGATATTAATTCATGCCCTTTATCAGTTATGGGACGAAAGAAAAAAAGTAAGACACAAGCTGCTTTGACATATTACTACAGCTGCCGTCGTTTAACCTCTAAGATATATTTTTATTGTGAAGTTGATAATATCGTGAAACAATTACCAAACTATGAAAAAATAATACTTTTTCTCATTACAGTGCCGGGGTGGGCCGTACGGGTACCTACATAGTCCTCGACGCTCAATTAAACCAACTCAAACTAACCGGAACCCTATCTCCACTAGGGTTCCTTTGTCGCGCGCGAACGCAAAGAAACCATCTTGTGCAAACCGAAGAACAGTACGTATTCGTGCACGACGCCTTGCTCGAACACGTGCGCTCCGGGGAGACCGACGTCCCGTACGATAAGGCGCGAGAATATCTGGTCAGAATACTGCAACCGATATCCGAAGCAGAACTAGCCGTCATGGACTTGAGCCTAAAGAGTAAAAGCGTCAACGATTTGACCATGAACGGCTACGAAAACGGCGAAACTTCGAGCGCTAAATCCCATTCGATTACTAACGTGGAAAACGGCAGTGAATTATCTATCAATACGAACGATTTGAACAGTGAAATGTCCGTTAGTAAATCGTCCGTTCGGGATTTGAACGAGAGTCAGGACGGATCCAGAGACGGGATGGTGAATGGAGATGAGTCGGAAGGGGTATACGACTTGGCCCCGAGGTCTACAGATACATACAGTAAGAAAATGCAGGCGTATAATAACCTGAGCGAACAGGAAAAGGAAGAGATAAGACGGTGAGTTTCTGTAAATTATTCATATCTGACCAATGTTAAATTTTAAAAAATAAAATGTTTTAAAAAATCGACTATGTAATTCTGTTAATACAACTGATATCAAGATGAATCTTAGAATTCTTGCATTAAACAATGTTAATTTTCTTGTCACCTGTAGAAGTTTTTATGAAGAAAAAAGTATCAGCTCTGAACGTTGCATCTCTTGATTTTCTGTTTGTATATTTCTGCAGAGCCAACCGAGTTGAAAACTTCGCGCTGTTGGAGCGAATGCGCTCGCTCGCGAGTAGACATCACACGTACCAGGGACCGCCGCCGGTCAATTTGTTAGAAAAACAATTTCAGGTATGTAGTTATTATTTAAATATAAATTCAGTGTGTATAATGATTTAATTCGCAAATTGCTACCTTTTTATTAAAACAGCGGCTCCAAACGAAAATATTCACAATTGTTCTTTGCAGTCGATGAATGAAGATAGGAGAGATATTTTCTGTCGCGTCTTGCATCGTGAAATATCAAAAAGGAACATATTTCGTTTGTTTTTTTTTGTAATAAGTGCCTATTTTACAATAATATGTTAATCTGGTGAGTTTCGCCCAATGAAAGAAAATTATTGTCTATTTTTTCCCCGCCATTATTTAACTTTCCCATTCAGCATCAATACGTGTATGTGTGTATATATCTCAAATATGCCCATAGTAAAACCTAAATTAAATTCCAGTTAATAACTCGATCCTGTACGGAAGCGAGCCTGTGCGCCCGCGCACCTCACAACGCAGAAAAGAACAGAGTTGGCGGCATCTTGCCTTCCGACTCCGCCAGAGTTATGTTGGTGCCCAAACCCGGGGTAGAAGGTTAGTCTTTGTATAATTTATTGATTCTATACTGTTATAATAACAAGGAAAGATCTGTTTGTTCGTTTGCTTTTTTTGTATTCGATAGTCTGCAAGCAATGCACCAGTTTTGAAAGTTGCGCTACCCGGGAGAAACATTGGCTATATTTCATCCCGAAATTCCCGCGGGATCGGGAGTTGCATGCGTGGAACGTGCAGGGCCCTCTAGTATTTATTAACTTATGTGTGGACAGAGAAACTAAAAAGATAAATTGTAATAAACTAGGTGCAGTCGGCGAAGGCTCAGGGTGAGGCGGGAATCGCTTGCGCGCTGATCGGTGTGCTGCTGGCGCTCCGCGTACTGAGGGGCGACAGCACCACGTTCCTCGACTGTACACCGATGTACGACGATGGATTGAATAGTTCGCGGCCTAACATAGATAGCGTTGTCATATTATTATAAAACTACCCTCATACGAAACCTAGGCTCTTTGTCAGTCTCTGTGCAATTTTTCTTTGAGATATGTAGCGTAATTATTTATTTTATTGACCATTAAGTGAGAGTAAGTTTCATTATTTTTGGAAATGGATAGTTTAGAGCACCGTGCACCACGATCAAATACCTCCACAAGAAACACTTAAGTCCAAAGCAGATTCATGAAGATATGGTGGTTACTTTAAGAACATCTGTTCCGTCGTATACAAAGATAAAAAAGTGGACATTGAAACGTGGACGAGACAGCATGACCCCCGCTCTGGACGGCCTTCTTCAGTTACGACTTCGGAAAACATCGAAAAAATATGTGATCTCATCATGGGAGACAGAATATTGAAGGTATCTGAGGTAGCTGAAGCTCTAGGGATTTCATATGATCATATACAAAACATGATCGTTAACGAATTAGGGTTCCACAAGATGTCTGCAAGATGGGTTCCGCGGCTCCTTTCAGTTGAACAGAAACGAACTCGGCTCACGATTTCTAGAGACTGTTTAGATTTTTCCAAGCTGATCTAAACGAATTTTTGGCAAGGTTTGATACTATAGACGACATGGGTTAATCACTATACTCCTGAATCCAAACAACAATCCAAACAATGGAAGAGATCCGGATCTCTGACCCCCAAGAAAGCCAAGGTGTGTTTTTCAGTAAACAAGGTAATGGCATCGGTTTTTTGGGGTTCTAAGGGTGTCATCTTGGTTGATTACTTAGAAAGAGGTCAAACTATAAATTCTGCGGACTACTGCACACTATTACGTCGTTTAGGCGAAGAAATAAAGTCTAAAAGACCAGGATTGTTGACCAAGAAAGTTTTGTTTCATCAGGACAATGCTCGTGTTCACACATCTGCAGAATCGATGGCTCAAATAGTGAATTGAGGTTTCAAATTGCTTCCTCATCCCCCTTATTCACCCGACTTGGCACCTTCTGACTTCCACCTTTTTCCAAAAGTAAAAAAACACTTAGGTGGAATGAAATTTTCTATCTCATTATTGAGGAGGTCAAAGTAGCCGTAGATGCCTTTTTTGAAGATCTTGATGAGACCTTCTATTTAAATGGGATCAAGGCTTTGGAGGACTGCTGGACTAAGTGCTGTGACCTAGAGGGAGAGTGCGTAGAAAAATAAATATAAAAAGTTGCATTATTCCTGTGTTTTCTTATTTAGGCCGCGAACTTTTCAATCCACCCTCGTAGCTTATTCATAATATAGATTTATTTTAGTAGAACTCTACATATATGCAATTTGGCAATAACCCACCGACTGACACCCTCCAACCGGTAACGGTGGAAGAGGTACAGATAATAATTAAAAACCTAAAATCGCGGAAGGCCCCAGGTCCAGACGAAATACCAAACAGGGTTCTGAAAGCTCTCCCACTCGCACTCATACAACTGATAGTGGTTATATTCAATAACTTACTAACAAACTGCTTCTTTCCGCAAACATGGAAGGAAGCGATCGTCATCGGTATTAGGAAATCCAGAAAACCGTCAATTTACCTACATACCGTCATTATACATTACCTACCGTCCTATTAGTCTGATTAGCGCGATAGGCAAATTATACGAAAGGATAGTTTTGAATAGGCTTCGAGAGGTCATCCACTCCAAGCACCTGTTACCGGAAGAACAGTTCGGATTTAGGTCCCGTCACTCCTGCGTCCAACAGGTGCACCGCATCACGGAGCACATCTTGGATCAAAGGAACGTAGGTCGAAAACTGATAGGCACGGGTGCGCTTTTCTTTGACGTGGCGAAAGCCTTCGACAAGGTCTGGCACGACGTCTTGTTATTCAAGCTCTTCGAACTAGGCGTGCCAGACAGCCTCGTACACATCATACGAGACTTTTTACAGTGTCGAACCTTTCGTTACAGATTGGATGCTGCACTCTCTAATCCCCGCCCTGTATTAGCCGGTGTTCCTCAAGGCTCGGTGCTTTCTCCGACTTTGTTTTCACTATACACTAGTGACATGCCGAAGACGGAGAAAGTAGAACTCACGCTCTTCGCAGACGACACTGCGCTATACACATCTGATAGGAATCTACGTAGGTTAACTAGAATACTCCAAACAGCAGCCAACGCATTAGGCGCTTGGTGTCAACCTGCTCTAGGACAACTTCTAGGAAACCCACCAAAAGATTAGGTCAGATCTCTCTGTTTGGTACTCCGATAACCCAGGGGTTAAAAAAATCAAATATTTGGGAGTCACTCTAGATAAATAATATAAATAATAAATGCACCCTCTAATTTGCAAGAAAAGTAAAATGTCGCTTAGAAATAAGCTTACACTTTACAAAACTTGCATTCGCCCCATCATGCCACATATCACATATGCCAGTGTGGTTTTCGCTCACGCCAGCAAGTCGAATATCAATCATTTGCAGGTTATTCAAAATAGGTTCTTACGCAAATGCGTCGGGGCCCCGCCCTATGTCCGCAATTTAGATCTGCATAAAGATCTCGAGCTACCCACTATTGCCACGTTGATGAAGTTGGTGTCTAGACGCTACTTCAGCAACGCTCCCCACCATCCCAACCTGCTGGTCAATAAGTCAGATTACTACACAGCCAACCCAGACGGGCCGGTCCGTTACAGGCGTCCGCGTAACGACTTAACAGATCCTGACAACAAGGAACGCCGGCGTTCCAGTCAGAAATAGGGCAACACGGCATTCGAATCGCCTAACCCACCGGTAGGCCAGGCTAACGCGGCGTACGCATTCCTAAAAAGTTTCTTGCTGGTTCTTTGGCAGTAGATGACCCTTGCGAACCAGTGGTAGTTTCAATATACGACGTCCTAAGCCGAGGTCCGTGCCCTCTCGGGTGCCCTTAGGCGTATCGTTTCTAGGAGTAGTTTAAGTTGCGGCTAAGCGCCCTCAGCGCTAGGCCACGAAGTTTGGTGAAATTTCAAAAGCTAATAGGGCCATAAATGAACTCCATTTCGAAGAAAAAAAAAACAAAAAAAAAGCAATTTGGCAGTTTTGTGATGTTTATTCTTTAATAATGACTTCGGAAATGATCTTATCTGTGTACAGGGTGTGTTTTATAACATTCGGAATCGGCGCGCAGGCTCATACCACAGTTCTGAGTAACGTTCCCAAAGACAGGGAAAATGAAAAAAATTCGACTATAAAATCGTGCAAGTCAGTTGCCAACTTTGCACGTAGGCTTCAGTTCGGGACACAACGCAAACGTGGTTATGATGGCGGTCAGATTAGGCAGGACTGTAGTCCCGCCCCATTCAATACAACCTCAATGTCTCTGTTCTCTCAGGAAGCGAGTACGTGAACGCGTCGTGGGTGTGGGGCAGGCATCGCATCCGGGAGTACTGCGTGGCGCAGTCGCCGCCGCCCGCCGTGGCGCGGGACTTGTGGAGGCTGCTGTGGGACCACACCGCGCAGCTGCTGTTGGCCTTGGTGAGTTGCAAGAATATAACAAATGTGTAAATGAAACTATATTCTGTATTTGCTTAGAAAAAAAATTTACAGTTTTTGTATATGAAAATTTATTCAAATACAATCACAAAGATTTATAAGTGTGGTAATACAAATTTCATGATCTGTATCTATGATTTTTAGTTTTTGAATGTATCTTAAAGCTACTCCTTAATTTTTGTAGCTTGCGATTCCCTAACCTTTAAAATTAAATTTATAAGAAATGCGAATTGTTCGACCTAATAAGACAGATATTAAAGGACTGTGTTAAAACAAATTGTTGAATTCGAACGAAGAACTCTTAAAGTATTTAATGGATAGAAATCATTTGGATGGATATTTATATGAATTTTCCTGAATCAAAAAGTTTTTATATTATTTCACAGGAGGGCGACGTATTCTGGCCCACCGAAGAAGAAAAAGAGCTATTCGTAGCAAACTTCCGAGCGACCTTTGTGTCCAAGGACATATACATAGCGCACAGACGGACCGACAAGAAAACAGACAAGGAACCTACAGAAGCGCCAGTGACAGTTCCTGGAGCGGAAACAAACGGATATCGCAGACAAGAAAGCGAATGCGCTGATGATGAGCGATTAATCCCAGAAAATAGCTCTCCAGTCAGCGAACCGGAACCAGCTTACAGGTTCGACCGAACCGACCTTCGCCTGGAACGACTAAGTACGGGAACAAGAGATTTATCAGCAAGAAAATCAATCGCGAACGGAGATTTGTTTTCTTCGGTTTCGGAAAAGAGGAACGGTCCAAAATCCCCGAAGAGTCCTTCCAAGATGTCGCTCAAAAACTTCAAAATTAGCTCACCGACGAAGTTTAAGTTTCCTGAATGGGGTTCAAGAACAGCCGGTACTCCTCCTGACACGGCCCCCCCTCCACCTCCAATATCTCCATCGTTAACAGTCGAAGAAGAGGCAGAATTACACCGACCTTGCTATTACTTCGAGAAAGTGACTTCAGTACCGGGAGATACACCTTCAGATCGCGTTATCGAAGTGACAAACGTTAGTGTGCATTCGTTGCAAGACGATTATCAACTCAGTGTTAAGTTTATTAAGTGTGATGGTTGGTTGGACGGTGATACTACGGACTACATCGTGGGAAAACCCGACGAAAACGAGTTTGTTAGAGCAGTGCGGCAAGCTGAGAGTGAGAGTGAGAAGGAAGAGGCGATAGACAGACTTATAGAACCGTATAAGGACTCGTTTGCGCTGGTGGAGTTTGTAGCGGGCTGTCAAATGGAGTTCAAGAATGGACCTGTTGTTGTTGTTGATAAGTAAGTATTTGATTATTCTATGATACTAAAATATATGATACATATGTCCCAGTCCAAGTAGTTGGTTCTTCGTTATCGTGTCATTTAACTATAAAAATTGCAATTTCGTTGTCGTCACAGCAATTAAATATTTTTTCATTAACCTTTATTATATCTTAAATATATTTTATTTTTACCTTAAATTATCCAAGCTAGAAGCTCGACTCAATTATTTTAATCTTATTAACCCGTCGCGCGATTTATGTACACCAGGTGTACGTAAGGAAAAACGCTCCAAGCGCGTTACGTACACATGGTGTACATAACGAGTCAGTTGCAATTGGTCGCTCTTTTCTTCAATATTTTTGCACTAGCAATACGAACTAAGTAATGTAATCGATTCATTCATTCATAATTGAACATTTTCGAGTATTATTTTAATGGTAATACTGATATACCGAACGATAGAACGAAAAAAAAAACTATTGCCGACGCCGAGACGCCATTACTGTTTTGTATGATGGTTTGGAACTATTCGGAAGTGCTTTGTTGTAATTGAAATATGAATTCAAGAAGAAATCGGTAAGTAACTTGTTATATCATATATATATAATTACTAAGAAATAACTGTAGAATCTGTTTTTAGTAATTGTTTTATTGAAAGTGATTATAATTACAATGATAAAGTAGCAAAACTTTTGTAATGCACTAAACTTCGACGCCGTGTCCGCCATATTTTACAATATTTATTGTATTAATTTTCTTAAATGTGGTTTAAAATATATATAAGTTGGTAGTTAACTTATGTAAGAATATAATTTAACAAACAGATATTGATAATATTGTGTAATTTCATCGCAATCATATTTCAAATATGAATTTCTGAACAATCAATGCAAAATGATGAAAAGAGTACGAAGTGCAAAAACGGCAGTAAAAGTATTATCTATCAATCAATTTTTTATATTTTCTTGTCGTAGGAGGTGTCATATTAGGTATTTTATTCCAAATAAAGTTTGTTCTCCGACTGGAACTAAAAATTTTAGACTTTTGTAACAAAAATAAATTACAATTGTTATATTATGTATTTTAGTTTTAATTTGTATGTAATTTTAGCTTTGTTCATGCATAATATAAGTTGTTATTTTCTTGTTAGTCAAGTTTAAAATTTATATAATGAATTTTATGATAATAAAATCAAATGAGTATGGTTTGTACGATCCGAAAAGATGCGCCCCACTCTTGCATCCGTTTATTTTATTGTAGTGTATTATTCTGTGAAAACTTATAAATATATAATAAGAGATATGGTGTTAAGTACTCAAATAGTTAATTTTGTGATATTTTTAGTATGGAGACATAGCTGAGGTCGCGTATTGAAAATGGACCACATGAACCATCACGAGAGTGCGTTGCCAGGCGAGCCATTATTATAGGGCTCTGATCCTCAACTGTCCCTTCGCCTCCGCGGTATGTATTTTTGTACAGCGTATAGCTATATTTGTTTAATTTCAGTGCAATTATTTCTATTTCTTTTTCTAGCCTCCACGCGTTCCTTGTCCAGGGGACTCCAGGCGGTTCTCTACATGTTGAACATACTAGAAGTATAATGCTAATAGGATGAAGAGAGAACGGGTGCCGTTTGAGGGTGTTCGTCGTTTGGATACTTAGGGGTAGGGAGATTTGCCGAGCTAACAGATGGAGATAAGAATAATTTTCTATAGGCATAAAGAGACTTGCATGTCTTTCATTGGCATACTCTTTCATGTTGTATTTGCTCAACACACATTTTTTACAGCTTTTTTTACTGTAAAATATAATTCTTAATAAAATATATTGTTTTATTTCTATTTTGAACCTTTCACAGTTTTCTCTTAGAACAAACAATATTGCTTTTCATACCACGAATGTCACGCAACGGGTCAAACGCAAAGTTGAGTTGTCTTGTCCGCTCGTGCCTCCAAATTAACCCGCAAATGAAAACAGTAATGCAGGATATATCAATAAAATTATCTTTATTATCTACTTAACAATTCCAGAGAATAACACGATATTATTCAACTAACCTTTACGTTTTACTAAAATAAAATTCTATTTTAATTACTCAGTGTGCAAGAGAAACAATATTTTAAAAAGTAAGATTTCTAAAATATCTGTCTGAGCTTACCTCAAGGTCCCTTGTTAAATATGATGTATTTCTTGTTGTTGTATTTATTTAGATATTATTGAGACAATCGTTCTATATAGCTGTCCACAATATGATAATAACGATGATTGAAACAGTTTTTTTTATCTTGAGTTGAAAAAAAAAACAATAGCTAACTATATTATTAGAACAATATAATCGAAAAAGTATCAGTTAATTTAAAGTAATAATAATTTAAGATTAAAATTACAATAACATTTATCACTATGATTAAGAATTAATTAATTGATTGAAAAGAATTATTGCAATCAATGCATTTTTGTGTTAACGGTACATATAGACAATTATGTTGAGCCGACGGCATTCGCACGCGGCAGCCATTTCGCGTAGTTTTTTCTTAGTTTAGATAAACAAGTTTTTATTGTGTAAACAGATGGATTTGAAGTTAAATTATTATTGTTTTGTCTACTTAGACATACAAAGTATAATAATTAAGTGTTGTTTTGGTGAATATGTGCGTAAATTTGATATAATGTGCTAAAGTTTCAAGGTTATGTGAAAAAAAATCATAAAATATGGTAAAATAACGCATATTTATGTAACGAGGTCAGTTTTATTGCTTTATTGAATGTTATAACCAGATAGATAAACTCATAACGAATCCAAAAAGGTATCGTTTAAACCGTATATATATCTTATTGTTAACAAATTCTTCGTTTTTCTAAAGGCCCTCCAAGACAAAAAATTTGTTTATAAAACCTGACGCATTCAGGGCATTTTAAGGTTTTCCGAGTCGTCGCGGGAGGGGTTAAGATAAAAAGGAGCTTCTGATAGAGACACATCTCAAAGTTTATTTTAGTGCTTTATGTTCGCATAATTTTTAATTTGAAATTTGAGATTTAGCAATTGGTGATAATAATAACGCGCTCTATGCAAAACAAATGAAGTTGGAAATTGAAAATGAGGCTGTTGCACGCAGCTTTCAGAGAAATCTATTCAATCTACGTGTAAAAGTCCAAGTTGGAAAATAAGGCGAAGGCAGGTTTAAAACAAACTTTCACCCAAATTTAACCCTAACTTTCAGATACGGCGGCTGGCGCGCCCTAACCTTCTGCACCCTATCGGCCGCGTGCGGGGGTGCGCGGAACCCCGACGTCGCAGACCCCGGCGCCCAGTTCACCACGGCCGACGAGGGTTACGCCTCCATCTACACGGTGGGGGCGCTGTCGGCGCACGCGCGCTGCGGCACCCGGCACACGCCGCACTCCTTGACGGCGTTGTTGAAGGCGTACTGCGCCACGGCCGCCTATACGCCGAGGTCAGTACGTTTGGTAATATTTTTTATTTTGAGATAGGTAATTACTTAAAAATGAACTTGAACAAAGCAATAAAAAATACTTAATTTTACCGTTGGCGTTTGAATTTCTGTTTTTTAAAGAAAGCTCCTTTTAATTAGATTTTGTAATTTTTTTCTTTGGAATAAAATACTAGTAAACTTGTTACTAAAATACTTTGTACATAGCTTCAAAGACTACGTCGTATATTGAACGTAACGTCCATGCCGATAGAATCTTCCATCGCGTCCATCATCAATCCGTCAACTTTAAAAAACTATTATCTGTAACTATCCATTCTGAAATAACTCGGCAAGTAAATAGATACGTAAAAATATAATATATTTCTGGGCATCTAGGTATGTTAGAAACTATCTTGTAAATATGATGAGAGTCACTATATTATTTTTATGTTGATGATGATGAGGGAGTTATTTGTTTTCTTTCTTGTTTATATGTATTCGGTAATCTGTGAAACTACTTTTTCTAAAACTCTTTCATTCTAAGAATCCTGCGTAATTATATTAAAGGTAGTTAGCAATACCTTAGTCTATGTACCCTTTAATGAAGCGTAATTTTTAATTAATGTTTTACATTAAATGCCTCATTTAAAACCTAATACTATCGACATACACTCAAAACCAAACGAAGCGCATCTCTAAATCGTTGTGACGTCACCCATAAACAGTGTAAGTGCGAGCGAGATAATGATGCGCGCTGTCCTATTCGCACGTTTTGTAACCGCGTCTGCCACGAATCTTTGCGACCAGTATAGTCAAAAAGCCTGGTGGCCGCCATTTGTAGTTTAAACGAGTGGTGTCAGTGGCCGCAGCCCCGGGTACATCATCATCGTAGGGGTTTAGTTTATCAATATTAAATGTGATTATTGTATCGACGATGTGCGCTCCCGACCGCCGGCTTCAATCGGAGTCGCCGTTGCTGTAACTGCACCGGCGGCTCCTTCCCTGCAACTGGGCCGCAACCTCGGAAACCTGATTGATGCTGGTTGACCTTGGGATTACTGTAGTACCGCCCCCGACAAAACCTTAACGAAAGAACCTCTGCTACCGCTATCCTATAAATCATTTATTTCCTTTGCAGGTTACCCAAAAGGGAGCAAGCGGTGGAGGAAGATTCTCGGTAATACACTCAAAAAAATAGTAAACTAAATATAGTTTTGTGAAAATACTCCGAGTTGTGTCACACCCTACTCTGTCCGGGTAATTCCTTTCAAAAGATCCGACTTCCGCTTTCGAAGTGATCCTGTTATGCAGTGTATGTAAAATAACTATGTACCTATAGATTCAGGTGTATCGATGTCGTGTATTGAAAAGATATGCTGTAGTGTCTGCGGAAACGTTTGTGAAAAGTTGCTAGCGACGACAGTTTAGTCTAAGTATATAATATTAGAGGCCAGTTTGAGGAGATATCTTTTTGAGCGATGAAATAAAAATTTTAGCGTATCCGGGTCGTGTCACCTCGGGCGAAATCCATATAAACTTTGTTCGCTACGTTAATAATGTATGTTTATGAAGGAATGACATGTACGATAACTGCAAGTCTCGTAATCATGATTTTGTTGAATGGGAATCCGTATGTTGGACAGTAACTTTGTAGGATGTCTGCACTGTCTCTGTTGCCGTACATTATCTACCAAGGTTTATTGATGCCTGTATGGTTAAACTGAAGTTATTGCAAGATAAATCCAAATTAACTAATTGAATGTAAGTTACTTTCTGAAAACTTATTTTTTTTACAGTGGCTGTATCTTATTTGTAAAAAAATTTATAGATGAATTTACATCTAAAATATAAATATATAGAAAAATGTATTGTTTCTCAATCTGAGGAACAGAAAATCAATTACATAAATAGATACGTGAAAACTAGTAACTGTCTGTCTTTAAGAAAAAAATTAGGTCGTCTTATGTAATTGTGATGTAAATGTAAAAAAGGCTAAACACTGGCAGTTCAAACACATTTGCGGCCCCCGAGAGGCCTCGTGCCGACCAATCATGCCGCCGCGAGGCCGCGCGCCGACCAATCATGCCGCCGCGAGGCCGCGCGCCGACCAATCATGCCGCCGCGAGGCCGCGCGCCGACCAATCATGCCGCCGCGAGTCCGCGCGCCGACCAATCATGCCGCCGCGAGGCCGCGCGCCGACCAATCATCCCGCCGCGAGGCCGCGCGCCGACAATCATGAAGCATTTATTAACTTGTAGTATTTAATTTTATTTTTAGTAAGTAGGAACTAATAAGCTCAAATTTAAAATAATTTTTAAAGCCTAAAAATTATGATTAAAATGCGGTTGTGTGCATTATTTTATTTTGTATTTTATACAATATTGTATAGTAAATATAGTTTGAAACACAGTTTAGTTAGGCATTTTTCTTTAGACACTCAATTCAATTATAGTCTTGTTTTATTTAAATTAATGAGAAGAACAATTTTAAATGCATAAATCTCGTCTTTAACGGAAATAATATTAATGGAAAAAAGCTGTTATCACAAAATTGAAATAGACGTCCGATGCGATGGAATGTTCCCGATGTGGAGAAACGGCGTGAACAAGGTTCTAACATATTTGATCATTAACTCGAGGGCCACAAGGTGCTGAGTCGCCGCTGCGAGCGCCAGCGTCCGCGTTGAGTGACAAATGCAAATATATGAGTGAATACACGCAAGTCGAAACGTTACTCGAATTGTCACTCCGTGCGTGGCGTTTCTTTCATGGCCCCAGCCATTCGCGAATTTCATATAAACATTCATCAAACATTCATATAAAAAATAAATACAATTGTTTAAGATTTTCGCACATAATTTATCTAGCCCAACTCTCTGTGTATATCATAATTTTAAGTATCACAATTTGAAAAAAAAGCGGGATTTACACATTTAAATTTACCACCCATAACTGGGTGGATGACAAAAAAAGTATTTTATTGTGTAATAATAGTGTATAAAATTGGACTACAATCAAAAGTTCACAGGAAACATGATATTTGTAAATGCCCGAAAAACACTTCATAAAGATTGGGTCTGAGTTGTGACGTCATATCTGAGTAACGAAGGCTCAGATTGCTTGGGTACTCAAAAACTAAAGACTTAGTCTTTATCATATGTTATTTTTAGTATAAATGTTTTTTACAAATATTAAAATTATAATAATGTTTGTTTTCAAAACCAAATATCTTACGTATTCGAATGCTGTCATCTACCCAATTATAAAAAGAATTAAGTTTTTCTTTTAAACTGTTTTTTAAAGATAAAGCAATCAACATTATCACCATTATAATGTGAACAATTTACATCAAAGTAAAAGTGAATTCAGAGAATTGTCTTGATACTTTTTATATTTTGGCAAGATTAATTTGTAATTTAACTAACAATGGGGCTAGTACATTTCATTAATTTAGTTCATGTTAGTATAGTAAAATATTGAAAAAGTTAATCACGTCTATTTTTAAACGTATATTAGAAATATATACGTTTTCACCTAGATTTCTATAGACATGTGTGAAGTCATACACAATACAAATTGATTCGGTATCACACGAAAGATTATTTAAAAGCTGTCGGTACAAAACAGTACGCCCTCGTTATAATTAACATAGAAAGAAATGTACTACACCCCATT
Organism: Marasmarcha lunaedactyla; assembly: GCA_923062675.1. Classification (NCBI taxonomy): domain Eukaryota; kingdom Metazoa; phylum Arthropoda; class Insecta; order Lepidoptera; family Pterophoridae; genus Marasmarcha; species Marasmarcha lunaedactyla. Next base: position 15,918,996 of record OV281364.1, on the reverse strand, counting down.
TATACGCGGTATGATTTTTCAGAAAGCATATAACAAAATATAGTAATTTTCTATAAAAGGAAAAGGTCCTAGGTCCAGTATGTTTAGTACTAAATAGCTAGATTATTAATTAATTATGAACTATACATAACCATAAAGACTGCTTTTCAGTAGTTGGTCAATTAAAAAATGTACTATATAAAATCGCAATGGTTTATCGAAGTAAGTGTTTATAGAAAGGTTGATTTTGTAACTTATATTTAACCATTTAGAGGCCACACCGCATTTTTAATGGCAGCTGTAATGTAAATTATTTTTACTACTAAATTGTACGTGGTTATAAGTGTTTGCTTTTATATTTGTTGCATCTTATAGGCTAATGGCGTATACATAGTCAACATATTTTGAAACTTAGGAATTAACAATTATATTTTGCTTTTTTTTTTCATGAATTTTAGTGACGCTGGATATCAGTTGGTATTGTTTGGACTTTGTTAATTATTAAGGTGTACAGTATTGCAATATTAATAAGGCAAGTCCAATAGTAGTCATATAGTTTGCAAATTATATAAAGGTTCATCAATATATTGCAGAAAAATAGTTTAGGTTAATTTTAAAGTCACTGTTCGCGTACAACCACTTAGTGTTTCTCCGTATAGACGACCAAAATCGTGCGAGGGAGATGAATCACCTTTACGGAAATTTACCAAAACAGAAAAGGAAATCAGATTTAACGCCGTTGTAATTGGTTGTGATGACAGGTCGTCACAAGTTGGCACTCAAACATACAGTCTGACCAAGTTATCTGTGAAGGCAAGGGCAACTGTGGTAACCTATCCATTATTAACATCGTTGACATAGCAGTCTGCCAGTCAAGTTCCAACTTACAATTACGCAGCGCTTCACTCAAGTTACGCAAATAATGACGAATCAGTACTGGTCACGCGCCCCTACGCTGTGCGGTCCTCTTTACGGAGTAATATACCGTATCTACAAGCATAGCATTAAATCGTTGAAAGAGTTGCTATCAAAGTCGAAGGCGACACATACCATTAACGAGCTAATATGTTCGAAAATGGCTTTATGCCGTATTGAGGTCATCAACCCTTTTTTTAATGCTATGTCTAGTACCTGCCAATCACCACTTAGCTAGGGTTCATACTTACAAAAGGTTATTATTTACGAGTATAACGTGCCATCATATTTTAGTTATATATTTAGAATATATATATTGAATTTGTAAATAAGACATTACTTAGGTGTAGGTTTTTATGAAAAAAAAATAATTAGTTGCATGTTCGGATCTTTATTTTTTTATTAAATGAGAAGTTGTTATTCACTAATAGATTTGAACGTGTTCTCGAATTTTTCAGATAGCAACAGAAAGGCAATATATTTTTTCATTTCTCAATTAAATAAATCTGTCTAAACAATACCTTCTGAATGATTAGCAAAAACCAAAGAAAAGTTATATTTTAGGTGGTGGACAGTGATGTAGTTACCACAAAATTTTGCGGTACATAAATAAATAAAAAAAAATAAAGCTGTCACAAATTACTTGTTGGTTTAGAAAATACTTCAGTTTTCAAGTATTGCGTTATTTATGAACCATGTAATTTTGTATTTAAAGTTTAACCTGTGTTTCAAGTGTACTGTAATGTTTTCTTTGTAATATCTTTCATTAACATAAGTCAGGGTAACCTCCATTGAATCACTGCAAGCCACTGATATACTCAATTATTTATAACATTGGAACAATATAAATTTAAATATATTTACTAGTTATTATGGAGAAATGTGTCCTAACTTTTAATATAATAAGTATCACAAGAACGGACATGTTTGTGTTATAAAATACGGTTGTTCGTGCACTTATGTGTTATAAAATCACTAACTGTGCTCCTTGTAAGGATTTTAAATAATTTATATTCCAATCCCAAAATATTTCGAAAATAGAATAACAAATCCGTTTGTAATAAATAGAAGTGTGTTTTTTAAATCTTACTATATGAAAGCACCGTCGAGTACATTTTATATAGATTTTCGTAAAAGACTTAATAATAATTCTTCAATCCTGATTGGTAGTCGTATTGTAAAGAGACGCTCTGATTGGTCGTTTGAAATATTGAGTACGATGTATTTTGTCGTGTGTTTCGTAATTTATGTCTTATAGAATTTAAGCGTCAAATCGTGTTATATTGGAATGTAAAATAATCTTTGTAATATTTTTAAGAAGCTCGTTGTTGCTCACATGGCTGACTGTAACGAAACAGTTTCCTGAACTTACCTATAACCGGCCTTTATCCTAAGTTTATATTCGAAGAGTAAATCTTCGTATAAGCTATTGCTAAAAACATGTCTTGAAGATGAGATATACTTTCTTTATAGAGACATTAATACTGCAGAAATTGAATTCTACCAGAAAAGGGTGTTTCATGATTTAAATATCTTTTAATGGTCGAGCCGTATGTGTGACGTCACGCACAAACTACACGTATACAGTGCAACCTTAATATAACGACTTCCTCGATTTAACGAATTCTTCGCAATCCTCTTGAATCTATAAGTCAATGTAAATAATACCTTTACATGAGATCATTTTTTGCGAACAACCTCTTTATAAGGAATTTTCGACCATCAAGAGAAAGTATAAATACCTCTAATTAACGAATCTTGTCCCAAAACCTTCATTTAAAGTTCCCACCGACGTTCGTCTTTTTATCTCATAGTTTGTGAATCTTGTCGCGACAGGTTCCGACGCGCTGTTGCTGGGTTACCTAACCCCTACATAACAAACCTCAGTTCAACGAATTACTTGATATAACGAATATTTATTTGTTCCCTTCCGATTTGTTATATCAAGGTTGCACTGTATCATGAAAAAACTTATTAGTGTGTATTGTTTCTATTGCCAATGTGACCACGTGAGCTGCATCCGCAGTGCATGTTGCGTGTTGTACCCCCTACAAGACCTGTAGTTGATTCTAGGTTATAAGCTATAAAAATGGAACGCTATTTAATGTAAAAGTATTGTACTGGATTGTGCCAATTTTTTTATACTTCCCAGTTATTGCATTCCAGAATTGTTTATGTATTAGATAGAACCAAACGGTCTGTGTGATTTAATCTTGGTTCAAGTTCCAAGTACATAATAGGAATTATAAAACCGCGCGTTGACAAAGTTGTGACTCATTTTTAATGTTGGCCAATAGCATAGCTGAAAATTGCCTAGAATGTGTACCAAGTGGTGATTCAAATTTTCTCATACAATTATTTTGTAACTGAATTTATTTCTAATCCAATTAAATATCAACCTTGATATGTTTTGGACAAAGCGTTCTTTTTTCTTTTTACATTTGGTTGTGGATTTATTGATTGATCGGAGTTTTTTTTTAAATATTTAAATATTTAAATATTAAAATAAAGGTTAAAAAATCCAAAACTGAATATAGATGTTATAATACAACCGAATTGAGAACCGCCTTCGCCAGAACCGAAGTTGGTTAAAACGTTTTATTGTTACTCGAACCAAGATTACATCATGCAGCCTTCTAAATGGAGTGAGAAATTAAAAGACTTTTCTTTTATATAAACCCAACTGATACCCATGTTATAGTATTTGTTCCATTGAAATAAAGCAGCTCTGTTATGGAAATTATATTTGTCTAGTGTTCATGTTTGTATACAAGACTAGATAGTTTGCGTATACTTTTTAATGTTGTTATTTTATTAAGCCCGTATGACCTGTTCGAATGCTCACTATTTTGTTTACTCTTATACTCACAAGTTACGGTTAAGTCAAGTATGAGTAAATGTATGAAGGTACCTGTGTATCCACCGACAACTAGATATTTTTGTAGCAGCAGAACGTAATTATACCTAATTTTGGTGTTAAAAAACGGTATGTTATGTTATCGCATTATTTTGATTAATCTGTGATTAGGTGTAATGGATACTCGCCCTTACCCAGAATCGGTCAATCTAAGCTTTTTCGAAATGTTTATTCCTGTAATAAATTGTGTAGATAAATATCGTTTAAACTTAGACTGCAGATAAAGCCTAATTTTAATTAAGATTCTATTAATCCTTTTTTTGTAATATATTTTAGTTGATCAGTGTTTTTACCATATTTCGTATGACATCACATTATTGTGTAAATCATTAAGATTTATTTATTTTATATGTAACCGCCTGTATTATTTGAAATGTATAAATATTTAAGAAATCACTACATATAAAACATTGTTTTATTTTTATCTATACTTTTATACTATAATAAATCGATAAATAATAACAACAATTAATAATAAATTCTTCTCATACAACAACTGTATGGCCCCAAAGTACGCAGACCTTGTGTTATGGATGACCATACAGCGAACTGAGGGGATCCCAGACTAAACTTAATATATAAATTAAAAAAGAACATGACTGGAGAACAAGCAGACAGTGTAGACGCACAATGAATGCCCGGCCGTGCTCGAACCTGGGCCCTCCGGCGTAAGGCGACGCTACCCGGCCGTCAGATCGACGCATCTACTGCAGAAGCAGGGCAACGTGGTCTAGTCACTAGACGCGTAGCATTATGTTCTATTAAAAATATCCTGAAAAATTGAGTAATTTTTAATGAACCTAAATTAATAATACAGAACTCAGAGCAGACTTAACTTGCTTAAATGGTATCTACGTTACTCTACCAGAAAAAATCACGTGTAAACATTATTTGCTAGCGTCCTGTGATGATGTAGATTATGTGTAATATAGAGTATAAAATATAAGTGTTAAAGTTTCACAATTTATACTAAATCCTCCGATAGCTTCAAAACGATTGTCAGTTTTCAAATTGGCCTCTCAGTCCACGCGCTCGTAAATTATCTATTATTAAGGCTGTTATGGAGTAAAATTATGGCTACTTCACGACGTCATTATAGTCAGAGACTAGTAAATAATAGGTCTTTACCTATGAAACTGCCGTTTTGCCGTACTGGCCATTTCAAATGAAAATATTTTTTTTTTTTGACTGATAATTCTAATTTCAAATTAATTTTATTTGACAAACATGGAATTCTTTTTCTAAAATCGTCATTTGTTTTATAGTTAGTGTTTTGTTTTCAACGCATACGAACATTTTTCGTCATCATGGATAAGTTAAAAATTCGAGTAATTATGGAGTATGAGTACCGTCGTGGCAGCAAAGCGGCACAAGCGGCACGCAACATCAACGACGTTTACGGAGCGAACACTACAAACGAACGCACCACCCGTTATTGGTTTACCCGCTGCCGTTCTCGAAATTTTGACCTGAAAAATGAACCCCGTGGTCGTCCGAAAACTTTGGTCGACAATGACGAATTAAAGGCAATTGTGGAAGCTGATGAAACTCAATCCACGGCTTAATTAGCAGCAGCTTTCGACGTTAGCATCAAAACAATATTGGTCCATTTGCGTCAAATTGGCAAGGTAAAAAAGCTTGACAAATGGGTACCCCACGAACTCAATGACCGCCAGCGCGAAGTACGCGTGGAGACGTGACTTGCACTGCTCGGCAGGCATACAAATGAAGGAATTCTGAACCGCATTGTTACTTGTGACGAGAAATGGATCCTTTTTGACAATCGTAAGCGCTCAGCAAGTTGGTTGGACCCTGGTTCAGCACCCAAACAATGCCCTAAACGAAAACTTACCCCTAAAAAAGTGATGGTCACTGTTTGGTGGACTAACGCGGGTGTAATTCATCACAGCTTCTTGCCAAACGGGACAGGCATTACTGCAGATGTGTACTGTGAAGAACTGAACACAATGATGGAGAAGCTCGCACGTCTCCAACCAGCTTTGGTCAATCGTTCGGCTCCACTGCTCCTGCACGACAACGCGCGACCTCATACTGCACAGCAGACGGTCTCCAAGCTACAAGAGTTGGGGTCGGAAGTTCTCCGTCATCCGCCGTACTCACCAGACCTTGCGCCTACAGACTTCTACTTTTTCCAGAATTTGGATAACTTCTTGGCGGGAAAAAAGTTCAATACCCGAGAGGCAGTACAAAATGCCTTTGAAGAATTTGTTACCTCCCGTCCAGCTGATTTCTTCAAGAAAGGCATCAATAAGCTACCAATGCGTTGGCAAAGATGCATCGATTGCATGTGTGATTATTTTGATTAATAGAAATAAAAAATATATAAAAAAATTACGCTTCATTTATTTCGTGAAAAACGGCAATTTCATAGGTAAAGACCTAATAACTATAGACTAACCATGTCTAACAAAATTTTGTGACTTGAAAAATAGTTGTTTTTAAGATAGAGAGATGGCGTTAGTTGTATTAGATTTAAAGTTATTTAAATTTACTCAAAAAAATGCGTAAAAAAACTTAAGATGGAGCTGTTTACAAAATCATTTGATATTTCATTGCAAGTACTATCCGTAGGTATCAGGCGACAACAGACGTTGCCAGCTAGTGCATTATATTATTTGATGCTATGTTGCCGCTCTTATAATTCTTATTTTTATGCGGTACCTACAATTTCGCGCCAAAGTATTTTTGCCGGACTATGAGGCAAGATGCCGTAAATTCCACTACCTCCCCCTGAGTGACAGAAGGAGAGTAGCGGACGTCACATTCCTCCTTCGTATCGCTAATGGTTCGGTTGACTGTCCGGAGCTACTCAGTGAACTAGGATTACGTACCAACTCTAGATCCTTTAGAAAGCCCGCCTTACTACACGTACCATTCAGCAGGACGAGGTATAAACAAAACTCGTATATTATTAGAGCAAGCAGATGCTTTAATGACATTAGTGGTGATGACAACGATATTGACTTGTTTAACACATCGATAGCGACAATTAGAAATAAATTAAGTTGTAAGTTCTTCGTTACAAACTAATTAATTTAATCTTACCGATGTAATGTCACACTTTATTTCATTTACTTGATTCATGTATGTAATGTACTCTGTTTTTTTTTTTTTTAAGTTTTATTATATCAGTTGTATTTACTGTAGATACTGCTGTCAATCAATTGTACCTACTGTATACCGGTGGAAGCTTTTAAATGGCCATCAGTTTCAATTGCCTTTATACTTTAGTGTTTTTTTCAGCTGTAAGCTTCCCTAATAATAAAATAAATAAATAAATAAATAAATAACAGAAAACTTTACACCACCCCGGATATTATTTGTAGTGTTACTGGGTTAGTGTATTGCCAGTATATAATTTTTGCAAAAAATACAGCATTCATCTCCACAGTTTGTTCTTATCTGCCTTAACATAATAAAACGAATTTCAGTGCATTTAATTAATAGGTATATAATATTTTACTTTATTTCTTGATATCGATAAAAATTATGTCTTAATAAGTGCATAATTTTTATTTATAATGCATATAACTCATAACTATAACATTGCAGTAGTTAAATAAATATTTTCTTGCTGGATTATTATTTAAAAAAATGTTCTTTATCCATCAACTTTTTTTGTTCTTTTTATGACAATATTTGATTTGTTTGACAATTTGAATTCTTTGTCGTTTATTGTTGTTGCTATGGGTGTGTGTTTGTTTTGGAACTTTTCCCTGCATTTCTTTGAATTCACAATATTTCTGCTCGCCTGCTGTGACTCGTGCAAATTTTATAGACCTTGATTAAGTTTACGTTTTGGCTTCTACATATATGTTATATATGTATAACATGTGCGTTTATCACAACTGTGATAATAAAAGCTTTTAAAAATAGGTTATTATGGCAATTAAAATAAGGAGGATGGTAGTGCCCAGGCGTCTCTCAGCAAAATAAACTTATACTTACCAGTATGTTTATGGTCTTTTGTAGTTGTTATTTTATCATCTATAAAGTAAGAATAAATTATTATCTACCTATTCTTATTGAGTAAAATTATCAAAATCAATGATATAAAATGATGACATTTTCCAATTTCAAGAAAGGAATAAATTCTACTTGCTAAGGTTTCAGGTTAATTAACAACGCCATCTAGCAGTTTTAGTCCGTACAAATATTTTGCATTACGTTTCTTGTCAATAATTCATATAAAAATTAAAAACGACAAGGTTGGTCCAAGCTATTTGAGAGCGACATCTAGTAATAGCTTGGATTTTGAGCTTTTTCCGAGTCACGTATTTTTGTATGGAGATGGTCAGTCTATAGTTATTTACTAGTCTCTGTTATAATATAGAGGTTGAATGGGAGTTAAATTACTTTATGTATTTTCTTAAAAATACTTCATCGTATTTATCTGCGAGCTGTTACAGACACAATTATAACATTTTCATCTGATATTTTTATTTATATACGGTGTCCCAAAAATCGACGATAAACCGGAAGCAGGAGATACAACAAGTCATAACAGCTATCAGAAAAATAAATTAGGTTATGAAACTATAGGTATTAAAAAAAAACAAACAACTTTTTCTTGGTTTTATTTTCGGAATATAGCCCTGAGCAATGCTTCCATCAATTGTAGGCTCAAGTCATCTACCTTCGTTTAGAACAAAAAGTCTCGTTTCTCCCAACCAAAAATTTATAAAAAAAATTTTGCTTACCTATTGTACTGAAAAAAAATGTTCTGAGTTCTTTTGGCAATTATTCAATACAGATTTCATAATAGTATTACACTTGCTAGATTATTTCTAAAATAAAGCAAAAAAAAACAATTTTCCAGAAACCATCCTAATTTTGTCAAAGTAGTAATCAAATTATTTACTACTAGGAATGTGTATTATGAATTTATAACTATGAAGACTATAGGTAGTTGAAGCAATATTGTATGAGTGAAACAGATAGTGCGACTGCTTACTGTTATATACCCTGTATACTGTATTACATAATGGAGACCGCTAAGGCCGGATTTCATCAAGCTAGAGTAAGACGAATTTCTAAGGGTACGGCAATATTCTTGGAATAAAAACACTATGGTTGGTATAGCATTTATACCACCGATTTTTTGACGACCGATTGGTGTAGTGGTAAGTACCCTTGCCTCATACGACGAAGGTCCCAGGTTAGAATCCTGGCTGGGGCATTCATTTGTACGATGTTTGTTCTCGGGTCATGGTTGTTTGTATTTATATATGTATGTTTATTCTGGGTTCCCCCCAGTTCGCTGTATGGTCATCCATAACACAAGCTCTGCATAGTGTATTGAAAAAGGATTAGACGTTTGTCTTCTATCTCACCTGATGGAAAGTGAGGATGAAGACAAAGGTGTTACACGTCTATCCACGAGATACCTAGTACAGAAACATTTTGGAAAGTGGGCGTTTTTGACCAAGTTGGACTCGCCAAAATCGGACACTTGCTCAATCATGGACTCAAAGCCCGGATTTATTCTAGTTCTGGGGATTTATTAATATTTTGGCGATATGGCGGACTTATCCATGGTATTAATGTCGCTGACAAATGGTTGCGTATAATGTTCAATTGCTAATCAATGCTAGCCGTTCGATTTAACGATTTATGCTTAATTTATAGTCTTTAATTTTCGTAATGGTGCTACGCTGTGTGCTGCCGCACCACGCTCGCTACGTTCGCTGGGATTGCGTAAAAAGAAACTTCACAACCTGGGCTAGGTCTTTGTATACCATAAAAATTTTTACAAATAAATGGTAATGGATAAATACAAATAATTTGATTTAATTAGTAGTTAGATGGTAAGAAAATAAAAAAGTCAACATTATTTGTGTTCGTTTTAGCGGGCAACATTGACAACGAGTTTTTTCTATGGCGGAAGTTGTCAAGTGAAGTTAGTTCACTAAGCAGAGGGGACAGCTACCTCACTCACAGCACACTTCACTCACATCACACTTCACTCACATCACATTGATAGCTGTCTGTCTGTGTGTTTGATTGTTCGTTGCGCTTGAGTTCTTTCTTTCGGTTTCTTTACAACTGTTAAATAAGCTAAAAATACACAAAACAATTCAATTCAAGTCTTTGGACTTAATTGCAACCAGCCATCGATACTACTCGATACGCAAAACAAAAAGATGAAGTAAACCTTAGCTGTTAAAATGACATTTTTTTCCGCCATGATGTTTTTTGTTTGTGTTGCACACTAATAATGCACAATTTCGTTTCCTATCAATAAACAAAGTGTTTTAATAACAATTTAACAATCCAAAAGTGTTCTAAGCATCTCTAACTATTTTTTGATAAAGTGTACAAAGACCTGACCAAGACTCCTTGCATTTTGGAACATTTCTTTTATTTATTTATTTACGTCTTTTAGGAAAACATACAGCTCGGTTTAATCATGTATAAAGTAAATGGAAAAGAGGGCCAGTAACAAGTTTCCACATGAAGCACAAACAAAGCAAGGTAACAGTCCCAAGATAGAACAGTCTAGTAGGTACCGACACCTGCACACGTTTCACGTTATTACAGAAACAAACAAACTACAGTTTAATGTACATTAAACAATCCATTAGAATGGCAGTAAATTAAATATAAACAAGAGTTGAAAATCAATTATCATGCGCATAGGAATATAGAAAGAAGTCGCTAGCGAGGGCCGTCTTGACACCCCGGATACTGCTTTCAAACAAATCAAAGTGGTCTAGTTTGTGCGCTACTTTTTTATAAGGTTGCATGCGCGAGTAATGAATGAGTTTTGTCTGTAATCCGCAAGTACAACTTGCGGTGGTACTTGCGGACGTGTAGAAGTGTTGGATTTCTATAAATTAGAGCCAAAAGCTCCGGGACATCCATTTTACAATGTGCTATTTTGATAACGTCACTGACATCTGCGTTGCCTCTCTGCGAGTTTGGAGTGGACGATTATGGTGGCGTATGCATCGGGAGAAATAATCAATGTCGATCTTTTACATCTGCATTGAAGGAACCTGAAAAGTTTTCTAACTACTTGAGAACGATTTTCAACGCACAAGGCAAACCATCGGAATAGGAGCCCTCTTGTACCCAACGTGGTGATCAATGCGGTCAAAACGTTTCGAGTAATCTGTATACACCACATCCACTTGTGAAGGTCTCGGCATTTGAGCGTTAAGGTATTCAGTTAACAATACAAGATTGGTTTCCTTTGATCTGCCTCTAATAAAACCGTGATGTTCACTAATGAAATTCTGTTTTAGGGCTAATAATACTTGGTCGGATATTAATTTCTCAAGTATTTTAGAGAAGACGCAGCATTTAGAGACTGGCTTGTAATTGGATATGTTACATTTGGCTCTTTTTTTATGAATAGGGCTTATCAATGCCATCTTCCACGGAGTCGGTACATAACCAAGTTTCAGTGATCTAGTGTATAGAAACGTTAAGGGATCAGCAAGACTACCAGCACAGTTTACTGCAAAAAATGGCGGGAAATAGTCGCGGCCAGCCGTTTTACCGTATTTTACAGTTTAGCCGTATTACAGTCGAGGGGTTTCAGCAATTCATGACGTGGTCTTTTGCGACCTCAACGTCGGACAAGTCGACAACACTGGTCGTAAGTTGTTTCAGTCAAATTTGGGGTGATCGGTGAGTAGGGTCTCCAAAAGTAGAGTGGAAGTAGTCACTGAACATGTTACAGATATCATCCCCGGTGTTGGAGACCCTGTCTTCACACTTCATGACTGAAGGTACAGCATTTGAATATTTCTTTGATTTATGTTTTGTACGTTCAGCGTCAAGCAGTCAGCTCGAGTACGCAATAAATAGAAACTATGGTAGTCAGACAAGTTAATTTATTTTATGTTTTTTTTGTGGTTCTTATCTTTTTCTTTTATAATTTTAATCAGCGGAGTACGATACCATGTCGGGTACTTGGTATTTGTGAATATACAATGAGGTACGTATTTGTTGCAAAGCTTGTATAGAAGGAAAGCTTGTATTGCTTAATAAATTGCACGAATCAACAGGTTTGTAACAATATAAGTAACAAATCGCATATTCATTCAGCATGACAGCTAGCTGGCTAGCTAAACAAATCCATTCTATTTTGGCTAGCTGTTTAAAAATAAAATATCTCGACTATTCCGAAAATGGTTGAGTTTTGGATAAATAGGGGCCAAAAGTGTTGCAAATATTATCCTTCCCCATCACCCCTTCCCAGAAGTATCCGGTCTAATTTCTACAAAACAAAAAGTGACAAAAAATCAAGTGAATTTTCTGTAAAAAAAATATCCAATCAGTTTTTACCAAATCTAGTCTACCAAAATGACTACTTGAATTCCTCTGTTTAAATTAAAAACATTCGTAGACTATTTATTATTATATACCTTTATACAATTTATATAATATTTACAATTCTAGAATGTACATATAAGTATGTTAAATAAAATAATTATTATATAAACTAGAATTGTCGAAGGCAATATAGCCAAAAGGCTGGCCGAATTACCACGCTGGATCGCAATATAAATTCGTTGTGCGAGGTAGGTGCCAGCCTTAGGGTCACGAGTTTCACTCACCCATCGCCTCACTAGGTCCGAATAAACCAGGACCAGGATCCACTACCAGGACCAGAGTCACACCATCAGGCCGCTTGCTATCGTCACGCACAGACCAGATTGAGTTGGCCACGGCAGAACGTTAATCAGAACCAACTTCGGATTGCGTGTTACGGCTCTAGCCGTGTGTGGACGTACATTGTCTTGATTAGTTGAAATGAATTACGTAAACGGTCTCGCAAAGGGATTATGTCTGAAACAATGTGAGCATTGCGGTTGCCGCTGATCCAAATCAGATCGTTTCTTCCACCGATCCAAATACTGGCCGATGTTTGTTCTCGGGGCAATATTTATATATGAATGTTTTTTCTGGGTTTCCCCCCAGTTTGCTATATGGTCATCCATAACTGACTTTGGGGCCATACAGTTGGTGAGTTTGTCTGTGGATTTATTATTATATTATTTCTAAGGAACCTGAAATGAAATCGACGTGTGCCAAATCAATGTAACAGGTAGAAAGTATGACTTCCTTCTAAATGTTGCACAATATGCTTCAAACATGATTTCATCAACATTTAGTTCTGAATAGGAAGAACTTTTTAGCTACGCTGCAGCTGTGTCTTTGGAGAAAATTAGTTATAGGAATATCCTTCAGTCGAAGTGTTCTTTAACATAACGATAATACATTAATTGTATTAAATTCAGCTAATCTGATATAAAACTTGAATAATAAAAAAATTAATGAAATATTCTTTTACTTTTTGTTAAAACATTAAAAGTATTTATATAAAAATACTTAATTAATTAGTTTAGTTACTTTATAGGTGACTTCAAAACAATTTTTTTTGGGATGTAGATCATTCCTTCACCTTGACCAATGACTTTATACAACAATTACTTCTTGGTTTAAGTTTCAAAAAGTCATTGGTGCATTTAGCAGTCGCCTGGTTCAAAACTCGGTTTTATTACAATTTCATAGAGCATGCAATCCAACTGGCGGCAAGTGACAGCCGAACTCGTGGAGATCATTCGTTGGCGTTTTGTTTATCAATATTGTAAGTGAATATTACCTATATCGGCTAATGATGAATGAATAAATGAATGAATGTGTAATTTATTGACATAAACACACAACAAAAAAATAGAAAATTACAGAATGGATTCCCAAACAAGAGATATTATATACAAGTAAATAGGTAAAAATTTGCTATCTTTCTGCCTTGCCCGATTTGTTACAATTGCCTTTGTTACAGTGATCGCACTGGCTTCTTTCCTCTGCGCGGAACCCTACCGCGTTAATGTGATTATTATGGCGGTCAAAATAGAAGGACTGTAAAAGCGCCCCCGGCCAGATCGAAACAAAAGAAACTCGCTGCCACTACAATCGAGATCAAGAATACTCCTCGCAACCTTTTAAAACATGCAACCTTAAATGAATTATGTAGGTCCCTACAAATGCAAAGAAACTTTGACAAATCAATAGCCAAATATTCTAAATGGTCTTAGTTCTCGACAAATACCAATAAAATGGGAAACTCGGATGGCATATAAATATCCTGCGAAGGGCTCCCGTAATCTCAACTTGGGGAGTAGCGACGCACGTTCCCTTACGTGAGCGTTGGGTTATAAAAACATACCGTCTGCGTGGTAATGTACAGTCGAGGTAATAAGTGATGTTAAACAAATACTCCGAACGATATATACTTTTTTGGGGCCAATAAAGTTTCTTTTAGAATTTGTTTTATGCATAAGTACAACATGATTTCGTAAAATTTTGGAATGATTCCTTAATTTAATCAATTTAATTCTTCCTTAATTTATTATGGATTTAGGGTAGTGTTTTAGTGCTAACGAGATGTACAAGCTATCCAGAAAAGTTGCAAAACTGGCAGTAAAATGAAATATTATATGTCCTATCATCTGTCAAATAGGTAACAGATACAGCACTTCCATACAATTTACGGCATAGAATACCGCGCCCTTGGCTTGATTAAATCACATATTGAAAATAGAAAGTTGAAATAAATGGAGAAAAATCATAAAGATTGGCAGTGACAATGGGTGTGCCCCAGGGCTCAGTTCTTGGTCCTTTCCTATTTTTAGTAAATAACAATGATCTGCCATCCTTGATTAATAATCAATGCGATGTCATATTGTTTGCTGATGATATTTTCTTCTTATTTAATTAAAAGACAAGAAACTGACTATCGAGTATCTCTAAACGAATGTATCTATAACGCAGAGAAGTGGCTTCCAGCAAATAAAAACAAAACTAAATCTGTTAACTTGTCACGTGATAGTTTTTATTAAGGTACTTTAACCGATCGCCTTTGACGGCGAGAACGCTCATGCGCCGGCTGGTGCTCTGGAGCAGGCAGGATCACAGCATCCGTAACAAGGTGGCATTGGGAGTAGGCAACGTCGGTAGTAGGCTTCATCAGTTGCAGGCTTCATCAGTTGTAGCCTTCATCAGTTGCAGGTTTCATCAGTTGCAGTTTCAATATCAGGCAGCTTCAGAATCAGGCAGCATCAGTGTCACGCAGCACTAGCGTGAGGATTTCTTGCAGTAGACTGGTGTTGTTCCTTGACTCTTGAAGTAGACTTTCTTTATTCATTAGATGTTTTGAATAGACTTGCTTGCAATAGACTGCCGTTCTAAGTTTTTTTGTTCCCCTCCACGGAGAGGGCAGGAGGATAAAAAATGCTCTGGCGCATACCCCGCGCACGCGATTGAGGTTATGTGGGACTCGCTCCCAAGATGCTCAAAATGAAAAATAAAAATTGAATTAATTCGAATTTAAATTTAAAATTTGAAGTTGCGGCCTGAAGGGCTTCGAGATCTAGCGTTAGTTGCGTTAGTGTTAGTTAGGCTACGTTCGTGTGCGCGTTTCTCGGTCTAGCGATTTTGAACTTCGAATCTAAGACAGGAGTAGTATATGAGACTGAATCTCGAACTAGAAGATTGGGATGGGTTTCGGAGCGTTTGAAGAACGCTTCAGAGAGTGTTTTGAGGTGTTGTTACACTGTAGGCAGTTCAAGATCTCTGTGCAGGTCCGCGTTACGCACGTACCACGGTGCGTTTGTGGCCCTGCGGCAAAAGAGATTTTGAACTACCTGCAGTTTGTGCAGCACTGAGGGTTTGGCGTGGGCAAAGATTGGCGAGGCATATGTCATGACGGGTCTAACGCAGGTCTTATAAAGCGTACGTTTGTTTCTGAAGGACATTTTACTTTTCCTACCTAACATACTATGTAGGCGGCCTAAGTAAAAACGGGCGAGTTTCGTTACTCTATCGACCTATTGAAAGAAAGCGTCTGATCTAGGTTTAAAGAACTTTATTTCTCATAAGAACAAATTTATAGTTCACTTAAAATGAGATACAAGTAAGTTTTTTCTTATAACTAGATAAGATGAAGGTATTTTTTTTTTCGTCTCTGACGTCTTGTATAAAAATTAATTACAAAGTTGGTTACATTTCTTTCTCGCTCCGATCGCCACCCGGTGCGGACGTGCAAGACCCAGTTCTCCGTTGATCGGTCCCTTCCCGATATTCCGTGGTGCTCAGTCTACTGACGTCACGGTTTAGCGTGTTGGTTCCGTGCTACGGTTTTCAAGGTTTTTCTACTCCCTCTGAGTGCTATCGAAGTGCGATTTTTCTTTGCGACTAAGCCCCTTAGTCTTCAAAGTGCTGTGCTAAGTTGTATTGTGCTTGTGCTGAGTGCAGTGTTGTGCCCAGCGTAAGTAGTCTGGTTTCAGTACAAAGGATACTTAACGGTGACAACGAATTTGTACTGAACCAGTCCTTTTATTTTTATTTTATTTCTCTATTTTATTTATTTTTTCTTTTCTCCTACTTTCATATTAATTTTTATTATATCTGTGTGTTTTCGTGTGTATTTGTCCTTTCTGTCGGTAAAGGTTGACCCTAACGCGGTCATCTGTTTACCTGCGTACCCTTTTTTTAGGTTTCTAGGTAGCGGCCTTCGGCGTACTACGGTTAGTTTTGAGTTATTCTCCCCAGCCCCCCTACCGCTGGTAGGGAGGTTAGCCGCTAGGGTTCGCTAGGTTTATTTAGGAACTCTAGGCATATATATATATTGTTGTCCCTCCCCAACCCCTCCGCAATGGCTTCCCTAAGCCCCGAGGAGGTTCTCAATGAGCTGATCGCTGATTACGATGCCCAAGGCACTCATTGCCCTCCTCATATGATTCGCACACTGCAATCCTTTCTCCCTCTAATCATGGCACTGATCACACCGGCCCCTCAGGCCACCTCCGTCCCTCAGACCGCTCTGGTTTTAGGCCCTCCCGCGTCCCCTTCCTCCAGTGACATGGAGTGCGAAGTATACGCCCCTCCGCGCCGCAAGCGCGCACCCGCGACCGAGTCGTCCTCGGACGCCACCCCAACTGGCCCTGAGTCTCCCTCTTTTACGCTTGTTAAGAAGCGCTCTAAGAAGCGCTCGAAACAAGCCCCGGCGCCCTCGGTGCCCGTCCCTACACCCCCTGCGGCGTCTTCAACGCCAGCTGCCCCGGTGTCTTCAACACCCGCTCCGGCCCCAACTTCTGTCAAGGCCAAGGTCCCTCCACCCGTTTTCCTTCGGGAAAAGGGTAAATGGACTGAGGTTTCGACATTGTGCAATGAGCACAAGATCCATTACACCCGAGTGGCCAACTCGGGTGAATCTATTAAAATCTTAGTCTCGTCGATAGACGACTTTCGTGCTTTAACAAATCTCCTCACCGATAAGCAATATGCTTATCACACTTATGCTCTGTCAGAAGAGCGTAAGATCAGAGCGGTACTCAGGGGAGTCCCGTTCGAATTATCGAACGAGGCTATCCTGGAGGATCTGCAGTCCCAAGGCTTCCCGGCACTCGCGGTGCATAAAATGCACAGCAAGTACGGGAGTCGTCACCCTCTCGCTTTGGTGGTTCTCGCCAACGTCCCCAAGTCCAGGGAGATCCTGAACGGGGTTAGCACTATATGCGGCCTCTCTGGGATCTCGATCGAGGCGCCTCATCGCCGCGGTCATCCCGGCCAGTGCCATCGGTGCCAGTTGTACAGGCACGCGGCGGCCAACTGCCGCGCACCGCCCAGGTGCGTCATGTGCCTGGTCCCTCACTTCACTAAGGAGTGCACTTCACAATCGCACTCCTGAAACTCCCTCTCCTCCTTATTGCGTGCTTTGTGGCCAATTCGGCCACACCGCAAATTACAGGGGCTGCCCTCGTGCACCCCGTTGTATGCGTTCCAATTCCAAGAGGGCGGCACCCAAACAGGCCCCGCCCCTTTCTCAGGAAAACTTTCCGCCACTGCGTAGTCGGGTACCTCCGGTTGCAAAGCCTACACAGTCCAGGCCTGCTCCAGAAAACTGGAGGCTGCGCCCCGCATCGAATCCCATCCCGGCTCCTCGCTCATACAAACCCACTCCTCAATCCTCCGTATCAGACGATATGCGTATCGTCTGCGACGCTATGAAAAATATCGATGTTAGTGAAATCGCAGTCTTAGCCCGTAAACTTAGGGCTTCACGTTCTCCGACAGAGCGACTGCTCGCTCTGGCGGAGCATAGTTCCCTTCTCAATTCATTATAGGTTCATTTAAATGAATTGATCCCTAAGTCAAGCTTCGGCTTAACGGCCACCAACTCATGTCCCTTTGAGCACCTTCAGTGCAACTTTCAATACAGGCGGAAGACCCGCTAGCGGGTCTCCGCCAGCGCGCCCAACTTCCCGACGGGTGTCGCTTCCGATGAAGGCTAACGGTAAAATTTTACTACAGCCAACAGGTGGTTTTTAGTGGGTAGGTGCCATTCTGGTGAGTCCCACAAAACCCCCCGCAGACGACGGTATTTTCCTGCGGGCGGTATGCATGACGCATCTTCCACCTCCCTCCCGCGAGGGTGCCTCGGCAGCAAAAAAAAAAAAACAAAAAGAAATGGTTACATTTATATATAAAAAAAATGAGATAATATGCTAATTGTTATGGAGATTATGGACATGTTCTTTTAACTTAAGTTTATACGACTCAAAAGAGTCTATTTCTTTTAGGTAATTTGGTAATTTATTATATAGTTGTGCTCCTTCAAATAAAACAGTCGTTTTTCCGTAATTTGTGCGAATTTTAGGTAAATGAATATTGTTTTTGTTTCTTAGAGTGTATTTACTTAACTTTTTATTAAATTGTATACTAGATTGGATTGAGTTAGTCATAATATTTCGTATAAAGATGCAAGTTTTAAAAATATATAGCTGCTTTAAATTTGAAAGTTTTGTGTTTTGATATATCTGAACAGATGGAGTAAAATAATTATGGTGGAACAATACTTTAATGATTTTATTTTGTACCCTCTGCAGGGGGTTCAAGGTCGTTTTCGCAGCTGATCCCCAAATTTCGATAAGAAATACGATATGCGATTTTACCAATGAGTTATAAATAATGTAGCGAACTTTATTTGGAATGCAGTGGGAAACCTTTCGCAGCGCTCCTAAGAAGGATAATAGTTTTGATTTAACATGTGTTATGTGTTGTCTCCAAGTAAGTTTGTCATCAATCCATAGTCCGAGGTATTTTTCAAGATGAGAACGCTGTAATGTAATATTGTTAATAGTAAGAGGTGTGAATTCCGGTATGTATTTATTTTTAGCAGCAAAAATCATGTAAGATGATTTTGCCGCGTTGATTGTTAGCAAATTGTATTTAAACCAATCATTAAGTATTCTAAGGTCTTTCTGAGCAGTGTTTATTATGCTATGTACTGAGTTTCCAAAGTAAAAGAGACATGTATCGTCTGCGTATAGTGTCAGCTTTCCTTTTAAGCCTATTCTATTTATATTGTTTACGTAAATTAGGAACAGCAACGGTCCGATAACCGATCCTTGAGGTATAGCGTAAGTGATGTTTTGTGTAGAACTGGTGTAATTATCAACTTTAACTACTTGCTGTCTATTTTCTAGGTAAGAGGCAAACAATTTTAAGGCTGTTCCTGTAATTCCGATATTTTCTAACTTTTGTAATAGCTTAGGATGGCTGACTGTGTCAAAACATTTTTTGAGGTCAATAAATACACCTAGTCCAATTTTTTTATTATCGAGGTTAGTTTTTATTGTAGTAACAAGATCTATGGCCGCGGTAAGAGTACTAGAACGAGGGCGAAAACCATACTGTTCGTCAATTAGAATATTTTTTTCAGTTAGGTAATTAAATAATCGGTTGTAAAGAACTCGCTCAAATATTTTTGAAATTATGGGTAATACAGATACCGGCCTATAGTTACTTGGGTCTGTTTTATTGCCGGATTTAAAGATTGGACTCACTTTAGCAATTTTTAATGAGTTAGGGAAAGCACCATGTTTTAAGCACATATTGATGCAATCTGTTAACCTATCGATAATTAAACTTTTTATACATTTAAGTGCTTTTGTACTAATTCCATCCAATCCAGTGCAGGTGTTATTATCAAGTTTATCAATTATTTTAGAAATTTCACTATTAGTACAAGGTGTAAAATCTTTTAACATGTTTTTATGCGTGTAGGTTTGATCGAACATTAAAGTATTACCCGTGTTGACATGATATAAAGTAGGTATTTTATTTGCCAAAGCAGGCCCTATTGAAGAGAAAAAAGTATTAAATAGTTCACAAATTTCATTATCTGTTATAAGCCGCGTACCCGAAGTAAGAGTTGGAGGAGCACAACTGGGTTTCGTTTTATTCAGCGATAAGGTATTTATAATTTTCCACATCTTTTTGGGTTTATTGTAACTATTACAAAACAGATCGTAATAA
This sequence comes from Marasmarcha lunaedactyla, assembly GCA_923062675.1. Lineage (NCBI taxonomy): Eukaryota > Metazoa > Arthropoda > Insecta > Lepidoptera > Pterophoridae > Marasmarcha > Marasmarcha lunaedactyla. Next base: position 15,898,829 of record OV281364.1, on the reverse strand, counting down.
TAAGATTTTTTGCTTAGTTTAATTAAGTTGGCGACATATTTCCGTGACTCACTATATTTTAACTGTAAGCTTCTGTCTTCCGGGTGAAGTTTCGTTTGTTTCCATAAGTTGTTTCTTAAATCTATAGCGTTGATTATTTCTTTATTTATCCAGTCTTTTTGCAGTGTATTCAAAATCTTTGTTTTCTCTATCCTGCTACTGTGTAGTTGTTCCAATATAACGCTTTCTAACTTCTGATAATTACCGTCCACCTCTTCAAAGTTATCTGTCAATGCACTTTTGTAAAGTTTGTTGTAGTCAAGGGCTTGATAATTAATCTTCTGTGGCTTTTCCTTAGTTGGAGTACAAATTTGCACAAATATTTGTTTATGGTCTGAGAGTGATGACTCAATTATTGTTAAAGTAAAACACTGGTTATTTATGTCTGTGCAAACATGATCTAGTATTGTCTTTGAAGTGTTTGTCTGACAGGTACAAAACTTTGGGCTTATTTTATTTAGTATAACGTAACCACTCTCACTCGTTATATTCCTATATTCACGAACATTCTTTGTATAACACAGCAAATCCACATTAAAATCACCGAAAATAATTGCTCGTCTTCGTTTTTCTAACGCATTGGAATAAGTTTTTAAAAAGTCATTGAATTCCGTTTGTGATTCATTCGGTGGATTATACACTGTCCCAATATTCAATGAGAATTTATTTAAGGAGATCCAGAGATAGTGGCTAATCTAAGGTGACGCCTAAGTATTTGGTACTGCGCTTCCAGGGGATCGGAATACCTAACATTCGAACGTGGAGATTGTCGGCGATACGATGGTGTTTGAGTCGAAGTAAAGCGCAGAACTCTTGTCTGGGTTCACATCGATACGCCATTTTTGAAACCATGCACCGAGGGTGTTAACGGCCTTTTGGAGTCTGGTGACGAGACCCAACACTGAGGCCTTTGGTGTAAAGGGCGGTGCCGTTGGCAAAGAGCGCGAGGACTGAGCCTTGAGGGACTTCAGCCTTTATGGGGACGAGGCGCGGAAAGCGTGCCTTCGTGTCTAAAACAAAACGTAAGGTCTTTGAGAAAGGATGCTATTATTCTAACTAGGCAATCCGGTAAGCCTTTTTTATAAAGTTTATAAACGAGACCGCTGTGCCAGACTTTATCGAAAGCCTTGGCTACGTCAAAGAATACTGCCGTTTTCTTACGCCACGGATAGAAGCCGTCGAGTATGTACTCGACGATTCAATGGACTTGCTGAGGGTAGGAGTGCTTATCGCGAAAGCCGAATTGATGGGGAATAAGCTGTTCTAAGGCCAGCCCTCAGCTTATATAGCCTCGCTTATAGGCTCGCATTCTAATGGAACCGCAATTTGAAGTTTCAAAATTAGACTTGCCAGCCAGGAATCATAAATATTTTCATAAAATATATGAGAGAATTGTGTGTAGCAGCTTTGGCAGCTTCCATGGCTGTCATTAAAAAAATGCGTTGACATGATTGTCAGTTGATAATATTTTTATAAACAATAAAAATATTAATATTTAGCAAAAATGAGGAAATATTGAAGAAAATATAAATAAAATTAAAAAGGAAAGATCATACGTTAAAACGTATGTGTTACATACTTTGCCAAACGTCCCACAGGTAAATTGTAGTAAATAACTAGGAAGTGACTCCTGTAAACTCAGCTGTATTTCTGGGCATAGTCTTAGACGCCAAACTCTAGTGGGGACCACATGTTGATGTGAAAAGGCTTGACTCTGCCGCATATGGCGTTAAAAGCGTAAAATTTCAAATTTTAAATTTATTTTTATTTATTTTATTAAATGAAACAACTACTGGATTAGTATATTTCGGTTACTTTCATAGCCTCATGACATATGGCATTCAGTAAAGGGGGAGTGCTGCCGACATCAATACTATGTTCTGCAGAAAAGGGCCGTTCGCGCAATTTATCAGCTGGGTCAAAAGGTATCAATTAGAAATAAAATTAAAGAAATAAATAATCTTACTTTTCATTCCCAATATAGTTTGTAAAAATAACATAACCTTGTTCAAAAGAAAAAGAGATCTGCACAGTGTTAACACAAATGGAAGAAAAATGCTGGCAGCTCATAATTGTAGCCTTTATAAAGTCACTAACTCATTCATGGGTCAATATATACGCTTTTATAATAAGGTTCCTGAGGAGGTCTTCCTACTGACAAATTTAAAGAAACTATGTTACTAGTATTTGTAATGATACAAAACAACACATAATGTTTGTTTGTTGTGTTAGTCATTGTCACTAAAGTACGTCTTCTTACGTAAGTGTTGGGTGACGGGTCGTTCACCCCCCTCTATGGCTGGGTCCCGCGTTAACTCGTGAACGGGGGCCGTTTGAGGGTGTTCGTCGTTTTTGTAGTTGGAGGGAGGGTGATCTACCTAACTAACAGATACAGATAAGAATAATTTTGTATAGACATAAAGAGACCTTGTAAATTTATTTTGAAAAAAATATACTCGCGAAGTTTCTTACCAGGTCCTCTTTGCGAATGTTTTTCCAAACTGGTGGAAGAGTCATGCTTTATTTGACGTCAGTAAGAACATGTAAAATTGAATTTAGTAGCCAAAATAATGGATGCACTCTTTGTCTGGTGTGTAGTTCGGGAATATCTGCTACATTTAAAAAAGAAGTATAGTTCCTATTAAAGTATTGCTCTCACAAAAATAGGCTCATCAGAGGGCAAAGACTTTGTTTATTGCTTTACATAACAAAAAAGCGGTTGAAATTTTGTTACATTAAAAAAATTTTATGTTAAAAACAGGTAATAACGTGTAAAAAACCTTTAAGAAATAGCTATATTTTATGGGTCTTAAGTTATCATATAATATTCACTATTTTGCAGTGCAGCAACTCTTATGATGTTATTTCACACAGTTGTGAAGTGTAGATAGTAAAGTTTCTTATGTTAAGGTCTCGTCTGGACCGGTGCTGCCGTCCTTCTTGTTGCTGTGTTCTGGATAAAGGGAGGGAACAGCCAGTGACTTTACTGGAACATAGGCAATTCCAACTTAAGCCTATGATCGGCAAGCAACGCGTCATTAATTTATAACTAATCAATAAATAACAGTATTTTTATTGAATAACCTACCTAATATTAACTTTTAGCAATAAAAAAGGTCAAAGCACTTTTCAACACAACTGTACAGGACTGACACATATAAAAAACCGATATTTTATACGTACAAGCATATTGAAAATGTTATTTTAGGGTTTGTGAATATCTGTATGAACAAGGGTGCGCCCCGTTTTGATCCCTCCACGAGGGTGTGGGCGTAGATTTCCTAGGATTTAGAATAGTCTTATGTAGCTAGGTCGCGGGGAAGAGATGCTGTATGAAAGGCCTAAGGTTCATAATCATTGTTTATGGAGGTATTTTTTCTATTAGGTTGGAAAAGGGTTTTATTGAAAACGACAATAAATATGTCGTTTTTTTCAGATATGTATTCTTTAGGGCACTACCCGCACAGGGGGCACATTCGTGGCGGATATGTGTAGATGAACGATCGGAAAAATAATGTCCAGACAATAATAATGTCCAGAATGTAATACGGGCTTTGGCGGGAGGAGCCGATCGTGCCAACCTATAGAAAGTCCGGATGGACTAAAATTACTGATTTTGCTAAATTGTGTTTCTGCTTCTGGATGTATCTGTTTGTTTATGTTTGAATTTATAAATAGTTCTGTACTTGGTATTTCTACACCAAGTATTATTTATTGATTGGTATTTCTATACCACTTGCCACTTGGGAATACCATTGGGTTTAGGTTAGGCAGGTGCTTATTTGTGGGCTGCCAAAAATGTAGCCAATCGCTAATGGCACGCGCGAGAACCGAGCGTGTTTTGTTTATTCTTTTTGAATCTTATCAATGGGCATAGTTACAAAAGTCTTATAAATACAACGAAAAAAGCAAAATAAGCAGATAAAATTTTAGTTCTTTTTCAGCAAAACAAGTGGTTTTGCCTCTCAATTATGATTGGATGATGTTAGTGTCACCACGCCTACCTGCTGCGGGTTGGCACACTGTACCCATATCGTCGAAACAACTGATTTCCTGACGATGTTTCCCTGCGCAGTTACAGCCGTCGGCTCAATACAATCAACTAGTTGGCACTGTGGCGTTTTCATAAAATCTTGGTCTTGGTACACTTTTTACTTTTTTTTCTATATACTTTAACGTACTAGACATCTTACTCCGACGATTCAGAATGTATTGCTTCTTTTATGTCCAACGTATATTTAAATATCTTTCTTCTTAATTCATATCGACCTTATGGTAGGTATACTTACTTATATAGCGTACTTCACTACCATACGACATAAATTATCTCCCTTAAGATAATAGTTTAAGATAGGCACGGAAAAGTAGGCGGGCAAGAAATGAATGATTTTATTTACGTTGCAATATAAACTAATTTATTCGAATTAAGTTAAATGCACTTTTTAGAAAATAGAAATCGAGTAAGCAAAAATAAGCGAAAGAATATAAAATAAGAGTATTAGCGCGCGCGCAGCTAGAAGGCGAAAAGGAATGTGAGTGTGGCCGGCAAACGGCGGGCGGCGGAAGCTTCGAGTCGAACATGCTAGTCAAACATAAACTGGTCTTGTGTAGTGGTGCAACTGAGTAGCATAAGAGAAGCGATTTAAAGCAAAATGTAGGGTAGTGGTCTATGTGCGAGTAAGAGCGGTTTATGTTTGACTCGTGAAGAATGATGTTGGTACGCCACATATTCCCCCTGGCCAGACCGTGACTACGGTCGATAAAAATCTGGAAATCGCACTCTTCGGCCGCTACGGGTCCTCTTCTCCTCTGGTGATGATGCAGTAGTAGGTACAGGTCCAGTGGCCTCTTCATCAGGGCTGCGTGCACGTGAAGTGGAAGAGTGTGCAGTTCTGGCCAAATAAGCTGGTTTTAACCTGTCGATGCTGACGTTTGTAAGCTTGCCCTTGTCCTCGATGCTGTAGAACTTCGGATGACGCTCGATGACACGGTAAGGACCGGCGTAGGGAGTTCTAGCGAGCCACGTACGTGATCTTGCCGCAGAAATACATGCGAAGTTGTTTTGAGGTCGCATGGTATGTAGAACGGCGTAAAAGTATGCCAAGAAGTTGGAAGAGGAGATAACTTCTGGATGTGGGCTCGGAGACGCGTCGAGTACTGCGTGATGTCATCAGTGCTGGAGTCATCAGTGGGAGAGAAGAACTGCCCAGGTAGGCGAAGGCAGCTGAAGTCTGAAGGTCTTCCTTCCAGGCGCTGCGGATGCCAAGCAGCACTAGCGGAAGAGCTTCAGTCCATTGGGAAGAAGTATGACACATTATTGCAGCCTTGAGTTGCCTGTGCAGACGTTCGACGATGCCGTTAGCCGCTGGATGGTAAGCAGTGGTGCGGAAGTGGCGCGCACTGACCAGTGTAGTCAGCGACTTGAAAAGCTGGCTCTCGAATTGGCGACCGCCATCTGTGGTCACGCGAGTGGGACACCCAAATCTGGATATCCAGGTGGAAACCAAGGCAGCAGCGCAGGTCTCAGCACTGATGTCTGGAAGGGGAACAGCCTCAGGCCATCGTGTGAAACGGTCGATGACGGTAAGGCAGTACCTGTAACCAGCAGATAAAGGTAAAGGGCCCACGAGGTCTATGTGGATATGGGTTAACCTCGCGGAAGGGGTAAGGAAAGAGGAAAGTGGAGATTTTGTGTGACGGGTTACTTTTGACTGTTGGCATTGTAAACATTGCCTAGACCACTCTCTACAGTCTCTACGAATCCCTGGCCACACAAATCTTTGTGTAACCAGCCGTACTGTAGCTGAACTTCCTGGATGGTGTAACTCATGAATCATGTTGAACACTTGCTTACGCAGCTGTGGGGTTATATACGGACGAGGTTGCTCTGTTGACATGTCGCAGTAGATAGGTACATCGCTATCAATGCATTTCATTTTTTGAAGCTTCAGGCTGGAACCGTTTGTAAACAACTCTTGCAGTTCAGGATCTGATGTCTGGAATTGTGCAAGAGCTTGATAGTTGACACCTACGATTTCTGTAACACGAGAGAGTGCATCAGCTACAATATTTTTCTTTCCAGGAATGTACCTAATGTCCGTTGTAAATTGACGTATAGTACCTGTAAGGTATCTTCGGGCGTTAAGTGCGCGGTAGTCGCCACAGGGTCTCCATCCATCGTCTTTTTTTTTAACCAGGTGCAGAGTAGACGATCACGGACTCTCAGAACGCCTGGCCACTCCGCTAGCAACCATATCCTCGAATTCCTTCTTTGCAGCTTGGAGTCGGATGGGATCTAGACGGCGCGGTTTACAAGAGACTGGAGGGCCTGCAGTAGTCCTAATGTGATGCAAAGTGCTGTGTTTAGACGGATAAGGTACACCAGCAGGTCTTGTTATTTCTGAAAATTCCCTAAGCAGCATATGAAATTCCGAATCACCTGTCACAGCCTTAACAGATGCAGTGTCGCCAGGCAGTCCGGAACAGAGAGCGTTGAGCGACAGGGAAGTAACTCCATCGACGAGACGATGATTCTTGCAGTCAACCAGCAGACAATAATGTTTCTTAAAACTCAACACCTATGATGGGCCTGAAGACGTCTGTGATTGTGAAAGTCCAAGTGAAGGTTCTTCTGAGGCCTAGGTCTAAACGCAGGTGAATAATTCCGTAGGTAGATAACTGTATTGTTTGCAGCAGTCAAGGAAAACTTGGACTTAGAATAGGGCGTTTTGACAGCCGAACGCGGGAAAACACAAGTCTGAACCAGTGTCCACAAGAAACTGCATTTTCGAGGCGCGGTCGGTTATGAAGAGACGCCCTGTTGTAGAAGAAGGGCAGTCGTGGGCCGCTACTTGCGACCGCCCTGGGAGTTTACCGACGCCTTAAAATTGCAGGGCTCTTTGCACTTCCTCCTCCTTGCACTTTGAACGCCGTAATTGTAATGGTAAAAACAAACCTTGGAGTCTGATGGCGGCTGCTTGAATGGTGTTCGTGAGCGTGATTGTGAGCGTGAGTATCGTCGGTTGTTGCGTCTAAAAAATTGCAGAGGGCGAGACCTTCCACTGCTTGCTACTTGTTCAGCTAGCTTCGAAACCTGCATTGTGAGTTCACATACCTGCCGGGCCAGGTCATCGTAAGTTGATGATGACTGTATAGCAGCGCTTGCCACCTGGGGAGTAGTAGGTGCTATTTCGTGTACCTTATCAGCTATGTCGCTCAGTTTATCCAAGGGTAGATCCTGGGTTGCGATAACCGTCTGAATGTTGGCTGGTAGTCTGCTTGTCCAGATGGTAGTTAGAAAATCATTAGGTACTCCTGGACCGGCTAGGCTCTGCAAGTGCCGCAAAAACTGGGAAGGTTTTCTATCGCCAAGCTCCTCGTGTTCACCAATTGTTTAAATTTGTTCTCCTGTGAAGCTGAAAGTCGTTTAATTAATTCCGATTTTAATTTCTCATATTTATTTGTAGATGGAGGGTTAGTAATAATATATTTTACTTCGGCAGCATATTGGTGATCTAGCTGAGAGGCGATGTAACAAAATTTCGTGTCGTCGGTGCTAATCTTTGAAAGAACAAATTGACTCTCTATTTGTGCAAACCACAGAGCTGGTTCTTGTGGCCAAAATGGCGGAACTCGTACACCGACGCGAAGCACCTCATGGCCATGCGGGGCAATCTGCGCTTTATCACTTTCACTTGTCATTACTTTAAATAAAACCAATAAAATAAAATTATAAAAAATTCGCTCACCGCTCACTAACACCACACTCTTATATAGTGCAACGTGACTTGCTGAATTCTGGAACTTTCCATCGCTCTACGCGGCAATCCTTCCGGTGCGTATAGAATTCCACAGGGGTCACCAGTTATGGTAGGTATACTTACTTATATAGCGTACTTCACTACCATACGACATAAATTATCTCCCTTGAGATAATAGTTTAAGATAAACACGGAAAAGTAGGCGGGCAAGAAATGAATGATTTTATTTACGTTGCAATATAAACTAATTTATTCGAATTAAGTTAAATGCACTTTTTACAAAATAGAAATCGAGTAAGCAAAAATAAGCGAAAGAATATAAAATAAGAGTATTAGCGCGCGCGCAGCTAGAAGGCGAAAAGGAATATGAGTGTGGCCGGCAAACGGCGGGCGGCGGAAGCTTCGAGTCGAACATTCTAGTCAAACATAAACTGGTCTTGTGTAGTGGTGCAACTGAGTAGCATAAGAGAAGCGATTTAAAGCAAAATGTAGGGTTGTGGTCTATGTGCGAGTAAGCGCGGTTTATGTTTGACTCGTGAAGAATGATGTTGGTACGCCACAACCTCTTTACTGAAACGTCGTGGCATTCCGACGTGCTTCTTAAGGCTTAGCCGTATTCCGAAACCTTAAAATCGAGACTGTCGACAAATAACCACTGCGCCGCTGACAAACAAGAAGGCAAGCCCGTCCTCTTGAGATAGTGAGCCCTCCACAAGAAGCAAAAAATGTGCCTGCCCCTAAAAACTAAAGATCAAGAATCTCTAGAAGCTCTAATTGTGCAGTAATAAAATTTAACTTTATAATTATTTACTTATGTAAGTTTCTTTACAGTTTAATGTTTTTTGTTAGATAAATCCCCGTAAAGAGTTTACTTGTAGCAGAGTTTGTTGAGTTCAGACCTCATCTGGGGTGGTGTTATGTATATTTTTCTTGACTGTGTAACGGAATCATTAACTTACTTTTCTAAATTTAATAATGTTGTGTTACTGGGGGACTCTAATATGAATTTAATTGATACTGCAAAGAGTATGACTAGAAAATTCCAGGAATTTGTGACACAGTTCTTTGAGTCAGGTTGTGGCCGAACCTATTGTTCAATAGACCACATCTGACGATCATGGCGATGTTCTTTGCAGACATCTTGAAGTAGTTAATTTATCAGTTAACAATATGACCGGGTCATTAGGGCATTAATTTTGAGTTGAAATTAAGAAAAGAAAAATCTCTCTCTACTTACCGTGCTATAAATATAACTGTTTTGACCGATTTCAATAAAGATCTGTCAGCAGTGGAGAAAAATTCTTTACATGACTTGTATTGATAATATGGTTGCCACTCTAATCTCTAAGCACTTTTGATAAACAAGCGCCAATTAAAACAACTCCAAAGAAAACCTTAGATGTCCGACACTCTGAAATCCATGATTCAGCTTCGTAATGCTGCCTTCAAAAAAGAGTTAAGATGGCTTAATTGGATGTTTACAAAAATTTTATAAAAGTTTGAAAAAAACATTATAACAGCAATATTTCAGGAAAATAGATTTAAAATTTTAGAGATCAAGGGAAAATACAGCCATTGAAATCTCTGGAACTACGGCAGTTTCAACTAAAGCAAACATCTGCAATTCATCATTAGGTCATCTAACACGAGGTAGACCTCTGCAATGCATCATTAGGTCATCTAACACGAGGTAGACATCTGCAATGCATCATTAGGTCATCTAACACGAGGTAGACATCTGCAATGCATCTTTAGGTCATCTAACACGAAGTAGACATCTGCAATGCATCATTAGGTCATCTAACACGAGGTAGACATCTGCAATGCATCTTTAGGTCATCTAACACGAGGTAGACATCTGCAATGCATCATTAGGTCATCTAACACGAGGTAGACATCTGCAATGCATCATTAGGTCATCTAACACGAGGTAGACATCTGCAATGCATCATTAGGTCATCTAACACGAGGTAGACATCTGCAATGCATCATTAGGTCATCTAACACGAGGTAGACATCTGCAATGCATCTTTAGGTCATCTAACACGAGGTAGACATCTGCAATGCATCATTAGGTCATCTAACACGAGGTAGACATCTGCAATGCATCATTAGGTCACCTAACACGAGGTAGACATCTGCAATGCATCATTAGGTCATCTAACACGAGGTAGACATCTGCAATGCATCTTTAGGTCATCTAACACGAAGTAGACATCTGCAATGCATCATTAGGTCATCTAACACGAGGTAGACATCTGCAATGCATCTTTAGGTCATCTAACACGAGGTAGACATCTGCAATGCATCATTAGGTCATCTAACACGAGGTAGACATCTGCAATGCATCATTAGGTCATCTAACACGAGGTAGACATCTGCAATGCATCATTAGGTCATCTAACACGAGGTAGACATCTGCAATGCATCATTAGGTCACCTAACACGAGGTAGACATCTGCAATGCATCTTTAGGTCATCTAACACGAGGTAGACATCTGCAATGCATCATTAGGTCATCTAACACGAGGTAGACATCTGCAATGCATCATTAGGTCATCTAACACGAGGTAGACATCTGCAATGCATCATTAGGTCATCTAACACGAGGTAGACATCTGCAATGCATCATTAGGTCATCTAACACGAGGTAGACATCTGCAATGCATCATTAGGTCACCTAACACGAGGTAGACATCTGCAATGCATCATTAGGTCATCTAACACGAGGTAGACATCTGCAATGCATCATTAGGTCACCTAACACGAGGTAGACATCTGCAATGCATCTTTAGGTCATCTAACACGAGGTAGACATCTGCAATGCATCTTTAGGTCATCTAACACGAGGTAGACATCTGCAATGCATCATTAGGTCATCTAACACGAGGTAGACATCTGCAATGCATCATTAGGTCACCTAACACGAGGTAGACATCTGCAATGCATCTTTAGGTCATCTAACACGAGGTAGACATCTGCAATGCATCATTAGGTCATCTAACACGAGGTAGACATCTGCAACGCATCATTAGGTCACCTAACACGAGGTAGACATCTGCAATGCATCATTAGGTCATCTAACACGAGGTAGACATCTGCAATGCATCATTAGGTCATCTAACACGAGGTAGACATCTGCAACGCATCATTAGGTCATCTAACACGAGGTGGATCGCCTGTTCGTTGACTCACTATGAAACAAATTCAAACGAGCTATAACTTCATTTTGTAATTTCACGTGGTAGCATGTGCAAGTAGTGAACGGTGCTACCGTTTGATACCAGATCTGTGAGGTATGAATCGAGACAAGATTTTTTCAACATAACAAAAGAATCAGCTATTCTTATCATGAACATTAAAAATAGGAATCTTTCACCAACTTTGGACATTCTACTTTTGAATCCAGACGATTCATGAGGCGAGCTGAGTCTGCAGATTAGAAGCTTATTTTTTTAAATAAGTTTTTGACGTTCTTTGTTTTGTATTAAAATTAAACACTAGCCTGCCTCAGCCAGTGATTTAAAGTTTCAACTAGACTTGGGGTTTCGCCAGACTGACTGTGGCCTTAAAACTTTTTCGATCAAAATTCGACCGAAAAAGTTACGAGACTAAAGTATTCAGTGACATAAATTCGAGTCGCTGGAGAAAGTTTCGGATTTTAGTGACGTAAAATTTGGTATTATGTGTTTGGTATTATAACGTGTAGGCGACAATGCGTAGGTGGCATAGACATTTCAATTTACGAATGCCAGCCTAATTATTAGAAATTTTGAAAAAACCTTTCATAACAAGAAGCTCCATACAACTCGGGCAACGCGCTGGTGCACGCTTCTGTTACGGTGATCCTAAGCGTTATTTGGTAAGCTGAAATTTGTTGAATAAGAAAACTTCAAAGACTTGTGCACGCTTCTGTTACGATGATCCTAAGCGTTATTTGGTAAGCTGAAATTTGTTGAATAAGAAAACTTCAAAGACTCCTTAACATTCTCAAACGAAAGATATTTGCTGTAAGACGTTGCAAATTGAGCCCTCTCGAACTCCCTGGTTTGTGCGTGTAAAATTTAACAGATTGTTATTAAATTAATGTTCAGAATGAGATCATTGTTATGTTTCATCGAAGACATTTTCTTTCAGGATGAAAAAGGTTGTTGAAGACGCGTGTTACATATTAAAGATTTGGAATGAAATCGAGAAATGAATTTGTTATACCGTATTAACTTTTATGATGTAAGTAACCCACACAGTGTTCTCCATGATCCCACAGCATTACGTGTATGTGTAAACTGTATTTATTGTTATGATTTATTAATTTTTTTCATTTTACATTTCCATTTCCATTTCCACATTTAACATTTCCAAGGAAAAAAATAACGACAAAAAGCATGCATGCGCTGAATAACTGTTTTATTTCTATCATTTAACTACTTGAAAACGTTTAATACTAATATTTTATACATTACAATATTATATTATAATTTGGTATTGTACCAAACAGAAAATATTTATTAGTAATATGTGACCGTGCACCTTTTTGTATAGTTTAAAGTAAATCATGATTAATTTGTTTTACCAATCCACCATGTGTCCGTTTGGGTTGAGAAACCTTTTTAGTAATAATCATAGCCTCATTAAGTACCAACTCAACGGATCTCGTGGGTGACATTCTGATATCTGTAGTAAAAAGTTGCAAACCAATGTTAATATCGTACTTCAACAGCGTACTGCCCGATCATTCATGTGATTGGGAATAAAGCGCCAATTTCTGCAGTGTATTCTAGTATAGTCGTGCCACGAGTTAATCAAATCTTCAATCACATTATCACCACCTTATAGACCAAGACAACAATATAGGTGCAGCCATGCCACCAAACTTTGCAGCTACTTGCAATTTTCAGCGAAATCAATAAGCAAATAGCTTTCGAAAACTAAAAGACAATATACTTATAAGTATATGTAAAGACAACCGCCTTTAGACCTAATTAGTTTCATTCCTAATTAGTATCTTATGGTTAGTTATTTATTTACTATAAGGATATTATCTATTATATTTATTATCGTTACCCTACCCTATACAGAATTCCTAAGACATAAAAATGTTAGTGTACTTGGCTTGCAATTTCACGGTGACCTCATACCTGATAATAACTTAAATGCTACTACGCTGCAAACAATAACTTAAAAGCAAAAGTTCAGGTTTACTTTGGACGCGAGGACACGTTTGTACATAACAGTTTCTAGTTCTTCACCTTTATTTCTTTATTATAAATACAGATAAACATACTACAAAATGTTGCAAACGATTAACGAAAATAATTATGCATCAAAATGCCTACTATAATATGTTAACGCATTTTGGGAAATGTACGTTTAGATTTAATTAGGTGAATTGAGGTGGCTAGTCAATTCAGATGATTGCAACAAACTGTATTTTACTACAAACTACAGAACTTGTCCTACAAAATCAGTTGAGTTACTAATAAAAGAGTAACTTAAAAGGCTTTGATTGTCAAAACCTGGATTGGCTCCTCAGTCCATACGGACACAACCAACATGGCCACGTTCATTTGGCCTCATGGCCGATTGGCGCATTTTAAGTAGCCATATAATAATGTAATAATATAATTAATTAGCCATAAATAAATGGTCCATTTCGAAAAAGAGTGCTATTTTTACCCGTTTATGCAATTACGATACGTTTCTACCCTAACGTATAATTATACAAGATGTTTGTGCGACGACCGTACATATTTAGGGTCTAGTAGTACACTTATTTTTATTAACAATATATGACATGTGGGGTCAAAACTCAAACCCCTCCATATAACAAAAATTTAATTTTTATTTTTTTTAACGATGTTCGGTTACTTAGATTGCTCTAATTTTAAAATAGCAGCGTTATATTAATGAAATAAATGTTGTTGGATACCTTGGAGTATTGCCTGCAAGTGTGTGCCTAAGTTACTTGCATGAGTTTTACCACTTACAATTAAAAAAATCCAAAACCTAGTTTTGAGGTAAAAATTTTCATCAAAATCATCATCAATTTACAGTATTTACGTAATTTATTTATTTATTTCAACTTTATTGCACAAAAAAGAAATGTACAAAGGGCGGACTTAATGCCACAAGGCATTCTCTACCAGTCAACCATTGATCAATTGGAGAGGTCAGTAGTGCGGAGTTATGAAAAAAAAATTACTAGATAACTGAAAATAAAAACATATAATATAAAAATGAAAATATATAAAAACATAAAAATATATAAAATATATAAAATTTTTCCTTTGCGCAAAGTCATCCAAGTCTGATGAAATTAAAAAAAAGCCCTTACTACTATACATATAGATAAGATTTTCTTTCCTTTTTTTTAGAAAGAGAGAAAATAGATTTATCGTAGTCGATACGCCCTGAAAATGCACAATCAATTTCATTAGTTTTCTCACCACTAGAACGCTACGGTATTCCATCTAACATGGAGCTTATATTTTTATTCAGAGAACGCAGCTATAGGAGCGTCGCGGTTATACCAAGTGACATTATTCATACATCATATAAAACATTGAAGCAGTGGTGCCTAAATTAAGGACAATAAAACAAACTAACTTTCAGATTTATATTATTATCAACAGTTTCGAAATACCTACTCTTGTTACATCCAGTTTGACAAAAGGGTTTTGTCCTTTGTAGGGTTGTGCGAGGATTCTGAACAGTACCTAATCTTCGCAGCCGTTTCATGTTTTTACGTAATGCAAGGTTCAAGATCCGAGGACCCTTAGAACTTACTATCGTTCATGGAGTGATAGATTAATGTGAATTATATAGCCATGTAATAACCTCGTCAACTGCGTTCTCGTTCAAAGTTTCCGGGAAGATGTTTGACAGCCGAAACTTCTTTGATATTATCGTGACATGAGTGACCTTGTCAGCAGAGCTTACTAAATGTATTAAAGCATCGGATGGTTTTGTTTATTTTATAAACCATTTTCTCCACTATATATAATCTCGACGCGGGATAGGTTGACGTTACGGGTTAGATTCTGGTGACTGTCAAATTTAGTCTTAAGCCAACTGCTCTGATGGACGGAAACATCGTGAAAGAATCCACGCACCTATAAAGTTAATTCGATGGTATGAATTCGACGACCATCTGGCCGACTGGCCGGGTGATAATCAGGTTTGTTTCATCATTGTTCTGATGTTCACATCATTGTTCTAGGGTCATGGTTCTTGACATTTATATACGTCTATATAAATGTCATCGCTGTATGGTCATCCATAACACAAGCTCTGCTTACTTTAGGGCCAGACAGATGGTGTGATAGTCTGGGCATTTATTTATTATTATTATTATATTTTGGGTCAGGCTTCGCGTAGTGAGATTGTGGACTTACAATCAGATACTTAAGAAAGAATATATTTTAAGACTCTTTATCACCAGCCAAAACTATCCTTCAGGCCAGGATACGTTACAGAAATCGTCATACATTGTGAAGTTTGCGAATCATTTAATAGATTAAAGAAAAACCTAGAAACATGAACTTAAACACAACTTTCTTTAAACCGCCAAAAAGGTCGCATCTGAATCCCCTGCGGCATTGTCGCAGTACGCGGAGCGCCTACAAAACACCAAGCAAGGCGCGAGCGATTCTCGCCTTAACTTGGGCCTCAGACGAGTTCCCCGACTGTACAATTTCAATCATATTTGACGTCTATTTAGCTCCGTTCAATAGCAAAAATGGAACTAAAGCAGTTTCTACATAACTAAACGTCAAACTTTATTTACGCATAAAAGGCAACGCCACCCTCGCTGAACACATAATGTAGTAGTTGTTAGTGACCTTCAAACAGGGATGATTTGTCTTCAATTACGTTCAAACCACACAAATAAGATGTTGTCGTTCTCCACACCGAAGCTACAAAGTAAATCAATGTAAATTTTCCCATATAAAGAAAACAAAACTGCAAATTTTCATTTATTTTTGTGCTTTGAAAAAGGAGTTTAGAAATAATAAGCCATTGTGCTCTGGAATAGGATCTATCTTTATTTCTCAAAAAAGAAACACCAATTAATATACAATTTTAAAACATTTATCATAATGATTATTTAGTATTAGTACTACATTAGACACCAAACGTGTCTTTAATGCATCCATTATTATTGTCATTATATAGTGTTAATACACGAGACCGCCTAGTCAGTAAAGTATTTAACAGTCAAGTTTAATTCCACTTTCTTTACATACAATTAGGTATCGAATATGTTTGTTTTTAAGTAAAGGATAAAGGCAAATTACTTAAGGAGGTGGGCCAAATATGTTTTGAATTTGGCCCAACTTTAACTAATACATTTATTATTTTTATTATACAATTATTTTATTATTATAGTCGGATAATAGTTTATGTGGAATGTTATTTAATTCACCATTTATTTGCTTTGCCCGTCCATCTACTGAGCAAATGAATTTCGTATACCCTCGTCAATGTCTAGGTAGATTCAATAACAGAAAGCAACTAATTTCGTTAATGGTTTTCAGCGGAATTAAACTAATAGTTGATCTACTAATAAATAATTACTTCTTGAATTAATTGCTTAAATTAAATTATTATCTCATCCGTAGATCTGACCGATATGTATTTTAGTTGCAAAATACGAATGAAATTTACTTTAACATGGTTTTCTAACATAAAGAGCCTTCAGTATATTAACAAATAATTTTCTGAAATAAAGCCATTAATATCAGAATCGATAGATATAAATAGATTGCTCAACATAATTAATTAAGAAGTTTACCATCATTTTACGTATTTTGGATGTTGAAAATATTCTTCCTCCTTATATACAGACGTATTCGATACCTAATAAATGGAATAATCTCCAATCTACGTAATTAATACTGATATGGTAGTTAGTGGATACGTCTATGTTTACGTAGTTCGACATACAATCGCATAGATATGTATCACTCTCAGCGTGCTTGATATTAGTTTTAAAACACCTATTTTTTAGTTTCAATATTCTTCAATAAACACGAGACATGTTTTAATCTAACTAACAATGACTTTTAAAAGACAATAAAATAATTTTGTAAAATTCTACAGAAATATTGATAGAAAATTATATATGATAAATTATACATGTACTTATATAGATATCGCTAATTGTAATGTAGGAAGGGCATTCTTGCCCATTTTATATTAAATAGAAGTGTATGATTGACTCGCATTAAAGCCACAATAATACATAATTATATAATCTGTAATAATATAATAATTTTAAAGCCAAATTTTATAGTCTGTAAGGTTAAATGGTGACTTGCAATAAGTCTATACATATGTCGTTAAACATATAATTAGATAGATTATATAGTAATAAACACAGTAGGTACCTACACAAATAGGTAACAACATACTTAGAGATACAGCCTTCAGCGTTCAGTGCGGCACCGACATTTTAATTGTAAGTAAACGTTTCAAATTTTGTGATACCTGTTCTTTAATTGAACGTATGAATAAAGCATTTCAAAATCTTATTTCATAGAAAATTGATTAGTAATATCGATAAAAAAATATTTTAGCAGTTCTGATTTAATGACGAAGCAGTTTCCAAAATATAAACAACTTTGTTTTTCTCCAACTTCATAAGTTTTAAATATGAATTGCCGATGCCCCTCCAACTAACATTCGAAATGTTTGCCTTCTTTATATTTCCAACCCTTAAATATTACGATCCAATACACATATATAGAATAAAGTCGCTCGTGGCGAATAATAAATTGCTATTTTACAAATAACTATTACGACAAACATGAAATATTTAACTGTAGTTAAAGCATTTGACTGTCGCCTTCGGTGCGTTGTAAAAGCCGGAACTGAAATCTTTTGAGGAATGTAACGCCCGAAGCCAACATAGCCGTCTTGAAGGCTTTTAATAGACTAGTTTTTTCAATATCCATAATCTTAGCCGCTAATCACAACAATAATATTTATTAATACGTTATTTACGTTTGTCCATGAATCTATATTTGAAAAAAATATAAGTATTATTGTCATAATTCAAAACATTTTATAACTGTGTAACATTTTTTTAACTGCTGTGCATAAATTAAACGCTTATGAATGGAAGAGTTCGGAGTAATCGTAGTGTCTGCTTTATTTTAAAATACACAACACAAATTGTTTCGGTCGAATAATTTGGTTAAATATGCTATACGCATACATAATACTAATAACCAGGCATGATATACGCAGTGAGTACATGTTTAAATACGTTAAATTATAATTAAACTTAAATTAGTTACAAAAGATAGAAAACCTGGGAAAATATATTTTGGAACAGGTATTGACTATAGTTTAAGTCCAAAACTAAAATTTACTTTATGAGATATAAAGCAACCAAACCGAAAGCTTAAATACGCATATTGTATTAGGCTGACGTTCTTACATATTTGAACTCTAATTATTATCGGAACAAGGGGCCCCTTGTGTGGGCAATACCGAATCTTACACGCTCCATGGCGTCGTAAATAAGAAAAATATGCTAAGACAAAGTTATTTTTCAAAAATCTTAAATCTAATAAACATTTTATTTGCGATACATTCATTCAAATCGTATAATTATTGTCAGATTTCCTTTTTATTGTCATTATTATTGATCAAATTGACCGCAATCTTCCGCCTTAATTTTGTGTATAATTTTATTGTCAAATTCGAATTGTATAAAGATATGTCATCTATATTTAAAGCAATAGACAATTTAAAAGTCTTATTTTTATAGAGAACGTATATATATTATATATGTATCTACGAAGTAAACAGTTTTAATATAAAAATATTTGAAAGAAAGCTCGCTATGTGTGTGGAGTCAAGCGGAAGCTATATTAGTATTTTGAATATGTCAGTTTAAAGCCAGTATGTTTTTTGTACGTTAGAGGGTGAACGTGATAGAGTCGTTGAGGGTGGGCAGGGGGTTCAGTATGGGTAAGGAATGAACTCGGGGGGTGTGAAGTCGAAGTAGGGGTGGTAGAAGGTGCGTCGAGACGGTGGTAGCATCACGTCGGAGTAGCGAGAGAATTGGGAGACCTGGCGACTTCCTCCTTGTGGCTTCCTAGAAAAAATGTTTTGGATTAGTACGGCACATTCAGTAAAACCTATAGTGCACTTTTTGATCGCAGGTGTATCTGTCTAATGGACCAACTTTTTGTCCGAAACCTCAGCTAAGTGTCTGAAGAAAATACGTTCAAAAGCCACACTTTTTCTTATCGGTTGGGAGTTTTTGAATTCGTGTTACCACGACAATTTAAGTTAGCTTATAGCCAAACCAAGTATTCCTGCAAAATTGAAAACATGCTCATACGTAGCTTATTTAATATTTTCATAAAATGAACTATAAAACTAACTAAGGTACTGCATTTATTTCAACACTACTGGTTTAACAATATTATCGTTCGTATAGCATAAAGGTAAGTAAGTCTGTGGCTATCCTTTCAACATGAGACTACTTACTTGGCATGCCTGGCAGAAGGCTCGTCAGCGAGCTCCGCTTCAACATGAGACTACATACTTGGCATGCCTGGCAGAAGGCTCGTCAGCGAGCTCCGCTTCAACATGAGACTACTTACTTGGCATGCCTGGCAGAAGGCTCGTCAGCGAGCTCCGCTTCAACATGAGACTACTTACTTGGCATGCCTGGCAGAAGGCTCGTCAGCGAGCTCCGCGGCCTGCGCCCCGCGAACCTCTTGCTCACCGTAGCTGCCGTATGCGTAGTCATCTCCGCTGAAACAGCAGCTGCTCGTGAGGATATTGTTAGGGAAACATGCGAAAAAGGGGTTTGGTAGCGATTCAGCATTTGCATTTGTAATTTTTTGGTTATTTGGTTATTATATTTATGAAAATATTTTGTACATTCACAAGAATATTAATAAAAAAACTAAGAAAGATAACAACGACAATGATCACGACTGTAATTTAGCGTTTCGAAGATTGAGGCTGGCTGAAAGCAGCAAACCATTAATTGGATGGTCAACACGTCGTCACCAACAATACCGAAACCTGTTCAATCCCTGCCCCTCAGTTAGATCAAAAAAACTATTCTTACTATAAGATCAAAGATTATTTGGATGACAAAAAGGCATGGAGATTGAAATCCCCACAGGCTATTTCTGTTTCTATTTGTGAAAATTTTAATTTACATACAATGCAAACAGCTTGGCTGCGGCATTTCATTAGCACGCACAATTAGCTGCCTGTGTGTGTTTCTTTCATGTCGTCGTCAAATTGTATACCTTCTACAAATATTTTATAAAAAAATATTTTTAAGCCGAGAGGTTTTTTTTTCGCCCACGTATTTCCTCTGTGTCTGCCTTTTAAAAGCCAAAGTTAAGTTGTAGTGACGCAATCTCGACGGAGATGAGGAGAAAGAAGACCTTCAACAAGTGTAACATTTTCACATCACTCAAAATCAAATATTTATTCCTTAACATTGAAAATTACTTGTTCTTATCGATGGCAAGTAAAGCATTACTCCACCACCAGTTCGGGAAATCTCGTCTTGACCTGCCACGCCTACAGCCGAATTGGTTACCGAATTTAACAATTTATTTAACTCTAAGAAGTCGATCAACCTTTTCTTAATAACACGCTTCAGTAATTTAGAATATGCATCGAAATAACTATGTCTGTAGTTGCAAGGTGCATCTTTAGGGCAAGCTTTATGAATAGAAATGAGGGTTGCATTTTTCCATGAGGTTGAAAAATAACCTTAATCTATACTCGTATCAAAGATGATGGTGAGAAGTGGTGCTATTAACGAAGCTGTGGTCTTTAAAATCCCATTGTTAGTACCTTTTAGCAGTTTGAAGTCCCCTTATGAAGGTACTAGCTTCATAATCAATCATACGAGCTATGAAAACCGACTTCCCTGGTAACCTTATTGCAAATTCAAGTTTAGCTGCTAGTGATTCTTGGGTTTCTTGTATTATTTCTAAAGTATAATTTGTATGTTCATGTCCTACAGTTGCAAAATATTTATGATAATGTTCTAGTGAGACTCTCATTGAATTTTGGCTTTTCAGTAAATTGTCAGGTAATGTTGTTGTCTCTGTTTTATGGGTTATATGACTTTTTTATTCCAAATTCGTTTTGGGGCGTTAGTAGATTTTGATAATTCTTTTTGGTAGAAGTTAACTTTCAATTTTCATATAAGTTTCTGTATCTTGTATAAATAAGTTTTTTATAGGGTTCTCAGGATCTGTACGTCAATCAGCGTGTTGTGTATTGTATTGTATCTCTGTATTTGAAGCATTTCAGGATATAAGTCTTGTCTTTGCAGGCTACGGCTGCTTGTCAATGGCTCATCTTTCAACTGTGTGTATTCATGAGTTGCCCTTAAGTTGGATTTATTTAGTTATTGATACGCTACTGACTGGCGCAGAAGCACAAGTCACACAAGATTGATCCATCATTTTCATTGAGGTTACAAAACTATATGAAGCAATCTCGGTCACGGCCGAGAATCTCGGCGATTTTGAACCGAGAATCGAGACCAAGTTCTCGGTTGGATTTAAGCCGACAATGCCGAGACTGAGATCTCGGTTGCCAATTTTTTTGGTACTGATTAGACGTTGTTTTATTAATTTATTCGTTAAAGCCTTACCCTAAACAAATGATCTTGAACAATCGCTGTATACTACTGCGCGTCGGCGACGCGTGAGTTACAACAGTGAACAAATACAGATTTCTAAAAAACATTACTACACACATCAAATTTTGTTTTTTTTGAAAAATTTGGGCCACGCTCAAATATGTTTGAACTAAAAGGGTATGATTTCTATAGATCGCCTTCTAGTTGAAGCCGTAAAAGGTGAAATATACTGTAAGCGATAATTTGCAGGAGAGTTTAAATCAAAAGCGTTTTAATTTTATACATTAAATAAGTCACGGCACTTTTTCCTCCTGTTTTGGACCAGACAGTCCTTTGTTTCCCGAGAGCCCGTCTGGCGGTACTGCAGTCCTCTCGTTTCACGACCATAATAGTAATGTTTACGTAGACGTGTTTCGCTTTAAGGGAAAGATTGACAGTGATATTACTGAAGCTTCGGAGGGCCGTCGGTCTCGGCTGTCGTTAACACGTCAGAGAACTGAGGAGTTTCCCGAAGCAGCTTGATCAACTCAGACACCAGAGGTTGCCACTCCATCACGCGATAAGAATAAGGGTTTTATTTAGGGAAATGACTGATAAATGTAAAGATTTCAAAGATTCAAATTTCAAATACTAATTTCTGTACCAATAATAACAAGTTCAGTAACCGGTATCACAACGACTGTCTTTTTAATATCAGCGTTCGTATTTTATCAAAACCCTATACAATTTAATCATAAATCTGTGTTACCGTCTAAGAAAAATAGCTATATTTTATCTCAAACCCCAAGTCCATGCTACAAAGCAGACAATTCCATTATATCGATATCGTGTTGTTTGTCGCCATCTTATGAGGCATCCATCTTGACTAAAAGCATCAACGTCATGGGCTAATTCGATCAATTTGCCGAATGATACAATTTCTCGATGAAATTGATCGATTGTGATAAAATATTGTGATTGTATTTTTTTCAGGAATTTGGTAGAGTTTGTTTTGAAATTATATGGTAAATTGTTGAATAACGTAGAGTTTTAAATATTTACCTATTCTTTGGCAGATTAAACATTTATAAAACCTTTACTGCTGCGGTCAAAGTCTAAATAATAATGAAGTTTCTACGATCCAACCCCATCTTTAGATGCTTTATTAGGCAATTGATTTTATAACAAATTAATTAGAATATATATCTAGGTTTTTGTAAGTCTAAGTAGACTTTTTTAAGCAGTTTACGTAACTAAACTTACTTACTTACGTTTGAATAAAAAGCTACAACAACAAGAATGAAATAAACTTTAACAGCTTATTGTGGCTCAAAATTAAAAGCAATTGAAATCTCAAACGTCTCCCGAGTCGAAATTAAGATTAACATTTCCTGTTGAAAGAGGGGTTTTTTACAAAACATTTACTCGATTTTCCCGCTTTGATCAAAACCAAAGCCGCTACGGGGACATTAAATACGTAATAACGGACAATAGTAATAATAATTGTTTACTTTTTTAAGCTTTCAGAAAACGGAACGAATTAAGTTTCTGCAGGTCTTCCGACGCTTTCGTTAATTGGAAATTTAAGCTTTGAAAACCACTTTCAAAGCACTTTTTATCTCGCGGAACGTTTTCGTTCGGGCTTTAAGATTTTGCATTTAACTTATTTCAATTTCACCTTTAAAATTGCTTTTGGTTAAAAAGTTGGAACTTCGTTGAAACTTCGTTGAAACAGGTTAAGCTGTGATTTTAAAACGGTGCAATTTTGAATTTCGAACTTCTGCTTTGCGTTTAAATTTTAAGTAGTTTTTGATTGTTGGTTTGGGTAGTACTTTATAAGGTGTCTTCGGCTATTTTGCGGCGAATTTTCAGAAAATTTCATTCATGTCACGATTACGCAGTTTTGTTAATTTTTGGTTTGCACATGGACGATTCAAACAATTCCAGGCAAGAGACAAGCCAGACAGAGAATGCTGGCTCGGATGTGTGACAATATCGGCTGATACAATAAACAAAAACTCCCCAGCTTTCTACTCACAAATGCCCCGGCCAGGACTCGAACCTGGAGGTGCCCTCCAGCGTATGAGGCGAGCTACTATCCACTATGTTCCACGGCCGAAATTCCGTGCCTATGTTCAATTTACTGTTTTCTTTTATGAGACAAGCAAAAAGATGTCAGCAATTCGGAATGCAAAGTGAGAATGAGGTGTTTTGAGAAAACAATTTGGTTATTTCTAATTTCTGTACGGTGTTTAATTGTTAGTAAACGTTTAAAGAATTTTCGTAAAATGACGTCACAGAGTAGTTTTAAAAATCGCATTACTAAGCTTGTTATTACACCTGGAACGGACAACTCAGCAACTTTCTCTGGAATCTCGCGACACTCATCTATTGTAAACATTAACATGACAGTTTGAACAAAGACTAATTAGAAGTTTTTGCTACTCAATGACGTCATATAGAGGTTGAATGAGAGTCAATTTATCGTTAAATAAGCTCAATTATTATTCTGCAAGTTTTTAATGACCAAATAAAAGTCATATCTCCAAATGGTATTTTTGTTAGAATCTGAAATGTTTTCTTTACATTCTCAATAATTAAAATATGTTTATACGAAAAATTGTAAAAAAATGTACAATCGAAAATAAAAACTCGAGAGAAACCAAAGACAGAGTCTTATTTTTACTACCATCTTATGATTTGCAGGTGAAAGTCATTACCTTTAAACAGACATTAATAAAAGCTCTGTACCGGCGTATGAAAAGTGAAATGAGGCGACCAGGAACAAGATTTTTGAGGCTTCTGAGGAGCTTCTCACCTATCTGGCGTGATTTTGTTTTAATCAAAGCTCATGAAATTCCCTGTAATAGCAAACTTCGTGCAATATTCGCTCTTCAATCGTGCAATATTCGCTCTTCATACGTGCAATTTTCGCTCTTCAATCGTGCAATATTCGCTCTTCAATCGTGCAATATTCGCTCTTCAATCGTGCAATATTAAGATTAATCCAATAGTGAAGTAATTTGTGATATTTGGATTTTACAACTTCAGCGATTACATTCTGGAACTTTCCAATCTCATACATTATTGGCCAAGTTTAAATTTAATATAGCGAGCTTTTACCTGAACAAAAGCGGAAACAGGAAACCACATGTAAAGGAGATATGTTATTTGATTTATAAATTCATTCTCAGCGCAGGTTGTGTGAAAAGTGAGTTACAGAACTTTTGGTTAATTCATCGTAGAGTTTTGACGCGATGGTTATGGGTTTGCGTTGAAGAGACGAAGCTTAGACACAGCCCACATTATAAACATATCAAATTAACTACCACAAAAAGCAAAAACAAGAAAGGAATAACAATTACAAATAATATGCAATGCCAATGTACATACCTCAGTCTAAACTAAGCGCAGCGAGGTGATAAATACATGGAGTAGCCGTAATGTCCTATATAAATAAGTAGTTATGTATATCGACGAGGAAGAAGAGGAAGAACTTGGTTGTCTTCCTTTACTTATACAAAAATGCTAATAAAGGAAAGAGATAGTACTATTTTTGAATGTTGTCACTAAAATATCAATCATGTAGTGACGTCATAGCAGGTGGCTAGCGTGCCACAAATCGCCATTTATTGTTACATTACTGTCAAAAAAAGCTGTCAAAAGTGATGTTCCGGAGCTTTGATTATTTAACCAGATATCGATGATCATTATTAAAATGCTTTTATTTTTCATACTTTCGATTTAAATGATAACAGGGGCTTACGCAGTAAATCATATCGAAACGGTATTTGCTTTGCTTGCCGTTGTGCGAGTATTTTTGAATCAAAAAGGCGTGAAGAAAGAGGGAATTAAGCTTGCTTAGAATTGTTAATTTTGTTATTGAATTTTAGTATATTATTGGTAGTTGTTTTGTCTGTTTATGAATCGTAATTATTGAAGACAAGCCAGACTTTAATTGAATGAACCGAAAACTTTGATGCTTGACCTTGAATAACTTTTTAAGCAAACATGGGATCTTTCGGTGTTTTATTTATAATAGTGTACCCCAGGTCTGTACCAAAATTCAGCATGTTGGGAATTAATGCAAACTGACCGCTATTTTTCTGGCTAATTTGACGGGACTATATCAGGAATAAGAAAATAAACTGTATAGTTCTTTATTTTTTATATTAAAAGAATTATAATAAAAGTAAATAAACCATAAACTATGATTATTTTATTTACGTCAATCTCTCGCAAAAGTTCATTAAATTACAATATTATATTGCAAGTTCTATATTTAGTTTTTAAATATCGATAGTAGATTCGATACTCTCTATGCAACACTAAAAATGGACGCCATTTTATGTTACATTTCAAGTTTAGGTATGCACGTTTTTTTCGTACTTAGGGCCTGTCCATTAGTTAGAGGTCAATGACTAAGCGGCCAAATGACCGCTATCGACAACTTTTGAGCAAAATAAGTATCAGCCTTTGTAATGTACTCGTAACTGTACCGAAACAATATAACTGTCTCGCTCTCTCCTAGTCTCATGATGGCGCGCGCACTTAAGTGGATTTACACGGATCTTAAATCACCTTACGTAGTTTTGTATTTATACCCGTTTGAATTAGAAATTTTTGAGCGCGACGTGAAGTATACATTTTTATAGGTACGTCAATTGGCTGAGAGGGCTCTTTTGTCGGCTTTGTTCCTGGCAGTATACTCATTACCTTTAAATGCCAAATATTATCCGTGACATTTCAATAATGAAATAAAAAAGTTATATTTTCAATTTCAGTAAGCTTAAGTTGAGCTTTTAGTATTTTGAAAGCATAGTTCGGATCAATTTCGAATAGGGGTACCGAATACAGCGGAATTCAAACTTTTTGACAAGTGTCGCTAGGTGGAGCCACGCGGCCTTGGAATGGTTGTTGTTGAGTGAAATTTCAGTCAGGGCTGAAATTTCGTATGATAGCACTAAGCTTGTTTGCCGGCTATGAACATGTAAGAAAAGAGCCCAAGGAGACGCAATTGAGTGTTTCTTCAGGAACGTCAGTGTCGAGAAGGAAGTCGCGGGCGACAACTAGTCCGTTTTTATTAACTACCTTTTTTTAAATTTATTCTCTTTTCATTGTTATTGTTTTTCTTTACTTGTACGATTATGCAGTTGATCACTTTTTTAGACAAGCTTTGGATATATTTTGTATATATTTCTGGTACATATATGTTACGTACTTGGTACCCTTCCTCACTTCCCTCTAATATGGTTGAGGAGGGCGATGGCTGGATCCCGCGTTAACTCGTGAACGGGTGCAGTTTGAGGGTGTTCGTCGTTTGGATACTTGGGGAAAGGGTGACGAGCCGACTAACAGATATAGATAAAAATAATTTTGTATAGACATAAAGAGACTCTGTAAATTTATTTTGAAAAAAATATACCCGTGAAGTTTCTTGCCAGTTCTTCTTCACGAACGTTTCTCCGAACTGGTGGTAGAGTCATGCTTTATTTAACATCAATAAGAACAAGTAATTGTCAATGTTGAGAAATAAATATTTCATTTCATTTCATTACCACCTGTTTCTGTTTGGACGTCCAGTGCCACGATAAAAGATCCTAGAAATAGAAGATCCTTTGATTCTGCAAACCTTTTTTATCTAATTGTGAGAAAAGTCGGTCCCAACAGCATTTCAACAGGATTATATTTTGGTTTATTTTAAAAACTAACTCCTACTTAAGCTACACATACCGTTTGTGGGCGAACTGTGGTCAAATCGTCATAGAAACAAAGTGTTTCGGTTTTAGAAGAATGTCGCGAACGGGCCGCTACATAAACATTCGTGCAAGTTCGAAAGAAACGGCACCCGGCTTAAATAAAATTGTGCCGGGGCGGGTTTTGGCGGGAAAAGCGGAATGTGCCGACCTCCGTATATCCCGAATGTACCAGGGCCAGGATTGCCGTTCCACAAATATTCCCAACCCGAACATGCGTAGTTTTACATTAGATTCCTGTTCTTAAACCAGAATATCGAGCATTTTTAAGAGAACTTTCCTGTGGCGATTCCTGCTGTTACACTGTTACAGCAAGTTTTTCTTATTAATTTTAAAATAATATATGTGCATGATAACCCTAATAAACGAATATTCGCCTGAAAAGCCTACATCAGCGTCATTAAACTAAGTCCGAAAATATCCTTCCTGTCGGTAACCCGTCACTTAGACCACCCAAGTAGCGACCCGCGCCCAGTGCCGAGTGCGAGGGACCGTTTGCTAGCATTCATGGCATCAAGTAAGTGCTTGGCGCTCGAGATGAATTCATAAAAAGAAATAGGACAATTATTCATGGTTCCTACGATACAATTTTAGAAGCTCGGTTGTGAATTTTGACGCAAGTTTTCGATTTTGTATTTGTGTATTTGGGACACTCAGAAATGTTTGAGAAAAAAAAAATTAAAATGTTCTACTGGTTCTATACAAAGTTTCAAGTTTCATTTCATGAACCAATTTTCAAAGCACATTTTCCACAAATGGCCCGTTAGGGAGAAAAACTGGCGATCAAAATTTTTCCAGCGAAATGTAATGAATACACGGACACCAAAGCGACGAGCACTCGATTCGACGACATGATGGCTGCCACACAAAGTTAAGTTGCATTTTGACGAGCACATGCGCACCTAGCACCTCTTTCACCAATGAGTTGAACATTATAAAAGGAATGCTGGCATTCGTTGAATACTAATGCCAGCATGCTTACCCCGGTAATCCAGAGCCTTTCACTCACGCCAGGTCCCCGCACGAGTTACATTTTATTTTAGTTCCACGTAAATTAATTGTTGCAGGAAAGTTGCAGCAAGTAATGGTGCATGGTCTGTGACAAATCCTGTAAAGTGCTAATGTGGTCTTGGGGATAAACTATAATAACGACCATACTGATTTTTTGCCAGGTGTAACCGAACAGAGAGTTGGATCTAAGAGATATGGTATGTACGGATATGTAACTGTTTAAAACACAGCTACGAAGTAACTAACTGAGGTAACAAAACGAAAATTGAAAAAAATATTAAAAATAAAATAAAAACCTTGTTAAAATCACAGAATTGTTCACTTAGCATGAACTTGTATAAAAACTACAGAGATACTAGTTTTTGACCGCGGCATTGCAAGCTTATTGTATGGGATGTAAGATACAGATATATCTTAAAGATATATGTTTTTCATAAGGATTTCTTGTAGTTAATTCGTGCAAAACGGAGTCTGTATCGTAATTGGCAACAACTCTTTGAGGTCTCTTTGAGGTCAGTGCCCGACAGCCATCATGGCGGCATGCGAAGCTCATCCAAGGAGCCGCGCACAATTTTAGTAACTGTGAAACTTTGTTGCTACATTCTGTTGCAGTCCAGACACAAAATAGGTTTTGCCCGAACAAGTAAGAAAAGTATACTGACAAATTCAGGATCGTTTTTTGGAAGACAGTTAATATACCTTACTTTATTTCGTTGCAAGTTATTGACTTTCTTAATGAATATCTTTACGACAACACGGATACTATTTTTATGTTCTAAGCACGTCCATAGCAAATAGAAAACAGTCTTCCATAGCATGGAATCACCTTTTATTAATTAAGTCACGCTACGTTTAACAACGAATACAAATTAAAATCGAAATATTTTATTTCTTGATTGGTTTACATTAGAAACACTTAACGAATACCAGGCAGACTTGGAAGGTATTACAAGCACACTGAGCGGAAAAGCCGGTGGGAAAAAAACTTTCGGCAATCTTTAACTTTATTATACCTAAAAATAAATAGACCCAGTAGGCTTGGTATGCTATAAAACTATCTATCACAGGTCCGGAAGGTCACTAAGGAGGACTAGCAAGAATGGAGGAGACAGTGTTTTACGTCTCGTTTTTGCACGAGTGCAATCTGTCGAATTTGCACACCAGTGGTTCTGGAGACGGATGAATCTATCCCCTGTTCTTATTGCATTACCTTATCATTCACCCTGATTTGTGACGTGATGGATGGCCCCGAAGGCTTTTGATATCTTGCCATTTAGAGGAGATCCCCTCATGATATAACAACTGACCTTCGTCCAGCAGCCAACTCCTTCAGCTCCTGTTTCTGCTCGGTCTCGTACTTGCGCTGGAGTTCTCGGATGTGTTCCTGTCGGATCAGCTTCTTCAGGGCTTCGAACCTGGGAACAGATGGAATATCTCGTCAGTTTGCACCAGTAGAAGCCGCCTAGGGATATTTGGGTGGGTTATTTAATGAAGCGCTGTAAACATGACACCTCAGAGTTTTTGTGGCGATTACGTCTTGTAGCGCCGCTTGCCTACGTCTTGTAGCGCCGCTTGCCTACGTCTTGTAGCGCCGCTTGCCTACGTCTTGTAGCGCCGCTTGCCTACGTCTTGTAGCGCCGCTTGCCTACGTCTTGTAGCGCCGCTTGCCTACGTCTTGTAGCGCCGCTTGCCTACGTCTTGTAGCGCCGCTTGCCTACGTCTTGTAGCGCCGCTTGCCTACGTCTTGTAGCGCCGCTTGCCTACGTCTTGTAGCGCCGCTTGCCTACGTCTTGTAGCGCCGCTTGCCTACGTCTTGTAGCGCCGCTTGCCTACGTCTTGTAGCGCCGCTTGCCTACGTCTTGTAGCGCCGCTTGCCTACGTCTTGTAGCGCCGCCTGCCACACTGCCGGTTAGCGTGTTAATGATTACTGAAACATCTGGATAGTCCTTCCTATTCTAACCGCCATGATAACTTTACCTCCTCGAAGCAGTAAATCCATTATCCTCATTAATATTACAATTGAGCGACGAAAAGCGAGGCGATCGGCAAACGCATTATTATGTAATCATGATTTACCAAAACTGGCTTAAAATTATGAAAATAGGCTCTGTTTTTTAATAGGCTTGTAGAACATATTTGTAAATAACCTATAATTATTAAATTTTTATTATTTCAATTTTCATTTTGACATTAGTTATTTTTATATCTTGGTGTCGATAGATTAGGTAGTGTAATTGAATAAATGAATCACTTTGTCATGAAATTTACAAAATGAAATCAACAATTTTACTTATTTTTAATTATTAATACTTGAATTTTTTTTTTTTGTTTCTTCTTAGTGTAATGTTATTGATTTATCTATATTATAATGTAATAGAGTATGTGAATTATTAACTAACATTAGAGCTTAGGAGAAAAACTGTACCTACTAATACATATGGATGTGATTCTGAAATAAATGATTATTATTATTATTAGTATTGTCTTGTGACATCAACTTAGATGTAGAATATTGCTCTTTCCAAGCTACCTCTTCCTATATTGTATGAACGTATAATGTCAAGTTTCTTTTTTAACAGGAGTTTTGCTTTTAAACATGAATAATTTGCTTTTCAAAGAATAAAAACCCATGTTCCACTGAAATGAAACTCGATAAAGCTTAATCTGAGAGCTTTATTGCCAGTGCTTCAAAAGCTTTAAAGGTCATCTTTTAGTTATAACAAAAGGATACTCTCACTTTGTAACATTCTAATAAAAGCTTATTAGAATTTCTGCCAATAATACCCAAAGTTCTTTGATTCTATTGTAAATATGTCTGATATTTGATATGCTCTGGATTATTTCAAACGAATGGATGGACAATTCCGTTTTAGACTTTGTTTATTTTTATTATTGCTGTTATTGATATACACACAAGCTATCGAACCGCTTTTGAAAATAATTCCTCCATTATGGCTGGTTTACACGCGTTAAGTAGTTAAGTTGGTAACTAAATTTTAAGTTAAAAGTTGCGTGTAAACAGTCAATTAAGTGACAAGTGGTAACTTAAAATTTAGTACGCAAGTGATTAAGTAGATTAGGATTCGTGCTATTTTTCGTATAAGTAGGTGGGCGGGGCTTCTCACTCAACACGTTTGGACGTGATTTTTTAGTTAAGTGCATAAGTTGACAAAGCTGGTGGCGGCAAGAGCTCGTACTTATTTCGCATTAACTCCGTTTTTCAAAATGTCGGAGTGGAGTTTAGCTCCAACCTTAACATTTGTTGAAGAATATTTAAAATAGGAATGCTTGTGGATTAAACAAGTTAAAAAAATTTTGAAAAGAATATATTCTTAAAGAGATATCAATTTCCGAAACAAATTATTTTCTGAATTTGTCCAAAATCTCGTTTATCACATATCTACGTACAGAATTGACGAATTCCTTGACATTCATTATCTGTTCATCTTCATTGAACTTATGAGCTTAGCTACTTAATCCGTTTGGACACACAAGTGACTTGTAGTAACTTAAAATTTAGTTACCAACTTTACTACTTAAGACGTGTAAACCGCACATTAGGAAGGTGCAGTATCCAGAAAAGTAATACTTTATCCGCAAGGACCTTTATTGCCAAATCAAATCCTTTTTATTAAGGGCTGATTTCAATGCTCAATAACTTTCATCAGTAAAATAATTTAAAGAACTTGCCACAATTTGTACGAAAAGTCTTGTCACGTGTCAAAATTATTCTCATAGTAACAGTAATCTGAACATTGAACAGTCAGCCCTACTTAGTCAACGAAATCAAACAAAGTATTGTTTTGCTTTAAAGAGTAAATATTTTGATTGAAATAATGTATCTTAATACACTTATTTTAGAGTTTAAGGTACTATAGTAGAAGGTACTGGATTTGATAAGCATTGAGTTTAATACTAAAGCTGACCAAATATTAATTCATTACATATGAAATTGGCGTTTTGTAAGGGAGGAACATAA
The DNA here is from genome assembly GCA_923062675.1 of Marasmarcha lunaedactyla. Lineage (NCBI taxonomy): Eukaryota > Metazoa > Arthropoda > Insecta > Lepidoptera > Pterophoridae > Marasmarcha > Marasmarcha lunaedactyla. The sequence continues at coordinate 15,866,663 of OV281364.1, read as the reverse complement.
AGTATTTTTTTAAATACAATATATTTATTTAATCAAAGTATGCACCATTGCTATCTATGATCTATTGCCATCTCATAGGTAGTTCATTGATCCCAAAAAAACACTTCGGACGGGAATCAATAAAATCTTTGAAGGCGCTAGTCCACGCGGCTTGTTCTGCAGGTCGAAATTTCCAGAATGAAAACGTTGGAACCAAAAACACACTGTTTTTTCTTTTGCGACACCGCCGCCATACTCATTAATACTCCGAGCCGTTTCTGCAGCACTGGTGCCATGGTGGAACTCGTACTCGTAAATAACGAGATATTTCAAGTTTTCCATTTTGTAAACTAAGTGACGCAAAGAAAAAACCAAAAGAGGAAAAAGCAAATGAATTACGGTTTTCGAAAAACAAATGCGTGAGTAAATAGCTGTAGAAATTTGAAATTGGAAATTTTTCACCAATGAGGATCAAAAGTACAAAAAAACGAAGATACAGATCAAAGTGGCCAGTACGACAAAACGCCAATTTCATATGTAAGGACTTAATATTTTTTATTAGCGTTATTTTTATTAAAACATAGTTATATATTTACTAAACTTTAACTTTGTAGCAATTTTTTTTCAGTGTATAACTATTTTCTGCCTAAGCTACTACTAATCGATTTAGGTAATCCAAAGCCCTTCTTAAATAAAAAGCCAATCCAGCCAGTGTTATGTAAATAAATGTTCTATCGGCAAAACGTCGAAATACTCATATTGATCAAAACACGATCACAGAACGGATCATGCATTAAAAGTTTTAAACAATTTGATTGAAGCAAAGAGAAAGAAAAAAACTTTGTCTCTTCGAATCGAATTATTTCAAAATAATTAGTTAGTGCTGGAACAAGCTTTTAGCTCTGCGATTATCAGGACGTGACCTGGTTGTAACCTAATTTGCTGAAATTGATTGCCCTGGATTTGATTAGTTTCATGTTGTGGATATCAGATTTATTTATCAAAAATCTGGCACACTAAATTCCAGAATGAGTTTGTAATTACAGGTAAATGTCAAAGAATTTTATTCAATACATAATATTTTAAGACCACTAATCTATTTTTCCATATCTACAAATACATATAAAGATGTGTAGTGCCTTATTCTAGATATAGTAGAATTTTAAGAAGTAGCTTTGTGACCGGGAACACTTCAACATCTATTTAATGATCACATACATTATAATAACAACAAAAACTCACCAAAACCTCTACTTAAAAAATACAACTCAAAAAACCGGTATTTCCATTCGAAAAGTGTTTATGAAAAGTTCAATTTGTCCCGCGATATTCCCGTGTCGGGCGGTGGGAAAATCCGATTTCGAAATCCAAAAGTTCCGTTTTTAAATATCGGGTTTTTCGATTTTACTGATCCAGAAATGGAATGTGAATGGAAAGTGTGAGAGGCGGGGTGCAAAAAAAGATACCATGGGGATTTTTTTTTGGATATAAACTTCCGATGACGTGGGTGGGGGTGGGGGATGTTTGTTTTATCTTTTTGAGTTTTAAGAGAGCTTTAGGTGGTATCGTAGGTGGAGAAGTCGTTGATGTTCTGACATGTTTATGGTAAAGTATCTAGTTCCTAGGAGAAGGGAATCTTTGTAAGTATGTAAACTTTTGAAACTGTGAGTATATGGAAATAGAAGCTTATCGGATCCTATGCCGTTAGTTGATCTTTGTTGTGTGTGTCTTGAAACCCAAAGAAGAAGAAAAGATTTTCTCTCTATGGACTAATAATTATCTGCGAATTTAATTATCTCAGTGTTCTTTTTCAAATCTAAGGTTAACGTTACCTATAGGCTCACTTTGATCTTCCCACGAAAGAAAATAGGGACAAAAATTTCATTATACGACCAAACCTTTAACGACCTTTTTTCTCAGAATTTTGTAGCTAATATCTTTCAGGTCAAGAGTAAACGAATTGGGCCATAATTTATACCTACCATAACTCCAGTATTGTAAATTGAAAATATTTATTTATTTGGTATATTTGTAATCAATAAACATGGGAATTATTTCAACATAGTCACTAAAGTAAGTCTTTTTACGGTAGCATCGGGTGAAGGGTTCCTAACTTCCCTCTATTATGGTTGGCTGGCTCTCGCAATACGCGAGGTTCGTCATTTGGATAGTTTGTAGAGACAGAGACCGAGCTAACAGATGCAGATAAGAATTATTTGGAATATACTTAAGAGCCATCGTAAATTTTGATTACAGGACGACTCCCGTGAAGTTTCTTGCCGGTTCTTGGCAAGGCGTTTCTGAGGTGGACTGGCCTTGTTTTATATAACGAGAACTAGATTTATAAAGCCTTTGATGAATTAATATATTTTAATTTCAATTTTACCAGAAAGCTACCAGCAAGTAAGTAACATATACATACTATATTTTTCCCAAAAATTCCCTCTGTGTTAGGTAGGGGCGGGCCGCAAATATAATATTTTCTAATGGTAAAAGGTTAAATATAATATATAATATATATATGCTTCTTTTTGAGTTTTCCAATCTATATAATTTCGATATTAAATTTAAAACTTTGTTCTTTTTGAGTCAAACTAACTTATATTTTCTAAATAAATGATAAAAAATTCCATTTTCAAATGGTGCCAAATACCCAATAACGACTTGAAATAAATCTGCATGCTGAGTTTGGCGATTTGTTATGTAGTTTTTCTAATTCAGAGTTAAGGCACGTTAAAGTTATTTGATTTCTAATGTGATTGATTGGTTTTTAAAATGATTTAGAAGTAGATATGAAGTTCCGGTATTTCTTTGCAAGTTGTATATCTGAGATCTTTTTTCCAACGAACACACTTGTTAACAAAATATTGTATACTCAAGTTTTAGATTAAATAAACAAAAACTCAGTACATCAAATAATTCTGATTACTCTTTCAGTTAAAGTACCCTACCTGTAACTACATCTGCGTACATAATTCTGCCATTATTATTATTGCCATCTATTTTGGAAAATGGATGTCGATTTAGACAAAAGGAGTGGAATTTGAAAATCTCCAAATGTAGAAAGTCATGCCATAGACAACTTACTTGTCCCGCTGGGGTGGCACCATGAAAGTGGAAGGCCCTCTGACTCTGGAGGGTCCGGGGTATCTCAGGATCTTGCCGGAGGTGTGCGGGATATTCAGCATGCCGAACATCTGGAACAATTGAAGTTATGGTCATCATCATGAAAAAATAAGTTTGTGAATTAACAAAACCTTAATAATAGGTCTTTACCTATGAAACTGCCGTTTTGCCGTACTGGCCATTTCAAATGAAAATTTTTTTTGACTTATAATTCTAATTTCAAATTTTAATTTTACTCACCAGACCTTGCGCCTACAGACTTCTACTTTTTCCAGAATTTGGATAACTTCTTGGCGGGAAAAAAATTCAATACCCGAGAGGCAGTACAAAATGCCTTTGAAGAATTTGTTGCCTCCCGTCCAGCTGATTTCTTCAAGAAAGGCATCAATAAGCTACCAATGCGTTGGCAAAGATGCATTGATTGCATGGGTGATTATTTTGATTAATGGAAATAAAAAATATATAAAAAATTACGCTTCATTTATTTCGTGAAAAACGGCAATTTCATAGGTAAAGACCTAATATTATCAAGGCCATAGTGTTTTGCTATGTTACTCACACCCCAAAGCCTTATGTTTTTTGTTATTGTAAATTGAATTTTTGTGATGAAAAGTGGTTTAAGTGGATCATATTTACTCTATTATAGAAGTAGAACTTTCAAAGGACTATACTTTTTAGGAAAAATAGACGCATTCCACATTTACTCTGTTTAAACCAAAAAGGAGCCGTCAAAAGGTTTGGTTTGACTTTTAGGTGTATTACTCCACAAATGGAATCCGCACCTGCGCCACGTAGTCGGATGTGCAATTGTAGAGATTCAATGTGTTAGAAGACAGCATTCGCACTCTTTCGAAAATTCATCCTTATAAGTAAATAAATGCAACTGTCAGTAAACAATCCTTAGGCAGTGAATAAATGAATGATTGAAATGTTTATTTGTATCTGTTAAAACTAAAGATTTCAAAACTGAATTAGCTGCAGAACGAAACCACCGGCAAAAAGTAGTATAGATATTACATTACACTACACGAGTGGTCTTATGAAGCTCACAGCTAACATAAAAAAATGGGTGCTAATTAAACAGAGTTCTTTTTAATAGCATTATCCGCCTCTAAAACTCTACATTGCCTTCTAAATTACTAAGTCAGCCACAATTTACGAGCGTCTGAACGATACTATCTTCGCCACTAACACGTTGTTACACGATGTTTTTGCTAAAAAAATTTGAAATGAAATTTGAAATCATTCAATTTCGATTATGGCGCTTCGCCGGGTGCTCCCGCACAACGCTCGCTTCGCTCGCTCGGCTCGCGCATGCGATAAATGCAGCCTAACATTAACCTAACCCAAATTTAACTACTACGCTTTCTATAGAATATTTAGTAGGCGTTGCAAAAAACAGGAATTAGTGTATTAGAGGCTATCTCATTTTCCCGTGGCTTAGTTATAAAATTAAAAGTTTGATCACGTGGCCAATAAAGAAATTTGTGGCTTGACTTATAATTTCCCAAAAAATCATTCGCGAAATGAAATAAATATACTTCAATATTAATGAAGCGCAGTCATTACACTTGTTCTGCAAACAGTACCTCCAATAAAGCGATGTCTGATTGCTTCTTACAAATTGTGGACAAACAAAGACTTTTGTTATCCCTCCAAAAAAGTTAAAACATTAATTGGACAAAGCGCTTCCAGTACCTACTCCAATTACGGAAAAAAATACAACAAAGGACGGTCTCTGGCATTCTGAATACTTAGAGAAGTGTGACAATGTCGGATGAATGTGAAACAAAAGGGACTTTAACATAAAAGAACTGCTGTTTTTGCCACTCTTTCATATTTTCTGTGAGACAATTTTGCGGAAAGATCGTTCTGAATGCGAATTAGAGAAACCTTGTTCAGTGACAATGAAGGCAATAAGGGTTGATTTTATTTATGAAAACTATTATAACAAATTTTATACCAGTGAATAAAAAGGCCTTTTATTCACTGTTTTGGTGTTTGAATTTGGAACACAAAATATATCTGATCTCCATTTCAATGCTTACACAAACTCCTTGCGCTAAGATTCGAAATTCAAACTCTTTGGTGCAAATAAATTCTCGAGATTTGATTGGTCGATATTTGCGACAAGGAGTTTGGCATTAGATTAATAGATTCTTTTTGTTCTATTCTAAAAATAAATGTACAAAAAATCCGATTGGAATAAATAAAATTGGTTCCATGCCAAAAGACATTGCAACATTTTTAAAGCTACCAAATCCCGAGATGTATACAGGACATTCTTTCCGAAGGACTTCTGCCACATTATTAGCAAACACTGGTGCAGATATGACGGAATTAAAGCGACATGGTGGATGGAAGTCCACTACCGTGGCAGAGGGTTATATCGAAGATTGTATTGAAAATAAATCGAAACGCAGCCTTCAGATAGCAAGCAGCATAAACCTAAAGAAACCTGAAGACCCATGGACTCCACGCCCTTCAACGTCCAAAGATGCCCCAGAGTTTCCTCCAGCAGAAAGTTCTGACCATCGACAAGAAATAAATATTGTTTCACAAGTTGACCACCCTAATGATAATAATAAGAAAATTACGCTTAATTTCTGTCATTGCTCTAATTTTAATGTCCATTTCAATTAATGTAACATTTATTATTTCTTGATTAAATTTCTATTTTCGCTTAAATTATGTCTTTTTCTCGTAGTCATGGTATAAAGTATAGTATGCAACTCCTGAATAAAGTACGAATTCATATCGAGGGCCATGAATCACTCGCGTCGCTCAGGATTCTAACTCGCTGCGCTCGTGATTCAATCGTTAGAATACTTCACTTGCTCGTGACTCATCTACGGCCCTCGCTTTAAATCCGTCCTTTATTCACTAGTTGCATAATATACTATTTTAAGGTTAATTTTTTTAAAACTTCAGGCAGAACTAGAGTTTATTTGACTTATGTATGTTACTTAATTTTTGCTTCATGGTTCTTAAAATCTTGTGTAAATAAAATTCAGGTTCGATTTTTTTTTGTTTGCTTTTTATTTAGTACGCTGCGTTATAAATAAAGAACAATAGAAAAACCAGGAATGAAAGATAAATACAAATCAAATTCATCGCCTGAAACAGTTAAATAAAAAAATAACATCGTACTTAGGGCAACGTAACGCAAAGTCTGACAGAACTCTAGAATAAGTAATTGGCAAACATTCTGCGATAGAAATTCCAGCTTCTTGTTCATCATCGACTATGGAGTGGAGTCGTTACGGACTTCGTTTAACTCGCACGACTGACTTTGATACCAGTTCTTCCCTTAAAAAAGAGGAATCAGAGCTGAGTGAGCTCGGCCAGTCCGGCCATACAACTAACTACAGGGGTTGCCCTCGCGCTCCGCGCTCCACCGCCAAGAGGGTCTCGCCTAAACCGGTGCCGCCGCTCACTCCCGCTAACTTCCCGCCACTGCGCAATCGGGGTCCCCCGGAAGCAAAGCCCGTTCAGCCGACGCCTACTCTGGCTCTGTCTTGGAGGCAGCGTCCGGCCGACCCGCCTGCACCTTCCCGACCCATCCCAGCTCCCGTAGTTTCCGTAGGGCCGCGTCCCGCTTTGTCATCTTCACCTCAGTCGTCGTTGGCTGAGGACATGAAGACCGTGTTCGACGTCATTCAAAACGTCGATATTAACGAAATTTCCATACTCGCACGCAAACTGCGAGCCGCCCGCTCTCCTCAAGAGCGTTTATTTGCGTTAGCCGAGCATCACTCGCTTCTAAGTTCGTTGTAAATTCTTTATTTTTGTATAAATTCGTAAATAAGTAAATTATAATGTCTAGACCCGCGAATCCCGCGTCCAGTCGTATTAAACCCAAGGGCTTGTCCCTAGTATCTTTTAACGCTCGTAGCCTTAGCACCAACCTTCCCGAGATTAAACTGTTCCTTCAGAACAAAGAACCTGACTTATTCCTTCTCCAGGAGACATGGCTTACTCCAAACCGCTCCAGGGGATTCGCTATACCTAAGTACGCGTTTACACGTAACGATAGGCCCAACGCCGACGGTTTCGGCGGCACCGCTATATATTACAAAAGAGGCTGCCATTGCTGTCCTCTCCCTACCCCTCCTCCTCAACATGGAAGCCACTGTGTGTAGATTGGCTATGACTGGTCATCCGACCATCATCATAGCTTCAATCTGCATACCATGTGGCTCCAGACCAATCCGCAGCGACTTTGAGGCCATTCTCGCCCTCGGCCATTCAGTCATTATGTTCGGAGACTTTAACTCCAAACATACTGACTGGACGTGCCTATCGACCAACACCAGCGGTATCGCTCTCCTCGACATCACTAACTCATATCATCATAACATCATATCCCGCATCACTCCCACTCACTATCCCAACAACCCGACCTATTCTCCTGACATCCTCGACTTTGCAATTATCAAGCGAATCAATCTTGATCTCAGGTCCATCGAACCGCTCGATGACCTAGGCTCCGACCATCACCCCGTCTCCCTCGTGCTAGGTGCGCCTAACGATAACGTCACATCTTCTAAGACCTTTACCAACTGGAAAGGCTTTAAAAATACGTTAGTTTCAGCCTTAGAGGCCCCGAACTCTCCGCTCGCGATTTCGCCCGACCAATTAGATAGCCCGATTAAAATAGATTCAGTAGTCGATACTCTCACTGATGCTATCAACTCAGCCATCAGCGACAACGTAATTATTGCTAAGCAAGGCAAACCCGCGCTTCCCTTAGCCGTTAGCAATCTCATTAAAGCTAAGAACGCGGCTCTCCGGAGAGCCAAGAAATATCCCACGCCCGCATATAGAACAGCTGCGAATCAGCTTCAACGTAAAGTTAGGTCTCGCCTCGCGGAACTCCGTGACACTCAGTTTAACGATCTCATGGAGAATATCTCCCCGTCCCACCAAGCGTATTATCGAATGGCCCGAGCCTTACGCGTAGACACCGCCTCTCACGTTCCTCCTCTCACTCGTCCCGACGGCACCATTGCCTTCGAAGTCGAAGAGAAAGCCGAATGCTTCGCCGACAGCATAGCGGCACAATGTTCGCCCAGCACGCAAACCGCGGATCCCTCCCACATCCAGGCGGTGGAGGACGAAGTTCTCCGCAGAGAATCTCTCCCTATCACCGACGACCCCGTGACAGTCTCTAATGATGAAATCTTGCTTCTCATTAGAAAGCAAAAGTCCAAAAAGGCTCCGGGTGTGGATGGAATTTCCAACCACGCACTTAAGCACCTGCCACAGCAGGTGCTTACCTTGTTAGCTATCATCTTCAATGCCTGCTTCGACCATAGCTACTTTCCAAAAGCCTGGAAAGAAGCGACAGTCATAGGCATTCCCAAGCCGGGTAAACCTCTGAACGTCCCGGCTAATCACAGACCCATCAGCCTCCTCAAGGCAATGTCTAAACTTCTCGAAAGAGTCATACTCTCTCGAATGCGGAACCATCTGTTTCCAACGGATGGCGACCCTCTCATTATTCCCCACCAGTTTGGCTTTCGCGCTAAGCACTCCTGCCCTCAGCAAGTCCATCGAATCGTCGAGTACATACTCGAAGGATTCTATCCACGTCGTAAAAAAACAATCGCGGTTCTCTTTGACGTAGCCAAGGCTTTCGATAAAGTCTGGCACAGCGGTCTCGTTTTTAAACTCTATAAAATAGGACTTCCGGTTCGCCTAGTCAGATTAATCGCGTCGTTTCTTAAAGACCGTACGTTTCGATTCAAACATGAAGGCACGCTCTCCGCGCCTCGTCCCATAAAGGCTGGAGTCCCGCAAGGCTCAGTCCCCTCTGCTGTACACCGTGTACACTAACGACATCCCCATCCCGCGGAAAGGCGTCGAACTCGCCCTCTTTGCAGATGATACCGCCCTTTACACTAAAGGTCAATCGATCCCGTATAACATCACCAGACTCCAAAAGGCCGTTGACGCCCTCGGTGTTTGGTTTCAAAAATGGCGTATCGATGTCAACCCAGAAAAGAGTTCTGCCATTCAATTCGACCACAAACGTCGTAATCGCCGCAACGATCCCCACATTCGAATGTTAGGTATTCCCATCCTCTGGAGGCGCAGTATTAAATACTTAGGCGTCACCTTAGATCAGACGCTTTCTTTCAAACCACACGTCGATAGAGTAACGAAACTCGCGCGTTTCTACTTAAGCCACTTAAATAGTATGATAGGTAGAAAAAGTAAAATGTCTTTTAGAAATAAACGTACGCTTTATAAGGTCTGCGTTAGACCCGTCATATCATATGCTTCGCCAGTCTTTGCCCACGCCAATCCCTCCTTCCTGTATAAGCTGCAGGTAGTTCAAAATCTCTTCTGCCGCAGGGCCACAAACGCACCTTGGTAAGTGCGCAACGCGGACCTGCACAGAGATCTTGAACTACCTACAGTGCAACAGCACGTCAAAACACTCTCAGAATCGTTCTTCAAACGCGCCGAATCCCATCCCAATCATCTTGTTCGAGATTCAGTCTCATATACTGCTCCTGTGTTAGATTCGAAATTCAAAGTCGCTAGGCCGAGAAACGCGCACACTGGCGAACCAACGCAGTTAACTTTAGATCTCGAGGCCCTTCAGGCCGCAAATCCTAACTCTAACGTATATTCTAATTCTAACGTAAATCCGAATTAATGCAATTTTATTTTTCATTTTTAATATTTTTTTATTTTACTTTTCATTTTTGAGCACCTTCAGTGCTATCTAAATCCCAGCGGGTGACCCCTTAAGGGCCCCGCTAGCGCGGCCTCTTTCTCCAATTGGCCGTCGCTCAGATGAAGGCTGAGTGGCAAAAATGCACGAGCCGACAGGGGTTTTTTAGTGGGTATGGTCCTGGTAGGCATCGGGACGAGTCCCACATAACTTCGATCGCGCGCGCGGAGTATGCGTCAGCGTATGCGTCGTTTTATGTCCTCCTGCCCTTCCCGTGGAGGGGAACCAAAAAAAAAAAAACTGAGTGAGCGAGCAAACAAGGTCGTAAAGATAAGCGAAATGAAAAAAAAGAAATGAATCCCCGGACAAACACACAACTGTATGGCCCCAAAATATTTCTATCTTCTGACTTCGCCCAATTCATGAAAAATCCAAATCACGTTTTTGCAAACACTTCAATGAAATTTCATAATGCTTAAGTGAAACTTCCTAGAAAGTTATTGCCGAAAAGTTGAAGCAATTTTTTTTTTTTTGTGAAATTTGGAAACTTTATGACCAATAAAGTAATAACGCCTTGCAACCTTTGAATTTTGTTTTTGTAATAGGTTTGAGAGTTATATTATTTATTTTATGTAAGTGAGAGAGAGAGTTATATCAATTTAAGTGCAGCTGTCGTTTTAGCAGTTAAATATAATAATAGCAATAAAATAATTCAGATTTTAATTTAAACCGAATGGAACTTTTTATAGCACTGGATAAAATTCGCAGGTACTAATACGTAACCATAGGCTTATGACGTAACTGGCGATAGCAACAATCGCGAGATCCTCTTCAATCGCTAATTGTAAAATAAAATCGTATAGCAGCGCAACAGCAAACGCATCTTAGTATGTAATGCCGAGGTTTTTCACTTTCAGCGACGATCGTGTGATAACGCAAAACGCGAAAACGCTGACCTGCGTCAAGTTCTCAATGAAATTTGACATAAAACTTAAATAATCTTTGTCATGGTTTAAAAGACAATCTAAAATTTTCCTTATCTTCTGAAAGGAAAATTTCATTCGTTTATAGAATTATTTGTTAAATTATTATCTAAGTTATTATAGTAGATTTAATGCCTTGCATTTTATTATGTGTAAAGGTATGTTTTGAATTACCGAATTAATCGCAACTATTATATTATATATTCCTTTGATATTTTATAAACAGAAAATGCCACCAGCGCTAAAATGGCGGAATCAAGCAAGCACAAAAATAATTTGATCAGAGCCAGTCTTTAAATACGTTCATTCATTAGCCAGCACATACAGCTCCATTCATACATACATTCGTCAGGTTCATTTTCAATCCGTGATTTCCATAAACAGAATAGCTTGAATATTCCAAGTTTAGCCATTCATTTAAATAAACTGAAGGTTTCCAGCGACGTAGATATTAAACCTCGCCCATTAATGAATTATTGTTTTGAAATATAGTTCACTAAATATATGAGATTTCAAAGAATTTCAGTGTAATTTCGAGAACCGAAATAAACTATAGACTTTATTTAAGTTTTCACTAATTAGTGTTATTTAGGTATTAAACAACCTAATTACTTCTCAATATAGTTTAATAAGCCTGTATACTGTTGCCTTACCTAACTAAATCGCTTTTATCCGCCGCTATGCTCGCTTGTCAGCGTGAGTCTTTTTTTTAGTCCTGACAACGCGAATGCAGAAACTCATGGTGGCCTGTGCCGTTGCATACTAAATGCATATTATATTTGCAATATTATTTAATTATTATTTTATAATACGCAAAAGAGTGGCAAACAAACTTACTCTCGCATTTAAATTCCGATGATTTTTTTTTGGCTTACGTTCTTTTTTGTTGCTTGGGGGCTCACACACAACTCAAGACATGTAAAGTGGGCAGGTCCTGCGATCTACGCCTGAAGTGTCAGGCAGTTTTTAATTTGTGACGTTAGTATATTCTGGATGTGAATTTAACAAAACTGTGCGATCTAGAGGATAACTTAATTTTCCTAGTCCGCATTGAAGCCTGGTGGAGAAGGCTTTACCGGAGAGAGGTTTTTCTTTATGTAAAGTGACAGAGTTCCTGCGTGGGACGTAAGTATATTCGTTGCTATGTTGCAGCTGCTCTGCTGGCACGAAACACACAATCCACCTCGTGGATATCATTAATTGTATGTGTTTGCTTGATTAATTTTGGTTATGGTACTTAAAGTGCCAATAGTGACGCACTTTCAACGGATGGGTTCAGTTTGCTTTTTCCTTCTCGTTAAGTACAAAGAACGCTACTTGTGGTTATTATGGCGGTTAAAACAGGAAACATGTTGTAACTTGTGAAAAGCAAGTTAGGTTACTGTAACAAGAGATCCTGCTATGCATCATCGCACCGCTCAGTTCTCTGGTGGATTAGGCCATCGGCCATATGTGTGCATGTGCTTGTAAATATGCAACACTGTGTGACGCTCACGGTTATCTTGCCAAACCGTGTTTTCGTCGCCTCAGTGTGCGTGTACAATCAGTAAATTTTTGTCAGGTAACGCACACACAGTTGCTGTATAACATACTTAATACACACATAGGCGCATAAATGACTTGCATTATGTGTAATTGTTTTGAGAAAAGTTAACCTTGTAGCAGGTTTATACGCAGGTAAGATAGTATTCGCATCTGACGCATGTAAATGTTTCGCCAAACATAAAAACCTATAACTGAATATAATATAATGGAGATATTTGCAAAAGTACAACCCATGGTCATCTGACAAAATATTTTTGTCTATGCAGATTTTTTATCAATTTAATATTGACAAAATATTAATGTCTGGACCCAACCCTGTAATTTCACCCAGGTGTTGAGTCCTGTCCTTAGAATTTTAACCGATTTTATAAAACAAGTGACTAAACCCTAAACGAGCATTGGCGATGCACTTCAGTTCGATAAATCAACAAAGGATTCGAAGGCTTTAACTGTCAGCTTAAATGCGCAATAGATCGATTGTTCAAATAGCGAAAAGGTTTCATTCGGTAAGTAGAAAAAACTTAAAAACTCAACTTTCAGCATTACATCTATTAAATTACTGCAAAAGTTTCTGAATGTACTTCAAAATGTTTTAAAGAAATTGCCTAATCGCCAAAAATGTATTACACGCGTTTCTTACTGGTAATATTTCATTCTGCTTCCAATTTAGAAGGGTTACGAAATTGGGAACCGATTCGAGAAAGAAAATTCTAGACAAGCGTGGCCTTGGCTTTCCATATAAACTTGTATTTTTAAACTGATTCTTAGAGCAGAAGAGAACTACCACAAAAGTACCTACGTTCAACAAACTTAATACAATGCAGTTAAATGGAATAAGATTATTAAGAATATACAGGGCATCCTAAGAAAGATTTTCCAACGGCACCCTGGCCCAGAGGTAGAGCACTCTTTGGGGAATCCGAATAACCCCCACACTTTATTCGATTTAATTTAGTTTACAAGTTTTGGAGCTTTTTCAGATTTTTACAAATTTTGGACTAATGAGGTTATTTTAGAAATAATTTAGTATATAAGTAGGATAAATACTTGTTTATTTCTTTGCCAAAGGTTACCAAAACTACTGTAATTAAAACAGACAACATAGTGCAAACATTCTCACGGTGTTTTAGAAAAAAAAATTAAAAACTCTGAATCTGTGTTATTTTAAAAACTTCCTTAGTTTATCATCACACCTAAATTTTTTCTCAATTGGTACAGAACCAAATGACGTTGGTTACTTAGTTATAAAAAAATCACTCTGAACCTTGGTTACAGGGAATAGAATTTTAAAAACAGCTGAAATTGGTGATCCAAAGATAAACTCCAAGATGATGACCCGAGTGAATATGGTTCTTCATCTTGAAGTGTGGTGCTCACCGACTTGAACTGAAGTTGAACAAGTTTCATAAAAGGGCTAACGGAAGCAAAGTGGGTTTAGCTACAATAAACTCAAGTTCGTATTTATAATGTTAGGATGGAAATTATTTAAGTAATTTCATTTTTCATACCTAAGGATCATATTCTACAAATTGTAAAAATAGATGTCCCATATATTACGTACTACTTGCCTAACCCTCCCATTGTTAGGAAAGGTTAATATTAGGGCGAAGGGAAAACGGTGCTCCTTTTGGGACGGTTAATGGGGCTTTGATATATGAATTATCGATTGAGTAAACCAATGTCAGTATACTCTAGCTGTACGCGCGGATTTGTTTAACTTCTTGATTGATTTTGGTAAAAAGAAACTATGATCTACAATTATTAAACAAAAATTTAACCACAGTAAATATCTTTAAAATCATTCATTAAAGCCAATGGTGTCCATGGTCGTAGTCGTCGCCTGCCACTAGACAAGCGTGGAGCACGTTTGACGCATGGTCAAAAGCATAGCTATTCTAACATAGATTATTAGTTTCAATTACTCATTAAGTCAACTTAAAATGAAACTAAATAATAATAAATAATAAATCCCCAGACAATCACACCAACTGTATGGCTCCAAGGTAAGCAGAGCTTGTGTTATGGATGACCATACAGCAAACGGGGGGGACCCAGAATATACACACATACATCAACAACCATTACCCGAGAACAAACATTTTATGTTCATCACACAAATGAATGCCCCGGCCAGGAGTCGAACCTGGGACCTCCGGCGTATGAGGCAGGGCTACTAACCACTTTGCTACTCGGTCGTCAAAATGTATAACTCTTATTGATATCCAAATAAATGTGGTAAGAAAAAGAAGAAGAGACAGCAGGTCTGTGTGAGGATGCGCAGCGCGACTGTGTTGTGTGACTGCTTCCATCTTAGATGTGCGAGAGAGGCGAGTTGGGCGAGGCGCGTATTTCTGAATCTCTGTACATGCGCCCACGACTCACGCACGCATGCACGCCTCACACTTAGGTCATTTTGTATGTACAAACCTTACCTATACCTTACTCGACTAAGCTCTTTTCTACCAGAGTTGAGCTAAGCAAGGCTTAAAATATATCGAACTTAATTGTTCGATTTTGCTTCACAAAGCCGAGCTTGCTCGCATCTGTTTATCATGAAAAGGTTTACATAAGTTTTTTACGCAAGAAACCTAAGTTTTGATGACCCAGAATTTGGCATACGCTGATATATGAGCCGGATTATTTCATCACGCAGAGTACTAAATCCCATTGTCATTGGTTAGCTTCCGTGGTCAACTAAACCTGGGTCTGAACCAGCTACTGACCTCGTCGTAGTCCGGAGTGCGCACGACGTTGGGCGGCGCCTTGGTGACCACGCGACCGTACGCCTCCCGTGGCATCGACGGGTACTGGTACCTGAATCTGAAACGAAGCAGACGTTTTAGAATCTGATCTCCTTTTTAAGAAATAATACAGTTTTCAGTTTTTTCAGCTTGGTTCTGTCTTATAGTAAGGGTATTTAAGTTAGTTCAAATGTCTATATTTGAATCTAAAACAATTAAATCGCATTTTTGGGTTTAAAATAATAAATAGAAACGTGGTGGCGCAGAGAGAGCAAATTCGAAGCGTTTCTCTATGTCTCTGTCCGCCCGTTCGTGTGTCAATCTATATATACATAATATAAGTAAAAAGGTAGAAATGTGTATACATATCTTACATAACTACAATTAATAAAATCAAATTAACCGGTTTCTTAAATCAAATATTAATGAAAAGGCAGAAAGCGTGGCGTACTGTTTGCCTAAATATAAGTTTTATTTAAAGTTCAAAAATGCCTTACAAGTTTTTAATTAATTTGCTCATTGTTTTAAAGTTCTTATTAATGATTGCTTACTACTGAAGTAAATTATGAATGGTTACAAAAGAATACTTAACACTGTACTAAAGATTTTTGTAATGCAAGTTCATTATTGCACATTTAAAAGTACATCTATTTTCTGTATGTAGTTTACCAAATCAAAAATTAAACTTGGAACAGCAATTAACCCTTAAACATTTCAAAGGTCATTAAAATCGATCTCCTTCAGATAACCTTCATGGTTTTATATTTATCGGGAGACCCATCTTAAAAATGTAATAGGTACATTTTAAAAATTATTCTCGACTCAATATCTAAAAGTATTTTACGGTGTAACTACTGAAGCGAAGGTAAGGGGAGCTAGATAGCTTAAGCTCAGGTATATCAAATATGTTATGCTGATATTTGACTAAATAAAGCAGAACTTAAATAATTTTATTAAATTATTTGCAAAGCCTCGTGATTAGTTGCTGAACACCACAGTCTCGTAATTATTAAGCTTCTGTGTGATAAAGACTTCTATTTACTTCCAGGTGATAGAAGCCAAATTATACCTTGGTTTGGGACACCAACATTCTAGTAATTTATAATATTAGTTTATTAAAATTCAACTCTAAAGAAAATACTTAAAAGTTTAAATATTTTATTTCCGAAATAATCGTTCATAAAGGAGAAACCCACCTTCCCATACATGCCTGGGCCCAGGGATTTTGTTTAGTTAACAATATGAAATTTAAAGCTATGTAAAGATATAATATCAACAACATAATAAAGAAAGTTTCAGAACATTTTGCAATCTGAAAACAGAGTTATAAATACTTGAAATATGGTAAGAAAAATTAACAGTAGAGGTTGTACTAAGGCTACATGTTTTTTTGAGAATTATAACTAATACACACAGTTCATTGACATAATATATTAGTTAGTTTAAATAAGAAAAATGAATAATTTTCAAGAAAATATAAGCTTGGTACACAAGCTTGGTAGTCGAGACCCAATTGAAACAATTATTTCACTTCTTTATAGAGAGCACTCGTGACGCACGAAAAGAAACGAAACGAATGACCGTTGGAGATTTAGATTTGGAGACATAATATGCTACATACTGCTGAGATGCGAAAATAAAATAAAAACATCCAACATATTCTTCAAATGTTTTTTTATTGATAACTTCATAAAATATGTAAAAATTTTTCAATATTAGTGTGAAATAATCAAAAAAGTATTAAGCATATTTTTTTGATGAATTCCTGATATTTCCAAAACAATAATCTATTATTCATCATCATTCGCATCATATTAAACATCTATTGTTTTTGTAGCTTGTTTATGCAAATACAGAATACTTTTATGCATTTTTTAACATACCTACGTTTCGTTTTGTTACCTGCCAAGCCCACAACTTTCTTCCTCCTTTTCGTGATCATGTTATTTAAGTGTAACAAAAATAGGACCAGGTCAAAAACACGTCGGCGCTCGTCCATTTTGGAAGCCCGTTTCTATGAATTATTGGTACGTTGGAGTCAAAGCTCGTTCCAGGTAAGATCCCGGATTTAATTAGATACCAAGTTAACAGCCCTCGTGTGGCTTATATATACAATTTTCTTTTCTATTTTTGTATCCAAAGCTTTAAAGGAAGAGAGCCGTATGTATTTCTTCATACATTTTGAGAAATTAAATTCTACATATTTCAATTTTCATTAAAGTATTTCTTGGAAACGCCAAGTTAGGCTCGCTTAAACACTTTTTAATTCAAAACATTGCCAAATTATTGAGCTCCAATCTTGTTCATCAAATTTACTTGGTATCGTAATTTAATTAAGAGTTTATGAAATGTTGACAGGCACATCGATTTTGTTGGTGAATTTGCGAAAACTTCGGTACATTCCAAAGTAGTTTCCAGACATTTTTGTAAGCTTTTCCATCAAAGGCAATATTCTGCCAAGTATTATTTCCTAATTACGCTAATTAGCAGTACTAAATTAGGCTACAGTTAATCGTCAACTTATTAATAAATTCGCAATATTTGCCAAAAGCTATGTTCAAAAGGGGTTGACTCTACAAAGGGCAACACATCACCCCCGCTCTATGAGGCTGCGAGCAGGTTTGCGATATTAGGCATGTGTAGTATGCATTGATTTTGAGTTCCATTGTCACCTACTTAATTCATTTTGTTTACAATCTTAAGCAGTAAAGTACGTCTTAGTTACTGTTCGTCTAAGCCATCATGGCTGATGAATGAAACAAGATTTCGAATGAAAAAGCTGTTAATATAGAACTGTGACGAGAAAAAGACGTATTTGTTTTTCCGTACAAAAACGTAATGAGAACGGAGAGACGCGCATAATAGAATGCATTTTGGATTTTTATTTTCTGGCTTAGTAACTCAGTAATGCAAGATGACCTTTCCATTAATTACTTTAATTAATTACTCCCACAAATATTATCATATCAAATGCGTCCTGTTTTTACACCTACTCGTGCCGGGCCTCGTGAGCACTCCTACTGATTTTCTTGATAGTTTTTCCTTAGTAACAGATAATTTTCATGCCAATAATAGACATAAAACGACATTTTGAAGTTATCCAGCCAAACTGAGGAGCCCTGCGTCACTGAGCATATAGAATCACAGTTAGGTAATAAGTTAATTAATGATTCTAATAAAAGTAAATAAAATATAATTGTATTTAATGTATAGTGGTGAATTTGGTAAGAACATGGGATTGCAATTTACTCGGTGTGGAGGGGGGGGCGATAACTAATTATTGTTACCATTGGTGCTTCATATTTATTATGACATAGTACATAAAATAACATCCTGTGAATTTAACCCTAATACAATTTTGGTTATATTAGTAGGCAGATGTTAGCAACTTAGTAGGAAAACAATGACAGCTTGTTTTGCTAAATTGATTTGCAAAATCTTACCCAGAACCCGTCAGAGTTAGTGACAACAGACAATCAGTATCCTAAGTAGAAATTTAAGTAATAAAAATGTAAAAAAATTTGTATGAACATAGTCCATCAAAATATGCAGGGTATAACGGCCAGGAAAAGGCTTGTAAATCAAGACACGATTATATGTTGAATGACAATTTATTTGTAAAAATAATGATGATATATACTAGATATAAACGTGTGAAATACAGAAATATTTAATCATCTCATGATCTTTCTTTTATCACGTTTGTTCCTAATTCGATAGACTGATTCTCTATAAGTCACGTCCGGGGACGCCACAGATACTCCCCCCTTTAAATATGTAATCATAAAAATGACAGTTCAACATTCTTACTCTAAAATTCAATACTTAATAACAATTAAGGCCATATTATGCTAGCGCAACCAATCTAACTGGTTGTTTACTTAGTCTACGTGATCGCGATAAGTCATATTTTCTCTCGCTGCGTGCTTCCAAACTATTTGAGCTATTGTCAGTATGTATCTGCAAAAAATGCTGGTTTAACACGGTCAATGGAAATATACGATTGCTTTCTCATCAGTCGGAGTGATTCCGTTGGAGTGATTCCGTTGGAGTGATTCATTGGCTCGTTATATGATAACCTAAGAAATCGAGTCCAGTCTTGAGAAATTTGCATTCGTCGGGGTCACCAGTTATTACGACCAGGAAAAGGTTTGTAAATTAAGACACAGTTACATATTGAGTGACAATTTATTTGTTGAAATAATGAGCTTATATACTAGATATAAACATGTGAAATACACTAATATTTAATCATCTTATGATCTTATGATCTTACTTTTATCACGTATGTTCCTAAATAGATAAACCGATTCTCTGTAAGTCACGTCTGGGGACGCCACACAGGGCATTGATAGTAAGGAATTACAGATTGAGCTATTCATAAACTGTGAAAATATTCATGAACTTTACATAATCAAAATTATGTAATTGCTAGTTCATTCGGTAGAGAACAAACAACTTGTGGTGGCTCAATGATCATCACTCATAAGAGCCTTACATTTAAAGAACGCTCTGATATTGTAAATCTGTCTGTTGAGTGATCAGTTGAAATAGCCTGCATTGAGATAGGGAGTATTGTTATAATAAGTGTATACAGACCCCCATCCTCACCGTTTGAAGTATTTGAGAGCATTATGGATGAGGTATAGCAGAGAATAAATAACAAAAACAAAGAAATAATTATTTGTGGCGATTATAATAATGTTTTTTTTGAAAAGACATTACAAAGTAAACGATTCTGGAATCTTTTTATTTGTTTACCTACAAAATCTCTTCTTAGAGCCAACGTGAATCACAGCGACTGGATAATATTTTTACAAATTTAATGCCATATACAAAGACAGTACTAGTAATTAATAAACTACAAGCAGATCATAGTGGGCAGTTGGCAGCTTTTCAAATTGGAAAACAAAAGACTCTAAAATATGAAATTACGTTTATACCCATGAATATGAATCGGCTTGAAACATTTAGAAATAATATATTTGAATAAACGTTTAAATTAGATTACTGTAGTGATCCTATTGCTCAATATTACTATGTTCATAATATAATTAAAAATTAATATGACACTGTTTTTAAAAAAAAAGTAAGTGTAATTCATAATTTATTTAGGTTTAAGATTAGGTTTAGGCAACAGTGGAAATATGCTAAATAGAAATAGATTATATAAATTATCATAGTAAAACATTTTATGAATATGTAAGTATTCAAAATTATTTAAACGCGTATGCAGTGTAGTTAAATCTAACTACATTAATAATAAAATTAAATATTTCAAAAACTACATTAATCAGGAAACCGGGAAAGCCAAGGACCCGCACAACAAATATAATTTAAAAATTAATGATAAACTGTTGTCAACTGACAGAGAAGTTGTTTTACTGGCAACCCTGTGCCAACTACTTTGAGTCTTAACACGTGTACCGCTCTTGCACAGTCACTGCTCAAGGAAAATGTAAATTCATGCGAAACTGACTTCAACATGTTCCACAACTTTCAAAAGCATTTAAAAGCAATAAGGTAAGAAATACTGCTGATTTAGATGGAATTTCTGTTAGCATTTGATGATACAGCCTCGCCGCACTTAGCCAGTATATTCAATGTCTGTGTTGATAATGGTTTATTTCCTGATTCATAAAATAAAATTCCAATATTCAGGTAGCATGTCTGACGACAATAATTGTAGACCTATCTATGTTACCTGTTTTTAACATGATGCGCGACCGTAAGGACGCTTCGTCCCTTTGTTTAATAAGATAATGCAAAATATCGCCAAATTGGTGCCAATTAACGCTTAGTGATATTTAAATGGAAACGGGAAATAACGAGAACAACAGCGTGAGCAAAAACTAGTCTTTCATTTATTTTTTAAGCCCATAAAAATGCATCAACCTTTCATGTATCCCTTTATTTGTATGAAAGAAGCTTAAGCAAAGAAAAACTAAGCATTCTAAGAAAAGCACATCCAGCAAATGTTTATAAAGTAACGCAATTGAGTAGTGAAATTATGGAAATGAACAACATTTGTTTGAATAAAAGGAATCCATAGAAAACATACTTAAAATAAACATAGACATAGTAGGAAATCGTTTAAATCTGGAGGCTTTAATCGTTTGTAGGTTGTGGTACGCAAATTTTTAATATACAAATTATAATTTATTTATTATTATGGCATACACAACAGGCTACTATCATATCTTTAACTTAATAAAAACTACATTATTATTATTAAAACTAGATATAAACCCAAAAGTGTGTACACACAGCATGATTAAAATTATCGCGTAAATAAGTAGACTCAGAATCAGGAATAGATAATAAACAATGTCTTAAATTACCTTAAATACTATAAAACATAAAATTAAGGGGGTATGTTCAGCTGAGAATATTTTTCACTATATACCAAAACACAATATGTTTATATACGAATATATCCTATATATATCCTATTATATATATAGCTCATCGTGTTCCACTAATAATTCGTTATATGTACTACACATCCGAACTATGGGGTTATAAAAAGAAATATTGTTTTTGTATATCTTCAGAGTAAATAGGTTTTTCCTGTTTAGCTTTAGAAGTGTTGTGTTAAAATTAATTAATTTAAGAATATCTGGGGCATCAAATTCAGGATGAACGATTGTGTGCAAGTGAAGGACATCCAGTTGTCTGCAACGCGTTTATAGGGACCTGACATTGAAGTGACGTCGCCTATCTGCGTAGGAAGTAAGCTTACGACCTAAGCCCGAACGGTATGCTGCTGTTTTGAGGCATTTCTTTTGGATATTTTCGATTTTATCCGACTGAACAGCATAGTTAGGAGGCCATACTACACATCCATACTCAAGACGGCTTCGGACTAGACTATTAAAAAGATAAATCAAGCAATCGGGGTTTTAAAAGTGCACTGTGGGTCTGGCAATAAACTCTAAGGTTTGAAGACATTTCATTGTGATTTTCTCATAGTGCTCCTTAAAGGACAATTGCTCACCAAATATGACTCCTAAATCCGCGATAGTTGAGGTTCGTTGAAGACTATGATGGCTTAAATTATAGTTAAAACTAATTTTATTTTTCTTTTAATTGTGAAGGATATAATTTGGAATTTTTTAGGATTTAAAAGCATTAGATTTTGCAGGCACGTAGTTGTTAGAATAGCAAGGTCACGTTGAAGGATTTGACAATCATTTTCATTGCGAATTTCATAAAATATTTTCAAATCGTCTGCATACAAAAGGCATGGGCAATGAAGCCGACTGATGAGATCAAAGGCCCAAGATGAGACCCCTGAGGCACACCCGACGTAACAATAACTGGAGCAGATTTGTATCCCTTAAGCGCAACCAGCAAGCACCATGAAGCCCGTACCGCAAATTCAGCAGAGCAGAGCAGGTGATGATTTACCTTGTCAAAGGCTTTGGTGAAATCAGTGTAAATGGAAACCACCTGACCACCGCTGGCAAACACACTACAAAGCAAGTTTTTGTATCTAAGAAATTAGTGACTACGTCTACGTCTGGTATTCTACGTCTTATAAATCCATGTTGATTTTGAGAAAGCAAAGGGCTAACGTGGTTGTATAAGTGGTCATATCCAACACTCTAGAATAGCTTTGGAATAGCAGAAAGGATACTTATAGGCCTATAATTGGTACAGTCAGATTTATCCCCTGATTTGAAGATGGGTGTGTGTGAAGTGACATGTGGTGTTTTCCAGATTGTAGGAAAGGTGCCCTGTTGAAGACATAACATATTATCGTCAGAGGTAAACTAAGTTCTTGAGCACATTCCTTCAGAAATTTAGGCGGGATGCCGTCTGGTCCTGCACCCTTATTTGAATCCAAAGCTTTTAACTGTTTTAGAACGTCCACTTGAGACAGGGCAAGACTGAAAATACAAGAATCCTACGCCGAAAAGTTGTCGTCATCTAACAATGGTTGAGTGTTGGACTCGAATACTGAACTGAAAAGGATGAAAAAAGTTCATTGACACTTTCACGATCAGAAGCCGTTCTATCTTCATATTTCACAAACTGAAGAATGTCCTTGGTGCCTTTTCTACTGTGAATGAATTTCCAAAATGATTTTAAGTTGTCCCTTAGACCCGCCCCGACAGACTTAATATACCGCTTGGAACATTCGTGTATCATGCTCTAACACGTCGTACGAAGAGTTGCAAACGAATCGTAATTTTTATACTTTTTGTGAAATTTTAGTTTTTCCTTAAGACTATGAACTAACTGAGGCGAGGACCAACCTGGATAGCTAACTGAGGCGAGGACCAACCTGGATAGCTAACTGAGGCGAGGACCAACCTGGATAGCTAACTGAGGCGAGGACCAACCTGGATAGCTAACTGAGGCGAGTACCAACCTGGATAGCTAACTGAGGCGAGGACCAACCTGGATAGCTAACTGAGGCGAGTACCAACCTGGATAGCTAACTGAGGCGAGGACCAACCTGGATAGCTAACTGAGGCGAGGACCAACCTGGATAGCTAACTGAGGCGAGGACCAACCTGGATAGCTAACTGAGGCGAGGACCAACCTGGATAGCTAACTGAGGCGAGGACCAACCTGGATAGCTAACTGAGGCGAGGACCAACCTGGATAGCTAACTGAGGCGAGGACCAACCTGGATAGCTAACTGAGGCGAGGACCAACCTGGATAGCTAACTGAGGCGAGGACCAACCTGGATAGGTAACTGAGGCGAGGACCAACCTGGATAGCTAACTGAGGCGAGGACCAACCTGGATAGCTAACTGAGGCGAGTACCAACCTGGATAGCTAACTGAGGCGAGGACCAACCTGGATAGCTAACTGAGGCGAGTACCAACCTGGATAGCTAACTGAGGCGAGGACCAACCTGGATAGCTAACTGAGGCGAGGACCAACCTGGATAGCTAACTGAGGCGAGGACCAACCTGGATAGCTAACTGAGGCGAGGACCAACCTGGATAGCTAACTGAGGCGAGGACCAACCTGGATAGCTAACTGAGGCGAGGACCAACCTGGATAGCTAACTGAGGCGAGGACCAACCTGGATAGCTAACTGAGGCGAGGACCAACCTGGATAGCTAACTGAGGCGAGGACCAACCTGGACAGTGGTCATTAGCGTTGGATTGTTTACAAAGAGCGAATTTTTCAAGCAGTGAATTTAATTCCAAGTATAACATATCTACAGCGTCGTTGACATCGTTGCAAGACAATAATGTGGTATGCCAATCTATTGCTCCTAATCCTAGCCTGATATTCATAATTACATTTGTTTAAGTTCTATTACATTTGTTAAAGCCTCCCGAGACGCCTTAGGACTGCAGATCCTCTAGGATAGCCTCGTTCGATAATTACTTTACTTTTAAGTATGTCCTACGAAGATACAGAGAAGTTATTAATAGTATTAAAATAAGATAATTAATGTCTCCAAGATGTTAATTAATTTTTTGGTGTATTTTTATTTTATTCTTTCATGTCGTGTAAGTATTATTATTATTTTCTAATGTTGATAATGTTTAATTCAATGTGACGAGAATTATGAAACACATTTTATGTAATATTTACTTTGCACATTTAGTTGTTAATGTACTTACTAGATTTAGAATTAATATTTATTTAGCATACTGTACTTAATTTAATAATTTGTACCTAAAACACAGATAATTTATAATTACTTAGTTTATCTAGATCATGATAAACCGATAGTATGACTTATTATAATTATAGTAACTATTGTAAATTTTTAGACACCTATTATAATTGATATTTATGTAGTTTATCGTAGTAATAAATTTGTAAGATCTTATTGTGTATTCCTGGATGTAAGTTTTCCAGAAATATATTTAGTTCTTATTCTTATTCCTACAGAGCGACTGCCAACTCTGGCGGAGCATAATTCCCTTCTCAATTCATTATAGGTTCATTTAAATGAATTGATTAAGTCAAACTTCGGCCGACCTCTGCGGCTTCACCGGAGGCTGCCCAGAACGGCCACCAACTCATGTCCCTTTTAGCACCTTCAGTGCAACTTTCACATCCGGCGGACGACCCGCTTGCGGGTCTCCGCCAGCGCAACCACTTCCGAACGGGTGTCGCTTCCGATGAAGGCTAACGGTTAAATATTGCCACAGCCAACAAGGTGGTTTTTAGTGGGTAGGTGCCATTCTGGTGAGTCCCACATAACCCCCGCAGAGGTCGATATTTTCCTGCGGCGGTATGCATGACGCATCTTCCATCTCCCTCCCGTGAGGATGTTGCTTCGAAGGCAAAAAAAAGAAAAAAAAACCAAATCTGATTCACACTGTGAGGTCTTTGTTACGGAAAACGACAAACGAAAATTCTGATTTCAATGATCCTTTCAATAATCCCTTTTTTCATTTTCCGTGTTATGGCATAAAACGCCGGATTATATAATAAAGTTAAGAAATTACGCAGTTTAAAACTTTGTAATCCTACGCGAGTTTCACTGGATTCTTTTCACGAATATCTTGTCAAGATTCCCTTCGCACAATGCAAACTTGTTTATAAAGAAATATCCAAAGCGTTCGGCGAGCTTTTTCAAATAGTTTCTTCTTTATTCGCTTATACTTTTTAAAGCTTTTCAGAAAAAGTTGGTTGATGTTTGATATTTTTTTGTCTATTGTTTAATAGACATTGTTGTAATTAATGAGCTGAATCGGTATACCGAA
The DNA here is from genome assembly GCA_923062675.1 of Marasmarcha lunaedactyla. Classification (NCBI taxonomy): domain Eukaryota; kingdom Metazoa; phylum Arthropoda; class Insecta; order Lepidoptera; family Pterophoridae; genus Marasmarcha; species Marasmarcha lunaedactyla. The sequence goes on along the minus strand of OV281364.1, from coordinate 15,840,914 downwards.
ATGAAAAAACTTGGAATAAAGAAACAAGAAATCTCCGATGTCAACGTTGAAATAGTCTAGTGATGGCAATAAGGCCGTTCAGATAAGTGATATATAACACAAGTTATGTCTGAGGTTCGATCTAATGTATTTATTTATGTTCTTATAGTTTATTTTTCGGAATAATTGTTTACAGGCCTTTTTATTGTTATATCCTAATTCTATAAATAAATGTAGAGGATTTACTGGATTATCAGTCTGGAGCTTCCTACGCCTTCTTTCTTCGTTGTCATTTGAACATTGTCAGCGCTACGCCACAACACGAAGTATATAGCATGGTGATTGGAAGATCAACCTGCACCACAATACTTGTAGAGCTAGTTTGTAGCAAGATAGATCTACGTCAAAAATTTACGATCTTACTACTAAAGAGTTATCATTTATTTATCTTTAGCCATTGTCTGAACAGGTAACAACGGTAAATTAAAAAAAAATTGAAGCGGAATACTCGCCATTGTCTGATTGTTAGTTTAGCTTGGTAGAGCCAAGCTTCACATGTTTATTTTCAGACAGTGTCTTAAGATAAACAAGTTATTAACTGTTTTGTAGCAATACCGATATAGTTTATAGGCAACATGAACATCTTGTATAGATTTTTTGTAAATTACCAAAAAAGAATATAAGAACGACTGTAAGTGACCAAGCCAATCAATTATTATTTCTCTGAAGGCTTGTAATACGATTCTCGAATAATAAATAATAATAATAAATCCCCAAACAAACACATCGACTGTATGGCGCCAAAGTAAGCAGAGCTTGTGTTATGGATGACTATACAGCGAACTGGGGGGGACCCAGAATAAACATACATATTATATAAATACAAACAACCATGACCCGAGAACAAACGTCTTTGTTCATCACACAAATGAATGCCCCGGCCAGGACTCGAACCTGGGACCTTCGGCATATGAGGCACGGTTACTTACCACTACAACACTCGGCCGAATTATGCAAGGGCAAAATTCTTAGCTTTTCGTAAATAAATTGTATTCTTAACTTTTTGTTATTTAAATTCCATTTACAAATTTAAATCAGAACACTTCAGAACTTTACAGAAAAGTTATTGATAGATAGTTAAAACTTGATAGTTAAATATATTTACGTAGCTCATTTGACTTTGGCCAAAACATTATCTGAAAAAAAGGCACTCAAACAAATCTGAGCAAGACGCGCGACACTCCTCGACTGTCAGTGTGACGGTGACAGCTTGTTATTATATCTGTACTCCGTCATATGAGACAAACTTTACTTTGCAAGGGCTGTCACCCGTCCAATTTAACATAAACTACTATGAAAGGCGAATTTTCTAACGAATTTAGACATTCTTGTTTATCGTCCTGTGGAGTCTATTTATCTTGTTGTTTAGTTCCAATTTGTGAGTTTTGGTTTTCGTGTTATGTCCTTTTATATGTTATTTTTCTGGATCTTCTTAATTTTTTATGTTTCCAAATATCCAAAGCGCTGATTATACTAGCTCCATCTGTGATGGAATGGAAGTCAGAAACAAATAAATCATTTGTGTGGTCGTTACCATGTACAAATATCTGTCTCGAACTAGACACAAAGTTACCAGGTCACTGCATAATTTTAAATGGCTGAACTTAAATCGGAACTTAAACGTGCATTCACAAAAGTCCATAAATTCAGAACTGATTAAAAAAACATATTTTAATAATAAATTGTTTCCTTAGGCACCCTCACCATGTAATGAAAGTTTCCATCCAGCTTGTTTTTGTTTTAACAATCAATAATAATATTAAATTCTAAAAATAGCTCAACCATGCATTTAGAATTATTGATTTCAAGCAATTGCCCTCTAAATGCTGCAACCCTACTGCGGGAACGTAGGTTTAACAATAGAATCATTGTTATTCCATCCACAGAACTAGAGGTCAGCACCGTGCCCGTGCTACTTTACCCGGGAAAATTGGCTAAATTACAAACTTATTGTGCAGGCTTTCCTGAGCGCGAGCCCGTGCGCCCACTGCGGCGGTTTTTACTTGAAAACCGTAGTTTTTGTTGTTTTGACAGTTTGTGTTGTAACACGACGTTAAATTAGCTTTGTTCTGTATGGCAATCCGTATTTTTAATAAATTACCAAACTACTTGAAACCATTGTCATTGCATGTATTAAAAAACAGATTACATAGTTTTCTACTAGAAAAAAATTACTATTGCGTAAATGAATTTTTAAGAATCACGTAATTATGTTATTGACATTGTTTAATTTTATTCTATACCGATAATACCATTTAAGTATTTATAGAAATTGAATTATTATTTTTCTGTATCCAGACTGAATTTAATGTAATTGAATGAATTCAATCTTGTAATTAGGCTTTATTTATGTTGACAATTTTAATTTTACTAAAATTATTTCTTATGACATTTATTTATATTTGGGACATTTAATACTTAATAATAAGGACATCTAATTTGTATATTTTTTGAATTCGAATAACGTAATAATAATAAATGTTACATTACTAGAAAATTATTATAAATATTCGCACGTCTGTCAAGGTTGAACATGAGCGACATTCAGCGAATGAAGGTTTTCTTTCTTTCTTTCTTTTTTAGTTTTTGAGTTGATGCTTTTAGATATGTTTTGGATTAGTTTTAGTCGCCAGTAATCTGCGCTGCATTTATTTATGAAGTTGAATAATTATGTACTTTATAAAGCTTGTTTGTCGGTAGGTCAAATAAGCTATTTTGATACTTACTATTAAGTTAAGACGTAAATGAGATTAGAAAACCAGTTTCTTGTGAATAAGAAGACATTTCATGCAGATGTTGGTGGTTGTCCTGTCTTACTGCCTCGGCAAATACGCTAGTTCAGTCATAATTTGAATGTGTTTTTCTAAATAAAATTGTAACGTTATAAAATGTAAAATATTGAGTCGAAATTGTAATAAACAAGATAATACAATTGTACAAAGGCTCTCATACAGGAGTTTTATAATTACTTATTCCATACCTCGTGGGATATTGCAGTTTACATGCTCAATGCGGATTAACTGTAAATAACTGTGTAAAATTTGAATGTAAAATAATAAATGGGCATCCTGGGAATATTAATCTATTTTTGTAATAACTACTCTGTAGTATATATGTATCATACGAGAAAATCTCCATAAGGTATACAGAGTGCCTATTCTTAAGTCTAGGTATATAACACTATTTTCTTCTCAATGTTTAAAGGCGGTATTTAGATAATGTAATGTTTTTTTTTGTTTTGTTAATGCATACCGCTCTAATATTTATAATCAAACAGTGGAAACTTCAATGTTTCAAATACATTAGTATTTGCTACATTATAAAATAGAAATAGGTGTTATTTGAAACTGTTTGTATCCCAAATAAAGTAAATTAAAGTAAAAACTATTATTACGAGCCCGTAGAGTCCCACTGCTGGGCATATTGAATTTTTCAGATGTATAACTCAGGAACATAATTATTATCCAATTAAAAAAAAAATTCAACACTTTTGATTTCATGGTTTTAAAACACTTGGAAAATTTTATTTTGATATGTATAAACAAAAAACGTTTCTTATCTTCTAGGCAGCATCGGAGTTATTCATTCTAAATGAGACAAACTCTTATAATTTCACTTGTAAAAAACAAAACTGGAAAATTATGTCCGGTTACTAAAAGTTTCCATATTACATTGAAGCTCTAACAAAAGTTAACTTAAAGTTTGACCTAGTTCGAGAAAGCTTTCTTTATTATATTACCAACTCAAGTTACTGCATAAGTTGACGGATTAAGCTTATTTAAGTTCCAACAATTTTGTAATTATGTATGAATTGAGAGATGAATTTACGTGGCACAACCGCATACACGTGGTGCAAGTGGACAAACAGCCAGTGAAGTTGCGGGAACCAACGCATTCGTAACTTGAAACTTATAATGTTGATAAAGAACTATATAACTATAACTATAAAACCCCAGACAAACACACCAACTGCATGGCCCCAAAGTAAGCACAGCTTGTGTAATGGATGACCACACAGCGAACTGGGGGGAACCCAGAACAAACATACATATATAAATACAAACAACCATGACACGAGAACAAGCATTTATGATTATAACCCGGCCAGGACTCGAGCCTGGGACCTTCGGCGTATGGGGTAAGGTTATTTACCACTACAGCACTCGGTCGTCGTATGTACGTACCTGGGAGCAGCTCGGGGCAGCGCGGCATAAACGGGCCACTCGTTGTACATGAGCGGGTCGCGGTAGGTGTTCACTTCGTTCATGATCTCCGGCGCACGCGCCTGTCGCTTCGAAAACCTGCGGAAACAACATTGAATTCAATAGTTATATCTCAAATTCTGTGGTTCAAAGTAAAGCAAGTTTTTGGCAAAGATTACTTTTTAACAAGATGATATTTAATACACCAATCAGGTTGCGTGTTTTCTGTCCAACTATATCGATTACGGAATCATCTTTGTTCGTCTATTGCATTTTGCAATCAATACTCTGTTAGCAAATTTTCCAGTACATGTGCAATGATACGCACTTTATGCAATGACAAGTAACAATGAAAAGTTGAATTCGATAAAAATATAATTGAACTTGTTTTCTTCAATGTGGCGGTTCAATATTTTGTTTACTATTTCGATACCTGACAAAAGACTCTCCAGATGATATGTAGTCTGATAAGTCAAATGAGGGGAACAATGAGTAGCGCACCCATGGGATTATTACTCATGGGTCATTTAATTAACAACATTAGGTGTGATTGTTATGTCAACTAATAACAATAATAATAAATCCCCACAATAATAAACACACCAACTGTACATCCCTAAAGTAAGAGAGCTTGTGTTATGGATGACCATACAGCGAACTGGGGGGGAACCCAGAATTATAATACATATATAAATATCAACAACCATGACCCGGGAACACAGCCCTGATCTGCGTCCGGACCCGTTCGGACGTTTTGAAGGTCGCTCCCGGCTGCCGAGTCACGATTGTTGTCTCACGACTTCTCTCGTAGCAATACTCAAACGCCACTCTCAGATCCGTTCTGCGTCCGGCCCCGCTCGGACGTGTTCGCGGTCGCACCAGCTGTTGTCACGACGACAACTCGTAGCAATACTCATACGCTGAGATTCGTACAAATTGCGCTTCGTCCTCGACGCCTTGAGATAAGCCTCTGTAGGACTTACGCTGCGGCCGGTTTCGATCGGCTGCAACTAAGTCGGTCTCACAGCAACAACAAAGCTGAGCTTACTACGGTCGATTAACTTCGATAGTAGTTCGCAAGGCTCGGGTTGATTTTCTGGCTGCGTACTTGACTCTTGGCGCCTTTTACGTAGTCAGAGACTCGCTCTGCGGCCGGCCCCGGCCGGTCGTAACGTAGTCAATCCCGCACTTTCAGTGCAACCCAACCTCGTCAGGTCTACGGTTGGTTTTTGTTTTCAATTTATTGGCAACACACTCCGTAGTAGACTCGCGTTTGATCAGGTGGATACTTAACGGTGATAACTAAGCCTGAAAGCGTTGCTCCGGTGCGCTTCCAAGGCCTTTCAGGCAAAGGAGAAACGGGCTGACCCGAACCCATTGCACTTGGGCCTTTCCCAGGGTGACGGTACAGTGCTGTCCGAATTAGGAGCACCACTTCGCGTCGTCCCCAGTCCTGTGCCGTGGCAGTGCCACCGCTGCCAGCTCTATGGCCACGCAGCAGCTAACTGCTCGGCTCCTCCCAGGTGCGTTAAGTGCCTGGATCCTCATATCACTAAGGAGTGCACTCGCACTCCCGAATCCACTTCCCCCCTGCCTGTGTGCTGTGCGGCCAGTCCGACCACACAGCTAACTACAGGGGTTACCCGCGCGCTCCGCGCTCCACCGCCAAGAGGGTCGCGCCTAAACTGGCGCCGCCACTCACTCCCGCTAACTTCCCGCCGCTGCGCAACCGGGGTCCCCCGGAAGCAAAGCCCGTTCAGCCGGCGCCTACTCCGGCTCTGTGTTGGAGGCAGCGTCCGGCCGTTCCGCCTGCACCATCCCGACCCATCCCAGCTCCCGTAGCTTCCGTAGGGCCGCGTCCCGCTCCGTTATCCGCACCTCAGTCGTCGTTGGCTGAGGACATGAAGACCGTGTTCGACGTTATTCAAAACGTCGATATTAACGAAATTTCCGTACTCGCACGCAAACTGCGAGCCGCCCGCTCTCCTCAAGAGCGTTTATTTGCGTTAGCCGAGCATCACTCGCTTCTAAGTTCGTTATAAATTTTATATTTTTTTTTTGTATAAATTCGTAAATAAGTAAATTATAATGTCTAGACCCGCGAATCCCGCATCCGGTAGTATTAAACCAAAGGGCTTATCCCTAGTATCTTTTAACGCTCGTAGCCTTAGCACCAACCTTCCTGAGCTCAAACTGTTCCTTCAGAACAAAGAGCCAGACTTATTGCTTCTCCAGGAGACATGGCTTACTCCAAACCGCTCCAGGGGATCCGCTAATCCTAAGTACGCGTTTACTCGCAACGATATGCCCAACTCCGACGGTTTCGGCGGCACCGCTTTATATTACAAAAGAGGCTTCCATTGCTGTCCTCTCCCTACCCCTCCTCTCCTCAACATGGAAGCCACTGTGTGTAGATTGGCTATGACTGGTCATCCGACCATCAATATAGCTTCAGTCTACATACCTAGTGGCACCAGTCCAATCCGCAGCGACTTTGAGGCCATTCTCGCCCTCAGCCATTCAGTCATTATGTTCGGAGACTTTAACTCCAAACATACTGACTGGACGTGCCTATCAACCAACACCAGCGGTATCTATCTCCTTAATATCACTAACTCACTCGACCTAGACATCATCTCTCCCATCACTCTCACTCACTATCCTGACAACCCAAACCACTCTCCTGACATCCTCGATTTTGCAATTGTCAAGCAAATTAACCTCGATCTTAGGTCTATCGAACCACTCGATGACCTAGGCTCTGACCACCGCCCCGTCTCCCTCGTGCTAGGACCGCCTAACGATAACGTCACCTCTCCTAAGACCTTTACCAACTGGAAAGGCTTTAAAAATACGTTAGTTTCAGCCTTAGAGGCCCCGAACTCTCCGCTCGCGATTTCGCCCGACCAATTAGATAGCCCGGATAAAATAGATTCATTAGTCAACACTCTCACTGATGCTATCAACTCAGCCATCAGCGATAACGAAAAGGTTGCTAAGCAAGGCAAACCCACGCTTCCCTTAGCCGTTAGCAATCTTATTAAAGCTAAGAACGCGGCTCTCCGGAGAGCCAAGAAATATCCCACGCCCGCCTACAGAACAGCTGCGAATCAGCTTCAACATAAAGTTAGGTCTTGCCTCGCGGAACTCCGAGACGCTCAATTTAACGATCTCATGGAGAATATCTCCCCGTACCACCAAGCGTACTATCGAATGGCCCGAGCCTTACGCTTAGATGCCGCCTCTCACGTTCCTCCTCTCACTCGTCCCGACGGCACTATCACCTTCGAAGTCGAAGAGAAAGCCGAATGCTTCACCGATAGCGTTGCGTCTCAATGCTCACCCAGCACTCAACCCGCGAATCCCTCTCACATCCAGGCGGTGGAGGACGAAGTTCTCCGCAGAAACTCTCTCCCCATCACAACCGACCCCGTCACAGTCTCTAATGATGAAATCTCGTTTCTCATTAATAATCTAAAGTCCAAAAAGGCTCCGGGTGCGGATGGTTTTTCCAACCACGCACTTAAGCACCTGCCTCAACAGGTGCTTACCTTGTTAACTATCATTTTCAATGCCTGCTTCGACCATAGTTAATTTCTAAAAGCCTGGAAGGAAGCGACAGTCATAGGCATTCTCAAACCGGGTAAACCTCTGAACGTCTCGGCTAATCACATCAGCCTCCTCAAGGCAATGTCTAAACTTCTCGAAAGAGTCATACTCTCTCGAATGTGGAACCATCTGTTTCGAACGGATGGCGATCCTCTCATTATTCCCCACCAGTTCGACTTTCGCGCTAAGCACTCCTGCCCTCAGCAATTCCATCGAATCGTAGAATACATACTCGACGGATTCTACTCGCGGCGTTTTAAAAAGGTCGCAGTTTTCTTTGACATAGCCAAGGCTTTCGATAAAGTCTGGCACAGCGGTCTCGTCTATAAACTCTACAAAATAGGCTTACCGGATCGCCTAGTTAGAATAATCGCGTCGTTTCTCAAAAACCGTACGTTCCGTTTTAAACATGAAGGCACGCTTTCCGCGCCCCGTCTCATAAAGGCTGGAGTCCTTCAAGGCTCAGTCCTCACCCCTCTATTGTACACCGTGTACACCAACGATATTCCCGTCCCGCCGAAAGGCGTCGAACTCGCCCTCTTTGCCGATGACACTGCCCTTTACACCAAAGGCCTCAGTGTCCCGGGCCTCACGACCAGACTCCAAAAGGCTGTAAAGGCCCTCGGTGCATGGTTTCAAGAATGGCGTATCAATGTGAACCCAGAGAAGAGCTCTGCGGTTTACTTCGACTGCAAACGCCGTCGTATCGCCGACAATCTCCACGTTAAAATGCTAGGCACTCCCATCCCCTGGAAGCGCACTAACAAATATTTAGGCGTCACTTTAGACCAGACTCACGTCAATAGAGTAACGAAACTCGCACGTTTTTACTTAGGCCGTCTTTATAGTATGTTAGGTAGTAAAAGTAAAATGTCTTTCAGAAATAAACGTACGCTTTACAAGGTCTGCGTTAGACCCGTCATGACGTATGCCTCGCCAAACTTTGCCCACGCCAAACCCTCCGTCCTGCACAAACTGCAGGTAGTTCAACATCTCTTCTGCCGCAGGGCCACAAACGCACCTTGGTACGTGCGCAACGCGGACCTGCACAGAGATCTCGAACTACCTACAGTGCAACAGCACCTAAAAACACTCTCAGAATCGTTCTTCAAACGCGCCGAATCCCATCCCTATCCTCTAATTAGAGATTCAGTCTCATATACTGCTCCTGTCTCAGATTCGAAATTCAAAGTCGCTAGTCCGAGAAACGCGCACACTTTAATGTTTTTAATTATTTACTTTTCATTTTGAGCACCTTCAGTGCTATGTATTCACCTTCAGTGCTATGTAAATCCCAGCGGATGACCCCTTCTGGGCCCCGCTAGCGCGGCCTCTTTCACCAATTGGCCGTCGCTCAGACGAAGGCTGAGTGGCAAAAAATTGCACGAGCTGACAGGGGGTTTTTTTAGTGGGTAGAGGTTCTGGTAGGCGTCGGGATGAGTCCCACATAACTCTGGATCGCGCGCGCCAGAGTATGCGTCATAGCATTTTTTATCCTCCTGCCCTTCCCGTGGAGGGGAACAAAAAAAGAAAAAAACCGAGAACAAACATTTGTATTCATCACACAAATGAATGAAATGAAATGAAATATTTCTTTCTCAACATTGACAATTACTTGTTCTTACTGACGTCAAATAAAACATGACTCTACCACCAGTTCGGAAAAACCTTCGTTAAGAAGAATTGGCAAGAAACTTCACGGGTATAGTTTTTTCAAAATCAATTTACACAGTCATTTTATGTCTATACAAAATTATTCTTATCTTTATCTGTTAGCTCGGCAAGTCTCCCTCCCCCCAAGTATCCAAACGACGAACACCCTCAAACGGTACCCGTCCATGAGTTAACGTGGGATCCAGCCATCGCTCTCCTCAACCATATTAGAGGGATGCCCTGACCAGGACTCGAATCTCAACCACGTAAACGTGATTATGTACCACGTATTATGGCGGTCAAAATAGGTAAGACTGTGGCGCCGCTCCAGAATAGATCTTAACAAAAGGAGCTCTACTACATTTGCCTAATGTAACAACTGTACAACTGTATGCGCTCATAGGGTTCATACGAAAAGGAACCAATACATCCTGTCAATTTGAAAGCAAATCGCCGAAATTTTGGTTAAAGGAACAACCTTTACTTGGTGTTTTTTATGTTCTTTAAATTTTTACATTTATCAAAAACAAATATTAATAAAACAGCAAAAAATAACGCTTCAAAGACCTTTGAGAGCACTCAAGTTTTCCACTTTGTGCCACCCACAGGATACTGTTGGCGACTAAAATAAAATAAAATTACTTGAGCGTTTTTCGTCATTTAATGGCGTAGGAGTTGGAATAATTTAATATCACTGTAGCTTGTGCTATTTAAAAGAGTTTTCTCTTTTGCAAAGCTGCTTGGACATTGTTTTATTATTTCCACTACATATTTGAAAACTTTGAAAAGGAAAAATAACCTTTATTAGTTACTATGGTGTTCATTTATGAAGCTAAATTCATTCAAAATATTTAATTTAATCACAGGTACAGACGGGGAACTTATTGCTGGCTCAGCTTTGCATTAGAATCCCGTGCAGTGTTGTCGCCCCTCAGTACGCGGAGCGCCTACAAAAGACGCAACAACGCGCGAGCGATTCTCGCCTTACCCTGAACCTCCACAACTTCCCCGATTGTATAAAACTTTTACACTTGATCAGTCATGTTTTACGTCGTTTATCTTCATCGTCATCGCGTAAGTAACAAAGAGTCAGCAATGCGCTATGACGCTGTGGCGTCCGTGCTAGTAGCCTTACCTCACACGCCGGGGGGCCAGGCTTGAGCTTGGTCGGGGCGTTAATTTGAGCAATGAACACAGATGATTGTTGTCGGGTCATCGTTGTTGATAAGTTCTTCATATTTATATATGCATGTTTATTCTAGGTTCCCCCCAATTCGCTGTATGATGATCCATTACACTACTAATAAAAATATAAGAAACTGCCGAAACAAGGGTTGACCTTGCGTTTGTCAAAATAAATTCCTGCAATTCAGCCGCCATTTTTAATTACAACTTCTTACGCTAAACTCTTTTTCTAAACTAAACCAAACTCGTTTCCTATGACAGAAATCACGCAAACGGTTATAAATTTTTTCATTCAAATTCATTTAGGTAAAATAGTGTTTTAATTTCATAACTATACAGTTCTTCATATAACTTCTATATGAAGAACTGTCTAGTAATATCGTGCCCAGTCTGTTGTAGTACGAGCACTGTAAAGTTATTGCAGAATGGTCACTTTCAGAACACATCACCGCCGTAATTATTTCCTTAATGCAAGTTTCACTCGTTAAACATTTAAAAAAAGCCTACCTCCACATAGCTTTAAGCTGGTCGCAAGTGGGCTCGTCGGTCTTGGCCGGGTCCCGGTCTCGCACCCTGCCCCCTCTTGGAGACAGCATCTGCTCCTGATCGATGCGTTGCGCGGATGCGTACGCGCACATCAGCACGCAGCAGGCGCACCACAGCCACATTCTGAGAAAAAGACATGGGATTTTAAGTTATCTTTAGAAGATTTGTATATGTCGTTAACTGAAACTTAAATAACCTGTTGACGTAATAAAATTGGTTTTATTTATAGTAATAATAATAGTAATGCTTTTTATTTATCAGTAGATCGGTAACACACTGGTTAAAAATAAATGACATCCGTCAGATTTCATAGTGGAAATACCAAAAAATTTTTAATGATTCTCATTATAATCAATGATACTAATATAAATTCAGGGAAAAATCTTTAATTTTGACGTATCTGTTTATTCACAGAGTTCTTTAAAAATAAAATATTTGTTGTTGATGAAATTGTTGTTGTTGACAGAGTTTTGTTTGGATATAGAAAAGGACTATAACAAGAGGTGGGATCTAAGGAAGAAGACATAGTTGCAATCAACAGAATCAGTTTGGTAGTGCGATGAAACCTAAACCTTAGTTTTGGGTCCATGTAAAGTTTTAAAGGAAGTGGCGAAAGATAGGTCTCAGGTGGAGAAGTATTGACATCATGAAAAGATGCATACAGGTTTAAATTCACTTAAAGTTGGTGTAATAGTTCTGTTGCCATTAGATTGTGAAGAATTTTCTAGAAAATTATGTTGTATCTCTAATTATCTATTAAATGTACAATAAAAATATTTATCTCAACACTTTATTGTTTTAAAGAATGTTTTGTTTTCTAGCTTAAATAATTTTCCTTTTTGATAAATTAACAATAACATCAGTTTTTATGTGGTGCACAATGTAAGTTTAACTGTTTAATTTTTTGCCGTTTATTTACTTATTGAAACAATAGTAAAAAAAATTTTTCGTTAAGTTAGTAGGCTTTATATCAAGGCGAATTAACCGGCCAAAAGCAGTTTATTTCAATTAAAGAAAGATGCTATTTAAATTGGTATAAAAAGATTTAAAGTCTCTAAGATGTTAGAGTAAGTTTGTTTGAGGTTCAAGTATTTTATGTTATCTCCATGTAACTCAGTCTGAAGGCAACCTAATGCAGAATGCCCGAGTTGTAGGAACGGAATATGTGAATGGTGATTGAATTGTATGGACGGATGTGAATGAGCGGATTAGAGGAAGATGACGAAGCGAGCTGATGAAAAGTTGTATAGTTAAGAAAGGTGTTAAATAAAAATCTCTAGGAGGAAAGTGGTTTGCTTACAATTCCCCTGTACTCAATGTTCCCTACATAAATATATGTAACATAATACAATATTACATACCTATAACGTCGAGCTTGAAAAATATCACATTAACCACCATAATAAATTGTAAACGTAATTGTGTTCTTAGTTCGGAGACAACCCTAACTGAAGCCACGCAACGCAACTTGGCAACGCGTCAATCATTTGATAAAACCGACGATAAATGTGATATATAACGAATGATAGCTAAACAGTGTTATAACATTTCGACATATATTATCTACAAGAAACCTTTGAAAAACAAGGGATTCAGTATATATGTAAAGAAAAAATTCTGATTCAACTTCGAAAATTTGGAGATATCACCTTTCTATAATATTTCGTCAGTAATAACTCGCAAAAAATGGGATTGAGTATAATATCGTACAAAATTAACTGAATCCCATTTAACCTCTTTTGAGAAAAACTAAACCTGATTTAAACTCTTTTAAGAAAAGCTCCACCAGCGTCTATACAAAGTTTCATGCGTCTGAACTAATTTTCAAATCACATTTTCCAGTCTGCAAAAAGTACGGCCATCTCGAACGCAGTGAGCGCATCTTCTTCTGGCGATGAAAACTGTATCACCCTTGAGCTGGTTTTTAATTTCAGGGAACGAGAGGAAGTCACACGGTGCCAAACCAGGGATGTAAGATGGATGACTCAAAAGTTATACTGGTGTGGTGTTTAGGAAGTCCTTCGTCTTGGTGGCGGAGTCCCGTGTTCGATCGCTTGTTGCTGTCAGCAGCAAAAACTTCTGTCTAGCGTTTGGTAGCGTACTACTCTGCATTGATTCTTCTTTGGGTCATTAAGTTGATACCAAATACTCCGTTAAAGTGAAAAAAGTGGCGATCAAAATTTTCCAGCGCTTCTGGATCGTTTCACTTTCGTAGGTGTTGGTTCATTTTGAAACAGCCATACTGTTGTCTGATGATTTGTTTCTGGATCACAATGATAAATCAAAGATTCGTCACCTGTTCTGATATCGTAAACACGGCGGGAAGAACCTGCTCTGAATTTACCAACCTCCAATATCATGGCTCCATTCTACGCGCGCCTGCTTCTGAGCATCGGTGAGGTTGTGGGTTACCCAGCGCAACAATCCTCCTTGCGCAAGGGTGGTTGTGTAAAATATCATGAATACTTCCCGATTCAATCTGCAGATTGTGCTGTACCTCCTCGTACGTGATTCGCCGGTTTTATTGAACCAAAACTTTCACTTGTAGCACGTTTCTTTTCTTCCGTAACAGCAGTAAATGGACGGCCACTTCTTTCATCGTAAGCTCGCTACACCAGCGGTACACAGTTACTTTAGAAGGCGTCTTGTTCTTAAAAGATAATTGAAGTCCATTAAACGATTTATAAGGTTTCAAGTTACACTTGAAGTCGTAAAAAATCATTGAAGGATGTTCCCGACGCCAATCCATTTTTCTATAACACGCAATAGTTTCATAATACTGATAAAAAAAATTTGATAGAAATTTAAATTTGGAACTTATTTTGTTTAGCTTTAAATCGCTAAAAAAATCATAACTCGCCAGCGCAGCGTTATGTCAATCCACCATCCCAGCCCGCTGGTCAATAAGTCAACTCTACACAGCCAACCCAGACGCGCCGTCACGTCTTAACAGATCCCACCAACGCTATTACAACAAGGAACGCCGGCGTTGCAGTTAGAAATAGGGCATAACATGGCATTTGAATCGCCTAACCCACCGGTGGGCCAGGCTAGCGTGTCCTACGCATTCCTACTGAGTTTTTTGCTGGTTCTTTGGCAGTAGATGACCCTTTCAAACCAGTGGTAGTTTCAACATACGACGTCCTAAGCCGAGGTCCGTGCCCTCTCGGGTGCCCTTAGTCGTGTCGTATGTAGGAGTAGTTTAAGTTCCGGCTAAGCGCCCTCAGCGCTAGGCCTCAAAGTCCGATGAAATTTAAAAGGCTAATAGGGCCATAAATAAACTGTCCATTTCGAAAAAAAAAAAATGTCATGTCAATGTTTACAATAAACTACTGTCACAAGAAGCTATAGAAAATTGTACAGTTGTGCATTGCTGGTGGTATAATAAACTGTATGATGCGATTTTAGAAGTCATCATACGACATTCTTTAAAAACGGATTTAAAATTAAATACTGCACAGAAATCAGAAATGTTCAAATATTTTTATCTCATGTCTTTCGAAAAAAATATAAAAAAGAAACTTCAAAATTACTTTACGTACCGAATTAAATCAGTTCATAGATTTAAGAGATGCCACCTCACAGAGATTACTTGGTAAATAAAATTCAAAATATATCATAGCATCATAGGTAAATTTGTACAATTAGCGAAAATAATCTTTAACTTCATCACCGTAGAGTTCAGACCATCTTTGACTTCGGATTGTCAAAATTGTAAAATAAATGAAAAACTAGGATACAATTGACTGCGACATGAAAGGTGTTTAGTTTTTATTTGGTTGATAACATACAGTCCTTGTTTTGCGGGTTACACATACACTTTTAAGAACATTATTTTATTTTTACTAGGCTGTATGTATTTATTCTTTGCCTTCTCTATTGGTTGGGATTAAAAAGTTGAGTTGGCGGGAACTGTCACTTCAAAGAAAAAAATGATGGAAGAGCAACTGTGAACTTTTGAACCACGTTTTCACGTTTTTATATTATAATTGTGTTTTACGGCGCCCTATGCCTATTGATATTTAACGTTTGTGGACAAAAACTTAAATAAACTTTGTGTATTGTGAAAAGTGGAATTAAGGAGTGCCAGCAGCAACAAGGTTCGTGCTTAGGGTTTTATTATAATATATTTTTATTCGTATTTATACAGACCTAACATTCCGACTGCACAACGCCGATGACTGGACCGTGATTTTATGTTCCACGATAAGAATAACTCAAAATTTGACTCAAAGGGCGCGGCACAGCTATCTAAGTTTTAACATCCTTTTCACCGCCCCACGAGTATCTGCTGCTCAGAATATTTTCTATTATTATATATTTGTTCGTGTGTGATCGGCGCATACTCCTAAAGAAAGGATAAAAGGGAATTTTGGGTTTTGACTTTTAAGTTTAAATTTATATGATTCAACTTTAAAAAAAAAATTGAAACTTCGATCAACCGTATGTGATGCAGTTAGAGTACAACAACTAGATTTATATATAGTATGATTAGAGCTATTAAAGGTTGACTGATCTTTGAACTGGCTAAGTATCGAATATCGACGAACAGAATTAGATTCCAACCAGCTTAGCCATTCATTTCCAACTGAAACAGATCCGCTAATGAAATTAACTAGCTCACGGCAGGTATAATGGTACTGTATAATGACAGTTGTTATTCTGCACCGAATTTTATAAATAGGTTTTACTTAAATTTGGAGTAACTCAATGAACAAAAATATGCTTTTAAGAATTTAAAGAACTTTAGTACAGATATGAAGTAAAGATATTGACAAAGTGAGTGAAATGAAAAGCATAGTACACACCCAATTATTCCGGTCAATTAAGTAACAGCTAGTTACGTCCTCGTTAAGTAATTCTAAAAGACAAATAAAACATTAAAAAAATATATATATTAAACGCAAGAAACACAGAATCTGTCTTCTGAGTTTCATGAATATCAACTTTTTTCAATGTTTTCGGGTAAGTACGTGCAAATAAGGTGTTGCTCACGTCCTTATAATAAGGTTGAGGAGGGCGATAGCTGTATCCCGCGTTCACCCTACGAGCGGCTGCTGTCTGAGTGTGTTCGTCTCGTTTGGATAACTTGCGGGGCGGGAGGGGGGAGCTAAAGGTGCAGATAAGAATTATTTTGTATTGACATAGGAATCAAAAAAAGTTACTTTGAAAAAAGTTACTACCTGAAGTTTAGAAAAATTCTTCAAGAAGTCTTTTCATGCTTTATATGGTGTCAACAAGAACAAGAAATTGTCTATGTTGAAAAATAAACATTTTAATTTGAATCTCAAGTCTTTATACTATGTGGTTTGAATATTACACATAATGTTCAATCCTCCAACAACATACCTTCTAATCTTAATTCTTGACGACTAATATTGTACAAACAACTGAAGTCTACTTTAAACTTTAAATCTACAGTGACTAACCCGTGTGTTCCAACATTGACAGATTGTCCAACTGCTGTTACCTTGATCAGCTCTACAGAAGAAACTACAGCCCGACCTCTTCAGTAAAGGGTGGCGCTGCATTCCAGGCGTGAATGAAGTTTGACATTTGACGTTCCAGTTTTTGCTACTGACAAGTTAAGTTGGTGGAACTGTACCATATCTATGCATATCACATAAGTGTCATACGTCAAACTTTCCTAGAACAATATGGCTCATCGGATGTGAAACTTGATATGCTTGACGTCACGTGATAAGAATGTTTCATTTGTGCAACGACTTTCAGGCTGAAGTAGGTTCACTCGTAGGTGGTTGAACTCATTTGAGCGCGCCCTACGTAGCGTGAGCTTGTTTGTGTGGCAGCCGCCATCTTGTCAAAACTCGTTCTCTTCGCTTTGGTGTTACAATCAGTACATTTTTATCACGCACACACAATAGCGGCACATATACAAGCTTAGCGTCGGGCGACGCGTCGCTCACTTCCCTCTAATATGGTTGAGGAGGGCGATGGCTGGGTCCCGCGTTAACTCGTGAACGGGTGCCGTTTGAGGGTGTTCGTCGTTTGGATAGAGGGAGACTCGCCGAGCTAACAGATGCAGATAAGAATAACTTTGTATAGAGATAAAGAGACACTGTAAATTGGTTTTGAAAAAAATATTTTATGAAGTTTCTTGCCAGTTCTTCTTCACGAAGGTTTTTCCGAACTGGTGGTAGAGTCATGTTTTATTTGACGTCAATAAGATCAAGAAATTGTCAATGTTGAGAAATAAATGATTGAATTTGAATTTGAATTTGATTTGAGCGCTGACACATAGCCGCGTGCACAAATCACTTGAACTGTCTGTACTCGTCTGCACCGTTGTTCCGCTGTTCACTTTTTTTGGGTGAAAAAAAGGTTTGAGTTTGTTTTTTTTCTGTCATATTGTTAAAAGGTGTCGTTTTTATTACTTATGTTTTAGCTTTGCTTTTTATGAACAAAAGAATTCGATAATCTTCATTTACTTTCAATATTCACTAAAGGTGATATAATTCCTGTGAAACACGTCAGCGAATATTGATTTATCGTTGAGAATGCGGCGTTTATTTACTTTAGATTTTCGACTCGTAATATTGAAAGTCGCTAATTAATTGCTCTGGATACATTAATAAAAAAATATGGAGAGATGTGCTTAGAATTGTTATAAAAAATTGTGAGAATATATTGCTTAGTTCAGGAATAAAGAACGCTTATGATTATTTCGTCAATTGTGTTTATCTAACTTAAGTGCGAGTTTTCCATATTAGTTCCCATATTAGGTGGTAGAATCATATTTTATTTGACGTCAATAAGAACAAGTAATTGTCAATGTTGAGAAATAAATATTTCATTTCATTTCGTTTCATTTCATTTCATTTCATAGTTAGTTAGCAAAGTTAGGATTCAAATGCAAATTCTTTTATTGCGGCTAACTGTGGTACATTATGTTTATAATAATTATTAGTTTCACATACAGCACTGTTTAATAGCTTGCTTAAATAGGTATTGAAGTAACATGCGATTATACATCGTATGTATATCGGAGGTATAGTATCCTAAGTCCATTTTTTTCGCCATTCACTCTGTAATGTCATTGAAACAAATACTTAAAGATCTACTTATTGATAAACTATTTCAAGTCCAATAAAACAACTACTCAAATTTTAGAATCGGTACTATGTTTTAAGCCCAGATCAGTTTGAAGGTATACGATCTCAACTGGACCTATGCATTTGTGTCGCTCAGTTATAAAAAACGAACACATCTTAAGTCCAAATAGGATAGTTTGTTCCTGAACATTTTCATTAAAAAAAACTGTTTTGACCTCCACTAAACCCAAAGCCCCTCGTGCCCCGGGCTTCAATAAAGCCGCACATGAGGCTCTTATTAGGGACTATAATATGCCCCGCTCTAAATCTGGTTGTGCTCTCTCTTACCCTCTACCTTCTCAGCCTAATTCTTATTCTTCTTAAATAATGTTCAAACTTCTGCAGTGGAATTGTAGGAGTATTCGTCACAAAACTCACGAGCTCTCTTACCTAGCTCACCATCATGACATTTCGGCTATTGCTATCTCTGAGACTTGGCTGGTCCCGGGTAGCCGTTTCCGTCTTTCAGGATATGCCCGTCTTAGTGATGATAGGTCAGACGGTCATGGCGGTGCGGCGATCTTGGTAAGAAGTGCTCTGTCTTATTCTCGTATCGATATACCTCTCTACACTTTCGAATTAAATGTTGTTGCTGTAAAAATAAATAAACTATCTGTATATTTATTATTATCTTTTTGTAATAAAAATATACATATTAACTTACTTTTAAACAACAAATAAAAGACGAAAGACCATTCCTGACCTGTCAACATTTTGACAACTCGTTTTATTTATAAATAAGTAATATAGTTCGAAAAATTACAAATATTTAGCTGAACCATAAAACTTAATTCATGTCAAATACTACAATCCACAAAAAAATTTATTGGGTTTTCTTTTTATAGTCATTTATTAACATTTGGTTTGCCATGAACGCGCCCAGTCTGTGACACGATTCGTTCCAAATAAAGCTCGAACTTTACAATTATCGAATTTGCTAATAAATTAATAGAAATATATGACTTTTAAATTAAATTAATAGTCTATTTGTTAATTTATTTAAATTAATGCACATCAAAATGAAATAATCAATTATTTTTCTTAAATGTACAATACAGCTTAACTTAACTGTCATATTGACAATGTCAAAAATTACAACGTCAGTTCAGATTTGAATTAAACATTTGCATTCCTTCGTTTGCATTTGCGGAATTATGTACTGTGCGATACTACTCTGGATTTTTCTAACTTTTGATCACCTTGGTAATCTAACTGGATAAAATGAACAGGTGTTTCACTATCTATATTACAATGCTGAGGCTTACTAAACATCAATGAAGTCATTTGAAATCGACGTCTTTTATGTCATTTCATTACAGCGATAGAAGGTATGTCTACATTTAAACTAAATGTGAGTTTTTATACATGAAATTCCACATAATTATTGAGAATACTTAGTAGTTTGAGGTTTTGAAAGGATTTTTACTTCTTTTGCTTAAAAAAAAACACATATCCGTGAGAATCTGAAACCAAAATCCTGAAATGAGCTGCACTTTCGTTTTTCCAAGTTAAAAATTGCCAAGATGAGCCATGAAAATTGATTGAATTTGACATATAACCTCGAAATATATTTTTCAATGTAACTTTTTTTCTGAATTGCTAAATTGCATTAAGGTGTTACCTTAAGTTTAGGAATATAACACTATTTTTTCCGCATCGTTTTTATATTTATACATTAGATCAATAAAAAACAGGCTGACAGGTCATTGCATACATGAAACATGGGCATTGTTCTTTTACTAACAATTTCACGCAATTGTGTAGTGGAGTAACATACATAACTAAACTATTTCAATTTCTTTATTTTCTCGATGACAGTTCTAATTTGATATAATGTAGTGTTTTGACCAAATAAGTAATGACATCGATCGCATATATTTATTTTATTTTGAACAAAGACAAATACAACAAAAACATTCAAATATATGTTTTCTAGGTGGGAACACTCAATGGCCCACCGCCATTTTGTGTTTGTTTTAATCTGTCACTCGCAACAAGACTTTTAAAATTTTTTGATATTTCGTCTTTGAACGCTTTAATTCTATTATATTCATTCAGGGGATGTACAATTTTACAGCTGATTTATAAATTCAATCGGTACCAATCTTTAAGAACGGCGTTAATAATGTGTTTTCCAACTGTCAGAAAGATAGTTATATTTTTCAGTGTATGCGTGTATGTATATCTATTTCATTAACACCCTCTACAGCCTTGATCGTTTTACGGCTTTCAACATAAAGTGGGAATTAGATTCGTGTTAGTTGTGAGAGGTACGTAGTATACATTGTTTCCATGGGAGTTCTTATGTCAAATTCAGCAGCTTGTTACGAAAACTTTTTAGACAGGTGATCTCAGCGGGGAACCAATGATTTACGATTGATAAAACTCATTGTATCAGTGCTGTTTACCCTTTTTATTTGATATAGGGTTCATTGGATGTTTGATGTACATGTATCTTATTAGCAATTGTCTTAACTGTGAAAAATGGGACTTAGTAAGGGAATTTTCTTATAGAGGCGTGTATCTCTTTCTTGTCACTGTTACTACCTACTGACGTACATAATTTGAAACTGGTTATCATAACTGTATAGACATTAAACTGAAAGGTTATTTTGATTATAACTGAGTTTATTTTTATGATTGATATATAAAGAGTTGGTGTCAGATTCACCTCGGATGCGGATTCAATTCGGTAAAAGAAATGTCCCAAAACGCAAGGAGTCTGGGCCAGGTCTTTGTACACTTCATCAAAAAATAGTTTAAGATGCTTAGAACACTTTTTGATTGTTAAATTGTTATTAAAACACTTTGTTTATTGGTAGGAAATGAAATTGAGCATTATTAGTGTGCAATACAAACAAAAAACATCATGGCGGAAAAAATGTCATTTTGACAGCTAAGGTTTACTTACATCTTTTAGTTTTGTGTATCCAGTAGTATCGATGGCTGGTTGGTTGAATTGAATTGTTATGTGTATTTTTAGCTTAGTTAATAGTTGTAAACCGAAAGAAAGAATTTAAGCGCAACGAACAATCATGTGTGTTTGATTGTTCGTTGACAACTATCAATGTAATGTGAGTGAATTGTGCTGTGAGTGAGGTGGCTGTCCCCTCTGCTTAGTGAAGTAACTTCACTTGACAACTTCCGCCATAGAAAAGACTCATTGTTAATGTTGCCCGCTAAAACGAACACAAATAATGTTGACTTTTTTATTTTCTTACCATCTAACTACTAATTAAATCAAATTATTTGTATTTTTCCCATAATTACTATTTATTTGTCAATTTTTTTAAATGGTGTACACAGACCTAGCCCAGGTTGGGACATTTCTTTTATGATTTAACTCTAAAACTGTCTGTGATAAAAACGTAACCCCAACTTTTCACGAAAACACCTTAACTTTTCTTATGTCCCTTCTGTGCCGCCGTTAAATCCCGACTAATTCCCGAAAACATCCTCATTGGAGTATTCCTGAAACACTAAATTTACTAAGCAATATTTGACGTTGGTCCTCCCACGTCCAGAGTAATAAAGCTAGGTCCACACACGCCACCTCACTTCGGTTGAACGCGCGCGGTGAGTTCAGTCAACAAAGGGTTAAGAGGGGTTTTGTTAAAGATTGTTTTTTTTTAAAGGTTCAAGCGGAAGTAAAAGGGGTTACTGGAAAAGTTTGATTCTTTTTTTATTGATTCTAGTATGTAAAACAGTCAGAAGCAAGTATTACTATATAAGTACAACATTAGTTTCTAGCACTTTTTAACTTTTAAATTTAAATTTTTAAAAATAATAAATCTTTGTACTGTACAAGCATACTAGAAAATATACAGTATTTAATCATACATATTAATAATATATACTTTTGTATTTATAAAGCTCTCAGATTTTCAGCATTGCTTTAATAGTTTTATTATTAATTTATTTAACATAAAATATGCATGCTATCGTTACCCTTATAAAAAACTATTCTTCCTAAATACCCCGGCGTAACTGCGTTAGACCCATGTACAGTTGGCAAAAGTGATTGTCGGCCGAGCAAACATTCGGTTGTTTACCATGCCATCAGCTGTGTAAGCCACGCTTATGAAACGGATTTCTCGTGTACGAATTTCATTTTGTCATTTTCATTACAATTCGAAATGTGGTTCGCACAAACAGCCTTATGTCGCAATAAATCTTCTGCAAAATTAATTGTCTTTGTTATTGGCAAAGGTCGTTTCGATTAAAAGAAGCATTTGTTACTTTTTGAACGGCTGCTGACTGATTAGAGTATTTTTTGACAGTCGAGCTTATGATACGGTTTGGTTAATTAAACTATGACTTAGAAGGTCGGGGTTTTAACATGGTGCTTTATTAATTGTCGTTAATAAAAAGGAATATTTAAGCGATACTTACTAATTTTGTTCTGTATATATTTTGTAGTTTTAAAGATCGTCATGGAACAGCCCAACAGCATAATCAAGGCAATAGCAGACAGGTGGGACAGCCCGATGCTGGCGCACTGGCAGCGCGTACACTGCAATACGGCCTCGTCGCGCTGATCTCCCATGCGTGTATTTGTTTGTATTTTTAATGTTTTATTTGAATTTTATTCCATTTTATTTTACGTGTCACTAACATAGATATTAAGAATTGTATGTTTTACTAACCAAATATGGATTTACTTGGTGAAATAAATTATTATTATTATTATTAATAGATTAAACCTTTAATAATACAAGAATATTTACATATTAACAATAGGAAAAGAAAAACAAGGATTTAAAAAGAATTAAAGATAGAATACAAGACCTAAATTACTTTGTAACCATGACAAAGTGGCCAAAAGTCTGGCAGAATTGTCACAATAGATGACTAACGATAAAATTTGCGCAAGATAAGATCCAGCTTTAGAGTTACGAATAAGACCGCCCTCGTATCCGTTGAACTTAAAATTGCCTCGCTTCATTATGCAAGTGAGTTTCATGTTATGCACATTCCTAGTTTGTAATGTTTGTATCCAAAATATTAAATATTTCTGTGTAAATCGAGCAACTTTGTATTTCACAAGCTTTTATGGACCCGATTTGAAACATCTGTTAAGCTGTTAGCTCAAACTTTGCAAGCTGATTAAGAAGTAGAACCCCTGGTTTCAATATCAATGTGCGCATATGATCAGCGTCCAGCGTTGGCGCAGGCGGAGGAAGACCTCACGTAAACACCCGCATTATGAAAAAGAAATTGTAAATTCCGTTTCCGGTTTACTCGGCGACTGACAGCGGCAGGTTTCCTTACGTAGATATTTTTAACGTACTTATTATATCGAAGCAATATTGTATCCCAATGAATAAAATTGTATCAATTTATACAAGGAAAACTTTTATTAAACGCGAAATTCACATGAATTCTATTTTAATATCATTTCATAGGATTTTTATTCAGAATGCGAAATCATTGAATCCGTACTAGTTCTTGTAAACGACTGCAAATGTGAAAATAGTTTGTGTAGAAACTATATTTCTGTAACAATAGATATAATGTGCATTTCATATTGAAATTCACAGACAAACTCATTTTGGGGCGTTATCCATATGTTCGGGCTGGCAAGTGCCGATCGGCTAATCCATTCTTCTACTCGACGACATGAATACCGGCGTAAATATGGAGGGTACCTCCCCCAGTGTGGCCCGGAAGTAAGAAAATTATATATGGATCACCTTGCCTTAAATTAAACAGAAACCCAAAGTTAAACAGTAATAAATATAAAATATATTAATCAGTGTCAAAATATGTTTTTAATTAAGCAATTAAGCTCAGAATTCACGGCACTGTTTCCAACCCCGCTCGCAGCTGCCGGAGGAAAGCGGGGGAGGGCGGTTGTAGACAACACGCTATCACAAGTGTAATGCAAAAAATGTTATTACTTACTAAAGAGTCTTGGATTCAAATACACTCATTATGTCGTAGGCGATGTTTGCAATCAATTGGAACAGAAGCAAGATTACACTATTCTAACGACAAAGTGGGCAGAACTTGGGAACAATAAAACTGGGTGTTCCAACTCCAGTGTCTCACCAGTTTGGCACTGGAGGTGGACTAGCATCAGGTCTCACAGATAACATCAACACAGCCGTAGTAAAAGTTTCCTGGTTTTTGAGGAATTACAACTTTTGTGCTTTTTCTTTGAATCTCTACTGTTTGGCTCTTTTCGTAAATCTCTGTTTACAATTACTTGAGAATAAGGTGTGTTTTTTTAACCTAGGCTATTTTTAATAGTTACTGTGCTAGTAACTAGTGCGCCTAATTTTAGTAAATGTCAATATGAAAACCTAAACCTAATTTTAAAAACTGTTGTGTAAAAAATTACCAAACTAAATAATCGAACGATCTTAAAATTGAAATAGATTTCAAATCATTATTCTAAGTAGGATCAGAATTAAAGCCAAAACCTCACGTCCATACATACAATAGTGTACCAAAATAATTTGAACATGAAACTAAAATTATATAAGCCCTTGAATTCCCCTTATAAGGTTTCCAAGCAGATGACTTAATGTAACGTAAATAGCTGAGTGTTTGTAGAAGATAAGACACCTACTAAGCCTTTTCTTAAATTAGATTAAGTTAATTTCTAGCTTAGAATACACAAATAGACAGATGAATTTATAAATAATTGTTTGCTTTGCTGAAAATGTACAGGATGCATGCATTTATTCGCTGTTTTTTCATATTTATTTGGTTTGGTTTGCGCAATATTTAGTCCAGCTCGGAATTTGATCAGCCTAGCATTTAGCTCATTTTGTATGGATCTTTACAGAATTGAGGTTGAACAATTTACTGTGCTCTCCAGATCCGGTTAGCCTAAAACCAATGTATATTAATGGCCTTTTACAAAAATGGTATTATAAATTAATGGCCTTTTGACGCGACGTTTTAAAGTGAACTGTTAACAAACTCACAAACACAAATCAATCTCACATCAGTCACATCAAACACGGCTTAATTATATCTTAGCTAGAGCTTACAATTTTATTACAACTAATTTTACCTAAAATTTAAGAATAATCATATTTACCATCATCAATTTTCCGCAATGTAATTTAATTTCTGACCTATCTATTTTAGGACTAATTTCCTACGATAGATGGTAAAGTTAACAGAAATATTTGAAGAAATTATTCATTTCAAGGTTACTTTTCACCAAATTGACTTAAATTTATCTCTTTGTATCGTAGACTATTTTAAGTTATTATTTATTATTGCTTCTGTTGAGGGTTTTGGGGGAACCTCCTTTACTCACTGCGACCTAAAAGCTCTATTGTGAGTACTGTCCCTCTTCTTTCTATAACTCCTGTTCCAGGTCCAGGCAGCTTTGTATCTTAGGATTATGGACGTGGAGATGTCTTTGTAATCAAGAAGTAGAATCCGACCAGTTTACTGCTTTAAAAGCTTCGCAGTCGCTGAGGATGTTGGGCGGTGTTTGTTCTTTTCTTTACAGCAGAACCTGCAATCCGGGACGGTGACTATTTTATGTTTCCTCATAGTTAGTTAGTTTCATTTCTTTCTTTCATTATGAGGGCAGGATTTAGAGGTCTGGAGGCCCTGGGGCAATAAAGGAGTTGAGGCTCCAAATTAACTCCCGAATAAAATATAAAAAAAATAAAAAATGCAAAACAAACTGAAATTATTAGAATCAACACGTTAATAACCAATTAATAATAGTTTGTGGACATATCTGTGTAAGTTTTTACTTTATAGAAGTGTTAATGGTTACAAAACCCCTTTTTTTTTAAAAAGACGAAAAGCTTTAAATTAATCTCTATTGTGGGGGCCCCATCCTTGTGGAGGCCCAGAGCTGCAGCCCGGTTGTTCGCTCCTAAATCCGGCCTTGTTCATTATATGTTTTGCACTCTTCTAAGTCCTTAAATTAATTAAGGTTGAAAATAGGCTGACACTCGCTCCAAAACTGTGTGACTGAGTATCCAATAAGCAACCTCAAACCTCTGATATGCGTCCCCACACATGATGTTGCAGTACGCACCCTTATGTCATGCATGACCGAACTCAGACAACCAGGAGTCTCCGATTTCAGGTAGAGACTGAGAGTTAAACCGACATTTCTTCCTTTATATTTAAGTTTACCTCTTTTACCTCGTGGTAATCTAGGGCGGTACTGCAGTCCTTCTTATTTTTCCCGCCATATTAACCAGTGCAGTTAGTGGGAATACAGGCAACTGCCAACTGAGGCCAACGGTCTGCAACGCAGCTTAATCGATAAATCAATAAAGAACAAGACAACAAATGGAAGCTCCTACGATTACTGAACTCCATGGTGCCTCTCACCACGTGTTCAAGTGGATCACGTGTTCGATTGCAGGCTATGACAAAGTTAAAAAAAAGTTTATGATAAGTTAAGACGATATCAAAATTCAATTTTGGCTTTAATACAATTGGGTATTTGATAAAAAAATATATATAACAATAATAATAATAACTTTATTTCTTCTTTTGACACGCCTATATCGACTCTCTCTAAGGACTGGAAAAGTTCCAAAATCATGGAAGTTTGCAAACATACAGCCCGTACCAAAAAAGGGCAGTCGAGCCGACCCAGTCAACTATAGACCTATTGCAATCACTTCCATAATTTGCAAAATTATGGAACGTGTATTGAACCATCGTCTCCTGACGTACCTAGAGACCAGTGAGCTCCTCAGTGACAACCAATATGGTTTCCGCGGAGGACGCTCAACAGGAGACCTTCTAGTGTACGTCACGCATCTATGGAGCATGGCTTTGGAAGGGCATGGAGAGGCAATAGCCGTATCCTTGGATATCTCCAAGGCCTTTTACCGGGTATGGCACGAAGCCCTTTTGAGCAAGCTTCCTGCGTATGGCATACCATCTGGACTCTGCGACTGGATTTCTGATTTCCTGAGGGAACGGTCAATTCGAGTTGTCGTCGATGGCTTCTCATCGGACCTAATGGCGATCAACGCCGGCGTACCTCAGGGATCTGTTCTCTCTGCAACATTATTCCTGCTGCACATTAATGACCTTCTTTTATCGGAAGGCATTATTGGTTACGCCGATGACAGCACTGTTGTAGAGATCCAAGAAACCAGATCCAATTTCTGAGAGAGTCGATGATCGAACGGGTTGATTTGACACTGTAGGGTTTCCGATTGGGGTGAAGCCAATCTTGTCAAATTCAACCCTTCCAAAACCCAGGCGTGTCTCTTCTCCGCTAAAAAGAGCACATTCAACTTGACGCCCACTTTCCAAAGTGTATCTGTACCGATCACAAACCAACTAGGGCTTCTAGGCATGACCATCACGTCGAAACTTAATTCGGTCAACAGATTGAAACCATGGCACAGTCAGCTTCCAAAAAATTAGGAGTCATCGCAAAGGTCCGGTGGTACTTCAACTCCGAACAGCTGCTCAACCTGTACACAGCCCAGGTTCGATCTTGTATGGAGTACTGCAGCCATCTTTGGCATGATTCCGCATAATACCATCTTGAAGCGTTGGATTCTGTCGACCGAAGGGCCCGTAGACTCATAAGTGACGACAAACTTACTTCTTCGAGACTGCAAAGTCTCGAGCATCGTCGAAAAGTTGCTAGTCTATCGGTTTTTTACAGATTGCACTTTGGAGAGTGTGCGAATGCCCTTTTTCAGTTGATCGAATCTTCCCCCTTTCTCCACCGGTCAACCAGACGCAGACAGAAGTTTCACCCGTTTGTGGTTAGCGTGCCGATGAGCCGAACTAAACGGTTCGATAGCTCATTTTTGGTTCGTGTTGCCAAAGAGTGGAACGATTTGCCTGCGTCTGTTTTTTCCAGACAAATATAACCCTGGAGCTTTCAAGTGTAGAATGAATAGGTACCTCTTAGACAGGCGTGTACGATCCTCGTCTTCATCGTCACTTTCCATCAGGTGAGATGGAAGACAAACGCCTGCTAATTATTAATAAAAAAAAAAAATTTCATCAAAAAGTAAAACATTTTGTAGCTTACAAAGTTAAATAAGTATGAACATGAACTTAAATAATAGAACAGTGTTGCACATGAGGCTTAATAATAGGTGACTTTGCCCTCTATACTAGACATAGCCTGTATCATAGAGGTCAAGGTTCTATTTAAAAAAATCAGTAAAGAAATATTGCAGCAGTAACAGACAATCAATAGTTTTCTGGATACAGCAATATGTTTATGGAGCTGCTGCGAGTCAAAAAAATCCCACAGGTTTATTACCTAATATTTCGAAAAGTATTTCATAAGATGAAGATATTCCCTGAATTAAAATTGCTATTTTTGTCACCAACAAAAAATGTGCTGTCAAACGAAAAATATATTTTGATATATTTCTAGGAATTATTATTAAGCTGTCTTCATGAAAAGAGTACTAGTACGAAATATGAGGTGCTTGTGGTCTCGTCTGGGGTTTGGCATCGAGATATTTCTAAATTAAGTTCACTTAGAACTGAGTGGGAGCTATTTATAAATATTGGTAACCTTTGGTACGATGAAGCTTGTAGGTATAATAAAAAGTGATGTAAATCAGAAGATATCTTGGAGCAACGTCAAAATTAAACGCGCTGTTTGCCGCGGGCGCCTGGTCCAAGCAAGCCAGCTTTCGGAAAAATAAAGTTAGGTGACCAAAGACTAGTTCAAAATTATTTTTTATACAGGACCGACTACTCATTGGAATAAACAAAGATTTGTAAGCTTTAATTTAAAAATAAAACGCAAGCAAATTCTTTCACAGACTCGGCGAACAAGTCAAATTGGAAAACGAAATATAACAACAAATATAATTCACACGACAGCCTTCATAGTCTCAGTACATGGAGATCAGTCTGAACTAACCAAGGGCTGTTGTCAGGCAAGTTTTACTCCACCACACGTGCCTACTGCGAGTTGGTGTTCTCTCGCTATTCTCCTTCAGTGTTCGAGCAGTCGGCTAGATGTATGTTCATAAAACTCATCGATCCATTTGGTGGGGATTGAAACTGGGACGTGCAGAACCAAAAGCCAGCACACTGCGCCCCCCACCATTACAAATAGAATAAAACTCCTAAATAGGAAACAGTTACTGAAAAGCTATCAGCAGAATTACCTCACTGGACCTCTGGATTAGAGCCAGCCTTAGGGTCAGGATGTTCACACACTAGTTGTGAATTTTACAGATACCTCATTAATTGTCCTGACTTCACGGCCTGGATGTAGCTCTAGGGTATTTAAAAATAGACCTAAACGCTGGTACAGTTTCGATTTAAGTAAAATAGCAGGAATGACAAGCTCTTGAATGGACCTCAAATATCTTGTTCCCGGTCTCCTGATTTTACTTGTCAAACGGTTTAGTCACGACGCGAATTGAATCGACAATATACGACAAAGCCACGAATGCAAACCAAATAATAGGAACACTAAATGTTTTGTCTTGCTCGCAAGCCCATGTTTTGCATCACTTTATAGAATTGAGTTTGCTGTGTAGGTTGTTTATTTCCATCCGTTGAGTTTGTGATTTAACTTTTTGTTAGAAAAATATGAATGACTTTGCTTTTATTATTGATAATTTGTTCCTCTGATTTATTTTATCATTCAACTAGCCCACTCGCTTGAAACTCAAACGCGTTTGATTTCTTTCATATTCCGTTTTACGAAGGCACAAATCGCTTACTAATAAATATATTTACGATCCAACAGGTAAAAAAATTATATTCTTATACCATCAATAAAGAAAGAAATTTGCAAAATATGCCCAGAAATCTTCCGAAACGAAAAATATTGAGCAGACTTTTTTGGAATCACGTGGGTGTCACATATCCACATTCATAAAGAAAAGTTATTACCAACACTCAGAACAACGACGTGTGTTCTAAATCAAAAGAATTGGCGTGCTTTTTGGGTTTTTTATTTTCTGTGGTGAACCCTAAGCGCGCCTACAAAATACCGCCAGTATATCAAATGCAAACATTAATTTTTTTCGAAAGGACCTTCTTGAAGAAAGGGAGTCAATTTTTCAAAATAAATGTACCTAATAACTATGAAATACGTTCACAAATTACAACTCATGTAACTAAAGGTTCGTAAACAGTTCATTGCTATGTTCCTACCCACACTGCCAAACTGACTTGGAAACAATTAATACAATTCTTTCAGAATACTCCTAGAGAAATATCCGTAGGCAACAAATTACATTTTTTACGTATTGATCAATCACAATATATATATTTTTGCTATTCAACACGTATAGGTTATTTAAGTCCCAGAGGCGATTACCAGTCCAGGTGGCTCCCGGTCCGGTAAGTATATCGTAGGAGTCAGACCTCGTTTAAAATACGAATTTTATTTGTCGAGCTTGATGCAGAACATATGATGCATTCAATTAATACTATGTGCTATTTATTTTGAGTAAATGAGGCGAATCTAGTTAAATAGTACTTCGTATAGATTAAGAAAGATAAAACGAGCTAGCTTTCTACTTGTTGAATTCGCCGTTTAACAGCCAGCCGTTTGGTTGAACGGATTTGTTCAGCTAACTGTAATGTAGAATATTAAATTATAAAGCAAAAAATATGAGATTTGTTAATTATATTCATACAAACTTGTCGATATCCTGCGACATGAAAATTTAAGACTATAAAAAAGCATAAAACGCTCCACCAAACTGTTCAGTTGAAAAGCTAATTCAGCAAGAAATCGAGCAAAATAAGCCATCTAAAAAATACTCGTTTCCACGTACAAAGTACCTAAGCACCGAAGTTATTCACATCAACACACACTTACCCTTCTATTTGTTTGTTAACCGCTGTAATCCTATAGCTTAATGAATGAGCTTGGTATAAAACGAGCCATGAAACCGCTGGGTGTCGGGTACTCTCCGTAATGAAGTCTAGGGTTAAAAACACCCCGTACGATTTATTTGAGACTAAAGTTGAGAGGGAGACAGGTGAGATATGTTGATGTGAGTTTAATTTCAAAATTAAAAACATAGTATTTTTTTGCATTTAAAGTAATAGAAAGTAGGATCCTTATCGAAACTAAAAACTTGAGCTGATAGAAAGAAGCACACGAATTGTCAAAAACTTCTATGTTGTTCTAGGTTTTAACAATATGATTCATTAATACGGTCATATATGCGTATCCATCTTATTTTATAGAGAGGAAATATGATGCTTAGAATCGAATGTATGTAGGTTGAATGTATGTAGGTTGAATTTATGTAGGTTGAATGTATGTTCTAATATTGAATTACCGCACATCCAGTTTTCATTATTTCATGGGTTTCATTCATGAGAGCTTAGTAATGTCGATTTAATGGTTTTTTTTTTCATTTTCTTTTTCCTGTTATTTATTTTTTTTAGCTGATTTTTTTAAACATATATTTTGTGGTTATTTTCTAGGTATAATAATCACGCTCCAGATTTGTAAATAAGACACTTGCGACCAATGACCGACATGATGCTTGCCTGCAGGCGGGTCGCGAGCCCAGGAGCCACTGGAATTATATATATTTAGATATATCCCTACTGTAATACAAAGTGTCTTTTCTACTTTTGGGCATGGCGCTAAGTACTTTAATAAACAGTTGTATATTATTTACATTACATTTCGGGTCTAATAATAGTAGTAATTTTCATTTATTTCAGATAATCGTCCATATGTGTTAGTAAGAATTTTCTTAAAATGTTTTCGAATTCAATTATTGATTTCTCAACACTCACAAGTACTTGTTGTTATTGACGTCAAATAAAGCATGACTCTACCACCAGTACGGATAAACCTTTGTGAAGAAGCGCTGACAAGAAACTTCACGGGTATAATTTTTTCAAAATAAATTATAATAATAATAATTTATTTGCAAGAGTGTGTGTACAATAAGATGTTATTGATAATGGACTTCCCTATTCACAAACTGCCAGATATAGGCAAATGTTATTGGTTTAAATGTAGGTACCTACTCTTACAACAGTTTATTTCAAAGTTTAGATGTAAATCTAAACTAAAATAAATTAAAAATTACATTCATGGTTCTAAAGTCATTTCTATTAATTATAAAATAAGGTTATTGTTATTCAAATATTCATCCAGTCTATAATAACGCTTCTCTATCAATAACCATAATTATAATTATAATTGAATGTGAATAACTCCAATGGTCAAATTAATTTTTAATCATAATGTTTTCATTCAATGTCATATAACTATTTGATTTAAATCTTATCCGAAATTCTCTCATAAAATTGACTTAATGTAATATTGTACTAACATAGGTAGTAAGATTTTATATTACTAACACATATGGACATGGTCTGAAATAAAACTGATTCGATTTGATTTGAATAACCTGAATACCTATGCGGTATTTCATCAACTCCAAAGCGGTCAGATTTTTATCAGAATCCGGGAGGTGATTAAAGATGGTGATTGCCATACAATACACATTCCTACTGAAACATTGCAGGCGACGTTGTGACTTATATAATTTGTTGCCTAATTTTACTTTATTTCTAGTTCTATAATTATAAAATTGTTTCTGTAGGTGAAATAGTTTTGAATGTTTTTTTTACAAAAAGTTAGATTTCAAAAATTTAAAGGCTAGGTAGTGGGGATATTTTATTATCTTTAAATAAGGGTTCACAACTGTCTGTGTCATCTGCTTTACAAATTATACAAATTAATACAAATTTGCAATGTATTAATCAAAAATTCCTGCGCCGCGTGTACCACCGACTTATAACTCCGAGGTTTTCTCGAGTGAGCCCCGTGGGCGCACAGACCAACGAAGTGTGCTTCAAGCGTTTAATGATGTAGGGTCAGCAAAAATGTATGAAATTTATTAATATCTCAGCGCTGTGTTTGATTTTAATTTATTTGTTGCTTTGATAATTTATATTCAATATTTATTTATTTAATTATCAAATACGAATACAAGGTACATATTTAGTTTTTAATGCCTTTAAACCAAATTAGGTTTTTCTAGGCATTCGTTCTCGATTACAATCATAATATGTTATTTATTACTTTTTCTTATCCTAATGAACATAAAAACAATAATAGATCAAAACAAGAACGACAGGTGATATGATATTTATTTGCGGCGTTTTTTAAAAGAGCATTAAAAATCCTTGAGTTCACATTTTGATGGGATGCGTTTCAAACGTATGCAAAATGATTTAAAATTGTTCTTTTCAACAAATTTCGGCAATATATAAATTAACTCAATCGAAAAATTATAAACTAATTATTTAAAAACTCCATATTTCAGTAAGTATATAATTTGTGACATTTTGCCGAGGAATATTTTCTGTTGCTGTGTGTATTTTCTATTGATTGAAACACAATTGACCGCTGGACGCCGTAGTGGGACTTGCTGGACGCCGGAGTGGGACTTTTTCAACTTAGGTTTTCAGTTTGGTTTTGTGCATTGGGTACATGGCCGGAGGTTTCTTTTATGTTTATTATTACTAGGGCTCTTGAATTATTACGAACGACGCCTGTCTTACACACCGGACTTCCTAGGTTTCGGGACCACGAGGTCGGGGCATTCATTTGTGTGATGTACACAGATATTTGTTCTCGGATCATGATTGTTGACATTCATATATGTATGCTTATTCCGGGTGCACACAGGTCTCGGTGTGATCATCCCTAACGCAAGCTCTTCTTGCGTTAGGGCCAAACGTTCCTAAATAAAAATAAATAGATATAAAATCATAAATAGAAAGGGTGCCAACAAAATGTGTCATCCGTGAAGATGCGCCGCTTAATTTTTTTTTCACTATGTCCGCACACCACGATGTATCTACCAAACGACTAGAAGAATATCTACAAAGGTGTCGAATCACTTTTGCGTGTCATTGTTTCTGCGCAAACGTGATCCGCAGCTGAGTTCAGGGGCGCCATGTTACTTTTCGGGTTCTATATGTGTCCAAAATTCTACAAGCCCAAATAATTAAAGTTGTGCAAACTGTTTTGAACCTATTTTTCTGACTGTAGTTTCAAACGGCGGGCTTACATGAAACCCACATTTATTTAACAAACAGACTCCACCACTCGGAAAGATTTATGCGTCAAAGACTGTATGTATTCGTGTGGGCTGCTCTTAGAAAGTATGTATTTATTATAAAAACATATCTTCGTGGGTAGGTATTAAAAATAATATGTCTTTTCTGTGAACCTGGGGATGAAATAATAATCCTTTATAAAGCCGAAGGGGTTGGACATAATTTAAGAAAGCATGCGTGTTTAATAACTCGTAACCTCTACAGTTTTTGAAGTAATTATAATATGAAGAAATAAAAAACTATATAAAGTTATCTGTCATAATTATTGCAAAGGCTTGCTTGACAAAGTACTTATTAATAAATACATTTAAATACTTTGTATTCCGAAGTATCAAAAAAAAAACTAAAACGCGAGCATTCCCACAACTTTTACAGTTTTGTTGACACCGACAAATAAAATTATCCTAAAATTTCTCCACAAACGTACCTTCAACCTTTTTACGATAGTAAATCTCATTTAGGGTTTTACCACACGTCGATCGATTGGTTTGGTAGAAACTGTCGATCGACGTCGACTGTTCCATTCTACAATCGATGGCGTCGATGGACGATCGATCGACTGGTGTGGACTTAGACGTCATATTCTTAGCTACATACCCTGTCACAGCGAGCGCTGGCGGCGCGGTAGCATAGTAAAGTCCCAGGTTCGATTCCCGGCGACTGCCACATGTACAAATGAGTTTTATCAATTTAAGTGCACAGTTGACTGCTTACGGTGGAGGAAAACTTCGTAAGGAAACCAACATAGCTAAAGAATTATTTTAGTGGTGAGCCTGAAACCACCCCTGAGGTGGATTACAAAGGCTCTCATGAGGACCCTTTCATTTCAATGAAATTGGAAGTTTGGTATGAAACCTTGACAGCAGTGACACAATGGTCTAGTCTCTAATCCGAGAAAGGATCCTAAAACGGTATAACACGTTAAATCAGTCACAGCCGTAAAAGCAGGACCTTGGTAATTCGTATGATAATGCGATGGCTGAACCCGTATGTCGCTGTGGGAACTACCGTTAAGATAACTTTGATTCGAACGAAAAAGATGTTTAGTTTCGTAAATTTCGAGCCAAACTAAATAAGGTTCCTTACATCGATTAGAAATATTTAAGAAAAGATCGGTCTCAAAATAGGTTCACTTCATGAATATTACTTGAAGTGACAACAAAAGTCTTCAAGTGTCTTATGGCCGTACTCAGACACGTCGTATGTTACTTTAGGCGTAAAGTAAAGATTTTGTTTTGCGACTTTGTACTTTATCTACACAACACCTAAGTCTGTTGCTAATAAAAATCTGTTGATAGGATCATTTTAAGTAAAGTTAGTGAAATTGTGTTTAAGTAGCGTGTGTTGCTGGGTAGTACTTCAAGTATTTAATTACATTAAAGTATTTCTCCATCGCACCTGAACTTCCAGGTTATCGCGAGCGTCGAGAGCTGTGTTACTTCTGGATAATAAATAGCGCTCTAATGTCAAAACATTATTCAAATCGATGGTTACACCGTAATCGCTATTTCTTTATTTTATATTAGTGTATATAATATGTCGCCGTAAAATTATCAAAAACGTAATATTACAATATTACTAGTTTAGGTTAGATTATAACGACCATGCGATTATAATTGTTCGATGAAATTTAAAAGGATATTATAAAATTTCGGTATTGACGGCAATATCAAAAGTGTCCAGGGATCAAGTACGTTTTAGAGAATTTCTGCAAATGAGGTTTAATATACTGACTTTTTAGAATCACTATTAATATTGTGAAACTGTTAACATCTTTACAAAATTATTAAAATTTCTGCATGCTGTAAAAAAATACACTGATATAGAGCGACGACGTCATTTAACCCGAGAAGAGGTGAGAGCCATCGGATATCCCAGGAAATAGGAGAAGGCACACACAACCCCAATCACGCATAATCATCTCTTACTTCCATCTCATCGATCAGACACCCCGGAACCAGGATACTCGGCAAAAGCCCGCACCTTGCACTTTTCACCAACGCAGTCAATCTCAAAAATAAAAATAAAAATAAAATAACAACTCTTTATTGTTCACACAAAATACAAATAACATTAACAGTAAAGTATATTTTATTTAAAGATAAGTAATGTTTTTAAAAAAATCATAAACATTTCTAATAATAATAATAATGAACTCGGGTTTAACCCGGCCACGGTGGGCCACGACTGCAGATGTTTAAAAAAATACAAAAATATCAAACCAGTGGTTATTTTATAGCATACTTAAAATTGGGTTTTGAAGAAAGCCAACGAGCAAACAATTTTGATGAAAATATTATATCAACTAACATTTATGTGTAGTTAGAAGTACAATGGGGGGTTTTGGGCGTCCCCGCGGTCTCCATGTGAGTCCCCCACCAGTGGGTCTGACCACTCAAGTTGCTTGGTTCCAAACGTTGCGCTTCACTCAACTTCTGTTCCTCTCCCCTA
This sequence comes from Marasmarcha lunaedactyla, assembly GCA_923062675.1. Lineage (NCBI taxonomy): Eukaryota > Metazoa > Arthropoda > Insecta > Lepidoptera > Pterophoridae > Marasmarcha > Marasmarcha lunaedactyla. The sequence goes on along the minus strand of OV281364.1, from coordinate 15,804,064 downwards.
TTCACCCTATTCACGTAATGGAAAAGTCAAAAAAGAAAAATAAGTGTCGACAGCGGATTCTCTCCCTCTCCCTAAAAATACACTTCTCTAACATCCGAGGAGTGCACTCAAATCTCCACGATGTCCACCACCACCCTGAGACAGAGAGGCCGCACTTATTCTTTCTGACAGAGATGCAGATCTGTGATCGTTCGGATCTGGCATACATGCATTACCCAGGCTATATCCTGGAGACCAAATTTCACCCCAATGCGGGCGTGTGCGTGTATGTCAGAGACGAGATTTGTTGTCGGCGTCTCCGAGACTTGGAAGTTCCAGATTTTTCTGTTTTATGGGTCTATGTAGATACTGGCATGGACCGAATTGTATACGCCAGTATTTAACGATCACACACGGGAGCTCAGGAGACAACTCGGCTTATTGAATATCTCAGTGATGCTGCAGATAAGGTCCAACGACGCTATCCCTCTGCGCAGTTGGTGTTTCTTGGGGACTTTAATGCCCACCATGGAGAGTGGCTGTACCCGTTCAAGGACACCGACCACGCTGGAAGAGAAATCTATCGGTTCGCAGTAACTCATGGTCTCTCCCAGCTCGTCCACGAACCTACGCGCATTCCTGACGTTGTTGACCATACTGCGTATTGCTTGGACCTTCTGCTGACAACCGATCCAGACAGATACTCGGTGTCCGTATCTCCGCCATTAGGGACATCCGAATACTGTCTGGTGAAATCTGTGTCGCAATACTCGCCAACCGATACCAGCCCAAAAGGCAAAAGGCGAGTATGGCGGTACAAGTCAGCAGATTGGGATGAGATGCGTCACTTTTTCGCCTCTTATCCTTGGCGGCAAGCTTGCTTTACTTCTGTTGATCCATCATGCTGTGCTGATGCTGTCTCCAGTGTGATATGCCAAGCTATGGAGTACTTTATACCGTTCTCTGATGTATCCCTGGAGTCCAAAGCCCGCCCATGGTTTAATGCTGATCGCCTCCTAGCTGAAAAGCGAAAGCATGAAGCATACCAAGCCTGGGCTAGCACTTGCAGAAGCAAAGCTATGGATCTCCCAGCTAAGAAGCAGGCGTACAATGCTGCTGCCAAGTCCTGCAAAAAGGTGATCAGAAGCGCTCGACCACATTGGCCGTATCGGGGACAAGTTAGCATCCTATCCCACGGGATATATAGACCTATTGCAATCGTGTATTGAACCATCGTCTCCTGACGTACCTAGAGACCAATGAGCTCCTCAGTGACAACCAATATGGTTTCCGGGGAGTACGCTCAACAGGAGACCTTCTAGTGTACGTCACGCATCTATGGAGCATGGCCTTGGAAGGGCACGGAGAGGCAATAGCCGTATCCTTGGATATCTCCAAGGCCTTTGACCGGGTATGGCACGAAGCCCTTTTGAGCAAGCTTCCTGCGTAAGGCATACCATCTGGACTCTGCGACTGGATGTCTGATTTCCTGAGGGAACGGTCAGTTCGAGTTGTCGTCGATGGCTTCTCATCGGACCTAATGGCGATCAACTCGAATTGACCGTCTCTCTGAAACATTATTCCTGCTGCACATTAATGACCTTCTTTTATCGGAAGGCATTATTGGTTACGCCGATGACAGCACTGTTGTAGAGAGATATGTGTCCAACGCGCGAGCGAGTCCAAACCAGATCCAATTTCAGAGAGAGTCGATGATCGAACGGGTTGATTTGACACTATGCAGGGTTTCCGATTGGGGTGAAGCCAACCTTGTCAAGTTCAACCCTTCCAAAACCCAGGCGTCTCTTCTCCGGTAAAAAGAGCACATTCAACTTGACTCCCACTTTCCAAAGTGTATCTGTACCGATCACAAACCAACTAGGGCTTCTAGGCATGACCATCACGTCGAAACTTAATTTCGGTCAACAGATTAAAACCATGGCACAGTCAGCTTCCAAAAAATTGGGATTCGTCGCAAAGGTCCGGCGGGTACTTCAACTCCGAACAGCTGCTTAACCTGTACACAGCCCAGGTTCGATCCTGCATGGAGTACTGCAGCCATCTTTGGCATGATTCCGCATAATACCATCTTGAAGCGTTGGATTCTGTCGACCGAAGGGCCCGTAGACTCATAAGTGATGACAAACTTACTTCTTCGAGACTGCAAAGTCTCGAGCATCGTCGAAAAGTTGCTAGTCTATCGGTTTTTTACAGATTGCACTTTGGAGAGTGTGCGAATGCTCTTTTTCAGTTGATCGAACCTTCCCCCTTTCTCTACCGGTCAACCAGAGGCAGACAGAAATTTCACCCGTTTGTGGTTAGCGTGCCGATGAGCCGAACTAAATGGTTCGATAGTTCATTTTTGGTTCGTGTTTCCAAAGAGTGGAACGATTTGCCTGCGTCTGTTTTTCCAGACAAATATAACCCTGGAGCTTTCAAGTGTAGAGTGAATAGGTACCTCTTGGACAGGCGTGTGTGATCCTCGTCTTCATCGTTACTTTCCATCAGGTGAGATGGAAGACAAACGCGTGCTAATTATTAATAAATAAAAATAAAAAAATAAATGAAAAAATGTAAGTAATTAGTATAAATAGATTTTATTTCGTCCAGTGATGAGATTAAAACATCATAGATGAATTATTTTCAAACAACCTTACCCATGTGTCTTGATTTTTAATTAATAAATTAATTTTATTTTGAAGAGGCATAAAAAAATTCTTACAGGAGAATTAATTCTAATGTAAAAGATTTAATTCGATTTTGCGAAGCTGTAGGACTTTCACAAGACCCTTAGTGCAGAGTAAGTTTTTTATTGTCGTATACTTAAAAAAAATTTAAAAAATTTCATTATATCAATTTATACTTATGAACCATCTCGACTACTTCAACTATCATAAAAAAACGCATCAAAATCGGTCCACCGCAAATAGGATACAAACGTTAAACTTCTAAATAGGGGTCTTTTTGTGTCGGGAGTTATATAAATTTCAGCACATTCAGCCTACAGTAAATGAGCTTGTACTGAGAATTAATAACTGGGCTAACGATAGATCTTAGTCCAACAAAAAAGCTGTTCTCAATTAGGTCATCCCTAAGTCTAGCTTTGTAAAGGTGGAAAACGTCCTTCAAATGTCCCCTAGCAAGGGTGTATTAAATACAAGCGATCAGATTCACGTGACCACAACTTTGTGTTCACAACAACTTCAGGCAGGTACAGGGTCTTTCACAGCCTTAAACAGGCCTTTGTCACTCGACGTATTTGCACGCACTAAATACCTACCGGCGGGCACCGACGCAGATTGCCGTACCTATCGCGTTCGCGTTAAAGTTCATTTTTGCATGCAGTCGTCAGCGCGAGGACAAAATAAGTTTAGTAGGTGGACGCGCCTTTTTTGTGCGGAGCAATTTTACCTGCTACGAAATAACTTTAGTAATCTTTTGTAGGGGGCTCCTTCAGATTAGCTTTTGCACTTATTTTGTATCTTAACAAAATTAATGTTAATAAGAGCCCCGGCATCGGGATTAAGGCAAGGGATCTAAAAATTATTAACGAAAAAATAACACCAGCAATTACCCACCTTATAAACTGTTGTATAACTACGTCGAGATATCCGAATGCCTAAGCCAATTTTCAAGCCGATATATAAGAAGGATAGCCACACAGACTACGACAACTACAGACCTATAACAATACTATCTTGTATAGACAAAGTGATTGAGAGGTACATTGGAAATCAAATAAATGTATTCCTAAATAAACATAATATCATAAATGAAAACCAGTATGGATTCCACTAAAAAAAGAGTACTTCCCAACTTCTATGTAAGTTCTCGAATAAAATCAATAAGTACTTGGATGAACAAAAACATGTTACAGCTGTTATTGTTTCAGCAAAGCCTTTGATTTATTAAATTATAAAACACTTTTTAATAAATTTGAGCAATGTGACCGGCAGGGACCATTATTAAATTTTTTTTTAAATTACCGCTCAAATAGGTACACTCGTGTAAAAATACATAATACTATTAGTGTAAGTATAAAGACAAATAACGGCACCTCTCAAGGCTCAATCATCGGTCCCACTGAGTATCTTTTATACGTCAATGATATGTGTAATCTGGTCAGAGCAGGCTCGACGATACATGCATTATAACAGCTGATAAGGACATCCAAAAGGCAGAAAAATTAATACAATATCATTTTAGTGAAATATGTTAGTGGTCACACGATGTGGGATTAGTGATTAATAGTTCTAAAACTAAACTAATGCACATACATTCGTCGCACAATAATATCATATATATACCTAAAATCCTGGCCCACTCGCATGACTGCTGCACGGTGTATTGGACTTATGTTACTGTAGTATACTATAACTAGTCAAGGAGCACATCTACTCAGGTTTAACAATAGATCATAGATTTAATTGGATTCCACACATTAATTTTATTTGTGAAAAGCTAAGAGCCCTATTAAGTAAACTAACTATACTTAAATACAGATTACCTTATAAATCACTTATATTTAGCTTTGGCAGACTCAATAATTGACTATGGCCTATCCTCATATGGTAGGACATATAAAAATACTCACATAAATAATATATATAATTAACAAATAAGATTATTGAAAACAATTGTACCTCGTAAAATAAAAAATATGTATAACAACGATTATTCAAAACTTTTCCAATACACTAAAGTTTTGCCGGTACAAAGTAAAATTGAATTATCAATATCAAATATGGAATCATGTAATGTTAAGAAACTCACAGTAATAAATTAAGACCAATTGCATATATGAAAAATTTTAATTAGAAAAATATATACATATATATGGTAAGAGATAATGGGAATATGCATTACCAGACATCTTAAACAAATTACCTAACTACATTGTTATTAAGTATTTATCAGGAACTAAATGTAAAACTTATCTCAAACAATAGTTTACAGACCTAGCTAGAGTGTATTAGTGAAGTCCGTTTATTTAAAGTCCATAATTGTTTCGCGAACCCTACCGTCGTCAGTTACCCTAGCAATAAGTTTTGTTGACGGTGCTTTGTAAAAAACATTTGTTTCTTTTGTATGTGCTGATCAATAAATAGATTTAAAAAAAATCTAGAATGAGTAATAATAATATAATAATAATATTTCTAACAATCACACCACATTATCTAGCCCAAATTAAGTATCATTAAGAACTTGTGTTATGGATACCAGATAACGGATAAATAAACTTAAGAAATATATAAGCACAGATAGATATTTTTTTTTCATGTATAAATATTAGAAATAAACTTAAATAAACATACATACACATCCATGACTAGAAAGCAAATATAATAAAATATTTACCTCTACCAGGATTCGAACCCGGGACCTGTGGCATGAAAGGCAAGGGTACTTACCTCCACACCAAACAGGCCGTGGCAGTGTTTGTAATGCGGTGACAATGTTGACCTAGTACATTTATTATATGAGTTTATGCATTGGTATGCAATGGTACCAACGTAAGCAGAGCTTGTGTTATTTATTTATTAAAGGAAGACTAGTAGCCAATACCACAATAATACATATCTATTATAGCAATAGTGGGCCAATTATAAGTCCTCACCAATATAAAATAGTCCAAATTTACCGCACAACTATGTTCTTTAAATCACACTTAAATCTACTCCTTAAAAACTATTTACAATTACTACGATAACCTAACATTTCCGTCACTATATAAACCTATTATTATTATAAACTTATTATTAGAAAAAAAAAAACATTGCTCATTACACGTCTCGCTGATGCAACGTTGGTATTAAATAAATCAAAATCAAGTTTCAAAGTCAATTTATTAAAATTATTGCTCGCTCGTTAAATAAAGGTGTTTTGCCTATAACTCGTAGATGCTAAGGGTAAATACTAAAGTGAATTATTTCTAAGAGGTTTGGCAGGACGACTAAGGTGAAGTTGGCTGAGAAGTTCCGGGCTATCAATATAACCAGACGCTATCTTCAGCAGGAAAGTAAGGTCTGCAATTTCCCGTCTCTTAGCGAGAAGGAAAAGGTGGTGCTTTCTGCAATAATCCATGTAGTCGTCAGAGGAATAATTATGATCTTTCGTGCGAAAGGCAAAATACCTTATGAACTTTTTTTGCAACGATTCAAGATGGGCAACATGCGTTATGTATCTAGTGAACAATACAATATTTTAAGAGTTTTAGCTTTTGTAAAGTCTTTAGAACTACGCATCAGAAATCCAAGAGCCCTAGAAGATTTGGTTATTACGCTGTCTAAGTGAGTGTCAAACAACAACTATGATCATGCGGCGAAATACAACCAACCAATAACATTGGACTACAAATGAGCACAAAAGCCAATCTCTTTGCTCCAACAGTTCCAAAACTGACAGATAAAGAAATGGTGTTAAAGATGGTTCAAATAATTGCGTTAAGCATGTATATAACGAATAACTGTGTGTGTGTGTGTGGCACCCACTATAACACTAGCGTGTAGGTATAAACATGGTGACAGCAATTTACGACCGTTTCATGAAATTCAGTTCGCGTTAAAAAGTAGTAAATCTACAAAACGGGTGTGTCACATTTGCTCGTACTTGCTCGAAGTACCTACGGTCAGCAATGAAGGTTTTATATATAGATTATTTTTGTATTTTACATAGATTTTTAACATCTAAAACCTAATAAGCAATAAATTCTTATTCGCTGCAAAATAATATATATGAAAAATAACAATAAAATGCATTCCAGTGTGTTCCCAAATTAAAACTTGAGTAAACATCACAGCAAACCTTATTCTAATTTTTTTTTCTGAAATTCTACTACCATTATTACATTCTGGTGGGGAGGGTTGTTTAGGGTGCTATTTTTTGTAAAAAGGTTATTTATGACCTCACGGCCTATGAAATCCTACGAAATGCTTAATAAGCGACCCCGCTTTTCTTGCTAAGCTAGATGGCTTTAAAAAAGTATATCTTTAAATCATACTCGTAGTAAAAAATATGAAAAAAAACGCACAAATATTATTTATTTATTTATTATTGCTGTAGTTCGTGGAAATTAAAATTAATAGTTTTCCCCAAAACTGTTTCAAATTATGATAAATTTCTGCACAGGACTTTGCATGCAAACTAACTGAACCTCAGCTAATATAACTTCCGAGAAACTATATCATCTGCAAAGTTGCACAAACTTTGTTAGACAAATGTAATTAGCTTTAAACTAGAAAATACCTCAACACATAACAGCTGTATTTGCGTAAGTTCTCATGATTTATTACTTTAAGGGCCGATTTTTTAATCGTCAGACAATTATTATCTGGATTAAATCTTAAACAAGGCTTTCCATATAAATTTGGTCAATTTGCATTAGTAGCATTGTAAAATCAGCGCTGTATAAAAAAATGTTTTAACTGGATTTTAATATTTTAGTGGATGCTCAAGTTCAGGACTCGCTGTGTTAAACCTAAACGCTACGCTCGCAGACTGAGTAATAGATGAATATTATTGAATGTTTAACTGTCAAGTTGACGCCTGTCACCTGTCTCTTATCACCGCGTTGTGTGTAAAGGCACCGAAACATCGAGATAAAACTAAAAATATAAATCAATGCAATAAAATAACGTTAAATAAATGATTTATTTAACATAAGAGCTGAATAACCCTGCACCATAAACTCGCAGGAATATTTAAATATATTGTCGTTTAAGATATATCTAAGTGCAGAGAAAGAATATCATTTCCAAATAGCATAATTATGCTTAGGTTCAAGTTTCAAACTTCAAAGTTGAACTAAGTAAAAAATTTTATAAATAGGAAGTATCTTTAAAAGTTTTATATCTTATTTAGTTTAATATATTGTTTCAAAAGCTGATTTTTACATGAATTCTATCCGAACGTCATCAAATAATAGAACATATATCTAACGCTCAAAATATATTTTTAACTGGTTTTGCTTATTATTAATTAAAATTCAGAGAGTTTTAACAAAAGGTGTTTGGTACTTTTTTGTGTTATGCTGTCCCTACACATCTACACGCTACGTAGGGCGAGCAAATTGTCTGTCTGTTGTTCCATAATGGAACATGTAATAGAGTTCAGGTAGTGACGCACTTAGTAATTACACGCATATGACGTCACAATATCATATAGTTAGCTATGTTTTGTGAATTAAAAGTTGTACTTCAATTTTGTCTCACTCTCTTTTACATAATGTGTACTTTCGTTTAGTTAGAGTTCAGCAATCGTATTAATGACGGCAAACAACGGATTACTTGACGATTTTTTTAGAGATGCGTTGGTAATCTGTATTTTAATTATTGTAGGTATTATATTTTTTTTATAACTAAACATACAATTATTTGTGTCTTTTAATTATTGCTGAATTAAGGCCAAGCTTGTAACTTCCATGATACTGAATGACATTGTTCATTAAAAGGCTTGAACACTCCTATGTCTTGTCTTCGTAAATTTCCCTAGCCACAATATTTACGGTCCTTATTTTATGTTTCGTCATCAAGGGACACCCTACATATATACATACATAGTACTAGTTTCTACTTCAAGGTTCGCAACCTCTCGGGATTCCGTGTCAATCAGATGCTAGTAGATTTGCGGTAGATCTTATAAGCTTTTAGTAATTTGTCATTTTAGTTTGCAATACTTTTTAAATTAAATTTGGCATCCATGTCATGGCGACCAGGCCATTTCAGAAATAACTCCCTTGACATCTTCTGAACGAGCAAGTGATTGGTTTGTGGCTTTGCTAAACTGGCGTGCGCGACATCCAAATGTAGGCTTTCCAGTGTTTTGCAAAGGAATTTAGTTTTTGTAATCTTTTATTTAGTGTTGGTAATAACTAAATTGGCTTCTTGAATAATGCCATGACCTATAGCTTAAACGGTCTAGACTGAAAATATAACTTGAGAATAAATTTTCCAAAAAGCATTTCGCGCAAGCAAAGTTAGCTGTGCAGAAATTGTTTTATTTACAAAATTGTTTTTTTAAATAAACTAGTTTTTCTGCTGGAGATGATACTGTCACGCGCAACCATTCGCTTTCATTTCTTACACTTTTGGAAATTATAAAATTACAATTATAGTCATATTTATTTATTTTTTGGCATTGAGACGACGGGTTCAGGGTGCCAAGTTTTCTGTAAAATAACAAACAGTTAGATTTTGTTAAATTTTAACCTGTAGATAAAAAGTTTGAAAACCTAAAAAAAATTGAAAGATTCGATCTAATTGCATTTTATACGTTTTTTATGTTTTAATTAAATTTCTTTTTCTATAATTCACATCTAGTTTTACTTCCATTAAAAAATAAAGTAAGAGTGAAACTGTCTCCAGTATTTACAAAGCATGATGACAATATTCAGCCATTTATAAGACAAAGACGTTTCAAGCTCTCCCAAGAGGTATTCACGCAAACTCCTTAGAAATGACGCATGAAATATTGACCGCACCTTGAAACACGCTTCAACGGTAAAATCTTTCAAGCTTTCATTGCACTTACCAGGTGATATAAAGCTCAAACGACAGTTTAATTACATCACCTCTTTAATAAAGTTCTCATTTGCCGGAACTTTTCTTGTTAGGTCGTTTATAAACTAAACTTTCAGATAAAAAGTTTAATTAATACGAGCTTTGAATTATTAAGCGCTCCGTCGTTTTAGATTTGTTGATAAAACCGCTTTTTTCTAAGTGAAACTTAATTTAACTTCCAACTGGGTTTTGAATTATTTTTTTACGAGTTATGTTATTAATAACGGCTTTTTTTAAATAGTTTGTGATGATGCTTCCACAGCACCATCAATGTTTGCTGAGGATCAACGTTCATACTTAGAACATGCAGAGTTGTAAAGCATAGGTTGAATAAGAAGTTGACACGGTTGTAAGAGGCGTGATTCTAAACCTTAGGTACGCACTTAGTAGCAATTACGTTAGGGCCGCTAACCACATCAACTATACAGGTATTTGGCAGGAGCGAATCGTTTATTCTACTACCGGGCTTTATGCATGTCGGGTCATATGGCTGGTCTCGCCTGATCTGAAACGGAAATGGCCAAGCGGCATTTTTTTCCGTTTATTACACATATTCGACTTTACCGCCTGGCCTTGCACATTAATACAGGCCTGAATATGTGGGTGCGCCCCCAAGAATGTTTATCTCTAAATAAGTATCTAATAATTATTCTAATAAGTTTTCAATGAAAGCCTTGCAATGAATATAAATTAAGTTCTTTACAACTGAATGATTCCTTTTTCATCCCACTGGGAGTATTAAAGAAGTAAAAATAAAAAGTCTTTGCACCGAAAAATTGGATGCTGAAAAGTTTTGGAGATAGCAAACATTCCCCTGGTCGTAAAAGGGTTTTTTAAACCTCCGGAACATATTTGGACCCAGTTTGTACGTCACAGGATACATATACAAAGGTATTACCATTTAATAAAGAACTATCAAACTACTAAAATGCCATATAAAAGTGGGGTCTAAATAACTGGTGTTCCTTTTTTACGTTGTTCCTTACCGCCCACGCATTTTTCGATGGGTTCCCTGTCAATATGCATTTCCAAGATGAAAGGCCTAAAACGTTCCGCGTGAAAATAACTTTTCTTTTGGTCCTAAGTACTTTCATGTATTTGAAAATGTTTGTAAATATTTGGAGTCGGTAAGGAGCGTTTATTTGTTTTACCATATTTGCTTCGAAGTTCAAGATTTTGGTTATTGCCAAAAATGTATTTTAGCGCTTATTCTGCGTGATGTAGTAGTATAGTAGTAAGTATGAAATGTTTTCTTCACAATGATTCCATCGTAGTGTTTACAATTGATTTGTAGAATCAATGAGGTTCTTGATTGACATGACCAAACTTCGAATACAGTAAAATAGCGATGGATTGGTGATAGCTACTGACACATGGACCTCGAAAATCTTGTGCTCGTCGCCTGATTAACTTAGTCGCAATTCGACTGTCATTGCGCGGAAAGAACCGCCGCGATACGACACGACACCCGTTTCTTTCTCAGTTTCATTAATGTAAAGTTCTATAACTGTAATGTAATGGGTATTTGACAAAACAAATTGTATTACATATTTAAATAGTTTATCACTGGTATTTTGCTTCTATTTTAAGTTTTCTAATCTATAGAGTTTCGATATTAAATTCAAAATTTTATTTTTCAAAACCAAATTTTTGTGTCAAAATAACTTATTTTTTATAAATAAATCATAAAAACTTGCATTTTTAATTGGTCTCAAATACCCAATTGATTTGGGTATTTCTCAAGTAGGTCATGTAGAAACGTCATCTATCTTTCGCCGTTTTAATTTAATGAAAGAGACCAAACAAACAGACAACTGAAACTTTTTTAAACTAATAGAGTTACTGGCGAACAAAACTCCTGCACTGCTCAACTTAAAGTTTTAGTCTTAATGACCTCTCTGATGATTTTTTAATCTCAAAACAAAACGAATTATATTTCTTGGAATTTTCCTAGTAATTAGACACCGTAAATTAGCATTCAGCGAACATTAGCGCCATCTGTCTTAAAGTAAGGTAATTAGTTTAAAATAGGTTTTGAAGAATGAAAAGAAATGACTACGCTTATAACTTGTGAAATTATAAGTAAGAAAAATAGGTTCGGTCGTGACAATTTTCATTTTTCATTAGTCTGATTAGATTTATTTGTTAACAGATAGAAGATATTTTTCTTTATTCCAGTGTCCATTTGTCGATGTCAATATACTTCAGTAAAAGTAAAAATAATAAGTCTGTCGAAATAGACAAATGTACCTAATATTGAAAACTTAGTAGAATTGCTAACTTAAATGGAAATAAAAGTGGCTTGGTGTAGGTCATTGCGAGTTTTAAACACATCCAAATGATCTAAAATAATAAAATAAAAAGTAAAATCGTCTCATCCTTTTTCGATAAAAAAAATCATTTACAGAAAATTATGCAATATTTGATGCCAACGAGAATAAATTGTATGAATATTTTAATTATTGTAGATGAACTGGGTTTCACGTCAATTTATTAATTGAACAAGTACAAATCACTTTGCATAAAACAATGTATCATAATCTTTATAAAGTTCTACCGTGCCTTCCCCACTGGTAAATACAACGTCGCGTTGTCGGCAGCTAGTTGATGCCATCAGTTCAAATAACCTACGTCAAAAGAAATCAAGGCTCATTAATCTTTGAATAAATTAAAATAGCAGAAGATAGGTGAGAAGGTTTTGACGCACGGACCTCATAAACCTTGTGCCTGTCACCTGATTCAACTGAGTCGGAACCCGACTGAATACGCGGAAGTATCCGAAGTGCCATGCGACACCACACGGGTTCTGATGAAAGGTAATGATTATGTATTCCTTCTCTCTCGAGCACGACGTCATTTTGTTACTCTGTAATGAGCTTGAGTGTGTTGAGTACCAGGTCCGTTGCTCACGTACGGCATGTATGTAAGAACGACATCCATGTTCCGCTATTTTAATTAAATCAAAGTAATCAAGATGGCTGGATCCCGCAATAACTCGTGAACGGGTGCCGTTTGGGGGTGTTCGTCGTTTGGATACTTGGGGGGAGGGAGACTTGCCGAGCTAGCAGATGCAGATAACAATAATTTGAATAGACATAAAGAGATATTGTAAATTTATTTTGAAAAAAATATATCCGTGAAGTTTCTTGCCAGTTCTTCTTAACGAAGGTTTTTCCGAACTAGTGGTAGATTTGTGGTGGTAGGTTTATAAATGTTTTCTTTCTCCCTCCATCCCAGTATCCAACTGACGAACACCCTCAAAGTCTCGTTTAAGTAAGGACCATTTCGATTACCATTTCGATTGATCAACCAACTTTAACTAGATTTATTACAGTATGTGAGCTAACCCATGCGACTCCCCACTCAAAAACAGGTGTGTTATAAGTTTGACCTGTGTATGTGTCTATCTATGTATCAGTCTATAGCATTTTAGCTCCCAAACTAAGTACTGATGGAGTTTTATTTTATTTTAAAGCTGAGTTAAGCGAGATTGTTATCATATCATTGACAGATGGGCATATCTGAAAGAAATAGGTTCTGCCATTTACAATTCTAGGTTTTATAATTTGGGTTAACAACTAACTTGTCTAAATTAAAATCTCCAAATCAAAATATCGAAATTCCATTTAAAAAAGATGGTTTCGTTACTTTGTGTTCAAAAAATTCCTTCCATTTTGCAGTCGTGTTCAACACAAAAAAGCGCTTTAAATCGGCAAGCTCCCCTGTGGAGCATAATTGGAACACTGTTGACAAATTAAATCTATTCAGAAATTGTTTGTTATAGCGCAGCAAAGTCTATTGTTTTATCGGCATCCGATTTTCATTGTATATTTTCCGTTAGGATAAGATTCGAAAAAACAATGGATTCAATTATTTATCTTGTTAGGGTATTTTCTATTGACAGGAGAGTTAATTTTGATCTGTTGTTTTGATTATTTTAGTTTATAAATGTGTATACAAATGAAATACAACCCTTTTTTATATTCTTTATTTATTTAGGGACTTCTATAACACTTTAATAAGTTAGCCCCTTTGTACCTTATTCTAACTAATAAATATTAAAGTATTTATACAGCGAACGAATTAAATAAGTTAATAAGATTTTATTTAGGTGGTACCGGCGAACTAACGCCTCTCGCTGACTTTTATATTTGCCACAATCCATCAGTAAGTGTAGGACATCATCTATTTTTCACAGATTTCACAACTGGGCGATTTTCACTCGTTGACAAGATATCCAAACTTACTGGATGGATAGTGCCCTGAGGGCAGTCTATGTGGCATTGACTTTGGCATAATTAAAGTGTTTGTAATTGTGTTCTGTACAAACTAGTACTTACGAAGGAGCAGACACTGGATAATTTTGTACCAAATACCTTTTTCTTTACTTTGCTCGTCAAAATACTCTTTGTATTTTTCAAAGCCACTATTTAATTGTCCTAGAAATTCTGAAAAATTGGGTTTTATTATACAATCTAGCCCGATTGGTATAGATAACTTAGCTAGCATGTCGAAAATAAAACATTTTAAACCGGATTCTATCGCGGTGAATTATATTATTACATTTTAAGTCAACGTTTCACTTAATAACAAGCGTCTGGACAGTTATGACAGCATTCAATCATCTGCATCTGTTCCCTAAACATGTTTAGTTCATAGATCTTAATTTTGCACTAAACGATTTAAACCATAATGATCAGAGAAGCAATTGTCTATTTACTATTTCTATCTATTAACAAGTCTTTTTTAATAGGACTGAAGTAAATTTCAACAACAGACATATTTTGAAGTAATTACTTGAATGCTCAATAATTACGTGAGCAAAGATAACGGCTTCAGCAATGATTTCTATTTCATCGTTGGAAAATTGTTTGAAGTATGAAATGTCAAGATTTAATACCCAGCCAACAAGTTGTCATCAATTTCTTTACTTACTTTAGAATTGAGAAATGTCCTTTTTGCATTTGCGCAGTGATATGCACTTCTCGATTATAAAATAATACCTTGTGATTTTAGAATTCTGGTCCAAAGTAATGTCTTGCCTAAGTTGGTCGTAGCACTACTTACAGTTGGCTGCAATAAAATAATGTAACTCTCTAACTTAAATGCGCTATATTTTTCATAACGTAATGTAAGATTACGAAGTTCTAACTATTTCTGTTTAGAACGTAAAGTCTAAGTTTTGAAACGATACTTTCACAAATTATAAAAAAAAGGTTGTGCCCTAAGAAGGAGTCCAGAGAAATCACTTCATTTTCCTAATCGAAACAGACAAAGCCTAATCAAGTTACTTCTACCAGCAGCCGTAGCATCGCGTGCCAAGATAAGAATCATATCACGGATTTTATCACAATTTGAAAGATATAGTCGCTTTAATTACATCCATTCGTTTTTACGTCATACCAAGACAGTATAAGTCACAGCAAGACGTCAACCCGTCCCCTTAAGATTGATTCCAAGCCTGGGACTGGTTGATTTCTTATCTTGTGTCACCCGTGCTAATGCCGCATTTGTTTTTTTAGTTTTACACCAGTGAGCTTTTTTGCACAGCTTTATATATGCAGGTTTACATAACATTTGTAAATTTTGGCCAGTAAATATGTATCGTGCCTCAATACCTAAGCGCGTGATCAAAGGTCAGAATCCTAACAAGTGCACGAAGCGTTGTAATGTTTATGAATCAAAAAATTTATTTCTCAATTCCAACAACACGATAGGAGTTTATTAGCGTGAAGACAAATAATCCATTATGATAGGATACGTTTTCAGGTGAAAATAAACCAAATATTATCATCTATGTTGGAAATTATACTTTACAATGTGGCAATAAGATTCGAATTCACCTGCTACTAATTCATCCAAGCCAACTAGATGATCGTCGAACGTGATGTCGATTGCTTTGGGTACAAGTAGCAAAACCATTATAATTTATTTCGGTATTTTATGCTGGTATATTTTTAATTGACTAAGGGACTTGTCACATGGGATGTGCTCTGCGTCCTGCGGTCCGGTCAAATCGAACGCGGCCTGCATGTGTGCACTTCATTTGTTAGTCAGGTCGGTCATTTGTCTGCGATCTTAATCAAATAAAGAAGTTTATACTGGTGCGAATTGCCCGCTGCTGAGCATCACTTCCACGTGTTTCCCTAGCCGAGAAATTATGAAACAAAAATTTAAAAAATTTTGACTATCCATAGAATATAAGGAGCCAAATTTTTTTTTAACTAATTGATATATATACCGCGTTATTTTTGAGAAAGTAGCTCAGAATTATGGTCTTACCTCATTGGCCCATTTTCCGAATGGTAAAAAAGTGTACCGGTGCATTTCATGTCATTACGAGCACAAACAAGAACTTAGGGAATGCACCAAACGGTATAAAATATGTTCACGTAGGGTTCAGGCTGCGTCCAATTTGACCGGACGCAGATCGCAGAATGCAGAACGGACCCAGTGTGACAAGTCCTTTTGAAACCAAAGCATTGAGCAGCACTTCTTTGTTTTTTAAGATATTAACAACAAAAAAGGGACGCCCACATTCCTCCTTTTGTCTAAATCGCTAGGTTGGTGAGTTATACAAAATGGACTCTATGAATAAAGGGCAGTGGGAAAAAGTGTTTACCTGTATATAAATATTTAATTCTATTTACGTACTCCTATTTTCTTATTGTATACTGGAAATCTCATATTATCTGTGCGTCCCGCTTCGTTTAAATTTCCCACCGCTCCATGCTCGCTTGTAACTATAGACCGGCCACAGGTAACCAAGTGAATTATTACGTATTACATATTTATATTCATCTAAAAGCGACTATAAAAAAAGAATCCTATGACGGATATTGATAATTTTTCGCCATAATCATAATTTATCGTATGTACCCTCATTTTCTTTTAGTCTCATTAGTAGACGCTCTTGGACTAAGTGCCATACATTTTTGCCTATTGTCATTTGGATAATGGATATTAATATTAAATCCGTGGTAGTTTGGAATCCGTTGTAAGTCGAATTTATAAATAGCCTGCGAGCTTTCTGTTAAGTTTGGAAGTTCAGTCGAATGTAAAATATCGTTCTCATCTTTACTCAGTGCGCTTACAACTTGAATTTAACTTAGATCTTTCATCAACTATCTTCCATCTTTCCACAACTAGTATACAATCTGGTTCTGCTGCTAATAACGTTGAAAGCCTTAAACGTAGAAAATATAAGAATTTGGGTAGCAGGTATATTTTTGAGGCTTTTGGCGTTGAAACCATGGGGTCCTGGGGACAAGGTACTCATCGTCTTTTTTCGGACCTAGCGAGGCGATTGGTGAGTGAAACTCGTGACCCGAAGGCTGGCACCTACCTCGCACAACGAATTTCTATAGCGATCCAGCGTGGTAATTCAGCCAGCCTTTTGGCTACGTTGCCCTCAATGCATTCAAGTTTAGATTTAGTGTTTTATTTGTAGTATAATTTTAACGTATAATTATTTATTTAATTTAAATTTAAATTGTATTATGACTTTTTATCATATTTAAAGCTAGATATTCTAAATTAGAAAGTATTCGAGAGGAATATATAACTTTAACTTAGAAGTATATTTCAAGAAGGGTTATTATCAGGTGTACAATTATTTGTATCGATAATAAAACTGAACACGATAATTATGTAAAATAGTCACTTGTAAATATATAATCGATAGTTACACCTGATATGTATCGAAAGTCGGACACAACCTTATGAGTTGTGACGACTGTTTTTTGGTTCGCGCCGCCGAAGTGTGGAATGAGCTGCCGGCGTCTATTTTCCTAAAACGTATAATCCTGGCACCTTCAAGAGCAACGTGAACAGGCACTTCTTGGGCAGGCATGTAACATCCTCGACATCTTCGTCACTTTCCAACAGCTGAGATGGAAGACAAATGCAAATCCAAAAACTATATATATATTTAAATTCAAATATTTGTTTCTCAACATTGACAATTACTTGTTCTTATTGACGTCAAATAAAGCATGACTCTACCACCAGTTCGCAAAAATTGCCTTCGTGAAGAAGAACTGGCAAGGAACTTCACAATATAGGGACGTGGACGTAATAACCTCATAAATCTGTAATCTAAAAATACATAGCGGGTGACCCTTTTACTGTGCAAAAACAAGTACGGAATTGCGGACTGAGCCCATGTGCCCTTTTTTTGCCCAAGGTTATCCGGTATAATTCGAGACAACACTAAATGAGCAGTAAAATTTAAAAAAAAAGAAAACGGTGAATGCGTTTAATATTTATATCTGCACTAGATCTGCGCTCGCGTAATCCTTGGGGTCAATGCATTTTTTAGTTGAAAATTAACCTATAAAGTCAATCTTCTAAATGTTTGTATAGGTAAAGGCAAATCGTTAGGAACAATAATACTAACAATCACATTCAGCCAGCGTCACCGACACAACTACTATACTTTTGACTTGTCTTCGAAGTCGACAGTTCATTTGACTTTTATGTTTTAGACAAATTCAATGAGATTTCTTGATCTACGCAAATATTTTAAGTTGATGTACTTCTACAGCCAACAATGTACTAATTAATTATTTTAAACCATATTTCATGTTAGAAGTAACCAGTGAACAAATTAATTTCTGCTGGTTTCTGCGTTGGGCCTGAGGCCATTTAGATGGTCCTTGTAAGCATTGTTGTCTGTTGTATTGAAACAGCAAATTACTTATTTGGTATAATTGCGGAATATGCGGAATCAAAACGCTATCTACTTTAGTTGTTCCGGTAAGAATTGTGGCTTTTAGCATATATTGTTTAGCATATGTGGCTTTTAGCATATATTGTTTAGCATATGTGGCTTTTGGCATATATTGAAGTGAAAACAGCCAAAGAAAACTGTATGTGAATTCAGTAAATGTTAATTAATCCTTTTATTTTATAATGTATTTGGATCTGGCTTTAATACATTATAAAATACAATACAATGTAATAATAGAGATAGAGTTTTGAGTTTTTGATTCGTTCCTTTACATGACAAAATGATGTAAATTCTCAGCTAAGCTATATTACGTTAAGTGATTCTTCTTTCATATTTTTGTTAGTTTTTTTTTCAGTTGACTTAACCAAATTGTTCTATGGCTTAATTAAGAAAAAATACAATCAATAAATTTAACGAGCACAAATAAAACATATTCTTCAAAATCTTATAGTTAAAATGACTAAACCAAATTCACAAATGAACACAACCTAATCACGAACCAACCTAAAAATGAAAACAACGAAATAAGTAAACATTTCACGAACAGATCATATCGTTCGTGCTCCAGAGAGCAAAGCAACAAGACTCCAACCAACGCTTCGTGAGTGCAGCGTCAGCCCGCACTTGACTCCAGCTAGGCAAGTGAAAACCCATAAGCAAAGAATATAAAACTAATAGAAAATAAGAATAACAAACAATACTTGTGCACGAATCATACTTAAAACTTGAAACTACTCGTAAATTTGACGCTCAAATCCCAGATGTAAATTTAACACAATAGAGAAAAGTATATCTAAACTCTATAAAAATAAAACCACTGAACACGAACTTACCATGTTTCTCGTACTACTGAAGAAACATACGAAAATAAACAAATGCATTCAAGACAGCATGAATTCTTATAAGTAATTCAAGCAAAAGATAAAACGATACCAAAATCAATACCACAAAACAAGGAAAACAGTTTTTAATTAATTTCTCAATAAGGAAACAGAAGATAACGAAATGAATAACAAAATAATATTTAGTAATTCTAAATTCACTCACACAATAATTGTTGAACAATAAATAATGAATAATTCAACAATGAACAATAGTAGGATTTAAATAACAATGATTAAACAATTGATAATTTATGCACAATGAATAACATAGAATATAAATGGATAATTAATTACAAAGTTCTCTATTTAAATTCCATTGATCCCTCATTAACTCCCGAGCCTGTTCAAATTTCGGGATGAAAAATAATGCCTGTCTCATACGATAAGCGGTAAAAAAAATACAACCATCTTTTACTAGTGCCATCTGTCGTATAATTTATTAACTAGTTTTCCGAGCCGTCCGAAAATCCCTCGCTGTAATAATTTTATTTTAACATGAATTTAAAATAACAAAAAAATCACACTTAATATTTGTTTTACTTGCAATCGTAGCTAAATATTTAAACGCAGGTAATTTAAAGGTCTTTAAAATATTGCTATATTTTAACTATGAGTACACCATAGTTTATATTTTTAATTCGAGGTTATGAAATGTAATTGTAATTTGTATGGAAAAAATTTAAGAGTACTTCCCACAGGAAGTAATGGCAGGAGATTTCCTTAAAACTTTTCGAAAAAGTCCAGATTTCAAGGTTTTTAAAACGGTGTGCGATTAATAAATAATCTGTCTTAAATTCAAAACAATACTATGCAAAATACCACTGCTTCCTTTGTGCAAACGTTTATGTTGTGAGTATAACTCGTTTAATTATAAAGAAAGAAATAATTGTAGTTTAAAACAATATTAATGTTCTTATATTGTGTCTTAAAGTTTAGTATGCTTTAGTCTAAAGGGATATGAGAAGTTGATTCAATATGGTTATTTTATCTGGAGACTTAATTTAATATTACATAAAGCTTACGTTTTTTTGTACCTTAATTAGGAACACTAATATTTGTGGATTGAATTAATATGAAGATCAGAATGGGTCCGTAAGTAGTAAGATAAGTTGTCCTTAATGTAATATAAAACAACAAATACCCACAAACTCGCAGCACAAGCAGAGCTCGTGTTATGGATGACCATACAGCGAATTGGGGGGGAACTGGAATGAAGAGAACAAACATATTTGTTCAGCACATAAATAAAGGCCCCGGTCAAGAGTCGAAGCGACCTGAGACTTACCAGCGTACTGGCAGGGCTACTGTACCGAAAGTATTCGGCCGAAATCCTAACTAGCCAGAATTGCCTTGCAATTTCAAATTAAATTGGTTGTGACCGGAATAGAAAAAAACGGTCACATTTATCAGTTTATTATTGCATCGAATTCAATGAAAAGATAAAACTTAACAACACAGTGCAATGGAACACAAAACTTGTGTAACGAAATACATAAAGCGACATTAAAAAACTATTAGTCTGTTTTTGTAATAATATCACATAATGACGTAATTACCGCCCTTGGCTCAAAGATGAGACCTTCCGATTCCTGGCAGATACAAACGTTGTAGTTACTGATGATCAATTCACCAGACGTCAAGTCCAGCTCTAAAACTTAGAATTTACTAGTAATAGTTTGAACAGGCAAGCGAGGTCGCTCCACTTGGCGATAAGCAACTTCCGTTCCCAAGGCATTCATCGTAGATGTTATTTTCAATCACACTGTTGTCAATTAATTATCGATCTACGATGCGTTGCCGAACATGGGCATCTGTTGGAGTTGCCTTTGTTCCAGCGTTACACTGACTGTGCCTTCCTTCCCTTCCTCCGGAACGCACCATGTCCACGTGGTTATAATGGCGGTTAAAATGGGAAGGAGAATGTAGCATCGCCTCAGACAATATCTAAACATAACGAATTTTGAAGCATAGAAAACAGTTCTTCAAAAAATGACTAGTATTTTTTTTTCTGTTACAAAATAAAAAAAATAAAGAAAGAAAGAAATATATTTATTTTAAAAAATTGTCGACATTACAAATAATATTGAAAAACAATTTTAAACAGTAATTCGACTTCAAATAAAATGGGATCCCCCGTTAAATCCCCGACGCTGGTTTTCAGTCGAATCCTGACAACTTGTCCTTAATTTATAAAATTTAATCTAATATTGTTATTGGTAAAAAAATAAAAACTACTTTAAATAGTTATTTTGTGAAACGAATGATATGTTTAATTGGGAGTTGTTATGTTATTATTTAAAATATAGGTAAAAGTATTAAGTTGTCGTTTATATCTCGTGCTATTTGCGGCTGTAACTCAGAAAGAAAGAAAAGAAAGAGAATCAGTGTTAGCTATGTTGGTTAAATATGTATTCAAAAGTTAAAGCCTTATTTGAATAATAGGCAATAAAACATTACCGTAGCAATGCGTCGAAGTTCAATCTCTGGTTTTTCTTTTCGACATTTAGCGTATAAGACCACTGAGCTTTGTATGTAATAATATGTCAGACAAACTTAAGTACTTCTGAATAAGTCTACGCTTGATTCGTTCTGATATAAGGAGGTTTCACTAGAAATTTCATTGTAATTTACAATTTCACAAAAAATTACCTCATAACTTTTGTGTTTTAGTTCTTAATAGGTTTCTTTAACTTGTTGCTTTTCCATAAAATGAGCGGTATTTGAGCGAGGTCTTACTAAGTCAATATCAATCATTAACAGTCAATCATTAATCGTAAAATGAATTATACATAGATATTAGCCCTAAAAAAATTTGTTAAAACAAAAATAATTACGTCGTTCAACTTAATTGTGCAAGCTATAATGTTGGAAAAAGCAGGTTATTAAGATAACCTACCCTACTATGAACCAAAAAGAGGGAAGATTTTTCTGATATTCAGAGTTGTGGAATGCACAAAGAACAAATGCTTCTCTACAGTAGTTGACGCTGACGATATATAATAACTAACGCTATACTGTACATTTATCCTGAAATGTGAACGCGTTACTTAGTTTGAGTTATGAAATAATTATATTGTATCGAAAATAAAAGTCACTTTAAGCTGTAATTAAACTTAAAATAATTGTTTTTATGTTATTTGTATCCTACAATAAGCATTTTAAAGGTACAATAACTTAATTAAGATTAAGTAAAGTTCTGGAAGCATTCTTTTTAATAAATTAAATTATACATAAAATATAAACCTTCAGTATAAAATTTAATTGCACTGAAATTTATAGTCACCCTAAACCTGTAAATCAAAAAGTAATAAAATTTAAATTCTTACCTGTTCTCGTTAAAAGCTGCGCCTGTAGAAACGCGACCAAATTTACTTAATCCCGCCGAACGAATCAATCAAATAAATTGAAAAATCCAAATTCAATATATCATTATTTATTGAAAGCGGAGATTCTATTACTGTCAATCGTTTAAGCGGCGTCAAAAAGACATAGTCGCTGAACGCGGTTAAGGTGCGTGCAAGGAATGTCAAAAGTGCGGGGCCGACGATCTAGATACGTGCGTCCTCTGCGGCGGTTGCGGATGAACTGACTCCGTGCGCTGAAACCAGGGTTGGCTACGTAGGAGTAGCTGAAAGTGGGTGCGTTTTAGAAAAGGACAGCACGTCTCTAAAAGTAAAAGGGCGAACGAGACAGCTCACAGGGGGATGTATTTTCTCAGTACGTCAGGAAGAATTTGTAACCGCGGTAGGTACGTATACCTTGGATTAGCGTTTTCTGAATTTTAATAATGCTTGAATTAGAAGCTGAGAGCGCTGTTTCGTGATGATCCATCAACAGGTATGGTAAATAAAAGAGAGAGAGAGATAGAAAGAAGGAGATAGAGTATTCTAATTGAATCCAGTTGTTCACCGCATTTGTTTTGAGGTAATTAAGGGTTGATGGACGTGTTAATGGATGTATTATGCAAGGTTGAAACGGGATCATTTATTAGTGAGTATCCTCCCACGTAGGGTTGAAAGCGTTCGATACTATTTATTGTAGTTCCCCGGAGAGCGAAAATGCCTTAGTTTAGATATGACCCTAACAAATGTCGCCACGTTTAAATGTAAAGCACTTAGATCGTCCTTAATTACTTTTCTCTTAAGTATTTTGCTTGAAATATATTTGAAACTAGAAACTGCCAAGAAGTTTTATCGGTTATTTCGAGGGAGGTTTTAATAAAGTATTTGTCACTTGCATAGCCATTTTTTTGAGCATTACAAAAGGTTGGCGCCCGACGAGGGACATATTTGTGGTTTATTTTAAGAATAGCGTCTTTCCTCCTTGCTTTCATAATTTTTAGCGACACGATTTTTTAGCAACACAATTACTCATTTCATTTAGACCCAAAATTCGAATAAATATTTTATATGTATCGAGATTTTTGAGAAAACTATGATTGCTGTATATTTTGCGAATACATGAACAAGGTTTTAGTGAAAACTAAAAATGTTGTTAGTACAGTATGCGGATTTATGAACCGGGGACTTTAAAAATGTACAGACAATTTAGGATGCTTTCCTTAGAAGGTAGTTTAAAGTTATATCCTTATTAAAAGCGATCGAAAAATATTACAATATCACATAACTTTACAATTTATATTATCTGACTTTGTGATTTTTTTTATTAATCTCTGTATCGAAATTATTACCATGGAAACTTGTATTTGCTTGTAATTTCCTCGTGTCAAATAGAGCCATTTATGAAGCAACATTTTAAAAAACCATCTTTAGTAAGTACGGCATGATAACAGCGGTTAATTACGGAACTGCTTTTTTAATGATGTGTGAGTGCGTATTGCGTATAAATGTATGTACCTGTGTGTGCATTCACAATTAATGATTGATGAGCGCGTTAAGTACTTTCTTTTATTAGTTCCAAATATGAAACTGACAGGTTATCTCAATTGTAATATTATATTTGATTCATTGACACGTTATTTAGCAGATAATATTGTTTTAAATTGTATAGCTTGATTCTTGTAAATGATTGTAACAACGCTTAATTATTTTTATTATTGTATTGTTAATGAAGCCAATTCAAGTCTTCCTCAATATAAAAAATAAAACATTATGTTTTAATTTCACGTTTCAGTAGTGTGGTATTTAATTAAAAAAAAACTGCAGGTGTTTTACTTCAGATACCGCAGAAATGATGGCAGTTTTGTACAGAATCGAAATAGAACATAATACCTTAAATGTATGGAGGAACGATTTTAATTATCCTTTATGATAAATAAATTCTTGCTGTTCTAACCGTGTGAGGGTGAGGTAACCTCTTGTGCCAGAATCCACCTCGGAACAATCTAAGAAACTCCATAGGCAATTTTTTAATCAGGACTATGGCACGAACAGCTTTCAAAAGAACTGGGAATTATCTGAAAGGTGCGTAGGTACTAAAATTCAGAACAGCTGGGCAACTTCTATACAGCCCAAGTATCAGCATGTAATGAAGGAGTACTGTCGTTACCTTTGGAATGGTTCTACTACATACCCAATCAACTTAAAGTTGATGTAGAGCTGAATTATAAAAAACTGCAAAGTGTCGAGTGCCGTCGCAACACTGCTTGTTCCTGTGTGTTTTATGGGATGCATTTTATGAGACCTTGCGAATGCTCTATTCGAGCTTATTGAACCCCTATTATTCCAACATTGAACAACGAGGCGCAGGCAGCCATTCATGTTTAATACACCTAAAAGTCAAAACAAACGTTAAGACGGCTCTTTGAAATCATAACGAAAAAAAAATTAACAATCATTCTCGCGAAAGATTTAACTTGTCATCTTGACAATTAGACGGCCCAGTAGCGTTGTTGTTAGAAGCCCTGTCTCATACCCCAGAGGTCCCAGGTCCGAGTCCTGGCCGGAGCCTTCATTAGCATGACTATTACGGATTTAAATCGTAAACGTTGAAATGGTATTCGTTACTTGGTAATGCTCCGTCACCGTCTCACCCTATACTTAAGGACATATAGTTATTTTTCCCTGAATGATATGGAATTGAATAGAAATACATTGACTTTTCAACGATAAGCAGAATTTTTTTTACAACTATATTTCAATTGATCTCCATAGCCCAGCTTCAAAGGTGATCTCTTGGTATATGACGAATATAAATGGTTTGTTGCTCAAAAGATATTAAAAAAAGAAAATAATTTAATGATATCAATTAAAGTTTTTCTTCTTTAAGGAAATTTATTGGAATAATTAAAATAGAGTCGCTTTAAAATTGGTTGAAAAATGAAAATATTTTTGTAACTGTTATTTATTTTTTAATGATCATCATAATTTTTGGATAATATGAAAACGGTTCATATTCGTGGCTTTATGTGAAACATTTTTTTTAATAATTACATTTAACAGGTAACTGGCTACTGAAAAGTTTCTATACAAACAATGACTACTATTCATAAGTAACGATAAATTTGGCTCTGAATTCTTATACTATATCAAATAGAATATATGCAAATGAAATAAATTCAACAATTTTTGAAGTCAGTTTTGTACATAGTCTAAACAGTTTTTGTAGGGTAGGTAAGAAAATTTCAAAAAGTTTAAGTTTCATTGGTATAGCGCTTGCTGAAAGTAATTTCTTAGGAAATAAGCTGTATCTTTTTCACCTATACTTATTGTCAGCTATTTAAACTGTATAGTGGGTGTCATCCCCGAACTCGCCCCCACCGCTTTTTTGTATATAACATATATACGATATAACTGTATGTGTACAATACGTATATGTACCTCATCAATTCGGCTTTCGCGCAAAGCACTCCTGCCCTCAGCAGGGTCCATCGCATCGCTGAGTCACACTCGGCGGCTTCTATACGAGGAGATTTAAGACAATGACAGTATTCTTTGACGTAGCCAAGGCTTTCGATAAAGTCTGGCACAGCGGTCTCATTTATAAACTTTACAATTCAGGCTTACTGGGTTGTTTAGTCAAGATAATCACATCCTATCTCAAAAATCGCATATTTCGTTTTAGACACGAAGATACGCTCTCCGCGCTCCGTCCCTTAAAGGCTGAAGTCCCTCAGGGCTCAGTCCTAGCCTCTCTCTTATATACCATATATATACCAACGACATACCCGTACCGTCAAAAGGTGTCAAACTCGCTCTCTTGGCCGAAGGCCAACGTGTCCCGTGTCTCATCACCAAACTTCAAAAGGCCGTCAACGCCCTTGGTGAATGGTTTCAACAATGGTGTATCGAAGTGGATTCAGACAAGAGTTCTGCGATTCGCTTCAACCACAAATGCCGCCGTCCCAACGACCCCCATGTCCGAATGCTGGATATCCCCATCCCCGCAAACACAATACTAAATACTTAGCGTAACCTTTGACCCAACGCTGTCTTTTCAGCCACAGAGTATCGAAACTCGCCCGTCTCATCTGGGTCGCCTAAACAGTATGTTATGTAAACACAGCAAAATGCCTCTTAGGGACAAACGAACGCTCTGGCCTACGTTAGACCCGTCATGGCTTAAGCCACTCCAATCTTTGCCCACGCCGCTCCCTCCCTCCTATACAAGCTGCAGGTGGTCCAAAATCTCTTCTGTTGCAGGGCCTTAAACGCACCCTGGTACGTGCGTAACGCAGATCTGTACAGAGACCTTAAGCTACCTACAGTTCAATAACATCTCAAAAAACGCTCCGAAACGCATGCTAATCAGTTAATTCGCGAGTCAGTCTCGAATAAATAAATAATAATAATAAATAATAATTGGTGACCTAATAAATAAATAAATAAATAAATAATACTGCCCCAATCCTAAACTCAAAGTTCAAAGTCGCCAGACCTAGGAACTCTCGGACCCCCCTAATCAGCTTTCGGCCGACCTTGAAGCCCTCCTGGCTGCCCAGGCCGTGACTAACTTTAATTCTCCTTGAGCACCTTCAGCGCTATGATATTTCCCAGCGGATGACCCAATAAGGGTCCCCGCTTGGGCGGCCTTTTCTCCGACTGGCCGTCGCTTCAGATGAAGGCTGTGAGGTAATAGATTGCCAGAATCATACAGGTGGTTTTTAGGTGTTTGTGGCTCTAGTAGGCTCGCAGCGAGTCCCACAAAACCCCGTAATCACGGCGGGGTATGCATAAGAGCTTTTTTACCCACCTGCCCTCCCCGCGGAGGGGAAAAAATAGAAAATATAAACGTGTATGTTAAATAAATAATAAAAATATAGTCGGGCTCTATGTACTAACTACCTTAGGTAGACAATTAAGTAACAATATAAATGACCAATCCTCGCATAACCCTTTTCAGTGTGCCTCGTACTCTTCTAATAAACTATTGATAGCTTTGCAGTTTACTGTAGCATAACTAACCGATGAGGACACAAGCAAATCGTGTCTCGGCGCGTAGGTCGATAGGACCGGAATTGTCAACCATTCATCCGATAAAGCACGCAGAGAAAGGTTAAAAGGAATTTTATAGAGGAGAAATAGATTTTTGTGTTTTTTTTGTAACATTATATGTTAAAGTTGAGTAAATTAAGATGCAAGGTAAAGGTGAATCTAAAAACATTTTCCAAAATTTACTATCCCGATTACACTGTCTTTAAATACGATATTTGAAAACAACAATTTATATAGAATCCAACATGGATGTATTAGGTAACCTTCAGTAGTTTGCTAAAATATGAACTCGGAGTTTTGAGTTAATTCAAATTCAAATATTTATTTCTCAACATTGACAATTACTTGTTCTTATTGACGTCCAATAAAGCATGACTCTACCACCAGTTCGGACAAACCTTCGTGAAGAATAACTGGCAAGAAACTTTACGGGTATAATTTATAAATAAATAAATGTACAATATCTCTTCATGTCCATACAAAACTATTCTTATTTACATCTGTTAACTCGGCAAGTCTCCAAACAAGTATCCAAACAACGGACACCATCAAACGGCACCCGTTCACGAGTTAACGCGGGATCCAGCCACCGCACCGCCCTCCTCAACCATATTAGAGGGAACTGAGCGACCCCAATTGTGCTTTCATCTGTCAAGTCAACTCCAATGATAACATTATAACAACCGTAAATATATTGAGCATATTATTAAATGAGATTTCAGAGAGACCCCTAGTAAATAATGACTTTTAATATTTGTTTCATTTTGTGATATAAAATTGTTTTTAAAGTGTCTTCTATAACAATACCTACATAAAAATGTTTAACCAGATGAATGGTGCTTGCTGAAGACCAGCGTCAGTTAGACAAGTGGCCAGCTGGCACGTGCTGAGCTTGCTGCGTGTCGCCAACACCAGCGCTACCGATATTTTTTTTTTACAAATTATACTTATTTTATTTATTTACTTTGTTACACAACGAATATTTCTTAATGTTCCAATGCAAATTTTGTCTTATAGCATTATTTATAAAATTTTCTGTTTTCTTTTTGCCCATAAGTTTGATTTGAGGTTTATTTTTAAATAAAAATACTAGGTTTTGAAACTATGTGGCACTAAGGTTTCAGTGCAAGTTTTAATTTAAACTTAGTTGCGGTTCCCTATCTAATAGTTCAGAGTTTTTAAGCTCTGTGTTCAAAAACTTCTCTGAACATAGAAGTGGTTGGGGCTTAGAGAACTCGACACTCCTGTAGGAATTTGTCAAGTATTTCGCCTCCACTGCAAGTATTCCCGCCATCTACAGACCCGCCTCACGGATAATGGCGCCTATTATCCAATAAATTGTTTGAATTTAAGCCACAACGCGATCAAAATGTAATAATATTGCGTCATTGATAGGGTAAGTACCTGGATTTATTTCGAGCACAAAAAATGTATGATCTTTGATCTTGGTTCGTAATTCTGGCGCCAGAACGGGGAGTATTGAACCTTGGAAATTTAACACCTGGGTTTTTTTATTATGAACAAGTAGTGTCAAGGCCCTTTTAACGCATTAAATGCATCCACAAAGCAGTCGTATAGCTTAGTCCTCATATAGCTTCATTCAAAAAAACATAGGTAGATCTGTGAAATGGCTTGTGAAATGGCTTATTTTATTTTCAAATATACAAACAGCCAACCTTATTAAAACACATACCTGATTAAATTAAGTATTTCTCCATGAACTGCAACCTAATTTACTCAGTTAACAAGTTCAATGGATATTCAAAGAAATTGATCAAGTTACATGTAAGGTGTGGGGCTCAAGGAATCAAAACAACACAATTAACACCCACTGAAAATTAAATAACGTTTTCACCCATAAGTCTTGCTCAAGGTTCGGGAACAATGAAAATTAATGAAAATATTTGCAGACGTAACTGCTCGTATTATGGCATTCATTAGTGGAAAACTTTAAGGATTATATTTTTCCTAAAAATAATCGATTGCACAAAATATTTAAATGGTTTAATACAAATTTAAATATTTCGAGGAAAATGTAATCGCTAGCATACGAGCAACCACAATCGGCTCTGTTAAGGAACTCAAAAGACAATCTTCTTCAACATGGGTGGTCCTCAGCGTCCGAAGCCTGTGACGGCCCAGGGCGTACGGTGCGTATCGACAGTACTGACACTTTGATCTTAGCCAAAAGGCCGAGAGTGCTAACGGGGTAGAAATGATGTGGCAAGTTTGACAGCGAATGTCAAAAACATTTTGAAAATATGCAGGTAGCCTAAAGTACATACAATATATGTACATGAATTATTTTTTGGTATCAACAAAATCCCAATTTCGGCATACATCGCCTCCGATTGTAAGGACAATGTACATTCAAAATCATCAATAATGATCTTGTGAATGAGCCAAGTATTCCCCATCAAGTGTGCTAATTACCAGTACACATTTGGGCCGACGCCAACGTGAGATTCATTTTAAAATACTATTGGTGGTGACACAAATGCCGTCGTGTCCTATATCGTAATTACAAAGAAGGTCCCTTACAATACTGATAATTTTTGCTTAAAATAATGCTGCCAAGCCTTAACTAGTTATTGACAACTTCAGAAATGAACGCATTTGAACAATTTATTTTTATTGTCCCTTTGTCTCCCAAACCACATGAGATATGATCCTGAATTTAATACCAAAATCAACATAAACATTGAAAAATACGTTAAATATTATGAAGTATGTTTGTATATATGAAGTGTATATTATTAAATAATATTTATATGTTTAAAGTGGTATACCAAGAAGAGGAAGACTCTTTGTGGCACTTAAAGTGGGATATACATTACATTACATCACATTACTCAATCATTAGAAGCAATGAATCATTAGTTGTCTCGCTGCAACTGTGGTTAATAACGCTGATAGAATACGGTATATTTAGCAAAATGTAGGCGCTCAGTGAAGTGGCTGGGGGGACCTGCGATTCTAGACAACTGCCACCAGCTGGAGGGCAGACATCTGAGGGGATAAGCAACTCTTATTGCAGCAGAAATATGTTACTGTTAAAAATATTGTAAGTTAATCAAACCTTAACATCGCTCTGAATAATTTCTACAATCGATTTACTTGTTATCAAAGGGGATGGATAAAACAAATAAATGGAGCAGTAAATATACCGCCACCAAACAGTATCATAATGTGAAAGTTTTTCTCAACCTAAAACAATTTACAACGTGCGTTCTCATTTTGAAAACTTAACCTCCTTTCCCGCCTACGCTGTGAGTAAAACTTTATAATCGACTTTACCATATTCTTTAAACTACAAAAGACGCTGTTTGAAAATTCTAGCGCCATACGTCTTATCCAAATTATATCAACTTCCCAATTAATAAGTAACATTTTTTTTATTGTTAAAACCGAAAATAAAATAATACTCCATAACCGCGTCCATTATTCTATTTTGATACTAATAAATCGGCTGTAAGAATTTTAACATACCAGATGAGCAATCAAATTAACATCGGATTATGAAAGTTTGACATTTGTTAGAGCATGGCGAAACAAATATTGTCCTTAATGCTATGTTAAACATTTAATAGGGCATTAATTCATCAAACAAAGTATGGTAAAATTGGAGGACATATCTAAACAAAGTTTTATGAACACACAACAAATTATTTCGAAAGTCTACCAACCTGCATTTGACAAGTATGTTTGATCGAAAATGTGCTTAAAAGCCCCTTATTTAGTGAAATAGACCCATTTTGTTCGTGACAAAACTTTTAGAATTCATGAAACTCATCTTTTACTTCAACTTCATCATCTTGCCACTCCCTTATGCAGCGTAAATTATATCTTTAATTTCGAATTTTAAAAGGTATTATAGGAAGACAGAGAAAGCAAAAAGCCATTGGAAAAAAACCTCTTAGTTC
The DNA here is from genome assembly GCA_923062675.1 of Marasmarcha lunaedactyla. Lineage (NCBI taxonomy): Eukaryota > Metazoa > Arthropoda > Insecta > Lepidoptera > Pterophoridae > Marasmarcha > Marasmarcha lunaedactyla. The sequence continues at coordinate 15,772,597 of OV281364.1, read as the reverse complement.
TTTTTTGTCAAAATTATTATAAAAATTAAATATAATTGTACACCAATATAAATAGTGGTGTATAATTTGACTACGACATGAAAGAAAAATACAAAAGAGAGCTTATCGTGCGCGCTAATGTCATGTCGCAGTCAAACTATACAGAGTATAAATATTTTATTTTTCAGAACCAGAAACAGCCTGTGGAGGACCTTCACCCTACAGATGGCAGTATTCTTATTAAAACTATGACAGTGTCGCTTATTATATGGCCACGCCATTATACAGCTCGGTGTCGTAGTTTCAAAGTTGACCGATAACAAATAAACCATCAAATCTTTCATCTTATATTATTAGTTAGTGAAGATGAATTCTTACGTATTCAATACTTCGCCCAGTTTACCGCTCTGGACCACAAAGAAAACTTCAACATTTTTAGAAATGTCACACTGTGTCACATACAGATAAAAAAGAAAATCTTCATTCCCTTACGTAAACCAAGAAAATACTTTATCTTTTGTCTCATCCAATAAAATTCCCTATGACATGGGTTATTCTACGAAACTATCTATCAAAGGAATAACGTATGGAATGCTAAACTTTACTTCAAAGAAATATGATGGATATATTTAGCATCCCACGCACGCTATATCCGAAAAGGGTTTGTGACCAAAGGGTCTGTGCCATCGGGCTAAGCCCTTGTAATGCAGGATTATTGGTAAATGGAGTGGTCAAAAGCAACATTGTGAAGAGAAAAATGCAGTTTCCGAATTTTTTTCAATGCAAAGAGCTTGTGTTATGGATGACCAAACCGCGAACGGGGGGGAACCCAGAGTAAACATACATATATAAACATAAACAACCATGACGCGGGAACAAACATCAGTGTTTATTCATAACACAAGCTCTGCTTACTTTGAAGTCATGCAGTTGGTGTGTTTGTCTGGGGATTATTTATTATTGTTATTATATTGAAGCGTGCCAAACCCTTGGAGTTTAAAATCTCGTCTGAGGCGATATTAGAGTCCTTTTTATTTTGAGCGCCATAATAACCAGATTTACGTGCTTGTGCTTCGGTTAAAGGAAAGTAACAGCCAGTTTTTTTTTTCGAAATGGTCAGTTTATCATGGGCCCATGAACCCAGTGCGAGTACTGGAATAAAAGCAATTCCAAGTTAAGTCTACAGTCGGCAACGCATCATTGATCGCTAATCAATAAATCACAATTCAAATAATCAAGAACACCCACAAGTTTTCCGGCTGTGACAAAGTTAAAAAAAAGACGGAGAAATGTGAGGCCTTCGGGCGAGGCCCTTATCTTTGTACTTCGGCTGAACTCACGAGAATAATTCATACATTGTATAAGATTCTGATTTGGTTTACGCAAATTTCGAATCCCACTCTAAGTTCAAGTGGCTACTAGTTGGACCGTGTTGAAACACACACACGTGTTCCACAAGCTTCCACACGATCGCTTAAAAATTAAAAAATTAGCATAGCTCTTTAATTTGAATGTATCTTTTCATGTTTTAGCTTTCTCGCAAGACATTTTTTTAGTAACACCCTCAATATACGATTCTATGTTGTTTGTTTAATGATTGTGTTTTGTTTGGGATGACAATAACCATTTATTGTATTATATTTTCACTATTTTCACTACGTCCGGTTACTGAAAATGCAGTAGCTAAGTATATTTTAATGATTAAATCGAATGCGATTGGTACTGATCAGATAAGTCCCGACATGGTGCTTCTTACACTTCCAGAAACTTTGCCTGTTATCACGAGAATTGTAAATCTGTCCATCACAAGTGGCATCGTACCATCTCAGTGGAGGAAGGCCTTAGTCACGCCCCGGCACTCCCATGACAATCCCATTGACTTTAGTGATATTAGACCGATAAGTATCTTACCTTTCCTTTCGAAAATCTTAGAGAAAGCGGTATACGAGCAAGTTATCAAGTTTGTCGAGACTAATGGTCTGCTTCCATCTTTACAATCGGGATTTCGCAAGGGTCGGGGTACTGTCACTGCGTTATTGGATGTAGTTGAGAACATTCTTACTATACTTTTCCCTATGAATCCCTAGTGTTCTCCCCTCCAATCCTAACTGACTTTGGTATCCTCAAAAATGACCCTAATGCTAACCTCCTGTTCAACAACACCATCAACAGTAAATGGCATGACTGGATCACTATCTTCACAGATGCCTCAAAACTCTCCACTGAGGGGTGTGTTGGGGCAGCTGTGTGGATACCTAAATTCATAGTTCTTCTGTTTTTCAAGTGCCCTCTCCAAACCACTGTATTCACAGGGGAATCAATCGGCCTCTTGGAAGCTGTTAAATATGTGTTGGATAACATGTTAAACAACTCTCTAATTCTATACGACTCTCTGAGTCACAAACGTAACTCCTTCAAATGAAGCACCTCCTTTTCCTCTGTAATCTTCAAGGCATAAACATAGTACTGGCCTGGATCCCTGGTCATTCAAGTATAAGCGGTAATGAGACAGTTGACTGTGTTGCCAGGGATTCTGTAGAAACCGGTTCTTTAGTACATTACAGGATCTCAGTATCTCAGTATCCTGGCCAAAGTTATTAAATATTGTGTGTCTCTCTTTCATCTGAAGAGGTAAATACCACTTCACACGGGCGTTAGCCATGTGTGAAGGTTGTTGGAGAAGAAATAATGGATGACATTAAAACATTTTTGGGGTATTCGGCATGTGTTTAGTATGGTTGCTTTCTGCAGAGTTTATGAAATGTATGTGGGTAGATTTAATATATTCGGGCTATTTTTGGTGCGCTGTGAACGGTTCATGTCTTTGCCTTTGAATTTCTATTGCTAGATCCTGATTTTTTTTTTTATTTATATATTAAATAAGTGTTATTATTATAAATGTTGTTACTGCTGTTATAAAAATTATATATATAAAAAATATATATTGAAATAAGCGTGTATTACTACTTGCTTCAAAATAGAAAATGATTAAAATACGGGAATAAAAATACTTTTATAATAGTAAGAAAATAGTGACAGATAATCTTGGTCTCCTCATATTACTGATGTTTGTCAAAAAGTGTTTCGCGAATTTCGTTGTTTTTATCCTCTAAACATGTTTTACCTATTAATGTCGTGTTGCACGGTGTTGTCGGGTTGCACTAAAATTAAAATATTCATTTAAAAATATTAGTGCAACCCTTAGTCCTTCCTACAATAGACCACGCCAATTCCTGTTATCGAGACATTGGTGAAAAACTTAATCGATTTTACGTCCGATTCAAATTGCATATGATTTGTATTTAATCTCCACAAATGTGAACATGTTTCTGACAGTTCGTGTTGCGCCCCAGTTCGCTGTATGGTCATCCATAACACAAGCTCTGCTTACTTTGGGGCCAGACAGTTGGTGTGTTGTAATATTTTGTCCGAAATGGCCACGGTATGAAGACTGTTCGGTGAATCAGCGCCGGGACCTCTAGCATTTAACAACATTTCAGTCCATGTAACCTCTATAAGTCGCCGTAAAGCTGTCGAACGCAGAAACAACATATTACTTACACCCGTTCTTCTATGCAGCACAGTCTGCAAAATAAATTCGTTTTCGTTAGATGTAAGTTAAATGATGAGGCTGACTTGACACACTCTTCGATTCCTTGTTGGAAAAAGCTGTTGTTGTCCTGTTTATATGTTTTGTTTTGTTTTTTTTCTCTGTTGTTATTGTTATTGAATTATTTTTCTTTGCTAATTGATGTTTTTACTCGATTGTAGTTTGAAATCCTTTTTAATTGCATGCTGTTTTTTCCTGTAAGTAGTGAGGCAATTTCATCAAATCAAAAAATCTTATTGTGTGTGTTTTAACAATGTTTTTATTTAATTGTAATCACTCTTGGAAAGCCTTATTTGTAAATAAATAAATACATGTTGGTAATTTACCCAAACAATCGTAGGTTTCCCTGTTTTACTGGTTATTCTACTAAGAAACTATTATGTTTAAATAGTTAGTCTAGTCTAGTTAAAACCATAATGAATCCATATAATGTTAATAATATAAACGTATTCACTACTTTACAGCTGTATTAGTGTGAGTGTAGCTTTCAGTACATTATTTTTTAACAGTAGTCATTAAACAGCGAAATGCAACTTATATAATCACTCAAATTAAACCACACATACACACACACACACACACACACACACACATATATCTGGCACAATGTTATGTATACCATTTATTTTGTAAATTTATATTTGTGCATGTATGCCTTAGAGAATATTCTCCGCTTCCATGTAATTATATTTTTGAAGCCAATCTCTTAGATTTTTTGATTAGAAGATTCTCTACGTTTCAGGCTTTTACCATGTAAGCAACTGCGATTGACCTGTGGCTGCAGGAATGTGCGAGGTTGTGACGTTGTTAGGCCAGAAGTGAGTTGTTCATAAAGATGCTCAATGAAGCGTTCAGGCACTTTTGCTGCTAACCGTACGACACGCGATATTTTGGCAACTATTTGCATATTTTTACCGTTCTAGTGGACTAAAATCGGTAAGAATTAAGGTGTGAAAATTGAATATTTAGCCATTTGTAGGCTTCGGTTAGAATTTTCTATGTTCCTGTTATTCTAACTGATCTTTCGCGATGGCTGGATCCCGCGTGAACTCGTGAGCGGGTCCCGTTTGAGGGTGTTCGTCGTTTGGATACTTGGGTGGGAGGGAGACTAGCCGAGCTAACAGATGCAGATAAGAATAACTTTGTATAGAGATAAAGAGACTCTGTAATTTATTTTGGAAAAAATATACCTGTGAAGTTTCTTGCCAGTTCTTCTTCAAGAAGGTTTTTCCGAACTGGTAGTAGAGTGATGTTTTATTTGACATCAATAAGAACAAGTAATTGTCAATGTTGAGAAATAAATATTTCATTTCATTTCATTGCATTTCCTTTTATCCAGAAAATAACTGTAAAAGTCTACACTTCTTCCACTGACAGAAATTTACGACTGCTTTTATTATGATTTTTGAAACAAACTTACCGCAAATAAATTACCGTATTTTTATTTGCTTGTTCTTTTTTATTATTGTTAATTTGTAAATAATCCTCGTTTGTAAATAAATTTATATCACATTACTACATTAGGGGAATGGACCTGCGGACCACAAATTATAAACGAAGGATCATTTCATAACATTTTTTGACTTATACTGTGTGTATATATTACATGTATATATTACGGAGTTGCGACAGTTGATATGCAAAATAATAAATGCAATGAAATGAAACGAAATATTATTTATTTGCTTACAAAAATTAAAATTAAACAAAAAAACAAGCATAAACAACAAAAAAAGCTAAGAGTTAGGTATGAATTTCATTTTTATAATTAAAGTAAGCAAAAAGGCTCAGGCCCAGCTTGCTGCTGTCAACTGGTGCGACCAGTAGCGACGCTGATGATGCTGCCGTCGCCTGCAGCAGACAGTTTCGCTTCGCATCGTTTCAATACGTAGCTAAATATGCATCTATGATTCAAAACTTGAAGTACACAAAGAGAAAGAGGTAAGAATAAAAAAAAATTACATATTAACAATAATTAGGAAAATTCAGTAACAGAAAAATTTAAAACTTGGTTAAATTCCGATTCATGACTAAGACCATGAAATGATATATTATTAAATTAAAAATTACTTATTATTTTCTTTTACTTTTTTAATTAGATATTAGATTCATATACTTACATAGATATAGATAAATAGTAGGATAAAATGTTAGGTGTAACGCATTAATTAATTAAAAGGTAAAACATTTGATAAGGGCCGGGTCCGGGCAATTCAGATACCGTACACCTCATGAGGTGGAGGCTTTATGTTGAGATAATAGAAAATATTTAAGGGAAATTCTAAATTACTTTGGAGTGTCTTTTTCTCGAACAGGGGGTGGGATATTGTTCCAACATTTGGTAGCACGATATCTGAAATAACTAAATCCATATTTTAAAGACATCAGACATCCAATTTTAGACAACCGCAACGAAGATTAATAACATTGAGCTTGTCATATAAAGGCGTATTTTCAATGAGATCGCATTACCTCGATGTTTTTAGAATAATTATTTTATTTTGTATTAAACAATGAAATTGACATATCACTTTGATAAGTTGTCCACAAGTGTCTCTTCTTGAATGGATTAGAATGAATGAATTATGCAAAATTGTAACCAGAAGTGTTTTTTAAATTTCAACCTTTAAATTAATCTTGAAATAGTCTCCTCTTCTCAAGCTATACAATGCAGCGAGTCAAGCTAAGCTGTTTAAGCTTAATTTCTATTTATCACAAGCTGTATAGCCTGAACTGTGAAATTTCAATTTATGAGCCTAAGTAGGACTTAATCAATGAATTATGTCTTGAAGTAAGTGATTCACTTGAACTTAAATGAAAATAGTAATCTTTCCCAAATTCATGTACACGTGCAAAGTAAGATAAACATTTCTTATGGAAAGTATCTCTGTGTGAAAGTATATAAAGTTGTTATGTTATGCGTTTCACATTTCTAAAATCTGTTCCCGTAAGATAATAGGTCTTTACCTATGAAACTGCCGTTTTGCCGTACTGGCCATTTCAAATGAAAATATTTTTTTTTTTGACTGATAATTCTAATTTCAAATTAATTTTATTTGACAAACATGGAATTCTTTTTCTAAAATCGTCATTTGTTTAATAGTTAGTGTTTTGTTTTCAACGCATTCGAACATTTTTCGTCATCATGGATAACTTAAAAATTCGAGTAATTATGGAGTATGAGTACCGTCGTGGCAGCAAAGCGGCACAAGCGGCACGCAACATCAACGACGTTTACGGAGCGAACCCTACAAACGAACGCACCACCCGTTATTGGTTTACCCGCTTCCGTTCTGGAAATTTTGACCTGAAAAATGAACCCCGTGGTCGTCCGAAAACTTTGGTCGACAATGACGAATCAAAGGCAATTGTGGAAGCTGATGAAACTCAATCCACGGCTGAATTAGCAGCAGCTTTCGACGTTAGCATCAAAACAATATTGGTCCATTTGCGTCAAATTGGCAAGGTAAAAAAGCTTGACAAATGGGTACCCCACGAACTCAATGACCGCCAGCGCGTAGTACGCGTGGAGACGTGCCTTGCACTGCTCAGCAGGCATACAAATGAAGGAATTCTGAACCGTATTGTTACTTGTGACGAGAAATGGATCCTGTTTGACAATCGTAAGCGCTCAGCAAGTTGGTTGGACCCTGGTTCAGCACCCAAACAATGCCCTAAACGAAAACTTACCCCTAGAAAAGTGATGGTCACTGTTTGGTGGTCTAACGCGGGTGTAATTCATCACAGCTTCTTGCCAAACGGGACAAGCATTACTGCAGATGTGTACTGTGAAGAACTGAACACAATGATGGAGAAGCTCGCACGTCTCCAACCAGCTTTGGTCAATCGTTCGGCTCCACTGCTCCTGCACGACAACGCGCGACCTCATACTGCACAGCAGACGGTCTCCAAGCTACAAGAGTTGGGGTTGGAAGTTCTCCGTCATCCGCCGTACTCACCAAACCTTGCGCCTACAGACTTCTACTTTTTCCAGAATTTGGATAACTTCTTGGCGGGAAAAAAATTCAATACCCGAGAGGCAGTACAAAATGCCTTTGAAGAATTTGTTGCCTCCCGTCCAGCTGATTTCTTCAAGAAAGGCATCAATAAGCTACCAATGCGTTGGCAAAGATGCATTGATTGCATGGGTGATTATTTTGATTAATAGAAATAAAAAATATATAAAAAAATTACGCTTCATTTATTTCGTGAAAAACGGCAATTTCATAGGTAAAGACCTAATATATTTGATAAAATAAGTTTGGTACTCCTTGATAATTACACATTCTACTATTGAAAGAAAACGAACAAAAGACCAACAAGCTGATGGTGTTTTGTCATCAGAACAACAAGAAACGAACAAAAGCGAAATTTTCCAGCGAAATCCAGGAACCACGTCACTATATGAAGAAATAAGCTTTCATATTAATTAAAGTTTATTTATGAGTTTACTTAGATTATAAATTTGAGAATCTGATTGTCTGCGCAATTTTATAATAATAATATAAGGTCACTTAATTGGTCTATGAAGACCAAGGAATTATCGCTTCATAAGATCATCAAAAATAATGAAAATAAATTGTATAATCAAATTAAGGTATAAAATGTTATTTACCAAATTAATGATTCAACAAACAACATTATGTAAACACATGCAATGAAAACATTTGTATTACTGTCAAATTTAACCATTATAAATTCAAGTGGAGTCACAGATTGCATGCTGTGATCATCGCAAATGGCGAACATGTTTTTCTTTCTCTCTTTCTTTTAAACGAGCGTTTCGCTAATCCTCCTAGATGTTTTTACAATTAATGCGATTTAGCCATATTTGACTACACTGAACTCCTTCAAATATGGAAATAATCGATAGAATTGGGGTTCTAAGATATTTCTAGGTATGCCAAGCTAAATTCAAGTGCCAGAATTTCAAGAACTTCAGAAGCTTTGGGATGAGCTTAAGTTGAAACTATCCCAGGTGAACATTCTAACTTAGTAACTTTATTATAAATAGTTGTAGCTGCAAGAAGGTTGACACTGCAGTCCTTCATATTTTAATTTTTTTTATGCTAAAACTATTATAAACTATTAAAAGAAAACAGACTTTTTCTAACTAAGCATAGAGTTGGTGCTAGCAATAATTTAAATCGTGCGATCGAATAGAAATATTTTGCTTTGTTCAAAACTTTTCTTAGACAAAAACATTCTTTCTTTGAAATAATAAAACTCTTCGAAACAAACCAGACTCCAAAAACCTTCCTGATCTATTGTAATCTCTAAATTTTTTAACAAACCAGTTTTTATCTAACAAATTAAGGCTTCTGCAATTTGCCACTGTCGGCAGACAAGCTTACTGGAGATATCCAGAGCTTTATTTACATCAATTCTAGGATCTATTTCCAGGAAGCTTGGGTTGGATTTAGTTTTTAAACGTGGTACGACTACGCTGTCAAGAAATGAAGCTACGTTGGATTTCTATAGAAGTACTTTTTTAGTCGGCGAAAAAGTAAATTATTAGATATAGTGTTTATATTTTAATCTGAATTGAAGTGAATCGAAATCTCCTTGTACTCATCAAACATATAGCAATAATATAATTATAATAATAAATCCCACAGTAAGTAAGCTTGTGTTATGGATGACCATACAGCGGACTGAGGGGGGAGCCAATAATAAACGTACATAAATAAATACAACAACAACCATGATACGAGAGCAGACTCGGGCTGTCTTTCTGGCTGCGTACTTGACGCTTGGCGCCTGTACGTAGTCAGAGACTCGCTCTGCGGCCGGCCCCAGGCCGGTCGTAACGTAGTCAATCCCGCACTCCGTGCACCCCTCGAAGTAAAAACCTCACTTCGGTGAGTGCAGCAACAACAGGGTTGAGCTTACCGCGGTCGATTAAATTCGATAGTGGTTTGCAAGACTCGGGCTGTCTTTCTGGCTGCGTACTTGACGCTTGGCACCTGTACGTAGTCAGAGACTCGCTCTGCGGCCGGCTCAGGCCGGTCGTAACGTAGTCAATCCCGCACTTTTAGTGCAACCCAACTCCGTCAGGTCTACGGCCGGTTTTTGTTGTCAATTTATTGACGACACACTCCGTAGTAGACTCGCGTTTGATCAGGTGGATACTTAACGGTGACAACTAAGCCTGATAGCGTTGCCCCGGTGCGCTTCCAAGGCCCTTCAGGCCAAGGAGAAACCGGCTGACCCGATCCCATTGCACTTGGGCCTTTCCCAGGGTGACGGTACAGTGCTGTCCGAACTAGGGGCACCACTTCGCGTCGTCCCCAGCCTACCGTGGGTAGGGAGGTTTAGGTGCTAGGTTTGCTAGGAAACCTAGGCATTCTTATATATTTATATATATTATATATCGTAGGACCAAGCCCTCCCAATGGACCAGCAAAGCTTGGTAAACTTTGCTAGGTCGTTCGCCCAGGCGCTCATTGCGTCCGGCGCCAGCATATCGAATGACGTACTAACGCAGGCCTTACAGGCAACTATCGCGTCCCCGGCCCCTCAGGCCTCAACCCCGGCCCCTCAGGCCTCCGACGTCCAGACCCCTCAGGTCCTCAGCTCTCCCGCGTCTCCCGCCTCGTCCGAGATGGACTGCGAATCGGTCGCATCCTCTCACGCGTCGCGTCGTAAGCGTACCGCTCCCGGGAGCGACTCCGAACCCGCGTCTGATACTTCGTCAGATGCCGTCACCTTAACCGGCTCTCCTGAGCCCGCGTTTCAACTTGTCGCCAAGCGCTCCAAGAAGCGCTCGAAGAAAGCTTCGGTATCTTCAATACCCGAGCCCTCCCCGGTGTCTTCAACACCAGCCCCCGCGCCGTTAAAATCGCTCGTAGTAACCGCGTCTCCGTCGGTCACATCGAAGCCAGCGACGCGCTGCGCTCCCGTCCCGCCGAAGCCTCAGCTCCCTCCGCCCGTATTCCTGCGTGAAAAAGCGCGCTGGACCGCGGTCTCAAACTTGTGCAAAGAGCACAAAATTAATTACTTAAAAGCCGCCAACGCTGGCGATACTATCAAAATTCAAGTAGCGACCTTCGACGACTTCCGCGCGTTTACCAGGTTACTCTCGGTAAATCAAATCGCGTATCACACCTACGCCCTCCCGGAGGAGCGTAAGATCCACGCAGTACTACGGGGCGTCCCGTTCGAACTCTGTAACGAAGACATTCTCGATGACCTTAAGTCTCAGGGTTTCCCGGTCACAGCAGTGCACAAGATGCACTCCAACCGCGGTAGGCGTTTTCCTTTAGCTTTAGTAATCCTGTCAAATACTCCCAACTCGAAGGAGATTTTCAAAGAGGCTCGCACAATCTGCGGACTCTCGAACATCTCCGTCGAGCGTCCCAACCCCCGCGGTCACCCTGGGCAGTGCCACCGCTGCCAGCTATATGGCCACGCAGCGGCTAACTGTTCAGCTCCCCCCAGGTGCGTAAAGTGCCTGGATCCTCACATCACTAAGGAGTGCACTCGCACTCCCGAATCCACTTCCCCCCCCTGCCTGTGTGCTGTGCGGCCAGTCCGGCCACACAGCTAACTACAGGGGTTGCCCGCGCGCTCCGCGCTCCACCACCAAGAGGGTCGTGCCTAAACCGGCGCCGCTGCTCACTCCTGCTAACTTCCCGCCGCTGCGCAACCGGGGTCCCCCGGAAGCAAAGCCCGTCCAGCCGACGCCTACTCCGGCTCTGTCTTGGAGGCAGCGTCCGGCCGTCCCGCCTGCACCTTCCCGACCCATTCCAGCTCCCGTAGCTTCCGTAGGGCCGCATCCCGCTCCGTCATCCGCACCTCAGTCATCGTTGGCTGAGGACATGAAGACCGTGGTCGACGTCATCCAAAACGTAGACATTAATGAAATTTCCATACTCGCACGCAAACTGCGAGCCGCCCGCTCTCCTCAAGAGCGTTTATTCGCGTTAGCCGAGCATCTCTCGCTCCTAAGTTCGTTGTAAATTCTTTATTTTTGTATAAATTCTTAAATAAGTAAATTATAATGTCTAGACCCGCGAATCCCGCGTCCTATCGTATCAAACCCAAGGGCTTATCCCTAATATCTTTTAACGTTCGTAGCCTAAGCACCAACCTTCCCGAGCTCAAACTGTTCCTTCAGAACAACGACCCAGATCTTTTACTTCTCCAGGAGACATGGCTCACTCCTAATCGCTCCAGGGGATTCGCTATTCCTAAATACGCGTTTACACGTAACGATAGGCCTATCTGCGACGGTTTCGGCGGCACCGCTATCTACTACAAGAGAGGATTCCATTGCTGTCCTCTCCCTACCCCTCCTCTCCTCAACATGGAAGCCACTGTATGCAGATTGGCTATGACTGGTCATCCGACCATCATCATAGCTTCAGTCTACATACCTTGTGGCACCAAACCTATCCGCAGCGACTTTGAGACCATTCTCGCCCTCGGCCGTTCAGTCATTATGTTCGGAGACTTTAACTCCAAACATACTGACTGGACGTGCCTATCAACCAACCAAAGCGGTATAAATAAAACACTTTTTACCGGATATTATCGCGTATATTTTAGTTAATTTTAAAATTATTTCGACGTTTCGGCATCTTTGCAGTTGCCGTGGTCACGATAGTGGCAACTGCAAAGATGCCGAAACGTCGAAATAATTTTAAAATTAACTAAAATATACGCGATAATATCCGGTAAAAAGTGTTTTATTTAAAGCATGTATCGCGAAAATTTAAGAAAATATACAAAGCGGTATAGCTCTCCTCGACATCACCAACTTACTCGACTTAGACGTCGTCTCCCCTATCACTCCCACTCACTATCCCGACAACCCGTACCACTCTCCGGACATCCTCGACTTTGCAATCGTCAAGCATATCAACCTCTACCTCAGGTCTATCGAACCGCTCGATGACCTAGGTTCTGACCACCGCCCCGTCTCCCTCGTGCTAGGACCGCCTAACGTTAACGTCACTTCTACTAAGACCTTTACCGACTGGAAAGGTTTTAAAAATACGATAGTTTCTGCCTTAGAGGCCCCAAACTCTCCGCTCGCGATCTCGCCCGATCAATTAGATAGCCCGGATAAAATAGATTCGTTAGTAAATTCTCTCACTGATGCTATCAACTCAGCCATCAGTGTAAACGAAAAGGTTGCTAAGAAAGGCAAACCCACGCTTCCCTTAGCCATTAGCAATCTTATTAAAGCTAAGAACGCGGCTCTCCGGAGAGCCAAGAAATATCCCACGCCCGTCTATAGAACAGCTGCGAATCAGCTACAACGCAAAGTTAGATCTCGCCTCGCGGAACTCCGAGACGCCCAGATGAACGATCTCATGGCGAATATCTCCCCGTCCCACCAAGCGTATTATCGAATGGCCCGAGCCTTACGCGTAGACGCCGCCTCTCACGTCCCTCCTCTCACTCGTCCCGATGGCTCTATCGCCTTCGAAGACGAAGAGAAAGCCGAATACTTCGCTGACAGCGTTGCGTCTCAATGCTCGCCCAGCACGCAACCCGCGAATCCCACTCACATCAAAGCGGTGGAGGACGAAGTTCTCCGTAGAAACTCTCTCCCCATCACCGCCGACCCCGTCACAGTCTCTAATGATGAAATCTCGCTTCTCATCAAAAGTCAAAAGTCCAGAAAGGCTCCGGGTGCGGATGGTATTTCCAACCACGCACTTAAGCACCTGCCTCAACAGGTGCTTACCTTGTTAGCTATCATTTTCAATGCCTGCTTCGACCTTAGCTACTTTCCAAAAGCTTGGAAAGAAGCGACAATCATAGGCATACCCAAGCCGGGTAAACCTCTTAATATTCCGGCTAATCACAGACCCATCAGCCTCCTCAAGGCAATGTCTAAACTTCTCGAGAGAGTCATACTCTCTCGAATGCGGAACCATCTGTTTCCAACGGACGGCGATCCTCTCATAATTCCCCACCAGTTCGGCTTTCGCGCTAAGCACTCCTGCCCTCAGCAAGTCCATCGAATCGTCGAGTACATACTCGACGGCTTCTATCCGAAACGAAAGAAAACGATCGCAGTTTTCTTTGACGTAGCCAAGGCTTTCGACAAAGTGTGGCACAGTGGTCTCGTTTATAAACTCTATAAAATAGGCTTACTGGCTCGCCTAGTTAGGATAATCGCGTCGTTTCTCAAAGACCGCATGTTTCGTTTCAAACATGAAGGCACGCTCTCCGCGTCTCGTCCCATAAAGGCTGGAGTCCCTCAAGGGTCAGTCCTCGCCCCTCTTTTGTATTCCGTATACACTAACGACATTCCCATTCCATCGAAAGTCGTCGAACTCGCTCTCTTTGCCGACGACACCGCCCTTTACACCAAAGGCCGCAGAGCCTCGGGTCTCGTCACCAGACTTCAAAAGGCTGTAAACGCCCTCGGTGCTTGGTTTAAAAAATGGCGTATCGATGTGAACCCAGAGAAGAGCTCTGCGGTTTACTTCGACTACAGACGCAGTCGTATCCCCGACAATCTCCAAGTGAGAATGCAAGGCACTCCCATCCCCTGGAAGCGCAGTACTAAATATTTAGGCGTCATCTTAGACCAGACGTTTTCTTTCAACCCTCACGTCGATAGAGTAACGAAACTCGCACGTTTTTACCTAGGCCGGCTTTACAGTATGTTAGGTAGAAAAAGTAAAATGTCCTTCAGAAATAAACGTACGCTTTACAAGGTCTGCGTTAGACCAGTCATGTCATATGCTTCGCCAGTCTTTGCCCACGCCAAACCCTCCGTCCTGCACAAGCTGCAGGTAGTTCAAAACCTCTTCTGTCGCAGGGCCACAAACGCACCTTGGTACGTGCGCAATGCGGACCTGCACAGAGATCTTAACTACCTACAGTTCAACAGTACCTAAAAACACTCTCAGAATCGTTCTTCAAACGCGCCGAATCGCATCCCAATCCACTAGTTCGAAATTCAGTCTCTTATACTGCTCCTGTCTTAGATTCGGTATACAAAGTCGCTAGACCGAGAAACGCGCACACAAGCGAACGTACGCAATTAACTTTAGATCTCGTGGCCCTTCAGGCCGCAAATTCTAATTCTAACGTTAATTCTAATTCTAACGTAAATCTGAATTAATGCAAATTTAATTTAATTGTCTTTTTAATGTTTATTATTTACTTTTCATTTGTTTTGAGCACCTTCAGTGCTATGTAAAACCCAGCGGGTGACCCCTTAAGGGCCCCGCTAGCGCGGCCTCTTTCTCCAATTGGCCGTCGCTCAGATGAAGGCTGAGTGGCAAAAATGCACGAGCCGACAGGGGTTTTTTAGTGGGTATGGTTCTGGTAGGCGTCGGGACGAGTCCCACATAACTTTGGAATCGCGCCAGAGTATGCGTCAGAGCATTTTTATCCTCCTGCCCTTCCCGCGGAGGGGAACAAATAAATGATACGAGAGCAAACATCTGTGTTCATCACACAAATGAATGCCCCGATCGGGACTCGAACCTCGGCCCTCCAGTGTAAGAGGCACTACGTCACTCGGCCGTCAAACAGTAAAAGCGCAGAACAACTATACGACCAAAGAATTTAAACTTCTGTCAAGGAAGCTCAGACGCCTCGCTAATGAGAGTGAACATGTGAGTAGATGACCAGTGAACTAAACTCTGTGTTTGTCACACTATACAGTATTACTTTTATTTTAAAATGCAAATGTGAGCAAGTTGCCGTTGGATCCATTAACCCAGTAAATATGACTGGGTTTATGGTAAATGACAGACTCGTGTCAGGTCATTGGGGCCTGTCTGTTTATATAGGGGGTAAAAATTTCTAAAACAGTTGAAAAACAACATCCCTAAAAAACGCTTAGTCCAAAAAAAAAAAAATATATAAAATAGATTTACAATGAAAATCACACTGCTGGTGATGTGCTGCAAAATGCCTTTTTGACACGGCAGCGTGACACCCGCGCCCCACCATGTGCGCCCACTGGACAGGCGTTTTCGACACAGCAGCGCGACACCCGAGCCCTCCCATATGCCCTCATCTGCATAGGTGTTTTCGACACGGTGGCGTGCGCCCCACTATACGCGCCCACTGCGTAGGCGTTTTTAACACGACAGCTTGACACCCGCGCCCCAGCATATGCACCCACTGCACAGGCGTTTTCGAAACAGCAGCGTGACACCCGCGCCCTACCATTTGCGCCCACTGTGTAGAAGTTTTCAACACGGCAGCGTGACACCCGCGCCCTACTATTTGCGCCCACCGTGTAGGAGTTTTTAACACGGCAGCGTGACATCCGCGCCCTACCATTTGCGCCGACTGTGTAGAAGTTTTAAACACGGCAGCGTGACACCCGCGCCCTACCATTTGCGCCGACTGTGTAGAAGTTTTCAACACGGCAGCGTGACACCCGCGCCCTACCATATGTTCCCACTGTGTAGAAGTTTTCAACACGGCAGCGTGACATCCGCGCCCTACCATTTGCGCCCACTGTGTAGAAGTTTTAAACACGGCAGCGTGACATCCGCGCCCTACCATTTGCGCCGACTGTGTAGAAGTTTTAAACACGGCAGCGTGACACCTGCGCCCTACCATTTGCGCCCACTGTGTAGAAGTTTTAAACACGGCAGCGTGACACCTGCGCCCTACCATTTGCGCCCACTGTGTAGAAGTTTTAAACACGGCAGCGTGACATCCGCGCCCTACCATTTGCGCCGACTGTGTAGAAGTTTTAAACACGGCAGCGTGACATCCGCGCCCTACCATTTGCGCCGACTGTGTAGAAGTTTTAAACACGGCAGCGTGACATCCGCGCCTTACCATTTGCGCCGACTGTGTAGAAGTTTTAAACACGGCAGCGTGACATCCGCGCCCTACCATTTGCACCGACTGTGTAGAAGTTTTAAACACGGCAGCGTGACACCCGCGCCCTACCATTTGCGCCGACTGTGTAGAAGTTTTCAACACGGCAGCGTGACACCCGCGCCCTACCATATGTTCCCACTGTGTAGAAGTTTTCAACACGGCAGCGTGACATCCGCGCCCTACCATTTGCGCCCACTGTGTAGAAGTTTTAAACACGGCAGCGTGACACCTGCGCCCTACCATTTGCGCCCACTGTGTAGAAGTTTTAAACACGGCAGCGTGACATCCGCGCCCTACCATTTGCGCCGACTGTGTAGAAGTTTTAAACACGGCAGCGTGACATCCGCGCCCTACCATTTGCGCCGACTGTGTAGAAGTTTTAAACACGGCAGCGTGACATCCGCGCCTTACCATTTGCGCCGACTGTGTAGAAGTTTTAAACACGGCAGCGTGACATCCGCGCCCTACCATTTGCACCGACTGTGTAGAAGTTTTAAACACGGCAGCGTGACATCCGCGCCCTACCATTTGCGCCCACTGTGTAGAAGTTTTAAACACGGCAGCGTGACATCCGCGCCCTACCATTTGCGCCGACTGTGTAGAAGTTTTAAACACGGCAGCGTGACATCCGCGCCCTACCATTTGCGCCCACTGTGTAGAAGTTTTAAAAACGGCAGCGTGACATCCGCGCCCTACCATTTGCGCCGACTGTGTAGAAGTTTTAAACACGGCAGCGTGACATCCGCGCCCTACCATTTGCGCCCACTGTGTAGAAGTTTTCAACACGGCAGCGTGACACCCGCGCCCTACCATATGTTCCCACTGTGTAGAAGTTTTCAACACGGCAGCGTGACACCTGCGCCCTACCATTTGCGCCCACTGTGTAGAAGTTTTAAACACGGCAGCGTGACATCCGCGCCCTACCATTTGCGCCGACTGTGTAGAAGTTTTCAACACGGCAGCGTGACACCCGCGCCCTACCATTTGCGCCGACTGTGTAGAAGTTTTCAACACGGCAGCGTGACACCCGCGCCCTACCATTTGCGCCGACTGTGTAGAAGTTTTCAACACGGCAGCGTGACACCCGCGCCCTACCATTTGCGCCGACTGTGTAGAAGTTTTCAACACGGCAGCGTGACATCCGCGCCTTACCATTTGCGCCGACTGTGTAGAAGTTTTCAACAAGGCAGCGTGACACCCGCGCCCTACCATTTGCGCCGACTGTGTAGAAGTTTTAAACATGGCAGCGTGACATCCGCGCCCTACCATTTGCGCCGACTGTGTAGAAGTTTTAAACACGGCAGCGTGACATCCGCGCCCTACCATATGTTCCCACTGTGTAGAAGTTTTCAACACGGCAGCGTGACACCCGCGCCCTACCATTTGCGCCGACTGTGTAGAAGTTTTCAACACGGCAGCGTGACATCCGCGCCTTACCATTTGCGCCGACTGTGTAGAAGTTTTCAACAAGGCAGCGTGACACCCGCGCCCTACCACTTGCGCCGACTGTGTAGAAGTTTTAAACACGGCAGCGTGACATCCGCGCCCTACCATTTGCGCCGACTGTGTAGAAGTTTTAAACACGGCAGCGTGACATCCGCGCCCTACCATATGTTCCCACTGTGTAGAAGTTTTCAACACGGCAGCGTGACACCCGCGCCCTACCATTTGCGCCGACTGTGTAGAAGTTTTCAACACGGCAGCGTGACATCCGCGCCTTACCATTTGCGCCGACTGTGTAGAAGTTTTCAACAAGGCAGCGTGACACCCGCGCCCTACCATTTGCGCCGACTGTGTAGAAGTTTTAAACACGGCAGCGTGACATCCGCGCCCTACCATTTGCGCCGACTGTGTAGAAGTTTTAAACACGGCAGCGTGACATCCGCGCCCTACCATTTGCGCCGACTGTGTAGAAGTTTTCAACACGGCAGCGTGACATCCGCGCCCTACCATTTGCGCCGACTGTGTAGAAGTTTTCAACACGGCAGCGTGACATCCGCGCCTTACCATTTGCGCCGACTGTGTAGAAGTTTTAAATACGGCAGCGTGACATCCGCGCCCTACCATTTGCGCCGACTGTGTAGAAGTTTTAAACACGGCAGCGTGACATCCGCGCCCTACCATTTGCGCCGACTGTGTAGAAGTTTTAAACACGGCAGCGTGACATCCGCGCCCTACCATTTGCGCCGACTGTGTAGAAGTTTTAAACACGGCAGCGTGACATCCGCGCCCTACCATTTGCGCCGACTGTGTAGAAGTTTTAAACACGGCAGCGTGACATCCGCGCCCTACCATTTGCGCCGACTGTGTAGAAGTTTTCAACACGGCAGCGTGACATCCGCGCCCTACCATTTGCGCCGACTGTGTAGAAGTTTTCAACACGGCAGCGTGACATCCGCGCCCTACCATTTGCGCCGACTGTGTAGAAGTTTTCAACACGGCAGCGTGACACCCGCGCCCTACCATATGTTCCCACTGATATGCGTTTTCGTCACTGCTTATCATATCAGTCAACATGAGCGCTGCAGCATAACGAGCTTTTACAGAAAAAATAATTATCGGCATTTAAACGCTGTTTCTTCAGAAAAGTTGTTTAGTTTTGGATACTTAATAAGTCAGAGAAAACATGTATGGTCACGAATTCGTTATAACTATATTCCTTGGGCAAAGTCGTTCAGCTCGAGCAATTCTTTCACCAGTTTCAGGCTGGACAATACTTTTTTTTACACCCTGTACAATTTTTTTTTATTTACATTTACAATACATTGGTTTCTTAAATATTCTGTACATATGTCTTAAAAATATCGAAATTTAATAGATTTCTATAATACAGGTCTTTGGAAAAAAATAATATTCTAAGTAAATCAAGTAAACTCTAGACCAATTTATCTCCTCATCTGACCCAGAAGCTACTTTAAGTAATTCCGAAGTCTGCCAAAATCAACTATGTATGAACTAGGATACGAATTACGTCCTTCATTCCAAACCTCCATCTTTGCTCTTACAACTTTTCTATTCTGACCTTACTCGGGAACGACACTTTGGAAACATAAGACTTCATATCTAAAAAAGTATTGCGTTCCAAAAGCATGCGTTTTCGTTTAAGAAGAAACGTAGTTGTGTTGTAGAAGAATGAAATTCAAGATGCATGCAGATGCATGTAACCTCAAACAGTTGTCTTAAATGTACTTGGAAAAAAGACGTGTTTTTGTAGTGGCAATATAAACAGACGAAGAAAAATGATGTACAATATAAATACACGAACAAACCTTTTTATATGAGTTTATTCGCTATGTTTATAATGAACGTGTTATCATATAAATAATTTACATCGTCGCGAAACTTCAAACTCGATTGAATCCACTCTACCTACTCGAGATATTTCAAAAAAACTGATAATAATGTGAATTTGATGAATTAAGAGACAGTACTTTTTTGTTAAGGCAACAGCATTCAAAGAAATGATTACGTTCAACAGATTCAACAATATAACCACACATTCTTTTAAAATTATAATTATTAGATCGGATTTACCTTCATTGGATAAAATTGAATGTAATTTATCTATTTTTGAAAAAACTTCAAGTGGATTTATAGAATTTTGATTAAACAGCTCTGGATTTATCTAGATTTGAAAAATAAGATTATAAGGAGAATTAGGGATGTGGTGATGGTGAAGTAACGGAATACTTTCGACAGTAAAATTTGTGGTAGCTAACTAAATACCTAATTTAAGTACCTATACAAAAAATAATAGGAACTAAATGCGGATACTTAGTCATATTTACAAAAAAATTGTAAATTCTTCAATTACATTAAAATATTTTAAATAAAATCCAATAATTTTTTTTCTTCTTCGTTCAAAGCGCACCCTGTCACATTTTCACTGCTAAGCACTTTTTTGTACTCATTTAATTGCGCCAAAGATGCCCATTCTTGAGCAATATTTCTGTTGTTTGGCTGACTCCAAGTGCAGTTTTTCTGGTTTAAATTTTTGAACCGTTTGGCCGCGTTCATTGATTGTTTTAGCAACCCCTGTACCAGAATAGTAAGACATTAAGATAAGACACAAATCTGACGGCACAGTTATGTATTATGTAAGAATACTAAATTCCTTCATACTTATTGCATCCAAATTATTCTGTAACAGCGGAACAACAAAGTAATAAATTAATCGATACATAAATGATGATTTGCACAACACTAGTGCTAACTCAGGATTTCGAAACGACGCGTAGCAGGTGTAACTATACTTGCCATAATATCTTCGCGCTTTCCTCTTTCTTACGACGGATTTCTATATTAGGCCGTTTGCGGGCATTATTTGGTGGCACAATTTTAATGGAATTATCCTTTTTTTTTTTTTTTCCCCTCCGCGGGAAGGTCAGGAGGATAAAAATGCTCTGACGCATACTCTGGCGCGATTCCAAAGTTATGTGGGACTCGTCCCGACGCCTACCAGAACCATACCCACTAAAAACCCCCTGTCGGCTCGTGCATTTTTGCCACTCAGCCTTCATCTGAGCGACGGCCAATTGGAGAAAGAGGCCGCGCTAGCGGGGCCCTTAAGGGGTCACCCGCTGGGTTTTACATAGCACTGAAGGTGCTTAAAAATTAAAAGTAAAATAAAAACATTAAAAATGAAAAGTAAATAATGAAAACATTAAAAATTGAAAAATTAAATTTGCATTAATTCGAATTTACGTTAGAATTAGAATTTGCGGCCTGAAGGGCCTCGAGATCTACGGTTATCTTCGAACGTTCGCTTGTGTGCGCGTTTCTCGGTCTAGCGATTTTGTATGCCGAATCTAGGACAGGAGCAGTATATGAGACTGATTTACGAACAAGAGGATTGGGATGGGATTCGGCGCGTTTGAAGAACGATTCTGAGAGTGTTTTTAGGTACTGTTGAACTGTAGGTAGTTCAAGATCTCTGTGCAGGTCCGCATTGCGCACGTACCAAGGTGCGTTTGTGGCCCTGCGACAAAAGAGGTTTTGAACCACCTGCAGCTTGTGCAGGACGGAGGGTTTGGCGTGGGCAAAGACTGGCGAAGCATATGACATGACGGGTCTAACGCAGACCTTGTAAAGCGTACGTTTATTTCTGAAGGACATTTTACTTTTTCTACCTAACATACTGTAAAGCCGGCCTAGGTAAAAACGTGCGAGTTTCGTTACTCTATCGACGTGAGGGTTGAAGGAAAGCGTCTGGTCTAAGATGACGCCTAAATATTTAGTACTGCGCTTCCAGGGGATGGGAGTGCCTTGCATTCTCAATTGGAGATTGTCGGGGATACGACTGCGTCTGTAGTCGAAGTAAACCGCAGAGCTCTTCTCTGGGTTCACATCGATACGCCATTTTTTGAACCAAGCACCGAGGGTGTTTACAGCCTTTTGAAGTCTGGTGACGAGACCCGAGGCTCTGCGGCCTTTCGTGTAAAGGGCGGTGTCGTCAGCAAAGAGAGCGAGTTCGACGACTTTCGATGGAATGGGAATGTCTTTAGTGTATACGGAATACAAAAGAGGGGCGAGGACTGAGCCTTGAGGGACTCCAGCCTTTATGGGACGAGGCGCGGAGAGCGTGCCTTCATGTTTGAAACGAAACGTGCGGTCTTTGAGAAACGACGCGATTATCCTAACTAGGCGAGCCGGTAAGCCTATTTTATAGAGTTTATAAACGAGACCGCTGTGCCAGACTTTGTCGAAAGCCTTGGCTACGTCAAAGAAAACTGCGATCGTTTTCTTTCGTTTCGGATAGAAGCCGTCGAGTATGTACTCGACGATTCGATGGACTTGCTAAGGGCAGGAGTGCTTAGCGCGAAAGCCGAACTGGTGGGGAATTATGAGAGGATCGCCGTCCGTTGGAAACAGATGGTTCCGCATTCGAGAGAGTATGACTCTCTCGAGAAGTTTAGACATTGCCTTGAGGAGGCTGATGGGTCTGTGATTAGCCGGGACATTAAGAGGTTTACCCGGCTTGGGTATGCCTATGACTGTCGCTTCTTTCCAAGCTTTTGGAAAGTAGCTAAGGTCGAAGCAGGCATTGAAAATGATAGCTAACAAGGTAAGCACCTGTTGAGGCAGGTGCTTAAGTGCGTGGTTGGAAATACCATCCGCACCCGGAGCCTTTCTGGACTTTTGACTTTTGATGTGAAGCGAGATTTCATCATTAGAGACTGTGACGGGGTCGGCGGTGATGGGGAGAGAGTTTCTACGGAGGACTTCGGCCTCCACCGCTTTGATGTGATTGGGATTCGCGGGTTGCGTGCTGGGCGAGCATTGAGACGCAACGCTGTCAGCGAAGCATTCGGCTTTCTCTTCGTCTTCGAAGGCGATAGAGCCATCGGGACGAGTGAGAGGAGGGACGTGAGAGGCGGCGTCTACGCGTAAGGCTCGGGCCATTCGATAATACGCTTGGTGGGACGGGGAGATATTCGCCATGAGATCGTTCATCTGGGCGTCTCGGAGTTCCGCGAGGCGAGATCTAACTTTGCGTTGTAGCTGATTCGCAGCTGTTCTATAGGCGGGCGTGGGATATTTCTTGGCTCTCCGGAGAGCCGCGTTCTTAGCTTTAATAAGATTGCTAATGGCTAAGGGAAGCGTGGGTTTGCCTTTCTTAGCAACCTTTTCGTTTACACTGATGGCTGAGTTGATAGCATCAGTGAGAGAATTTACTAACGAGTCTATTTTATCCGGGCTATCTAATTGATCGGGCGAGATAGCGAGCGGAGAGTTTGGGGCCTCTAAGGCAGAAACTATCGTATTTTTAAAACCTTTCCAGTCGGTAAAGGTCTTAGGAGAAGTGACGTTAACGTTAGGCGGTCCTAGCACGAGGGAGACGGGGCGGTGGTCAGAACCTAGGTCATCGAGCGGTTCGATAGACCTGAGGTCGAGGTTGATATGCTTGACGATTGCAAAGTCGAGGATGTCAGGAGAGTGGTTCGGGTTGTCGGGATAGTGAGTGGGAGTGATAGGGGAGACGACGTCTAAGTCGAGTAAGTTGGTGATGTCGAGGAGAGCTATACCGCTTTGGTTGGTTGATAGGCACGTCCAGTCAGTATGTTTGGAGTTAAAGTCTCCGAACATAATGACTGAACGGCCGAGGGCGAGAATGGTCTCAAAGTCGCTGCGGATAGGTTTGGTGCCACATGGTATGTAGACTGAGGCTATGATGATGGTCGGATGACCAGTCATAGCCAATCTACACACGGTGGCTTCCATGTTAAGGAGAGGAGGGGTAGGGAGAGGACAGCAATGGAATCCTCTTTTGTAGTAGATAGCAGTGCCGCCGAAACCGTCGCAGTTAGGCCTATCGTTACGTGTAAACGCGTACTTAGGAATCGCGAATCCCCTGGAGCGATTAGGAGTGAGCCATGTCTCCTGGAGAAGAAAAAGATCTGGGTCGTTGTTCTGAAGGAACAGTTTAATCTCGGGAAGGTTAGAGCTAAGGCTACGAGCGTTAAAAGATACTAGGGATAAGCCCTTAGGTTTAATACGACTGGTCGCGAGATTCGCGGGTCTAGACATTAAAATTTATTTATTTAAAATTTACAAAAATAAAAGAATTTACAACGAACTTAGGAGCGAGTGATGCTCGGCTAACGCGAATAAACGCTCTTGAGGAGAGCGGGCGGCTCGCAGTTTGCGTGCGAGTACGGAAATTTCGTTAATGTCGACGTTTTGGATGACGTCGAACACGGTCTTCATGTCCTCAGCCAACGACGACTGAGGGGAAGATGACAACGCGGGACGCGGCCCTACGGGAGCTACGGGAGCTGGGATGGGTCGGGAAGGTGCAGGCGGGACGGCCGGACGCTGCCTCCAAGACAGAGCCGGAGTAGGCGTCGGCTGAACGGGCTTTGCTTCCGGGGGACCCCGGTTGCGCAGCGGCGGGAAGTTAGCAGGAGTGAGTGGCGGCGCCGGTTTAGGCGCGACCCTCTTGGTGGTGGAGCGCGGAGCGCGCGGGCAACCCCTGTAGTTTGCTTTGTGGCCGGACTGGCCGCACAGCACACAGGCAGGGGGGGAAGTGGATTCGGGAGTGCGAGTGCACTCCTTAGTGAAGTGAGGATCCAGGCACTTTACGCACCTGGGGGGAGCTGAACAGTTAGCCGCTGCGTGGCCATATAGCTGGCAGCGGTGGCACTGCCCAGGGTGACCGCGGGGGTTGGGACGCTCGACGGAGATGTTCGAGAGTCCGCAGATTGTGCGAGCCTCTTTGAAAATCTCCTTCGAGTTGGGAGTATTGGACAGGATTACTAGCGCTAACGGAAAACGCCTACCGCGGTTGGAGTGCATCTTGTGCACTGCTGTGACCGGGAAACCCTGAGACTTAAGGTCATCGAGAATGTCTTCGTTGCTGAGTTCGAACGGGACGCCCCGTAGTACTGCGCGGATCTTACGCTCCTCCGGGAGGGCGTAGGTGTGATACGCGATTTGGTTTTATCCGAGTAACCTGGTAAACGCGCGGAAGTCGTCGACGGTCGCTACTTGAATCTTGATTGTATCGCCAGCGTTGGCGGCTTTTAAGTAATTAATTTTGTGGGAGCTGAGGCTTCGGCGGGACGGGAGCGCAGCGCGTCGCTGGCTTTGATGTGACCGACGGAGACGCGGTTACTACGAGCGATTTTAACGGCGCGGGGGCTGGTGTTGAAGATACCGAAGCTTTCTTAGAGCGCTTCTTGGAGCGCTTGGCGACGAGTTGAAACGCGGGCTCAGGAGAGCCGGTTAAGGTGACGGCATCTGACGACGTATCAGACGCGGGTTCGGAGTCGCTCCCGGGAGCGGTACGCTTACGACGCGACGCGTGAGAGGATGCGACCGATTCGCAGTCCATCTCGGACGAGGCGGGAGACGCGGGAGAGCTTAAGACCTGAGGGGTCTCGACGTTGGAGGCCTGAGGGGCCGGGGTTGAGGCCTGAGGGGCCGGGGACGCGATAGTTGCCTGTAAGGCCTGCGTTAGAATGTCATCCGATATGCTGACGCCGGACGCAACGAGCGCCTGGGCGAACGACCTAGCAAAGTTTACCAAGCTTTGCTGGTCCATTGGGAGGGCTTGGTCCTACGATATATAAAATATATAAATATATAAGAATGCCTAGGTTCCCTAGCAAACCTAGCACCTAAACCTCCCTACCCGCGGTAGGGGGGCTGGGGACGACGCGAAGTGGTGCCCCTAGCTCGGACAGCACTGTACCGTCACCCTGGGAAAGGCCCAAGTGCAATAGGATCGGGTCTGCCGGTTTCTCCTTGACCTGATCAAACGCGAGTCTACTACGGAGTGTGTCGTCAATAAATTGACAACAAAAACCGGCCGTAGACCTGACGGAGTTGGGTTGCACTAAAAGTGCGGGATTGACTACGTTACGACCGGCCGGAGCCGGCCGCAGAGCGAGTCTCTGACTACGTACAGGCGCCAAGCGTCGAGTACGCAGCCAGAAAGACAGCCCGAGTCTTGCAAACCACTATCGAATTTAATCGACCGCGGTAAGCTCAACCCTGTTGTTGCTGCACTCACCGAAGTGAGGTTTTTACTTCGAGGGGTGCACAGAGTGCGAGATTGACTACGTTACGACCGGCCAGGGGCCGGCCGCAGAGCGAGTCTCTGACTACGTAGCAAGCGCCAAGCGTCAGGTACGCAGCCAGAAAAACAGCCCGAGCTTCGCGAACCACTATCGAATTTAATCGACCGCGGTAAGCTCAGCTCTGTTGTTGCTGTGCAAGAGACCGACTTACTTGCAGCCGATCGAAACCGACCGCAGAGTAAGCCCTACAGAGGCTAACAGCGTATGAGTGTTGCTACGAGTTGACGTCGTGAGACGACAATCGTGACTCAACGGCTGGGCGACCGCGAACACGTCCGAGCGGGGCCGGACGCAGAACGGATCTGAGAGTGGCATTTGAGTATTGCTACGAGAGAAGTCGTGAGACAACAATCGTGACTCGGCAGCCGGGAGCGACCGTCAAACACGTCCGAACGGGTCCGGACGCAGATGAGGTCTCTGGAATTATCCATTGGAACTCGCTAATTATTATAAATGAACAATAACAAGCAGGCGGACACAGTGTTGTTTAAGCAGAGATTACGTCGTCAGCTGACGGCCATTTTGAGCAAAATGCAATTCGCTGATTGGCTCGGATGGATTTACCGACATTTGAAAAAATCTGCCTTATCTAATTTTGATAAAATATACAGTTTTTAACGGTTTTTTTCTCCAAAACTATGTGGATTTATGTCCAACTGATAAAACGGTTTGAAAACTTGATTTTTACATTTTCTATTGATACCAAAATCTTATAATTTCTCATAATTGGATTTGTCCGAGTTTGAAATTACGCGACAATTATAATGGACTACCCGATTGACACAGGCCGAATATGCTAAAGCATTGCTTCGGACCGACCGTGTCGTTCAATATTTTCTTACATTCTTATATTTGTGTTTTTTACAAGTAAGTTCTGTTAAAACAGTGATTAATTAAAATAGTGTACAATTTGTATTATAATCCTAACCAAACTTTGTACTTTCATTGGTCATTTTAAAAAGTAATAAATAAAATGAAATGAAATGAAATATTTATTTTTTTCTCAACATTGACAATTACTTGTGCCTATTGACGTCAAATAAAACATAACTCTACCACCAGTACGGAGAAACCTTCGTGAAGAATAAAACAGATAATCCCGATTACCGCTTTCATATTATTTTTTTGTAAACTGTACCTTTAATAATGGTCATGTATCTTACAAATTGTCAATTGATTATGTAAGAATGACATTAGTCTGCGAGACCTTTATTTTAATAACCATTTTGTTTTACATTCCCGGAAATCAATTTATTTTTATTTAGTATCTTAAAATCAAAATTGGACACTTCATTTAACACACATAATCACTTCTTATTTCGAAAAACAAACAAATCTTCTTAGCTTTGCTCGCCTATTTGAGTTTTTTTTTTTGTGGAAAAATTAAGTTAGGAAGCTCAAATAAGGATAGAGTTCATAGTTTATGATGTTAACTTCACTGTTGAGACAGTGTTTTAGTTAGAAAACTAACTTACGGTCTAATTTATATCATTCGTCAGGAGGATAGGTACATCTGACAGTCTGAGATATATTTATTGTCTTTAAAAAGGCATCTCCCGGTTTACCTTTATTTGTTTAAGTGCAACTTTATTTTCTGTTTGAAACAAATGTAAAGGAAAACCAAATTTTGGTTTTGAGCCAAAACCACAATCGTGGCAACGGGCAGTTCTGAGGATACCGGCACAATACAAGGACAACTTCGTCTGCGTTTCAATATAAACGAAAACATAATTGCTGCTATCTCTTTTAAAAAATAATACCGTAGCCTTTAAAGGTTCTCTACACGTCAAACTAGCATGAATACTTAATTATGAGGTTATACGTTAGTTGCCGTGTCTTAAAAAATCTTACTGAATAGAAAATTGTTTGCCTGAAAAGCACTGCCATATTTAGCATCCATCAACAGTTGACTGCCATGCCTTACAAAATTAAAGCGAATTGAAAAATATGTGTGAGAAAAGTTGTACTGTCTCCAAAAAATATCAGTTAAAACGTAATCAACACCCAAACCCACTGAGGACAACACGGGTACCTCCAGTTCACCTCGCTAGGTACTATGACGAATAACACATGCAAAGTAACGAACTGAAACAGAAGATATAGAAATAAATTGATCATAACTCAACTTGGGATATGTGTATACCTCTTTTTGAATAGAGGTTTCCATTTTAATTCATAAAAATTTAAACCCACTTTAAACATAAGTTAACTGAACTGAATAGAATTTGGATTTGAAATATATATAAAATGTATTTATTAATTAAATGTTTAAGAAAACACAGGTACATATTCGACTAAGACACATGACATTATCAATACGTTAGTAGTTTCTACTGGTTATTATATTTGTAAAGTTACTGATGAAAGTGCAGTAATACAGGAGCGAGTGAGCGAGTGTTGGGTTATGACGTCACGCGCTTGGTGCTCGAACATAGAAATCAAAGATTAGTCTGTACTCATCATTTTGATGATGGTCACTTATTCATTTTATTATTACAACAACTAATTTAGTACCGCTGTCACCTACTAGTCTAGAATGTTCCCAAATACTTCATAACTATTTTGTACTGTAGCTATTTTCCAAAAAAATAATGGATGTCTTCTGAAACAAGTTAACATCCAAAAACACAAAACCTGTATGTATCCTTAAAAATTAAGATTTGATTAGTCTTTAATAATGGTAGAGTATAAAAAGATATTTGTTTATATATCTACAGTACTACTACTTAAATTAAAGCTATTGTGATAAATACTAAATAGCACCATGCTTTTGACAGCCTGTAACTCAATTACTGAAGTCAAAATAGTTGAAAATAATTTTGTTTTCACACCCACTGCTAGTTTTCCCTAGTTCGCTCGGGAAACCTTGAAACTCCCAATACGGAGGAATGCCCCATAAAATGATTCCGTTCTCCGAAGTGGTACTTTA
Source organism: Marasmarcha lunaedactyla (assembly GCA_923062675.1). NCBI lineage: Eukaryota > Metazoa > Arthropoda > Insecta > Lepidoptera > Pterophoridae > Marasmarcha > Marasmarcha lunaedactyla. The sequence continues at coordinate 15,743,679 of OV281364.1, read as the reverse complement.
ATAAATGAAGTTTTGATACGTTGCAAAATATTCTATTGTATTTCGAAGTTGCTCTTTTCTAAGGTATTTTCTAAGTAAGTTATAACCTCAACATTGAGAAGAGTCCCAGTTGGCACAATTTTCATTGTTCGGTTATTCGAACATTTTACTGTGAATGTATTGTTATATTTTAAATTGGTATTTTTATTTGTTTTTTTATTGTGAAATGCTATATTTCAAGAAAAGAAACGTAAAATACTTATGTTACAACTGTATGATAGAAAACAATTAAAAATACTATTTTCCATTTCATAATCTCGTAACAAAAATGTAAACAATGGTGTTCTTAGATTAAAAAATATACAAAACGTTCGAAGTCCTTTAAATGGCCTATTTTTAAATAGATTCGATTGCAAATAAAATAAATGTGAAATCTTACTTTTTATTTTATTTCAAACTAACCTTTGCTCGCGACTGCGTCCGCGTAAGTTTCGATTTTTACACAATATACAGTACATAAATTACACTGATAGGTTCTGCATGTTATCCGATTAGGTGGTAAAGACAGATGGGCTTAAAACTTGTAGTTTTGTGTGGTGGTAATAAAATCCGTGGCATACACACTGTGTCATTACATTTTTATGCAAAATTTTACCACGTGCCGTTACAGAGTTTTGGCGGTCTAAGGTACTGCAAAAGCATTATCGGCGTGAAAGGCTGCTGGACTCGCTCATTTCAAAAACTATACCGGGTAGTTGCACGTCTTCGTTGCGCACCGTGTCTATCGAGTGGTAGAATAATTTTTCCATCAAATGAATTAAGCAACGTGTAATCGATAAACGCCGTCTGACTATTTTTCAGGGTTAAAATCGCACTTTCTTTTCACTCCAGAGGCTTGTCCTGTATTTGCACAATTTCTGGGTAAATATGATTTATCAATTCCTGAACTGTAGTCATCATAGTCACTAAGTTGATAGAATTTCACCTTTTTTCAATAACAGATCTAATAATTTGGCACCCCCATATTTCCTCGCATATTTTTCGTAAATGGCAGTATTTCTGAACTGCAGACTATCTAGGTCTTTTCAGGAAGGCTTTAATTTCCGCAGGTCGTGTTTCTCTAGGACCACAGGCAAAGTGGTGAAAATCTCCTGCCCTGTCTGGCCTCCCAATATATGTTCCCGCGAATGTCCTACAGGTTGATAGCCGCAACACCACCTCTATAGTTTACGAAAACTACAGCCAAATTAGTATGTTTAGATATGTTGTATAAAGATGTTTCTATAGGAGTCAAATTGAGCAGCTGCAACTATCTAAGAACGTGGCTGCAGTCCTGAAAGAGGCGACAGCAACAGCGATACCCCGAAATATTCTGATTTTTGCTAATATCAAATTCATTGGGAAGGTTTTCCTAGTATCTCCTGAAGCAGCCAAAGAGATGGATCGTCCAGCATTTGTTTTAATACCGGATATAACTTTGTCGTACGTAAATGCCGTGTAGTTAATGTACGCAAACTGTCGGACACGAACCTGAATTCTTAATATTGCAATTAGCTTCTTTTAGATACTCTGTTGAGATATATGGTGAATGTTGAGAAATAAATATTTCATTTCATTTCATTTCATTTCATTTCATTTCACTCTAGGTTTCCTAAGTCACGTAGTCTGTTCAGTAGTGGCAATCCGTATTCCTTTAGAACACGTCCATCTAAAGCTACAACCGCTTTTTTTACAAAGCACGAAGTGAAGTGACATAATTATACAACAATCTAATTTTAGAGGTTTTCTATGAACTTTTAACCACGTCGAGTTTTAAACGTATTTGTCCCAAATATATCCCCTTGGTGGTTTATTTTTCAAAAAGCAAGAAACAAGTATTCCTTTACTTGTTTTCCTGAGCACTTGTGCAAAGTTTCGAAGTAAAAAGTCCAATCAGTATAGTTTCTCCATACAAACTTTGAACCCCCGTTTTATATCTTTAAGGGTTGAGTTTTGAAAAATCCTTCGTAAGTGCTCGTCTACTTTAAAATTATTTTGTCTAAATTTCCGGTTTCTAGGTCTAACGGTTTAGGCTTTGCGTTGTATGTCAGTCAGCCAAGTTATTGTTTTATATTATGGATTAAAAAATATTTGAAACAAATTATTACAATATTTATATATTAGTGGTTTTATTTGCGCCCTGGTTACCGAGGTTCCCACTTGTACTAATATGCGACCACAACAAAGCTTAAAAAAGGATCTCTCTTTGTGCTTCTCGATTATTTGAATGTGTACTTGTTGTGCAATTGGATGTTAGTTGATACTAAAGTTGAACTTGTGAACCTCTTTTTTGATTTTAGGCAATTCTGAGTTTTTTATGTTAATTTTATATTTTGTTTAATTAATTTGCACAACTTTATTTGTCCTCTATTGTGTCTCAATGAAGCCTTCGTCAGGTCCCTCGCGAGAAACTGAGAAAAGTTTGTTGTCACTTTCCATCGCATTATTTTGAGGTTTTTACCGGTTATGTCATATCATATTCGCACTTCTCGCTTAAATTGGAATGCCTTTTTGTTAAGCCTAGCTGGTTATTTTTGTTTTTGGATGATCTTTACTTTTAATATGAATCGTTTCCGTTATTGTCGTTACTAAGCAGGTATATAATTTATGTTGTAAATCTTTATTGTATTGACATTGTGGTAAAATGGATTTGGAGCCTCATCCTGCACCCTCACTATAGATCGAAGCGTTTCTCGGTGCCTCTGAATCATAAATACAATCTGCCTTTTCTCCAGTAAAGAAAAGCCGGCAAAAAACCACGAGCGTCGCGGGAAACTGATGATGATGAATGCCTACAAGACGACGTCTAGAACTTGGCCAAAAGAAGGAATACAAGTGATTAAGGGGCTGTGATAAAAAACTACACACTTATTATTTATAAGTGCCATTACAGGAAGAACCATTGCACGGGAACATATAATACAAGCACACCTAGAAGAGCCAAAAAAACTGGTCCAAAGGTGATTGACCGAATCGACGATTTCACCTTCGGTATACTGAAGTAGACACATCTTTCACATGAAAATTTATTATTTTTATATTTTTAGTTTACTTAGGTGTCTTTGAAGCCGGTGTCTATTTTTTTTATAAAATTATTTTATTTCGTCTTTTTGACGACAGGTATACCGAGTAAAGGTGTTTCTTAAAATGGAAATTTGAAATTGGCTTAGACTATTGTAGTATGTCAAAACAAACTCTTCTCGAGAATTTTATATGTGTTTGATTTATTACCATTTATACTACCATCAGTGTTATATGTTAGACTAGTCAAGATGAACCAAAGGAGCCAGAAAGAGTTCCATATTCACTTCCTGGCTTCATCATCAGACTGAAGTAAACCCTCATGAAGTAAATGATCTCATAAATGACTCAGTGCTGTTTGACGTTGCGAAGTTTCGTTGTCGGCATCCAGGTCCATTCCTAGATATCCTGGACTCTACTAAAGCAGAGATCTTTCACGCTAAAACTGCACGCCCATCCAAGTTCTTAAAACTCCTAAATACAAATAGGTCATAATAGCATACACGAGGACACGTCATTATCAGTGGTTCAGCAAACAATACTTGAATACCCGGATTCGTCGACCAACTAGTGCATAAATGGCGCGGAATCGCGCAGAGCGGACGTTTCCTTTCAGATCGCGCGCTCTGCGCTATACAATGCCCGTACCTAGACCAATTCGGCGAACAGTCGGCTGATAAGGGCGGAGACGATTCCGAGTTTACAGCAAAGTCAATCATTTGCAATTTCAAATTGGTATAACTATTTGTTGTCACACATTTAATTAATCACTACTAGTGGAGGCTTCCCTTTTTAAAATGAGCGACCTCTACCTATCTTGTTTTAGATTGTCACAGAGATAACAGAACATGAATCAGTAAACTTGTCCTATTTAATTTTGAGAAGTTCCATGGTATACCTCCGCAGTACAAAGTCTCTTGCACATATAATGGACCAACTTGGAGCAAAAGAAATCATTGGTCCAGAAATAAAAATATTATGCCATTAAAACATTTAACAGCTAAATTAAAACCTCTATGTCTTTTGTAAGTTGGAAACCCAATGACCCGAGGTAGATATTAAGAGATATGATATACGATTCTGTGAAAATTACATGATTCGAAAGTTTTATTCTATTATCTTAGTATTCAAATAAATGCTTTTAGTAATAACTTTGTCTTATTTATGTGTTCTTAAAAAATCAAACTCTGGGTAGACGTGCATAGTAGGTTATACAGGTGCCGTTTTTGTAGTGTGGCAAGTCCAAAAGGACTCGTATCGCAGCATTCCTTACAACGTCAACTTTGAGATTGCAAAATGAACAAACTGCTTAACTTGCTTTCCGAAGCTTGAAGGCATGCAATTGCCACACCGTCACTTGTCCAAGTAGTGGTCACGCCAAAAGCAGCATAAGTTGTCATTTGACAAGCGCCGCTGGGTCTCAATTTTTTTTACAATTTTGCCGCTTTTCTCAAACTTTATAATTTTGTTATTTTAAGATCGTATAGAAAACCTTGCGAGGAAGGTGACGGGTTGCAATGCCTACCTTGGAAACAAGTTTGCGGATCATTCACCACCTGTCATAATGATAATTACTATTCTTTGTTTACATTTTTGATACTAGATTTTGGAACCGGGTATAGTACTACAATGGATCGTGGTACTGTGGACAAAAATAGCTCTTTTCTCCGAATATTTAGGAGTAGGCCAATTTTAATTATAAAAATTAAAAACAGATTGCAGTAGAAATAGAAGAATCCATCTTCAATTGTTTAAGTATTTTAAATTTGAAGATAAATAAGTTTTAGTGGTTTTAAGTATTTATATTAATTTCACAAATAAATGAGGTTTAAACAACTCAAAACTTTAAAATTACTTAAATAGCCAGCGGCAACATAAAGCGCCAGCGTGCTTATCTCCGCACAGCTTTTAACAGCAGCTAAACTTACATTAACTTTACAGCTACTTATGAACTTGAAAGCTCAAATCTTCAAAACTTTGAAGTAAGCACGCTTACTTGGTTATTGTTCAATACCAAGTTCAATTAAATTAATGGATTAAGCAAAGGTCACTTTATGACTCAATTCGAAATATAAAGTTTAACTGAGTTTTAAACTTTAAGTGCTAGTCGATTTTCAAATTTCTGGCTATGGAGAACAGAGAGACAATATCTCTAATAATAATAGTTTATATGAAACAGTAGGTGAATAATATTATTAATTTTAGAATTTACTTATTTTTTAATGCAATACAAACTAAATATTCATCTCTACTTTGATTAGTATGATTAAATATTATTAGGGCTAGAAAAATATTTTAATAACTTAAAAACATACTTACAAAAGAAACACACACACACACACAAGAAATTGCTCAGAAAGTTGTCCAAGGGGCTTAATAATTTCATGCTATGGGCACCTAGGTCGATGGTGGATGAACAACGAATTGGTGGGGCGATAAGTAGAGGCGATGAGCCCCTTATTATTATTATAAATTGTTTTGGAAATACTTGCATGTACTCTGGAATTGTTAATATTTATATTTTCAGTTAAAGTCCTTTAAGCTGGTTTTATATGTTGTGCAAATAAATATTCATTTTGGGATCAAACATATAAAATAATTTACTCCAATAACGGAATACACATCAATACGACAACAGAAGCGAAAGGGAGCAGGAAAATGTTCATACTCCCCTTTCGCTTCTATTTTCGTATAAAATATATTAAACGTTCGTCGTTCTTTGACTATGGTGCGTAAAGGTTGGCAATGTGCTTTTAACAGATCAATTTCTGTTTATCGAACAAACAAATTTAAATCCGCCTTGAAACTAATAATTACAATGTTTGTAGAACACGCAACTTAGACTTGAAAAATATTGTTACTGATAACCAACCTTAAAACTGATGAACTAGTTGCATGCTGGTACACACTAAAATATGAGGTCTATATCATATTAGGAACTTGAAATGTACCACAGTTTGTGCAATAAAAACTTTGAATTTAATATATTTCAATAACGGTGGTTAATTTTTAGTGTCGAAATAACTTTAAGTTATGAGTGTAATGTAGGTACGCAAATAACTTATGTTATAAAAAGATGCTACTAGGATTAAAAAGTGACGAAATCTAGTGAAGTCCAAACTAAAGAAAGAAAGTACATTTATTTATAAATATAACACTACATATTAAAGTTTTAATATTTATTTCGTAATATTGACAATTCTATTGTGATTATTTTGGAAAAATCCAAAAGAACTGGCAAGATTAGAAAGAAAGAAAGAAAGAAAGAAAAATGTTTATTTGATACCGTACACAATTTAACCTTAAAACTAAAATAGTTTCTAAGTTTAACAATAATAATTTGTTTACTTGTTTCGTAACATACATATAAGCTCAATATGGTCATCAAAATGGTCTCCGCTCAGCTTTATGTCGCGGCAGGAGCCACGACGCTGGTTGTCTGCGGACGCCCCAGTGCTAGTTTCTAAAAATGTAACAAAAATCTATAAAGTATTCTATATAAAGCGAAGGAACTTGTACGGACTTATAACAGTAAACATTTTTATAACAAAGCAAATTGTGTTCATATCTTATTTTATTGCTTTTGTAAATATATTATAAATATACAAAATAAATATGCTATACCTGACAATTCTGATAATTTTTTTTTTTCTGCTTTTTTGTCTGCCAAAATCATATTATCTTACATAAAACTATGGAAATGAAATGAAATTATCCAAACCTTTTAATTACCCATCTACTGTTTTACATAGTCTACTACAAATTGAAAAGGGCTAGGGACAAGGGGACACTTGTATTTATTGATTAAGATATAAAACCCTGCATACAAATAACCATTTACTTATTTTAAAGCACAGTACATAAAACTTAACAACAAAAATACAGTAACGCACTAACTAAAAATTAACAAATACATATACAATATAATACATCCAAGAAATAGTTTAAGATTTTATTTACTTGTTTGTTTGTTTGTAGATGCACATATATTCCAGGCTACAAGCATTATGCAAGTTCCATTTAGATTTATTTATATTAATTTATTTATTTTTATTTTATTTATTTATTATTATTATTACTTTTTTTTCTTGTGTTAACATTCTAATTTCTCTCTGTACTCTCTAGATTATATACCGAACTTTAAGCATAGGACGGTACATTTAAAGCGTATGCACATTAGGCCGGCTGATTTAAAGGTGCAGGATGACATAGTGTGGAAAACCAGATATAACAGAAATAACCTATTATATTTCGAGTCTGCATGTAAAACTAACCACATTGCCTAAAATAACCCCCTGCTTCTTTTGCTTACAACCTACTTTTTTTATTTTAATTATTATTTTAATGTAACACAGTTTGCTACAAGTTTCATTATTTTCATTCAAAACATTTGATTCCGAGCATTTTAGTACACAAAACAATTTGTAACAATAATTCACCCATAAGTCACCCATATATAACATAAATCACGAACGACGCCAATAATCATTCGGATCAATTGAAACATTACTCGGAGATGGTTTTTATTTTAGAATTCAATCATTTATTTCCATTTATTTCGCAGGTTCTAACAGTGAGTAGGAATATGTGGAACGTTATACATATTTCAAATTGTGGCAATTTTTTATTTTTAAATGTCTTTATGGCATTTGACCCACAGCCGACGATCAACGAGTATTTAGTAAGGTACGAGCTGGAAAACAGCGAGAAGCGAGTGTGTAGTTCCGATAGTTTTGTCGGTAATATAGGTTAGCGACAAAAGAAAGTGCGCGAGTGGAACGGTAGATCATTCGCTACGCAGAGAAGAGTGAATGCTGGTTGGGCTGGTTGTTGTGACCGCCAAGCGAGCTTCGCTCAGCGAATTTTATCTTTGACAGCTTTTGTCGCTGTGGCTAACTAGTGGAGAGAGTGTGAACAGTCAGCGATCAACTATTAATATATGTATTTATAATTGTTGATACGGAATCTACGGCCGCTATACCTTTGTTGAGCTACAGCTAATAAATAGATAATAGGCAAGTACGTATTACCAAAAAATCCCTATATTTTACCTTTTATAATTTATTTAGTATCATTTTTCTGGATCTTTTTGATTTGAAAATAAAAATATCACAAGATACCAAACAAGAATCAATTTGACATACTTTGCGTGCTTAATTCATCAGTAAAATGCCGAAAATTCGAGGAATTTGGCTTTAGTTAGCGAGCCTTTCCGACTTTTTTGAGAAAATAATTTTCGTTCATTTTAACAGTACAACAATTTACAGTAGCAGAGCTCTTAATCTAGTCATAACTGAACCATTGTATTATACTATATTAAGAGACGATTTTGTAATGTTTGTCATATAGCAATAAAAACCAAAAAACATGCACTACTTCATTATACTTAATTCTAGAGCAGTGAATAAAAAGTGTAAGTAATAAAAACATTTAATTCTCGTTAATAAAGCGCTCAGGGCCAGACGACTCTTGCTGTCACTTGGCTAGGCCTCGTTCAGTGCGGCAGACCTAGGATGGGTGCCCACCCATGGCTAAAGTACTTAAGCGTTTTCGTGCTTTCGAGGGCACGGTAAGCGTCCGTTGTTTCAGGTTGCTGTCGGTAAAATGACAAGCTTTAAGCTAAGTCATAGGCCTGTAGGGTTTCCCGAGGTGGCTCGTTTAACTCTGACAGGATAGTGACAGGTTGCCAGTGATTTTTGTTGAGGTCGCACCCTACTGTGAATAGACCAAGAAAGTGGTGGAGCGTGTCTCCGACGATGTCACTTACTATACTACAAAATATGTCGAAAAATAATGTTGAATTGAGAGTTAGGAATGATTGTACCCCAAGGAAGCACTAAGACATAAATCTTTATTTAGTTTGAGACGAGCGTGGAGTCCCGAGATCGAAAAAGATAGTTCAAAAGGTTATTTTCTAACTTCGACAATAATATTAGGTCCGTACATACGAAATTGGCGTTTTTTCGTACTGGCCACTTTGATCTATTATCTCCTCTTTGGTTAAGAATTCCAATTTCAATTTTATACAACTATTTACTCACGCATTTGTGCTTCGAAAACCGTAATTCATTTGTTTTTTACTGTTTTGGTTTTTTCTTTGTGTCACTTAGTTTACAAAATGGAAAACTTGAAATATCACGTTATTTACAGCAGTAAAAAGAGAAAGAAAACTTTAAATTTCATTTAATGGTTTACAATTTATTACCAATTACGCCATGCCATATGTACCAATAGTTACATAATATATTACCATAGAGGTTTTTCAAATTATCACAAATATATGATCCCAAAACAAAATCACAATGAATTTACTGTTATCGCGAGTATGGAAATTTAATTCATTTAAATAGGCAGAGTGCCAATAAGAGATACAGACTAATGTACTACACTACACTATATGTACTATGAATGTGTATAAATGACTAGGAAGAGAGCGTTTATAACTAAGGTGGTTATTTAATTTAAAGGAAATAAGATTTTGCACAAAGCTGTCTTTAGCTTAAAACCACTATATAGGTGTCTTCCACTTATCCCCCTTCCCTAATCGGGTGTCGCTCCGATGAAGGCTAACGGCAAAATTATGCTACAGCCATCAAGGTGGTTTTTAGTGGGTAGGTGCCACTCGGGTGAGTCCCACATCACCCTGCAGACCGGCTGTGGGGTATGATGCATTTACCACCTCCCTCCCCGCGGAGGGAGCCTGCTTAGGCGCAGAACACAAAAAAAAATACACACTTATTTCATCATAGATTTCTTCAAGGCAGCCTCTCCGTAACCTGCAGGCAAGAAATTAGATATATATATTTTAATAATATTATCATACTGTGGCTTTATCAAAAGACCACCGGTGGCGCAACTTTTGAGGTTCTGACTTATCGATGTGAAGATTCCGGGTTCGAATCCAAAAGCACCAATGAGTTTTTTTTTTTTTTTTTGTTCTCCTCCGCGGGAAGGGCAGGAGGATAAAAATGCTCTGACGCATACTCTGGCGCGATTCCAAAGTTATGTGGGACTCGTCCCGACGCCTACCAGAACCATACCCACTAAAAACCCCCTGTCGGCTCGTGCATTTTTGCCACTCAGCCTTCATCTGAGCGACGGCCAATTGGAGAAAGAGGCCGCGCTAGCGGGGCCCTTAAGGGGTCACCCGCTGGGTTTTACATAGCACTGAAGGTGCTCAAAAAATGAAAAGTAAATAATAAACATTAAAAATTGATAATTAAATTAAATTTGCATTAATTCAGATTTACGTTAGAGTTAGAATTTACGTTAGAATTAGAATTTGCGGCCTGAAGGGCCTCGAGGTCTAAAGTTAATTGCGTACGTTCGCTTGTGTGCGCGTTTCTCGGTCTAGCGACTTTGTATACCGAATCTAAGACAGGAGCAGTATAAGAGACTGAATTTCGAACTAGTGGATTGGGATGGGATTCGGCGCGTTGGAAGAACGATTCTGAGAGTGTTTTTAAGTACTGTTGAACTGTAGGTAGTTCAAGATCTCTGTGCAGGTCCGCATTGCGCACGTACCAAGGTGCGTTTGTGGCCCTGCGACAGAAGAGGTTTTGAACCACCTGCAGCTTGTGCAGGACGGAGGGTTTGGCGTGGGCAAAGACTGGCGAAGCATATGACATGACTGGTCTAACGCAGACCTTGTAAAGCGTACGTTTATTTCTGAAGGACATTTTACTTTTTCTACCTAACATACTGTAAAGCCGGCCTAGGTAAAAACGTGCAAGTTTCGTTACTCTATCGACGTGAGGGTTGAAGGAAAGCGTCTGGTCTAAGATGACGCCTAAATATTTAGTACTGCACTTCCAGGGGATGGGAGTGCCTTGCATTCTCAATTGGAGATTGTCGGGGATACGACTGCGTCTGTAGTCGAAGTAAACCGCAGCGCTCTTCTCTGGGTTCACATCGATACGCCATTTTTTGAACCAAGCACCGAGGGTGTTTACAGCCTTTTGAAGTCTGGTGACGAGACCCGAGGCTCTGCGGCCTTTGGTGTAAAGGGCGGTGTCGTCGGCAAAGAGAGCGAGTTCGACGACTTTCGATTGAATGGGAATGTCGTTAGTGTATACGGAATACAAAAGAGGGGCGAGGACTGAGCCTTGAGGGACTCCAGCCTTTATGGGACGAGGCGCGGAGAGCGTGCCTTCATGTTTGAAACGAAACGTGCGGTCTTTGAGAAACGACGCGATTATCCTAACTAGGCGAGCCGGTAAGCCTATTTTATAGAGTTTATAAACGAGACCGCTGTGCCAGACTTTGTCGAAAGCCTTGGCTACGTCAAAGAAAACTGCGATCGTTTTCTTTCGTTTCGGATAGAAGCCGTCGAGTATGTACTCGACGATTCGATGGACTTGCTGAGGGCAGGAGTGTAAAAGATTAAACATTTTTTTTTAACTAAAAAGAAAATATCGGACATACTAAAGCGAGAAGCAAGTATTCATTTAAAACTTATATATTTGAAACGGATTAGAATGGGCTATTTAATAAGTATTATTTGTAAAGAAAACCACAAGTTATAATAAGCAGTTTGGTCTAGGAACTTTTCATTTTTTAAATATAGAAAGGAAAAAGACAAAATCATAGAAATAACAATTTATTTTATAGGCATAAAATAGGAATGTTACATACTTTTGTTTTACAGATAAACCACACATCAAAAATTCATAAATACAATATTTACTAGAATATATGCTAAAAATACACATAGAAATAAACAAGATAAGGTTTACTTAACTTAGGTCCATTGGGTGTGACTGCTCCAGAGTGACTGTCCTTTAGTACTTTTTTTTTTTTTTTTGTTCCCCTCCGCGGGAAGGGCAGGAGGATAAAAATGCCCTGACGCATACTCTGGCGCGATTCCAAAGTTATGTGGGACTCGTCCCGACGCCTACCAGGACCATACCCACTAAAAACCCCCTGTCGGCTCGTGCATTTTTGCCACTCAGCCTTCATCTGAGCGACGGCCAATTGGAGAAAGAGGCCGCGCTAGCGGGGCCCAGAAGGGGTCACCCGCTGGGATTACATAGCACTGAAGGTGCTCAAAGCACTGAAGGTGAATACGTAGCACTGAAGGTGCTCAAAATGAAATCAAAAATTAAAACAAAAATTAAAAAATTGCAAAATAAAATTGAATTAACTCGCATTTACGTTAGAATTGTTAGGATTAGAATTTACGTTAGAGTTAGAATTTGCGGCCAGAAGGGCCTCGAGATCGCGTGACAGTCTGGTGGATGAGTACGTTTGCGCATTTCTAGGTCTAGCGACTTTGAACTTCGAGTCTAACACAGGAGTAGTATATGAGACAGAATCACGAACTAGAGGATTGGGATGGGTTTCGGAGCGTTTGAAGAACGCTTCAGAGAGTGTTTTGAGATATTGTTGTACTGTAGGCAGTTCAAGATCTCTATGCAAGTCCGCGTTACGCACGTACCACGGTGCGTTTGTGGCCCGGCGGCAAAAGAGGTTTTGAACTACCTGCAGTTTATGCAGGAGGGAGGGTTTGGCGTGGGCAAAGATTGGCGAGGCATACGTCATGACGGGTCTAACGCAGACCTTGTAAAGTGTACGTTTGTTTCTGAAGGACATTTTACTTTTTCTACCTAACATGCTATTTAGGCGGACTAAATAGTGACGAGCGAGTTTCGAAACTCTTTCGACGTGTGGCTTGAAAGAAAGCGTCGGATCTAATGTGACGCCTAAGTATTTAGTACTGCGCTTCCAGGGGATGGGAATGCCTAACATTCGAACGTGGGGATCGCCATCGGGACGACGGCGTTTGTGGTCGAAGCGCATCGCAGAACTCTTTTCAGGGTTCACATCGATGCGCCATTCTTGAAACCATGCACCAAGGGCGTTTACGGCCCTTTGGAGTCTGGTTACAAGGTGCCGAACACTGTGGCCCCTGGTATAGAGTGCGGTGTCGTCAGCAAAGAGGGCGAGTTCGACGCCTTTCGGCGGGATGGGAATGTCGTTGGTGTACACGGTGTACAGCAGAGGGGCGAGGACTGAGCCTTGAGGGACTCCAGCCTTTATGGGACGAGGTGCAGAAAGCGTGCCTTCGTGTTTAAATCGAAACGTACGGTCTTTGAGAAACGACGCTATTAACCTGACTAGGCGATCCGGTAAGCCTATCTTGTAGAGTTTATAAACGAGACCGCTGTGCCAGACTTTATCGAAAGCCTTGGCTACGTCAAAGAAAACCGCGACTGTTTTATAACGACGCGGATAGAAACCGTCAAGTATATACTCGACGATTCGGTGGACTTGCTGAGGGCAGGAGTGTTTAGCGCGAAAGCCGAACTGATGGGGAATAATGAGAGGATCGCCATCCGTTGGAAACAGATGGTTCCGCATTCGAGAGAGTATGACTCTCTCGAGAAGTTTAGACATTGCCTTGAGGAGGCTGATGGGTCTGTGATTAGCCGGGACGTTCAGAGGTTTGCCCGGCTTGGGAATGCTTTTGGAAAGTAGCTATGGTCGAAGCAGGCATTGAAAATGATAGCTAACAAGGTAAGCATCTGTTGAGGTAGGTGCTTAAGTGCGTGGTTGGAAATTCCATCCGCACCCGGAGCCTTTTTGGACTTTTGATTTCTAATGAGAAGCAAGATTTCGTCATTAGAGACTGTGACATGGTCGGCGGTGATGGGGAGAGAGTCTCTGCGAAGGACTTCGTCCTCCACCGCTTTGATGTGAGTGGGATTCGCGGGTTGCGTGCTGGGCGAGCATTGTGCGGCAATGCTGTCGGCGAAGCATTTGGCTTTCTCTTCGACTTCGAAGGCAGTAGTGCCATCGGGACGAGTGAGAGGAGGAACGTGAGAGACGGTGTCTACGCGTAAGGCTCGGGCCATGCTATAGTACGCTTGGTGGGACGGAGAGATATTCGCCATGAGATCGTTCATCTGAGCGTCTCGGAGTTCCGCGAGGCAAGACCTAACTTTACGTTGAAGCTGATTCGCAGCTGTTCTATAGGCGGGCGTGGGATATTTCTTGGCTCTCCGGAGAGCCGCGTTTTTAGCTTTAATAAGATTGCTAACGGCTAAGGGAAGCGTGAGTTTGCCTTGCTTAGCAACCTTTTCGTTGTCACTGATGGCTGAGTTGATAGCATCAGTGAGAGAATTTACTAATGAATCGATTTTATCCGGGCTATCTAATTGTTCGGGAGAGATCGCGAGTGGAGAGTTCGGAGCCTCTAAGGCTGAAACTAACGTATTTTTAAAACCTTTCCAGTTGGTAAAGGTCTTAGGAGATGAGGCGTTATCGTTCGGCGGTCCTAGCACGAGGGAAACGGGGCGATGGTCGGAGCCTAGGTCATCGAGCGGTTCGATAGACCTTAGATCAAGATTGATTCGCTTGATAATTGCAAAGTCGAGGATGTCAGGAGAGTAGGACGGGTTGTTGGGATAGTGAGTGGGAGTGATGGGGGATATGACGTCTAGGTCAAGGGAGTTAGTGATGTCGAGGAGAGCGATACCGCTGGTGTTAGTCGATAGGCACGTCCAGTCAGTATGTTTGGAGTTAAAGTCTCCGAACATAATGACTGAATGGCCGAGGGCGAGAATGGCCTCAAAGTCGCTGCGGATTGGTCTGGTACCACTAGGTATGTAGATTGAAGCTATGATGATGGTCGGATGACCAGTCATAGCCAATCTACACACAGTGGCTTCCATGTTGAGGAGAGGAGGAGTAGGGAGAGGACAGCAGTGGAAGCCTCTTTTGAAATATATAGCGGTGCCGCCGAAACCGTCGGAGTTGGGCCTATCGTTACGAATAAACGCGTACTTAGGTATAGCGAAACCCCTGGAGCGGTTTGGAGTAAGCCATGTCTCCTGGAGAAGGAATAAGTCAGGTTCTTTGTTCTGAAGGAACAGTTTGATTTCGGGAAGGTTGGTGTTAAGGCTACGAGCGTTAAAAGATACTAGGGACAAGCCCTTGGGTTTAATACGACTGGACGCGGGATTCGCGGGTCTAGACATTATAATTTATTATTTACGAATTTATAAATTATAAAAGAATTTACAATGAACTTAGGAGCGAGTGATGCTCGGCTAAAGCAAATAAACGCTCTTGAGGAGAGCGGGCGGCTCGCAGTTTGCGTGCGAGCACGGAAATTTCGTTAATATCGACGTTTTGAATAACGTCGAATACGGTCTTCATGTCCTCAGCCAACGACGACTGAGGTGCGGATGACGGAGAAGGACGCGGCCCTACGGGAGCTGGGATGGGTCGGGAAGGTGCAGGCGGGACGGCCGGACGCTGCCTCCAAGACAGAGCCGGAGTAGGTGTCGGCTGAACGGGCTTTGCTTCCGGGGGACCCCGGTTGCGCAGCGGCGGGAAGTTGGCAGGAGTGAGCGGCGGCGCCGGTTTAGGCGCGACCCTCTTGGTGGTGGAGCGCGGAGCGCGCGGGCAACCCCTGTAGTTAGCTGTGTGGCCGGACTGGCCGCACAGCACACAGGCAGGGGGGGAAGTGGATTCAGGAGTGCGAGTGCACTCCTTTGTGAAGTGTGGTTCCAGGCACTTAACGCACCTGGGGGGAGCTGAGCAGTTAGCCGCTGCGTGGCCATATAGCTGGCAGCGGTGGCACTGCCCAGGGTGACCACGGGGGTTGGGACGCTCGACGGAGATATTTGAGAGTCCGCAAATTGTGCGAGCCTCCCTAAAGATCTCCCTCGAGTTGGGAGTATTCGACAGGATTACCAAAGCAGATTACCAAAGGGAAAACGCCTACCGCGGTTGGAGTGCATCTTGTGCACTGCTGTGACCGGGAAACCCTGGGACTTAAGGTCCTCGAGAATATCTTCGTTGCTGAGTTCGAACGGGACGCCCCGTAGTACTGCGCGGATCTTACGCTCCTCCGGGAGGGCGTAGGTGTGATACGCGATTTGGTTTAATCCGAGTAACCTGGTAAACGCGCGGAAGTCGTCGACGGTCGCTATTTGAATCTTGATTGTATCGCCAGCGTTGGCGGCTTTTAAGTAATTAATTTTGTGCACTTTGCACAAGTTTGAAACCGCGGTCCAGCGCGCTTTTTCACGCAGGAAGACGGGCGGAGGGAGCTGAGGCTTCGGCGGGACGGGAGCGCAGCGCGTCGCTGGCTTCGATGTGACCGACGGAGACGCGGTTACTTCGAGCGATTTTAACGGCGCGGGGGCTGGTGTTGAAGACACCGGGGTTGGCTCAGGTGTTGAAGACACCGCGGCTTTTTTCGAAAGCTTCTTAGAGCGTTTGGCAACTAACTGAAACGCGGGCTCAGGAGAACCGGTTAGGGTGGCGGCGACCGACGAAGCTTCGGACGCGGCGGAGTCTGAATCGCTCCCGGGAGCGGTACGCTTCCTGCGAGATGAGCGCGAGGATGAGACCGACGCGCAGTCCATATCGGATGGAACGGGAGACGCGGGAGAGCTATAGACCTGAGGGGTCTGGACATTAGAGGCCTGAGGGGCCGGGGTTGAGGCCTGAGGGGCCGGGGACGCAATAGATGCCTGTAGGGCCTGCGTTAGTGCGTCAGCGGGTATGCTTACGCCGGACGCAGCGAGCGCCTGGGCGAACGACTTAAGAATATTAACAAGGTCCATTGGAGGACTTGGAATTACAATATGTTATATATAAATATATAATGTATGCCTATAATATAAAACAAATGCCTAGGATTCCTAAATAAAAACCTAGCGAACCCTAGCGGTAAACCTCCCTACCAGCGGTAGGGGGGCTGGGGAGAATAACTTAAAACTAACCGTAGTATGCTGAAGGCCACTACCTAGAAACCTAAAAAGGGTGCGCAGGTAAAGAGTTGACCGCGTTAGGGTCAACCTTTACCGACAGAAAAGACAAATATACACGAAAACACACAAATATGAAAAAAATAAATATGAAAATAGGAGAAAAATAAATAAAATAGAGAAGAGAAATAAATAAAAATAAAAAGGACTGGTTCAGTACAAATTCGTTGTCACCGTTAAGTATCCTTTGCACTGAAACCAGACTACTTACGCTGGGTACAACACTGCACTCAGCACAAGCACAACACAACTTAGCACAGCACTTTGAAGACTAAGGGGCTTAGTCGCAAAGAAAAATACGCACTTCGATAGCACTCAGAGGGAGTAGAAAGAACCTTGAAAACCGTAGCACGGAACCAACACGCTAAACCGTGACGTCAGTAGACTGAGCGCCACGGAGTATCGGGAAGGGACCAAACGACGGAGAACGGGGTCTTGCACGTCCGCACTGGGCGGCGATCGGAGCGAGAATGACGTCCTTTAGTACGGCGGAGCGGCGGCTTTTATAACCGGTGGTAAACAAGTGACGTCACATCGTATGACTTGCATTTGGTTTTATCATAAAACATACAACTAAATTAATTAGTTAAATAACACACTTCGTACAATAGCACAATTAGTAAACAAGTTACATTGTTTCTGTAAAAACAGTTAACTATGATTTTATACAAAACAATCACAACTTAACCTATAAATGTATTTCTTATAGTGTTTATAAGATTATGATAAGAAACTGTTGTAATATTGCGTATCATATCTATCACGTAATAATAATAATCTATCAAGTGCTTAGCGCGAAAGCCGAACTGGTGGGGAATTATGAGAGGATCGCCGTCCGTTGGAAACAGATGGTTCCGCATTCGAGAGAGTATGACTCTCTCGAGAAGTTTAGACATTGCCTTGAGGAGGCTGATGGGTCTGTGATTAGCCGGGATATTAAGAGGTTTACCCGGCTTGGGTATGCCTATGACTGTCGCTTCTTTCCAAGCTTTTGGAAAGTAGCTAAGGTCGAAGCAGGCATTGAAAATGATAGCTAACAAGGTAAGCACCTGTTGAGGCAGGTGCTTAAGTGCGTGGTTGGAAATACCATCCGCACCCGGAGCCTTTCTGGACTTTTGACTTTTGATGAGAAGCGAGATTTCATCATTAGAGACTGTGACGGGGTCGGCGGTGATGGGGAGAGAGTTTCTACGGAGAACTTCGTCCTCCACCGCTTTGATGAGACGCAACGCTGTCAGCGAAGCATTCGGCTTTCTCTTCGTCTTCGAAGGCGATAGAGCCATCGGGACGAGTGAGAGGAGGGACGTGAGAGGCGGCGTCTACGCGTAAGGCTCGGGCCATTCGATAATACGCTTGGTGGGACGGGGAGATATTCGCCATGAGATCGTTCATCTGGGCGTCTCGGAGTTCCGCGAGGCGAGATCTAACTTTGCGTTGTAGCTGATTCGCAGCTGTTCTATAGGCGGGCGTGGGATATTTCTTGGCTCTCCGGAGAGCCGCGTTCTTAGCTTTAATAAGATTGCTAATGGCTAAGGGAAGCGTAAGTTTGCCTTTCTTAGCAACCTTTTCGTTTACACTGATGGCTGAGTTGATAGCATCAGTGAGAGAATTTACTAACGAATCTATTTTATCCGGGCTATCTAATTGATCGGGCGAGATCGCGAGCGGAGAGTTTGGGGCCTCTAAGGCAGAAACTATCGTATTTTTAAAACCTTTCCAGTCGGTAAAGGTCTTAGGAGAAGTGACGTTAACGTTAGGCGGTCCTAGCACGAGGGAGACGGGGCGGTGGTCAGAACCTAGGTCATCGAGCGGTTCGATAGACCTGAGGTCGAGGTTGATATGCTTGACGATTGCAAAGTCGAGGATGTCCGGAGAGTGGTTCGGGTTGTCGGGATAGTGAGTGGGAGTGATAGGGGAGACGACGTCTAAGTTGAGTAAGTTGGTGATGTCGAGGAGAGCTATACCGCTTTGGTTGGTTGATAGGCACGTCCAGTCAGCATGTTTGGAGTTAAAGTCTCCGAACATAATGACTGAACGGCCAAGGGCGAGAATGGTCTCAAAGTCGCTGCGGATAGGTTTGGTGCCAGAGGGTATGTAGACTGAAGCTATGATGATGGTCGGATGACCAGTCATAGCCAATCTACATACGGTGGCTTCCATGTTGAGGAGAGGAGGGGTAGGGAGAGGACAGCAATGGAATCCTCTTTTGTAGTAGATAGCAGTGCCGCCGAAACCGTCGCAGTTAAGCCTATCGTTACGTGTAAACGCGTACTTAGGAATAGCGAATCCCCTGGAGTGATTAGGAGTGAGCCATGTCTCCTGGAGAAGTAAAAGATCTGGGTCGTTGTTCTGAAGGAACAGTTTGAGCTCGGGAAGGTTGGTGCTAAGGCTACGAACGTTAAAAGATACTAGGGATAAGCCCTTGGGTTTGATACGACAGGACGCGGGGTTCGCGGGTCTAGACATTATAATTTACTTATTTACGAGTTTATACAAAAATAAAGAATTTACAACGAACTTAGGAGCGAGTGATGCTCGGCTAACGCGAATAAACGCTCTTGAGGAGAGCGGGCGGCTCGCAGTTTGCGTGCGAGTATGGAGATTTCATTAATGTCAACGTTTTGGATAACGTCGAATACGGTCTTCATGTCCTCAGCCAACGACGACTGAGGTGCAGAAGACGGAGCGGGACGCGGCCCTACGGAAGCTACGGGAGCTGGAATGGGTCGGGAAGGTGCAGGCGGGACGGCCGGACGCTGCCTCCAAGACAGAGCCGGAGTAGGCGTCGGCTGAACGGGCTTTGCTTCCGGGGGACCCCGGTTGCGCAGCGGCGGGAAGTTAGCAGGAGTGAGCGGCGGCGCCGGTTTAGGCGCGACCCTCTTGGTGGTGGAGCGCGGAGCGCGCGGGCAACCCCTGTAGTTAGCTGTGTGGCTGGACTGGCCGCACAGCACACAGGCAGGGGGGGAAGTGGATTCGGGAGTGCGAGTGCACTCCTTAGTGAAGTGAGGATCCAGGCACTTTACGCACCTGGGGGGAGCTGAACAGTTAGCCGCTGCGTGGCCATATAGCTGGCAGCGGTGGCACTGCCCAGGGTGACCGCGGGGGTTGGGACGCTCGACGGAGATGTTCGAGAGTCCGCAGATTGGGCGAGCCTCTTTGAAAATCTCCTTCGAGTTGGGAGTATTTGACAGGATTACTAACGCTAAGGGAAAACGCCTACCGCGGTTGGAGTGCATCTTGTGCACTGCTGTGACCGGGAAACCCTGAGACTTAAGGTCCTCGAGAATGTCTTCGTTACTGAGTTCGAACGGGACGCCCCGTAGTACTGCGCGGATCTTACGCTCCTCCGGGAGGGCGTAGGTGTGATACGCGATTTGATTTAGCGAGAGTAGCCTGGTAAACGCGCGGAAGTCGTCGACGGTCTCTACTTGAATTTTGATTGTATCGCCAGCGTTGGCGGCTTTTAAGTAATTAATTTTGTGCTCTTTGCACAAGTTTGAAACCGCGGTCCAGCGCGCTTTTTCACGCAGGAATACGGGCGGAGGGAGCTGAGGCTTCGGCGGGACGGGAGCGCAGCGCGTCGCTGGCTTCGATGTGACCGACGGAGACGCGGTTACTACGAGCGATTTTAACGGCGCGGGGGCTGGTGTTGAAGACACCGGGGAGGGCTCGGGTATTGAAGATACCGAAGCTTTCTTAGAGCGCTTTTTGGAGCGCTTGGCGACAAGTTGAAAGGCGGGCTCAGGAGAGCCGGTTAAGGTGACGGCATCTGACGACGTGTCAGACGCGGGTTCGGAATCGCTCCCGGGAGCGGCACGCTTACGACGCGACGCGTGAGAGGATGCGACCGATTCGCAGTCCATCTCGGACGAGGCAGGAGACGCGGGAGAGCTGTGGACCTGAGGGGTCTGGACGTCGGAGGCCTGAGGGGCCGGGGTTGAAGCCTGAGGGGCCGGGGACGCGATAGTTGCCTGTAAGGCCTGCATTAGTACGTCATTCGATATGCTGGCGCCGGACGCAACGAGCGCCTGGGCGAACGACCTAGCAAAGTTTACCAAGCTTTGCTGGTCCATTGGGAGGGCTTGGTCCTACGATATATAAAATATATAAATATATAAGAATGCCTAGGTTCCCTAGCAAACCTAGCACCTAAACCTCCCTACCCGCGGTAGGGGGGCTTGGGACGACGCGAAGTGGTGCCCCTAGCTCGGACAGCACTGTACCGTCACCCTGGGAAAGGCCCAAGTGCAATGGGATCGGGTCTGCCGGTTTCTCCTTGGCCTGAAGGGCCTTGGAAACGCACCGGGGCAACGCTATCAGGCTTAGTTGTCACCGTTAAGTATCCACCTGATCAAACGCGAGTCTACTACGGAGTGTGTCGCCAATAAATTTACAACTAAAACCGGCCGTAGACCTGACGGAGTTGGGTTGCACTAAAAGTGCGGGATTGACTACGTTACGACCGGCTTGAGCCGGCCGCAGAGCGAGTCTCTGACTACGTGCAGGCGCCAAGCGTCAAGTACGCAGCCAGAAAGACAGCCCGAGTCTTGCAAACCACTATCGAATTTAATCGACCGCGGTAAGCTCAACCCTGTTGTTGCTGCACTCACCGAGGTGAGGTTTTTACTTCGAGGGGTGCACAGAGTGCGGGATTGACTACGTTACGACCGGCCTGGGGCCGGCCGCAGAGCGAGTCTCTGACTACGTAGCAAGCGCCAAGCGTCAAGTACGCAGCCAGAAAAACAGCCCGAGCTTCGCGAACCACTATCGAATTTAATCGACCGCGGTAAGCTCAGCTCTGTTGTTGCTGTGCAAGAGACCGACTTACTTGCAGCCGATCGAAACCGACCGCAGAGTAAGCCCTAAAGAGGCTAACAGCGTATGAGTATTGCTACGAGTTGACGTCGTGAGACGACAATCGTGACTCAATTGCTGGAGCGACCGCGAACACGTCCGAGCGGGGCCGGACGCAGAACGGATCTGAATGAGTTTTAACAACTTAAGTACATAAAGCCGACTGATCTAACCGTGATGGAAACATAGCGAGGAATATGACATACCTTAGAAATAATTTCGAAAATATGTTTAAAAGACGCCAGCCCGCAGTTGGCATGTATAGTGGACTATAAATTGTCTGACACTAACCTTACTCAAGTGAGCCTGAAGTCGCTCCAGTGCATTATTAAGGTTTTCGTTAGGAATCTTTAAATTCTTATTAATAATAATAAAAGTTATTTTGCCAATCAAAACCTAAGGGATATACGAAATGCAGGTAATTTATTCGCATGTAAATCTTATTAATAATCTGTAATGTTATGTAAAACAAAAATAATGTATTCCTATCGATGTCTCTAGTATCTATGTGAATTTATTTTTGTTGTGTTTGTAAATGTTGGAACATTTTTGTACCTATTTATAGTTTAATCTACACCTCCATTTCGTTTTCATATTTATTTCTTAATGTTTTGTGACTGTTTATGTATGTATTTACTCTTTGAACTGTATGTAAAAACTTTATTTGGCCTTCTTCCTCTAAACATATATGTTATTCGATCTCTTAGCTGTAAGTTTTTCATGTATTGTAAAATAAAATAAAAAGTAATAATTTATTATTAAATTTCTGCAACCAAATGTTTCTAGCATAAAATTATGGTTTGTTGACAGATTAGAGGAAAAAAGGTGATCTCTGGCAACGAGGTTTTACAAGGTCTCTTTTACAACGAACTATAATACTTGTAGTGGACATAATTGAGAAATAATTTGTGGAGGATCAAATTCATGAAGATAATAATGAATATACATGATCAATAATCGAAAAAAAAAATTTACTAGTCTCATAGTCAGTCAAAAGATAGACAAAGCTTCATAAGCATAACTTTTTGTCATTTGATTCTAGAATAAAAACACAGGAAACAATTTAAAATATAACAAGTGACAAGTTTTAATAGGTTAATTATACAGGACGAAATAAATTTGTGACGCATGGATTGTTTTTAATTATATTATTATGACGAATGCGATTAAGGAAATCGCTTTAGAAATTTTAAGCTTAAAGCGTCTGCTAACTAGTTTGTATGAATTCATGAACGGCCACACCCAGGCACTGTTGGGTGAATCTATACTATATCTAAGCCTAAACTTGTTAATCATAATCTATATTTAATAGCACCTCAACCATACCAAACCTTACCATTTGATGTCTCTCCGAGCGAGCGTATGAATTAATTACCCAACGAATACCTTAAACAACCCATTAAGTACACGCATGCAAACCAATTTACCAAATCCCCAAAATTGAGGTCGATCTATCAACTCTCAGTTATCTAAAAAGTAATTTTGGCGCGTCGTTATGCTGCCTACGCTTGGCTGGCCGTGGCGTGGCTATACGTAGGGATGTATGGATGTATAGCGTACTTTTCATTCTGAAGCACCAGTTGCTCCATGAATGAGTTCATTCAATAATGTTGCGAGGTGTGCGCTTGCGCGACATCGATCGGGCGAACGTGGCGCGCGGGCTGGTTTGTGTGCAATGGTCCTTTTTCAAATAGCTCTTCTTTTGTTTGAGTTCGGTCGTTTTTAACCTGACATCTAGAAAACCACATTAGTCACTGTATTTACAAAGACGGACCAAAATGTGAATCTAACTATAAACTTATTTCTTTACTTAGCGAATTTTCAAAACTTCTGGAAAAACTGGTAAATAAAAGGCTTGTAGCCTATTTAGGACGAAACAACCTGTTAAGTACGAGACAAATTGGGTTCAGACAGGGCCTCTCATCAGAAGACACAATAAACACTTAAGCAGATAAAATCTTCAGTAGTACATAAAATAACATGTTGCATGTCCTAGCCAAGGCTTTTAATACGGTCTACACGCCCATTATTTTGTACGCGAGCTGTAACGGTGTACAGCTCTTGGAATTGTGCCTGGCTGGATCCACAGCTCTATCTATCAAGCCGCAATTGACTAAAATTGAGAACTGTACCAATCCCACTTTACCAGTTCAATCCGGTTTTCCTACACAGTATCATATTGCACCATACTGAGACCCACTCTTGTTATAGTGTATGCGAACGATATTCATAGCTTGGGCATGAAATCTGCTATGCTGATGATACAGCAATTTTATTCCTTGATACCTTGAGTTACATCATTGTAATTTTCGAATGACGTGTAATTTTTATTTAGTGTAGTCCATTTTAATCGCTGATAATGTAGCTTTCTTTATATGAAATTTGTTTAAATCAGTTTACTAGTATTTGAGTTTATTCTTTACAAACAAATATACAAAGAAATCTAATAATTCCTCTATATAGTATTAGAATAGAAAAGGAAAATCAAGAAATTTATCCAAATTGTTACATAAAATGGTTTCCACGTTAAATTATTGAAATTGCAATTGTAAAATTGCAATTATTATTGGAGCAAGAATGTAGTTTTGGAATTGAAATTATTTAATTGAATCAAATGCTGATCTAATATCGTATGAACCATTGCACAAGTTCCCCTGGCCGAAATGTTACGTTTCGGCAAGTACAATACTTACAGATATAGCTATACTAAGATAAGGATATATATATATATTAGCGCGACAGTTAACCCGGCCTAGATTTATGTAGTTATGAATTATGAAAGTATTAGCTAATCATGACGAGTTATCCTTGTTCATAGCTGCTTTCAGTAGGTAGAAAAATCTTGTTAATATATAGTAGTCTTATTGTATACCTTCTACTCCATGTATAAACCATTTTTTTTAAAGACGCTGAGAGGTTTTTTTCCGCCGGTTCTTTTCCTCTCAGTCTACATATGATGCCTTTTAAAACCCGAACTTCGAACTTCGACTGACATTCATTAAGTGTTTCTAATGTAAACCAATAATGAAATAAAATATTTTGATTTTGATTTTAATATGCCAAAGTCACGAATACTTGTCGATAGTCTGTTGTCCTTTTCACCTGGTGGAAGGTTCCGATGAAGATGAAGTTATTACACGATATTCACGATTGGACCTTTGCTTCTACATACATTATTATATAATCAATATTTATAATTATATTTTTTGAAATTACTGAGGGATATGCATTTTTCTTTTTTACAATAGCACGCAGTCCAACTGATTAGTAGGTAAATAGGATTTGCTCCAAGTTTGCCTAAATAATTTCAATACTTAAATCAGGAGATTAGTTGACAGCATCTACAATTTAAAAGGAAAACTGTAAATTTATTTTATTTAGGATACATAATTCATTTTAATTTCATTGGAGATAGTTTTATTTATCAAAATTTAAAATAATCAGTTGAAAAGTTCAAAATTAAAGTTACTAATTGGTTAAAATAATTAAATAACAATGTAAATTAAAGTAATTTAAAGAAAAAAATTTTTTACGGCTATTAAAATTGAAATGGTCTCAGTACTAATATGTATATCGAGTAATGATGGTCGCCGCTCGTAAGCTTCAGTTGAAACTACCTTTGTTCCAGTAGCTGAACTGTCGTTCCTTCCCTCTGACTGGAACACAACTACGTAAACAAGATTATTACGGCGGTCAAAATAGAAGGATTGTAGAACTCCCCAAAAGAGGTCTTAACGAAAGAAAATCTACAACCACTTTTTAATTCATTTATATCCCCTCCCAAATTACAAATTGTTTTACTAATTTAAGGCATACGGCGCGGTTGGACTCGTCCCAGCAGTTGTTCAACCTGTACATAGCCATCACATCAGGAAAACATTTGTTGTTCATAAACTAAGAAAGTTGCTGACAATTTTTTCTGAAATGACAATAAGTTTTGAAAGTGACACATGTGACGTGGACCTAGTGAACCCTTTACATAATCGTTACAACATTTTCTGTTGTGTATTATCTTTGGGTTAGCTGGAAGTGATCTCTTGCAGAGATAAGCTCGCCCTTGTACAATATGTTATCTGATTACGTGTTTTGTAAAAATTGTTATAGAGTAAAAGATATGTTAAAGAATAAAGAAAGAGATAAATTACAAATATATACATTTCAATCAACCCATACAAAAGCGTATGAAACGTTTAGTCAAAGAAATACTCCAGTTTCATATTTTTCCTTCTATTCGCTTTTCTATTATTCGAAGTAAGTTAGGGCAACACCTAACTTACTTCGAATAACGCTAATCGATTACAACTTTGATGGATGGATTGAATCGATTACTAATTTGTAATTTAACTTATTTCTTTCTTTCTTTCTTTAATCGTTACTGTACAAAACCAAATGAACGGTTCATACAAAAAGTAGCTACAATACAAAAAATGTCTTCCTGTATTCATTAGGAATGCCCAGCGACACGAAGATAGCCTACAAAAATAAGCAACGAGGCACTTCTTAAAAATGTAAGTATATCGCATATCAGAACTATTTAAAATGTTTTGGTCAATAATGACTATAAGGGCTAGCCAGGTTCACAAAAATACATGTAGTGGGAAGCGCAGAATATTTTGACAATTAGGTACTTTTCAGTCTAATTACAAAAAGAAATTCCTCAAATACGGGCCCAAAAATTAATTTTCTACTACATCAAACAACCTTACTTTTGTCAGTTGTTGACGTTAGAGAAATGTTACTATTACTTTATCTTAATTTATCCCATTCCGTTTCTAAATGCCTAAGGTAGGCAAGCATTCTGAAATTAGAATTTCTGTTTTCAGCTTAAACTGTGAAGTTTAAACTCATGTCGGAAGCATCTAAACAATTTTTACATTTTAGAAACTTATTTTTCATGACGGCCGGGTAGCGTAGTGTTTAGTAGCCCTGTCTCATATGCCGGAGGTCCCAGGTTTGACTCCTGGCCAGGACAATCATGTGTGATGAACACAGATGTTTGTTCTCGGGTCATGGTTGTTGATAATTATATATGTATGTTTATTCTGGGTTCGGAACCAGAATAAACATACAGTATATACTGTAATAAACAGTGGCAGATTTACCAGCAGGCTGAGTAGGCTGGAGCCTAGGGCGGCAGATTTTAGGGGGCGGCAAATTTAACCCAAAAATTTTTTTTTGTCTTATAGAAATGAAAAAAAAAAGCATTATTATATACACGGAGGAAATGAGTCGAGAATTTAACAAAAATTACAATATTTTAGTACTGTACAGTAAATTGATTACTCCGTCGTCCGTTTATGAAAAAATACTGAAAGTAGCCAATAGGGGAACAAAAAATCAGCAGGAGCGGCAAAATTTGAATGGCCTACTGGGACAAATGTGTAAATCCGCCACTGTGCATTCCCCGCCAGTTCACTGTATGGTCATCCATAACACAAGCTGTGCTTACGTTGAGGCCATGCAGTTGGAGTGTTTGTTGGTTATTATTGTTAACTTTATTTTTTGATTATTATTATTTAACTGTCAAGAAGGTCAAGGTTAAGAAAAGCTAACATTTACACTTAACGACCACCATGTCATGTGCATGAGGTTGCTGTGTTACAAGTGATGTTAGTTTTCCATTAGCTAAGTTTCAACTGCTTGTTTACTGCCAAAGTGAACAAGCAGTGCTTCGTTTGCCTGTCCTGTAATCATATTTTGATTTTGTTCTCACTTTTATTGCGTATATCTTTTATATTTTTACAAATTGTGAAATAAATTGCTTGAATAAATTGTTATATCAATTTCTCATATACCATAAGATACCGCTTCTTGTAAGCTGACACTCTGATACTATTAAATTACTAACTAATTACTAACTAATAATAAAATTACGGAAGTATAGATGGTTGAATTTAGTAGTGCGGCGTATGGGTGCGTGTGCGTCAATACTCGTCCCAATTTCGATCACATGTTTTTCGGTAATTACATAACACTGCATTTTTCACTGTTTTTGGAGTAGATTAGAAACAAATAACGTTAAAAATCATACACGTCCTACCTCTCAAATCTCAAAGATGCTCAGATGAGCTATAGGATGGCGCGAGCTTTACGCGTTTACCCTCACTCACACCCCTCTTCTAACTTGTTCCGATGACACTACCACCTTCGAAGACAAAAAGAAAGCTGAATGTTTCGCAGATAGCTTTGCCCCAGAACCCAACTGTTCTCACACCTAGGGGGTAGAGGGCGATGTTTGGCAATCTCCCACCTCACCGCCGACCCCATTTCAATGTCTAGTGATGAAATCTGTCTTCTCATTAGAAGTCAAAAATCTAGCAATCATCTTCAATGCCTTTGACCTTACCTACTTTCCAAAAGCATGGAAAAAAGCACCAGTCATATTTCCAAGCCGGGTAAAGAATTTCTGAATACCCCGGCTAACCACAGACCCATCAGCCTCTTCGAGGCCATGGCTAACCTTGGAATGAGGAACCACCTGTTTCCAACGGATGGTGACTCAATTCGGTTTTCAAGCATGCCCTCAGCAAATCCATTGCGTCGTCGAGTATACTCGTATAATACGCGTATACTCGACGATACGATGGCCGAGTATAATATGCGGCGGCTCCGATATATCCGAGGCGATCTAATGGGCGCAGTATTCTTCGATGTAGCCAAGGCTTTTGATAAAGTCTGGCACAAGGGTCTCGTTTACACACGTTACAACCTTACCGGATCGCCTAGTCTGGATAGTCGGATCCTATTTCAGAGATCGCATATTTTTTTTTAGACACGAAGGTACGCTCTCCGCCCCTCGCCCCCTCAAGGCTGGAGTGCCCCAGGGCTCACTCCTTGCCCTTCTTTCATACACTGTCTACAACAATGACACTTTTCTACGTTTTCTACGTTTTTCTAGACTCTGGTGCCTTTTAGCATATCGTATGTAGGAGTAGTTTTAACCCCTTACTGCATGGAATTTTATATCCTTGCGGAAAAAAATTATGTTGTGTTTTCGAGTATAAGGAACTCATAAAAAATACCAAAAAAAATCTAGCATTATTATTTACTATTTTATTTACGAAAAACATACTGTACCATATATGGTACGGTATGCATTGCAGTGAATAAAATAGTTTGTGTCAAATATGGTACGACATGCATCCAATGGAAAGTTTATGACATGGGTAGACAGAATATGTGCATAAGCTGGGTTCGGCAAAAGGCCAGGTCTTTTACTTGGGGTGCAAAAGTGAATCAATTCTTACTCTTTACCTACCTTCTATTGACGAATTTCATACGTAAAAAACAAAATATCAGTAACGTATGAAGTTTACTATACATCTCTATGAGATTAAATTTACACTCGTGTTACTGCATACCGTCCCATATATGAAAATTAAAAATTGATCACTTACTTCATAAGGTCTCACATATGAACATTACAATTATGTACACACTGCATGAGGTCCCAGATATGCACACAAGTATATTGTCGAACAAATTTTAAATCCATGGAGTTATTGAGTATATCTTTCTGTTATAGCTTCACAAAGGATGGTTTTATTCGAAGAAATTTATACAAGCCGAAATATTCACACAATTCCAATATATTTGAGTTTGAATACAGAGCAACTCACCTGTTGAGCACTTTTACTTTCAAACTAAATTTACTGTTGTTTTATCAAGACTGACAATATTTCACTGTCTCGGAACTGCTGAGTATATATTTAGTCTATGGTTTATAATTTTGCCAATTGTCAAACTTGAAAAGAATTTAAATTTTTCACAAAAAGCTTAAGTGTGCAAATTTGGGACGCTATGCGGTAAGGGGTTAAGTTCCGGCTAAGCGCCTTCAGCGCGCTCAGACTACAAAGAATCGACCAATAGGACCATAAATAAACATTCCATTTCGAAAAAAAGCTGTTAATAGTAAATGGCGTACAAAATGTCAGTTGTCAGCCAAGTCAATGTCAGTCAGTAGTACACCCACCAGCTTCTACCATTGGCTTCTACAAACAAAACAACAAATAAAATGAAATTGATAGAAATATTATATATTTCTCTAAACCATTATTTCTTGTGATTTGATGTAGCAATAAGGACATCTATTCTTTAGTTAGTTCTTTCTACATGCGTTTAATAATGTCTCACCAATTAGGTCGTGTTGTTTCTGAAATCCTAAACCGCTATTTTGGTGAAATAGTTCAGAAAGTAGGTAATGAACTATTTCAGTATGGAAGCAAGCCGATTGCTATTATTGCGAAGTCTACTGGATTACCTAAAAGTCAGGTAATACTGATTAATCTTCATTGACGGAAGTATGTTATGTTGGGTTTTAGGTTATGAATATGTAAACAACAGGGTATTCTTTTGCAAATTATTTTGGTTTCAGGTTATTGAGAGTTTAAGAACATTAATAAAATTTGATCTTGCGACATTTGAACCAGCACCTAATGAATTAATAGCAGATTACAAAATTCTCGCAGATAATGTGTTACTACTGATTAGATATCCAAGGTAAGTGCAAATATTGACAGATGTGTGACTTAAAGCCAAATCATTTATTTAGATATGTATTTTATTATATAATAATTTCGAAGTAGATAAATAATACTACATTATATGTATAATATGCATTGTTATACTTCGGTCACAAATAATTACTAGATACACAGTTTCATACAAATACTTCAAACTGTCCACAATAATAATAATAATAATCTGTTTGTAAAAAAATTACAATTGGCACATAACAGCTTTTGTTATTATTAAAAGAATCCATGTGCAAGATTTAAAATAAAACTTAGAAACAAAAACAAATTTGCATAAACAAAACTCGGCTGTTGATTTTTACCTGTAATTATTGTAAAAACCTGATTTAATACTGATTTCTTGACTAAATTCACAAGTATTTTAATATATTGATAATTGATAAAAATATTCTGTTCAAAATATGTATGATAGATAAATCATTCAATTTGTTAGGTTAGTTACTATATTAGTTGTATTACAATTCCAGATATTTAGTTCAAATAAAGAGCCGTTTCGGCAGTGTGGCAGAACTTTTGATTGAAGAGCTTCTGCAACAAGCTACTAGTACCGCTACTAAGTTGATAGTCACAATAGCTACAAAATATAAAGATGATAAGGTAAGTTTTTAACATCTGCAATATAGCACAAAAATATCAACATAAATGTATATCTGAAGACAATAGAAGTGAATAAAAGAAGCTTTACTAACGTCGAATAAAGATTTTAATTTGTTTATTTCTCCAACTAACATACCATGAGGTAAAACCACCATCTCGGAATGCTCTAAAACACACAAATATACTATTATCACTAGAGTTTATAGGTTTATACCTGGAGACTTTTTTCCATTTGGAAAAGGAGGAACTAAGCAGAATTCTGAGCAACTTTCCCAAAATACAAAACTTGTAGCTGACACACAGGGTTTGTATGAGGCGTCAAATTTTTATTTTCTCTTTTACTATACAGTATCTTTGGGAAAGTTGCTTAGTATGAGATCAAATTATTTTTAGTAAATTAATGGCTTACAACAGAAACGCTTAACGAACAAATTTTATACTTCGGCTTTTATTAGTATTCTTATTATTCTTTTACTTCGGTATTACTTTGAGCCCACACACCCTTTTTCTGTACGGAGAAAAGCCACCTGATGAAGAAGAACAAGAAACAATATATCAAAAAAGATATATATCAATTTCTAAAAAACAAATATTCTTCTTAATAATAAAATTTTAGAAACTAGATATATTATCCTGAACCTCAGGTTGAAAAATTCACTTTCTCATTAGATTACTACTTTTAATTTACTATTCTCATTTTATTTATTCTCATTTTGGAATTGGCTCAGTGTGGTAGCAACTGTTTCCTTTTTAACATTTAATTACCAAATTGCTAAACAACAAAGACAAACATAAAATTTATAATAATAGCTTAGATAACAACTCTCAATATTTCAGGAGAAAAATATACCCCTAGTATCTTTAAAGGACATGTTCATCAGCCTAGCAACAGCAGGATACATACAACAAGCTCCAGTAGCGGAGTTGAAAGAAGGCAGCGAAGTGCCTACACTGGTACCCGTGGCCACGATAGTGCCTGATCTGAATGCCAGTATTTTGATGCAAGTTATGACTTCGGGGAACTTAGCAGATGCTAATGATAGTAAGTGTTCTTTTTGCCATAATTTCAGTTTTACAGATTGCATAGTAATTTATATTTATTTGTTTAAAAATAAATAAATATGTTACAACAGAAATGAATAGCTATCTGTATGCTTAATTTCAACCGGTTGAGTCAAACGCCATGAGTCAGGTCTAGCACACAATCACACTGCCGAAACAACTCCATTTATGTTTTATGAACTTGAAAAATATTCATCATTTACAACCACATAAAACGAGAAAAAATAAAGACATTTATTCATGGCCACAAAAATTAATTTATTATAACCAAGACAATAATAGCAGTTTTAGAAACGTTCTATTTAGAAATCGTGCAGCATCAAAACAGCAAGTTTTGATGGTGTTTATTATAAAAAATTATATATTTATAATTTCAGATGTATATTGGAGAGTGAACTTCGACAGATTCCATCAGGACTTCCGAGACGATCTCATGGTGAAAGCCATCACTCGGAGGATAGACGAAAATGGTAAGCCAAACCTTGTATATGTACTCCGTATTGCTGTTACACTGCAACCTAGCAGATCATTGGTCAGAGTCCACTTGTCTATAGCCCGCTGTTCATTACAATCGAGTCCAGGAAAGGAAGTATTTTCCTGACGGCGATGTGTCCGACCTCCCTGGCGTCCAGAGCATATTTGCACAGGGAAGACACAGGGAAGGGAGGTTTCAATTCCTCCCCCATATTGCAGAATCTGCAGCTGGTAGAGTTCGCCAAGCCTAGGTCGAACATGTTTTCGGGTTGACTTCCATTCACTGATCTTTTTTCCACTCCCCTCCTCCTCTTTTTACCACGGTGTGACGTATAGTTAGGTGGGGCTATTGTATTGCCAGTAATATCTTGAAGTAGAGTTGTTTAATTATCTTGCGAACTTCTCTTAGCTTTTTCGGTCATTCATTAAGAACGAAGGAAGTCTGAACAGTGACGGTGTCAAAGACAAAGTGACAGTCGCCGGGTCACATATTGCTGTCCTATTGGAGAAATATCTGTGCAGGATTTATGTGCGCCTGGTACATTTGCGATGGTTTGGTTTAGTTTAGTTGCGATATTAAGTGAAATTAAATTATATTGCAACCTAATAAATATTAATGCGAATTATCGCTTCTAGGTTCGGTGGGATTACGTGTGATACCAAAACAATATATTTTTTTATTGTTTCCTGTCTGTATGTTGGTACATGCGTCACGGAACATCGAATGGACCGATAGGCTTGAGAGTTTGGTATGGGCATCCCTCACGAATCTGAACTACGTCTGATCCAGGATAAAATGTAGGGTTTCTGGAATAAAATCTAAGAACGTAAGAATTCTTGTAGACTATAAAAGAAGACATGTAGCGACAAATATCCCCTTAATCAATGTTATATATGTATGTATGTATTTGTCTGTATGTATATGTGTGTATGTATTTGTGTGTATGTATTTGTGTGTATGTACTTAAATTGTTGTATTTATATTATTTAGCATATTTATTATATACTATTATAAGCGTCATATTATACTTATATTCTGTTACACCCTAGTACAAGGTTTCCTATGTCATGCCTAAGGTTGTCTGGAAGAAATCACTATGTAGTAATAAGACCACCTTTTGTACATTCTGTATAAGCTTCTATGTTTTTATTTCCTGGTTTTGCTATTTTTTGTATTTGTATGGTGCGCAATAAAGAGTATTATTAACGTAAAAAGTGTATACAAGTCTTATTAAAAGAAAAGCCAATTGTATATACGGTTCATCTTAAGTTACGTATGCAAAGCCGCGGCTTAAATTAGTACTTTTGCAGCTGGTGATCTATTCCGCGTGGCGCTGCAGCAGGCCGCGCTGGTGTCCCCGCCGTGGGCAGACAGCGGGCCGCTGCCGGCCACGCAGCTCCGCGCGTCTGCGCTGTTAGTCAACAGCGAGGGCGCGCTGTTGCGCCAGTACGCCGACCAGTACTTGAAATTGTTGGGTGAGTGGGCGATGGAGGGGGGGTTACGATAGGCTTCAGTTGAACGTCTATCTGTCTGTCAAAGGGCTGTTTATCACGAACCGGGAAATATGAATACAGGTACTTAAAATTTTCATTGATTGTGTATTTCCTAAACTAAACATTTAATAGCGTCGGGTGACGGGTCGCTCAGTTCCCTCTAATATGGTTGAGGAGGGCGATGGCTGGATCCCGCGTTAACTCGTGAACGGTTGCCGTTTGCGGGTGTTCGTCGTTTGGATACTTGGGGGGAGACTTGCCGAGCTAACAGATGCAGATAAGAATAATTTTGTATAGACATAAGAACCATTGTACATTTATTTTAAAAAAATATACCTATGAAGATTCTTGCCAGTTCTTCTTCACGAAGGTTTTTCCGAACTGGGGGTAGAGTCATGTTTTATTTGACGTTTCAATGTTGTGAAATGCCCAGTCACTAAACCTAAATAAATTATTATCTACACATATTTTCTTTTTTGTAAAAACAGAGTCATATTCATTTTTAATTATATTATGAACAGAGTTATACTGAGTAATAGGATCGAATTTAAATGTTTTTTCAAATACATTCTTTCTGAATGTTTCAAGCCGTCTCTCATTCATGGGTATCAAGGTAATTTCTCTTTTTAGAGTGTTTTTTAGCCCAATATCAAAAGTGGCCAACTGCCCACTATGACCTGATTGTAGTTTATTAATTACTGACTTCTTGTTGAAATGTTATCAAGGCATGTGGCTGAGGTCGCTGTGATTCGCGTAGGCTCTAAGAAGAGATTTGTTTTTGGGTTGTAACAATTAAAAAGGTTCAAGCATAGATTACCTTGTGATGTCTCTAGTAATAAATCAATAATAAAATCGTCACAAATAATCATTTCTTTGTTTTTGTTACCCTCACCCCTGTGGAGAGAGTGGGGTGTGAGAGAGACATAGTCTTCTTTTCATCGGGAAGGTTCATTTTACTCTGGAAAACACACTTTACTTCTTCTCACGCCGCGCGGGTTCAGCCGTGGGCAACTTAGTCCCTCTCATAGCATTGTTTCCATTTTTAATAACATCATACAATTTTAAAGAGAAATGGACGAATTGTAATTCATTCCTGCATAGTTAAAGAGTTTTTCCGCTGAGTCAGTGGTACATGTTCTTCCTCATATGGTGGAGGTCCCAGGTTCGAGTCCTGGTTTTGGCATTTATTTGTGAAATGTACACAGTTGTTTGTTCTAGGTCATGGTTGCTTATATTTAAATATGTATGTTTATTCTGGACCATACATACCATTTCGCTGTATAGTCATCTA
This sequence comes from Marasmarcha lunaedactyla, assembly GCA_923062675.1. Lineage (NCBI taxonomy): Eukaryota > Metazoa > Arthropoda > Insecta > Lepidoptera > Pterophoridae > Marasmarcha > Marasmarcha lunaedactyla. Next base: position 15,708,553 of record OV281364.1, on the reverse strand, counting down.
TTACATAATTATGCTTACTTTGGAGTCATACAGTTGGTGTAAAGAAGATAATTTTCCATCTCACCCGGTGGTAAGTGATGATGAAGACACGACTGTCCAAGGTAAACTATTCGCCACACACTCGAAGGCCCCAGAGTCGAATTTATCTGGAAAAAAAGACGCAGGCAGATCATTCCACTCTTTGGCTACACGGACCATAAAACGAGCTCTCGAAATGCTTAGTTTGCGTACTCGGCACATCTGGCACAGCCGGGGAACTGCTGTCTGCACCTGGCGACAGGTGGTCCATCTATATAATGGAACGCTGCAGCTGCCTGACCGACAGGCTATGCCAACCTAAAAGCATGAGACTGTCTGCTGGGGTTTCTTATATAATGTAGAATAATGAGGGATTTTGGGTAAATATACGAAAAGGGTAGAATAGGTTAAATCCAATAAAGAATCTGGAGTACCTTACAAGCCTTTTGAATTATTTTACATTGACACGTTTTCGCAAAAGTTTGACACTGTTTGACATAAAACCAATGAAATTCCCCGTTCCCAGAAGAGAATGGTTGCGGCATGTTCCGTCGCACGGGAGACGCGGGCGGGGGGCAGTACGTTGTCAGTCAGCAGAGGGCTGCGTTCCTGTTGGCGCGGACGACGGTCGAGCACCTGGTGGCCGAGAGGCTGGGCTCTAAAGCGTTGAGGATATTCCGGTGAGAAATTCAAAAGCGAATAAAAGTGAATAAAAGCCGAGGAATGACTGAGGCGGCAATCTATCGTGATTAAGATATATTGGTGTGTCTTTATTAACTACCTGCATGGAAAATAGACTCATCTGTAATGGATCCTTTCGCAGAGTAATAAGTGAGAAGAAGTACATCGAAGAGGACGATATACAGAAACACGCCATGCTGCCCAACAAGGAGTGCAAGGAGCTTACCTACAAACTGATGGACCAGCACTTTATCACGTTACAGGTCAGTGATACAAGTCAATATTTGATATTTACAAAGTAACCAGCCATGTTACTATATGACGACCGATTGGTGTAGTGGTAAGTAGCTTTGCCTCATACGCCGAAGGTCCCAGGTTCGAGTCCTGGCCGGGGCATGCATTTGTGTGATGAACACAGATGTTTGTTCTCGGGTCATGGTTGTTTGTATTTATATAAGTATGTTTATTCTGGGATCCCCCCCAGTTCGCTGTATGGTCATCCATAACACAAGCTCTGCTTACTTTGGGGCCATACAGTTGGTGTGTTTGTCTGGGGATTATTATTATTATTATTATGTAATAATAAATTCATATTGAATGCAATATTATGTTAAAGGTAACAAATATTAATTATATAAATTAAATCTTCAAATATTGCTATACAAGGATAACATAACCTTACTATAAACAGGTGGTCAGTTCATTACTTTAGTATTATGTATCGTCGCGTGCGGGCCGCACGTAGATGTAGATGGTTCCACTCATTTGTGCGCGCGCGTCTGTGTGTGCGCAGGGCCGGATTTAGGGGCGGGCTACCGGGGCTGCAGCCCTGGGCCCCCACAATAGAGATTAATAAGAAAATAAATTTCGCAATGCTGCTGTTTAAAAAACAAAAAGGTTTTGTAACCATTAACACTTCTACAAAGTAAAAACTTACACAAATATGTCCACAAACTATTATTGTTTATTAACGTGTTAATTCTAATAATTTGAGTTTGTTTCGCATTACTTGATTTATTTTATATTTTATTTGGAAGTTAATTTGGGGCCTCCATTCCATTACTGGCGCGGGGCCTCCAGACCTCTAAATCCTGCCCTGTGTATGCGGATGCTTATAAATACGCAACCTTACTTTGTGTGGCAGCCATCTTGTCAAACGTGTTCCCATCGCTTTGGTGTGCGTGTACACTCAGTACACTTCTGTCACGCACGCACAGCTGCTGTGTACATACACAAATTACCTGAACTCACTTTAGTAAAAAGTGGTTCCGTGCAACTAGATCGTGCTCCACTAATATCTGGAATTATTTTAGCTGTATTAGAAATACCTCGCTGAGCATTCCAAAATGTTCAACTAGCGTTACCGAGATACAACCTATAGACTGTCAAAAGGCGCTTAGCATTAGGCCGTGCATATACTTATCGCGTTAAAATTATCAAATGAAAAGCAACTTTAACCTATACTATATAGTGCTGAAAATTCATTAATAATTAATGGCTCCAATATGGACAAGATTGGTGTGACACGTTTTCAGAAAATTTATGTTATATCTAAAACAGAGTAGCTCTGTATTTGATTGAGATGAGTCAATCCCACTCTGTAGATTTCAGCCTTAGAATCCTGTGTGCTCCATTCTTGTTATTTCCCTATAGAACCTCAAATCAAATAAGAGTGGCTAAATCTCTTAGTGATTATTTCAAGCGTTCACACTATTGAAGGAAACAACTACCAAAAATATATAAATAATGTACATTTAAAATCCGTCAGAATGACTTTACGACGATGTCCATTGTAAAAAATGAATAAATAAATAAAAAACATCCGCAATTAGGAAACAAACAGTCAAAAAGGCTGCATGGGCTCCCTTTGCCTTCCCCTAAGGGTAAAGAATTAAAAAAAACAGTTATATAAATAGCGTTTGTTTTATAATATCTAGTACATATTCGGAAAACATGTGACACCACCATCCTGTCAAAATGGATACTTTTGGATTTTTTACTTTGGAATGGATATTTTTGCTGAATTTTCATCGCTACGTAGTATGAAATAAAGTCGCTTTTTATTTGCCCATTTAGCAGAGATAAGCTATGCCCCAGATATAATCTGATTGCTTATTTTACAGCCAATGAGAAAAGCGGCTTCGTCAGGAGGATTGGCGAAAGCTATATATTTGTACCACGTCAACTTCCATGAGGTAAGACTCCTCGTGCTTAACTCCTTTCTATTTTCAATAAGTAATTGTTACGTTGATATCTTCTTACTATTTGCATAGCCGGCAAACGAGCACGTGATTCTTCTGACGGCGAGTGGCATCCGCATCCATGTAGATTTTTATCATTAATATTGATCATATTGCCATAGTCGAAATGGTCAACTGTACATCGTAATTAACATGCGGGTTCCGTCTATGATGGAAGCTAATCTTATTTAAACTTTATTTTAATAATTCATTGACTCCAAATAACTATTATACCTATACAAATGTAAATTGTTGGGAACTTCCTGGTATGCCCGAAATAAACAAATCACAAGATAGAGCTAGGATGAAGCCTGTTGAAAGCGAACATGTAATGCACGAAAAATGTTAAAATCTTGGTACTCTCGTGTCAAACGATAGGCACGTAATTGACTCAAAACTAATAAACAGTTATCAGTTTAACTACCAAGGTCGTACGAGGAGTAAAATAATTTCGCAGGCTTAGTTTCCATCATAACCATAGTTATATTTTCCAACCCGTAGTTATATTTTCAAAGTAGGTGTACTTTGAAAATATAACTACGGGTTAACTCGTCACCAGTACTGATATTTCAGATTTTTAGGTGTCGAGTTATCTCGTCGATAGTGTATGAGATACGTACATCTAAAACGAAATATTGTTACTGGCAACACGTGGTATGTTTATAAGTTTCGGTAGGTATTCGGAAAAAGTACGACCCTGTTCGAATCACCCCAGTATGACGGTACACATTTTGTTTTATGGCGTCAGTATGTCAGTAGATTTCGTTCAACGAGATAACTCGTCCCTAGTATATGATTGCAGTTTATGGCGATCGAGATATCTCGACGTCAGCATTGAAAGGGTCCGGTCAACGACCACGTGACCGTACCGAGTATGACGGTCGAAATAGCTAGGGCTTTGGTAGCCCCAGACGAAATCAAAGTAAACTGCGCTACTACTGAAATATATAATTTCGCAACCATTGTGTTGTTAACCATGAGTTAATTTGCTTCAAGAATCTTGAAACTCGTACATTTCAATGGAGAAAAATTTGAGTAGTCCACTGTCGAAACTCGCTGTGTTAATGCAGCAATTACTTAGGGAAACTAATTAAATTAAACACTTTTTAACTGGATTTGATCGCGTGTAATCAGAACTTTGTATTAAAGTGCTTTTGGGTGATTTAAGGGGGGAAGAGTGAAGGGGTATGACAGTGTGTCAGCGTATGGAGTGAAGAATGGGGTTTTTGTGTAAAGTTTGAGTGTGTATAAACCATATTGTTTGCAGTATAAATAAACAGCAGTGAAATTAAGTTTTCATAAAATGATCAACTTCGTGGTGATTCAATTCTTGTAGCCGATTAATAATGAGTTTGTAACAAATTTGAGTAGTAATTTCTCAGGTCCGAGCGTCGGGAGCCATTCGCTCTTTTATCTTAATCAAAGTTTTGAACGCACGTTTTAAGAACTTTTATTTAATATTTAAAGCCAAGCCAAAGTTATTTATAATTTTAAATTGGATTCATTTTCTTTACTCTCAGGGAAATAGATATCCACCTAGAATGGACGACGAAAGATCAGTAGATGAATAAAAGACATTGTGACGATCGCTAGAAAAAGTGAGGAGTAAAAATTAATAAAATGAGAAATTTATTAATTTTATTGCTTATTTATGGTCGTCCATAACACAAGCTCTGCTCACTTTGGGACCACACAGTTGGTTTGTCTGGGGAGTCATACAAACAGCGGATACATTGTGGTGTCGCCTGTTGTTATCGAATAGCTGTAGAATTCAAAGTACCCCAGTACAAAGTTTCATGTATCTGGGTGAATTGGCGGGGGTGATGTCTGGGTGCACTGGCGGGGGTGATGTCTGGGTGCACTGGCGGGGGTGATGTCTGGGTGCACTGGCGGGGGTGATGTCTGGGTGCACTGGCGGGGGTGATGTCTGGGTGCACTGGCGGGGGTGATGTCTGGGTGCACAGGCGGGGGTGATGTCTGGGTGCACCGGCGGGGGTGATGTCTGGGTGCACCGGCGGGGGTGATGTCTGGGTGCACCGGCGGGGTTGATGTCTGGGTGCACCGGCGGGGGTGATGTCTGGGTGCACCGGCGGGGGTGATGTCTGGGTGCACCGGCGGGGGTGATGTCTGGGTGCACTGGCGGGGGTGATGTCTGGGTGCACCGGCGGGGGTGATGTCTGGGTGCACCGGCGGGGGTGATGTCTGGGTGCACCGGCGGGGGTGATGTCTGGGTGCACCGGCGGGGGTGATGTCTGGGTGCACCGGCGGGGGTGATGTCTGGGTGCACTGGCGGGGGTGATGTCTGGGTGCACCGGCGGGGGTGATGTCTGGGTGCACCGGCGGGGGTGATGTCTGGGTGCACCGGCGGGGGTGATGTCTGGGTGCACCGGCGGGGGTGATGTTTGGGTGCACCGGCGGGGGTGATGTCTGGGTGCACCGGCGGGGGTGATGTCTGGGTGCACCGGCGGGGGTGATGTCTGGGTGCACCGGCGGGGTGTTGTCTGTCACTCAGTCAGCCGGTCAACGATTTATTACGTATACTTTATTTGTAAAGAATTTACTTGCATACGCAATTTGGATTTTTTTTCGACCGAATAATTAGAAATACATGTATATCTCTTCGCAGTTAGCCGCGACAGTAGAACAACTCTGCTACAAGTCGCTTCACAACGTGATCTGCCGCCACACGCACGAGCTGTCTTCTCAAAGACGCCTCGTGGAGAAGCAGCGCCGCGTGCGCAGCATTGTGCACGGAATGCGCCTGCGTGACGAGAGCCAGGAGAACATACACGATGTGAGCTGTTAACGTCTGATAAGTCGAAAAGATAACTTGAATAAATTAAAACAGTGGAGAAGCTCCTAAGTAATGGAGCTTAAATAATAAATCTGAAACTCAACATGTTATATTGTTGAAACTTTACATAAATGAAACTGAGATATAGACAGAGTGATGCGATGACGAGGCGCGCGAGCGAGACGGAATGATGTTTGTTCGTATTTGTGTCGTGACGGGTTGCCTCGGCGCTTTCCTTGCCGGCGGATTGCGACGAAGTCAGATCAGGCGACTAGGTCAAGATTTCTCAGGTCCGAGCGTCGGGAGCCATTCGCTCTTTTATCTTGTACAAAGTTTTGAACGCACGTTTTAAGAACTTTTATTTAATATTAAAAGCCAAGCCAAAGTAAGTTATAATTTTAAATTGGATTAATGTTCTTTACTCTCAGGGAAATAGATATCCACCTAGAATGGACGACGAAAGATCAGTAGATGAATAAAAGACATTGTGACGATCGCTAGAAAAAGTGAGGAGTAAAACTATAGACATTTTAAATTCGAGGTGTGAAAACTGCTTTAGGTACAACCATCGTAGTCAAAGCTAAGATTTTCTATCTCTCTCACACTCGATTTTAAATTATAACCTTGCGTAAAATTAAGTGCTTTATTTCATCCTAGTGAAGACCTAAATTCAACCAACAGCTAAATAAAATACTCTGGAAAGTATTAACGGCTTATTTTTGTATGTCTTTTCTCAGTTGATCTTCTCTTTTTTCATTAGATTAGTAAAAAAAGTGTTAATAAGGTTGTTTATGTGTAAAATCGCTAAAACTGTAAAGGATTAAAATTTTTATTTTATTTTAAAAGAGATAGCACTCTAGGCAAATAATTGAGCCACATTCTTGTAGGCAATGCTTCATTGCAATAACGCTGCGATTTTAAAATACATAACATTTTAAGTTCCTGCGTCTTGTTTAAAAAACTAAATACAAAAAATCACTGCCGAATGGATGGGGATGTTTTTTAACCCCACATTTCATAATAGGTTTCAACTTGCTCCTAAATATGTACCGTCGTCGCCCAAACACATCGTATAAACACAACAATGTGGCTATTTCCCTTTGGTTCCTAAATTAAATGAAATATCATTTAACTAAATTAAACCTGTCTCTTTTTTTAAATTTTTCAGGTAGAAGAAACTCTAACACCCCCCGAATTAGCAGTGTTAGCAGGAGTAGAGAAGAGATTGAAACAACTGAGTGCGGCGGAGATAGAGTTGGACAAAACTCTGTTCGTGCTCAAATGGTACTTCATGTATCCACAGTGTAAATAACTGTTGTAAATATTGTTAAGTTTGTAAATATATTTTATAATTTAAAGTTGAGTGTTTTATTTTTTCTTATAACCCGAAGCTAAATGAGAAGTTGTAAATTTATATTTCACTTTTACTATTTTCATAGCTGGCCACACAAGCACGTCCGTAGCCATGGAAATCGGTAATCGTAGTCGTATGTAATGAACGGGAAATAAGAAAACTTCCACAAAAATAATTCGTCTTTTTTACAACACATAAGTCACATAAGTCTTGTCTTGGTTCTCCGAGTCTTTCAACAGCTTTACTTAAAATCATATTCGATCCTTCTTTTTGAGATATTTCTGTAAGTATTTCAGTTTAACGACAGATGGTCCCGGAGCCAAGACACTAGCAGTGACGATGTGAAGTCGCAATAATTTTTTAAGCCTCCCTCATTTTACCTACCCTATGCAGAATGAAGTGACTAAAAAGCTAAGCACCGTCCCGTTTTTAACCGCAGCAAACGGCCGTGTGTATTGTGCCTTCAATACATTTTCCCTAACTGGCAATACCCATTTGATTATTTGGTGGATGATTTCACGTTAAAGCACTCGTACTCAGGCTGTTGCCAACACCATACATTTTTCTAGGTGGCAAGCTTTGTTGGCTGCGGGCGACAGGCTGGTAGCTAGGGCGAGCAGGGACGTCAACGATGGAAGTATATTTTTTATACATGGTTATGATCCTCGCATCTCAAATCCTGCAGCCCATTGCTTATGTCAAAAAAAAATATTATCATGGACCTGATATGTGAATGAGTGACGATATAAAACATTTAAAAAAAGTGGTTAGAGCGATCTTCGGGCGATTTTCGGCAGGTTTTTAACTCATGAACGGGTGCCGTTTGAGGATGTTCGTCGTTTGGATACTTGGGGGAAGGAGACTTGCCGAGCTAACAGATGCACATAAGAATAATTTTTTATAGACATAAAGAAACATTGTACATTTATTTTGATAAAATATACCCGTAAAGTTTCTTGCCAGTTCTTCTTCACGAAGGTTTCTCCGAACTGGTGGTAGAGTCATGCTTTATTTAACGTCACTATGAACAAGTAATTGTCAATGTTGAGAAATATTTATTGGCTGAATAAATTTGATACGGGCGGCCGATTGTGACGGCTTAGCCTTACAAGCGAATCGGAATGTGGCAGATGTCAATGAAAATAATTTTCTTGAATTTAAAAGAAAGAAATACCAAATTTAGAATAAGTCGGTAAGAATTGTGTTAAGGTTGACACATTGCGATGAGCTCTGCGCTCGGTGCAACTTTATATTCGACTGATTCAAGAAATACAACAAAACTAAAAGGAGCCAGATTATTTTATCCCCCACTAACGAAGCACGACGGTACATTTTGACTGTAAGATCCTTCTTTTAGACCACATCTATAAGAAAGCGGTTTAAGTGTTTAATAACTTATTGTTTGTTATTCGATCATGCCAACTATTTAAAAGTATCAATACTTTAAACAATAACTTAATACAACGTCCGCAGACTCGAACCCGGTTGCCGCCCGGTCGCCGAGCCCCCTCAGAATTCCACGCACAACTAACGGTTAGAACATACAATCTAAATTCATAAAGCACCTGAACTATGGTCTTCACAAGTCACGGTCATTAACATATAGGGTGCGCTACTGTTTGACATGTGCGTAGACTGACATAGACCACAGAGCTAATGGATGCTGTTATGTTTAGTGTCCGTAGCCTGCGATCCCAGCGTCGCCTTCCTCTACCTTTTAAAGTCCTCTGACGAAAACGAATTTTGCCCAAAGCGCCCCATTTTCCCGATTGCCGCGAGTTTTTAATGACTTTTGTTCGGAGATTGATTTATTCTGCAGGAGGGAGGACACGAGTAAAGCGCAGGCAACAAAATTGGTGTCATAGTTTTCAATCTTATGTTGGTATTTATACAGGGTGAAACACAAGTCGTAACCAAATTTATTGCGTTAACTCTAGAAGCAAACAATTAAACTTTATTGATAATAATTTTAAATAGCAAAAACACCAACCTTATAGACACCCTATTCGACAAGACTTGGTCTGTAGCTTAAAGTACCACTTGCTATGTAGAATTACTTTATCTTGTCAATCGAGTACCTATTTCGGTTATCCAACTTAATCATCACCTACAGTGTACAGTTAATGCAAACACGCTTATTGGTTCTTAATCGTAGTTTATTAAAAAAAAAATAACGTTAATTTAACTCGTACTTTAATAAATGTTCTAAATGGTCCCTCTAATTCTAATTCGTCGACCTTTACTTCGTCAAAAGCGGCTATGATTTTTAGACGAAGCTCTGCTCATAAACCTTTCTCTTGATATCACCCATTTCATTGTATGGGTCCATTTCGGCCTATCCAGCGTTCAGGGCATTCATTATCCAAGTGATCACGGACATCACGATGAAAATGAGCTGGAGCTCCATCCTGCTAATAATTTACATTATCATTATCAGCAGGACGGAGCTCCAGACTTACGTCCACTAAATCCCTCTCAGGCACTCCTTCTAGCAATCCTGGGAGGACATTCTGACGCCCTTCAATAAAGAGAGGCCCAATCACTGTATTATTGACGATACCCGCCCAAAATTCACACTGAATCTCACATTCTTTTGCACCACGTGTGAGTTTTGTTCGCTCCACCAATGTTCGTTGCGCTGGATGAAAAGTCCGATCCTAGTAAATGTCGCTTCGTCTTTTGTGATCTTTATTATCAAATATTGTTTTACTTGAATAAAACCTGACACTTGCTTTTTTCCACTCCACCGTCACTTCGGATAATTTATTTTATTTTTAATTGAAAGTATATGTAAGAGAAGCCTGTAATTTGTCTTTTTAGTAATAAACATTTATTTTGTAATTTATATTTGTAACACTGTTTCTAAAATAATAAAATTAAAAAAATCACTTGGTGACACTGGTCTCATCAACACGAATCTGCGTGATATGTAATAAATAATGTAGCTCCAGCATAAGGCTGCGATGGACAAAGCAGTTCGAGGAAACTCGCCAACGTGCTAAGAAACAACAAGTAATAAATTTTAAATTTCTTATTTATTAAAAAGAATGGAGTAATTCGGTTGGTGGACACGTAGCCGAGGCGTGTAAGATATTATAATTGTTAATAAAGGGAAGGTATTCAAAAGAAAACTAATTTTGATCATATATTTTTATTTATTTCCTAGAACTCATGAGGTAAACAATACTAAACTATGAAATACCAATCAGTTTGTAATCTCAGAAAAAACTGTAAATAACAGTCAGAAAACTACACTTCCAAAATAGTGAAAATACTAAACGTGTACGCAGACTGGGTACATCAATTACGTAATAGTCAAACACTCCATGTCTTTAGCAAAGACCATTGAATACTGCATATACTTGGGAAAGTTTAAAACTAAATTCTACACTTAAAGACATAAATACGTTTATAATTACTTAATTTAACTATAAAAAATTGAAAGAAGAAAACTTAAAAGAGTGAAATAAAAAAAACGTGTAAAATTAAATAACAAAACAAAGTGAATAACAATAATTTATGAAAACTAATTTATTGCAATTAATATGACTGAGAATTTTCAGTTGATTTTTAAAACCAAAATAAATTAATTTTTTTAAATTCGTATTTTCGTATATAACATTATTTTTATGTAAATGTTCCAGCCGTTATGGTTTGAAAACTTATATAATGGTGTGTATGTTTCAAGGAAAGAAATGTTAAGTAGATTTTTAATGTGACTACATACAGTTATGGCACTGTCGTTGTTATAAAAAAAAGCGAAGTGATATTTAATAACAATAGTTACATCGACAGATAAATCGAAAAACTTATTATTATAATAAATATATATATATATATATATATATATATAAATGTTTGGTAAAACTGAGAGTTAAAGACAATTTGTTTATATTTAATAAAAAATCTTTATTACTCCACGTCGATAGTCAAATTTGTGTTCATTGACTTTTAACATAATACAACAGATTTTTCGGGATGACCTCGTAAAAATAAAAAAGATTTTATTAGTGATATAAACATGGAATTGAAATAATGACTATAGGAACACGAGAAGAATTATATCTAAAATACTGTTTAAAATACTAGGGTACACAAACATGCATTTTTGTAGAGCATCTTATAAAACTATATCCTAGACTGGGAATGGTGAAAATCTGCGGAAATTGGAACCGTAGGAATGCAAACAAGGGGCCTTCGGGACTCAACTGCATAATATCGTAATTATATTTCAAAGAAAAATATGGCATTCTATGGCTACCTCATGAATCACAAATTGTTAGCACTCGAATTTCTATACAAAAAAATCAAATCGTAAAATTTATACAATTTTTAATCTTTTATACCAATATAACAATTTTATTTAACTTATAAAGTTTTATTTTTATATATATATGTATAATATTTTTTTTTATTTACAATGATATTTTTTTGTTTATTTAAATTGACGATTTTTTTTTGTTATATTAGATATATTTAAAATTTATAAATACGTTTTTTAACTAATGAAAGTTTTGTGATATATTCTGATAGTATTACTTTTAAACTAAGATTTTAATTTGCATTTTTAATACTGCATTATATTATTAATAATTATTACTTTCAGAAATAATCACAAATGTCTAATATTGTCTTGAATGTACACCCTTAGGCACAAAATGGCTTCTTAACCCAAAAATTATTGCCTTAATTTCCAAAATACCACTTCTACATTAATAATACTATTCGTAAAAATGTCTTTTTCCACTGGGATAGCAATAAATATAAATACTTTTTTAAATATATAGCTATTCTATCTTCTAGATTGGTCGGGTTCAGGAAAAACACACTCCACAAACGACTTCTTAATTATTATTCAAACAAAAAAAATTTATTTTAGTCAGCGCATGGAATTTAATTTTATTTGAAAAATTAAATATATAATTTGCATTATACCCAGATTGGTCTTTAAAATTGAGACGTATACCTACGATAATATAATGCTATAAAAACGGTAATATCTAATCTATATTTGAACAATCGTATAATATTTGTTTATCAATAATTTGGCACAAAAGTTTGCCACTTCACGTTTCTTATCCTGTCTAAGGCACAGTTTCTGAGGGACATTTTCTACAATTTCAATATAAAATTTTCGAGTATTATTAGAGATATATTCTACATTGCATAGTCAATCACTTTAATTGTACGTAAGGTACTCTATTGGCCTCGCTCGTATACTTTGATTTATTTATTTATCACTAGTTACAATGTCACCTTCATCATTATTTTGATTACAATCACCATCAAGATTATTTTAATCGACTCCAAATAAATCATCATCGTCGCCATCAACTTTATTCGTTATAAATATGAGCATTATATACAGTTGGAGTCAGTTGGTGGCGCTGGTCGAAGGGCCAAGGTTCGACTCCTGATGTTTGTACTTGTGTGACGTCATCTGAGATAGCCCTAGAACAGCGAACCCACATTGCAAACAGTGGTAGTGGGTTTGTTTCTTGCTGTGGATACACTGAGGCTCGTAGCCGCAACCTGTAAAGGGATAATATTTATTTAATGAAGCGAAAACTACAATAAAATTGGAGGGATACCATTTATGAAAAAAATATTATTCTTCTATTAGTTGCTCAATGACAACGAAGACAGTTTTTTTCAATGTTATAACTTTTCTTATCATTTTCCTTTGGTCTACAAAGAAAATTATTTTAGGTATTTTCGGCTCATTATGTTGAGTTCAAAAACTGTCCTGCTTAATGTCAGTGTTCGTACATTTTTGAAACTGATTTAATTATAGTTATAAGTAAATAGCAATTCTTCTCTAAGTAACGTGTTGTATCTATCTTATTCTATAAATTCTAAGCGTTAAATTTAGTTAAACACACAAGCTATGGTACCGTTCGCGATAGTATGGTAATAAATCTAAATCACCTTTGCTAGGCGGAAACTTCTCGAAGCCCGCAGCCTGGATGGAATCCATCTTCTGATGCTGCCGTCTGTGAGCAACCACTTTGTTGGTGTCCGTGCAGACGAAGTCGCACTTGAGGCAGTGGAAGTGCGACGCCTTGTTCTGACCTGTTCCTTGAGGGAAGAGAGAATTTATGATTAGTCATTACAATACTTGAGTTAAATCTTTTTAGATATTGGAAATTATCAATCAGGTAAAATTAATTTATGTACTAAGATTTGTTACTTGCTAATTTATCTTATAAGGGTCAGGTTTGCTAAACTAGATATCTCAAGAATATATTGATAGCATATTATGAACAAGGATTTGAGCATGGAAATCTAATATAAGATGAATGAGATATACTTTACTACTCACCAAAAGTAGAGGCGTGTGGACAATCAGGCCTCTTACAATAAACATTCGCTCGGTACTGCTGGAAATCTCCACCCATAAGAGTATCCAATCTGAAAAAGTAATATTACAATATAATTATTTATTATAACAAAGGAATTCAATGACGAAAGGTCGTACCTAAGAATCGCTAAATAGATGAAATTATAGTGAATAAGAAAATAAAAACTGTAAGTAACATAATTTATGATAGAAACAATAATACTGTGCTGAACATAAATAATCTTACCGTTCATGTCTAGCTGTGTGCTGAACAAATCTAGTTTTGTCGCAGAACGAATATCCGCAGTCTTTTCTTGTGCAGTGGAAATGGGTTTGATGTTCCCTGGAGAGAAAACAACACAACTTTAAATAAATAATATATCATTTACCTAAAGGATACTGTAAAACTAGCGCGGCTTTACCCACCTGGTCAAAGACGAATTATAACTTTATCCATGTGAATTGTTAAATGGTAAAAGGTATCTAAAGTAATCCTTCAGCCTTCCTTCACTCAAAATAATGACAATCCTCTGTTTAGGTAAAAAAAAATCATATTTATGACACTAGTACAGATTTCAAACATCTTAACACTAATCAAAGCAATGACCTAAATAAGAACCTTGTGATACTCGCTTCGTATTGTCTACAATAGCCTAAATTTAACACAAAATTAAAATAATTTTACTGTAGATTGGCAGTCTTACAAATAAAACGCCAACTAAACTGATATAAAATAAATGTTTGTTTGTTTATACTAAAAAATGTACCTACACAAACTAATCAAAAGCCTCACCTATATCCACAATGTTGATACGCGCAATCTTCGTTGAATCTGAATCTGAGATATCCCTCGGGAATCGGTTCGTCTTTCATAACGCGCATATGTGGGCCTCGAGCGGTGTGGGTGCGTCTCCTGGAAAAAGTAAAAAATATATATATTTTTGATAAATTATGTTAAAATGTATTAAAATTAAGCAAAAACCATAACTAATTAAGATTCAACAGGCTTTAAAACAGTTTCATACTTAATTTTTTTAAATTCATTCAAAGCAGTTTTGAGACGTAAGTGTTTATACAGACAGTGACTGTGCTGCATTAAACCTGTTTGCTAAAAGAGATGTAAAAGTTCAATGATAAATAATCATAAAATCCCAACTGTTGACCCCCAAGGTTAGCAGAGCTTGTACATGGATACAGCGAACTGGGGGAACCCAGAATAAACATGCATTTACAAAATTAAAAACAACCATGATCCGAAAACAAACATCTGTGTTCATCACACAAATTAATGCCATGACTAGGACTCTTGCCAGTCCCTGGGACCTCTGACGTATGAGGCAGCGCTGCAACCACTGACGCCACGCGGTCATCAAAAAGTTCAGGAGTAAAAGTTCCGCTTGAATGCACCTATAATAATAAATTCCCAAATATGTAAAGTAAAATTCTTAGTACAATAGGCAAATATACTTACGTCTTAGCCATGATTTCAGCTTCTTTGTCCATTCCTGGAGGCAGACCGTGTGCTTGCAGGAGACTCTGTTCTAATAGCAGTTCTGGTGGATATAACATTGTTGGGTATAGCGGGAACGGAGATCCACTAAAAATATAAATAAAAATTAGTTTAAAAACTTATAACTGAGTACTCAGCGGAATTTATGTTTCAAATTTCGCAGATAGTAATAAATAAATCTCCAGACGAACACACCAACTGTACGGCTCCAAACTAAGCAGAGCTTGTTATGGAGACCATACAGCGAACTGGGGGGGAACCCAGAATAAACATACATATATAAATATCAACAACCATGACCCGAGAACAAACATTTGTGTTCATCACACAAACGAATCCCCTGTTCAGGAATCAAACCTGGGACCTCCGGCATATGAGGCAGGGTTACTAACCACTACGCTACTTGACCGTCAAAGTTGCAGACATATCTTAAGTAATTATTTACCCCTGTCCAAAAAGCGCTAGTCCAGGTAAACCAGCGAGCGAAGTATACTGTTGCTGCATTTTCAAATGTTCTTGAATACTGCCTTTACGACCGCCAGCCAAATATTGCTGAAGTAGCAGACTTTGTACTGCTTGAACCTAAAACGGACAAACAAATAAGGGTGCTTAGAATCGATACAACCAGTATCGAAACTTTTAAAAAATCATATAAAATGTTGCCATCTATCATCATAAACCCGCAAAAGAACGTTTGATAATTTTGGTTTTCTTGCTAAGTAAATACTTAAAGAATCCCAAAAAAGTCAAAGTCAATTCTTTACATTTTTATAAAAATATGAAGAATTATGAAGTACCTGTTCTGCGGGATTTGGGGGTCTCTGACTTGGTGACGGAGCTTGACTCGTTGATGAGGAAGACGCAGTCGAAGGCAAAATCGAAATCTCTGGATATTCCCTTTCCAAAGTTTCCTGAAAATACGACTTTAATTAGTCATAAAATATATACGTCTTTACACAAAGGTGAAGACAGAGCAGAAACCAACTTGATAATAGTAATAATTACCTTCGTAGCCTGCAAGCCAGCGGGTGAAGTCTCGCTGGCATTACTGTGCTTTTTAACCATGTGGCTGAATAACAACTTCAAATCAATGAATGAAACTCCACAATGAGGACAATGGTAGTGCAAATTCATTCCTCCAGATTTATTCAGAGGGCAATTCTGATCATGGCATGAAGGCGGTATAGTTGGGCTTGAACTCTTTGGTGTGTCAAAAAGTTTTTTCTCAAAATCCATCCTTTTTTGTTCCTTTGATGGTGACGCGTCGTACACGCTTCTCGGTGATGGTGATGAAGTATTACTTCGGAGATAAGACGATGGATAGAAGGTTCCCGTCGCTTTTACTACTGAAAAGAAGATTTAGTTAATAAGAATGTTCATATTAGGCATTCATTCGAATAATTATGAATTATTCTTAAGACGTAAGGTAAATATAGAAAAAAGTTACCCACCCGAAACATTATCTTGTTCACGATCGAATTCGCTCTTTATTGAGAAGTTAGCCGGAGTGAAAGAATCGCTGTGTTCTTTAGAACCAACACTATCAGCTGAAGCTCTTTCTTTCAAAGAATAATCCTTAGCTTCTTCATACTGTTTCTCTTGATCGGTTTCACTTTTGATAACTGGTGTACCTCTTCCATGTTTATGAGTTGCCAAGGCTGAGTATTGTGTCAAAATTGCTGGACAATGATTTCCTTGAGTGCAATGGAAATGCGAAAGCAAGCGGTTTTTGAAACAGCTCTTTCCGCAACATTGCTCAAAAGAGGCAAAGTAGTCGAATCCTTCGATCAAGGGAGCGACTGAGTGAGATTCTCTCATATGGTTTTCCATTATAGTGTGATTTTCTGCAGAAAAACTGCAATTGAAGCAGTGTAAATGGAGTCTTGCCATTCTTATTTGGCAATTTGGATAGAATTGAGAGCAAGCGTCTTGGTTTGTGAAGACCTCGAAATGTTGGAACTTGATGCGCTGAAAATATATTTCAGTTTTAGTAAACTTTCAATACATAAGGAAAATATTAATAAATTAATTCGATTACAATACTCACTGGAAACTCTTCGACAGTAGTCACAACTGGGGCGGGAATCAGAGGTGGCATCTGATTGCTTTTAGGTAATTTGAATGAAGTAAATATAGCCTGAGGTGTGATCTAAAATCAAGATGAACATAAGAATTCGTCCGACGATAAAGCAAAGAAAAACGTTTAAGTCTTTAAGGTACTTACGTTATCAGTCCAAACCTCAACAACACGATTCTTTGGAGGTCTACCTCTTTTACGGCTGAACATTTCATCCAACGAACTCGAAGGGTTAATGTGTTGAGGTACCACTGGAGAATTGACCCCTAGATTCAACTGAGCCTGCAAATTTGGCGTTAAACTTGGCGCCATTTGTGCCAATTGCGCCAAATTTGGCGGCAAATTTGGTAGGCTTGGTACTTGGAGTTGCGCAGAAATATTCGGATGTAATTGAGCAGTTAGCTGAGGAGTGAAGTTTGGTGCGAATCTAGCCGCTAAGTTTGGAGACATAGGGCTCAGAATTGCATGTTGACGATGATGCTCGAGACGTCTAAACGGGTGTTCTTCGGATGATAAGATGACAGCTCCACAATTTTCCTGTTGATAAAATTTAGGTTATAGAAGATGGAAATTTGAAAGTTAAATTAGATATTGTTAGTGTTTTCAAAATGCTTACCCAAGTACAATGATAATGTGTTATATCCCTTATATGTTGACAAGCAGAGTTTCCGCAGGGGTTATTCCTCGTGAATGTCACGAAGTACGCTTCTGTCACTTGGTTCTGCTGCTCATGCTCCATTACATGTTTAACCATCGTTGTGTGGCAACTGCAATGAAAAGAAACATTTATGAATACTGGAACTCGTTATTTGACAGTATTTTAAAAAGTTAATATATAAAGTGATTTCTTCGTGTGCATATGAAGAAATTATGAAGTATTTATTGAACGAAACGTTTTATCTTACCTATGAGCCATCTTGCATCCTTCAACTAAGCAATGGTAATGTTTGTTCAGAGCACTGCATTTCGAGCAGTTTTCTTCTCCCTCCTTGCTTCCATTAAAAGTTTCTATATATTTGCGTGACATCTCTTCCACTAACACTGGATTCTGTAAAAAGCGATGGTAAAGTTATAGTTACGTATTTGTTTGTTGGTCAGTGCTGGCTGCTTCAATAGGTTATCGTCTGCATTGCTCTATCCATTGTATATCATTACTGTTTAAGTAAAGCGCTTAATTTAAAGCTTAGTTTCCATGGCACAGAAATAAAGCAACTTGGACTGCGAACTAGAATTAAAATGATTACGAATCATGTAACTTACATTTTGCATTTGCTTGAACGCTTACTACTCTAAGTTACTATTTGAATGCAACTTGATCACCAGTAATAACGCAGCCGCAATACAAATTGCACAATTATAAAAATTTATTTGATTAGTTGTGATACTGGTAATTCCATTAAAATTTTCATTCAAGAGAATATATAAATATTCAACCGAATCCTTAAGACAATTTGCAACTATAAAGAAACGTTACAATTAAAAGTGTGGGTACTCACAAAATGTGTGTAATCAGAATCCAGAGGATTTGACATTTCATCGTCCAAATGCAAGTTCGACCCAGGAGAATACATACTCAAGTCGGCTCCTTGTTGCAAGAAGGCATTCTGTATTACCGAAGTTGGGAGGCTGTAGACAAATACAATTATTTTAGCTAATAATTTAAGTAATTATTTATAAATTTTCGAACTTACGTCATGAAGGATCTAAATAAGCTTCAACAATGAGCTTGTAACGGAGTAATAAAATAATACTCACAATAATGACATCTCAACACCAGCATAGCAATTGTACATAATTCAAACTGAAGCACACGTTTTTTTCGATTACCCTTACAGAAACGAAATTGTTTAAAATTTCTCATATTTCACATTTAATACAAAATCCAATTTTATGTTATGTCATCACCCAAAAAACTGCAACCTTGTACTATTTCAGGTTGTACTGTTCAGTATTCAAAAGAACTATCCACTACGCTTACCCAAAACTCATTTCCTGCTCCTTCCTCTCATGCTTCCTCTTATGAGTGAAGATCTGGCTGCTGGAATGCAGGACATAGTTGCAGTGAGGTCTGATGCAATGGATGTGGTTGCAAGTCCTGCTGAATCGACAGTCTCTGTATGGACAAGCTTCGTTCTTCATGTACTTCTTGAACCCGTCTTTAGACAGAGCTTCATCTTTGATGTGGTAGGTTTTGTGCTTTTCTGGAATGGAAGGTTTGGGAGTCGTATTAATGGTGATTATATAGATGCGTTGTTGTAGGAATCAAGACTTCAGTCAGGATTTCTGTCGGGTGACGGCACTTTCACTTCCCCCTTATAAGGGTGAAAAGGGGGATGACTGGATCTTACCTTAACTTGTAAACGGGTGCCGTTTAAGGGTGTTCGTCGTTTGTATAGTTAGGGGGAGTGAGATTGCCGAGCTAACAGACGCAGATAAGAATTATTTTGTAAAGACATAAAGAGACATTGTAAATTCATTTTGAAAAAGTTGAACCCATGAGATTTCTTGCCAGTTCTTCTGCACGAAGGTTTTCCACACTGGTGGTAGAGTCATGATTATTTGAGGCCAATAAAAACAAGTAATTGTCAATGTTGAAAAATAAAAAATAAAAATAAAATATTTCAATTTTACAGTAAGGAAATATTAATAAATTAATAGAATTCATTCGAGTTTTTTTCAAGTATTTATTACTTGCACAGCATAGCGACAGAGCGCTTGTTTGATGATCCTTATATTACCTATAAAGTTGTTTTTTAATATGAAATTTTGTGTATAAGTTTTCTGATATACATGGAATCCATAAAAATATATCCCTCGAAGTCTTCTTTGTGAAGAAAGAAAATTACAATTCAATGCTAAAGAAAGAAGGACATGAAACAATTGATTTTGATGTACGTCTGTCATCTGTGTATAATAAGATACGTTTACAGCAAAATGTTGTATTTCACTACATTCAAAATAGATAGAGCATCTGCTATGGATGATGGGATTTAATTTCGCGCCGAATTAGAATATCAATATCTACAACACCATTAAAATTAAAACGATTACTAGAACCAGCTATTTAAATGGAAATGATTTGATGATCAATTACTATAAACCTAGTTTTATCATTTCATTAGAATTAAACACAACACATTTCTGTAAAATCTATTTACAATATGAAGCGGGTGTTATTTTATAGTCTCCCATTATCTTTCATTCGTTCTTTCTTATACTTCATTAATATTATAATTTAGATTTTATTTCACAAGTGCCAATACGATGCGAACATTGAAAGCTCTGGCTTACATGGACGGCAGAGTGGCGTAATGGCCCTACCTACGCTGGAAATCCCAGGTTCAAGTCCTGGTCGGGGCATTCATTTGTGTTTTGAACACAGATGTTTGTTTTTGGGTCATGGTTGTTTATATTTATATATGCTTATTCTGGGTTCCCCCCCAGCCTCTGCTTACTTTAGGCCATACAGTTGTTTGGAACCTTTGATTTATCAGGAGATTTTTCAAATGAACGTTTTAACACACTTACCCATATCAGCCTTGTTCTTAAAAGTATAGGTACATCCAGGTCTCCTGCAGTGGAAGTGAGTGGTCCTCTGTCCAGCAAACATGCAGTGAGGCGCAGCACAACTTTCCGTGGCCCTGAACCTCTGGAAGCCTTCCTGTAGTATGGCCGTGTCTTTGCGGTGGTAGTTGGCGTGCATTTGCACGTCCGATGTTGATATGTAGACCTGGATAAACAGATTTTGTATTGAGTCTTTTTGGTGTAGAGGATTTGCAACATTTGATTGGAAAATAATAATAATAAATAAATCCCCAGACAAACAATCTAACTGTATGGCCCCAAAGTAAGCAGAGCTTATGTTATGGATGACTATACAGCGAACTGGGGGGGAACCCAGAATAAACATACATATATAAATACAAACAACCAAGACCCGAGAACAAACGTCTGTGTTCATCACACAAATGTATGCCCCGGCCAGGACTCGAACCTGGGACCTCTGGCGTATGAGGCAAGGCTATTTATACACTACACTGCTGGGTCGTCTTTGGAATATTTAACACTGTCATTAGAGCAAAATAGGTTTAAAAAGCTTCGTTGAAATGATGCGCATATCATGTGATGATAAACCGAGGTATTAAATAACATTTTCGAAATAAAAAGCTACCTGTTATGGTATGATTTTTTTATTTTTTTAGGGACGAACGTCAATTTGCTTCAATTGTTGTTGGGTGTACCAAAATACCTTGTTTTAGTAAATTACTAAGTAAATGTACCTACGTTGAATTAAAGAAACGACAGTATTGTAGAAAATAAATTTAATTCCAACTGAGAATTCATTCGAATGTAGAGTATTAATTTTGACAACGAGCCAAAAAGTAATAATTATATGGTGTCTAGAAGAAACTTGTTTTACACGATAATACTATGCTATTTATGGAGTATCAATTATTGGAATAACGTTCAAAAACCAATTTGTCAAAATTAATGAATTATTGTTCTCATTTTTGCAAATAAGTTTTTTGTCTGGTCAATTTTATGCTGTGGGTATTTGATTTTTGCTCATTTAATATTTAATGAGCTTCGCTTTTATTATATCTTATTAAAGCATTCAATGATATTTGATAAACATATTTATTTATTTCTTGTCCCTATTATTGTGCACCTCAACATTGCGTAATGGCAATAGAGCGCCTAGTATTGATACTGTTTGTTTCTTACGGTTGTCATGTTTCAATATAAGTCAATATAAGGCTTATAATATTGAAATGAAATGAAATGAAATGAAATGAAATATTTATTTCTCAACATTGACAATTACTTGTTCTTATTGACGTCAAATAAAACATGATTCTACCACCAGTTCAAAAAAAACCTTCGTGAAGAAGAACTGGCAAGAAACTTCACGGGTATATTTTTTTTCAAAATAAATTTACAGAGTCTCTTTATGTCTATACAAAATTATTCTTTTCTGCATCTGTTAGCTCGGCAAGTCTCCCTCCCCCCAAGTATCCAAACGACGAACACCCTCAAACGGCACCCGTTCACGAGTTAACGCGGGATCCAGCCATCGCCCTCCTCAACCATATTAGAGGGAAGTGAACGACCCGTCACCCGACGCTACCATAAGAAGACGTACTTTAGTGACAATGACGCTTTAGATATTCATCGGGACGAAGAACTCATCGCACAAACAGACACATTACACATGCTTTGTTACAAATACTAGTACAATCCTGTTAATGAGGGGATTATACCCAAGGGCTTTTATCATCCAAATAATCGGATAGTTTATAATATGCTCTAGCACACAACTTCTCCTTTATAGTTTCTTTGAATTTGTCAGTAGGAAGACCTTGGATATCCTCAGGAACCTTATTATAAAAGCGTATACATTGACCCATGAATGAGTTAGTGACTTTATGAAGCCTGCTATTATGAGCTGCCAGCATATTTCTTCCTCTTGTGTTAACATTGTGCAGATCTTTTTTTCTTTTGAACAAGGTTATGTTCTTTTTAACATACACTAAATTTTCTAAAATATATTGTGAATGGAAGGTAAGAATATTTATTTCCTTAAATTTACTTCTAAGTGACACCCTTGGACCGAGCTGATAGATTGCGCGAACAGCCCTTTTCTGCAGAATAAATATAGCATCGATGTCGGCAGCACTCCCCCACAGCAGAATACCATATGTCATGAGGCTGTGGAAGTAACCAAAATAGACTAATCGAGCAGTTGTTTCATTTGAAATTTGTCTAATTTTTTTAACAGCATATGCGGCAGAGCCAAGCCTTTTCGCTAAACCATCAACATGCGGTCCCCACTGCAGTTTGGCGTCTAAGGTTATGCCCAGAAATACAGTTGAGTTTACAGGAGTCAGTTCCTGGCTCTTAACTACAATGTTTGTGTTTACCTGTTTGACATTTGGCAATGTAAATTTAACACATTTCGTTTTTTTTTTTTTTTCATTGAGGAGCAAATTATTAGCTGAGAACCACTGCTCTGTGTTGGAGATGCATTTGTTCACCGCTCGATAGTCAATTTCTTGTCTTTTGATTTTAAACAAGAAGGAAGTATCGTCAGCAAACAATATGACCTCGCATTGATTTTTAACGACCGATGGCAGATCATTAATATAAACTAAAAATAGGAAAGGACCAAGAACTGAGCCCTGGGGCACACCCATTGTCACTGCCGATCCTGATGATTTTTCTCCATTTATTGCAACTTTCTGTTTTCTATTAGAAATATATGATTTAATCAAGGCAAGCGCTCGGTTTTTAATGCCGTAATGGTGCAGTTTCATGAGTAGAGTAGTATGATCCACACAGTCGAACGCCTTGGACAAGTCACAAAAGACACCAATAGCATCACACGACTCCTCCCAGGCGCTGAATACGTGTTTTATGAGCTCAACACCGGCATCGGTTGTTGAGCGACCCCGCGTGAAACCAAACTGCTTAAAATTCATTAAACTATTACCGTAAAAATGAGAAAGTAATTGATTTAAAATTAATTTTTCAAAAATCTTACTGAGCGTTGGTAGTATAGATATAGGTCTAAAATTATTAGGGTCAGACATACTACCTGCTTTGAATATTGGAATGACCTTACTCAATTTCATTAAATCAGGAAAAACACCATTATCAACACAGTCATTAAATATACTGGCTAAGTACGGGGCTATACCATCAATGACAGATTCAATAATTTTAACAGAAATCCCATCTAAATCGGCAGTATTTTTTACTTTAATGCTTTTAAATGCATTTAAAACTTGTGGAACAGTAACATGTTTAAAAATAAAATCAATATTGCATGAATTTACATTTTCCGTTAGCAGTGACTGTGCAAGAGTGGAACATGAATTAATACTCGAAGTAGTCGACACAGGGATGGCAGTAAAAAAATTTTCAAATGCTTCAGCAACTTCTTTGTCAGTTGACAACACTTTATCATTAATTTTTAAATTATATTTGGTGTGTGGTTCTTTTGCTTTCCCAGTTTCCTGATTAATTATATTCCATGCAGTTTTTGAAATGTTAGTACTATATTTAATTTTATTATTAATGTAATTAGATTTAGCTACACTGCAAACTCGTTTAAATAATTTTGAATACTTTTTAACATATTCATAAAATGTCTTATTATGATTATAAGTTCTTTCACTGTACAATTCATATAATCTATTTCTACTTCTGCATATTCCCACTGTTGCCCAGTCACTAAACCTAAATAAATTATTATTTATACATATTTTCTTTTTTTTAAAAACAGAGTCATATTCATTTCTAATTATATTATGAATAGAGTTATATTGAGTAATAGGATCTGCACAGTAATCTAATTTAAATGTTTTTTCAAATACATTTTTCCTAAATGTTTCAAGCCGTCTCTCATTCAAGGGTATAAAGGTAATTTCTCTTTTTAAAGTCTTTTTTAGCCCAATATCAAAAGTGGCCAACTGCCCACTATGATCTGATTGTAGTTTATTAATTACTGACTTTGTACATGGCATTAAATTTGTAAAAATGTTATCAAGACATGTGGCTGAGGTCGCTGTGATTCGCGTAGGCTCTAAGAAGAGATTTTTTAGGTTGTAACAATTAAAAAGATTCAAGAATCGTTTACTTAGTGATGTCTCTACTAATAAATCAATATTCTTGTATATAAGTCAATATAAGGCTTCCTCAAGGTTCGTCTTTGGGCCCATCTCTATTACAGCGGCAAAATGTTGACAGGCCGATATTAAAAGAAAAAACCTTGAATATATAACAAACCTTATCACACCCATCCTGAATGCAATGATAATGCGTTTGGCTGCGGTTATGAGGACAGTCAGCGAACCTCTCCGAGCAGTCATCCAGAGGGGAATACCGCATGAAACCATGCGCAAGAGACTCGTCACGTTTCTTGTGCCACTGTGGAATGAAGATATAATTTAATTTAGGTCTGTATTTTACGTCAGATTACTCTATTGAGGGTCTCATTAAGGAATTTAGGCTTGATTTTTGAGTCTGAAAGTCTAGGATACAAATTGTTTTTTTACCCCTATTTGACTTAAGATTCAGTATGGTTTCATTTAATTGTTATAACGACTTTGTTTATTACGTTTTGTTTATTGTGAAATTGACGAAAGTTAAATACCCAAATACAATTTAGCAATGAGGTTTTTTTAGTATTTTATTGTAATTAATGTCAATGGTTTTATCCCACTTATCATTAAAGTTAGGGGACAAATTCATTACCAACACAAATTTCTCAGCCATCTAAATCGATTACGTACAGAGGACAACTTTCTTGACAAATAATGCAATCAAATTTCACGGTTTTGAATTAAATTAATTGGTATAGCTAACATGTTTTCGAATACCAGTGGGTTTAAGAAGTAGATCGGTTAAAGTAACCGTAGGTAATGGGTAATTAACATGCCAGTTAGAGATGAAGTAATCGAGAAGTTTTTTATGTGTGTAGGTAGAAGCGGTCTTTTTATTTTAAAAGACGACTTGCTCGTCTTATTTTTCAAATATTATTTTTTTAAGTTATAGATGGGCATTAACACGTTTTGAACGGGTACATACCAATAAAATTCTTTAAATTTTCAATAAATGTACGCAATGTCAATGACACTCTTGACATCTGTCACATACATCAAAAACTGATTTTTCTGAATAATACTGTAGAATATATGAGCAAACGGCATGCACCTGAGCATACATTTTTCATCATAAAATTGAACAGCTGATTGTTTTCTATTGTTTGTTTTGCCTACCTTAAAATGGCGTATCATTTCTTCCTTCTTACAGAATACCCTTGCAGTGCAATCCAGACAGTGAAAATGTTCTCTGTAGCCCAGGTCCTTGCAGTAAGAGGACCCGCAGTCCAGGCTGGAGCTGTATCTATAGTCAGAAATTGAACGAATGAGTGAACGACAAAATTGAACGAATACATTTTTTAAGAGGTGTTGATTTTTAATCACAACTTAGTCACAACTCTGATTACAATAATAAACGAAAGAAAATCTACTTTTGCTCGGTGTTGCCTACTGTTTAACCTTAAGAATTACATTTAAGAACATACGCGTATAACTAAAGGCAGAAAGAATCAGCAATCAAATACGAAGTGTAAATAATTTTTAATAATCCAAAACGAGATTGATTGTTCTCGATCTATCACAAAAAGTATGCAAATAGAAATATAATAACTTGAAAGCATGATTTGCATTCACTTTCTAAACATGATTTCCGTTATTATTTTTGATAGGTGTGATTCATTATTTGATTGTATATATACTTTTATTTGAAGAAGTTTTTAGAAGGGTTAAGTAAGAGATAACTAAAACACCTCTTCTACTACGTAATCGTTCATAAATTCTTTACCCTAATATTACTTTCCAAAGAGGCAAATGTCCATATTCATGAACCAAACTCATTACTCCACCAATGCTCTCACGTATCTTTAAAAGCAAATTGATGTATAATTAAATTTTTACCTTTTAACATATCTGGAGTAATCAATGGTAGTCTGTAACGAGTTTTTCCGCTCCAAATGATTCAAAGCAGACAACAGACCTAAAACAAAGAAACAGGTAATGAATATTTGAGAGAAACACAACAATATTTTACGTAAAAAAGTTATTCTTTTGTTTGGTACACCGGGATCGTGGTAATGTATCATATTCAAACGAACAATGTACTATTTTCATCGGTCAAATCACTTGTCGGTGTAGAAACGATATAAGGTGTGGTGGGATTGTGAGCGTTTATAATTATTCAATTTATTTCTTAAAATATCATTGCTTTTGCGTATCTAACATTACAGGCTTGGAAAGGAATTAATAAGCTATTAAATCAGTTTTCTTAATATGTTACAAGTCTAATTTATTTATTTATGTAAACAGGCCTAAATCAACAAGCTTTTTTATATACTTATAGGAAAGGTTTAAGCACGACCAGCACGATTTCGTAGGTTTGTATGAATCCAGTCTAGACTAGATATAACAGAATAGACATAAGAAAATAGGATATCAACGAATAATTGTTTTTCATAAATGTACCAATATCTGAGAAAGATATTTAAAAGGCACAAAAAGTTAAAAAAAAACTTATGCTCTATTTAAGCTTCACGCTACACATCGGGCCGCGTCTTTAGCTAGTAAAAAATCTATCCGCCTATAGTTACGTAAGATGCCCCTCCTTATATCGAGTTTTTGGGTATCAAATAAATTATTATGGTAATTAATCAATGTTTTCTCCGAGTCACTCTGAGTGATCGTTGAACTGCGTTTGAGTTTACAAGAAATCTTTGATAGAAGCGAAAAAATAAGATTGCTTACGTAAATTTAATCCTAAAAGAAGTTGATTAAAAACCTAATTGGTTTAAAGGTTATTATTGATCAACAAAATATGTGGAACGAAATAGAAGTATAGTTAATTGATGATTTTGTTGATATACTTAAAATAAAATATTTAAAGCACAGTTTGAAAATATAAATAGCTAGTCCATAACTATCTCTTTTAAGTAACATGACTGTTAAGTTTCATTCTAAAAAATCACACGTGATGTTTTATTCTTTGTTATAAGTAATCCTATAAGTAAACAGTTATAAAACAAAACTTAGTTTGATACTTATAACAGTTTCTATTCAAAAGTACCATTACGAAATCCTACTTTCGTACAAAAGTAACATATTAATACCTATATTTATGTAGATTAGAGTTCTTAACACAATGCATCTTAACATGCGGCACAATAATGTGAAATTACACTCGGGTTGGATCACGATTCTAATAACATAGTACAGTTTTGGTCGATTGTTAATAATGAATTGGGTATAGCACTCATTTTTTCTATATTTTGTATTGTTATATGAAACTTTTGTATCTTCTTCAGTTATTTTTTTTTTTGGTTTTGGAATGGTGCAATTTTTGTAAGAAAGTTATTGATGAATGAACGATTCTTGAAGAACGAAGTAAACTTTAGCTTTTAGAAATAAACTTGGTTTAAATATTATTCTGTATTTTGTCACTTTCTTCATATGTACTTTGTATTGTCTGACAGAGGTTAAATACAAAACTACGTTAGGCCATGTTTATAAGTTGAGAAAACCATTTTTAACTTTATTTTGTAGAGTCCAGACAATAATATTTTAATGTGAGGTTACTATATTATAAAGCGCCGACCCACGGCAACGACGGCCCACTTGTCTAACAAAATAAAATACAAATCTCAGCATAACCATGCAAAGAATAACTTTGATACAATTTAAAGAAACTTAGGAATTAACTTTCTAGATCCAATTATGACTTGTTAAAATGAACTATAAATAAGAACATAAGCATTTTACAACTCACGATTCTACAAAGAGAGCAAATTTACAGAAATATAAAGACGAGGCAATAACGATTGAAAATATACACTCTTTATAACCGGTAATTTGTTAAGATTACGGTTTTGGTAATAATGTTGATGCTCAGAGCAATCCGATTTATTGGTTCAGGAATTTCGCAAACTTGAGATTTTTAAAACCGTTACTTATTATTACAGAAAATAAGTTAAAGTTTAATTATAAGATGTTGTGAATTTTGATCTGATTTATTGATTTACACCAATTTTTTTACTAAAAAGGTCCTTGCTTTAGGCAAAAGGTTTTTGTCAAAAATAATGTGAGTACTATAAAAACAATACTCGATCGTCTGCCTTAGATTATAAATACCTCGACAAAATATAACTCGTGTAGCCACTTTTTTGGAAATTCTTACTCATAACATTCAAGATTCAATCAGGCAAGACAATGGAGACCATAATGTTCCATTATTAGGGTTTTGGAACCATCGAATGGAACCAACATGGAGTAATGAAAGTTTTCGGACGAAGAACAAAGATTTTTAACGAAAAACAATAAATGGGTCGTACTATTTTGACAATGATTCAAGAAATTGTGGAAAAGAACGTCTTAAAATAATATACAAACAACATATATATATACATTTGATCCTATTTTGTGTTTATTTCACTCCTGTTATGCGGATTTGAAGTTCAAAAGTTAAAAAGAAGATGCCACGTCCACAGAATTATTGAGCTGTGTAAGAATCAGATACATTAATTCTCAAGGGTGTGCCCCTTCCTACGTAGAGCCCTTTTTGTGTTTTTTTAA
Source organism: Marasmarcha lunaedactyla (assembly GCA_923062675.1). NCBI lineage: Eukaryota > Metazoa > Arthropoda > Insecta > Lepidoptera > Pterophoridae > Marasmarcha > Marasmarcha lunaedactyla. The sequence continues at coordinate 15,679,375 of OV281364.1, read as the reverse complement.
TTCGTCAATTGTTCTACCAGATCGATGTACTTAAGTTTAGTGGATATTCATGGCGTTCAAATGTGTACCACTTTTGAAACTAAGGACATAATTTATACATCATAAGAATCATAACTTAATTAAATGTAAACGTTATCTCGTATTATGTGGCAAGTTTTGGCTTAGTTCATATTAAGTTAGGTTATGTTTATGGTAAATTCATACGCCGGAGGTCCCAGGTTATTGTCCTGGCCGGGGCATTCATTTGTGTGATGAACAGATATATTTGCTCTTGGGTCATGGTTGTTGACATTTATATATGTACGTTTATTCTGGGCTCCCCCCCAGTTCGCTGTATGGTCTCCATAACAAGCTCTGCTAACTTTGGGACCATACAGTTGGTGTGTTTGTCTGGGGATTTATAATTAAATTCGCAGGTGTTTGTCGAAGGTAAGTGATGAACAAAACCAGGATAGCACACGCCTGTCCAAGAGGTGCCTTCAGGATCAAATTAGTCTGGAGAGACGGACGCGGGCAGATTATTCTACTCGGTTATTTCAACTTTCCACTAGACTTATTTACCAGAGCTGTAAATGGCATTGGCTCTCCAAGAGCATTCCCACGTATCGGAATTGATTAGAGATCTATTTTTTGACGAACAAATATAATCCTCCTTGGCATTTCGGTCTTAATAGGAAATGTATCTATAATTACTTAAATGTCTAACAGATGCAGATAAGAATAATTTTGTAAAGACAAAGAGATCCTGTAGTTTTTTTTTTGAAAAAGTATACACGTGAAGCTTCTTGCCAGTTCTTCTCCACGAAGGTTTCTGCGAACTGGTGGTAGAGTCATGCTTTATTGGACGTCAATAAGAACAAGTAATTATCAATGTTGAGATATAAATATTTGAATTTGAATTTGAAGTCACTAAGTAAGAAATTCGTACCTGATTTAAATATCTGTTGGAATAAATGTTTTAAACATGTTAAGATATATTATAAAAGGGCTATGCTATCAAAATCAGCACCTATCTGAACATTTCAGGGTTTTACAAACTTTTAACCGGCACATTCGGTTCGGCAGCATTTTTTGAACGACAAGCTGGCCCAAACCAATTTCATTTTGGCAGTATCCGGCTAGTGCCGGCGAGCAATCCGTTAGGCCTAGTATTGTACGCCAAAAAGCCTTATACTTAGGTATTATTCTTTACGTGCGTGGCTCTTGCTATAACAATATTTCTCCAGAATATTTTTTACTCTACAATCACGTAATCTTGATCTTATCATGTCAAAAAATCTAAATCGCAACCTTGATACACCGCAATAAGAACTATAATCGCAGCCTTTTATCTTGTCAAAGATGTAGCATCTCATTGACATTTTATTCTGAATCCGTGGTTAGTATTCGTTCAATTACTGAAGATAACCTACACAAGAACCATTTACCGTATACTCGAAGCATTTTGAACTGTACTGCAAGCAAATAAAGGCTACAACGACCACCTTATCTCTGAATTTACAAGTTCTCAATGTTAAACTACCAATGAAACCTGAGATGTGAGTTGATAAAGAAGTTATAAGAATTTTATTGAATGTACAGTTCTTGTTATTTTGGTTGTCGAGCGGAATATTTCATATGTGTGTACGTATGGTGTGGTATTTCTATACAAAATAGAGGAGGAAATAAGGCGGGGCTGATGGGAGTACGAACAAAGATTGACTGTTTTAATATTAAGTAATAGAGTTGAATGTTTAAACTTCGAAAAGGTTACGTAGATACAGGAAAATCTATGAATGGAAAGACGTGGCATAGAAATAGTAAAAACTTGCTTATCGATAGCATTTAAATAGTGTCTCCTTTATAAGGCGTTTTTTAAAGTTTTTAAAAACTACGTAAAGTAATATGAACTGGTTCAAGTCATAGGGCCGAAAACACAAATTACTTGAAACAACAAACACGTTAATTGGTAAAAAGATAGATTTTCTAACGACTATAATATTTTGTAATCCTTAAACCATTTGTGTGCGTTATATTAGTACAACGCCAAATTAACTTTGGATTTGGTAATAATAATGACATTGGTAAACTACGTTATCAATCAAAAAACAATTTATTCTTAAACGTATTCATAAGAGAAAAAAAAATATAGTAATGAAGCGTTAGTACGCGAAAAAATATGTTTTTCATACCCAACACGAACACATACATATTTGGCAGTTGTATAATATTTAAGTAATGCCACATCCTTATTTTGTATGACATTAAAATATTATGATTCATTGTTTTCACGCGGACGTAATAAAAACAATTCTAAGAATTAAATTTTTATCGATTGTACGCAGAAATCGATCTTTTGTATACTTTGTTGAGACTTATTGAAATCGGATTTGGCTTGTCTGTTATGGGCTGCGTTGTGACGTTGAGGCGAGATAGGTCACCAAATTAGTTGTATTCAATCAACAATACGAATACCTTTGTATTAAATTAGATAAAAGTAGTGCTACAATAGTACCAATTAGAAATCAACATAGTCCGTTACCCACTGTAACCATTTGTTACTACTTTACCTTAAAACTAAATATGTTTTATCTCTTTCATATCTAGTAGTACCAGTGAGTTTTCACAACTTAAGTACATCAAACTGACCGCCCTAACAGTGAAAGTAACACGATGTTTGTCGTGAGCAAATATATATATATATATATATATATATATATATATATAATCTGCCAACCCGCAGCAGGCAGGCGTGGTTGGTGAGGCTGATGTGATGATAATATCTTTATAAATTACTAGGACTAATCCAATTAGTTGAGAACTCTACTCTAATCAAACTAAAGTTCCTATTTTGATTTTACATTAATTCTATAACAAAAAGGCACTACCATAACCCTTTAAATGCCTTTAACCTTAGTTAAATACGACTTTTTATCAAAATGGCCGTCGGCTCACATAATTTTAATATCATTGGCATAATTCTTAATGTAAGTATATGAGCGTACAGCTCTCATACATCGTGTATGTAACTTGTATGGAACGGTCGTTAATAACCGGCCAATATTATTTTGTATGGACAGTGGTCGTAAAGTACGTGCGCAAGAGCTCTTGTTAATTACTGTTACAGTTTGGCGACTGATGTTTGATCTGTTTTAAAGGTTTTATAAACACTATTACAACAGTGTTAATGATAAATTTATCTTAATAATTATTAACTTTTATAAATAGGTTTATAAAAAGAAATTTGTCACAGTTGCAAAGTTCCGAAACTAAGGTTTGTCTTTGAGAAAGAGAGGAACGATACAAAGAACTTGACTTAAATCGATTCAAACGGAACAAATATCTCAAAATATCACATTTGATCTAATTATTTACACAAAAATCAAACGACCAAGTCTTGTATCTCGCTCATTAAACTGCCGACCGTACGAAGCGGCCGCGTATCAACTCGTACGCATCATTCGGTATCGATACCGATCTATAAAGTACAGTCTGGAGATTTGGTGTAGACCCAGGCTGGGGTTCGAATCCCCTGCAGTGTCGTCGTGCCCTAGTGCGAAGGGCCTACAAAAGACCGAACAACGCTCAAGCGATTCTCGCCGTTGCCTGAGTTTCGATGTACGAACGCGTCTATGACGTCGATGCCGACAGTCGTAGTGTGCGTCTCTGCGGCAATTAAATGCATTTGAATATAGAACTTTTTGTTCGATTTTCGTTTGAGTCTGTATTGTATTGAAAACATGGTTTTCTTTCTTTTTCAAGTTGGTTTGATGTTGAATTGTGCGTATTGTTAATGATTCCTAGCAATTAAAGATATGGCTAGACAGTGCGGTCTTACAGGTTTGGCAAGTCTGTAGTCTTTGTTGTTAGAGTTGAATGTTTGTCAAGATCCAAAACTATTTCAAATGGTATTTTTGTCGAAAAATCTAAAACTGAGATTGCCGTTACACAAATATTGCCGTAGTATAAAAAATGTATTTACAAACAAAACTTAAAGTGCACTAAAATAACAGACGATAACTTTATGTCGAAACCGATAAATGATCGCTTTTTACAATCAATTTATTGATCCATTGCAAAGATCTTTGCACAAGTGATTGCTTTTACGATCAATTGTATTGTAGTTAGTGATCTTTATTAAGGTAATTAAGACTGTAATGATTTTAAATAAGATTGAAAAATATACCTTATTCAGCTTTTGTTTACTGTGCCTTTCTTAAAAATATATTTAAGTGGAAAATTACCGAAGTTATCATACGAATATGTAGTACAATAAAAATATACGTCCAAGTGGACTGATAAAAACGTTATAAAGTAATCATAATCAATAATAAATCCCCAGACAAACACGCCAACTGCATGGCCCCAAAGTAAGCATAGCTTGTGTTATGGATGACCATACAGCGAACTGGGGGGGAACTCAGAATAAACATACATATATAAATACAAACAACCATGACCCGAGCACAAATATTTGTGTTCATCACACAAATGAATGCCCCGGTCAGGACTCAAACCTGGGACCTCCAGCGTATGAGGCTCAGCTACTAACCAGTACATCGGTCGTCAAACTGCATTTTTAAGTGAATAATTATTGGTTTAAAGTCACAAACTTGTAAAAACTAATGAAACAACTGTCATAATAATATATAAATTATAAACATGACAGCCGAGACCGGCCGTTGACAAATTAGCGCATCCATTTTTTGAGCATCTCCGACGCGCAAACAAAACAGTTTCTCGGTTTCATTTTCACAATACATTTAAAAACTTCTTTTGTATCTTTAAACTTGCATTTTTTATTTACAGATCATATCGCTTCGCGGATAAGTTCTCGGAACCTACTTATAATATTAAATCTCGGCTTATACTGCGACTGTCGACTGTCTACCGGATTAATCATAAAAATATAATGGTATGTATATTTCGAATTTATTTGGCATTTGACTTGTATGGAGGAAATAATTTGTGTTAGACAAATCCATACCATACAGTTGGTGTGTTTCTTAGAAAAAACAATGTTAATGGTACGATCAAGTAATCCCACGAAGTTTAATGCACCCTTTGTTTCGTTTGATGCCTTGTTTTCGCAAAGAACGGAACATAGATGAAACCTTGCAGATCTAGATACGAATCCTAATAAAGAAATACGCTTCTCTTATGAAAACGACATCAACCTTTTCTTTTATCGGAGGTTTGTTTATTCTTCATTTCGCGCTCACCGTTCAGTCAGTAGTATAAATAACTAGGTTTGGGCATACAATTACAGACGCAGATAATTTTATTATTATGAATTCCCTACTATTCAGCCTTTGCTAAGGCACGATTAACATGTTTGTACAAAACTTAGTGCATAAAATAACCATGAAACATCGAAGACTTGATAGTGAATTATTCTCCACGTTTTCCATATCGTAATTATTGTCGAGTCTTGCATTGATTTACATGAAATTGTAAGGACATTTAACATTATAGTGTCGGTATTAAAAATGAATGGACTAGCTTTGTAGATTATTAATTGTTTGCAGTTTTCAACAATCTCATGTTTTGCCCTTTCTTTTTTAAGAAAGGGATGTAAATTCTACCCAGTTTTCTAAATCATTTTACTTATTTAAGTCATTATTGATGAATAGTCCGCATTGATTGCCATAACAAACTTGAAAAGACCGTAGTATTTTTATTAAATATTCGAAAAAATTAACTTCTCATATCTCTTTGCACGTATAATTCTTGATACAGTATTATTATTTCGTACAAAGATACAAAATACGAGGTTCCGATGAATATGCAAAGTCGATGCGCCTGCGTCCCTGTATGATTGAGTTATTGTGCGCGTGCGCATGTGTGTGTGAGGTCTCGCACGTGATGATTGCTATTATCTGTGTGCAGGGTTGCTAAAATATTGGAAATTGTCGATTTAACCCTGAAGTTTAATTTCATGTTGATGAACAATCAATAATTCTACAATCGAAAACATTGAAATTAACATGTGATTATTTTATATTAGACTATTAATAAATGCTTATTCGTTTAAATTACTGTTTTGTACTTATTGAATACTAACTAAAAAAAATCAATATTTTACCAAAATAACAACAATAACGATAAAATCTCCAATTTCTAACAAAACAAATTTTTTTAAGTGTCCTACACCTGACAGCCCTGCGCCTTTTCCCTGTGTGCTGCAACGCGCACCGAGAAATGCATATTTTACGACGTCTGCGCGCATTTCGCGCGGTGCCACAAAGAAATTATACGCACATTAAATCTGTAGAGGTGTTATTTTTTTCTAGCATATTGCATTAATAATCGAGCAGTATTTTTTTATCGGTATTAATGTATTCTTTTGAACGTAGAGGTTTATTCAAATTTCTTATTTTATGGATTGCTAGAGGCGGCGCCTGGTTGTGATTTAATTTTTTATGTATTGGTTACTTGAAATGTTTCTGTTCTAAAAAAGTTTTCACATGATATTGATTAATATAAAAAAGTTAGTTGTAAATGTAAAGTCTACAATTGTCATTAATCACACGATTTGGTTTTAAATAATAAGAAAAATAAATAAAGAAATTGAGGCTATGACACATTTTTAACTAAATCTTTTTTCATACAATTTCAGCCAAACTCCATTTAAAAAGTTTCAAGTGAAGTCGCCTCCATGCCATTCCTGTTCAATCAAACACAGGATATGCGAGTCAAACTGAGAGTTAATTAACAAAAGGCAGTCTCGATACGAACAGCGAATGTATTGAGTCGATTCTGTGATGTACGATTGCGGCACATATTGTAATACACATTTTGATGTAACATGTACAGTAAAACATCCATCAATACGAGACATATTAGGCCTTAAGTCGGTCTTATTGTCAAGGATTAAAATTGATTTTAGTCTATTCGCGGTATGTGCTTATTTTAACAACCTACAAGTAAGTTATAATTTTATTTTATTTATAAAATAATGAGTATATTTCAGTTTTGGTAACTGTTTTAATGGCGGGAAATCCTTTTAATTACGATGAAAAGTGCGAGGTATGTCGGTAATGTCAAAAATTATGAATTTGAGCCGAACTATTTAATTTAAATGTAGAAACTGTTGATACGATAAAGGAAATCATTTCGGATGCTTTAATTGCCGAAATACCGTATAATCGATTAATAGATGGATTTGAAACCGTATTCGGAGCATTTTTGACACTCGTTCATTTCAAGTTCTTTTGGTTAAGCTCGTAGTTTATACATGTTTGGGTTCCGTTGGTTAGGTAAATCGTTACAATTATGTTTTTATCATACAAAATACAGATAATGATTCTCATTAAATAGTAAAACTGAGCTGTATAAAATAATAGCGATCATCCTGACAATCTGAAAAACAATAATGTAGATAACCAAGGTTTAGACATGGACTAATTTACCCTAAAGCACCCGTGAAGGAATATATTAATAAGTAGAACGATCACCCTACGGAATTTCAAATAGGTAATTAAAAAATTCTAAAATAAAACTATAGCAAATAAAACTGCAGCATAAAAACCTTTTCCGAAAAATCCTCTTCACCGGGAACCATAAAAAGACCTAAGTCCAATAAATATTCAAAAACACATGTAAATAACAATAAACAGAGAAAAAGATCGAAGGAGCCGTGTTTCTAATTATAGTAATTAACATTTTTTACAAATAAATTATGTCTCTATCGCCTCAAGACTACACGATTCGAAAAAAAAAACGAAAGAGATAAACAGATATAAAAGTGGTAAGTCAGAAAGAGATGGTGAACATGAGAATGGGATAGGATTTACAAAATGGTTAGATTATCGATCCGTATCAAATAATCGATGTGTCAATGAGTTTAATTCATTAATTTAGTTATTGTTTTTCGAAAGTACTTTGTATAGTATAATATTCGATTCCATGTTTTGTTACAACGAATTAAATTTCGGCTCACTGTATTTACTATTACAATTTCTTACAATGGAGTCTAAAGCAGTTGATTTTGAATGATAAACAAAATATGAGCATCTAAGATGGTGCATAGTTTTATCTCATTTTCTTTTAACACAGTTAAAGAAAAATAAGTTTCTTCGAATCAGAACTAGTGAAATAGCGACACTATACAACAGTGACACTATTTGCTATTATTTTGACGTTTCTATGACAGACAAAGGTCCCCTTTTTGTAGCTTTCTATCATTTTCCCATTAGGTCTCAATTTAACACGTTTATAGGTTAGGTTACATCCGCTGTGGTATTATTGACGTGTGAGCAGCGCTTACAACACACTGAGGGGACTTCTAGGTAACTACCTAGGATTGAAATACATAAGCAGTACAGATATAAGCAATTTAAAATGACGTTACACGGATGTGGAAAAAGGGTTCTGAATACGTTGTTTGATATTTTTCTAGGTAAACATATTCTACGGACAACACTACAGGTCTTAAATTAATAAAAAGAAAGGCAAAGAAGTTATAAACGGGGGTATTGTTTCTATTTAAGTGATTCTAGTTACATAAATAGTTTAAAAATAATGCTTTTGCAAATTTTACCGACAAGGCCATACGTAAATATTGAGAAGATAGTCTCTACTTGTATCTGTCGCAATTTTCAAATCTAAACAGCAAAATATTACATCAAAAAAGGTCGAATCATCCAAACCTTTTACGTCCTAATTTCGTTAAAAACTCCCAACAAAAAGTCAGCAAGCATCTACTAAAATTCCTTGTTTTTTTTTTATATCAAGCAATAATTTGAAACATGGCATTCAAATTATCCAAAGTGTTTCCGAAAGTTTTAATTTAAATCGCGACGTTTATGTCAGACTCCCACAAAGCAAAATAAGTTGCTAGTACTATCGCGAGCACAAGTTATTTAATTCTCGTGCTCTTTTAATTGAGTAGATGACTAAAATTATTTTTATTTCATACATTTGATTCGAATTATAATATTTTTCTATATATTTTTTTTATATTAAATTAATATATAGGGGAAACGGTGGCAGATGCCGGCAAAACGCTTCATAGGAAATGGCACTCTATTGTGACGTCACAAAATAAGTGACAGACTTTTTTTAGAAATGAAAAAGCTGCAATCTCATTGTATCAACAGTTATTTTATGATCCGTGCATATTTTTATTTTTCAACTAAACGAATTCACATACAACTACTTTTCATGTATTTAATATATATATACATGCTTTTCCAGATATCTCTACAATATACGTGGGACACTCAGGAAGTTTTGAGACAAAAAAATAAAAGCTCTATAAGTGTTCGGCCACTTGTTGCTCGCAGCAGCAAACATTTCTGGCAACCATTTTGTAGTGTACCACTCTGCATTGATGCTACTTTTGTTTCTTAAGGGAACTGATACTTAATACCCCGTCAAGGAGAAAAAACTGGCGATCAAAATTTTACTAGCGCTTCTCGATTGTTTCACTTACGTAGGCGTTCGTTTGTTTTGAAACAGCCATTCAATTGATTCGCGTTGGCGTTTCTGGATTCGGAAACACGGCAGGAAGAACCTACTTTGAATTTATCAATCATATCATGGCACCATTCCACGCGCGTCTGCTTTTGACCATCGGTGAGGTTGTGGAGTATCCAGCGCGAAACCATTCTCCTTACGCAAAGGTTGTTGTGTAGAATATTAGGAACACTTCCCGATCCCAGATTGCAGATCACAGATTGTGCTGAATCTCGTCGTATGTGACTCGCCGGTTTTGTTGAGTCCAATATTTCACTTGTCGCACGTTTTCTTCCGTAAAAGCTAATTGAATTTAATTAAAAGATTAATCAGGTTTCATGTTGGAATTGAAGTTGTACAAAATCATTGCACGAAAATGTTCCCGACGCAGATTCATTGTTCTGTGACACACAATAGTTTCATAATGCTGATAAAAACATTAAGAAAGAAATGTAATTTTTAGAACATAATATATATATTTTTAGTTTTAAATAATCAAATTTTACGTACATAAAAACTCTTTTCGCAAAACTTCCTGAGTGGCCTGGTAACTAAGTCGTCAAAATAAGTAAATCGAATTCTAAGTATATTCATAATATTTTTAATGATCGGTAAGTGTAGGTATGTGTGTGTTCGTGGTTCGTGCGTGCGTTTGTATGTGGGTTCTGTATCTCCAATGTCATTTACAAATTTGGACAGACTTGCGTAATGTGGACGTGCGATGTGCGGTGGGACGCGGAAGTTTCAATAGATCGTAGAACATTGTTGCTTTTGTTGTTACCTATTTGTATGAGCCGGTATTATTGATTTATATTTTTATATTAGGTACTTATGGCTGTATCATTTGTCCATTCACCGTGTTGTTGAGGTAGTTCCTTAGTAAAAAAACAATCTAGTTTTATTTCCAGTATCTTGATATTGGACTTGGTTTTGACGTTATTAAAATTATTTATAGTTGGAAAAATTTTAGGTGCCTGTTAAGCAATCCCTTCAAGCTTCAAAATTAAACTCTAACTAAGAACGCCAACTTCCCTATGTTTTCCTCCTCGAAACTCCTAACACGATTCTACCGGTCTCCCACTACAGTCAATTGAACAAATTCACTTCGATTGAACCAGATGACGCCGAGGTTCCAACAATTACGCTAGGGGCCACGCCGCTGCAATCGCCCGGACGTGAAGGAAACACATCGTTACCTAAAATACCCTACACATACATCTATTTCATCGATGGAAATAACATTTGGATTTCGAATTTGAATCAGTTCAAAATAGTATATTTAAAAACGATAGAATAAGATTTGAGTTGATTATGGATGTACTTAGTGCGTTGTGGACTTGTTGCCTTTTTACGTATCTGTTAGTGAATTCATTGTTCGTAAACATAAGAATATGATTTAATTTTTAAATTTTTAAGCAATTACACTGTTTGAACGACAAAAATTCTTAGCTAATGCGTTACTAAAGCTAAAATCTGTAATGCGTGCTTAAACTTATCTCAGAGTTAATAAAAAGTGACTTTGTCTTATACTTCATACAGTTGAAAATAAGGTAAAATCTTTTTTTTCTTATGTAAAAAACTTCTAATTATGTCAAGATTAATTGCACATGTTATAAGAATATGTATCTTGTATACAATTTTATTAACAAAGTTTTTTTCATTCGACCTTTTAGCTGAGAAAAGTCTAGATTTATAAAGTTCAGTCTGAGTAACTTAAAATTTCTTATCAAAAAATGTTACATTTTAAACAATTTGCCGGGTCATCGTACTAATAGCTAAATATTTGTACAGAATAGTTAATTAGTACAAACGCACCTCACTCAAATAACAGATCAGGGAATATATTAGTGAACTGTCATTTTTGACAAGCTAGTGTAAAAATTTAACTCTTTTCTATGAAACGGCTGACTAAAAGTTGACACGTTTTAAAGTATCACGTTTTGATGGTTTCAAAATACATTTAACGTGATACCATTTTAAAGTGATCTCTGGTAGAAGGTTTTAAAATTTCTGTTCATTTTCGTTTTGTTTATTTATTTAAATCACTTACTGTCTTTTTATGTTTATCGATAGTTTCGTATGGTTACTGTTCGATTTTCAAATGTAGTAGTCATCGACCGTTGTAATTAATTCCTGGATTCTTGGTTAAATTTACTTTTTCACTTGGTTGAGTCACCCATGAGCTTTTTACGTTAATTTTTTCGTAGGTATTTTAAATTAAAACAATTTTGAATGTTATGCGTTGATCCATTGTATTCAGTTTAATACTTGCTAAATAGATTTACATGGAACAATCGTATTTTTTTGTTTTATAACTATCAACGATAAAGATGGGTATAATTCGTATACAGATTCCATTTTCAAGCTAAATCTAAAACGGCGTCCCTCTTACAAAATGGCGAGAGACCTGTAATTTTCGCGAACCCGTGCAAATAGCCGTATGTGTGTCATCCGTTGACGCATGTCGCTTAGTTTATGACAATTAAAACATTTAGTGAGCTGGCATGTGTTTAGTAATGTTCAACTGTCATTTGTTTACTGAAATGTGGAATAGATTTGAGCGCATCTTAGGCACATGCAACGTGGGTAGCAATGTCTTAAGAAGAAAAAGAAACGGATTGAAGTTCTTATGAAAGTTTTGAAGGCAGATAAGCAGACAAAATCTAGTTATGGTTATTGAGGGATATGGAGTGGGGAATTATACAAAGTTTGAACAGCATAGTGCTGTCAAATTCCAAATAAGTATTGCATTTCACCAAAGGTAAAAATGTTTAGACTTAACGAATGTCACTTTTTACTTCATCTTATTCATCATAGCGTAAAAACATCTCTGACTTCCGCTTTTAAAAAGTATACCTATAATACCTATGTGAAAAACACAAGCCGTCGGAACAAATCCTCTCCGCACTCTTTTGTCAAAATTGTAAAATATATGAAATAGTAAATATACAATTTGACTGCAAATTGTTCTTTGCGTCAATAGTTCAGGTATAACGTACTAGTCAAATTTTATAGAAATCTATTTAGACTAACAAGGATTGAGTTAATGTATCTCAGCGCTCAAACAATGTGTTACTTACGTCATTTTGGAAGTTCCAAATAACAAAATTACTACTCAAATTATAAACCTCGTGTAAAAAAATCTTTGGATTACGTAAACCTAGAACAATTTTAACGAGTAAATCAGACAAATCATTATTTTTAATAAATCGCTAGATCTTGGAATTGGACGCCATTTTTTTTTTACATTGGTAGCCTTAAGGCATGTGAACAAACTTTTTGCTATCAAGGTTGTTTTGAGCTCGTCTGTATTATTTTTATAACTTTAATTTTACTGAGTTACCTAATCATAAGTATTAACTAGTTTTATATAAACTTTTGCATAAATGTGCAAAACTACACTTAACTACACTTTCATTATGAAAAAAAACTAAAATTGTATGAATGTTTTCGGTACTGCAAAAAGCAAGTTTGCAAAAGTGTTTTATAATTAATATACTTTGCATTGCATTGTTTTAATCTTTGATTAAAGTAAAATAAGTAAGATGGGTGACAACTTATAGGTTTTGACCCCGTCGCCTGATTTGACTGAGTCGCACGCAATCCAACTGTCGCTTCGCAAAAAGAACCGACACGACATTTGCTTTACTCGCGCGCCATACATCATGCTGCATCATGCTGCATCATTCTGAACCTATTGTCATTTTGTTCAAGCCAAACAGAAGGACATCATTCGTTCCAGAAATTTATCCTGTTCCATGGCCCTTTCCTTCATAGAATAATAAGCAAAATCCTTTAACTAATTAATAAAACTTATTACGAATGTAAACATTGCGTTATCAGGTGGTTACTTCTATTAAACTATCATGAAACAGAAAATATCCTCCATCCCTTACAGTGACTCTGTCAAAGGTTTTGTTGTACAACTCTTATGAATCAATTATTTGCGTATGTTTATTTTATGTTTTTGTAATGAGCCCATAACAAACTTTTAATTGTAAAGAACGAATAATTCTTAATTAAATTCTTATAGTATTAAGTTGTGAAATTGTTCGTAGACTTCAAGTCAAGAGGAAGGAAGCTAATGCTTAAGCACAGGTTTGGACCTTCATAAGCATTCGCTGATAACTAAGTAAGATCATCTCTGTGCAATACTTACTGGTAAAACATGTTTATTGTATTTTATTGAATAAAGCTTTTTAAGTTTAAGTAGTCCTATCACAGTTTACTTTTTAGAAAAATGCATAATTCAAACTTACAGAATACATTTATAGCACGATCCCAGGCGGCTTTGCTGATGAGTCTGTTATAAAAATGTGTGTGCAATCTGTATTTGTAATTTTTTGAATAAATAGTACTTACTGGATGCCTGCATTTTTCTATCTTGTGAGTCGTCACCATCCAGCATATTTTGTTTTTGGAAGAATCCCTGTAAATATGTTCCATTTAATATTTATATAACTAACCCAAGTAAAAAAAAATCTATTAATACAATTTTCGCCTACCCTAAACGCTTAAAATTTCTTGCTCGCTAAGCATCACAGAACTAGGTTAATTATTTATTAAATTTTAACATGCATACGTAAAATTGTTTTAATTAATGCATTATTCGATCAACTTTATGTTCCCTTGTTGAACGTAACAGTTAAAAAGTGAATTATATTCCAACCTGCATCTGTAAATTGGCAAGGTCTTCTAAATTCTTCCGCATCAGTTGACTTTGCTGCTCGAACTCAGAAACACTGTTTCCCGCGCTCGAAGTCGTTGACTGTTCCTACGTAACAAATATTTATTTAAAACGTTGAACGAAATATATAATAAATAGTTTGGATTTACAGAAGACATGAGATAAAAAGCAAATCTCAATACAAAGAATAGTCAATTCATAAATGGGTCTTAGAAATCTCCTGCGTTGTTATGTTAAGAAGTTTTATTCAAAATTCCGACGAACCTGCCCATCATCCCTGGATACGCTCAAGTCCAAGGTCTGATCTTCATCATCAGATCCACTGACATCATCCTCTTGACCTTGAGAATTGCTGAGTAACCTCATAGATTGTCGGTTTATAATTTCCAGAGCTCTTTGCCTAAAAAATTTAAATATGAAGTAGGTTATTTCTCAGACGAACACATTAATTGTTCAGGCTCAAAGCAAACGAATGTTCTGTTTTGAGAACTGTAATAAACGAACGTAAACGCAGATAAATATATGTGAAATACGAAATGTTTAGACTTGAAACAAATATCAAATTAAAACTATAGGTATTTGCATAAATTTAGATAAGTATGTATCGACGGTTCAACTCACTTGTGTGCGCGGTTCTATATGTGCGTCCCTTTGTGTGGCGGCCGCCATCTTGTCAAAACACGTTCTGGTCGCTTTTGTATGCGTGTATAATCAGTACACACACACGCAGGTTCTATATATGTACAAGGTTAACAAATACATAGGACCGCGCGCACAAATTACTTGTATCATCTAGGTATACTTTTATTTGATCTTATCTCTTAAGACGTATTTTTTGATTTTTTTCAGGTAAAAGAAGTAAATATGACATCTGTGATTACCTTTGAGCATCAATTTCATTATCTGGAGTTTTCGGTGGAGTGATATTAGTGGAGCCCTCGTCTTCAGTCGCTGACGAAGACCTTCGGATGCTTCTGTCCGTTCCATCGCCAGAGTCATGCCTCCTTTTCAAACTCAGAGGTATTTGCGTGAACGGTTTTCCTGCAGAAATATTCGAGCATTTAATAATGACAACCCAAACGACGTTTCAGTGAATTTGATTTTAGGAAATTGAATAAAAATCTCACCTTGAAGAGCTTCCAAAGCCCTGATTTGTCCAGTGATCGCATCAGCCACTTCATTCGAAGATAAACCATAGATTCCTAACAGTTCTTTCATAGTATTCATTGCGTAGTCCCTCAGAATTCTATTAGCTGCATTTGGAACGTCGCCATTTTGTGGCGCTTCACTGGTATCCACAGGCTCTTGTTCTAATCTATCATTTGCATTGATATCTTGACCTTTCTCGTCATCCGAGTCGGACCTTCTTCTCGGGGGCGAGTTAGTTTTAATTAACTGCGATATGGCGAAAGGATTTTTGGCACAAAAAGATTTGTTTTGTAAACTACTAAAGTTATGTAAGTAACCGCGTTGGATCTCTGTCCGTCGGGTTTTGTCATCTAGGAGCCTGTCTTCGTTTGTTTCTATGTTTTCGTTGGAATCGGTACTGACTCGGCGGCTCAAATCGACAGCTCCACCTTTGAGCAAATTAAAGTTTTTGACTCCAATTTTATCGTACTTTTTGTCTTCAGGTGTTGTTCTTTCGTTACCGTTGAGTGAACTAGCTTCATTCGCGTCATTCGAGTCCTCGGAGAATGCTGTGGTGTTGGGAGCACATCTCGGTTTGAAGTTCTTTCTTTTGTTTCGTTTCGGCATGTTGTAGTAAGGCGAGATGTCTTGTTCTTCCTGATGGTCACTGGTCTCGGGCCAAGCCGGGGTGCCATGGCGCAGGAACAGGGGCTCGTCTGCCGGCTGGAGTCTCTCGTGAATGGAGTCCTGGTGAGCAGCCATAGCCGTAGTCATTGCTTTATATGGACCCTCGGGAGGACTACAACCAGAATTGAGTACCTGCGAAAACAATGCAATATATTCGACAAACAATAAAAAATTAAAACAATTTTGTATTTAAATCATAACAGTGATTCATTTTGATACGATATTGAAACAATGTGTTCCGAAGAAACAATACTCTTTTGTTGAAGTCGAGATTAGCTGAATATTACAGTTTATTTAAAATACAAAGTTAAGTTTTCGCTTTATTGTTTGCTAATAACAAATTGGTGTTTGGACAACATTTCCACGTGATTATTACCGCGTGTGCTTCTTCATGGAGTTGTGGTTTGTTATAAGGTAGTTTAGTCAGTCTTCTTCATTGCTTTGACATCTGTAACAAGGGAAAAATACGGTTGGATTTCTGTTTAAAAAACTGGAACAAAATATAATAAATGTCTATATCAAACGTTAAATAATGAACATTAGACTTTAGTATGCGGAATGTAGCTTGTATAAACTAGATATAGAGCTTTTATTATAAAAAAAGTTCAATTGCAGCGTCTGTATGTATCGAAAGCTATTCGATAATTACATTTACATCCGTTTTAAACTAGAACAGAAGCTTAAAAAACAGAAAAGCTCTAAAATACTTAAAAGCTTTTAGTGCCCGACATCAGAACCTCATTTAACTAATTCCATATAATTATACTTGATTGCTTCTAAACTCAAAAATATATTATACCAAAAAGTTTGTATAGTTAAATTAGATCTCATGCGGATTTTGGGTAAACCTCAATTTAAG
Source organism: Marasmarcha lunaedactyla (assembly GCA_923062675.1). NCBI lineage: Eukaryota > Metazoa > Arthropoda > Insecta > Lepidoptera > Pterophoridae > Marasmarcha > Marasmarcha lunaedactyla. The sequence goes on along the minus strand of OV281364.1, from coordinate 15,662,576 downwards.
AAGAAAAAAAGGTTTTACTATTTGACGTAACTGTTTGGTAATTTAAAAATAATGATATACAAAAAGTATAGCAGCGCACGTACATCGATCAACTAGCTATGAAATTAATTATATTCTACGTATAAGAGCTGTTTTTAAGAAAACAAGAATGCTCGCAGCGACAAAAAATTTTAGTTAAGTGTGCGTCTTGCCTAAAAGAGAGTTCTGTACGTTTTAGATTTAGTAGGCAATTCTTACTTTTCAATAATGTCGAAAGTAAAGATTTTCAATTGAGATTTATAAGTTATATAATCTGGGTATGCCAAACTTAAGTCAAACTCGACATTTTGACAAGTTTGCCGATCGTCATGTAGCGAGTTCTAGGCAGCAGTAGATATGAAAATGTCTATAGACTAGGATCTCAAATTCGAGATATAAGGTCACTAAATGGTTGACGAGGGCGATGGCTGGATCCCGCGTTAACTCGTGAACGGGTGCCGTTTGAGGGTGTTCGTCGTGTGAACTTGCAGGTATGAATAATTTTGTATTGAAATAAAGAGATCTTGTACATTAATTCTGAAAAAACTACACTCGTGAAGTTTCTTGCCAGTTCTTCTTTACGAAGGTTTCTCCGAACTGGTGGTAGAGTCATGTTTTATTTAACGTCAGAACAAATAATTGTCAATGTTGAGAAATAAAAATTTCAATTTCAATTTTGAATAATAATGGTCCTTATGATATATTAAATAAAAAGTACTTAATTTTGGAGTATTATTAGTTGCATCAATTTTTGTGTAGGTAAATTGTAACGGCTGACGAGAGGTCACAGCCTAGTAATCTACGGTTTTTCAAATATGTTTCCTTTCATTGTTAAATAAATAGTTAAGAAACTCAATAAGTATGAATCATATTTTTTTTAAACTACATTATTTAATTAAATAAAAGCTCGTCTATTTTGACCGGAACCCTAAATAAACTTGGTACAAATGTTGTAATAGAATCGGTGTACAATTACTTATTAAAACTTATAAAAAGTTTTGGCCTTGTCGCCTTCGCTTATACTTACTTAGATAATTATCGAATTTTCGAAGGTTTTTTACCAGTAGAGAGGTTTACACAGGTTCCGGATTTGATTCCCGGTGTGTTCACTTCGTAGATCATTATTATTATTAAATTAGTTTTTAATTAGAAGCCCATAATTTCATATTATGTCTCCATTCGGTTTTGATAAGAAAATTATCTAATAATAATAATTGATATGGTTGAGGAGCGCGACGGCTGGATCCCGCGTTAACTCGTGAACGGGTGCCGTTTGAGGATGTTCGTCATGTGGTCTTGGGGGGAGACTTGCCGAGCTAACAGATGCAGGTAAGAATAATTTTGTATAGAAATAAAGAGATCTTGTACATTTATTTGGAAAAAACTATTCTCGTGAAGTTTCTTGCCAGTTCTTCTTCACGAAGGTTTTTCCGAACTGGTGGTAGAGTCATGTTTTATTTGACGCCAATGAGAACAAGTAATTGTCAATGTTGAGAAATATTTGAATTTGAATTATTATAGATTATAACGACATAAAACTATATTACGTGATTTTGATATGTGTTTGCTTGTCTGTAGCGAATTCAGGGGAAAAATATTTAAGAAAAATTATTTTAAATAAGGATCTCTTACTTTACTAATAAGCCGCACTCAGAGACAGCAAAGGATTACTTAAGGCACTCCGAAGTATAGATTTTGCTTAGTGAATATATAATAATAATTCCCTAGACAATCACACCAACAGTTTTGCCACAAAGTAAGCCAAGCTTGTATTATGGATGACCATGCAGCGAACTGGGGAGGATCCCGGAATAAACCAAAACCATGACCCGAGAACAAACATTCATGTTCATCAAACAAATGGACTTGAACCTGGGACCTCTACTAACCACTACGCTACTCGGTCGTCAATGTACTTTATCTATTACGTATTTAAGAGCATATTTGCGTACCAAGCGTACATTCTTGATGGCGACGCGTCTGGGTGGACTGTGAAAAAAACTGTGCTACTAAAGTCTTATTTCAAGAATATTGGTGTCTACTTATAGATACATTTCAGACTGAATTGATCTCCAAAAACTACAATATTAAAATAATAATAAATTCTAACAACATTACACAATTCGAATTAATCGCTCAACTAGTCGCGGACTTCGATGCACATATCGATAATGCTCCTGTCTCTAGAGTTGTCGCACATCGCCTGTCGATACTATCGATAATATGACAGAGCTCTAATGTCGACAGAACCTGTTTTAAATTCAAAAATTCTTTGAAACAATTGATGAAGTATGAGGTAACAGATAAGTTTTGTAACTATTCTGATTTCAATGTATGCGAGTCCTAATTTTTAGTCACGTTTAATTTTTAAGCCTTTGATTTGAAGTTGCCATTTAATCACTCAGATAATGGAACTGTTATGTGGAGAATATATTTCTATGCGGGTTTTATTACACTTACAGCGCACGCGCATTTCACCAAGAGTAGTATACACTAGGACGTTACAGATTATAAGTTACATAAATAATACTGCAGAAACAATTTGTAAGATTTAAGATTTGACAGATTAACCTAACTGATAAATCATACCTACGCAGCACTGTTTGAATGTTACGGTCTTAAGAAAAAAAAGAAAAAAGAAAACAAGAAGGACCAAAAAAATACTTGTCAAAAATATATTATAACCATGCTTTTTTTGGTTCAAAATAGGAACTGAAAATATAAGGATCAAAATGAAAGCGTTCAATACTTGCGGGACTGTAATTTAGTTATAAGATTGTTTTGTTTACTTAATAAATAAATAAATAAAAAAAAAATTAAATTAAACAAAAAATCTTCAGGTCGTATGAATATATTTTAAGTTGATCTTCGTTGGTGATGACTCAACTTTCAAAATTTAACCCTATTCTAAATTGTATTGTATTAACTATAATTAAACTTTTATAAGATAGATAAAAGGTCAGCCATTGTTAAATTATTGAGTAATTAACGCCTAATAAAAGAAATTGTTGTAATAACGTTTGAGAACAGATTACGAAACATGGTGGTACTCTCGGCGGAGGCGAAGGGCGGAAATCGCTTGCACGCTGTTCAAACATTTGCAGGCATACAAGGGGCGACAACCCTGCAGGGGATTCGAATGCGAACCTGATTCTACACTTAATCTCCCCAATGTAATTACCAAGGTTTATTCTTTATAGTCATTTGCATATTTTTCATACAAAAGCCGTGAATGTGATGTCGTATGCAACGTATGCTGATCGTATGGTGTAAATGATAATAGCCCTTACCCATATGACTAAGTTCACGGGTTAGAAAAAAGATGATTTTTCATAGTAACAGAAATGTCTATCTGACTTCTGTCCTGCAGATAACAAGGGTTCCACAAACTTTCTTTTATAAATACTTTAAAACCTTAAAAATAAAACCTCCAGGCCTGACAATAAATCATATTTTTGTTTGAAATTCCGCCGCCACACGAGTGATGACACTACTCCGATTTGCATCAAAATCAAATCAAGATGAAAGACGGGTAATCTAGATGTCCTCATTACTCGCACGAGCCATTACCGAAGGGCTCGCTCCGCACGTCCGTCCTATAGGACAATCCATCAGCGTCGTAACGGACCTCCTTAAAAGCAAAACTGCTCCGTTTTCGGACCAGCCTTGAAAGAACAATATCCAATAATAACAATGACATACATACAAACATAGAAAAACTATATAACTATAACAAACAAAGCCACAGGTTTTTTACTTGTCTATGTTTAGTTAGTGGGAGAAGAGTTTCGCGTGTTAAGATCTATCCATCAGGTGAGATAGAAAACAAACGTCTCATCCTTTTCCAATAAAAAATTTTTTGTCTGGGGCGGCGCTACTGTCCTTCCTATTTATAGACGACCGAGTGGTGTAGTGGTAAGTAGCCTTGCCTCATACGCCGGAGGTCCCAGGTTCGAGCCCTGGCCGGGGCATTCGTTTGTGTGATGAACACAGATGTTTGTTTTCGGGTCATGGTTGTTGTATTTATATATTTATGTTTATTCTGGGCTGGCTAGTTCGCTGTATGGTCATCCATAACACAAGCTCTGCTTACTTTGGGCCCATATCGTTGGTGTGTTTGTCTGAATTATTTATTTTGACCACCGTAATGTTCACGTGGTTGTGTTCCGCTTAGAGGGAAGGAGCAGCCTGTCCAATCACTGGAACATAGCAATTCAAAATGAAGCCCGCGGTCGCTCTCGCATAATTAATCGAAAATCAATCAATGACAATAAAATTAATCAATTGCATCTACGATAAATTATGTCCATGGGCACGAATGGCACATACCATCAAGTGATAATAAATAATAATAAAAAAAATCACATTTCCAGGTACAAAGTGAATTCTACAACTTTTCTTTTCTTAGACACAACGACATTACAATACTTAGATAGTTAATGATACCATACACGAACATCATATCTTACTCATTGTTATTGACAAATGATAACCTAAAGCGGTTTTTAAGCAATACCGAAAAAGGTGTGACAGACAAAAATAAAAAAACGTTAACAAACAATAAAAAAATCGGTTTTTTGAAATATGATCGAAAATTATTGGTTTCAAGATAATTAAATCAAGTTTATGGTGTCTTTACTCTAGTGAATGTACCTAATATTAAAGTTGCGTTGTTTGTACGTTTACAATATATTATGCTCATAGAGCGCTCATGGCCACGGTCGTTACCGTCGGCTGTTTTTTTTTTAGGCCGCTGAAGCAACACCCTCGCGCGGGGGAGGTGGAAGATGTGTCATGCATACCTCCGCAGGGATACCGGCGACTGCGGGGTGATGTGAGACTTACCAAAGTCCACTAAAAACCACCTTGCTGGCTGTGGCATGGGAATGCTGAGCAGCCTTCATCGGAGCGAAACCGGGTTGGGAGGTGGTGCGCGAGGAGATTGTCAAAGTTAAGCAACGTTCGGTGGGGCAGACCTAGGATGGGTGACCGCCCGTGGCTTTAGTACTTGTTTCGGAGGGCACGCTGAGCCGTCGGTCCGGGTTGTTGTCGCAGGGGTCGTTGTGAGCAAAGCTTGATCAACTCTGCCATCAGGGGCTGGCAGTCCCTTACACGATAAGAAATAAAGAAAGAATATGTTTATAAACCAATAATAAAGTGAATAACAATGCCTAAGCTACTTCAAAACTAAATCTATTTTCAAATTGATAAACAACTTATATAATCGACACATTTTCTAAATTATTGAACAGAATAACTTTTTATATCAAAAAACGAACAAAATAACGAACAGAAACTAGCTTAAAACCATATTATTACAGACAGTTAAGAAACACCGCTGGCTACTAATAAATTTTGTAATAGAAAAGTTGCCATACTAAAAAATTAAGCCCAATGTATGGAAAACAGATAAAAACATGTTTCGACCCACGCGTCCACTTCACTTTAATTAAATTATATTCTTATCGATACAGTATCGAATAATTCGATTACGCCATGTCATCGATTAATCATTCATGAATTATTGGGCTTTTTTATAATTACTGGTGTTTTTGTGAGGAATTTAATAGATTTGCTAAAAATGTTTTCTTTTAATAATACAAAACTATTCTATAGATTTCATTTTGTGGTATGTATTTTGAAAAAAGAAGGAAAAAGTAAAACATACTTCCCCGGACATAAACACCAGCTGTAAGGCCGGAAAGTAAGCAGAGCTTGTGTTATGGATGACATACAGCTAACTGGGAGAACCCAGAATAGACATACGTTAGGATAAACAACCACGACTCCATCATCAAGAACTTCCCATGTCCGAATCCTAGGTATCCCCATCCCCAGGAAACGCAATAATAAATACTTAGGCGTCACCTTAGACCCGACGCTTTCTTACAAGCCACACGTCCACAGAGTACCGTCTCTAGGTCGCCTAAACAGTATGTAAGGTAGAATGTCTCCTAGGAATAAGTACTTTTAGTGGGCAGGGTCCTAGTAGTTCAGAGCGAACCCCACATCCCCGCGCAGCCGCGGCGGCGTGGCATGCGTCATAGCATATTTACCCACCTCCCACCCCGAGGAGGAAAAAAAACATAAAAACAAACATATGTGCTCATCACACAAATGAATGCCCCGACCAGGGCTCGAACCTAGGACCTCCGGCGTATGAGGCAGGGTTACAATGCACTACCCACTCGACCGTCAAACACACATGTTCCTCCTACGCACCCAGTTTTTTTTTACGTATTACCATTATATTTTTATATCACAAAACATATTTTGTAGTTGAAATGTTAACAAATACACAAATTGATTTTCTTCGTGTGAGTTAAGAAATAACCATAAAAATTAAGGGTCTTGTAATGTCAATAATAAAACCGATTAGCGCCGTGTTTGAGTATTCAAATTTGGAACGTACGGATTGCTTATCGTTATGGTGGCAGTTATCTCGCTGTTTTGAACGCATTCGATTTTGAAAGGCGGTGTATTAAGATTATTCCATTATATATGTGCATTTAATTTTTTTTTATTCGTAGTACGACTACGGTTTTCGTAGACATTGCATGTTAGTACTACGGCTGTCTTTCACCAAGTAATTTTTAATAACAGTAATTTTACCAACTTCACTCAGTTAAACCATATTTAAAGAGCATATGATTTATTATAACGTCTTTTTTATTTATTGCTTTACCGACTAAAAAAGTACCTGTTGGCAATTAAGCGTTAAACGTAAACAGCTATCAAAATACTTTTTTTAACTACATCTAATTGGCCTAACTGTTGTACGTTTTACTTGAGATTCAATAGAAAAAAGCTGTCAAAACTTCAACATTTTAAAAATTTAGATAAAGATACTGGCCACAAAAAGTAGTCTATCCCATATTGAAGTAAAGAAAAAAGATGACGTTCCAAATACAAAAAAACAACGTTCGAATTATGATTTAAAACGTGTTCCGGAGAAACACGAAGTTTCTAAAAATGGGAACCGCGTCATTATACTTACTCGTAATAAGATATTGATGCGAGATTAACATGGATATTCAGATCAATACGAAAAAAAAATTATTAGTTTGTCCAAGAGTAGAAAATATTAAAGTTGTGTCTATAAAAACACTAAACAGTAGCCATACGCAAACAATAAACTGTAACTTAAAAATCATTAGTAAAAAATATAAATTAAACCAGCTTCCTTTCCTAACCAAAATCTTTTAAGAAATCTTATCAATGTTAATATTTCGAATGAACACTTAACTCTAGTTTTCAACGTGGATAGTGTACTTTATTATAATAAAATGTTTCAAATATTTCAAGGCTAACCGTTCTCAGCTGTCAATCATAACACTATATCTATCCTTGTCTAATTTACATAAATCCAGCTAAGTCTATCTCACTCAAGATTACGATTCCGATCAACTGCTTCGAACCGAAAATTTGATTTTAAATATAGAATGAATAGGCATTATCTTAGAGAGCGTTCTTTTATGCGAGGTTTCATTTCTTTTTTCGAACGACTACTGACTTTTTTTATTCGGCCAGTGTTGTTTCTTTTGCAGTGCCACCGAATTATCTGTTCAGTGGCAAAAACGGTAACTAAAGTTAAACATCTAAATGTCAAACTTCATTTGCGCATAGAATGTAGCGCCTCTATCACTGTAAAGATAAGTGGTCGGGTTAACTTTCTTCTTCTATGTATGTTTTAAAACTATACCATATAATTTACCTTTTTTTAGAAATGTGTAATGGATATCAAATAAATTGTGACGACAAAGAAATATAATTGTTTCCAAAAAGGTATCCGTTTCTCGGAATATACCGCATCTTATTGTTTATGAAATATTATAGCAATATTTAAGAATTGTTGATATAAAGAATTTGTCGGAAAGGAATTCCGATTCGTTTTGTTTATGTTGAGACTGTTCTTAAGTATTTATTCTATACTTGAGCTAAATCAGCGTCTAGAAACACCTACATTGTTTTTTATCATAATCTTTATATCTATTATAAAAAGGTTCACATTACAAAGGTTTTTACCAAACTGTCTCATACATTTCAGTAGTAATTTAGTTAAAATTACAAGTAAATGAGTCATGTGTACTAAGGAATTCGAATAAATGATTACACTAACATCTTGAGTAACTTTTAATGATTCTGCCATTGTGTATATGAGAAACATATCATTTTAAGACAATGAGGTTTGTTTTAAATAAAGCATTTGCAAATGAGGAAATTCAAGAACAAATACTTTTTGTTTTGTTTTTTTTTTTAAATGAGAATCGATCAGTCGTGAAAAAAGGCTCGTTGGTAAAAAGTTCTGTTGCCACCGCCTGGGACCACCTTGCAATAATTAGACCTACCACGGAATTCCGAAAAAAGATTCCTACGCACGAATCTTCGAATCGACTTTACTAATCGCCTCTGTAATTCTATATGCTCTATATAAACAAGACGCAAAATTGTTATTGTTAACTCCATACATCTATGGGGACCTTAAGTTTCTTCCCAGAACAACTGGCCGTATCAAAACATTCAAATTACGAACACAAGAATTATATACATTTCAAAAAATCACTAGAAATCTCAACTCTATTTCCTTGAAATAGAGCTTATAAAAATTACAAACTTAGAATTACATTTGTAAGAGTAATGTACATGAAAACTAAACCCTAATTACTTGGAACAAAGCTCAGTCTGTCAAAATATGAAATGACAAACATAAAATAACATTCTTTTAATGAGGGTTACTTGAAAAATCAACTTTCGACTCTCGTGATAGAGTTCAAATCTGGATAACAGGCGTTAGTTGTGTATGGTAATCGTAATAGCTTTAATTTAAGTGGAAACATTTGAAATTGGAACGTACGCGTTGACAGCTTCGCGCCTTTATTCGCCAAACAAGATTATTTTATTCGTTCTCTACGTAGCGTAAGCCTGTATAAAGATAATATGGAATTTTGAAATGGGGTGAATTAAGTTGTTAGTCGCTAAAGCGTAAAAAATAAAATAATCAATAGTTATTAAACCCATAAAACGCTTATTATTCAAAACACAATACAAGGTACTCGAACGCATATGTTATTCCGTCTTTAAATGACAGGAAAACTGACAGTTTATAGGCGGGAAATCGCACCTCTTGTATTATTTATTGTTTCAATAAATATTATTTAGCAAGGATAAATCAATAAAAATCATTACTATATGTCACCAAGCAGGTAGAAAAATAAATGAATCAAAGCGGGGAAAATAGGTTACTCATAAGAAAAACAAGACAATTTCTACAACAGAAGCCATTAACAAATAAATTTTATCTAAGAACATTCACAATTTCTAAAGTGTTGTGCAATAATATAAGCCAACAACCATCTGATAAAAAATTCATTCGGGATTATGTCAATATATATTGACGTCAAGATGTCAAACTTTTCCAAAAATTACACCACACATTAAACTGACTAATCAGCTTAAATATCAAGTACCCACATCGGTTCGTGGTAACAAACGTTTGAGCAATAGTTCTTTGTGAAAACCAGTATTGATAGAAAACAGTCTGACATACGGTCGGAAGATTTGGTAGAGGTTCAGATTCGCATTACAATGCCCTGCAGTGTCGTCGTCCACTAGTACATGGGCGTCTACAAAAGACCGAACACCGCGCAAGCAAATTTCGCCCTTAGCCCCAAGCTAAACTTCGCCCAGTTCGCTGAATGTACCGAAATCCGGTTTGAAAGATTTTGGCCACGTGTAAATGTATCAGGCCATACACAAAAAAATTGAAATGCTGCTTGTCAAATCAAATTTAAAAAAAAGAATCAGATTGAAAGAAAAAATATGTTCTTTTTTTAAAGACTTTTCAATGATTTGAATTTTATTTAGAATGCTGGAATGAAAACTCAAATTCTTTACTCCTTATAAGGTTAAAAAGTATAACAACCTCTTTATGAACTGGTCATATATATGCCGTATATAATGTTCTAGCAGTTATAATTTTGATTTCTTTTTTAAAAATAAGGCTTGATTCTAACCAACAAGTTGTTCACAATTTCTTAAACAACGGATGAAGAAATTCCATACAAGTTTTGAGATTACAATTTCGAGTGGCTAGATAATTCAGTATTAGCATACAAAGGAGTATTACAGCCTCGCTGTGCGTCCGTATGTCATAGTATTACTTATAAAATATAAGTGGCCACGCCTTGTAACTGTCATAGGCAGCCTAATTAGGAATAGCGTTGATATTAACTTTGAGTATTATAGGAATTTTATTAACAAATACAATAATATCTTGTCCTTTTCCAACATTATTCTTAGTTTAGAACTCTTTTTTCATATATCAGAGCAAGGTATCATGTTGTAATTATCAATATGGCATGATAATAGTTTCATAAGAATGCGTTTACATAGGCACATAACCTACTTAGGACTTTACCTTTGCTGCAAGCTTACTTAAACATGTTACTTCTAAACCTAATAGAACTTAAATATGAATAATAAATAAAAATATGAAGCTGTATAAAACTTAAACCTTTGCTAACAGGAAATGATTAAAAAGCATGAGTTCGTACCTCAGCTGTACAGACGAGTATTACCATATCCCATTCAATAATTTAACAATAAAATAAAACCAGGAAGACGCGGCTCGGTTTACTTCGAATTCTGTCATTAAATTCCTAACACTTTTCTAATTTAAATTCATAAATTTCCGGTGTAAGTGTACTGGAGTTGGTACGCGTATCACGCGCGACCGATTGCACACGCGCATTCCTAGAAACTCAATTTTATTTATTACGCCATTGTACAATATTGCTTTTTAAAATAATTCTAATTTTATTTAATTTGACTATAATGATTGTCAGAAACTTCAACACATTGCGAGAAGAAAGTTACTCTGTCCAAAAACGAATTTATCAAACTGATATTTGGAAATACATCTGAAAGTTTTCTATTAAAATTATGAACCAATAACGAAAGGACTCGGGTAACTACTATATAACACTTAACCTTAGATCAAGCTATTTTGGTTGTTGTCGTGTATTCAATTTACAATATACGCAATGTTCGTTACAAAGAATTCCATTTACCACACAATAGAGCACACACGATTCCAAATTCAAATTTAAAAAAGAACTGAGCGTAGGCTACGCGAATTTCAAATATGGAACGTATTATATTCTGATTTCGTATTCTTAATTTAAATTCAATTATTATTTTACAATTACCGTGGGTTGAGTTTTGTATTCTATTGTCCCAGTTTATTTTTTATTGCAAAATGAGCACGCTGTCAGATTTACAATTACGTTAAAGTGTAGCTTAAATAAAAGGACAATAAATGATTGATCTCATTTCAATAAAAGTTATTTTAATCCTTGTTTGCAAATTAAGATAATTTATATATTTTTCTTTTATTATGGCTACGATTATATCAAGTAAATCAATATTTTTAGTATTTTTGGCGTAACACAGATAAACGTGAACTTTCAAAATTAAATTATCCACTTTTATATTCGTGTAAATTACGATAAACTAACATAGACACGATTTTTAAGTACAGTAATCATAATATCAAATTGTTGCCTTTCTTCGAATCATTATTTCTTGGATACAGATTCCGATCTAGTTTTGATATTTTAACATTTTTCATACACAAGCAGACAGGTAAAAACTTACAACAAGATTAATGGTCTCGACCAGGCGTTTAGAGGCGAATTTTGCAATAACTGTTAAAAAACCGGTTATAACTACTTTGTATTTAGAAATGATATGTACATATTTAAGTAACAGTTTGTTGTTTTTGATATTTCTTCATAAGTTATTAGAATATTTGGTGCTTCTATAGTACTGGCCAAGTTACTTAATACTTATAAAACTAAGTAATTTTTTATTGTAAAGTCGTATTACTTGTTAAATAAAGTATCGTAAAACAATTTAGATCCTTCAGTATTTGTATTATCTAAATTCATTATTAACTCAAAATTTCAGCACCATTCATCCATCAAAAAAGAAAACAAAAATTCCAAGAACGCAGCAGAACACAGATACCCTTCTCAAAAACGTTATTAAAATAAAATATTTCAAGAATTTCAAAAAAGGAACATTCGAATTTCGAACAGACGTTCGTTTGTAAACAGAGCTGTTATTATTACGGAAGGGAAAAAATCCAAAGTTCAATCACCTCAGTGAAGTTCTCAGCCACTCAAAACTTATAGAGAAAACACTTGAAAAAGTATATTACTATTTCTATAGTTTAATTACACACTTACCCACACATGCGCAGCCGCGCACACTCCTGCGGCCCTCGTAATTATAAGATCAACATATGGTTTTTAAGCGGTCTAAGCTGAATGCTTCATATTATATTACTTTAATCTTCGAACACGAAACTTTGATACAAACGAAGTAATTATAACTTGGATGCTAGTAATTGTTCGTTAGAATAAGTCTTGTTTCAGATAGCAGGAATCCTTTTAGTTTGTAAATAAAAATAAATTAATAAAACCCCTAGGCCCTAGACAAACACACCAACGGCGTGCGTAGCTTGTGTTATGGACTATACAGCAAACCCAGAATAAACATACATATATAAATATAAACAACCATGACCTGAAAACAAACACCTGTATTCATCACACAAATGAATGCCCACCCAGGACTCGAACCTGGGACCTCCGGGGTCAGGCTACGAAACCCACTACGCCACTCGGCTGTCAAAGTTTTAAATAATTAAATAATTTTAAATAATTCCTGGCATCGAGCCAGTTCACCAGTGCGCTTTGGTGGTTTAGGAACTCGAAAAATTTCTTCTCTAGCTTTGCCAGCCTTTCTATATTCTACTTACAGTAATAAAGATATTATCAATAAAATTCTCTCCTCTTCTTTTGCCGAAACGCCCTGGAATATTGTATCAAACAGTTCAGCAGTTCCACAAAATCCCGCGTCACAGCGCCAGTGGGACGGCGTGCTTTGTATTTTAGCTGCTAGCGGTGGGTCCTTGGGAGTCAGGGCTATGGTTGCAGACGCTTCCGTCATCTAACTTGGGGACCCTTTCTGACAACCATAGATTTAGGCTTGCCTGTAGTTTACGTTTAGGAATAAAATTGTGTGCTCGACACCGCTGCCGCTGTGGCGTGTTGGTCGATGAGCTCGGTCGCCATGGCCTTTCATGTTCTCGCAGCGGTGGCAGATTATCTCGCCGTGCCAGTTTAAATGACATCATCCATCGGGCTCTTGTTACCTCCAGCACTGCCTCGGTTCTTGAACCGTCAGGACTGTTGCGTGACGATGGCAAGCGGCCTGATGGTAGGCTGTGGAGGATGGGTAGGCTGCTGGTGTGGGATGCAAACTGCGTAGACACTCTCGCGGCTTCCCATCTTCCTACAACTAGTGCACAATCTGGTTCTGCTGCTAATAACGCTGAAAGCCTCAAACGTAGAAAATATCAGAATTTAGGTAGTGGGGATATTTTTGAGGCTTTTGGCGTTGAAACCATGGGGTCCTGGGGACCAGGGGCTCATCGCCTTTTTTGGACCTAGCGAGGCGATAGGTAAGTGAAACTCGTGACGCTAAGGCTGGCACCTACCTCGCACAACGAATTTATATTGCGATCCAGCGTGGTAATTCGGCCAGCCTTTTGGCTACGTTGTCTTCAATGGATTCAAGTATAGATTTAGTTTTTTATTTGTAGCGTAATTTTATTTTATTTTATAATTGTTAAATTAAGTTAAATTTTGAATTAGAAAAAATACTAATAAGCATTTACGTGAAGCTGTCATCAACGATCACCAAAACGTATACCTACTTCCATAGGTTTATATTTATGTATGTATGTTTATTCTGGGATATATGGTGTATTTGTCTGGGGATTTAAAGATATGTATAGGTCTGCCAGAGTCTAGAACGGAATCATTTGTAGTTCCCATATTCTTTGGTCCCATTCAGGTATCGAACACATCCACTATATGCTTGAGAATACGAGAGCAATTCTTAGGAAAACTTTTATGGCAACATATTTCAATGTAATTTTAAAATATTTTCAAACTCTACACTTACCAAGCCGGAAAAAGAACAAGTTCAAAATCGAGATGTAATTTGAATACGATTGTCATTGGTTGACAATCAATCATTTAATAGTTTTTAAAATTCGAATTCCACATCGTGACATTCGATTTTGATCAGTGTGACCAGTTTACGATTCGTTACGTCGAGTTTTCAAATTTGGTGTCTAGGACACATTGGGTTGTGGCTGATATAGACATTCATATTAATAATTTATGTAACATATTTTTATATGTATGAATAACTTAATTGACGGCTGAGTGGCGTAGTGGGCCCTGCTTCACACGCCGGAGCTCCCAAGTTCAAGACCTGGTAGCGGCATTCATTTGTGTATTGAACACAGATGTTTGTCCTTAGATCATGGTTGTTTATGCTGGGTGCCCCCCCCCCCACTAATGCAAGCTCTGCTTACTTTGAGGCCATAGAGTTGGTGTGTAGATATGTCTGATTTTTATTTCTAAACAATGTATGAGCGTCTTCAGATATAAAATCTTTCTTTAAACATGATTTTCAAAAATATTTAATGTGGGTACTTCGAAACAAAAACGTTAACAAGTGGGCAAAGACTCTCAATCTTCACAATGTCTCTTGTTTAAACACTCTACGAAGTTAACCAGAAAATTTACATTTTCCCGAGTATTGACATAAAGATTTAGAAATATCAACACTGAAGATACCTCTTAGGTGAGCATGGGTCTCACTCGAAACTTGTTTTTTTTTTATTGTAAAGCTCATTCGGGCGATCGGCGATAAAACTTAAAAGTGCGCTATTAAAATATAAGTAAGTATTAAAAATTCAATTACCGAACTGATACCACAGGAGTCAACTTCTTGATTACCCTTAAGTTTGCTATTAAATAAGCTTTTGTGTCATTATACTTTTTAAGTTTTTTAAGGTAAATTAGCACAGGAAATAGCGACCTACGTGTCGTATATCATGTAAATACCGGGTAAAGGACATCTCTCGAATAAAATATTAGATTTTTTATTTATATCTGCATGTATAAAAGGATAAATCAACTATCAGAGTACAAACGGGTCTAGCGGCTTCTGCACGAAGGTTGCATGAAAACAAACTCTAAGCAACAAGCTATCGGTAGACAAAATTCATATTTAGAATATCCATCTGAGAATAAAAGTAAGTTAAGAATAGATAGTTAAGATGACTTTGGTCGAAATACTGATAGTGTTTGAATGAAGACGACGCCAAAGGAGACAGTATTGGCCTAGGACGAGTTGGGCCACGGTGAACCAAAGACAAAACAAGGTCAAATGGAGTTTATAGTGTGATTATCTTTAACGTGCTCAAAATACACAAGAACCATTTACTTCAAATGCGCATATTTTGTGTATTTGACCAGAAGTGTATAGCCACAACACCAATAGTGTCAAAATCATCATTTTTAATGATTTCTCCTTGTTATTGCAGTAAGTATGTAATTATTTTAAATGGCCAATAACCTTTTTCCGTTAAATAGAAGCTTCTAATGGAAACATCGAACACGAGGCGGGTTGTACCGTAAGCGCCCCGGGCCTTTTTGAGTTAACTTAATTATCTATGCCTTGGTCTTTTTTAAGATTTTCTATGGGTTATTTTCTAGCTGTTGGTAAAAATATTTGAATATTCTAAGGCTATTTATAACATAGATCTTGGGAATTAAAGCGGGAGTAATTTGGCGCGTAATATTTAACACATAAGTCAGCTAATTTTCAACAAAAAAAAACAGATCAGAGTGTCTTAACCGGAAATCAAATGAACTTCTAAAACTCGCTGAATTTTCAAAAAAATGTATTAAATAAAGTATATTATTTACTCCAATTCAACCAGGACGGAGTATTTTGAGTGGTTTAAATTTTTAAAATTAAGATACTAAGTATAAATTGTACTTCATTAGCATATTCTTGAATGAATCGAAACCACATGTGATGTTAATTTCCTGTTTTTATGAAGTTCACTTCCGGTACGTTTTTTTTTTTTTAATATTTGGATGGATAACTGGATTTTTCTATGGTGAAAGTTTAGGTGTCTGTAACAGTTTTTGGCTAATTGCTTACTAATAAGCACATTTTATGTATTTTTTATAATATTATGTGTAAAATTATTTGTCTACAACTTAATTAGGTTTACTGATGAATTTATATTACAATTGAGTAAAGATCTCATGTCTAATAATGACTTTACTTGCGATACAACTCTTGTCTTTGGTAAAAATCAAATGATTGATAAGAATATATTAGTTCAAATCAATTAATATGCAAATTTAGTGCAGGGACAATTAATAATAAATGTTAAATAGAAATAGTTTCATAATTTACATTTTTAATAATCTGGACATGTAAATGAACATATAATTAATACAAATATCTAAATTTTGATACTCAATCAATAATACTGTTACATATACTCTTTTTACAATGTCAAACTCTTAAAAAAAGACCAGTAGACCCACTTTTATTACCCTCTACATCGTTAAGAAACTGCATGAATTTCAACTCTATGTTAACCAAATAAGATCCACGTATTTTTGCCTGAAAAGTGACAGTACTTAAAGATCAAATTATTTTAGACCTTATGTCTTGAAGAATAAGAATAGTATTTAATGTTTAAAGTTTCGAACTGTGACTGGTAGCTATGTGGTGTTATCGTAAATCGTGGATCGCTAAAGCTTTATTTTGAAAAGTAATTATTAATTTTATCTATGGCGGTTACCGAAATTTTTCATTCGCTGAGGTCATTCTCATTCTCAGTGTTCGAAATTTCATATTGAATGATTCCTTTTTCAAATTGATCAGGCGTGGATTGGATGGCGTACTTATTGGTAAATTTTGGGTAAGTGCCTAACTAAATATGTATTTATTTTTACTTTATCGAAACTTGCTACCTTCTACTGAATACAACTTTAGACATTAAAACACTTTTTAAATATGGGTCGTATGTTTTAATAAATATCTGAGTTACGTTAACTTACATTATTTAAAATACCTACGACTAGAAACTATTTTTGGAATCAAAAAGAACCCATGACGAACTGATAGCTAGCCGACCATAAACAACAATTGACTAATCAATAGAAATCTCCAAGTAGTGATATGGTCCTATGATAAATGATGGTAGCATTTTTACGCTCCAACGTTTCGCCCAATTACACAGAGACGAAAAACTCGTACTTACAACCTCTTTTATCAATCCGAACTGGCCACTTACTGTTTTAAAGTCAGCTTTGATTGAAATATAAAGTGTGAAAATTTAGAAACATGGGTGGTTCATTCTAAGTTTAAAGTGTAATTTTTATTAGTCAGTGATAAGGTTTAGTAAAAAAGATATAATACATTTTAAAGCAATGAAAATTCAATTGACATAAGCGTTCCATTTTCAAATTAAGATGCGAACACATTTCATGATCCCATTACGAAATTGAAAACGAAACATTTTTGTCGAATTTTGTTTTTGGACATAATAACCGACAGAAAAAGCAGAGTAGACGATGATTTCGGTAAAGAATCCAGCGGTTACAGTGTGCGTCCATTTTTCGGAACTGCGAAAAGTAAATTTGACAAAAGTATTTTATGAACGTATACATTCAAGATGGCGGGACGGTCATCTGATCGGCGCACTTTACATCGCGGGCTTTCGGAGAAACATTGGCTTTTTTACTGTTCAATTACACAAAATTAATGATTGAGCACATTTTTTGGTGTGTGCGTTTTATTTACGCACACATTAACAAACATAAGCGGGCCTGACAATAGGATTACAGGGCCTTAAATGGATGGGTATAACCAGTTATGACCGCTTATGACTCTTCTATAGTTGGTGCATATGCATTTTTGTAGCTTTTATTCCCAATAGAATGTGCTCGCGCATTTTAATTCCGAATTAAAGATACAGACTGGAAAGCGCAGAGTAAATATATTAAGCCATATAATATGAAACATTTTCAAAATATAAGCTACGATATAAACAACAACTCTCCATACTTCTTTTTTATTTCTATTGAATCTTTTATTCAAACTCATTAAATCACAAACTATTCAAAAAAAATTAAACAATAATAAGAGTTATTACCTACATTATTTTTAAAACTTAAGGTAGTGTCTTACCAACATGATATGAAAAATAAAAGTAAATAAGTATAATAAAGTTACAAAATCGATTAATTGAATCTTTTAACGACTTTAGTAACATTTGCAATAAACGTGTTTGCGTGGATTAGAACCAACATCTGTATACTCGTTAAACACAATCATAACTCAAGGAATCAGCTATAAACTCTCCGAGCTGAGGCACCAATCGCCGCCTCCAGCTATCAATTCACATAAAAAGTATAAAAATTAAAAGTTATACCGATTAACGACTCGAAATTGTACTAAAAATAGATTTTTACCAAATCACGACCTAACTCATACCAATAAATGGCAACACTAAAGTATGAGTTGCCATTATCGATCTTAGTGAAAATATAAAATCATCTAACGATATTTTATTCCCATTTACAAGACTTTTATGGTAAACCGGTCCCATTAAAACATAAAACGGAAGCACCATAGCAGCGTATCTAGTGTAAAATAAAATTTATAACAAACCAAGTAAATTGCTACAAAAAATACATTATAAAAACACCGCCCGTCGAGTCAATAATTCTTTAGAACAATTCAAATCAAATTTTGAATTCTCGTTAGAGCAGGATGCCCAATAGGGTTGATGACCCGTTGAAATGTCAGCATACATCTATCCTATTCTTCTGTATGCTTCTGTTGCTTATATAGACTAGCTGTCTCGTTTTTTTTTTGATGTTGATCTTGATACGTCACATTTTTAATAAACGAAGGCTGCATGACATGAGGCTCGGAAATTCGTCTTAATGATTAATATATCGACTTAGCAGATACTAATATTGACTATGTTTTTAAATGTTCTGAGAAATATTGATAGTTTCATGTCATTGCGCGTGTTTGTGATCTTCGATAAACATTTCGAAGGTAGAAAGTTGGTAATACAATATTGATTGTATGCGTTGAAATAAATAATAGCCAGATATATGTGGGTATACAGATAAACGTGTACATAGCAAGGCTGATTGTCTAGAGAAAGGGTTATTGTAACATTTCGTCTTATATGATAATTTACCAATCATTATATTCTAAAAGCGGTTAATAACTTAATATCTCTGTCGCTTCAGGCAAATCAAGTTTTCAATACTGATTCCATTTAAAATTTGACATTAATAAGTAAGTATAGCAACATGTTCGAATAAATCGAACAAAAAGTTTTAAGCATCTCTAGACACCATACTGAGTTTCATTACAAGGCAAATAAAAAAATGACGTTTAACAAATTGTTCCTTTTTCAAATCAACCAATGAGACTATTGTGTAGGTTACTAATGGCGTGTTCTATTTCTTAAATCTCATTCTCTTTTCAAATCTGGCGCGTCTTTGGAATCTAAGATGTTGTTCCCACACATTTTGTCTGTGGCAGTTTATCTTTTGGCGGGAAAAGTAGTTGATTAATTGAAGCTCACTATGATGATTGTACTAACTTTATATAGATTAGAGGAACTTAAATGCTCAACGTATAACACAAACGGTACCAAACAACGAAAAGACCAATCTTTATCTATTATTGTCGTCATGTACGGTTGGATTTACTATATCTTACTTTAAAAGACCTTTACAGATGCCTCTAAATTTTATTTTTAATAAATTATCATTTACTTATGTACATATTTCCCATTATAAGCCCAATGTACTTCTAAGTATTCAAACAAATCAAAACCCTAAATTCTCAGTCATAATATCAATAATCGCACATTAATAATATCCAAATTATCTTCTTACACAATACCTCAAACGTTAAACAATCGACAGATCTTTCACAACAGTCTTTATTTAGATAAATGACACATTGTCATCAGAAAAATTGGCAACTCTTTAGAGTGGGCGAGTGGCATTAAGTTTTAATCTAAAATATGCATCTGAAAAAAACCCTCACTGTCAACAAATGTCGCGTAACTATTTGAAAACGCACCCATTAAATTCATTCATGGTCAATTTTTTTTAACTCTAAAAAAGAACGAAGTTTAAAAATCAAAATCGAAATAGTTTTTTTTTTTTTATTGTAGCTTGTAAGTATCTGCCAACATATTATATGCACCTATTTAGCTAAATGCCGTCTAATTTGTTCAAAATCGTTGATATTTATTATATCTTGTTTAAATAATGGCAAAATATTTACTTGACATGTAAATTCGTTTATTATTTATATTTTGATAAAAATAAGTCCTTTATGGAGACTAAATCATGGCGCTCACTATGCAGGTGGTTCATTGGTTGAGTTTTGTTTGCTTATCGTGAAGATTCTTGCCAGTTATTCTTCATGAAGGTGTGTCCGAACTGGTGGTAGAGTCATGTTTTATTTGACGTCAATAAGAACAAGTAAAATAAGTATTTGAATTTGAATAATCAAGGCTAACGTTTTTGTGCATCTAGCATAGACATAAGAAAAGGAAGAGAACCTCATTGGTATCCACACATTAAAATGTTTTAGTAAAAAAAAGAAGTCAAGTATTAATCCCAACAATACTGTACTAAACCTGTAGTAAACGAATATGTCAATGTCATTTGAATAACAACTGTCCCTCACTGAAGACTCAGTCTTTTTTAACGAAGGGCAAGAGTTTAAAAAAATTATATATCTGAAGATTCTGGTTCAAATTCGAATACGAATTCAAATATTTATTTCTCAACATTGTAAATTACTTGTTCTAAATTGACGTCAAATAAAACATGACTCTACCACCAGATCTTCGTGAAGAAGAACTGGCAAGAAACTTCACAGATATAATTTTTTTTTTTTATTTACAACGTCTCTTTATGTCAGAATAATACAAAATTATTCTTATCTGCATCTGTTAGCTCGGCAAGGCTCCCTCCCCTCAAGTATCCCAACAAACAAAGTATAGTTGAGTTCTATACTCTACATGAGCCCTGCCTATTTCATTCATTGACATAGTTTTAGTTAGAGCTATGTTGACAGTTGGTGGACATATTTTCGACATTCTGAAAACCTCGTATTATCTAAGTTCTGCAAATGGAAATAATTTCAGTGACAGAGAACTTCACTGAAAGTGAACGTTAACAGTGCTACCAAATTATAGAGATTACTAAATTTTTTCGTGAATACAGCCGCGATGAGTGTTGCCAAAATCCATAAAACATCAAAGGGTTTTTTTTAAAGATTTAAAATTTTGAAGGGCGCTTCCCCATAGCGTCCGAGATTATAATAACGATTTTAAAGACCCCTACTGTATTTTTTGGAAGGGTTGTACAAGTGGACTCTACGTCCGATGATTTTGACACTGTTTCGAAATTTTAGGGGTTTTTCCAGATTTAATTTATTCACTGGCCTGTGAATTTGCTGGACGCCATTTTGAGTTTGGAGTTTCAGCAATCGAAAGTTTTAATTGCTCTTTATTGCCATTTGGATGATTGTCTGAAGAGCATACTCGTATGGATTTCGCTCATTTTACTTAGAATTTCTTCAAAAGTATAGCCATTTTAGAGAACACAAATTTTATTGAAATATTGATATGTTACAAAACAAACAAACGACGATTTTATTACATTGACGGAGACATGTAGATAAATAAATGGTTCATCGGGAGAGTTGGAGCAGACATTTGTTGCTTAAAACAACTCCATTCTTGCCATAAACACAAAACTGGTCTTGTTGAATATACGCTTTTACAACCGTTATGTACTGAAATTATCAGAAACATTGAGATCTCTATATATTATATACTCAAAACAGTATAAATATACCGAATACTGAAAGATTAGAGATAAAAGTTGTTGTATAAAAACTAATATCTGATTAACGGTTTAAAAAATTAAGAATTGAAAAAGATAAGGATACAAAAGTAATTAAAAGTAATTGAATATAGGGCTATTATCGTATCAACGGAGCTTTTTAAACCTCTTTTGCTCTAATGACAGTGTTAAATATTCCAAAGACGACCGAGCGGTGTAGTGGTAAGTAGCCTTGCCTCATACGCCGGAGGGGCCAGGTCCGAGTCCTGGCCGGGGCATTCATTTGTGTGATGAACACAGATGTTTGTTCTCGCGTCATGGTTGTTGATATTTATATATGTATGTTTATTCTGGGTTCCCCCCAGTTCGCTGTATAGTCATCCATAACACAAGCTCTGCTTACTTCGGGACCATACAGTTGGTGAGTCTGTCTGGGGATTATTTTTATTATATATCGGGGGATTTTTTAACGTTTTTTTGCCAATTTTGCATGAATAGTTCAGTTACTTTTCCATTTATTTTCTTAACTCATGTATTTTTTTGGAACGGTGACGTCAAAACGTCGCGAATATACCTAACAATAGGTTCGTAAGATATATATTTGTCCGTAATAAGTTTATTCAAAATGAAAAACCGACAAAACGTAGATACGTAAATAAACAAGTCAATTGGACAATTTAAATCTACGTGAAATTAAATAACAAATCCTTAGGGAAGTGGCCAATTTACTGAGTTTAGTATGGGTGCTGGCGTATTTATAGAAACCGTACTCTATTTCTGTACATATAGAGGCTATTTTGTCTTGGTTTGTTTGTAAATTGATAGCAAATGAGAGTACTGTGTGTGTAGTTACGTCTGTTGTGACCTTTTTAGACTTTGCTTTTTTTAATTTTGTTACAAATAGTATCTATTTAATGTGTAAAAACTTTTTGTATTTTTGCAAGAACTTAAGTACCTACATATATAAGGTACAAGGCACAAACTGTCATACATTCTTTGATTATTATATTATAAGCAAACATTGTACTCACAAAATAGCTAATCTTCATTAAAATTCCTATACAGTAACTAATTATATCAATTTTATATTCAACGCTTGCAGGAATGAGGCAACTCATAAGGCTGAACCAGAAATGATTATATTTTATCTATATCGGTAGATGTAATATACTTTTCTATCGCCATAACGTAAAACACAAACGTGCGGACGCTAAAGGCATAGAAAGTCAATTATATATATTTAGACGTATCACGGTTGAATATTTTTGCCAAGACGTGCTCGGGAGTCGAACCCGGGACGCATACTGATTTTTACTTGAGTTATTACTGCTTTTCTTATTAAAGAGACTTCCTTTATAGTTTGTTTATGAATGCCGTTATCTGTGAAACTTTGAAATTCTTTATTTAAATGTTTAGTACCTATGGCAGATTCGTATAAAACATATTTTTAACATATTTTATTATATAAATAATTATTAACCTAATTATTATAACAGTGTAGCTATTCAAGTGTTACTTCTTAAAATGTTGTTACTTAACAAGAGAAAAAGTAAATATTTTCGTACTTAGACCTAATCAATGACTGGTCTTTGTCTATAATTTCGTTATATCACCTTATAATAAATACATTTCAAAGTCTAATTTTCAAACACACACTTGAGAATATTTTTACAAGCATTGCATAACAATAATTGGTAATTTTGTAACTTTCTTAGCAAGTTCGTGACGAACCGATTCTTATTAACGACCTGTACGAAGTAGGTTTAATTATTATAAAAAAGTCGAATATCAATAAAAAAAGAAAACGCACCAATGCAACAAATATGGCGGCCACTAGAAAGACATTGTGAAATTGAAGCCACCAATATTGCGTTCCTACGCGTACCCGGAATATTAAAAACCATCGGACGAACTACTAAACTGCGTACATAAATACGGGAAACAATTGCCTAGCCATATTCGAAAATTTTAAAAACTATTTTGTATTTCGAATTCATTTGCCGCGCGACGTGCCGCCATTTTCCGATTGCTTTTTTAATTTGGAATTGGGGCGGGGGCACGCTTGGCTTCCGTTTATTAGCTTATTGTTGTAATGGTGACGGGCAAAGATTACCATTCATAGAGCCTTTGTAGAGTTTTGCTGACAATTTTGTATATCCTTTGGTTATATTATAACTGTTACGTACACTTATTATTCCGCTTTGGTGTTGGAATATTTATTACAATATTATGTCCTATTGTATTGTACGATACCGAAACTGCCTAGAAAACAAATGGAAACTGTTAAAGACAAGTATATTGAAACATATTTCTTGCTAACAATTAAAAATCAATACAAGACATTATTTCAAGTATCAAATTTATTCGGTTTCGAGTTAAAATATTTTAAGTCTTCTCTTAATATGGTATTCATAAAATATCGAAGTTTTTCTAAGAACACGTTCACTGTGGTATGCGAATTCTTTCCCGTATATTGTGTTTAACATTTAATAAATAAGAAAAAGTATAGACCTTAACGGATTTGGTCAATAGTTTGCGCCCAAATTTGGGATGGAATGAGTTTGTTTATAGTTCTTAATATTGTAACTGCGTTGATATTTATTGCCGTTTTGATATAATTTACAAAAACTGTATAAATTGAAGCCAATTATAATTTATAATAATCTCTATAAAGGACAATATATATTTATTGGCTCATTTACAAATATAATTTCAAAATTTTCTCGTAATATTACGGTAATTCTTGACAAAACGGTTTACAAAAAAGAGATACTTTCCAAAAATTTCAGAAAGTAATCAGCTTTTAGCCATACCATGCCCAGTACCACAACATAAATAATGTTAATGCTGTATAAAAGGCGTTTTTCGATGAATTTATTTCCAAAAACGTTCGCTTTTGTGGCGAAACCCGGTTCGGGGAGTATAAAGATGTTCATAAATTATTCATGGCACTACACACATTTGGTCCTTAGTCACCTCAATGTTGCACTTCAGATAAAAAAATACTTTTGCCCAACTTTTTAACCTTGGGTGATTAAAAGGCCTTTCCCGTTAAGGTTAAGGAAACCCCGGGAAGATGCTCGATTTTATTTATAAGTGATTTACTTTGTTTTATTATTAATGTAATTGGTTATTCTTATTAGTATATTATACTAACAAGATAGTATATTTTTAGTATAATATACTAATATACAAGAAATGTAGGATACTTAAGCTTAAATTGGATTAATAACAAGAATTATTCTAAGGTGATTTGTCTTTCAGATTATGTGCCACTAAAGTAAATAATTTAAACTAATAATGTTCCTACAATATATTCATGAAAAATGTATTACATAATATTTTGACTTTAAGTAAGTAAAGGATGAAACACATACAACTTAGAGTTAACTTTTCACGTCCCGTTTACGGCGGTCATTAGTCGATCGATTCAAAGCTGGTGTACCTAATCGAAAACTTTCGGAGTTCAATCTCACTCGCACGACAATTAACTTGAAGGTATAGGAGTAAAAAAATTAAACATCATTTAGTGAATACAAGATCGACATACAAAGAGGTAGATACGCAAGTCACTCCTCACGAATTATTACTTCTTTGTCTTAATGTTCCATAGACAAAAAGTTGCTTCAAAGAAATAAAACTGTGTTGGTTGGCTTGTGAAATTCATTTTGTTGTCGTAATGTTTAGCGTATGCGTTTTGCTCTATGGATATTTAAAACTGTAGATGGCTTTTTTATATATAATATAGATTAAAATAAATCACCTATATTGAAAAAAATAATATAGAGTGTTTTTAAATTAATGTCATCTAGGAACACGTATATATATAAGTACAAAAGAAGGTCCAATACCCATTTAAAAAGGTATATAAATATTATAAATATCCTTATCTTTTACAGCCTAATCTTTAAGAATGAAAAACTCAGTTCCATATCCCATAACACAAATACAAAATACAATAGAACAAAATCCTAAAATCGATACAATCAAACGATCTATTTTCACTAAAAACAGTTTTAAAAAAGACCGTATGCACAATTCATCCCTAAAACAGGGGAAAACGAGATTATAAAGGGGTGAGTCCACTTCCATCATCAATTTTATTTTTGTGAATGCACTCTGTCGTTGTAAAATATATTTTTTAAAATATCTTGCTTTAAATAGAGGGGACACTAATAAAATTATGAATAGGGTTACATCGGCGTCTCGTTTGTACTACGTAGATTTTTTCGATATTGGAATGAAAATGTTCTTTTCTGTTTAAGGTTTTGAATTTGGAACGAAATTTCCAAGATACGTTTTTTTTTAAATATTTATTTAATTAGGGACTTTTACTACAATATAATATGTTAGTCCCATTGTACCTTATTCTAACGTATAAACTATTTAAATATTCGTACATCGAACGAAACTAGTTAATAAGCATTGTATACACTACCAATACGGCTTCTGAAGTGGGATTTGGTTTCATTCACTCTCCGAAATCATTTTAAAAGACCGATTTGTTGCTACCAGGATTTTTTTACTGATTTGGGACTGCTGATGAATGAAAACAATCTTACTGTTTCCTTGTGTGAAATGATGTTGATCAAAAAATATAATTAAAAACTTTATTTATGTTCTAACGAGAATTTGCAACACTTACAAGAAGAGGTTGTGTCAAGATTTCCTATTAGAAGCTATTTTAGAACAATTAGGACCCTTTTCGACATCCTTGTACCTGAAAAATGAAAAAATATCTAGTTAGAGAGATGATATAATTATTAATAATGAACTGACAAACACAGAAAGGAGTTTAATTTGTAATTATATTATATTAAATTTACATAACAAAAAAAAAACAAATATAATTTTCGTGAAAATTCATGTTGCGTCTCCAGGATGATTTCTTTTGTATTTATATTTTACATTTATATTTTATACTTATTACAAAAATTATAACTTTATTACTCAAAGATACAAATAAAATACAAGAAAAACCCTGCACAATATAAGATAGATGCTTCTAAGAAACATTTTATTTAAGAACCAACTACATGCACACAGGTAAAAAGATTAATCCAATCAGTTTTTTTAAACATGTAAGAATTCGATTGTCGATATCACTGGATCGATCCATAGTCAAATCTGATCGTTTGAACGGCAGCCGAACTCCCGGACAAAGGAATGAAACCATGACGATTCAAATATTTTCCAAAATGGAATATTAAGTGAGCCATTATTGTATAATGTTTCTTGAGGAAACCGTTTCTTTTATTGTATCAGTGGTGTAGGTATTATTTTATATATTTTGAATACAGAATTAGTTATTTTCTTTAGGTTGCGAGGAAAATATTTCAGTTCAGATGACGTATGGATTTTTAATTGTGTCATTTCAATACTGAAACGATGCTTTCCTAGTTAGTGCAATATTCTTGAAAAACAGCTTGTTGTTTCATCAAAGTAAGTTACTTTTCTACACGTGCAAACTATACAGGTTTTCTAAAATTTGGATGACTTGTTTTTAACATTTATATCCATTTACGATATATTTAAAGGAATTGTGAAAATATTAAATTAACCTTCATTATATTTGTAGTAGACTATATTTTTAAGCTTTGCTTTATTTACAAAAAGAACGAAACCTTACTTCTGAAATATCAGTAAACTATTTCTCTACCATTCATTTATAATTCTTTCAAAATGCGAACTGGAAATACTATATTCCTCAACGGATACTCGAGTCAATGGATCGAATAAATAAATCGATTCTACGATAGTTTTCAATCGATTATTGAGGTCATGTAGTTTCGTATGCGGCCGGCGTGTCAGGCGATGCGTCAACCCTTGATATCACTTATTGGTACAGTACTACCAACTTATCAATTCAGTGAAGGGTGGCGCTACATTCTATACATAAATGAGGTTACTCTTTTAAACATTAAGTCATGCAACAAATGGTTTAGTTCCAGTTTTGGCTACTGACAGATAAATTGGTGGCACTGTACTTGATTTAACTTCATTTGATGTCACAGCGTATATTACATGCATGGAGGAATGTGGTGCCACTGTGGTTTTGAAGGCTCTTTTTTGTTTAGATTGTTTATACTGTGGTTTTTTAAGGTTTTAGGTTCTGTGTTTGAGTCATAGTTTATTAGAGTTGTGTAACAGAGTAGCGGGTTTGATTGAAGACTATAGAAATGAAATAAATCATGTTATAAATGGAATAACATGATCTATTGAAGTTTAATCATCAATTAATTTCAGTACTAGGAATCAAATAAATCTGTTAAATATTTATTATGTAAGATTTTTAAAGATCCATAAATAAATAAATGTATTACAATATTTATATCTACTTCATATGCAGATCCAATGAAACACAAATAATCTTTTTTGTATTTCATCAGGGCACATTGTGAAACGGCTACCAAATTAAACAAAATTGATTCACAATCATTTTTATGTACAGGTCGTAAAGTTTGAATACCCTATTAAGGTCAACAATTCGAGCAATAGTGACATAAACTAAAAACATAAAAGAACGAACGAAACACGTCAACGATTGAAAAATAACATTATTAAAGTATGTGAGAGACACGTCGCGAAACTACAAAAAGCAGACGTACAGAAAGTACCACAAAACATCATTAAATCCAATATTTCGTTTAAAAAGCTCTCCAAATATCTCCACCATTAATCACTAATACTGCCGACCTTCGCGAGAAACATCCGAATAAGCTCTACAACCGAAATAAAGCACTTAAAACCAGAAACGTCATTATCTCAGACAACATAAGAGAAAACAAAATTAAAAAAAAACAGCAACAACTCGAAAAATTGAATCGATTTAAAAATCGAATTTTAAAAATACGAGCTCTCCCGGCATTAATTAAAAATTCTCGGTAGAATATTCATACGAAAATAGAATTCGCAACCGAACCGACTCCTTGTAAGGATTTGACCCCGTATTCACTAAATAAGAAATTACGATTTGGTACCTTAATACTTTATTCCATTGTAATGATAGGTCTTAAAATTAATGTAACCGAAAATAATAATGAAATAAGAATAAATTTTAATATTTATTTTTTTCTTATTTATTTATTTTTTTTCACAGAACCAACAGCACTTAAAACATATTACACTGATATATATATATATATATATATATATATATATATATATATATATATATATATATATATATATATATGTATATATGCCAATAATAGGTTCACAATTTTTTTATTAAACAGTAACGAGCAGAATAATTGTATAAAATTATTAAAGTTATTATAAAATTAACAATATTTATGAGGAATATAATTATTAGATACTTTTTTGTAACCGATCTCATTTTTGATTGAATTATTCTGTTGTTAAAAATGTCAATCACGACGTTAGTCACGATTAAAATAAACAAAGATTTCTTATAAACCACATTCATTGTAATATAAAAAACTTCAAATATAACGAAAGCCAGAAATTTTAATTACAACAAATAATAAAAACGTCATTTGAAACCGTTCGATTTGAATAAAGCCGGCGTACGTTCCATGTAGGGATCCAAAGTTTTGGCAAGAACAAAAGAAAGAGACGCAGGAGCAACCCTTTTAGCGCAGATAATCTGTTCTTTGGCCGTGTTGCGACTTTTTTTTTGTAAGTTGTCACTTTTTTACTGAAACCAAGATTGTACACAACATTCTTTACTTCGAAACCAGGCTTTTTAAACATCGAACCAAGATTTATTTTTTATTCGCTTTAATAGCGAGCTCCTGATTGCTTTAATTGACAGAGTTGGTAAGGATTGTATATTTTTAAGTTTAGAACGTTTAGTATAGTTGTTTTGATACTTTAATTGCTTTGGATTTTTATTGGCATTAAGTAAGCATCGTAAACTGTAATTGTGTTTTTATTTCCATGAACCGTTTTTGACAGATTAATTTCGTTTTAATACTTTACTTCAACACTCGCTTTACGCAATCGCATACTTTTTGTCATTTAATACAAAAAAAAAACAAAACATTCGTTAATATTCGCCCGCTTTTAAACACAAATCCCAAAAAAACTAACATCATTTCTTAAAATTATAGTTACAGAAACGGTGATTCGGTTATTTAAAAAAGTTTAAAAATAGAACGCAATCCTTCCGCCCCCGTTCACTTAGTACTTTACTTACATGAAATATTATTTTATTGAATCAACATCTGCTCTTAAAGTTTACTTGATTGCATGCGTGTGCGTATCTGTGTGTGTATGTATACATTATTATTCCTCAAAGCAAAAGGGTTTACACATAAAAATGAAATCACTCAAACGCTTAGGCTTCAAGTGGATGAGAAACATAACTGCTTTCAGAAATAAAATGAGAGCTCCCAGCATTTGGATACTTCAAGTTTTATTTGATGAAAATTAGATAACGTTTTATTTTTGGTATTTAAAGTTGAGTACAGTTTCATATTTACTGGTAAATTATCCTTACATATACGAAACTAAGTTTATTTTCGTACTACTTTCAAATCGCTTTGAATGAGCTGAAGATAAGTAATAAAAATTATGATATGTTTATTTATGTTAGCAGATAAGGTGGATAGTGCAATAATGAAACATTGGAACAAAATCCACCTAAATGTGAATAATAAATAGCTAAATTAACTAATAAGTACATACCAACATAGTTTTTAGTCATTGTATACTAACACATTTTTGTATTCTGTATATTTTATATGGATCTTGTGTCTGAAAATAAAATTATATTATTATTATTATTATTTCGTACCTATCATTTAACCGAATACTTAACAACAAAAGATCCTAAACAAGCAATTTCATTAAAATCGCCTCTTTCCTGGAAACATACTCAAAAAAATTTATTTATCTACAAACCGAATAAGTTATTACTAAGGAAATCGTATCGTATTCAATATTTTTAAATCCAGAAATACATTAATGCGAGACGTTCAGCTGTGTTTAGTTTCGGGATTACGTTTTTTGTCCTACCCTCCGTTTTTAAATTTAACTCTTTTGACTATTTTAATAATTCTGGAGCATTTTTAGTGGTAGGGCGAGGGTGGTTCCTTTTATTATAAAAACGGGTTAAAATTTTTGTTCAGATGTTTTGATGGTTTCATGCGGGTAGTCTACAATTTAATTGATTTGAAATTAGGACACATATATTATTTTATTTATAATATTTATATTAATATCTCTATTAAATTGTTTCTTTTATAAAAAAAAATTAAATAAAGCACAAAAAGTCCCTAACAAATTCGAATACGAAATCCATTCCTTTTTATACTTAATTATTTAAAATGACTTGTCAGCATTCACTATGACGTATTATGAAAAACGTAACCCTTTAAAAAAAGGAACATAACGAAAAAGGATCCTATTCGGTAAAAAATAAAAAAAAACAGGGTTAACGTCCTTACAAAGAAATGTGGGATGCTTTATATTAAGTCATACCGGATTGTAACTAAGAGATCTTTGTGTTTCTGAACCACTACTGATTTTGTATAGCGTCCTGATCTGAACGTTTGTGTATGAGACGCAATGTAACTAAATCTTATTTGAATTTTCACAATCAAAAATGGGGAAGTGCGCTCAAGTGCGGGCATATCTTCTGTTTTTTTAGTATTACTTATTAGACAACAAGGAAGTAAAAAACATGGGAAAACGCACCAGCTGCAAGATTTGTCCTAATAAGCAATTTTTTTTAAATATCAGGTTTATATTGTAAGTCGCATTTTAGACTACTGATGTAAGAAATAGACAATTGTTTTCTATAACTTAAGTAAACGTTGCCATTTTTTATTTATGATAGAGCGATTTCATGAACAACGTCATAACTCTACTAGTTGAGTTTATTAACAACGGGTTAAATTGTTTACAGTCAGCTTAGTAATAAACAGCACTTTATGCTCGTGAACATCGTAAAGCGGGCGGCTAGTGATGCTGCCTCTACAAGTGGCTGTACTTGTGAGAAAACAAGACGTTTTTAATGTATAAAGTGACACAAAGCAAAATGCGGCAGGTGAAGTTATTTGTAAAAACTAATATAATGATTTTCCTATTGTCGTTGATTTTAACCATGAACGCAAATGTACAAGTTTTAGTTTCACGCTAGGGTCTATTTTTATTGTGTTTGTATTTTTTTTTGTACACCGAAACAATAACTAATAATACTTTATTAGGGAGTAGTGAGTAGGGAGTATCTGAACAAAATTTTAACTATAGGTTTAACTGTTTCTCGAAACTATATTAATTTACTTTATTATTATATAATATATTATATTAATTTACTATTTAATAACGAAATAAACAATTTATTATTATTATTATACTCTTTGTTTGTGTCTTTAGTTATGATGGCTGGATTCCGCGTGAACTCGTGAGCGGGTGCCGTTTGAGGCACCGTCGTTTGGATACTTGGGGAGAGGGACACTTGCCGAGTTAACAGATTCAGATACGAATTATTTTGTACAACATAAAGGGACACTGTAAATTTATTTTGAAAAAATATACCCGTGACGTTTCTTGCCAGTTTTTCTTCACGAAGGTTTTTTCCAACTGGTGGTAGAGTCATGTTCTATTTGACGTCAATAATTGTCAATGTTGAGAAATAAATATTTGAATTTGAATTTGAGTACGAACGGTCACCCATCCTAGGTCTGCCACACCAAACGTTACTTAACTTTGACAATCGTCAAGCAACAACTTAAATCATTCAGCCATGAGCGCTTCGCAGTGAGACGCAGAGATGGTAAAATATGCTTCGTTTCGAAATGTCGCAACCAACAATGTTCCTAAATGACTCAATAGAAAAGCCACATTTCACACCACTTCCTGACCAAGCCAACAAGACGGGCTTAAGGCGTCTTCTATGAAAATCGTCACTAATAAAAAAGGCACTGATAAAAGACTGCCGCTCTTTAACTAAATACTTTTTTAATTTATTCCGCTAAATAAATATCCGATATAAATGCTGTCGCGTTTGACAGTGACAGTTGGCTTTATCAAGTGACATTTTTGAGCTACCCAACTTCGAGCAAACTTCATAATTTTCCCCAGACGAGTCAAAAATAGTTTTCCCAATAAAAGCAACAAGCTAGACAATCTGGAGTAATAATGCAGACGCATAAATAACCAGGATATTTCGTCGAGACTGGCTGTTACACTGTTTAATATTAATTAAAACGACGTTCGAGGCGCATTTCATACTAATCGGGTTTCTAGGCGCGTTTGCGTACGATGGATATAGTGGACATTTGTTTTGTATTGTACTATAACTTGAAGAAATAGTAATATTATCTGCTTATTTGTGTACAAAAATGAGCTCCAACTACTTCAATTTCTGTTTCTATTCCAAAGAACGAAATAAGAAAGAAATAAGAAGACTGAAGGATTTGACCAGAAGAAGGCAAAATTCATTACCTAGGTGTATATGATGAAATCTACAGTTTTTCTCCGTCTATAAATATATATGTCAAAAAAGTATTTAAATACTATAAATTTGAGAAGATTTTCTCAACTGAATCCTCTGCATCACTTGAAGCATTTTACTCTTTACTAACTCAGATTTTCGTATTTCGTTTCTTTTGTAAATTCGCCATATTTCATTTTGTTTTTCATTTTTACATGACAAAATATTATTTACAAGTTCCTGAACCTACCAAACTGATAACCGTCCTGGACCCTGTCGGCGGGAAAGTTACCGCGCACCTGTCACGCGATCTGTCAAATTTCGCGCTATTTTGCATGCGCGCGCGCCTGCGTCTATTATGTCTGAGCTATTGTGGCCTATGAGCTTTTACGCGCTTTTGTGTGTATTTTAATATTTTACATTTTTTAGTAATTAATGAATGTGGATGAAAATAATATAAAAACTTGTCACCAAGTTAGAGACGAAGTTAGGCATTGGGATATTTTAAAGTAAAAAATGCAATGTTTTAAAAAACAATGGCTGAATAATAAGTAAGTAAATCAGTAAAGAAGATTACTCAGAGGTTAAAAATTATCAAAGCACGGTCATTGCTTAGTTACTGTTAATTTTTTAATAACTATTTCAACTAAATGTTGATTTATTGATTGTTTATCTGTAAAACGACGATCAAATTTTTCATAACAAAACAAACATACTTTACTAAAACCCTGCATACTTTAATAATAAACCTAATAAATTATTGCAAGCTGCGTCTACGCACGATAATAGACTACGCGGAAAGCGATGCGATAAATCTGTTCGCATTTTTCGCAAACGCATAAAATCACAAATGCATCTATTATTTTATAGTAAGAAACAAACAAAATTAAGTGCATCTCGTTCTCGCCACATACATCGGTCTCGCTTCACACGCACGCGCCGCTATTGTGTCTGCCGAGACTTTCTGAGACCCGTTCATCTCGCTCTACCGCGCTAGTTCTGTCTCGTTCGCACACATATCAATGCATTTTATTGTGGACGTTAATGTTTCTGATTACAAATGTAAATTTTAAGCGCGCGATCGCGTTGGTTGCTTTTTTCTGTTCGATTTCTCTTTATGGTATTAAATTGTAGAAGAAATTAAACGTGCAGTTATGGATGCTGTGTTATTACTTTTTGCGAAAAAAAAGTAATGCCTTAAGGCTTTATATTGTATCATTGGTAACTACATTCATATTTCATTCGTAACAAGTTTTGTGTGAGATTCTAGAAGAGATTAAAAACTTATTTCAAGATGATATTACAATTTCTCATATTTTTTTTTCGAACGCATCTTGCTGCGGTTGCGAAACGTTCGAAATCTAAAAAGATGTAATTTAAAATTGGAACTGATGCAACTGAAATAAAACATTTGAGAGTGCATTACGCAGAGACGCACCGTGACAAACGGACTTACCTATTATTCACATATCAGGGTACTTTATTTATAAAACACATCCAGTATTAGAGGATCTATCTTGAGCATTCAATTCTATAGTACAATCTGTTGATGTGAGAACTATTAGAGGCCTAGTTAGGCTGGTTGAACGCATAACAGTTTCCCAACTAAATAGCTATCCCGAAGAAGTCTAGCCGTTGCCAATTTTCAGAAAGACGAACCTAAAATAATTACTGCAAACGCGTCCTATTTCGAGTTGGGACACTATGCTGTGGTTAACGTTTGATTCCCCTGTCATTGTTGACTATTTTATTTGTCGGTTCGTTTGTTGAACTGCTTTATAGATACTATCCTTAGGAATGACTACAAAGAACATATAAATAACTCTAGTTTGTGTAATTTACAGTTAAAATATTGATTTTTAAATAATACATTATTGAATAAAGAAAAATAAATAGGTACCTACCGACTCGGTAAATAATAAAATATTGATATATAATGATTTAGAAACAGTAATTATTTTCATTTCCACATCATTTTTTTAACTTTTTAATAATTTCTTAAACTTGAAAAAAGTTATAACTTTTTTGTAATATCTTAGTTACCTACGCTCTAAGCCATATATATTATTCCACGCACATCAAATAGTTTAACAAAAGCGTTAATTTTAAACACAACTTTATCGGACATTTCATTAATTTAAGTGCTCCAATAAATTAGACAACAGTCGTGAAAACAGCGCAGCGACGCATATAAGGGCCATTAAAATGCAGTAAACAAATAAAATGATTATAATAAAACATGGCGACAATAAATTCAAAAACAGAACAAATTTTGGCAGTACATTTTGTTGGCAATCATACAATCACCTTTATTTGAAACTGAGATTTCTGTTTACCCGCATTCTTTTTACCGTGTCTCAAAACACCTACTCGAAAGTGCACGAAAACAAATAAATAATATCGATTCTGTACGTATTTAAACTCAAAAATTCGGAAATTATTTGAAAACAGAGCTCATAACAGTTATAAGTCAAGAAAATGGAATAAAATTCCCACGAAAGGAACTAGTTCTTATTTTAAATATAAGTTGTTTGTATAGATTAATCCAATCAAACTTCATATCAGTTATGAAGAAAAGACAAATATAAGATTTTGTTTCAATTGAACATAACATTTTTGCGTAAATTGTTCAATTTACATTTTCACACAATAAAACTATAGTTAATTATATATATACGATAGTAAAAAAGAAAGCAAAATGATCACTTTTTCTAATTCTGAATACAAAGAGACGTTCGAAATACGAAAACGTATCAGCCAATAGCTAGAGCGTATGCCAAAATGCCAACGAACGACAAACAATTAGGAATGCGTTCTATAGATTACAAATTCAAATAGAGAACAATTCAATTTTGGAATAAGTAGATATCCGCTAAGATTTGAATATTGAACATAAATTACCGTTAGTTGGATTTAAACCGTAGTATATTGACTTTGTATGGAAAGGAATGGATATTGTAATGATTTTATTAAAGTTGTTAAAATTAAAATAGGTCAAATATTTTGTTCGAGATTTAAAAAACAAAAAAAATGAAGCTTTTAAGAAAAGAAAGGTAAGAATTTTAGTATCAAATGAAATTAAATCAGTTAAATGTCACGAGAACAATGACATAGCAGAGTCTATTTAAGATGGATGAGTAAGAAATAATCCTCGATGGTACAAGTAAGCCAGCAAGATGGCGGTTGCGCAACCAGACCAGTTACCACTCGCATGAGAATGTCAGATTATACTCCGTATTATTTTCGGTAAACGATACACATCTTGTCCGTCGTAAATTCGATGTAGCGTCTAATAGTTTAACTACAGTAAGCATTTTATCCAGTTATGTTGCGTACTTAATCTTGACTGGCAACACAGATTTCTCTTCGAGATAGCATAAGCTTTGTAAAAAAGGCCATGTTGCAGAAATGAAAATCGTGATCGAGTTTCTAAAAGTCAAATTATCTTCGAATGTTAATAGCCATTAAAATACGTCTTAAAATTCGGACGCGCATTCGTCAAAAATAAGAAAATAATTAATACTCGCATCGGAACGATAAATGAAACGTTTTAGATGGAGCATAACAATAAAACAAAGAAGCCGGTTTTGCAAACCGAAACAAAACACAGAAAAATATGAATTCCTTTCGACGGCGGGAAACAAAAGATGGCGGATTTAATGAAATGAAATAAAATATAAATTCCTTTGCAAGCGAGAATTCTTACATTTTTAATTTGGCTTCGGCGCGGACCAAGCTAAAAACGTTCAAATACCAAATTCATAAGCGATCGTTTTGGGAATGGACTTCGGGGTTTCGCTAAAAACGCATATTCAGTTTTCGAATGCATTTTGCTGACTGGCGATTGGCTTTTGTTCCGATATTTTAGATCGTTCCAAACTTAAAAGTGTTCTTTTTATCTGTGAATTTTTAACGATTGGCGCAATATCAAATGTTCTTGTACAAAACCAAACTTAGAAAGTTTCGTATGTGTATTTCTCTGAAGCAATCTATAATAATAAATCCAACAAATATTTCAAACGAATATATTAATAAAGCAATCGATTTCCAATATTGATACAGAACAGATTCAATCGGAATTTTCAGTAGTATGAGTAATCCGTTGATCGATTAATATTGCCGGGGTTGTGTGTAAACAATATCCGCAGATTTTGAGGTTTAAGTGATTTCATAAATACCAACATTAAAATAATACTTAGTTAGCCGCGGTGAGAGACGTCAAATAGATGCTCGAGGCAATAATTGATTAAATAGACGATTATTGATATAGATAATTGAAATCTAGACTTAGACGTAGTATAGATAAAGTATAAAATCGCTAAACAAATTCTATGCTTAGGAGCGCCTTAGGAAGCACAGATTTAATGTAACCAAAACAAAATGAATTATTATAGTAACACCAGACTCGGCGTCTGGTATTCTCGGCTTGTCATAATAGTTAGATTTCGCATGACTCTAATAAGTTTTGATTTAAAGTTAACAAGAAATCATAAAGTGCCAAGCACAGCAAGTTAATAAAGAATATACTAACAGTTCTATGAAGAATTTAATTATCCAACGCTTGAACAGTTCAATGTTAAACATCAGAAACTTAATATATCTGTTAAACCACGTCCGCTTCACTTATCTTCAACTGCACTCAAAAAATCTAAATTTAACCGAAAACTCAGGTACGGTTAACAAAACAAAATATTATTAAATCATCCACTAAGGGAACTTCAATAACTCTTAAAAGTTAGAACCTTCAAAATACCAATCGACAAATAAATATTTCTACCTTTTATCTTACTACTAAATAATTAAATAAGTAACGCTCACGAGTTATTCAATAATAAACAAATATTTATAGCAGATGTGAATTCAGTTGCTGACTCTACCAATTCCCCGTCAAATGGAGGCAAATGTAAAAATTTCATATACCGACTGATCGTTACGAAGAAATGATTGATTTTATTACTCGCGCCCAAATCGATGTTTTTAAAATACACATGTATCTGGCATTTGTATATTGTCCGTGCGATCGGCTATGATCACGTTAAAGTTATTCAGAATACCAAATAGAAAGATTTTATTGAGCATGCAAATCGAACGGGAAAAAAAGTAATACCGGCCAGTACTAATAATTTTTTATTGTCATATTGTTCAGCTCCAGATTCGAAAATTTTAAAACAATTTCAAAGGCGTTCCATTTTTAAAATTAAAAGCCCCTATTGAAGGTTGGTCTTCACAGATCACTCGCACAAACTTATCCCTGGAATCTTGATTAAATGTATTCCCGATCACTGATTCTGAACATAATGTGTCGTAAAATTTTAACTGATTCTAAAAAATATTATTGGATTATTATGTATGCTTTCGTATCATAAATACGAGGCTATAATCGTTTCAATAAGTCGTCGTCATCGAATAAGGTGAGGTGCTCTCTCCGTGCGTTTAAAGTCTCTTAAAGACCATATTTAGTGGGACAATGGCAGGCGTGGTCCACAAGCTAGCGGGGAATAATTATCCCTCCCCTCTCCCCCCAAAATGCCTAGTGCCCCCCTCTCTTCGGTGTATTCATTGAGCATTGTCTGGAAATCGGCCCTTGACTCAACGTGTTAGAACGATCATCGACGATTGACAAACACTCTCGCATAATTCAACAGTTATTGACCATGAACCATTATACTGTATTTATGCAATTCGTTATTTTTTCTTTCACGTATGTAAAATGGTGTATGATTAAGTTATGGATAAATCTGTTAT
The DNA here is from genome assembly GCA_923062675.1 of Marasmarcha lunaedactyla. Classification (NCBI taxonomy): domain Eukaryota; kingdom Metazoa; phylum Arthropoda; class Insecta; order Lepidoptera; family Pterophoridae; genus Marasmarcha; species Marasmarcha lunaedactyla. The sequence continues at coordinate 15,623,561 of OV281364.1, read as the reverse complement.
ATGAATGAGTTAAAGCTATTATTTGTAAATTATGATAATAGGGTATATCAAACAATAGAGTTTGCCAAAGAATGCGTCGGCCACCCTGCGTTATATCGAGTACGTGTAGATGGCGCGTGCGCTCGGTACTTTGCTATGTCTACTTACATAACGCACACGTGAACAGAATTCTTTTATTGCGATTTCTCTATCACACCTTTCAAACAACCAAGAATGCCTCCATGACAGCACAATACTAACAAAACAAATTTATTGCCACACTAAAACCCGTCTAGACAAAAATTTAAAGACCATCAAATTTAAAACATTTCAAATGTCGAACGTCAGTGATTCTAAAAAAAACAAAATTCTTATCTTCTTCCAGCCCGTCGTTCTAAATTCAAAATATGAGTGAAGCAATTGAAAAACGAAACAAACTAAGTTCATATTACGAACGTGTTCCAAATTCGAGTGTATTCAAATATCGAGCGAGTTGAGATGGATTATGATGAACGACACAGCGAGAAGGGAACCATCTTGATAGAAACATATTATTTCTTTTTTTAATCGTTGATCGACGTGCTTTTTAGTTATTTTGAATAATCAACTAAGAGAGGTTTTCGATTCGTGTCTTAAATGAAACTGGTAAAAAATAAAAAACATGTCATGTTTTTTACCGAACATGTAAAAGTACAACATTCAATCAACCGAAATTTAAATAAAATACTGCTTAAACTTATAAAATCATAATATTGGACGGAGCTAGTTTGGTTTCACCGCTGAGATATGATTTCATTGATTGATGGGTGACCGCGCTGCGGGTATATTCATAGCGTCCACTTTAAATTTGATTCGAAATGAGACATAGAACTACTCTTCGAAGGGGTCTTTAAATGATGGTCGACTTATATTTTTAAGTATGTTGACCCCAACTCGTGTATAAACTATTCTGTACACATCAACTATGATCTTAATTAAAATTTGTTACTATTCACCAAGCTAAAGTTGGTCATAAAGATGAAAATTATTAAATTTTTACTAAAATAATCACAGCTATCATTTCAATACACTTTTTACTTTACTATACCTACCTACAACTATAATTAAAGTAAGATAGAATCGATTCAAAATTCAAACGGACACATTTAAATATGAAATAAGATCCACAATTGAAAATGGAATGCTCCCAGTGTTTATAATTCGTGCGTTTTGAAATTGGAACTTCTTGTTCTTATTATGAATGCACTAAGGATGCACAAGAGCATGCGTCTGACGGTTTAGTAACTGATGCATTAATGCCCCGAATGATCTTTTTCTTTTTTTTTGTTCAACGCCCGGAGATTGGTCATTACACATCTGAATATGTGCTCTTTAGAAAAAGTTTCGATCACGATTTGTTTAAAAAGTTTGAAACGAGTCTTATGAAGTTTAAGTAACTAGCAGTTTACATTCTATTTGTTTCTTTTTTACTCTCTTCATACATAGCCGGCACCGCACGCGACCTACCTGATGGTAAGTGGCATCAGCGCCCATGGTCATCGTTAGTCGTAGGTGTTTTGTTTATTATTATGTACGTAGACTGCCTAGGATTGATTTGAAATTAATTGCCTTTGTTCCAGTAATAGCACTGGCCGTTTGTACCCTTAAACCGGAACTCAACCACGTAAACTTGATTATTTTGGCGGTCAAAATAGGAAAGACTGTAGTCCCGCCCCAGACGAGATCTTAAAGAAAGAGAACTTACTACCACGAAGCAACTTCTCAGATATTTTTGATTTCCTGTCAAAGAGCAGATGTGTTGTTCAAGAAGAAGCTGCTACTATTATTTCAAATATGTCGGTCTCACGTCAGTAATTACAGTGTACGATATTCCTTAAACGCGGGAATTAACCCCAATTGAGGGATCACAGTATTTAAATGACTCGGAACATTCTGCTTTCTGGAAGCGTGTGACACGTCATTTCTAAAACTATTAGGTTTCATTAGTTTTAAGAAACTTGCTCCTCTTTGTCATAGAATAAACAAGGACAAAAATTGAATCTATTCATTACAACAATAACAAAAAGTTTACTTTATTTTTTTTATGAAATTGCTTAAAACCTCTTTGAAATGAGGGAGTGTGAAAAATCAATTTGACACCAATGTTTAATATGGCTTTTTAATTCGTATGCAACTTTCATTGTAAAAAGTGTTCAAAGATAAAACACATTCAAAGAAAAGTCACATAAAGCGCGCTTCCTGTGTTGTACGACATCTTTGCATTCCTTTTGTCTGTAACCGGAATATCAAGATGGATTTCCGTCTTTATCCCCAGCGAAATTAAAATTTTGCATAAAAATAATATGCCTATTGTACTGTAGCCTGCTATAAAATTATCATAACCCAGACTTGTAAGTAATAATCGTATTTGAGCCAGTCGCCCGCCATCTTTAAAAACAATAAGCGTTATTGTCTCTTCTTAATTCCATTTTTGAAAAAATAATCCATTTCGCATTTCAACGCAACCAGTCTCATTGCTCTCATCACTAGCACACAAAGAAGTTTGCATCTTAAATCGTACAAATTAAGATTGAAATTCGCGTACGTTCACAAAAGGTGGATGCGCCTTGCACTTTTATTTGCTTATTTGAATTCGGATCTTATCTCAAAGTATTAGGGAAGGAAATCGTTTACTAATTGGTTTGCAGCAACGCATGTGTGTGAGAGCGTGAGCTGTATTTGCTTGAGAGAGATAATATTAATACGCTATTTATCATCGAACAATAAAAATATGACTTAAAACATTGTTTTTCTTTCACGACATGCGATCTAGAACTCGTCATTGTAATAAAAATGTTAAGGCAAATTACCAAGTTAATAAAACGGCCAGTTAAAACACATGTCAAATAAAAAGATCTTACATATTAGTTCATTTAAAGATTCAGTAATGTTTGTTTCATTGCTCCCTAGAAATTTAATTGGGCATATTGAATAAACATAAAATTAATTATTCTTTATGATAACAATTAATTAGACCATAAATGGAAATGACGGTTTTATATCAATATTTTGCTGTCTGTCGAAGAATGAAGATAGTATCGCTTAAAACCTTTGCCTTAAACCAAGTTTAAAATTACTATCCCACCTATCATTAATCGATCATTCTCATTTCATGTTCATAATTACCAACAAACCTTATTTATTTGTTATTGAAAATCCTGGCACGAAATAAAAGCAAACTTTGATTCCAGCCAATGGCCGGCCGCACCCGAAAATTCTTAATTTAAAAAATCAAAAGGCCATTTTCGTAATCATTTGAGCGTTCGATATTTGAATGAATCACATCGAATGTGAGTCAAAGCTATTGTTCTCCTGTACAATACTGTACAAGCAACGTAAATTAGGAAATGGTATATTTTTTATGGTAAATCCGTTTAGAATAATAATTACAAATTGGAAGAAAAATATATATATTACGCACGTACACAATTTCCAGTTACTACCCGTGAGGGTATTTGAATATCATCGATCGTCCATTATGTGCATTCAATTTTATTTTTGAGAAATCTTTCTTTTTGAATATTAAATATGGCGAATGTATTATTTATGTTAAATAGTTATGCAATATTTCGTTTTAGGACTCTACAGAGCAGTAAATTTGTATACAACGAATACAAAATAGGTTTCCACTGTGTTTCAGTATAGATTTGTTTAATTCTACATCTTTTACTCAAAAATAAGTAAAATAGAAGTAAGATTATATTTTTATTGAAATATATTTAGATTATATTTGTTTATATTAAGAGTATATATTCTTGAATTGTAAGCAAATTCGATTTTCGCTGTAAAAACCGTAGTGTTGCTTGGAAGAGTTCCCTTGAAGTTATAAAATTGCCGGTCGGGTTTTGGCAAGATGACCCGAATATGCAGTTGTTGCTTCGGGCCCAATATATATCAGCCTGAATAATTAGCTAGCGCCCCTTAACATTTACATAAAAATATTAAAGGAAATAGTAATTAGATAAACAATATATCCTTCATATCTGTCTTGTCACCAAATTAACTTCACAAAAAAAATCATTTTAATCCGCATATTATTTTAGTTTCCAAAGAAACCTCCATAATTTCTTTATTATTTTTAAAACAGTCACGTTTGGCTCATACGGGTGCGCGGGCGCAATGACGTCACTTCCGGTCCCAGATAAGGAAGCTTCCGGTTCAAATCCTGGCACGAATGAATGAACCATAGAAGTGATTGAATGAAAGAATCGAGGTTATTAGTTATTTTGAACTTTAACCTGATTCAAATTTTTTATTGTTGTTCTGTGACCAAATTCTTCTATTAATTTCTTTTTGGAGTGTTTTTTTTAAAGACAGAGCAGCTAGACTGTTAGCCTTCGGTTTCGTTTGTCTATTTTATTTGGTAGAGCTTTAAGTTCAAATGGCAAAACTAATTAATATATTCAGCTGGTTTGGTTCTAAATAGGGTTTTATTGTGCTTACATCTGATCATATGATGGGGATACGACAGCAAGGAAGAGCGTGAAGGCACGTCACATTATTCTTGCAGGAGTAGTAGACCTTGGGGCCGCTGCGCACATTTGGTTCGCAGTATTTATAGTGGTTAGCTGTATGCAGGACAAAACCCGGGATGGCTGGATCCCGCGTTAACTCGTGAACGGGTGCCGTTTGAGGGTGTTCGTCGTTTGGATACTTCGGGGGGGAGACTTTATATAGACATAAAGAGACTCTGTAACTTTATTTTGAAAAAAATATACCCGTGAAGTTTCCAGTTCTTCTTTACGAAGGTTTTTTCGAACTGGTCGTAGAGTGTTGTTTTATTTGACATCAATAAGAACAAGTAATTAACAATGTTGAGAAATAGATATTTCATTTAAATTCATTTGCCATGCCATAAGCCGGGTGACTTTTGCCCTCAACATTAATTTCCACCCCTTGAATTCTTAACCTTAAAACCAAAATGACTACCGAGTAGTTGTGGTTAGGAGCCCTGCCTCATGCGTCGCAGGTCCCAGGTTCGAGTCCTGGCCAGGGCATGGTTGTTACTGTTAATATATGTATGATTACATACATATATTAACTGGGGTCTGGGTCCCCCTCCCCCAGTTCGCTGTATGGTCATCTATAACACAAGCTCTGCTTACTTTGGGGACATACAGTTGGTGTGTTTGTCTGGGGATTTATAATTTAAATATGATAATAAGAATGTCAAGGGCCTCTTTGTGAACCAGAAAATCAAACGTATCTAACTCTTATCAAAGTGTTTCAGATTGGGTTCGACGCAGAAAAAATATTTATATTCCAATTTTACCACACTTTCAACATGATCATGTACCTATGTCGCATATTATTTTTTTTAATTATAACAGTTACAAACTAAATTACATTAATTTAAATACGTTCGATAAAAAATCACAAAAAAAAAACTGAAAATGCAAAGTACTTCACTTATAGTTTATTTATTAACTCGTAGTAATTATATCTAAATATTATTGATTTATTTTTTTTAGTAGCATGTAGAAACAAATCATTAAATTATTTTACTTCTTAATCAAATCTAATAAACGCCTCCCCTATTGTCCAACCAATATAATTATATATTTTATTTTATCTAATATACCAGTAAATTATTACGTCAAAACGCAGATTTAAAGATTTCAGAAAACTTTTTCAAGTTACAAGTTTAGAAAAATATCCTTAAATATGAAAAGAAAATGCAATTCTTATGTTTCTATGGTTATTGTAGGAAACAAAATTGTTTCAACAAATATAAATGGAAAATAGAAACAGAAAGTAGTTTATAAAAGTATTCATAAAATCGTGTTTTGATTAATAATAATAATATAATAATAATAATCCCCAGACAAACACACCAACTGTATGGCCCCAAAGTAAGCAGAGCTTGTGTTATGGATGATCATCCAGCGAACGAGGGGGGGAACCCAGAATAAACATACATACATAAATATAAACAACCATGACCCGAGAACAAACATCTGTGTTCATCACACAAATGAATGCCCCGGCCAGGCTCGAACCTGGGACCTTCGGCGTATGAGGCAAGGTTACTTACCACTACACCACTCGGTCGTCAATGTAAATGCATTTAATTATTTATTAAATAAAGGTAATTAAAACTGTTTGAAATTGAAAATAACAAAAATTATCATGTAAATGTACATTATTAACAATATAAAATAAGAAAAAAAACATTATCAGAGAAAGCATGCAATGCCTAAATTACGGCACAAAGGAATTACCGCTGAGTATGACTTCTGCCTGTTATTATTATATAGAAAATTAAATAGAACTCTTTGCAAGAACTACGCCAAGCGCTCTTCTTGGCTTGCTTTGAACGAAACGGTTCTTTGTACCCCCCCCCCCCCTTAAATATACGATGTGGATTATATTTAAAATACTAAATACTTTATTTGTCTATATAATAAAGTCAGTCTTTATATTTCTATGGTTTAAAGACGAATGCCCTTTCAAAGTATTAGAAACAAATCATGTATCTTAAGTAAGTCGTTTATATTAAAGTTTATCTGTCGGTCGTGCAGAGACGTTGGAGCGCTCCTTAGTTTAGATTTTGCTTAGCAAATCTAGATTTAGTCTCAATACGGATACAGTACGAATTCGCTTAGCAAATTCTATACGTTTTTCAGTACGGCCGTTTGTTAGTTCTTAATAATGTGGCTTCGAAATAATTGAGAACTTCTAACAAACACAATTATTGTGAAATATTTATTTAATTCGTTATTTAGAGTTTTCTGATCAAAAGTCACCAACAAACAAATTTACCTTCACTTTGTCAGTGTAGATAAGTTTATATGAGAAACTAGTGATTAAATATTTTTATTTATCTCCTAAAACATATCAACTATACTTATCAATTATTCGTTATATCAATAAATATAATTCCTTATACAATATGCATGAGTAAATAGTAATATTTTTGGAATGAATAGTAATTGGGGAAGTCAGTGTTCTGGTAAGTACAATAAAAGTAGTAAATTATATTTTTCTTGTTTTAAAGAGACGAAGAGTTAAAAGGCAACGCATCGATTGGAGGAAAAGAGCGGGAAATTATAATTACTCCACAAATTTAAGCTCATTGCTCAGAAGTAAATGTTTAAATCTTACATTTACTTATATATTTTCTTAAGTTTTCACGATACATACTTTAAATAAAACACTTTTTACCGGATATTATCGCGTATATTTTAGTTAATTTTAAAATTATTTCGACGTTTCGGCATCTTTGCAGTTGCCGTGGTCACGACTAACGTGACCACGGCAACTGCAAAGATGCCGAAACGTCGAAATAATTTTAAAATTAACTAAAATATACGCGATAATATCCGGTAAAAAAGTGTTTTATTTACATTTACTTTGCTAACAGATAATAAAATAACAAACCACATATTTTCCTCAACACCGGTAGAGATGCAACCGGAGCAGCTCCAAAGATCAATCTATTCGTGAGTGTACACAATGGCATGATTATCGAACCGGGGACCGTTTTGGCGAGGCGTGCTCTTAGCCACTGCACCTATGACCTCCAATCTCCGGCTTCGTCTTATCTTGAGATCGTTTCGAACTATTCAATAATATTTGTGAGAATTGCAGCTTTAACTTTCCTCTTTTATGTTAGGTAAGTAAGTCCCAGTAAGTCCTGGGAATCGGATACCAACTGTAGATGACGAAGTCCATCTTTAAAAAGCTTTTCGTTAGTATTCTAAGTTTAAATATTAATATTGTTATGAAGTGAAGTTTGAAAATTAAAAGAAATATGGCATTAACTTAAGTCCTTTTTTATGGTTTTCAGCTGAGATTTTTATATTATTGTAGGTAACTACAAAAATTTGAAAAATATATATATATATATATATTAATCAGAGCACAGTGTTTGAACCTAAATTATTAATGAGACTCTCGTTCCCGCTGTCAAACTGTGAAACAGTTTTGCGGGACTGTAATTTAGTTATAAGATTGTTTTGTATACTTAATAAATAAATAAATAAATAAAAAATTATATTATAGTTTAAATTAAAGTTCAAATGTATGTCTTTATTAGAGATAACAAATATTTTTCAAATATAATCTCTCTTAATGTGCAAAAGTTTTAGTAAAAAAAGATTAAGACTAATTAGAAATACCAAAACTTTTGAATATAAACTAAAATACCTACTGGCTTACAAACTAGACTGTTGAGTATTATTAATTTTAATAAATAAAACGATATTGCGGTTGAATTGCAAAAACATTTCAAAACTAAATTGCATTATATTTCATAAAGAATAATTAAAAAATATGATAAGCTTTACTCACTTTGCTGTCAAGCGCATTACTTTTATAAACTAATAAAAACAAATCGACTCACCTTAATTTAGAAACATCCAACTCGAAAGAAAAAGTTTTCATACACCAAAATATAATAGTCAAAACACAAATAGCTGTTTACACAAAAATCCAGAGTCACTTACACACAAATATATAGAAAATGAACACACAAAAACACTGTCCTTAAAAAACAAGTCAAAACTTTTTAAGTTTATTTGTAAATAAAAAAGTTTCAATTCAAATAAAGTTCCAATTCGAATGCGGGAAAATTCAAGCATCGAACTCCATTCGAAGTTTTCCTACAAATTCCATCGGATCGTAGGAAAATGCAACCGCCGCGCGCGTTAAACACACGCGACTGAAAAAATTGCCACAACTGCGTAAGTCTTGGAAACTAAATCAAAATACTCGATAGGAGAGGGACGAGACAAGCGAAGCCCCACCCTACCCCCACCATGACGCGCGATACGCAAAAAACATTCATAAAAACTACGCCCGCTAAATTATCAATTGTTTATGTCCAACAAAACTGTAAACTCCAACTGATGCATCTCGACAAAGCCCTAATTTTAGCAAAACATTAAACAATTAAGAATCGCACAATAGTATTCCGACAATGTCGATTTATTGAAAAACAATACACGAATTTAAATTGTATAAAATCATAATAATAAACACGGGTTACAGTGTTGTCGAAAATAGTTTCCAAAATAAAGATTACGTTGAGTATGGAGTTTGAATAAAGTTAGTTTTGAATTTTCCCGCGATCCTGGAAATTCGAAATTGGACCATTTGGTTACGTTGAGTCGTGGAACGACCGCGCGCTGCAGCCGACAGGCCACGAATACCGAACGCTGCGAGACAAAACCGCGCGAACGGTTTTTTTACAGCCAAAAAACGAGGCAAAGGGTCGTATAAACTTTAGGGTTAACTCAAGACGTCCCTACACGATGTTATACTTTACCTCCTTCTTAAGGAAAAAAAAACTTTGTCGTTTTGAAAACAGGACAAAAGCCGATCGGCGTTTTTACCTTCCCTCACTTATTCGTTTTTTCTTTATATTTTGAGATCGTACGTTTTTTAAATTCGCAAGTTATTAAAGTTACAACAATTTAATTTAATTTTCAGAGTTCATTCAAAATATGATTGTGTCCAGCCGGCTGTTTTGTAAATAAGGCGATTGAATCATTAATGTTTACAATTCGGAAGACATTTTTTTACAAAGTCTACGCAGCTGCGGTTTCAATTACCGTTTTATGTTAGTACATTGAGTTACAATTTTATCTTAAAAGGTTATTTTTTTGTGTTTGATTAATATTTAAAGTATAAAATAATGTATTTACTTCAAATATTAATAGTATAATATTTAAAATATAAAAATTTGATTTATATATATACATACATAAACAATTGCAAACATTTCGTAGTCGAAAGTACGTTCGTACCTACGCAAGAGATTCAATTCTACGACAATTCTAGACAGCGTTGTACAGCTATGTGATAATTTTAAGAAATTTTTTGGTATTACATTGTTTTGAATTGTCAATTTTTAAGTTCAGACTCTGTGATCGAAATTATTTTATGAAATATTCTTGATAATTGTTAGCATAAAGCATTTGAAATATGGTTCTATGGTACATGGTAATTTAGGTATCTATCTTTAGCTTTCCTTATTTTTCTGTTTCGTATTAGTTATTTCTAAATATTCCTTTTAAATGTTTAAATTAAGTTCAACTCTTTATAATCTAACAATAATAAAAAGTATTTTTCATTTGCCAGCAAACTAACTATTTTTATACTATAGATTTTCAGTTTTATCGAATTTCGTAGTAAGTCCATAGTGAATAGCCACCTGCATAAATTGTCGACCACCTAACACCCGCAGAGATATTTTGCTAAGCGAATCTGTACTATGTATTTACTGTATCTAAGCCCAGGTTTACTTAGCAAAACTTAAGCATACTTAACAAATCAACATTTCACGTATCTGAGTGTGGCCTTAAGATGACTAAAGAACGTTAAAATTACTTGTATGTGTGTGTGATTATCTGTATATTCCGTATTTTGTCATAACAGCCGTGTCGAGGCGGCTATTGAATCAAAGCAATGTTAAATCCATCTATCGATTAGTTAAAGAATTGCTAATTCGGACAATAATTCATATTTATTTCTTATACATATTTATAACGTACCTATCAAGATCTATTTCTACAATGAATGTATATTAAATGTTGAAGCATTGGCTGGTGGCTCCTTCCATCTGAAAAATGAAGGTAAAGACGAGGATGATCACCACCCTGCCTTAAATAATAATAATAATCAATCCCCAGAATAAACATTTCTGTTCATCACACAAATGAATGCCCCGGCCAAAAACCTGGGACCTTCAGCGTTCGAGGCAAGGGTACTGACCACTACGCTGCTCGGTCGTCCAATCCCCCGCCAATCCGAATATTCTTCATATTCAGCGCCTGGTTTGCCGGTTTACTCGACGAGCCCCAATTCGCGCGTCCCCTCTCCTACTAACTCGGGCACATGTATATACAGAGGAGACCTCAGCAATACGTCACGGAGGATCTAGCCAGAGCGTGCCCTCGTTTTCGCAGCGGGCGTATCTGGCTAAATGCGTTATGCTCACGGTGATGGTATTTCGCGGCCTCGCACTCGCTATAGGTGGTGACCGCATACTAGGGGGCGCCTACAAAACACCCTTAGCCAGAGCCTCCGCCTAGTGTACTCGATACGCGACTTAAACTTTTCGGGAGTTACCTAACAATCACTCAGGTCCCTGCGTAAGACCTAATCCCGTGGGAACTTCCGGATAAAAAATATTAAAATTTAAAGCTTATACTAGCAATGGGCAATCTCTATCTAATGGTGCAAGAATTTGTTTAAATCGCCTTGTTTAGAGTTTATTATTGTTATTAACTAACACAATGAATATTTACAAATTATCATAAAAACAAGGAACTAAAAAGTTTTAAAAACAGAATACAATGCCTAAATTATAACAATAATCCCCAGAATTACTACGTACTAGGGCAAAGTGGCAAAAAAGCTGGCAAAACGTATACGCAAAATAAGGTCTCTTAGCCACGAGTTTCACTCACCAATTATTTATATTCATATTAATTACATGTACGTAAAGAATTCTTTCATCTATATAATATACGATATCTCAGTTAAGCGGTATAGTAGAAAATTGCTTTCTATTGTACAAGAAATAAGGTTAAGTTCCAAATAGCATTCATGCCACGACAACCTTATAGGTAATGCCCCTGCAAGGATATCAGATATACTTTATTTTTATTAAATTAGGTTATTTTTTAGGTATAGACGCTCTCGCGGCCGTCTTCCTACGACGAGTGGTCCAGCTGGCTCGGCTGCTAAAGACGCGGGAAGTGTCAAGCGTAGGAAATATCAACATTTATATTTTTAAAGCTGTTTATCGGCTGGAACGTTTATCGTGAAGACCCGACGCGCCAATTCCGCGAGCGTTTTGGACACTTTACCCTTTGCACATAGTAATTTAGAAGTTATAGTCTTTATCTTTTTGTATTTCCTCCATTCTTTTCCTGTTGTTATTTTGTTAATATTTTTCTTTCTGTTAGTTATTATTGTTCGATCGATTATAATATAGTATAATATTTAAATGGTTTAAATTTATGACTTAAGCTTGCGTCACACTCGTTCTGGTTTTATTTAAAAGAACCTAATTGTCTTATTAAACGTTTTAAGTTACATCCTTTGTGTCAATCATTTATTAAATCATTAACGGAGAAAACAATTAGTAAGATTGATTTTTTTTACTTGTATATAAAAAAGGAGGAGGTTGTCACTCTTATTTCCATGTTCAATGTGTCCGCCAATTATTCCGTCAGTTTGAAGGCTGACATTGACAATTGTTTTTGCATATCTTCAATTAAGTAATCTAATAATACCACACATTACTAAGTTATTTTATACACTCCATACAAAAAATGGCGTTCCCGCCTTTTTAACCAAACTTACTCCCTCCGTTCGCTGAACACAGGGTTGGTTTCCGGCAATTCCTCGTCGAACCTACTTCCCAACTGCGGATTGGCTGGATGCACACAAGCTCAAGGTCTTTACAATGTTTGTTTCACCATCAGAGAAGTTGCTTTAATGAACATTTTTTTAAATCGAAATGGACAGTTTATTTATTGCCCCATGCCTTTTAAATTTTACTGGACTTTGTAGCTTAGCGCTCACTGCGCTTAGCCGGAACTTAAACTACGCCTACATACGAAATGCTGTAATGTTTGTGTGTCTGAAGTAACAATAAAACTTTTTATCTATCTATATGCCTAAGGGCACCCGAGAGGGCACGGACCTTGGCTTAGGACGTCGTGTATTGAAACTACCACTGGTTCGGAAGGGTCACGTACTGCCAAAGAACCAGCAAGAAACTCAGTAGGAATGTGTACGCCGCGTTAGCCTGGCCCACCGGTGGGATAGGCGATTCGAATGCCGTGTTGCCCTATTTCTAACTGGAACGCCGGCGTTCCTTGTTGTAATAGCGTCGTCGGGATCTGTTAAGACATTACGCGGACGCCTATACTGTAACGAACCGACAACTCAGGACGGCCAATAAGGACTCGAAACTTTTCTGCGCTTTTTAATAACAAAAAAAGCTATTAGTTCGGTGTATCAGATCACCAATGTTTAAGATTAAATAAATTTTGTTTAAACTTTGTCTAACGGCACGTTTATTGGTCTTGTTATCAAATACCTAGTCCTTTATGGTTTACTGTTTGACCAAACCCTAAACAAGCGAAAACATCTTAAGATATCGTAGTTTTCTACATTTTAATCTGGTGAAAAGGCATTAGATGTGCGTATACCAGTTGAGGGAAACCAGTATACGAAATAAACATCCTCGTTAAAGACACAGGTGTTTGTCTCAATCGAACGAATCCAGTTGCTCTCTTGTTACAGGCGGAGTTCCCGAGGGGCGCTACCTGCATGTTCGGGCTGGCATTTATCGGCTCAAACGGGCGGTAAAATTCGAATATGCAGATGATTGTTCGAAAGTTCGGAAAAAACCCACCCGGCTTATGTGTTCCGGGTTTTGCGCGATGACGCGAATGTGCCGACTTGCATGTATACCAAACGGTCTACCCGATCGGCACTAGCCGAATATGTGTAGTAATTGCTTTGGACCGGCCTTGTCGATCAACAAATACTGCTGAACCGAATACGTGGGTCAACCCTTAACATATACGCCATGAGACATTATAAATGCGTAAAATAGCTAATGACAAAAAAGCTTTAATTGTGTATGCCTACGTAATTGATAACCTCTAAAATCCATCACATAAAAGCGATGTTTTAAGATGAAACACCTACCATGTACCGAAACAGTCGGTTACCTATGAATGTTAACATTCACGAACGTGCAGTACTGGAACAAGAAAAGTCCGGCTGAAGCCTACGGTCGGTAAAGCATCATTAAACACCTCCATCATGAAACACCTCCATCATGAAACACCTCCATCATGAAACACCTCCATCATGAAACACCTCCATCATGAAACACCTCCATCATGAAACACCGACGACATTAAACACCTCCATCATGAAACACCTCCATCATGAAACACCTCCATCATGAAACACCGACGACATTAAACACCTCCATCATGAAACACCTCCATCATGAAACACCGACGACATTAAACACCTCCATCATGAAACACCTCCATCATGAAACACCGACGACATTAAACACCTCCATCATGAAATACCTCCATCATGAAACACCGACGACATTAAACACCTCCATCATGAAACACCGACGACATTAAACACCTCCATCATGAAACACCTCCATCATGAAACACCTCCATCATGAAACACCTCCATCATGAAACACCGACGACATTAAACACCTCCATCATGAAACACCTCCATCATGAAACACCGACGACATTAAACACCTCCATCATGAAACACCTCCATCATGAAACACCGACGACATTAAACACCTCCATCATGAAACACCTCCATCATGAAACACCTCCATCATGAAACACCTCCATCATGAAACACCGACGACATTAAACACCTCCATCATGAAACACCGACGACATTAAACACCTCCATCATGAAACACCGACGACATTAAACACCTCCATCATGAAACACCGACGACATTAAACACCTCCATCATGAAACACCGACGACATTAAACACCTCCATCATGAAACACCGACGACATTAAACACCTCCATCATGAAACACCTCCATCATTAAACACCTCCATCATGAAACACCGACGACATTTTTTTTCTAACCATCACACCACATTATCTACCCCAAATTAAGTATCATTAAGAACTTATGTTATGGATACTAGATAACGGATAAATAAACTTAAGAAATATATGAGCACACATAGATATTTTTTTATATATAAATATTAGAAATAAACTTAAATAAACGTACATACACATCCATGACTAGAAAGAAAGTATAATAAAATATCTGCCTCTACCAGGATTCGAACCAGGGACCTCTGGCATGGAAGACAAGGTTACTTACCTCCATACCAAACAGGCCGACTTTTGTGTCCATCTATGCAAATGCCACAAATAGGCAGGTCGCGTTCTACAAAAAATAAAAATAATGATGGAATAAAAGCAAAGGGTTATATTTAATCAAAAAGACTCTAAGATCAGATCACGTGAGCGAAAACCCGCGAAACTGATAATCCTACTAATATTAATAACGCGAAAGTTTGTATGGATGGATGTTTGTTACTCTTTCACGTAAAAACTACTAAATGGATCAATATGAAATTTGGCACAGTGAGTTTATAGCCTGGAATAACACATAGGATACTTTTTATCCCGATATTCCCACGAAATTTAGAATAACGCGGGTGAAACCGCGTGTAACAGCTAGTTACGTATAAATCCAACGAAATACTACAATAACTAACGTAAATATATCTCCGAGACATTAAAAACGTACAATAAACGCATTGCCAGCTCATTACAATGAAGAATAGTCACCGATAATAAATCCGAATAATGTTGTTAGTTGTACGCATCGCTTAAACCAACTTCTTTGTACTGTAGCAAAACCTAGAACTAAAGCATTAGTTACCTGACTAAATGTCAAACTTCGTTTTTGCATAGAACGAGCGCCGCCCTCAACTGAAAGGGTAAGTTAGTGGCAGCGTACGTACGTTAGAAAGCGCGGGCAAAATGTCACTGGTTATTTTAGCACAGATTATACAGACTCGTCTGTCAGTGACGCTCTTAGATTGTATTTGTTTTTTTAATTTATTTCGAATGTAGTGGAATGGATTATATTATGCTTACCTCTTTAGGCCGACTTGTGCAGATGTAAGTTAATAATGTAACTCAATGGTTATTTAGTTAAAATCGCTTTTGTTTTTTTTTATTTGAAAATGGACTTTTTATATATAGCCCCATTGGCCTTCATCACTCACTGTCGATTTTCATTGTACTAAGAGAGAGGAACCCGAGTCAGCTTAAATTTTGAACTCACGTCCGCGCAGCATTTCCTAAGTATGATAGGATCTATATAAAAAGACTGGAGATCGTTTTTCAGGGAAATTTGTGTTATTTTTATTTAAAATAAAGACAATGTCTACATTTACAATTATGCAGTATAATTCTCATGAAAGATTAACGAACAGAGATCCATCCAAACTTTATTTTAATCTTACATCGAATATGACTCTTCTATGTTTCTACGAGATAAACTAGACATACATTTGAAAAGGAAAACCCTCTATGGATGCTATTATTCAGAATCTACCAAATTATTATATAAAACGACAAGAGTTAAAGTAATCTTTGCCAATGACACTAAATTGATACACGTAGAGGTTCTATCTGATCATTTTAAGTAGAAATACCTTCCAGGAACTTCATAGGAACAACGGTAGTATATTTTTCACATTTTCTTAGATACAGGGTGGTTTTTTACCGTTTGGAAAGAGGGCACACGTTCTCGAACAATAATTTTGAGGAGCTGTCTCATATAGATTACTATTTATATATTAAAAATAATTTGTGTCATCTCTTGTTAACCTTTAGCACACATAACTACGCACCCTGTATATGTAAACCAATTCGAAGTTCTAAGTCAGAGCCCTCTTCTGAAAGTCACAAAGATCGCTAACATTGAAAATACCTGTAGACCAGGAACAAAGAAAAGAGGATTCATTAATCTTTTTTTTTCAAATATATTATATATCTTTTGAGCATAGATATAATCATAGTAATATAGACAAATAACTATAAATATACAAATACCTTTATAATAAAGCGAAAGAATAAAAATAACACGAGTGAACAAAAAGAAAAATTTTAGAAAATATATATTTATTACTGTCCATAATATTTCATTTGACAATAAAACGGAAAATGGACGTTTTTTTTTTTTTTTTTTTTTGCTGCCGAGGCACCCTCACGGGAGGGAGGTGGAAGATGCGTCATGCATACCCGCCCGCAGGTAAATTCCTCTGCGGGGGGGTTATGTGGGACTCACCAGAATGGCACCTACCCACTAAAAACCACCTGTTGGCTGTAGTAAGCGTATACCTTTAGCCTTCATCGGAAGCGACACCCGTCGGGAAGTTGGGCGCGTAGTGCTGTAGTGAAAGTGAAAATGGACGGGGGTGGTCTCAGGCTTTGTAGTTTTTTTTTAGCCGCCTAACCAGCACCCTCCGTGGGGAGGGAGGTGGAAGATGCGTCATGCATACATCCGAAGGCACCGCTCTGCGGGGTGATGTGGGACCACTAAAAACCACCATGCTGGCTGTGGCATGGGAATGCTATGCAGCCTTCGTTGGAGCGACACCAGGGTAGGGGAGGGGGTGCGCAAATGCGTTTGTTGACGATGTTTATCGTTAAAGCAGCCGGCTTTAAAAAGTATATTTGGTTGTCTCCGGGGTCGAATTCAGGACCTTAAGGTCGAGAGCCAGTGCCTTTTTCATTACGCCATCGACGCTCCAGTGTATGTCACTCATACTGAAATCTCGTTGTATATTTATTTATGTCTTCAAAAATAAGCAGGTTATTACAAATCCTATGGTAACAGTTTTCTGGTTACAAAGCTCTAAACCACTCACTTATCATTCCAACCAAACAAGAAAAGGTAGAAAATTAAATTTATTACTTTCTCCGCCACTTAAATTTAAATTAAATTATGAAACATAAATCAATTTAATTTAAAATATCACCTAACACCAATCGATACCGAAACGTCTTGGGTCGTAAAACTATAAAGTAAATTATTAAAACATATGTTTTAGTCTACTACTGGCCTTAAGATATGCGTGTGCGCTCGGCTTGGAACTAGCTTCTCTTTCTCTGTACGAATTATTTTGAACTCTATTAATACGTACTAAAACACAAAATCTGACAAATCAACAGTCATAATATGCATTTAAAAGTTGTAATAGAATTTTGTACTTTATTTCCGTTTAAATAAAGTTTATTTTCGTTTAAAAGTTTGGAAGTATAGTGAGTGGGTGAGCGTAATGACGTGACAAAAGCGGCTTGACGATATGTTTGATGGCATTTATTACAATTATATGTTGCTCGGCGTTTTTCCAATAAAGTGATCGTTTTAAATTAGATTCGGCCAGTTTTACGACTTTTATGTAAACAATGAACACATTCTAAATTTAAAATTGGATAGTTTGTTACTAAGAACATTGTCTCTCATATTTGAGACAGCATAGAATCTGTTATCTAGGTAGACTTATCAAACTTTCTGTAAAATGGCACTTCATGAAACTCGACCGCCATCTTGAAATTTGCTGGTCATTTAATTTTTGCAATTGACAAGCTTTGATCTTTATAGCTATTTCCGATATTAGTATATATTTTAATACGACCGATTGGTGTAGTGGTAAGTAGCCTTGCCTCATACGCCGAAGGTCCCAGGTTCGAGTCCTGGCCGGGGCAGTCATTTGTGTGATGAACACAGATGTTTGTTCTCGGGTCATGGTTGTTTGTATTTATAAATGTATGTTTATTCTGGGTTCCCCCTCAGTTCGCTGTATGGTCATCCATAACACAAGCTCTAGAATACTTAGGGCCCATACAGTTGGTGTGTTTTTCTGGGGATTTATTATTATTATTATTTAAACGATACTGGCGACGCTTGTCAGATTAAGGGTAAGTTGGTAGGTCTATAAGTACACAAGAGTAATTCGGTGGAGGCACAAGAAAGAGAAAAGAATCGATTGCGCATTTTTCGGTCTTTTCTAGTTGCTTTGCATATGAACGGAGGACGACTCTACGGGAATTCGAATGCCAATCTGAGCCTGCATCAACTCCCTCGAAAGTACCTGCTATTGGCTATGTCTTAAAATACAAGCTTAGACCTTTTTTTACTTTAATAACTAACCTTAAACATAACATACCTCTTTAGGTATAAATTAAAAGAAAACAATTAATATTGCATGAAGAACTCACTTACATTCTAATTACTTTCAGCAAGGCATCTGGCGTGCGGCATATCCAATGTTTTTATAACGCTGTTTCTGTAACGAAGGTCTTTCGGCTAATGTAGTTTCCATTTCACCTGATGGTAAGTAAAGATGAAGAATCAATGTATACTATTCTAGTACATGCCAAGGTGTATGAATGTTATTGTAAAACCATTTAATTTTAAAACTTTCTCAGGATCATCGGTTGCGGAAAAATACAATTTTTCAAACTTCAAATTTGTTTACTTAGAGTTGAGGCTAAATGTCTACCAAAACGGCGCCAAGAACCTGTGGATGCGGAGCGGTGTTCTGAAACTGTGTCACTCTTCCTCGCACTCTTCCTTTGGTTAAATCGAATTATTGACTTTATAAACTTAAACTTTAACTAACATTCAAATAATCAGCTTATCTAGTAACTTTAACGTAACCCTTTCTGCCACACGATGAGCGAGTGATTATCATCGTATATTAGTTAATGAATACGTATATACTTGAAGAAATGAACCGAATTAAACGAAACAGCTCGGAATGCAGCCGAGAGCCAGGTCTCTGTGAACTGCGCGATGATACACGACCAGCATAATGCGTGATGGTGGACTAATTAGAGATTTAGATTTATTTAGATTTGACTTATATATGCCAGTTTGTCTGGAAACAGGCCACGTTTATATATTTTTACACGACTGTGAAAGAAGGAGGGTATTGTTTGTAGAGTTTTTGAGTAATGCAGCTTAGTTTGCTCAATTTTAAATTAATTTTTAAAGATATTCGAGTGGTGAGGTCACGAAGAAGTTATCTTTTTAAAATCGCGTCGCAACATCGTTATGTTACCTGGAATAAACAACTCTGCAGTTTTCTATTTATTAATATCACACTTTTGAATTTTGTGTTAAAAACAGTTTAACCGAACAAAAGCTAGAAAATGATGCCATTTTATGACGTCATACTGTAAGTCAAATTATTTTCTTTAAAATAAGCTTAATCGCTTTTACCTGCCGTCTTTTACTAACAAATATTTATAAAATAGTGATGTCTCCAAATGGTTTTTGAATTAGAATCAGATCTTTTTCTTTACGTACCGATTTGCTTATTGTCAAAAATGGCGACAGCAACGCGGTGGCCAGCAAATTGTAGTTGGTTCAATACGCACCCACCGAGCTGTCTGCAAAAGGGCTTGTTTTTAATTCAGCTATCATCTTGAATTTTCTTGCCATTTTAATAATTGTAGCTTTACTATTTATATTTAAATTACATTACAATCCGAAAAAATACAACGCCTGACAAGAAAGTTGTCAATACTCATAAAAAATGTATAAGTTTTTATGTTTGTATGTTTGGTTGTTTGGTTGTTTGGTTGTTTGGTTGTTTATTACTCAGTCACGCAACAACAGGTGAATAGAATTTATTGATTTTTGCCATGTGAAAATGTAACCTGGAATAACTCATGGGCTGACTTTGATCCAGAAACCTGAGGAGATCTTGAGTTTTTTCATGATCACACGAACTCGCAGTTCATAGTGTATTGATTATTTATTTGTAAATTTATTATATAATATTTATTTCATAATAACAGGAGTTTCAACAGCTGAAATAAGAACAATAGATAAAATAATTGGTTTTAGTGGACCTCACCAATATAAAAACCAAAGAGGAGCTAACAAGGTTAACAAATATGCGGGTTTTTTCCCCTTCATGGAGGGCAGGTGGGTTAAAATGGTCTTACGCATACCCCGCCGCGATTGCGGGGTGATGAGGGACTCGCTCCGATCCTACCAGAGCCAACTACCCACTAAAAAACCTCATGAATGACTCTGGCTATCATTTGCCTCCTAGCCTTCTTCTGAAGCGATGGCCAATTGGAGAAAAGGCTGCGCAAGTGGGGTCAGGGGAAGGTGCTCAAGGAGAATTAGAGTCAGTCACGGCCTGGGCAGCCAGAAGGGCTTCAAGGTCGAGAGAGCGTTTCTACATAGAACTAAAACTATATTGTAATAAAATAGCAACCGGCCGAAGGATCAATTTAAGTATATGAAAACAAACAAAGCTTTAGAAGTTTTTTTTTCATATATTCTTAATTAAATAATCGTTTATTAGGGGGAGAACCCGGGTGGGCGTTTATTGGTACAGTTGGGCAAAGTCCATATAATATCTGGATATCTCCATCCATTATAATATACATATTATCTAGATGAATGCTCGAGAAAAAATCCGCCTGACATATGCCGTTCCGGTTACGGCGATAAATATATTATATATATGATCCCGCTTGTACTTCACGATCGGCACTAACCAAACAAAATACGTTTGTATTTGTGCAACAAAACTGCCGAACCGAATAACGGCCCGAATAAATGGGTACCGTTAAGGAACGATACCTTCCAACCTACCTTCAGTTTACATTAATGGGTTCAGATAAGATCGACGTGGAATTTTTACAATTTCCATCACTGTTGTTTACATTCAATTCGAAATGGTAATTTTATTAAACGACTTTTTCATATTTGGAAACAATTATTATCTTGTATTAAGAAAAATAAACGACATGTCGGTGACGCATTGGTCAAGACGCTGGCTCCTGAGGTCGCGGGTTCGATCCCCGTGGCTGCCCAATGTACCAATGAGTTTGTACATCTCAAGTACGCACGTACAGCCGACTGCTCTAGCGGTGAGGAATAAACATTATTTCGAAGGTTTGTGTTAAAGTGTGCCAACTCTCAGTAGGCAAACGTGTGGGACCATTAATTGCCTGAAACCACCCCTTAGTTGTAGGCTGGTATCCCTTCAGCGGGACTATAAGCATGACAACTGAAGTCACCAATTTATATGCCAAAGAAATACTTTGGAACGTATTTCATACGAGTATCATGTAAACAATTTGTTTTTAAGATTTATCTTTAATAACATTCAAATTGTATAATATAAAATTTAAAATCTTAGGATGGCAAATTATGAAAAAAATTCATTTAAAAAAGTTTTATTTAACACCAATCGGAAAACAATACCAAGACTTTTTTTTTTAAATAATTTAAGTATTTGCATTAGAGTATAATGTTTTAACTTGGAAAGAAGTGTCGAAAAGAATTATGATAACTTAGAAAAGCAGTTCGCCCTAAACTTTTTCTTTTTTGCAAAAAGGATTTAATGCCGAAATTCTCGTTCGAAATCCCGGATATAATTTTACGAAGTGCGTTACCCAGAATCATTTTAAACCTATATAAGTCATAATTTACGAGTAACAAATATTTGTCATAAATTAATATTTCTCGTTTTCAAAACTTATCACACGCAGGGCTGTCGATAAAAAAATACATTCCATATATCCAAGAGTCGATTCGCGGTAAAAACCTTACAACTCCGCCATCTGCAAAGCTAAAAATAATTTTCAACGTTTAATACAAAAATCGCAATAATTAACTTCGTTACAGACCAATAAATTACAATACGAGAAAGAAATGCAACATGATACGCACACATATGCAACATTGATATAAATTCACACACACATCGGTCTTAGGGATGCGCTCGCGCAACTTCCTAATCGAGGTTTTTAATCAAATTGCAAAAGTTAATATTTATGATCGATGTAGTTTTCTGAAGTCGAGTTATAATTTTAATTTCAATTTTTCGCTTGTGCTTTGATTTTTGTTTTCTTGCAGGCCGTTTCCTGCAACGTTTCTTGGGATGGATTTTATATTTACTTTGACTTTTATCTCGTGTTAAGTCAATACTTATTTTTACTCTCTTATAAAGTTGGGAAACATACAATTTTAAAATAAGTTTTGACCTAAGGCAATATTAAAAGTATATTCTACATTTAAAAATCTAGCTGAAAGCAACTTCTAATCTTAGTATCAGATTTAATACTAAATTATTACATACTTAGTTGACACCCAGCGAGGAATCCTGAATGACCACAGAATGGAAACCAGCGACGTAGCCTGGCTGCGTCATGGTGCTGAGGGAAGAGCCGTTTTTCAGGGCTTTTTTAATGAAATTTGATGTTAGATTTGGTTGATAATAAATAAATGTGTTTTATTCATATTCTTAGAACTTATACAGCCTCTTCTTTATTTTACAAATAATTCATATAAGAAAAATTCCTCACACACGAATACTGCTCAGAAAAAAAATACCGGACATGTTCGCACTCCACAAGACTACAAGTTATCGATAGTTCCCGCCATCTCTAGCCCTCATCTCGATCACAAACGCAGGCGCATGATTTACAATCAACACGGACAACTACTCATACACGAGGCATCACTCCGCCGCACGCACACACTCGAACGCAGCTCGCGACCTGGAGCTTGCATCAGGTAGAGTGATAAGTAGCCATTCTACTTAAAGTTATGTGTAATTTAACAATACTGGAGAAGGACATGCAACCCATCTGATGGTCAGTGGCGTACGCAATCACCAACATAAATTTGACGACCGAGTAGTGTAGTGGTTAGTTAGAGTGATGAACAAAGATGTTTGTTTTCGGATCATGGTTGTTTGTATTTATATATTTATTATATTCTGCGTTCTTCCCCGTTTGCTGTATGGTCATCCATATCACACGCTTTGCTTACTTTGGGGCCATACAGTTGGTGTGTCTGTGTATGGAGAATTTAAAAAATGTGATTATTATATCGACTAATTATCGGTAGGCTTGAATTGGAACCTTGGCTATTCCTTCGCTCTCACCGGACCACGACCACGTGAACGTGATGATGCTGGAGGACAAGATAGGAGAGACTCTATAGCCCAGGTGAGATTTTAACAAAAGGAACTTAACCCCCACTGGTAGTGTAGTTAGGGTTCTTAACTTTAACGTTTCTGTACAACGTAGTGTGGTTGGTATAGTAAGCTCCAAGGCTTGGAGTAAGATTTAATTCACACGTAGATACCACGTAAACATATAATGTAACAGTAATTCCAACAAGTTATAGATTGTGTTACAGATGTCGACGTCACCTGTTATTAGAGTGGCATTTAGAATGTAATTATGTTTTGATATTATATACCTATGTCTATTTTGATGTACACTCATTTGGTGACCTAATAAATAAATAAATACTCCACATACTAAGAATCAATTATATTTGTCATATATTATAAATTTAGGTTCAGAAAACCCTAATAGATTCTCTTATTTGCACGTCGGTTCAGAGTTTTGGATATAATACAGTCGGGGATGCCGCCGGCGACTGAGGGTAAGGTGGGAATCGCTTGCGTGTTGTTCGGTGTTTTGTAGGCGCTCCGCGTACTGAGGGCTGACAACACTGCACGGGATTCTAATGCGAAGCTTAGCCAGCACCAAGTTTCCCGTCTTTACATACTCAATTATTTCCCATTTGGACCGTCTAAATACGTGTTTTTTATTTACGTTCCGGAGCAAGCGAAAGTTTGCCGATACACAGCAGGCTCACATAAAATGAAGAAAGTAAGCATAATTAAATAATAATAAACCAAACATAATATGTCCCCCACAAACATGTACAAAACAATATTGTGAAAGTTGTTTGTTACATTTTATATTGGCAAAGTGTTTTTCTTCATGTCATCTGTAAAGGAAAATGAAGAGGGCAACGAGATCTAATTAATCTAACCTATTTATTAATAATTTAAATAATCTATAATTGCGTATACAAGTTGTCATAATATTATGTCTTAAGATTTCGTATGGCTACTAGCTATTTGTTACTAATCGAGAACTAACCGTCTCCTATTTTGAATTCGATTAGAAAATTTTTACCATTGAATATCTTTCTCTGTTATACGTATGTGACCTCTTTTATTTTCTTGGAAGAACAGATGCAAATAATTTTTTTGAAATCCGGACGAAGAAGGACGTGTCGTATCGACAGTACTTATGACCGCTGAATGTCAACTGCAGCTTACATTTTCAAAAAAAAACTTACTCTCTGTTAATTTATAACAAACAAAAATTGTTTATTTATAAATTCTAACTCAAAATTACAATTCGTCCATAAAATTATAAGTCAATTTAAAAAATTAAAATGGTATTCTTGTTCTGACTCTTTAGGGAAGTTATAATATATAATAAACAGATTTCGCGTAATACAATTTATTGTTGAAATATTGCTGTTGAGTCTCATCGACTTCATTCGAACCTAGCGAGACGATTGTTGAATGTGAGGAGCCTAAGGTACAGTTGGAGAAGTCGGAGATCCTCAGGCTAAAGTAAGAATCGCGTGCGCGGTGTTCGGTCTTTTGTAGGCGCTCCGCATACTAAGGGGCTTCGAATGCGAAGCTGAGCTTGCAGTAATTTCCCCGACTGTAGGTACTTACCTCACATAACGAATATAAACTGCGATAATTTAGATAAATTAGATAAATTCTCAGCCTACCATACTCGAAGCATGTAAATTTGTGCGAAAACATCCCTAGTTTTCAAATTAAATAATAAACATTTACTGGAATATATCAAACATGAAAAAAATGAAAAAAGATTCACGCTTATTCTAAAACAACTCCAATTAAAAAATGTTATTACATGACTTACAAATACTTAATTGATAAATTTGAAATGAATAATACATTAATAATTATAACGAATATATATCTAAATAATTTATTTAATTTAAAATTACCACAAAAAGTCCTCTCCTGCATTGCAATACCTAAAGTAGTTCATTATTATTGTACTGTTCATTTTTGGAGGGAATAAATAATTTTTATTTTTATTACTAGCGATCCGCCCCGGCTTTGCACGGGTCTATGTCCCCGCATTTTAAATCTGTAATATCTTCGAAAATATTCATTTAAATTACACGCTGTAAAGGGCCATATTGATCTATATTACATGCACAATGTATTTAAGGTACTTAATTGGATAAGTATTAATGCTGTATTGCTTAAAGTCGCTTCGTAAGTACGGGATAATTTCTCGTAAAAAGTAAAGGATAAAAAATGGTTATTGTTTATTCCTAAGAGATAAACATATACCATCTCAGACTTTTTTGTAGACCTTTTTAAGGTGTACAATACTGTATCGCATTATTTTGATCTATTTCGTAGGGTTCAGCCAGCGTTTGCAATGTAAGCGCAAAAAAATGTGTTTAGTTACGACATCACATTAGAAACCTGAAAATTATCAGTGTTTCTCTAGTATATTATATATTCATTATACATATAAACCTTCCTCTTCAATCACTCTAGACATAGGGACAGACAGACGGGAAGCGACTTTGTTTTATACTAGGTATGTAGTAATTATTATTATTTTTAAAAAGACCGCCTGTAAAATTATGATAGCAATAAAGTATTGAATATTGAGTAATTATACATACCCCGTCTTGGCCACGTTGCCGTCTGAAAATCCTGGTTTGATATAATGAACTTATTTTGTAATAAAGTGTATTTTACATATATAGTTGATTTGTTTCTTTTTTCAGATTAATGTACTCCATTCATGTCTCCACCAGTTTCCACCTTCCGGTCAACGACGAACGAGTTACACAGTCAAGACGTTTTGGAATATGTTCGATGAACGATTGTTAATCTTTAAAGGGACTATGTTTCATATAAAAAGGGAAAATTTTATCACTCCCACCTTTACGAGATGGTACAAAAAAGGTGCCAAGTTCGTAATGGGATAGTTATTTCTGTGATTTGCGAATATCGTTTAATTGCTTCGGAAAAAAGGATTAAAAGCTTTGTTGAATGTTTTGTAGTTTTTAAGGATAATGTGGGTAAACGTTAGTTATTTTTGCAACGTGCTCGTTGGTGTCAAAATCTAATGCGACTCTACCATCACATCGGAAATACCTTTCGTGGAGAACAAATAGGCAACTTCAATGGCCCGCGTTAACTCGTAAACGGGTGCCGTTTGAGGGTGTTCGTCGTTTGGAAACTTGGGGGAGGAAGACTTGCCGACCTAACAGATGCAGATAAGAATTTTGTGTAGACATAAGGAGACCGTGGAGTTTCTTGCAAGTTTTTACAGAAGGTTTCTCGAACTGGTGGTAGAGTCAAGCTTTATTTGACGACAATAAGAACAAGTAATTTTCAATGTTGAGAAATAAATATTTGAATTTGATTGGAGCCTTGTTGTATAGGGTATAAGCCCCGCCAATTCACAAAGTTGTGAAAGTGGACGTTTCTTTGCTTGTCACGGATGTTAGACCGGGTGATCTTCTTTATCGTCCGGAAAAATTCAAATAAACTTAGATCATAATTCAAGTTATATGGCCGAAATGGAAAAAGAATTTGGACTCTTCATATAAAGTTATCAGATTACTCGTAAGATTTGTATGAAAAAGTGATTTATTTTTCATTTTCGCTGTATGGTGTCTGTGAGAAAGTTGCCCAAAATTGTGATTTGAGCCTATGTACAGTCGGGACACTTGCTGCAGGTCAGATTCGCACCGAATCCCCTACAGCGTTGTCGTGCTTTAGTATACAGAGCACGTGCAAAAGACCGAAAAACACGCAAGCGATTCTCGCCTCAACCCGATCGAGTTCCCCGATTGTACCTTTACCAAACTGTAAATAAGTCACCCGGTATATGGTTGAGGAGGGCGATGGCTGGATCCCGCGTTAACTCGTGAACGAGTGCCCTTTGAGCGTGTTCGTCGTCTGGATATTGAGGGGGGGGGAGACATACCGAGCTAACAGATGCAGATAAGAACAATTTTGTATACACATAAAGAGACTGTAAATTTATTTTGAAAAAAATATACCCGTGATGTTTCTTGCCAGTTACTCTTCACGAAGGTTTTTTCAGACTGATGATAGAGTCATGCTTTATTTGACGTCAATAAGAACAAGTAATTGTCAATGTTGAGAAAATAAATATTTCATTTCATTATAGATCCTCCCTTTTTTTTTGTTCCCCTCCACGGGAAGGGCAGGAGGATAAAAAATGCTCTGACGCATACTCCGCGCGCGCGATCGGAGTTATGTGGGACTCGTCCCGACGCCTACCAGAACCATACCCACTAGAAAACCCCCTGTCGGCTCGTGCAATTTTTTTGCTACTCAGCCTTCATCTGAGCGACGGAGGATTGGGATGGGATTCGGCGCGTTTGAAGAACGATTCTGAGAGTGTTTTGAGGTGCTGTTGCACTGTAAAAAGGCCTAAGTAAAAACGGGCGAGTTTCGTTACTCTATCGACGTGTGGCTTGAAAGAAAGCGTCTGGTCTAAGGTGACGCCTAAGTATTTGGTAGTGCGCTTCCAGGGGATGGGAGTACCTAACATTCGAACGTGCTGATTGTCAATGACATGACGTTGTTTGCAGTCGAAGTAAACTGCAGAACTCTTGTCTGGGTTCACATCGATACGCCACTTTTGAAACCATGCACCGAGGGTGTCTACAGCCTTTTGGAGTCTGGTGGTGAGACCCGGGACACTTTGGTCTTTTTGGTGCAAAGGGCTGTGTCGTCGGCAAAGAGGGCGAGTAACACGTCTTTCGGCGGAATGGGAATGTCGTTAGTGTACACGGTATACAACAGAGGGGCGAGGACTGAGCCTTGAGGGACTCCAGCCTTTACGGGACGAGGCGCGGAAAGCGTGCCTTCATGTTTGAAACGAAACGTGCGGTCTTTGAGAAATGACGCGATTATTCTGACTAGGTGAGCCGGTAAGCCTATTTTGTAGAGTTTATAAACGAGACCGCTGAGCCAGACTTTGTCGAAAGCCTTGGCTACGTCAAAGAAAACTGCGATCGTTTTCTTTCGTTTCGGATAGAAGCCGTCGAGTATGTACTCGACGATTCGATGGACTTGCTGAGGGCAGGAGTGCTTAGCGCGGAAGCTGAACTGGTGGGAAATGATGAGGGGATCGCCATCCGTTGGAAACAGATGGTTCCGCATTCGAGAGAGTATGACTCTTTCGAGAAGTTTAGACATGGCCTTGAGGAGGCTGATGGGTCTGTGATTAGCCGGGATATTCAGAGGTTTACCCGGCTTTGGAATGCCTATGACTGTCGCTTCTTTCCAGGCTTTTGGAAAGTAGCTGTGGTCGACGAGCGGGCATTGAAGATGATGGCTAACAAGGTAAGAACCTGTTGAGGCAGGTGTTTGAGTGCGTGGTTAGAAATACCATCCGCGCCCGGAGCCTTTTTGGACTTTTGACTTCTAATGAGAAGCAAGATTTCATCATTATAGACTGTGACGGGGTCGGCGGTGATGGGGAGAGATTCTCTGCGGAGAACTTCGTCCTCCACCGCCTGGATTTGGGAGGGATCCGCGGGTTGCGTGCTGGGCGAACATTGTGCCGCTATGCTGTCGGCGAAGCATTCGGCTTTCTCCTCGGCTTCAAAGGCAATAGTGCCGTCGGGACGAGTGAGAAGAGGAATGTGACAGGCGGCGTCTACGCGTAAGGCTCGGGCCATACTATAGTACGCTTGGTGGGACGGGGAGATATTCTCCATGAGATCGTTAAACTGAGCGTCTCGGAGTTCCGCGAGGCAAGACCTAACTTTACGTTGTAGTTTGTTCGCAGCTGATCATTAGGCGGGCGTGGGATATTTCTTGGCTCTCCGGAGAGCCGCGTTCTTAGCTTTAATGAGATTGCTAACGGCTAAGGGTGGATTGGGTATACTTCGCTTAGCAACCTTTTCGTTTACACTGATGGCTGAGTTGATAGCATCAGTGAGGGAGTCGACTAATGAATCTATTTTGTCCGGGCTGTCTAATCGGGCGAGATCGCGAGCGGAGAGTTCGGGGCCTCTAAGGCTGAAACTATCGTATTTTTAAAACCTTTCCAGTTGGTAAAGGTCTTAAGAGAAGTGGCGTTAACGTTAGGCGGTCCTAGCACGAGGGAGACGGGGTGGTGGTCAGAACCTAGGTCATCGAGCGGTTCGATAGACCTGAGATCGAGGTTGATTTGCTTGACAATTGCAAAGTCGAGGATGTCAGGAGAGTGGTTCGGTTTGTCGGGATAGTGAGTGGGAGTGACGGGAGAGATGACGTCTAAGTCAAGTGAGTTGGTGATGTCGAGGAGAGCGATGCCGCTGGTGTTGGTTGATAAGCACGTCCAGTCAGTATGTTTGGAGTTAAAGTCTCCGAACATAATGACTGAACGGCCGAGGGCGAGAATGGTCTCAAAGTCGCTGCGGATAGGTCTAGTGCCACTGGGTATGTAGACTGAAGATATGATGATGGTCGGATGACCAGTCATAGCCAATCTACACACAGTGGCTTCCATGTTGAGGAGAGGAGGGGTAGGGGGAGGACAGCAATGGAAGCCTCTTTTGTAGTATATAGCAGTGCTGCCGAAACCGTCGGAGTTGGGCCTATCATTACGAGTAAACGCTTACTTGGGAATCGCGAATCCCCTGGAGCGGTTAGGAGTGAGCCACGTCTCTTGAAGAAGCAATAAGTCTGGCTCGTTGTTCTGAAGGAACAGTTTGAGCTCAGGAAGGTTGGTGCTAAGGCTACGAGCGTTAAAAGATACTAGGGATAAGCCCTTGGGTTTAATACGACCGGACGCGGGATTTGCTGATATATAAAAATAAAAAATGTATAACGAACTTAGAAGCGAGTGATGCTCGGCTAACGCAAATAAACGCTCTTGAGGAGAGCGGGCGGTTTTCGTTAATATCGACGTTTTGAATGACGTCGAACACGGTCTTCATGTCCTCAGCTACGACGGGAACATGCAGGCGGAACGGCTGGACGCTGCCTCCAAGACAGAGCCGGAGTAGGCGTCGGCTGAACGGGCTTTGCATCCGGGGGACCCCGGTTGCGCAGCGGCGGGAAGTTAGCGGGAGTGAGCGGCGGCGCCGGTTTAGGCGCGACCCTTTTGGCGGTGGAGCGCGGAGCGCGTGGGCAACCCCTGTAGTTAGCTGTGTGACCGGACTGGCCACACAGCACACAGGCAGGGGGGGAAGTGGATTCGGGAGTGCGAGTGCACTCCTTAGTGATGTGGGGATACAGGCACTTAACGCACCTGGGGGGAGCTGAGTAGTTAGCCGCTGCATGGCCATACAGCTGGCAGCGGTGGCACTGCCCAGGGTGACCGCGGGGGTTGGGACGCTCGACGGAGATATTCGAGAGTCCGCAAATTGTGCGAGCCTCTCTAAAGATCTCCTTCGAGTTGGGAGTATTGGATAGGATAACTAATGCTAAAGGAAGATGCCTACCGTGGTTGGAGTGCATCTTGTGCACTGCTTCGACCGGGAAACCCTGGGACTTAAGGTCCTCGAGGATTTCACCGTTCGCGAGCTCGAACGGTAGTTCTGCGCGGATCTTACGCTCCTCCGGAAGGGCGTAGGTGTGATAGTTAATTTTTTGCTCTTTGCAAAGATAAGATACCGCGGTCCATCGCGCTTTTTCGTGGAGAAAGACGGGCGGAGTGAGCTGAGGCTTCGGTGGGACGGGAGCGCAGCGCGTCGCTGGCTTCGATGGGACCGACGGAGACGCGGTTACTTCGAGCGATTTTAATGGCGCGGGGGCTGGTGTTGAAGACATCAGGGAGGGCTCGGGTATTGAGGATACCGAGGTTTTCTTCGAGCGCTTCTTGGAGCACTTGGTGACTAGCTGAAACGCGGGCTCAGGAGAGCCGGTTAAGGTGACGGCATCTGACGACGTATCAGACGCGGGTTCGGAGTCGCTCCCGGGAGCGGTACGCTTGCGACGCGACGCGTGAGAGGATGTGACCGATTCACAGTCCATCTCGGAAGGGACGGGAGACGCGGGAGAGCTGTAGACCTGAGGGGTCTGGACGTTGGAGGCCTGAGGGGCCGGGGTTGAGGCCTGAGGGGCCGGAGACGCGATAGTTGCCTGTATTACGTCATCGGATAAGTTGGCGCTGGACGCAACGAGCGCCTGGGCGAACGACCTAGCAAAGTTTACCAGGCTTTGCTGGTCCATTAGAGGGCTTGAAACTACAATATATGATACATAAATATATAATAATGCCTAGGTTCCCTAGCAAACCTAGCACCTAAACCTCCCTACCCACGGTAGGGGGGCTGGGGACGACGCGAAGTGGTGCCTCTAATTCGCACAGCACTGTACCGTCACCCTGGGAATGGCCCAAGTGCAATGGGATCGGGTCAGCCGGTTTCTCCTTGGCCTGAAGGGCCTTGGAAGCGCACCGGGGCAACGCTATCAGGCTTAGTTGTCACCGTTAAGTATCCACCTGATCAAACGCGAGTCTACTATGGAGTGTGTTGTCAATAAATTGACAACAAAAACCGGCCGTAGACCTGACGAGTTGGGTTGCACTAAAAGTGCGGGATTGACTACGTTACGACCGGCCCGAGCCGGCCGCAGAGCGAGTCTCTGACTACGTAACAGGCGCCAAGCGTCAAGTACGCAGCCATAAAAACAGCCCGAGCCTTGCGAACTACTATCGAATTTAATCGACCGTATTAAGCTCAGCTCTGTTGTTGCTGCTCCCACCGAGGTGAGGTATCAATTCGAGGGGTGCACAGAGTGCGGGATTGACTATGTTACGACCAGCCGGGGCCGGCCACAGAGCGAGTCTCTGACTACGTAACAGGCGCCAAGCGTCAAGTACGCAGCCAGAAAAACAGCCCGAGCCTTGCGAACTACTATCGAATTTAATCGACCGTAGTAAGCTCAGGTCTGTTGTTGCTGCGAGACCGACTTAGTTGCAGCCGATCGAAACCGGCCGCAGCGTAAGTCCTACAGAGGCTATCTCAAGTCGTCGAGGACGAAGCGAGATTTGTACGAATCTCAGCGTATGAGTAATTACTACGAGTTGTCGTCGTGAGACGACAATCGTGACTCAACAGCTGGAGCGACTGCGAACACGTCCGAGCGGGGCCGGACGCAGAACGGATCTGAGAGTGGCGTATGAGTATTGCTACGAGAGAAGTCGTGAGACAACAATCGTGACTCGGCAGCCGGGAGCGACCTTCAACACGTCCGAACGGGTCCGGACGCAGATCGGGTCTGGCGATCCTCCCTTCGAGCTACATCTATATCTGTACTATACACGTGGTGAACGAGTGTGGGGTTTTCATGATTAATATTTGAATGATTGCAACGTTTCATTACACCAATTAATACAAAACTAGTAAATCGCCTATTATGGTATAATTATTTTACAAAAAAAATATACGCAAAGAATTAAAAACAGATATCCTTAAATAAACTTAGAGGAGCCTCACAGAATGTACTTAAGTGAAACTTGTAAAATCAAAATAATATTAATAATAATAAACTGAATAGTTACCAATAAACCAAAGATCTGCTGAGTAACAATCCTAATTAGGGTTCGACTGCCTCCCTGCCTCCCCGGCTGCCTCCCCGCCTGCCTTCCCGACACTGCAGTTCGCGGGTTCGAATCGCACCTAGGGCAGTATCATTTGGATACGCATAGATGGTTATTTTGGAGTAATAGATTTATTTTTTAATATTAGGTCCTTACATATGAAATTGATGTTTTGTCGTACTGGCCACTTTAAATTGTATTATCTCCTCTTTGGTTAAGAATTACAATTTCATATTTATGTAATTATTTACTCACGCATTTGTGTTTCGAAAACCATAATTCATTTGCTTTTTCCTCTTTTGGTTTTTGCTTTGCGTCACTTTGTTTACAAAATGGAAAACTTGAAATATCGCGTTATTTATGAGTACGAGTTCCACCGTGGCACCAGTGCTGTAGAAACGGCTCGAAGTATTAATGGTGTATGGCGGCAGTGTCGCAAAAGAAAACACAGTGCGCTTTTGGTTCCAGCGTTTTCGTTCTGGAAATTTCAACCTGCAGAACAAGGAACGTGGACGGCCGGAGACCAAAGTTGATAATGCAGAATTGAAGGCTATTGTGGAAGCAGATCCACCGCAAACCACGTCCGAGTTAGCTGTAGGCTGCGGTGTTAGTGACAAAACTGTTTTTATATCGATCGAAAATGCTCATCGCAATGGTTGAACACAGCCAAATCCTGCCCCACGCGAAAATTGACTCAAAAAAAGTTACTTGTGAGCATTTGGTGGACTAGTGCCGGTATCGTTCACTACAGCTTTCTTAAATCTGGCCAGACGATTGCGGCAGATGTCTATTGTCAGCAACTGCAAACCATGATGGAAAAGCGAGCTGCTAAACAACCGAGGCTGGTCAATCGCTCTATGCCACTGCTGCTTCAGGATAACGATAGACCACACACTGCGCAACAGACGGCTACCAAATTAGAGGAGCTTCAATTGGAATGTCTAAGACATCTAAGACATCTACATCCCTACTCCCCGGACCTTGCTCCAACAGATTAAAAAAATTTTCGAAATTAGGATAACTTCTTGCAAGGGAAAAACTTCAACACGGATGAGGCAGTCCAAAGCGCCTTCAAAGATTTTATTGATTGAAAGCGATCAATGAACTACCTATGAGATGGCAAAAGTACATAGATAGCAATGGTACATACTTTGATTAAATGATTTTTTTTTAATTGATTGACTTTATGTTCCTCCCTTACAAAACGCCATTTTTAATATGTGACCTAATATAATATTTGTTGTTATAATACAAAATATTGAAAATTGATTGACGGTGCTCAAGCATCGAGAGTGTGGTATATGCATATATTAATAGGTCTTTACCTATGAAACTGCCGTTTTTTTTAAAAAAATTTTATCTAGCTTGAAATGAAATGAAATATTTATTTCTCAACATTGACAATTACTTGTTCTTATTGACGTCAAATAAAACATGATTCTACCACCAGTTCGAAAAAACCTTCATGAAGAAGAACTGGCAAGAAACTTCACGGGTATATTTTTTTCAAAATAAATTTACAGAGTCTCTTTATGTCTATACAAAATTATTCTTATCTGCATCTGTTAGCTCGGCAAGTCTCCCTCCCCGCAAGTATCCAAACGACGAACACCCTCAAACGGCACCCGTTCACGAGTTAACGCGGCATCCAGCCATCGCTCTCCTCAACCATGTAAGAGGGAAGCTTTGCCAGCCTTTCTATCTTCGATGTACATTAACGAGGATTTTATCGATAAAATTGTTTCCTCTTCATTTACGGGCGAGATTTTTCATCTTTCAGAAGCCGAAATGCCCTGGAATATTGTGTCAAACAGTTCAGCAGTTCCACAAAATCCCGCGTCACAGCGCCAGTGGGACGACGTGCTTAGTATTTTAGAGCGGAACAGACAATTAAATACGCCTAACTTGACAGAGCGCGCTCGTCTGCTAGCGGTGGGTTCTTGGGAGTCTGGGTTATGGTTGCAGGCGCTTCCGTCATCTAACTTGGAGGCCCTTTCGACAACCACAGCTTCAAGCTTGCCTGTAGTTTGTGAATAGGAATAACATTGTGGGCTCGACACCGCTGCCGCTGTGGCTTGTTGGTTGATGAGCTCGGTCGCCATGGGCTTGCATGTTCTTGCAGCGGTAGGAGAATAGCCCGCCGTGCCAGTTTAAATAACATCATCCATCGGGCTCAAGAGCTCAGTTCTTGAACCGTATGACTCTGGTCCCGTGGAGGATGGGTAGGCCGCTGGTGTGGAATGCAATCTGCGTATGGGCTCCCTGGGACAAGGGGCTCAACGTCTTAATTCGGACTTAGCGTGAAGATTACCCTTTACCTTAAGGCTGGCACCTACCTCGCACAACGAATTTCTATTGCGATCCAGCGTGGTAATTCGGCCAGCCTTTTGGCTACGTTGCCTTCAATAGATTCTAGTTTAGGTGGAGTTTTTATTTGTATTTATATTTTTCTCTTATAATTTAATGCAATTATATGTACATTCTAGAATTGTAAATATTTTTAATTAAATGTATTCTATTTATGTATTGTAAGATATTTACACAATTTTTTTTATATATTCCAAAAAAGTAATATGATGAATTGAGCACGAAACTGCAAAATAAAAATAAAACATGAGAAAGTTTCTTCCCCAAAATTACAGAAAAAAGGATCAGATAAAAAAAGAACTATTAACCTGATCGAATTTCAAAATACCGCGGGGTTAAACTTAGTTCGCAGTGTCAAGACCTCATCAATGATTCGAGGTCGCTTTTTTTTCTTTTTTTCCATAGAACTGTCAAAAAATGTAGTGATTCCATTTTTAAATGATCTACTCTTTTAATACCCACTCAGTGTAAAACGGAGATAACCCTAAATTTCGTGAATCGTGGGAAATGATACTGGTCCCTTTCATCTTTTGGGGTCTTCGCGAATTTCAATGGGACCCTCCAAGGTTAAATTATATTAGTTTTGGGTAAAAAACACATTAAAATAAAGAGGTGAATTGGTAACTTTCTGTCGTAAAGACACCTGCGTTATTGTGATTTGCATTAGTAATCGTCTTTAAGTGTACACTGCCGCTGTAGTTTAGAGGTTATGAATAAAACTTAAATAGATGTTTTTTACCATCAACACAACTTTTTCATAATATGAAGATAAATTTATATATTTATATAAACATTATATAAGCACAGAGGTAAAACAACAATCTGCATTGATTATTGTGAGAAAAATGTTGTTATTTTTTTTTTGCATTAGGTACAGTCACCTAAGAAAGTGGTTGCCACTTTTGACAATACTCCCAGTGTAACCAGAACAGCTGTAAGTTTGCGTCTATAACTGCCAGAGTAATGCTGCATGGGAAAATCCACCTTCAATCAATCAACCATGTGCAAATCAACTTCTTCGAGTTATAGACCAAATGTTTGGCCGACTGTACATAGCAGGAAGAGTTTCCTGTGACTATGGACACAGTAAATCTCAGAATTGATTAATTACTTTGCTGATGTAGTGAAAATATTTGTCTTGCGTCACTCTCTTCTGGTTTACGTTGAAAAAGACAACTCTTGTTGCGATTTCGCGAAGATCCAACCAAGTAATTATGAAAATTAAAATAGATTAAAACACAAATAACATTTAAAACAAAAATATTAAAATACTTAGTAGTAACATCAAAAAGTCGTTAAAAGAATACCAAAAAAAATAACATTCCTATAAATCGAATTTATCTTTGGAATACAATTTCACACGATAATTTTACATTAAAATAACTCTACAAAGGAACACTATAGAAAACCCTTTTCTATTTCTATAAAAAAAATCGATATCCTGCTTTACATGACACCTTTGACCCCAGGTCACACACATATCACGTTACGCATCACAACAAAAACCGCAAATTTCTGAAAACCGATTCTTCCAAATTTCCTTTTCTTATCGAATAGGGCATCTCTTTTCTTAAAAATAGGCCTCAAACAATAGGTGACCCTATGAGACGTGTGACTTCTGACCCCTGTGACCTTTTTGCTATTTTTTCCAGACTGTGGTCAAAAAGGGGCACCGGATGTCGCGTGGACAATGTCTACTGATTGGACTTAAAAACACAATAACGAAATCGATTGAACAAAAACTTGAATATCGAATTTGATTTGTTTATTTAAAATGTTGTTTGAGTTTTCTTGGAGTTCTATTTTTGTGAGATGTTTCGTTATGCACGTGATACTTAACTTGATATTAGAGACTATAATTTTGTTATTTAGGTAAGTAATATTTATCAACCTAGGACAAGGCTTATTTGTAAACGTCTTTATTATAACGAACTGAAATAAATAATACTTTTCTAAAACATTGAGGAAATCAATAATATGTTAAACCACATTCCAAGCCCAAGTAACGAAAATGAACACTAGCAAGTGCAGACTGAACATAAGTATCCAGGTTACTTTTTAATTCAACGGAACATAAAGATATTAAAAGGCCGTTACCAAAAAAAGCGGTAAATTCTCACCTACGACATTTATAAAACTCTCAAATTACAGCAAACACATAAACTTAAAAAGATATCTCACGGGTTGCGCTTATCGTTTCCTAAAAGGGGTGAATTTTAGCAATTTTTTTTAAATCCACACAAAACGGTATCCAGAATAAACAGTTACCAAAAAAAAAACTAAATACGGAAGATACCGTCTTTCGGTTCTTTTTTAAAAAGCTAACTCTTTCCCAGGGGTCTTAACCTTGTAGTTTTTTTCTCGAAAATTGAGACACCTTTGCCATCTTTCCGCTATTTTTTAGTTTTTTTTTCTTGGCGATGAGCAAAGGGCGAAGGGTCGGGCCCTTTCATTGCGTTTGCCCTATTATTGTGTCTGTGTTAAGATTTAGCAGGTGGGTCATATTTCAGACCTTTGCTTAATATGTTGCAAAAAATATTTTTTTCACCGGTTCAATATGGAAAATGTCGTTATGATGTGAGAGGTTAAATACTCTTTTTTAATTCTAAAGCACAAATGTTTTTTTAAAGCAGATGGCAAAAGAACTATAAGTTTATCAAAAACCTAACACTACAGAACCCGAAACAACAAAACCAACCAGTAACAATTAACTCCCAAATCAAAGCTAACAACATATTGAAAAAAGCGCTTTCATGACATCATTAACCTAACTTCTTTTTCAGAATCACATCATTAAATGACATTTTAGAAATAACTGCGACAAAGGTTCTGCCTTGATCAACAAAATTCATACTTATTACTCGATCCCGCCATAATTACAACGTCGAATTACTAAAAAAATCGATTCGATTGAAGTGGAAATATGCATTCGAATGCTTTGGAAAAAGTCGATCTTCAAAATAAGCGCAATTACCTTTCGGCTTGAATTTTCCAAAAGAGAGACAAAAAGGAAAAAGAGATTTTGGAAATTTTGTCTCGCTCAGGGTTGGCAGTACACAGATTATTTGGTTTCATAAATAATATTACATTGCCTTTGCATGAGAAGCCATGGATTCTTACGAGACGCGACCATTTTGTCGGTCTGTGCGAGCAAGCTTGTTGGAGAGCTAAGAAAATATCGACCAGTAAAAGGTTCAGTTAAGGGAAGTAAGTAATCATCCGTCTTGTTCAGCTTTGTTGGAGAAGCAGCTTTGTAGTGATAACTGAATGTTTCGAAATTTAAAATTTCTTTATCTGAGGATGTCAAAATGGTGTCAAACTCGACATTTTACAGGTGTATGATCCTCGTCTTCATTGTCACTTTCCATCAGGTGAGATGGAAGACAAACACCTGCTAATTATTAATTAAAAAAAATGCAGCGAGTGCTCGTCAGCGGTGTACAACGGTTTGTAAATGAAAATTTCTGTTGACTTGCGTCTCGAAACCGAAATTGACTTTGTTTTATTTCATAGCTTTTATATCATATAATTTTATTTATTGAAAATACATGCCTTAAGTAGTTATTTCTGGAGTCCGTTCTACAGTCCTTGTCCAACTGAATGTTTATGAATACATACATGCATATATATGCATACACCTACGTTTAATAATGTCAAAGGACACGGAAGCCAATTTTTTTATTCTTAGTCTTAGATATGCGATAAAGCCAATGTCGTATTTAAAAGCACATGTATGACTTACTTCGGCAAACAAAGCGACATATATTTATTTTATATAACATTACATATGTAAAAACATTTGATTCGTATCTTGTAAAATTGTCATTATTTTTGATGCATAGAAAGTTTATTATTATTATTAAAAATATGGATTTTCTTTAAATTTCGTGTTTCGTCACCCACGTATTATCGGATGAGGCCAATAATAAAAAAATGTATGCTGCGTGTGGCAGCCCTAAGCTTGCGTCTTTGTAGTAAGTAGGTAATCAAAGTTGTGAATTTTAGAATGTGTCGATAAGTTGTTTAATTGTCGCGTAATGATTCAAACCATTGAAGACAAGTATGCAAGATTGTTGCTTTGTTGGTTTTTGAGGGAATATTATGTAGGGAAATCGTTTACTACAGATTGGTTTTAAGTAATTGTTGAGAATTGTCGCTAGGTTCATTATTAATGTCACGGGAAAAAATAATTTGGTATTACGGTGGATTTGGTATTATTTTAAAAGTTGAGCTCTTTAACTAAGCTGATTATAAAGAAATGTGATGAAAACTTCAAACTTTTGCGAGTTTTATACGCACTATGACAAATAGTTACATAACTATAACCATATACCTCACTAGATTACATCTAGGAATTAGAATTTACCTACAACCACTTTTAATATTACCTACATTGTCCTCCCGTCAAATTTTTTTTAAAATTAATGTTAAAGTAAAATTAATCCCGAAAAACATCACAAATAATAACGCGTCCGACCGCATTATCGTCACAAACCATTAAAAAATTATCAACACAACAATGTTTCCCGCCAAAATTACCGGCATACTTGTCGTCATACAAACGTCACTTTTGTTTTAAATTTTGAAAATTAATAACGAGAACCGTGGTCGTTGCATTTTTGTTCGTCCCGCGCGCCCCTAATTGAAAATATTTTGACATGTTTTGCTTTACCTCGCCTACCTTTGTTTAATAGGGTTTTTGAATTTGGAATGGTATGATAAGTACAAAATATGGCTTATGAGAATGCGTAAAGAAAATAAAAGTACAGTGATCGGCAACTAGCATTTGCACCGCTATAATCCTAAGCAAATGCTTAACATCTAGTATTTTAAATCAATCTTCGATTTGAGTAGCTCATTGAGATCTAAGTCTCGTCTAGACTTAGATATTTGAAGTCATTTATCTAAAATCATGGAATTATTTTACTTTAAAGAGCTCAATGTTATAACTTGTAAGTTTGTAACACACGCACAACACGTAACTACAATTCAAACAGCATTTTCTTTTTTTAAATTCTATAACTCGTTCGATTCAATGTTAGAATGACAATGCATTCTAAATCTGAAATTGTTATAACGTTCTCACATCCTGTTCGGAAACTTCGTCTTTTTATTAATTTTTTTATCTCAAGATACACCGGGCTGTAACATGACTCCGCAACTTTGTCAAAATATTACTGTAACACAAACTTTTTACCTTAAAAATTACCCCTTTTTGATAAATCGCAAAAGGAAGAAAGAGTTACTTGCCATTGTTACGCGACATCTGATATTTTTTGCCGTAAAAAATGTCAGCGTAGATTTTTTTAATCCTTTAAGGCTCATTTAATAAATCGATCCATATCTTTGAACAGCTGATTTCGAAATCTCCGTCTGTTTTATTCATAACCGCAATCAATTGAGTTAAAATCGAAATAACAAAACCAAAACAATCCGTTATTTTTACCCATATTTGAACTCTATTCCATTTTTGAAACGATAAATTCAAAAGAACTGAATTCTCATTCCGTCCGCGTCGTGTTCTAAATATAAAAAATCGTTTTTGTCAAATATGGAAGGGTTAAGTTAAAACATTCTATTTTGGAATTGTTAAAAAGTCCACATTGTCTGGAATACGTCAAAATCTTCAAATGTAGAGCGTAGTGTGCTCGAATATAACCGATGAAGCAAATTCCAACAAGAATAGTATTTTATTCTTACGAATAATATTTAATGTCTTTAGCAGATTTTTATAATGATTTACGTTGGTTTGATATTAATTTGTAATGGTTGGACAGAAGTAAGATAAACGTTTGAAATGGGATTTTTAAGTTGGTGCGTTTTTTGTAATTAGGTACAAATTTCTATTATTATAACAACTTCTCTTATATTCATGCGTGTTTTACCTGTGACTTTACCTATTCTGTGTATCTATTCCATTTTACAAGCGATACCAAAGACACAGGAAGCTAAAGTTTTTGTCACTTCCATATCTCGTTGCAGCTTCTAAATTATAGCTATCCTTTTCGTTCTTTTATTATTGTTTGTGCAAAGAGAAGGATAGCATTTAATTATATTTTCTAGGTGCGTTGACAGTAACAGATGTTCAAAAGATGGCGGACGGGTTAGTAGACAATTATGATTGTATTTAATTATTTTTTCTCGTGTCGTTTGTTAAGATTTTTTGGATGTGGGCGTTTAGTTCGTACAAGCCTTGGTTCATTGAAGAACAATTGGAGTTTTTTAACGTGTGACATGTTTACATACTGTTTCCCGTTAGGAAACTTTCGAAATAGTATTTCGTAGATTTTAATTTAAGATTTTGATTACTTCATCATGAGTACAAAGGTTTATATTTGAAAAGTCAATTTAGTGTTTACTTTGGCCGGTTACGAGTCTTTCCAAGTAAATTTGAGTGTAGGGTATAGAACCTCATTTGTTTTCAAAGATCTTTTTTTATTCAAATACAGTTACTATGTTATTATTATACCTATATTTATACATTTTAGCGGATAGTTTGGCGAGTTATCAGGACTTCTATAGTTAACAATATAAAAATATAGGAATTATAAGACATCTACTATCTTATATTTTCTATATAAGCTAAGGGCTGATTAATTTTGACATTTTAAAGATTTGCCATAGAAATTATATCAGTATCGTAAAATTATTTTATTGATAAAAGTTATCTGAGCATTGAACAATCAGCCCTAAGTCAAATAATAGAAATCTCAGTCATAATATAAGTATTTATATTCTGACCGAGACGAATTTTAGATGTGTTCAAATGGCAACTTCTCTATTATTATCATTTTTCATCTGGAAATAAATGAAAGTTACACATAAAAATGTACTCGAAATAAACATAGCTTCACATAAAAAAAATCTTTCACAATGTCTCATTATGCTTAAAATCAAAGAGAAAATACGAGATTTTACCGAAAGAATCACCCCACATTAAAGGGTTATAGAGCGAGATAAAAAACGATACAATATGAGTTTGGAAGGAGACGCAAGAACAACTTTTAACCCTTTATGCGCACCTGGACCTTTTTTGATGAAAAGTGTTTTGTTAAAATTTAAAAAAGTGCGAATTTAAGTTTTTGTGGGGCTCAATATTGATTTTTGGGTTCAAATATTTGGAAGCACAATAGATGTTCGTTATCTGCAATTGGCTAAATGAGGCCATTAGGCGCATTGACGGTAGATAGGAATCGATGCCAAATGTCAGTAATAAATCTAGGAACAATATAGTTTTGGTTTTGTATCTAAAAATGCTTTATATTTTTAATAGAAAATATTTTTTATTTCGCTTTTGAAATACCGATATATTTTAGTTTAGGGTGAGGTTTATTAATAATAACAGTCAAAATTATGTAGAATACTTGAGACATACCTACTAACCTACAGATAATATAAAAAAAACATTAAAACTGAAAATTGGTTTAGTAGGTAAATTAACAAGTTTGTTAAAGTTGTTACTCCTGCTTTAGTGGCCACAGCCACCCCTCCCGGAAGTCCTCCCTTACGAAGGTGTCGCACCTCAGAGGTCTCGCGCCACGACCGCCTTGAAACTAGCGTTGTGACGCGACTCCGGCTGCTATACTCATCCTATCAACTCTGACCTTGATCAGTTCCAGCAATAGCTTATTGACATCCAACCAGCTAATAGGGTTGGCAGACTGCACACGTCATTTCATTTCATTTCATGTTTTCCCGCGTTTAGAGCAGTTGGCTTAATGTACTTAAGACTTTTTTAAATCTATTTTTTTTTTTGAGGCTTCAGTCTCTCTTGTAGACTATGCCAGCTTCATAATATTATACAAATATAAACAATTATTCAATATTTAAAACTAAGTCCTACTACCCAATGATGCAATGTAAAACTTGTACAATATTTTAGCTTCATCTGCCACTGGTTCAGCCAATATGCAGTTTATGCCCTCCATAAAGACTGTTGGCAAAGATCTTGCTCCTTAGATCGCGGTTCCGACCTTAAGTTTTAAAACACATTGTTACATTTGGCAGTTACGAAGATCGAATCCAGGACCACCGAGGCTCTTACATACAAATCTGTGTGAGTGGAAATTAGAGGTATTTCAAGCAGCTTCTATGGGCACCGGCAGCTTCTTTCGGGTACTTAATCGACCAAATGCCAACAGTAATTTATTGGCATATCGTACTATTCCAAAAACTGTAAAATACAAGAAATCTTATGCCTGAAATTAAAAGTAACAATTTCATACCAAAACTCAAAAAGAATTACTTATCCATTACTCTAATTAAAAAGCTTATCTTGCCAAGTTATAACTAAAATCTATAAATTAAACTCAAGTAATCCATCTAGCCAAGATGGCGTTTACGAAACAAAACTCTTGTCTGACAGCGAACTTACAAACACAGCGGCAGACACGCAACACACAAGCAACGAACGACAAAAATATAAATTAAAATGTCTCAATGCAATACAAAAGAAGAACGGCCAGCTTATTCTAGGGTGCGTTGGCGTCGATTTTGCTTCAACTTTTGCAATACGTAGAAAAAATACTCATGTCCTTTTTGTTTCTGGAAATAATTTTCAAGCTTAGGCTGTTAAAAAATATGTTGGTGCGAGTAAACTAGGCATAAGTTTTCAGAAGAAACAGAAAATCTATTGTTAGGAATATCGATTTATTAACGAATTGCAAGTCACCTCGTCATATTTGTTAACAAACAAAAAATTTACATTACGGCATAAAAACAGTACCATTTAGGAATAAGGCCACCAATAGCGAAGTTAATACCAGTTAATACCAAATCGGCAGAGCCCTTTATGAAACAGCGAAAAAGGGCAAGTAAAGACAATCAAATGAGCGACGCAAAAACGCGGGAAAAACGACAGACAAAAAGCAATATGGCGGATTGTTTTTAATTATCGAGTATCGGCATAAATCGATGTCGGTCGCCGCGGGCTGCTCCAGCGCAGTGCGCGGTGGAGACGACTTTACATTGCTTTTTGGAGGGAAAGAGCCTTGTAAGAAAGTTTGTATATTTATACATTAAACGCTTATTTATATAGACTTTAAAAATGGGTACACAGAGGAGTGATAGGAATGTATAGCTTTACTGCGTCCTTGTTATATTTATCGATGTGTATAGTAAATAAAACTTTTTTTTTCAACCGTCAAACGAGCCTGACACCCGCCTGGCACCCTCAGCGCCCGTGGACCTCATTAGTTGTAAGTGTTATGTTTATCAATATTGATAAACGTATTGATCTATGTAGTAGGTAGTAAAGACTGTAAACTGTAGGTAGATAGTAACTACAAATGTACATCTCAGGTTCAGTGAAGCTCAAGCTTAATTATCAAAATAAATCACTTCCCTCTTACATGGTTGAGGAGGGCGATGGCTGGAACCCAGCGTTAACTCGTGAACGGGTGCCGTTTGAGGGTGTTCGTCGTTTGGATACTTGGGGGGAGGAAGACTTGCCGAGGTAACAGATGCAGATAAGAATAATTTTGTATAGACATTGTAAATTTATTTTGAATTTTCAATGTTGAGAAATAAATATTAATATTTGA
Organism: Marasmarcha lunaedactyla; assembly: GCA_923062675.1. Taxonomy (NCBI): domain Eukaryota; kingdom Metazoa; phylum Arthropoda; class Insecta; order Lepidoptera; family Pterophoridae; genus Marasmarcha; species Marasmarcha lunaedactyla. The sequence continues at coordinate 15,578,638 of OV281364.1, read as the reverse complement.
ATTTGAAGGTTTATTTTCATTTTACATACTTCTCCGCATTGCTCCTAAACTAATTTCTTCAAACAATTTACTTCATTTTGTTTACTTAAGCTATCTGTTTCATACTTTACTCCACAATTTTGACAACATATTAATTTCGTATAAGAGATAGAAGAGCACCGTAATAATAGCATCCGATATAACAAAGCACGGAAGTTCATGTAAATTTCATTCCTGGATCATTTTGTGTCGATAGAACAGTCAAATTTGAAATAATTACTTTTCATCGTTCAAGAATTAAAGTCTCATATGGTCGAAATGATATGGAACTGATGATTCCAAAAAGATGTCGAAGAGTAATTTGCATACTTTTCAAATACTATTCTCAAACACAGAACTTATAATAGAGACAAATAGAAATGGTATGCGAACCGGTAGCGCGAACGAAGCATAGCTCCTATGGGCCTCATACTCGATTTAAGCAACGAATCGTCGTCAAGGGTACGTCGCGGTGCTCGTATTAAAAATGCTGTGATGGGTTGAAATTATTTGCGCGAGTTAGTTATTGTCAAGAAGTTGGCAGAAACGTGTCATCAGTGGTGCAAGTAAATTCAAACATAGACAATTCTATGTGTCTCTGTTATGAGTTCTGTGTTCTTGAATAGTGCTGGTTCTTGTTATAAATTGCTTTGCCCTCTGAGCAATAAAAGAGAATATAATGGTCTGTGCAATTGTTTTTCTAATAAGTCTTAGCGAGATTGTTAGATTTCCTTTCATATTTTTCATAAAAGGATAAAACATTATGGATACTGTTAAATACGTATAAAAAGAAACAGTTTGGCGTACTGGCTGCGTAGCCCGAGGCTGTTCCTTCCCTTTCACCAGAACACAACTGCGTAGACGTGGTTGTCGCGGTGGCCACACTAGGAAGGACTGCAGCGCCACCCCAGCAGAGACCGTATCAAAGAAACTTTACTACCACCAACTAAGAATAATCTAATAACTGGCGAAAAGTGACAGGACTCAAATATAAATCCAGTTACTTATTAGCTAGCGTAGCTCTCCTTATAGTCTAATTTACTTTAATTAAATTCTCATCGCTCTCTGCGACTGAATAGAAAATAACATCCACCACCCATACTTTTTAAGCAAAAACATGTAATTTTGTAATTATTTATGTTCTAACTTAAAATAGTCCATTTCGCAGCTCCTTCTTTTCTGGTAAAAACTACCAACATATAAAAAAAATTTTAAAAAATGATTCGAACACAACACAAAAAAAAAAACAAAGTCATCTCCACGGATTCACATCCTCAATTCATAAAGTCCACATGTACGAGTGTTGCAGAGTCGCCGGCGACCCGCGTGTGTTCCATATATTTTACGTATAAATGTACGTGCATCGGTACATTGTTGTAAGAGCATCGTTCTGTATGTCTTTGTCAATGTATTCAGTATTTATAGACAGCTAACTATTCGCGGTCTAAACTTAGTTAATCTTACATAATGAGACGGTGCGTTCATTTAAATATTTGATTGATTAATTTTGTATGATGGTAACTTCGTTTTGTTAAGTTTAGAACGTTTTGGTTGTAAACGTCAAAATAATGTAAAATGGATAAAATAATAATAAAGACTTTGGGATTGTCTTTAAAAAGCAATAAAAAAATTCACAATCGAGCCGCGCTTCGCGAATTAGACACGTATCGACCATCAAAAGATATCACCATGGAAATTACCATAAATCCTTAATAACCGATGTTGGTCCGCGAAGCAATAATAATTTTAAAATACGCCGAAGGGATATTCCAAAATTTAACAATAAATGTTATTCCCGTCTGAGGCAAAGGTCGACCACCACACAGCCTTTAATTTTTTTAAATCTAAAGCCATCGACCTCATCGCCTATTGTCTCAGGCCAGATTAAAAAAAAAAGTTCCCCAAAAAAGATGTTCCTTCCAATATTCCATCATTGTAAACCTGTCATTGATCATTTCTCAAAAACGTACAAATTCCGACGTTCTTAAATTGAATTTTGGTTGAAAAGGGTATAAATAAATAAAGAGCGGCCGTCTCGGTGTTTTAGAGGTATTTTAAATGTTTTATTATATTTTTTAGAGTTCGTGTGGTAAAGAAACGTGAAATGTAAAGGATCCGAGTGATTACGATAAGACTTAACCCCTTTTGAGTTGTATGGCTTTGTTCCTGCCATCTGCGAGAGGTTGAAGGTTCTTTGATATTTATATTTTATGAATAAATTTATTTTGCTTGTGCTTGTAGTTGATACTTAGCCATTTATTTATGATATTATCCAGTTGTGTACCAATTGACTTTACCACTCGTGGCTAGATTATAACATGCTCATAGAACTATGAATCTAAGTTTCAACTTGCAGTATTATGAAATAAGTACCTAAATCTCATTATTCTCACTACTAGCGGTATTGTTTGGTTGCATCCGCGTAGCTGCTAATTCTTTACAAAATCTAGCTATTGTTACTTCGGGTAATGTATGTTATTAAAAGCAAATATATAATAGTTTTTTTTACTATATTCATAGCCATCAACGAGAACGCGCCCCACCTGGTGGAAAGTGTCATCCCCACCCCTGGACATGATTAGTCATCGGTGTTCTATTTATTAATAGTGATTGTGATTACCGTTTAGTGATGCGTGGCCGGCCGTAGGCTTCAGACCGTATTGCTTTAGTTCCATCATTTGCACTGGCTGCCCCTTCCCCTTGACCGGAAGACAACCACGTGGCGTTATTATGGCGCCAAAATAGCAAGGACTGTAGTACTCAGACGAGATCTTAACAAATACACTCTACTGCCAACAATTTATTTGTTACTTTGAACCTATAATAGGTAGTATTAGACTAACAGACGTTTGGCTTCTATTTCAATAGCGCATTGAATAAATCCATTAAAGTAACTGCAGGGATTCCAAATTAAATATTCAAATGTAAAAAGAGATGTACAGTCTTCTACCACCTGCGCCAAGAGGTCAAGAAGAATATTCAGTGCAGTGGCAGTGACAGAGCTCTCTCGAACTTGGTAATTTTGGCCGAATTCGTCATACAATACAATAATATTTCACTTGCAGAAAGTTGGCTGCCAAAGGAAGGAATTTGAAATAAATAATATTAAGTAGATAAATGAATTAAGCAGGTAGAGTTTTGGAACTGAAAATGTTACTTTTAAACACATGAATCTTTAGTTACAAACTTAGGTTAAATTAAAATAGCAGAAGATCGAGTCTGACGTACGGCCCGCAAAAATCTATTCAAAAAAAGTATTCTAGGTAAACCGAAAGGATAAAAACGGCGGAAAAGAAAGCTACACGGCACTTTTGTCAACATTGTAAAATACATGAAATAGGTTATTAGGCATAAATCTTGATTGAAAATAGCAAAATATGAACAAGAATAAATAATTAAAAAATAAAAACAAAGCAAAGACTCCTAGATAAAAGGATATGCAAGATTGCGCACATCGGCGCAAGCGCACCGGTCCGGTCGGGAATCGAACCCGAGACACATGCGTATTAAATCAGTACGCGGGATCACACAGATAAACGATGCCCCTGGTCTCAGCAATAAAGTATTGGAATTCAAGAATATGGATGTTGCGGAGTCGATTTTATTTTTTTACGTATTTCTTTCGTTGTTGATTGAAAAACGTAATTAAGCAAGGATAATTTTAGACGTATATAATACAGTATTTTTTAAATAGAGACTACACAGAATACTTATTTGATCTAAATAAACAGGTTAGGTTTTTAAGATCAAATTTTATGTTATCAAAAATTATACATTTCATCAAATATGACAGATTTTTTACCAAGCATACGTTTTTATTGTGTTTATCATATAGTATATATTTTACAGGAGTTTTGTTACTGATTTCCAAAATCATATAAGGCATTGACTGAAAATCAATGAATTAAATGTGTTTCTTCTCGTTTTAACCCGCGACGCAAAAAGAACGGTGTTATAAGTATAAGGCGTGTATCTGTCTATCCGTGTATCCGTATGTTTATCTGAGCTATCTTCCAGTAGAAAAGACTGATAATAATGTTTTTATTTTTTGTTGTAAACGGAATGTATCGAAAGTTTTCTTACCGACGTTTGATGAAAAATAACTACAGTTGTTTGAAAGTTATGCAAGCTTTTGTCGTGAGTCGGCGTTCCATAAAATTTTATGCTAACGGTTTCACAAAGTTGTGACGTCAGTGTGGCTACTCCAAGTGTTCATCTGCCCTTTACGCCGTGAGCGTGTTAGATTGTTATGAAATTTGAACAGCGACATCACAGTAAAGAGAATTAACCTTTGTTTCATACATAAAATCAAGTAGTTTCATGGTTTAACCTTTAGGTGAAAACTCACATGTGGCACACGGGCCACATAAAAAAGTTATATAAATATTTCCACTCCATTGAGTTTTTGTTCTTACAGCGAATAAGATATGGAAAAATTAACTAAAATGAGCAATGCGGTAGGCGGTTTCTGCGATTCCGAAGTAAATTTAAATCATAAGTCTTTTTGTATAAAATTACTTGGGTCTTATGAAAATTATTTGAATTTGTAATCTTCTTTTAGTATAATTTATAAATAAACAAACTCGGGAAGACATTATTGTTACTATTCATGCGAAGATGTGGTAGAGAAAAATCTGCATGATGCAGAATTATAGTAAAGCAGTTTTTGAGTTTGTCCATTGAAGATAAATCAGTTTGATTGATTAGATTTTTTTGTTATGTTGTCGTCACTTGTAGTTTAAAGCTTAGGAGATGAATATTATAATTAGTAACTTTTAACCTGACGGTAAGAACGCGCGCAATTTCATAAAAACTCTATGGTTTATTGTGTTCATTAACGAAAATGATGAATCATTATAAAACAGCAGAGTATTAATTTCATAAAACTCACGTGAGACATTTTAATTAGGTATTTATATTACTAGTCGGAGGTATGCGACCGTGTACAGTGAGTAAGCCGCGTTACTAAATACCTAACAACAGAGTATATTAACTGAAAGCCACATATTTGCTTATCAACGTTTTTTCAAGTGTTGAGTGGCGTGTTTCTTCAGGTTTCATAATGAATAAAATATAATTTAATAAGGTAAAATTATTGCTGTATGACCTACTTCAGGTTCATTAAATTATAACTATTTAATAAGTTTTATGTACCTGTGATAAATAAAAAATCTTTGATTTTTATCAATCCTTAGCTATAGTCATTCAAATTCAAATTTAAATATGGATTTGCTATCATAATGTGACAAATTTTGTTTTCTTTTGCTAAGATTGTCTTTGGCACAATAACTACATTAAAAGTTTGCGCTGAAGGAAGTGAATGCCTAACTTCGTGAAAAAAACTTCGGACCTTCCACAACTAAAGTAAATGCGCCTGTGTGTAATGGCGTTCCGGTTATTGGGCACGGATGCCACTTACCAGCAGAACGAATACTCGCATGCCTCCTTTGAAAATGAATCCTAAATGTAATTAACTTATTGTCTAAGGGGCAGTAGGGTGTTAGAATCTTGTCTGGGGCGGTACCTTTCTATTTTAACCGCCATAATAACCAGGTCTACATGGTTGTGTTCCGGTCCAAGGAAAGGAACTACTTTATAACATTAAGCTAAGGGCACTCGAGAGGGCGCGGACCTCGGCTTAGGACGTCGTATATTCAAACTGCTGGTTCGGAAGGGTCACCAAAGAACCAGCTAGAAACTCAGTAGGAATGCGTACGCCGCGTTAGCCTGGCCCACCGGTGGGTTCGGCGATTCGAATGCCGTGTTGCCCTATTTCTAACTGGAACGCCGGCGTTCCTTGTTGTAATAGCGTCGTCGGGATCTGTTAAGACGTTACGCGGACGCCTATAACGAACCGCCGCGTCTGGGTTGGCTGTGTATTCAGATGACTTATTGACCAGCGGGTTGGGTTGGTGGGGAGCGTTGTCGACGTGGCGTCTAGACACCAACTTCATGAATGTGCCAATGGTGAGAAGCTCGAGATCCTTATGCAGATCTAAGTTGCGGACTTAGGGCGTTTGCGTAAGAACCTATTTTGAATAACCTGCAAGTGATTAAGGTTCGACTTGCTGGCGTGATCGAAAGCCACACTGGCATATGTCATGATGGGGCGGATGCAAGTTTTTTAAAGTATAAGCTTATTTCTAAGCGACATTTTTACTCTTCTTGCAAATTAGAGGATGCAGCCTACAAATGACGAAGGCGGCTCGGTCCCTGACGCGTTTTATGCGTTCCGCGAATGTGAGTCCACTATCTAATGTGACTCATAAATATTTGACCTTTTTAGCCCAGGGGATCGGAGTACCAAACCGACAGATCTGACCTAATCTGGTGAAGGGTTTCCTAGAGGTTGTCCTAGCAGGTTGAGAGAGAGAAGTACACTGCTGCACTTTTTTCTGGGTTGACTTCTATTCTACATTTCCTAAACCAAGCGCCTAATGCTGTGGCTGCGGATTGGAGTATTGTAGTTAACCTACGTAGATTCCTATCAGATATGTATAGCGCGGTGTCGTCTGCGAAGCGCTAGTCCGTCTTTCTCCGTCCTTGGCATGTCACTAGCGTAAAGTAAAAAGTTGGAGAAAGCACCGAGCCTTGTGGGACACCGGCTTACACAGGACGGGAACTGGAGAGTGCACCTTCCAATCTGTAGCGAAAGGTTCGACAATTGAGAAAGTCTCGTATGATGTGCACGAGGCTGTCTGGCACGCCTAGTTCGAAGAGCTTGAATAACAAGACGTTGTGGCAGACCCTGTCGAAGGCTTTAGCCTCGTCAGAGAAAAGCGCACCCGTGCCTATCGATTTTCGACCTACGTTTATTTGCTCCAAGATGTGCTCTGTGATGCGGCACCTGTTGGACGCGCGACCTAAATTCGTTTGCGGAAAGGAGCAGTTTGTTAGTAAGTTATTGAATATAACAGCTGTATGAGTGCGAGTGGGAGAGCTTTTGATTCCATAATTTTAGATTTTTAATTATTGTCTGTACATCTTGTGCCGTTACCGCTGGCAGGGTGTCAGGCGCAGGGTCGCCGCACTGAGCTGGTGGAATTGCCGAAACAAACTTTCAACTTTAACCTACGGTCGGCACGCATGATCAGTCGATATTCAATAAATAATAATATTATTAACCAATAACATATACAGTTAATGATGTCTATGGGCACAGATACCACTGACCATCCGGTGGATCACGCACTCTTATGCCGGTTATAACAAAGGAAAAAAAATATTTTTCATACAAAACTTCATATATACTAACAAATATTCATTTCAGATCTCCGCGTACATTAATCTACATTTAATAAACAATCAAAAAAACATTGAAATAATTGATGGTCATGATGATTCAAGCTATGTTCAATTTAAGAAATCCACGTAGGTAGGTAATTACTAAGTTAGTAACAACAGATATGAAAGAATCACAAAGAAATAAATCTATAAAAACCGACTCAGAAAAACGAATTATGAAGACGCCATTGTGATACTCACAATATGGATAAGCCTTTTATTCTGTTTATAATAATGACTGTTGTTTACGTCTTTTCGATTTTCTTTTGAAATAAAAAGAAACAAGAATTGAATATTTGAAATATATGTTGAGCAATTAAAACTGACTTTCCTTTGATTCATGTAATGATAAAAAAATACCTATATGCCGCACCAATATCTACTCTGTTTAGCCCCAAAAATTGTAGTCGTCGAAAAATAATGGTAATCGGCATATTTTCGTGAAATTGCTGAAACTAGTTTCGCAAGGCCGTCATAAGCTCGTCTTCGTGGCGATGCTGGTATAAAAGTGAGAAGAATACGAGTTCTAAATTGATAATGTTTAAGTGCGAATAGTCATACTTTTCACAAAAAAGCAACGTATCCACACCATCTAACTCGATAACTCATTCCATCCCAGAGAATCTTGTAAGAAATTCAAAAACGGAATGATTTTTAAAAAATGTATTCGACCAGCCGCGCTCATTTATAATAAGAGGAACTGAACAGAACGAAAAAAAAGTAAACCATACCCTTTTCGAATTTTGTTCGAAAACGAACGATCTTTGTGATAAATATTGAAATATGGAATGGAGATATGATACTTTTTATTCTCATTGCGTCTGGCCAGTGCTTTTTTATTCTTTTTTTTTAGTTTCCTAATGGCATTTTGAACGCAAGCTAATGGCGGGACCCTGCCGGTTTCCGCTACCGTTTTATTGACTATTAAATTTAAATAGATCTTTAATTTAAATATTGTTAATTTTCTTATTCACAAGATTGTTTAGGAAAGTGAATGATATCGTTTAGCTTTAAGGCTTTAGTGCTGGTTTGTTGACTTTTGATTTTTTTATGGTTAAGTTATTACCAGTTATTAAAGTTAATATTCCGCAAAATTTTTATGAAAATGAGGCAAAGATAAAAATATTATTTTAAGGTAAGTATATAAAATAATCCAAATTCAAACTGCCACAATCAGAATATAACAACAAAACCCGAAGCGCTCTAGTTAGTTAGTCGATCGTTTTACATAAATATTTCTTGATCACCATAAAAAAAAACTTATACCCAGATATCTTTTGTCTGCGTGAACCAATACGCACCGTCACTCCTCACTGCCCTCCGGTATATGAGAAAAAAACACATCAAAATGAATAAAATCTTTCTCGTTTTAGTTTGATTGTATGGGGAAATATATATAGTTTGATTGTACGGGTGTCACCAACAGACCGTTTCTTCCATGACGGCTGCTATAATAATAATAATAAATCCCCAGACAACCCAAAAAGACATACATATATAAATAACAACAACCTAACCCGGGCACAAACACCTGTGGTCATCACACAAATGAATGTGCCGGCCAGGACTCGAACCTGGGACATCTGGAGTTTGAGGCAGGTCTATTACCCACTACGCTACTCGGCCGTCAAAATATAGTGAATATAGGTGAAGAATAAATAATATAAAGAAGACTACTGATCAGTAGAACGTGATAAGAACACAAAAAAATCGGTTCGACAAATTATTTTTAACCCTTAGGGGTGTTATAAATTTATTGTGTGTTTCTGGGGTGCGTCTCATTTCATATAAACTCATTCGGTATATTTTCATTTCAATAACGTTCAAAAGATATAAGCGTTAGATGTACTCATGATATAATTTCATATAACATTTGTATACTCTAAAACTTTATTCGTATAATTTTATTGGATACTTATAAATTTATTTAATCGAAAATCATTTGGCATATCTTATGAAATATATAATTCAAGATAATTTTATTAAACCTGTCAATTAAGCTTAAAAAGTTTATATGAAATGAGACGCACCCGTTCACTTCGGTTAGGTTAGGTTTGTATGTAGTTAATACACGCGCAAGCCGTCGAGTGAAGCGAGCGTCAGGCGAAGCGCCAGAACCAAATTCAGTACTATTTCCAGCTTTTCAAAAAAAGCGATTCCGGTTCCATTTGGTTTAAACAAACATCACGTCACGAGTTCTTTTGTAATTAATATTTTAACAATAACTGTACTTATTTTGGTCCTTTTTTGTATTGTTTTTGATGTTTGTTTGAACTAAATTGAACCAAAGTCGCTTTAATTTTATTTTATTAGTTAGTATTTAATTAAGTTACTTTTTATCAACTTAGAGTAAATGTATTTTATGTCTTTTGAGTGGTATATCGAACGATTTTAAATTCTATATAGCAAACAATACAAACAAAAGATTTGCTTGCCTCTACGTCATCAATCTTTGATTAAAGCTGCTCTAAGTTCATGTAGTCTCGATTAGACAACGATTGCCGCCATTTTGACGTTAGGGATATCTTTTAAAACCCGGTAGCCGAATACTCATTTTATCTATCGTTCGAATAGCAGGTATACCTATGATTACTCGGCCTTCGCTCAAAGCAAGCAGGAATATTCATGATAAGCGAAAAGTATTCGGGTTCCGTGCCTTCCGTTCAAAAATTTTCAATATCTTCTAGGACTGTGGATCTAAAAGCGGTACTATTACTCACACAATTATTTTTTGCTAGTAGAATATTTAATCAAGCTGAAAATCACCATTCTAAGTCGTGAACTCCAGACAACCTTCTTCAACCATCTAATATAGCCTTTGTTAAGGATATTGCTGGACTGTTACTGCGGTGGCGATGTAGTTCAAGCGCTATAGTTCAAGCGCTGTGGTTCAAGCTCTGCGGTTCAAGCGCTGCTCTCGATCTTGAGGCTCTCGGTTCGACCCCAGCGACACTGAAGAAGAACCTAAACACATTACTTCTAAGGTATGAATAGACTGCTCAGCCGCAGCAGGTAAGCGTGGTTGACTAAGTACTGGTTGCCTGAAACCGTCCAGGACGTCCCTGTGGTGGAATTATGAAGGCCGTCGTGGTAACATATCAACCGACCTACTTACAACTTAGGCGCTACCAAGTAGATCTACTCAAAGGTGTCTGACCTGGGGGGGGGGGATGACCAGTCTTGTACAAATCTGTTTTGGGGTTAAATTGGGAATAAAGGTACAGAAAAGGTACAGAAAATATCATGTGTTGATTAAACATTCCACCTCAGCAGGGTGAAACTGAAACTGTAACTATTAAGGCGACCGTGATGATATCTTCTTTGATTAGAAGAATGAAGTGATCCTTCCTCCATTACATACCTAGTATTGGCAGACGCAGCACATATAATAAATAATAAATCCCCAGACAAACACACCGACTGTATGGCCCCAAAGCAGCAGCGCTTGTGTTATGAATGACCATACAGCGAACTGGGGGGAACCCAGATTAAACATACATATATAAATACAAACAAACAAGACGCGAGAACAAACATCTGTGTTCACCACACAAATGAATGCCATGGCCAGGGCTCGAACCTGGGACCTTTGGCGAATGAGGCAAGGCTACTTACCACTACACCACTCGGTCGTCACATATCTGTGTACCCATACCTAAAATTACATACAATTCTACTTTATTTTCAATCGAAAAGTTGCACAAGGTACTTTTCATTTACTCTTGCTTTTGGAACTTTTAAATAGGATTTAATAAAAACATTCTATGATTTTATACTTGCACGATAAAATTCTACATACAAAAGTACCAAAGATATTCAACAAAGATAATGGTGCCGCCATTCTGACCTGAAAGTGGAAGGAACAGAACGATTCTAATGAAAATAAAAAAGGTTAAACTGATCACGCAACATTTGCTTACGATTTCAGTACGGCTAGACTTAAACATTTAAAGATATTTTTAAGAATTTCAAAAAGTGGAAACACTTAATGCTTATATTATTTGTATTAGCAAGGTAAATAATAAAGTGTTTTGCTATAACTTTTTATTCAGGACTTTTCCGTACTAGTTTGAAACCTTTTTTATGAATTCTACGGCCTGATTTATAACAAGTTTTTATATTTATTTTTACCTACTTAATAGTATTGAAATTCGTTATGATTTTAGTTACACCACTTTTATAATGTATTTTGTAGCTTCGGTAGAAATATTGTAAAAAAAATATAATTCAAAAGAAATTCAAAATAACAAGGCCAATACCTTGATGTTCACCAGCTATCGCAGTAACATCGCTGGTACGTCACAAGTTGATAAAAATACATTGTCGAGCAAATATCGGGCGATTTTTGCTATCGCAAGATACGAAATAAACGTGGCCGTGAAGCCCATGATACTGGACACCACAATACCGGTTCACTCCCACCAACTCATCTATTCAGTATCCAAAACCAGAATATTTAGTTAGCATCTAAATGTCGAAACTTCCTTTACGCATAGAATGTAGCGCCCCCACGTACCTAACAGGTCAGACTGTACTTCTAATAATCATTGCGTTTGAATCTTTGATGTCCTTGTTATGTATACAAGTATATAAGATATCTTTGAAGAAAACGATGAGATATCTTTGAAGTCAGTCACGAACGAGGCCCTCGGTTCTGATGTCAACTATACCTATTTAATAAATAAAAGTCTGCCGATCACCTTATATTGTATACATTTATGTAATACAATTGAAAAGGCAAAACGTTGTGTTTGTGTGATGAACACCCCTCCAGTTTGCTGTATGCTCATCCATAACACAAGCCACACAAGTGGGGCCATTCAGTCGGTGTGTTTGTTTGGGGATTTTATTATGCATAACTATATTTATTTATTCTTGATTTTCTTTATTAATCGTTTGTATTTACAGATACAGGCACAGAAAAACATCTCGAGCATTCTCATCATTTAGAAATGCCAAAATAAAGGGATTTTACTAACATTCAGCTTGTTCTGTTTCATTCCGAGTTTGACTCGTTTTTTGTCAAAGTACCACTTCGCCCTCACATACTTTGATTTAAGTAAAATAGCGAAGATTGGTGGCAATCTCCTCAAAACCGGACAAATTACAAACATCACGAAATATTATGTCTAGCTCGCAAGCCTACGTTTTGAATCATTCTATAACTTTTATGTCGGGGAGAAATACAACTGAGTAGGTGTGGGTGTAAACATATCTGCGGTAGTAAAGGAGCCATTTTCCACGTCCGCCATTGCACTTCAATCTCAGCCTACATAGGCATAGGTACAGAAACATCTTGACCAATCTAAAATGCTGTCATTTTTCGTCGTGGTCTTCCCATTAACAGCTACTCGCAACCAAATTCCTTAAGATTTCTTTATATTTTCATTTCATCTTTAGGTTCTTAAATCGAGTTTCCTGTTTGAATAGAACCTGTAGAACTTGAAGAATAGGTCCTTAGGTATTTTCGTCGATGCTCGAACACAATAAAACGCTTCATTTCAATATATTAGGTGTATTAGCAAGGTTGGTACATGCGATTACTGATTAATACTGACGAACTATCATAACACGCGACGTCCTTGTAGCAGGACGCCCACAACTCAAACCCCATAACATTCACGGTATAATCCCTTATTTAAATACATCCTTTAAAACGAATATTCTTGATAAAAAACTGTGCATACTCTAGACCGCATCTTATTTTTATTACACTTACAAATCCAATAACTGATTAATACAAGAGTTCTACTAATAAAAGTTTAAAAACCTGAGCATTCGTACAAGGGTTACCTTAATATTTAATTTACTTTTAAAACTAATTTCGAATGTGGAACATCGCTTATCTGAAAATTATGACAAAGCTTTCAAGTCAGTGGAAATGATATTTTTCAGGACTCCCTCATTTCAAAACGGACAATGTATTAGGAAGGTTCTTACATAACAGTTCAAAGTCCTTTTCAAATTGAGGAAGCCGTCGGCTTAATCAGTTATATACTACAAAACAAATTTCTACAAAAAACAGCTACTTACCCCTTTAAACCCTAACCTAGTAAACTGCCTTCTTTCATACATACATACAAACTTACAACACAAATAAAGTCGCGAATCCCAACATCTACGTTCGAAATTCAAGCTACGCGCCAATTAAGATTGAATAAAACCTAAGATTCTGATTGGTTACAGTTACATACTACCAAAACTTGGCTTGAGCATTCATCAATATTCGTCACCATTTTGTAAATCTTTTCAAAAATTTGAATTCCATGTAAATAAGTCTTGAATTGTGGTACACAAATCCCATTTCAATACATTTAATTAAAAAAAAACGGAAAAATAAATTAAAAAAATAAAATTAAAACCATTCATTTATTTCTTTGTGGAGTGTATAATATAACCTTTAACTATAAGTATATTTATGCAATTAATGATCTATTATCTACATACAACAATACATAAGAAAACACTTTATTTTTTTATTTATAATAGCCGTAACGACGATATAAGACAGTTTTCTTAAAAAAATTCTTACATAAAATTTTAAATAAAATATTTAGAAAAGAAAAACCGAGTATTTCTGATGTAACAGCTCTGTATCTGCTTAAAATCATAAAAGCAAGATACAATATACATTTCTTCAAGATGAAATCTATTTCAACTTCAAATAAAATATTTTCTTTAATAAATCGAGATCTTCATTGTGTAGTGTGAAAAAACATACTTAATAAAATTTAAAAAAAAATCGTGAAGTACATATTAAAATCTACACTACGTAGTTATAATGAAATTCTACAAAATAGTGTCACATGAACTTAAGACATAGTCATACACCATTCATAAAGAAATAATACAAAACAACACCGCTAATTCTAAATTTAAATATACTTCCGATAAATAGAACCTAAAGTTAAATATTTCTCCTTTTACACAAAATTCCTTAAAATATTTTGCAGAACAAATTCTTCACTTCATAGAAGCGACAACTTCTGTATAAAAAAACTTTCTTTCATGTACAATCAACTTCAAAAGTCACTGATTAAACACCAAATACAATTATTCCAAAAAAAAATACACTGTGTTTTTCTATTACGGTGGCAAGATTAAAACGTTTAAAAATATATAATCTCCAAATTAAGATTGTGTGATATTTATTTCAATTTGATCTGTACACTTTTGATATTGACTATACTTATACTTTGAAAAACATCGAAAAACTGCATCATTACAAGTTTACAGTTTAATTTTCAGTTGTGTAGGACGAGGCAAAAATACAAAATGAAATGCATTTTGATTGTGCCAATACTGCCACTTAACTTAAATGCCTAAGATTTGTAAAATTGTTTATTAACAATGCGAATAAATAAGTCTGTACTTAATTTAAAGTAATAAGTTATATTTAAAAGATAAATGAGGTTAAATTATTTAAAAAGTCAGCTGCCTTAATAATTACAGTGTTGCCATTTTCGTATTTTACATCGGAGAGCGAAGACTCGGTGATACTTGATCACGAAAATAAAAAAATACGTCATGATTTACCATATTTTTTAACATATTAATAAATGACGACCCTTTCATTCATGAATATATTTTAGAGGGGCACAAACAAAGTATTTCAATTCTAGGCTGATGAGTCTATTAAAATCAAAATTGTAAGGATAAGTGTTTGTCAGCGATATTGGTATGTACTTAACTTCAAGATATTAGGTCTATATTATGGTTTTAAGACCAATTACCCATTAGGATCCAAAATCAAGTGTTCTCATTTAAATTACACATTTTAGGTCAAAAATTATTAATTTGCTAATAATATACTTAGGTTTTGGGAGTCCTTCATTAAACAATTTGATAACAGTGCATTAAACTTTCTTAAATTATCGTAAAAAAATCTAACAAAAATTTTACAGATGACATTTTAACTATTAATGAAGTCAGTTTATATACATATTTACCAAAGGTTTTAGGGTTAGTCTCTTACGTGCCTACTAGTCGTCTATTTCAATATATAACTATATAATAACTGACCTCTAAATAAAATTTATTATAAAATTCAAATTAAGAAAGTTTTCTGCACAGTTTTCACAATAATTATGTCATTAAAAGGCTTATAATTGAGGCACTACATCTAATGCTAAATATGCAAGTTTACAAATAAAGGATATTAAAATAATACACAGTCACTATAGATGCGTCTCATTCTTTTCCTTTTACAGAAAAGGAGACAGGAAGATATCTTGTAAGTCGATCGAAGCTTACACAGCGTTTTAAACCTTAATACTATCATATTAAGACGGATATTCCTTATTCATATTTTCTTTTTTTAAATAAGAGGACAATAGACATTTACCTATATTACAAAAAAATTTAACTTGTGGAATGGTTATAAAATGTTACAAAATTTGTATAATAATTGTTATTATCTATACATAATAAATTGGTAGAGAACTCGTGACTGTACGTTTTATTTAATTTTTACGATATATGGATACAGTACTTATACCTAGAACGTTACTCAGATTATTTTGTTATTTATAAACTGAATGTCAAAATATGTTTATAGCCTATTTTATTTAAATTTATTAAAATAAAAAAATCTGCTAAATTTATGACTTATTTGTATTCTACAAGAAAAACGTAATATTGTTTGTTTGAACTTAATCAAAAATGCTAAATCAGTCCTGTTTGTTTATTTGCACTGTGTGGACGTAAACAACAAAATAATCCATTCTTAATATTGCCATTATGTATGTGTAGCGTTCTGCTTAAACTTGTTATTCATAATAAAGTATATAATAGACAACACCTATGTACGAAAACTTTATAATAATGTATTATTAAGTTAATACATAAATGGCACAACTATATACAAAGGGAATTGACGTTATCATATTCAAATAATATATTTAAAAAATACAACTATAAATTAAATGATCGAATACGGCGTATCTGATTTTAGGCCTTTGTGTATAAAATGAGTTATATACAATCGATTATATTTTATACTTATTTAAAATGAAACTTTGCTAAAATATGCGATAAATTAACAACATGATTGCATAGATTTGTTTCTGAAGGTCTTAACAATGCATTGATTTTCTATAATTAGTCACTTGAAAGAAAAAACATTTAAAACATCATTGTGCTGTTTGTCCGAGTTAATAAACTACTGAGTACAAATTGTACTTTGAATACTCGTCCATTAAACATCCGTTAAAAAAACGCTTCACTAATTCTATCGTCGATTTCTACCAAAATGGTAGTTTTGTGTATAATCAGCACATGGAAAGTTTTCTACGATTGGTGGGTTTTTGAAACTTGTTTTGATTTTTGTTTGTTTTTTTATTGCATTTTCTAGCGGCTGCTTGGAGGCATGGGCATTTGAGCTTGGACTCCCTGTAGGTTCATCGGTCTTCCGTTGGGGTTGCCCATTCCGAGGCCGTCTTGGTAGTTATTGACGTCCATTTGAGGGCCGTCATCGCTCTGTTGAAAGAAAAAGAAGTAAGAAAAAAATTTCTAATTAAAATAAATGCTGTACATGGTGAAAACATTAGTAAGTAATGGTGTATTATTCAGGTTTTTATGAGAAGGAAAAGAAAAGGCATGAATATTATCAAAGAACACAGTTTTAGTATTTTAGTCTTGTTGAAATTGATTGTATTTACATACATACAAAGCGCAATAAAGTTAAACAGAACATGTACAACATTACCTGTTGACCCAGGGACATTTTGATTCACGCTAACGCTGTTCGAAGATACTCATCCAGGTAATATTTCTATCAGATTGGTAAATGCGAGTACCAAAAGTAGTATAATTAAATAAAATCCAACCTATCTTAATAGTCACTTACAGTTTTTGCGGTTTACTTGAGGTCTCAAACTCTGAATTTAAATCGAAAGATATGACATTGTGTCATATCTTTTAATCCAAAACTCCAATAGATCACCACCTACCTCTCTGTGCCTACGTATAGTCCTGTCCTCGTAGCGCGTGCCGCCCGTCGACGCCATCGGCCGACTCAGGGTGCTGTTGGCGTTGCTGGGGCTGTGCGGAGCCCCGCTGGCCGACGACGACGGCGTACCTTGCCCTGTTCGAGTTGCAGTGTTGTATGTACAGGGTGATTTGGGTTTAGCAAGGTTATGAGTGTTAGGAAAGAATATGTGACGTTGAACTTTAAAAAAACCTTACTTTAGGAAGGTGATTCAGTTATACAATTTTTTTTTATATTATAGGCATTGACTCAAATAGTATCATACTAATTCAATTGATAACTTAATGAGATATCATGAGTAGGCACAGTAGCAAAAATGTTTCCCGTATAGCGAAGTTGTTTGAGTGTCATTGATTGTACACTTTACTGCCCGACTTCCCCATTTAAGGTTTTTTTTTCTAATTTAATTTGACATTCGTCATAGGCAAGGCGTCATGGCATTAGAGACAGATTATTTGATGCTGGTGAAGAGTAATGAAATATGCAGATGTAAAATTTATCTTAAGAATATGTATAGTCGATTCTCTTATGCGAAGAAATGAAGAAAGACATTACATTTGGAAATAGTATTCAAAAATGATTAACAGTGCACCTAGGAAGGAGAGGCACTAAATTTCTTATATTTGTTTCGACCTATTTTTGAACTTGCTTTACTTAATATTGTTATACACGAAACCCAAGATTTACTCTGGAGATTATCTGTGAGTTAAATACTGTTCCTATACCAATTAATTGTAAAAAATTTAAAGCATTCTGCTCAACCGTCATTCAGGGACCATAACATAAATAACTTACAACGATATTATCTTCGTTTCACCTCCACGACAACTATATTCAAGATGGTTCAAGTCACTAGTGCGCGCGGCTTTATTAAGCTTGTATACTAGCGATGGGTAACTCAGGAGTGATAGATACAAAAGATATGTATCACTTCGTTTGAATCAATATCTCCGTCACAATCTGTGAACGGATGTGACGGATCCGTTCACATCCGAATGTATCACTGTATCTTTAGAACTCACCCGCTCACGCACTCGTACGATTGTCTCGCTCGGAATGCACAATGCTAGGAAAAGAAGTCTCGCTACTCGCAACAAATAGTTTTCAACATATATGATAGCGCATTGTTGATCGACGATGTACTGTAGGTAACTTAAGGCATAATCAAATTAATCCGTTTAAAAAAAACCGTCCAGTATTTTAATTGTTTAAGGTTGATTCGGTACTTTGTATTACTTCTTAGGCAAAAACAGGTGTTATGGTTTAATTTGTAGTAAAAGGACTCGATGAATTAGTGATTGATTGATATCGTAATTGTTTAAGGTAAATTAGATACATTGAATTGTTTTTATATAGCAGCAGGTGTTGGAACAGGTGTTATGAATTATTGTTAACAGTTATTGGATTATTAAAAGGCACACAGTAGTTGCAAATTAGCCTGACGTCATATTGTCCGTGATGCACTTTTCGTAATGAGTTTTGTTGACGGAAAGAGTCAGTATGAGTTGAGACCTCACTGATTACACATCAAATAAAATAGTTGTTTTATTCAGTTATAAACCAAAACTATGAATATTCTAACATATATATAGTTTCAGAACCGGTTATTGGGTACCGATAAATAGTTTCGTTTCGATGCCGCAAAATGGCGCCACCACTAAGAAACAGCAGCCGATAAACCAAATCAGTAATGTTTCATCTCGAAATTTGTTATTTATATCTCTCATTGATATATTTGATCGAGTTGAGCAGAGCAAACCTACTGAGTGGCGAGAGCGACGCGCGGCCATGAGCAACTGATACATTCGTGATAAATATACAAAAGAGTGATACATATCACAGTGATCGAAAGATACATATCAATCTTTTCTTTTCAGTGATACATTTAGCCCATGACTATGTATACATAGAGCTCGGTGCGGCTGCCTCACGCGCTCACAGCGCGCACTCAGCAGTCGAACAATCTACAATAAAATATTATTGACTCACAAGTCTCCATAAGTATATTTAATAAACATGTGTTCTGCATTTTCACCTTCATTATTTAATTTCAAAAGCGACATGCGCGATTTAACCTACCACAACGCCACCTACCAATCATATTACAAAACTACCATTTACCCTTCAAAATGTTTGAAGTTCGGATTGCTTTTATCAATATAATGCAGGTGTCGATAGGTACATATGTTTTTAGCAATTTCTTGAAAAATCTTTAAAAACAGAAGTTAAACTATTCATATATTCAATACTAACACACATTCCATTTCAAACAACATAATTTAAAGACTCTACAACTCCGTTAACTATTTATTTTTCTTACTTAATTCTTTTTATTTTTTTTTTCTACCGACGGCCACGGCCGGGGACTTAAATTAGCTGGAACTTAATTACTTGGATTTTAACTTTTTAAGCTAAAATTAAGTATTTACACTATTTATTATCGAGAGTATACATATTTACAGCGCACTGTACAGCAAATATTAAATTAATACATACATGTCTAGCATACGTTCACTAGTCAAAGTAGAATATTATCCACCTCCGCAAGTACTAACCATGTAAAACATTTAACCGATACCAAAATATGACTGCCACCTCTGCCAATATGCCTCTTAATACACATTGTATTGCATTTGCAAATAATTTCCCTGAACCATACAAATGAACTACAAAACAAAATTAGCATTTAGTTTGTTACATCTTCACGGCCGGCACGGCAGCACACGCACTGGCAGCTGGAGTCTGCGCCTACATACAACACGCTTTCTCACAGAATTTAACTTGAACTCTTGCTTCATAATTTATAATCCTGCTCTAACCGTCCTTAAATATGTTAACTATACTGAAATGGGGTGGGCTCGTCCCGCTGCTGGCGCACTCACCGCTGCTGTTGGAGTGCGCGCGCGGCTGCGCAGCTCGCGCCGGCGTCAGGAAGTCGGTCTCGCGCCAGCCGTGCTTGCGGTACACCTCGCGCAGCTCCGCGTGCGACCACATCGTCATCAGCACTTGACCTGCGAAGGTTAGTGTTGAGGCTTTACTATTGACACAGTACTTGTGTTTCGCCTCAGAGACACGCCTGTTTAAACTAACGTATCGGGACACATTCGATTTCAATTTGCATCACTATTGAATGTGATTTTTAGAAAGATTTACAATTGAAAAATAGCGGTCTGATGCAAAAAAGTAAAACACTTATTTATATATTTTAAAAATGTCCGTTAGAATCTGCCACCACCGGACATTTTAATTGAGCCGGGTTATACATTTAAACGGTGTCAAAACAAACAATAGGTTGTGTCGAGGTTATAAGAGTGTTCATATTAAATAATCAGTTTAAAAAAATGCCCCTTTTTTCGCCAGCAATGGAGTGGTATCGAATTCACAAATATATTTTGTATTTTTAAAGTTGATCAAAATTTTAAAATAAAAATATTTCATTTTATCATGGGTTAAAATGGTTTGCACTTAATGAATGCGTTCTTGTACGTGTTTTCATAGATGCAAGCAAGGTATGACAGGTGGACCAAAGCCACTTCCATTAGTTTGAGCACGCATAGTTACCAGCAAACTTGAGCACCCTCGGCGTGTGTCTGTTCCTGGGCTTGGTGAGGTTGAGCAATCGCTCCACGCCGCCGGCCTCCAGCAGGGACCTCGAGAATTCCGCACTCTTCTTTATTACTTCGTTGAGAGTCGCTAGGACCGCTGCTATTGTATCGTCCGACGTGCCCTGGATATACCATTTCTTAAGATTAATATTTCAGTTTATTACTTAACAATAAATATGTACATTGACAAAAAAAAATTAATTTCAAGGACCAAGTATGAGTAGTTTAGAGTATTTGATTAATTTAAAAACGCGGAAAGATTCGTGAGGTTCCCACGTGACGTACTTGAGCAATGGATCTGATACTCACACCAACTCATGTATTCATTGTTGAACCTTGAATCAAAAAATCTGAGAGACAGAATGCAATGACGAAGCGCACGAGCGAGACGGAATTATGTTTGTTATTAGTCTTATCGCGTCCGTTTTTTTGCGACCGTCACGGTCGGATTGCGACTAACTTAAATCAAGCGACGGGGACAAGATCTACGAGGTCCGCGCCTTTACTTCAGCATTTTGTTTGAACGTTTGTTGTTACTTCGCTCGTCAATCTATCGACAGGTTTATATGTTGCAAATTAATACATAGATAATGAGACTTAATTAAAGAACAGTCAGTTCTATTAAAAGCAGTTTTTTTCACTTACTACAAATCATAATCTTTAATCAAATTACATAATCAAAAAACATTATATAAACCTTGATTGAATTTAGTCCTAAGCTCAAACTTTCCACTTGGTACAACAGTTTCATTAACAAATATTTGAGTTGGTATATTTCTGTATAGAACGTGTGGTTATGAATAACGTATTACGTTCTGTTAGATGAAAATATTATTTACTTATTCTGAGCGGCTCCGCCCCACGATAAATATGTACCTGTATGCTATACATGTGCGATCTTCCCTAGAACCTGTAATGTATTTCACATAATCACCTGGTCGTGATGTTGCCCCCCACTCGGCAGTTTCTGTACCAAGTCCCTCATGGCGTATTTTCCAATTAATTCCTTATTCCTCTGGTCAATGGCCAAATTACGAAGAGCTGTGGCCACGGCGCACACTACGCGGTCCACTTCCATTCTTAATAGTTCTACAAGTATTGGTAGACCTGGAAAGTATAATTAAATACCCAGATCAAAAACTTAATTAAAAATAATTTGGAAAGTATAATTAATTTAAAGTTAAATTATACCTAATAACAATTAATTATTAAAGAATATCAAATAAATAGTTACGTAGTTTCCGAGTTTATGGATGGATTTCAAATAGATTGTCATATTATTGATGCAACAACATCTACCTTTCTCCTTCCTGACTGCGGCTCGTATGTCGATGCTGGGTTGCCAGTAGCACGCTGCCAGGTTCTGCAGAGCGCCCGCCGCCGCTTCCAGAGTCTCAGGGTTCGAGCATGTTTGTAGGAGAGCCATGTAGAGGGGTACCACCTGGGAAAAATACGATATAACAATAAATAAAATAAAATCACCAACAGTATGACACAAAGTGAGCAGAACTCGTCATATGATACAGAACTGGGGGGCAACCTCAGAGTTCACATTCATATATACATATCAACAACCGCGAACCATCTATGTCCATCACACAAATGAATGCCCCAACTAGGACTCAAACTTGGGACCTTCGCAACTCAGGCAAATTATGATTTCCTTACCTCCGGCGACCACAACATCTCAGTGCCCTTCGGAACGCTATAACCCAAGTGGCTTCCGGTATTT
This sequence comes from Marasmarcha lunaedactyla, assembly GCA_923062675.1. Taxonomy (NCBI): domain Eukaryota; kingdom Metazoa; phylum Arthropoda; class Insecta; order Lepidoptera; family Pterophoridae; genus Marasmarcha; species Marasmarcha lunaedactyla. The sequence continues at coordinate 15,556,011 of OV281364.1, read as the reverse complement.
TCTCCCAACTGCTGGTTGTCATGCTCCGACTTCCCTAGAGGACTGGTGGAGTTTGTGGAAGATGACTCCTTCTTCTTCTTACTTCCCCCGAAGCAACCCAGGTTTTCTCCTTGAACGAATTTGATAAAGGTCTATAGTTATCTATTAATTTTTGTAGGAAATGTGTCGCATAAATCTCATAACTGTGTAAGCCGATCAGTGGTTCAGCTCAGGGTCAGAAACAAAAAAGTTATTCCCGAACAGACGTAAAAAAATACAGGCAAATTGAAAACCTCCTCCTTTTTTTTAAGTCGATTAAAAAAGAGTGATAATAAAAGTTTAACGTGTACATCGGTGCGTCCAACTGTGACGTCACATCTCCCAGAAGAATAAATAGAGTTCGATGCAGTTTTTTTTGTTAAACAGTTAGGGAGGCTTAAGGTCCCCTCAGTCGGTGGTTTTTAAATTAGTTTGTAAATAACTTGTAGTTTAATTTTTTGATTTACTGAGTTCTTCCTTTCAAGTAATACGTAACACGCGAAATAAATACTTAAAACGAATTATTAATTTATTATATTTACCTTTTGAAGCACTAGCTTGTATCCTGGGTTGGCCGGACGACTGTGTGGGGGGTGCTCTAGTATCGTATAGGGGATCTTCTATTTCTTGACACCTGATCAATTTAAAAATGTTACAAAAACTTTAAAAGTCTATAAGTACATAAGGATCCTTTTTCGTTTCCAATCTGATTTGTTCCAAACTCAGACTCAAAATCTCAAGATTTCATCCCAACATATTTTGGGGAATATTTTTTTAACAAAAAATTTCCTATGCTATTCAGTTATAAGTTCTTTTGAAACTCAACAAATCCACGAAATGAATTTCGGCCATATCCTTAAATATTCATTTCTTTACAGAGGCATAAGGCGCGAAGTTAATAAGTACACACTTGCGCGTTGTTTGGTCTTTTGCAGGAATTGTATTGGAATGCAAACACACCATCTTCTACATGTTAACATTGTAATAACGGCCAAGGATCTGCACCTGTAGGACAAGTTGCGCAGCACACAGACGCAGTTCTCGACGATCTTGGTGCCGATGGCGTTGGCCTGCACGGCGGCGCGCACGGCGTGCAGCAGCGCCTCGGCCAGCCCCGCCACGCAGCGCAGCTTGCGGCGCGCGTACTCGCCCGCCGACGACGCGTTGCGCAGGACGCCGGACGCGTTGCGGAACACTGTGTATAGGGCAATAAGATTCGTTCAAATTTCAGTTTCTTGACATTGTTCAAATATCTCATAGTCATAATGTTTTGTAATATTTTTATAACATTTAAATATTCATATTTGTAAATACTATTTTGATATTATTTAATACGTTTTTAGATAGTAAATCATTTTGTAATTAACTTCTTATAAATATGTGCACGCTGTTTGACAGTAAAAAATGTAGAACTGTCAATTTTATTTAAGAACTGTTTGTACACATTTTTTCGCAAATAAATTCATTTGATTTGATTTGATTAGAAATACAAAGTTGTTGCCATTACAACAAGTCAACTATTGCGTTGAGAGGTCGCCTGGAAGAGATCACTGCTTTAGTGATTAGGCCGCCCACGTTGTCATTCTCTTTTTTTTTTTTTGTAGTTTCAATCTAAGTGTATTTTAGTTTTGTAACGTGTTTAGCAATAAATTGTATTATTATTATTATTATTATTACATCCTCTACTTCGTCACATAGATATTTTGTTCCCATTTCCAAAAATACGAAATTATCAAATTGACCAAGTCCATGAAGCAGACACAAAATTTTGCTAGACCGGTAATTTAATACATTTTCATAGATAGTTGCTTTGTTGGGCCCTGATTATCTTGCACAGACACACTGAGAAAGATAATGAGCGCCGCGATAACATATTGCAGATCACTAATAAAGTGATCAATAATCTAAGTTTTATACCAGAAAGTTCTAAACATTTCTGTCTATTTAGGTTATTTATATGCAAAAACTAAAAAAATATTTATACGTATTGTGAGCAACACAAACCGGTAGACCAGTAAGTATCAGCTGGATTAGTCGGATGCCAGCCGGAGTGAGGAATGATGACTTTGTTGACAATCACTTGAGCTGCATCATCGATGATCGACTGCTTCAAATCTTCACAGGATGACATGTTCCAGATGACACCGGTTACAAGTTCTTTTACCTGCAGGCGTAAAAAGAAACAATTTTATTGGAGAATATTATAGGAAGATATAAAACATTATTTATGGTTTGTAAAACTTTTACAATAGGTTTTTGACAAAAAATTTTTATCACATACTTCAATAGTGTATCAGCAGTAAAAAATTACTGCAGAAGCAATAGTATGTTTACGATCAATGGGTATAGCGACATGTTTGAGGAGCTGCTGCGAGTCGCCTAGAAACGCTCCATAAGACTGTACTGAGTTGTGACGTCACAACGTGTAAATCATACTAAACATTGTATGGGCGTTTGAATAAAATATATAATAGCTACGTAGATAATGCGTTTACATACATACTGTCATAACAAAAGTTGTCATAATGTCATATAATATTTAATGTCAAATAATTTTTTATTTTTATTTAACAGTTTTTGTACACACATATGAAAACAATATAAAATGCCTTAAAGACCAAATATTTCTAAAATAAATCTCTTCCAGCCAACCTGTGAGAGGAGAGATTAGTTTATAACAAAGTAGTGTGTACCTACTTTAAACATACACACATTACATACTTAACACCGTAAATAAACTTACATATACTCATATACATACATAAATAAAATAAAATACAATATAAGATATACAATCTAAAGTTGTTTAAAAGGAAAACTTATAAATGCCAAAACAATACAAAACTTACTTAATGAGGGAAAAGTAGTGGTCTTTTACTCTTTTTTTAAAGGTAAGTAGTGTTTCTGACTCGCAGATATTATAAGGGAGTGAATTCCACAATCTGACTGCATGAACGGTAAATGAATAGGAGAAAAACTCTGTTTTATGTGGATGTGTGTGAAGGAGAGTACGCTTATGTGCTCTGCATGGCGCCTCTTTCGTCGAATGGGTAAAAGAAAATCGTTCGCGAAGATATTACGGGGAGTTAGGATTATACAGAACATTAAAAAGGAGGCAGGGGATTCGCATGTTTCTACGAAGTCGGATAGGAAGCCATACAAGTTGGTTGCGGAACTCCGATACATGATCATGCTTTGTAAGTCCGAATATGAAACGTATAGAGAGATTTTGTAAACGTTCCAGTTTATTTAGAAGCTCCTCAGAGACATCTAAGTAGCAGACGTCTGCAAAATCAATGATGGCTTGGATGAGACTTTGAGCAAGGGAGATTTTAGGCGATAAGGGAAGGAAGGTTTAGAGCATTTTTAAGGTATGTATTGAATGATGAACTCCACGACTGATCTCACTAACATTGGGTCGCCAATAGGAGGAAGATCGGATAAAGTAATGCAACCGCGCATGTATCGAATACCTAGGATTATGGCTTGAGACCTGCTAGGATTTACACGTAATCCAAAAGACTTAGCCCAGTCACTTACGTGGCTGACTTCGTCATTAATAGCGGAAATGGCTGAGCCAACAGCGCAAACAGGAAAGTAACGGTAAATCTGCAAGTCGTCAGCGTAAAGATGAAAGTTACATGAAAGTACAGAAGTTAGAAAGTTAATAAAAATAGAGAAGAGTAATGGAGAGAGAACGCCACCCTGAGGCACGCCCGCAACGAGATCACACCAGTCAGAGTATGACTCATCTAGGCGGACACGCTAAGACCTGACTCGAAGATAGGCATTGAACCAAGCCACCGCAGAAGGAGAAACGATAAGCGATTGCTACATACCGAGAAGGATATCAAAATCCACTGAGTTAAAAGCATTACTGAAATCTAGCAGAATCAGTAGTGTGAGAGATCCATGTCATCTGTCACATTGACGAGTGTTGATACTGTGCTGTGGCCCGGGCGGAATCCAGATTGGAAACGGCTTAGCAAATTGTTGCTAGTAACGAATGCCAACAGTTGACTATGGACAGTGTTCAAGGACTTTGGACAAGAAGCATAGAATGGAAATGGGACGAAAATGGGTAATGGAGCTAGGGCTAGAAACTTTAGGAAGTGGTATGACGTGAGCTCTTTTCCAAGCGGTAGGGAAAGTATTGGTAGCTAAGGAATGGTTCAAAATATGGGTGAGTATTGGTAATACAGTAGGTAAGATCAAAGTTATCATTTTGGAGCACACGTTGTCATTACCAACAGCTGCTGACGAGATGGAGAAAATGGATCTCTCAACAGTCCTCAGAAATGGCTGAAAAGTTAAACGGCTGATAAAAGGTGGCAGTATCGGACAATGTATTTAGCGTATCGGTTTTTATATCAGGTGTAAGAGTAGACGGTGGATTGGAAAAGTGTGTGTTCAAAGAGTTGAGTTCAAAGGTATTAAAAGGAGATTTACCAACCCCTACCGATTTAAGGAATTTACAAACTTCTGCAGTGGTATGATTGACTAGAGAATTATGAAAGTAGCGTCTCTTGGCGTCGCGACATAGACGGTTGCATAGAGTACGGAGATTTTTGAAGTCAGTGAGATTATGATCGGAAGGACGATGTTTGTACCTCGATTTCACTTTGTCACGTAATGACATGGTTTTCCTAATAGAGTCCGACAACCAGGGCGCAGGATTGTGTTTTATTTTTAAGCTTTTCAGGGGAGCATGACGGTTATACAACTCTAAAAGCAAGGCGTTAAAGTTAGATATTTTTGCGTCCATGTTATCGGCACTAAATACAGACGACCGGTCAATGGCACGCGCATCGTACTGCAGTGAATCGCCGTTGATGTTTGTGAAGTTGCGGAGTATTCGAGTTTTGGATTTAGGTTTAGGGAGACGAATGCGATAGGACAGGAATATTAAATCATGGTAGGAAAAGGTAGCAGTCAATTAACCATGATCGGAAACATTACGAGGAGATGACACTATCATGAGGTCTATTAGGGATGGTACACAATCGGGAAAGTTATGAGTGGGAGAGAGAGGCAGAAGAGATAGATTAAAGGAAGTGAGAAGATATTCTAGTCTGCGCGATCGAGAGTTGTTTTTGATCATGCACGTGTTGAAGTCACCTAAAACAAGTACAGGATCGAACTGGGACAGAAGACGTTGAAAAAGTTCTCAATGCTAGCGAAATAATCAAAATACATATTGGGGCTTTAAAAAACTGTGAGGAGAATTTTAGTATGTCGTATTATTACTTCGATAGCAAGATGTTCAGCAGATCCTGAGTAAGAAGTTCGCGAGGCACTCACAATACTATATGGGGTATCCGCACGAAGGTAAAGGCCACACCTCCACCACCCTTACCAGTACGATCGTTGCGCATCACCACAAATCCTGGTTAAGTTTCTAATTTCGAAAAACATTATTTTTCAAAACGATTTTTGGGTCAAAAATCTTATATTTTCCAAATAAATGATAAAAACTGAATGAAGCTTGTGTCGAGTACCCGCTAAACAACTGACTGACGGTTGACATTGCAAGCATGAATTAAGTTTTTGAATGATCAGGTTAAGGTTTGTGACGGTTGTCTATTTCGACCTCTTTTTGTCAGTAAATTTTATTTTTTTGTTGTTCCCGACGTAATTTTAAACTAGGAATTACGTAGTGTCGGAGAACGGCAATGTTTTGATTTGACAAGTCAGTCACGAAAAATTATCCATCAAAGCAACTTGAATCTATTTATTTATTATTTTCCGAGTTTATTATTCCAAATTACATAGTTAAGATATTTTATTATCGATAATCAAAGTTCTTTTTAAGAAACCTATATTTATTTTTTTACGTTCACGAGTGTGCGTAGCCAAAATTGTTGGTAAGGATTCTCATTCATTAAAATTTATTTTATTGTTATTTTTTCTTTTCAGATCAAATTTAATTGTATTAATATTTCTGTTCTATTTTGTGTGACTATTTTTTTATTTCAATTTTGTTTATATTTTTCTGTTTGTATTTACAGGCATTTTTGTATATTTTTAATTTTACCGAAAAAATAAACACAGAAGAGAATTTTGTGTTTTATTGAAACTACGCTACATACTGGCGCCCGAATATTCAAACGTAGTTTATGGAGAAGAGAGGAGAAATTGCAACAGAAGGAACAAAAGGAACAGAAGAATTGCAACATTAAAAATAATTTTTTTATAATTATTATTGAGGTCAGGCATAAAACTTTATTTGTTACCATTTTCAATCATTAACATTCACTATAATATATTTATATATGTATCTACTATAATATATCTACTATAATATATCAAAATACTGCTAAATTATTCAGACATTTAAGTTTCTTTAGTTTCTTTCGTTATAATATCCTTGAAGAAATTTTCTGAAGACACAACATTCTATAACCCAGTAATTTCACTATTTAAATAACATTTTCTATTCATTTTCATCACTTGAAAATACGTATATTTTTAAGGCTCTATTCTGCATAACGACTATTAACAAATTTGTTTCACTTTAACATTTTTTTTTTGATTTTGCAATGAATTTTTCACAATTAAATAAACCTGAAATAATTTATGAATTAAAAATCAGAAATATAAATTTTTCTTCGACGCAATCTGTAGACGAACTACGATCATTATTATTAAATATTAATGTAGATTCTGAAACAGAAATTTTACAAAATAGCCCTGAAGAATTTTCAGAGAGAGAGAGAATTTTCACGGCGAGCATAAGCCGATTCTTTTTGTCTTATTTTTTTTCTATGCACCTCATTATCGTTTGGCTATACCATTAACATTGACGTTGGTCAAAACTTATAATTAATTATCATCATCGTAGTATTAGGTTAACTTATTGTGTAATTTATTTAATATTTGCAATTCTAGGAGTGTAAACTCTTATTTTCAATATCTGTATTATACTTTATAGTATAATTTGTTAAATGTTATCAATTTTTTTTTTCTCAATTTTTTTTTTCAAGCGGTTTGCAACTTGTAAAATTAAGCCTTCTGCACGAGCGTTTATTATGGTAACTCGTTAAACTAAACCATACCTATGTGTATTATTTATACACTTGAATCACTTTCCTGTGAGAATTATTTTCATATGTTTATTACATAAATATGTTTCACGACTGGCTATGATTTTCTTTTCTTTCCGGCATATTTATTTCAGTCTTTAACTGAAACTTGTTTATAGTAATCACCGTGCGGGAGTTAGCGACACGTTAAAGAAGCCATAAGCTATTAATATTTTCAGCGGATGGCAACTATTAAAGCCTTTTGCCGTTGCGTTCAACTCTATTGAGTTGACTTTTTTAGGATACGATTCCTCATAAGCAACTCTAACTGCATGACGTTTTATTTCCAGTAGTTGGAATAAGACTAGTATGATAGAGAATGTATGTTGTAATTATAATGTACGTTGATGGAGTTGAACGATGTATATTAACATTGTATATTCCAGGAACATGTTAAAAATTCTATCATTCATGAACCATGTAATTTAAGATAATTATTTAGGATTTTTTTTTTTTTCTCTCTCTCTCGTCTGTTTTGTTTTCTTTTTCTATTAAATAACTTGTTGATAAGCATTATATCAGTATTATTTTTTTTTTCCATATATACAGGATGTTTTTTCAAAAAAATTCTTCTATAGGATGTTAATATTAATTTTCATTTTGCTTTTAATTATTATTTTTTTTTTTTTTGATTGTTCTTTCATTTAGCAGATTAAATATTAAAACTCGATATGTATATGCGGTTTATTTTGATTTGGTTTGAATTTGAAATTTTACTAAAAAAATCTTTCAGATTTTTTTTTTCCCGGCCCCCGGGATATTGTGACGGTTGTCTATTTCGACCTCTTTTTGTCAGTAAATTTTATTTTTTTGTTGTTCCCGACGTAATTTTAAACTAGGAATTACGTAGTGTCGGAGAACGGCAATGTTTTGATTTGACAAGTCAGTCACGAAAAATTATCCATCAAAGCAACTTGAATCTATTTATTTATTATTTTCCGAGTTTATTATTCCAAATTACATAGTTAAGATATTTTATTATCGATAATCAAAGTTCTTTTTAAGAAACCTATATTTATTTTTTACGTTCACGAGTGTGCGTAGCCAAAATTGTTGGTAAGGATTCTCATTCATTAAAATTTATTTTATTGTTATTTTTTCTTTTCAGATCAAATTTAATTGTATTAATATTTCTGTTCTATTTTGTGTGACTATTTTTTTATTTCAATTTTGTTTATATTTTTCTGTTTGTATTTACAGGCATTTTTGTATATTTTTAATTTTACCGAAAAAATAAACACAGAAGAGAATTTTGTGTTTTATTGAAACTACGCTACAGGTTGACACGTTCACACGACAATCATAACACATTGGATCACAACTGCCTATTCACATTTTATTATAATCACCCATAAACTGCGAAAGAGGCTTTCTTTGTTACCTACACTTATAAATTATATTTTTTCCGCCGGGTTAATCACCTTCCAGATTATGTAAAATTTAACTTTAGAATATGGAATAAAATATGTATTTAAACGGCTCAATCTTCTTGGTAGTACCGTAAATATATCAGACTTGAACAAAAACTCAATCACATTATTACACACCAATTATAATATAAATTTGCTGCACTGTCGGACAGTAAAGACCCTGGTTGAGAGAGTACCTCCATGTCGGTGGCGCGGCACAGCAAGGCCATCAGCGCGGGCAGGCCGCCGGCGTCGCGGATGGCGCGCTTGTTCTCGTCGTTCTGGCGGCCGTAGGACAGGTTGCGCAGCGCGCCGCACGCGTTGCGGCACACCTCGGGGTTGTCGTGCGACACCAGGCGCACCAGCGGGGGGATGCCGCCTGCCAGGTCAAACAAATGCGGCTCATTTTATATGTAAACACATGTAGCTATCATTTAGATTTTTGTAACAAAAAATAAATATGATTGTATATTGTTTACTGCAAGAATAATCTTTGATGGATTCTACAATTGTATCTAAGACAACAGATTTTTTTTAAATAAGTGTAATAATTAGTAATATGGTATTATATAATTTTTTTATTTACCATTTATTCAACATTTATTCAAATTACAGGAATATAGTTTGACCAGTCATGTCTCAGATATTTAGGCTACAATCTGTAAAACGTCCTCGGAGTAATCATAGACTTTACTCAGGTAAACGTTCAAATAAAAAGCTACTTCGTTCTACCCTACATTGTATGCATATTCTAAAAACATGTGACAAAATAATGTCAAAATCATCACCATCATTTTGACTGAAATTTGATAGCTATGTCCTACATAACAAAGCCGCTTTTTAATTGACTGTTTGAATGGGCAAAGTGGGCAATGTGGGCTTAACACGCTTTATACATTTCAGCTTTAGATCCTGAGTTCTGAGTTTGCATCCGAATAAAATCCGTACCTTTGTACATATTTAGTCTAAGGTATTTTATATTGTTTTCATATGTTTGTACAAAAACTGTTAAATAAATAAAAAAACATTTTTTAACAAATACAGAGGGTTTCTTATGTATATTTTCACTGGTGAATGGTTATTCATGTACCAAGGGTACCCCGAGGCTCACCAAGTTGCTCTATTCACATTTGTTGAACCTTTCGAATTTAAGCATCAAATATTATGATGACGAAAATATTTTCAAAATTGCTTCTGTAGGTTTTCGAGTATATGCACTGTAAACAACCAACCAAAAAAAAAAAAATCTGTCCCCTTTATATCAATAGCATGGAATGCATTATGTGAGGCCTACCTAAGCTCCTGGTCTTCTGTTTGTTCGGGTCGTCCATGTAGGTGAGGTGTTGCAGGTAAGCCGCGGCGTTAGCTTTGACCACATCCGATGGGGAATTCAGGAACCCTATCACTTCTGGCAGGTTCGGATCCCGCCATTGCAGGCCGGCGCCGTCTTCGCGGTTCACGCCGCCGTGGACTGGAAATAAGGAGAAATTTATGAGCTTTGATTTCTCGTTATGTCTAGAACAAGGTTATATAATAGGTGAATTCATAAGGTTTATTTGTCAATTTCAGCAATTTTATATTGTTTTCACTGTTAGTTTTTATGTTTTAATTTAGACTTCTACCTACACGATAATTTATAGCATCATTATGTTTATCAAAGCATAACTAAAAACATTAAAACATTTTATGTTATTTTAGATTTAGCTAATTTACCTAAAGCCATGCCAGCCATTTGTTTCTGTAGTTCTTCCTCATCCCCGTACATGGACTGGCCCCCGGCACTGCCCAGACTTAGACCGTTTTGTGAGTCCTGAAAATATTAAATGTCAAGTGTTAAAAATAACACAATAAGACACACAATTTTTATACGAAAAGTGACTAAAGATACTGAACCAAGTTTACTCGAGGGGACATCTGCAGGTCTGGCAAGAAGCCATCGCGAAATCACGGGCAACGTGACAGCCGAACGAAGACATCTTCCATCCGTGACAACTGATGTCTGTCAAACGTGGCGTCTGAAGCGGACATTATTATTTAATTTGGTATCTTATGCCAGTATTTATCTCTCTAAATAACCAAGCCATTGAGAGTGCACTTCTTTCACCGAGCGATAATTAAATGGAAAGCCGCATTTCGCACGTTCGCCTATTTCGACATAGCGAAGAAAGTTTCTTGCTAGGCATGCTAGACCCACGGGGGACGAATTCGATATTACCAAGGCGCCAAGTGACAGTTACCATTAAATAACTGCATACTTCTCCTTATTTATGTATATGTAAAACTAAACATGACATACCTTATAGCCCTGAGGTTGCCTGGAATCATACGTAGCGTAATGTCTGTAGTAAGCATCGTTAGAGAACTGTTCCCTGGGCGAGGTCGCGCAGTAATGCCTCGCCAACTGTTCCATTGACGCCGAGTCGTAGCTGGAATTGTATATCATGCGTTTTTATATCAGACCATCGTAAATACCATTAACTGATAATTGTAATTTCGCTTAAGTTGTAAGCTTTTGAATTATAAACTTTTTATTTATTTATAGGCTTTTGTCTTCACGACACAATCTTGATGTATACAGGCCATTATTTAAAGTAATGTAGCGAAAGATAGGTGATAAGTTCCCTAGGCACGGACCTCAAAAATCTTGTTCCCGGTCGCCTGATGTTACTTGTCCAACGGTTTAGTCTGTTCACGAACCGAACCGACAATATACGACAAGACACGAATACAAACCAAACTATACGAACTCGAGGAAATAGTCCGTCTTGCTCGCAAGTTGTTATGCACCATGCTCATTCATGTAAATGTATCAGTGTTAGTGAAAGAGCCATTTCTCAGGTTCGTATTGTAGGAACTCCACGTATCTTCCGCCATTTTACTTCAATCAAAGACACAGACGGAACGCTGAACACTCACCGAGGCTGCAGGTGCAAGTTGTGTTGCGACGGCAGAGCGCCGGGAGACGCGCTCCTAGGGGACGCACTGCCGCCCCCTTCCACATACTCCTGTGCAACACAGAGTCGTTTGTAACATTGTGATTGGAGGATTATTCGTTTGGATATGTTATGAACTATTTGTTAGGAAGTGAAAGGCATTCGGATATTTGGATTGTGGTGTTTATCTTTAGGATTGTTTATTTACACAAAGCTTTTTGATTTCCGTTAACGAGACCACTCATACCAACTGAATAACACTAGTATTTTTTTAATATGTCATACAAAATTAATCTTATTGAATGCAAATGTTTAATCTTTAGGTAAACGTAACACAGAATTACTCCTGCAACAGTAAATTACGTCGAATCAAAGCATAATAAATCCTATTGCAAAGGCACACGAGTTGAAACTTCGCTCATGACAACCTGCACGGTTGCTGCTTGTCGCAGGTCGACAAGTAATTTGAGCATTCATTATTCTTTTCAATAATTGTTTTCTTTTTCCTACACATTCATTTATATTTAATTTATTTTCCAGCCCGAGATACTAATGTTATTCCCTTTCACGGCTCACCTGCTGCAAGTACTGCGGGGCCACCGACTCCACCAGGTACTGCGGGGGATACGCACTGCCGTAGTGCGCGTACGCCGCGTACTGCCCGGCGCCGGCGCCGCTGTAGCTGCCCCCTGACACTGACACCGAGTCCATCACCTGGAAACATTATCAATACGAGGTGTCAGTAAGCATAATTTAAAAATATTGAAATCTAACATACAAAACACAAGGCTGAGGTTTTTTTTATAATACAAGAAGAAAAGTAGACTCGATCACGTCTACAAAGCAAAATAAGCCGAAATGCGCGTATTCGAGTTAAAAATTAAGCTAACCCTATATAAGGCCATGACATTGACAATGACGCTAGCTCCGAGGTAAATTGCTAACTCAGGTGTACGCGAACCGGCCTTGGATAAATAAACATTGAGTCATCTGCTTAATAAATGCCATAGACGCACGGATCGGCAAATGATCGGTATTTTTAGGGTCACCAGCAAAGTTTTTAAATAAAACATATCATATTTTTTCTGCCCAACATAGTTGTCGTGCAGTAACGTAATTAATAAGAAAGACCTGTGTTACTGTGGATGACCGTAGGTAGATCGAAGACAAAGTTGTCTGAACCTGACGATTCAGTGGCGAACTACTAACAGTATAGCGGCCTCACTTTAATTTGTCCAACCGTATATGACTAGGACCTAGTAATAGGTGCAGTACACACAACTATAATGACACTATAAAGGGACAATATAGTATTCAGCAACACACTGACATTTATTTGTTCAATTTATATTACAAAAGTAAGCTACCGCGCCTGTTGTGGAATTCTGTCATTGCCTTGAGCCAACAATACAGTCTGAATAGTAAAACCATAGGAGGGCATTTTAACTTGTACTCATGAAGACTTTTCTCACGACTGATGGAAAATGTTATGAGAATGTTGTACAATCCCAAGATATTATTTCGATTACTGTGCATCAAACAGCCGTTATACATCAGGGAGAAAGAATAGGCCCTAAAACAAAGATTTATTATATATTTTTTTATAATCCCCAGACAAACACACCAACTGTATGGCCCTTAAGTAAACAAAGCTTGTGTCATGGATGACCACACAGCGAACTGGGGGACCCAGAATATACATACATATACAAATATCAACAACCATGACCCGAGAACAAGCATCTGTATCACGCAAATAAATGCCCCGGCCAGGACTCGGACCTGGGACCTCCTGCGTACAAGGCAGGGCTACTAACCGCTACGCCACTCGGCCGTCTAGATGAGAGCTGGCAAATAAACAATATAGATGACCCTTTTTACGGGAAGTGTGTGCACCGTGGGCCCTCATAGCCCAACCGATTTCAACCATAGTTTCTAAAGCGTAATTGGAGTACATAAAGTGGTATAACATGTGGTCCAATAACGCATAATTTTCGAGACATTCAGTATAAAAAAAAAAGTTGAAAAGTCTCAAGCGTAAGAAAATGTCGGATTGATTCGTGGATTCTCTTTTTCCCTTACTCTGCTTCGTTTTTCCGGCCTTTTTTGATCTCGGTGTACCTTTTATACCTTTCAAAAACCGAAGCTAAGGCTGAAGTTGAAGAAAAAGAAGAATTTCGTTAAGTTTACATTTTTTCCTGTGATGAAATAAATTAGTTTGAATTTTGATTTCTCGCTTAGGTATTGGTTTACTTAACGCCGGCTCCAAGCCACCAATAATATTGAACTGTTCTACAATAAAATACAAAAATCCTACATTTTGAAAAATCTTCTTCTTTCTACAGCTGACTGACATGCGCACGCTACGTGAACCAGTGCACATATAGTGCAAAAAAGCACTAAAATATGTATGAAATAGCTTGTAAATATATAATTTTGTTTTCCAAAATTGAAATAAAAATGTCCCGAGATTTGAACCAACACACTTACAAAATTTACAACATTTCAAAAAAACAATGTTTAAATAATTTATTCGAGTTTCGAAGAGATCTCAAAAACTTACGGAACGTATTTTTTACTTTATGAAATATGTACGTTATGTTTAATTTTGATTTTAAAGTACAAAATATTTTCAGCGCAAGTGACGACACAAAGGGGCTCACAAAATAGACAATAATTCACCTTATATAAGAAAAAAACCTTTTGACAGTCAATCGAGATATTTCCCGAATCAATATTAGAACCGGGCTTAGAAATTGTTACACATGTTTAATATTCTCTACGAAATTCAGCAACAGAAAAATCCTGAAATATTTTTTAGTGTTCTGCAATAATAAATCTCGAGATGGTTTTCGAATTTCAAATGTTGTCTATTATGAAATATATTCGCTGCTTGCAACAATTTTTCAATCTATGTAGCTACAACAACTGCGACGAGTTAAAATTTTGACAGTTGTCACAAAGCAATATGTCATTTGGACGCGATGTAGGGCGGCCGAGCAAACACAGGCGTGATATTCACACCATTTTTGCATGTCATTCCAAGTTCGCCCGGACGCTTCTCAACGCAGACCCGACGTCAATTTGTTTGTCAGTCAATGGCTGGCAATAACTTGGTGGTAGTGGTAGGCTAAAGCTTTTTTAAGTTAAGTTCTCTTCTGAGACCGTAGTACAGTCCATGCTATGGTGCCCGCCACAATATTCAAGTTTACAAGTTCCGGTTAAAGGGGAAATAAGCTGTCCTTTCCCTTACCTAGTCCGGTGCAATTACTGGACCAAAGGCAATTCCAACTGGAACATATGGTCGGTAATATATAGTTTTTTCTTTTTGCCGGCTATGCAAATGGAAAAATCACAAATTCGTTAGATTTTGAAGGATTATAGATTGGATAATAGCATTATAATAGTCAATTTATCTTAATTAGAAATGTCATTGTTACAACATATATGAATTTGAGAGAAAAGGGTTTCACTTTGAGACATCGTGTTCGGAAAGGTACGTGACTTAATGCAATCATTGTGCACAAAAGGTTAGGTATTCGTCACTTGAATGTGCTTTATCAGGTTGATCTATCGAATACATTTTATTAATCTATGCTGGAACAAATGAAATAAATTAATATCAGAATATAATAATAATATAAATCCCCAGACAATCACACAAACTGTATGGCCCCAAAGTACGCAAAGCTTGTGTTATGGATGACCACACTGCGAACTGGGGGGGAACCCAGAATAAGCATACATAATATAAATACATTCAAATTCAAATTCAAATATTTATATTTCAACATTGACAATCACTTGTTCTTATTGACCTCACATAAAGCATGACTCTACCACCAGTTCGGAAAAACCTTCGTGAAGAAGAACTGGCAAAAATAAATGTACAATGTCTCTTTGAGTCTATACAAAATTATTCTTATCTGCACCTGTTAGCTCGGCAAGTCTCCCTCCCCCCAAGTATCCAAACGACGAACACCCTCATACGGCAATACAGCTGTGACTCTATCGCAAACATTTGTGTTCATTACACAAATTAATGCCCGGACCAAGACTCGAACTTGGGACCGAGCTGATTCCGGCCGTCAATAGGCATAGTAGTAAAAAGCAGATCGCGACATTTTATTTCTATTTTCTTGAAAGTACGAAACCTTACATGGTCCGAGGGTTTTACCGGATTGGATATTATAAATTTAATATTGTTTTTCTAACAGTCTTCACGTTTCTAAATGGTGTAAGAAATAAATAAATAAATATTTCCAACTAACACACCACATTATCTAGCCCAAATTAAGTATCATTAAGAACTTGTGTTGTGGACACTAGTTAACGGATAAATAAACTTAAGAAATATATAAACACACATAGATATTCTTTTTTTTGAATACAAATATTAGAAATAAACTTAAATAAACATACGTACACATCCATGACTAGAAAGCAAATATGATAAAATATCTGTCCCTACCGGGATTCGAACCCAGGTCCTCTGGCATGAAAGGCAAGGCTACTGACTTGACCTGGGCGTTTACAGCTAGCTGGTAATAAACTGGATCAACAACAAATTTTTAGTGAAACGGCTAATTCAACGATCCTCCTGCAATATATATATATAGCTTAACGAATTAACACCATCATTTCGTCCTACAGTTCAAAGCTTTATGTCTAAACAAAAGACGCTTACATGCGGATACTTCTGCGATGGCGCCATGGTGAGGTGCCCCATGTGGTTATAATGCGAAGCCGGGGAGGACACGTACTGCCCGTACTCGGGCTCGACTCCCGCTCCGACTTGGTAATCACCAGCCTGGAAATAATAACATGAGGATTCATTATTTATTAATGGCTGTAGAGATTTTGATCTGGAAGACAATAGCACAACAACTTTTGAAATCGGTTCAGTCGCCCTAGACACACAAATGAATGCCCCGGCCAGGTTCGAACCTGGCACAAGCAGCAGGACTACTAAGTTAAAATCTCAATACAAAATGTTATAAAATAAAATAATTATAAAAGTCCTATTAATAATTATTATTACTATCCAAGTAAAACTACTATTATTCTGAAAAATACTTTTTGCCCGTTTTCACCAACAGCCTCTAAGCAGTAACCTAACTAAGGTTCCCTTATCTTAGGGGCTCTCTCAAATCATCCCCTAACCTAAATTCTGTTTCACCATCCTAAGGGCTACCTAAGTAAGCGTCCCCTAGTTAGGTGACGTTTAGTGCGGAGGTACTATGTAAACGTTTATCGATAAATTATTTGAGTTAAGGATTTTATTGATATTTAGGTGAAAAAACCAAATAAAACACTTAAATTAACGTTAACTCCAGTTTTTTTTAAAAAAGGAGGGTCTTTTCACTAGAAGATAAGTTGATAAAATTACTGCTCCAGCACAAAGAAACCATTTTAAATAAAAATACAGATAAGAATACAAAAGAGGCGAAAAACAATGCTTGGATAGCCAGCACAAATTCTTATAATTCAACGTACTTACCGGTCATCGTGCAATATAAACAAAACACTCTCTTTGATAACCTGTATCTTATGAAAAAGTCATTTTTCAAAATCCTTTCGATCTTTCCCGGTAAATACGAGGTAGACGACCTCTTATAATTAAACAAATGTTGGTCACTTAAAAATTCTATACCTTCAATTGTTCTAAATCTTCAAATAAATCGTGGTCACTATCCATTTTTATCACTAGGAGTAATTATTGTTCGGAAGCCGGAAGGATATCTCGCAAAAGAACCTAAAAATATACGTCACCTAAGTGTTGTGGGGTCGTCAATTCATCCCCTAAATAATAACGGCTCCCTAATGCTTAAGGTGTCACTTAACCGTCGGTGAAAACAAAACTTGCGTTAGGTGCCCCTTAAATTGGCATAGGAGACACTTTAATTTTAGGGGCTACTGGTGAAATTGGGTATTAGTTCATTTTTAATTTGAACGATCGTGAAGTTTTCCCGCCAAATCGTAAAGATCGATCTAACAACGAATTGTAAGTTTGTAAGCTCTTTTCTACAAATTGCTCCATGAATCCTCCCTGTAAAAGACGGAGACGAAATTAACGGGATCCTGTCTGGTCTTCGAGAGAAAGTATCGATTCCTTATTGGAATGGATTCCTTCCGCACTGGAAGTCCTGTACGTCTCCCCACCCCGTGGAAGTGAAAATAGAACAGACAAATGAAACCTTCAAAAACAAAAGATACGAGTAATAAATATCTAATACACACAAACAGCACGCACTGTGTTGCATCGCAGGACAAAATGTATTGTCATTTTTATAGTTACAAACAAATAAGTACACACACACAAACACACATTCCTTCACAATTAAAATTATTGTCTCGCTAAAGTTTGACACTACCGTCACTTTTTACATATATCTTTTTTCTTTTCATAATAATAATAATTTATTTCAGATCATAAATCTATATGTGGTTGGTAAAACATACAATTCTTAATGTCTATGTTAGTGACACGTAAAATAAAACGGAATAACATTAAAATAGAACATTAAAAAATACAAACACATTAACAAATACACGCGTGGGGCCTTATTGCAGTGCACCCGCTGCCAAAGCGCCAGCATCGGGCTGCCCCAGCCGTCTGCTATTGCCTTGATTATGCTGTTGGGGCTGTCGCGAACCTGCTCGGCCGTAGAGGCACAGCGTTTTCTTATAATCGCGTAAAAACGACTGTACGCGCTTCTGCAAACATGCCAGATGCACTACTGCGTCGCGGCAATCCCAGCAGTGCCCTAAAACCATTATTGTACTGAACTCTCAGGGCATTTTATTCCCGACGCATATATCTGAGCCACACACTGCACGCGTAGAGGGGCTGACAATACGCTTTAAAGAAAACTAGTTTTACCTCCCTCCTACATCGTGCAAATCTGCGGGCCAGCATGTTACACCGGACACACAATGCCCTGCGTTCCCTCTCAATGTCCAAGGTTTCTTTTAGATCCTCGGAGACCCAGTGACCAGGTCACTGTGGCCCAGATATTTAAAGCTTGTACCTCTGTTAAGAGGCGATCCTGCGAGAATGACAGGCAGCAGGTTAAGAGAGGTTTATTACCAGCTTTAAAAACTAGGAGTTTGCTTTTATCAGCATTGTATCTGAGTCCGTGGGCCTCCGCATACTTTTCCATGTTTCAGTTCCTCAGCAGTTTCCTCATGCCCTGGATTGAGGGGCTCGGCAAAACCATGTCGTCAGCGTAACTTAGATTGTTGAGACATATTCCACCTATATGACACACAACATTGGCTTTGCTGAGCTCCCCAATCAAGCGGTTTACATAGAGGTTAAAAAGTTTAGGAGAGGTCAACCCCCCCGCCTTACTCCGACTTCCAACCCATACGCATCCGATAAGGATCCTGCCCACCTCACATGATTTGTCTAGTTTTTGTACCAATAATCAAGTACAGACACTACTTCGCTAGCGACCTGGGTATCTTTTAGTTTGTAGCGGCTATACATTGTTAGCAAAGTCAGCAAAACCCCAAACTGGACTGCCGCGTGTTATAGGCAGCCAGTCGTCTGCGGAACACTGCCTCGCTAGGTTCAATTTGTATTACGTAAGATAAGGACTAATTTATACTAACTTATGTAATTACATTTATAGTTTGAAACATAATAGACTCAGTGAAATCAAAAAGGTTTTCTATTAATCTCGTCACTACCTCTAAAAATGTTTGCCATAAATGCTCATAAGAAACCAAATCAAAGGCTTTGGATTGGTCCAGAAAGCAGGCGTCTATTACAACTATTTTATTATGGTCATGTTCTTTTTGATCCTGTTAAATTTAATCATATGTAATGAACCATTTGTAACGAGGAATCCTTCCTATAGCACAGAGACTATACGTATGAAACGGTGATTATGAATAAGGCACTAAGTTCATGTATAGAGAAGAATTCCCCGCTTACCTAACATTAAAGCACTGATTAGCGCTAGACGGTTAAAAAAACGTATCACATAAAACTGTCTCAAGGTTACTACGTTTCTGATCGTTGATACACAAAACGTTTTCTATACCGTTTTATTACTCACATACACTAACCGTATTATTCATACGTTCCATATCACACATGGTACAGTCGGGGAAATTGATGCAGGTTCTGATTCGCATTCGAATCCCCAACAGAGTTGTCGCCCATCAGTATGCGGAGCTCCCAGAAAGACCAAACATCGCACAAGCGACTTACTCAGCCCGAGCCTCCGCCAACATCCCCGAATGTACGTATAATGTGTGTCGACACAATTTCGCATAAAACAGAATTAGACCATCAACGCGACTCAAAATGTATTTGAAATAATGCGTGTTCATAATACGGTTAGGTTAGAGGGGGGAGGGGTGTTCTTTGATATTTTGATAATAACAATGGAGTTGACGTGAATAAGGAATTGCGATGAAAATATATTTCGTACAAGAGGTTAAAGACTGTTGCCAAGTTGGCAATTTTAATTTTACGAGATATTGTCCAAGTTAGAGAAAAATCTCGAAACTAATCGTAGAGATGTATATAGATAGATAGTAATTCGGGGGATGTCGAACTCGACATTTTACGAAGTTTAGAGTGATGATAAATGATGCGTTGCCAGACGTAAGCTTCAGTGGAAATAGCCTTCGTTCATGTAATAGCACTGGTTTTTCCTTCCCTTTAATCGGAACACAATCAGGTAAACGTGAATATTATGACGATCGGAATCACGGGAAGGACTGTAGCACCACCCCAGACGAGACCTTAACAAAGAAGCTCCATTGTCACTAATGTCACTTAGTGAGAATTGCCCTACAGCGGCCCCCACCCTGCATTGCGATAAAGTTCTACCAACCTGCATGGCGAGCTGGTGCTGGTGCGCCAGCGCCGCCGACAGCTCCGCGTCCTCAGTGGAGGCGTCGGAGCGCGACACCGGGCTGTGTTGCGGACCGTACGCGTTCTCGACCGGCCCGTTCCTGTTGGCAACAGAGATGGAAGGTCAATTCAAGGTGACCTTGAAATGGTTATACAGGGTGTAAAATAAAGGAAGCATAATACTTAAGGGTCAGTAAGTACACCATTGTTAGAATATACTGTAAAAGAATTGGAGTTATAGGGGCTGGTTAAGACTTCCATTATTTTTTATTTCAATTTTTTTACTCAACATCTTTACAGCCCTAAGTGGTTTTCATATCTACCTATGCATGAGGCACGCATACCTACCCATCGACTTTAATGATTTCAAATAAATAAAAAACTCGTATTTTTTTATTTATTTCGTTTATCAACATTGAATGTGATTATTATATGAACTAATGATGTGGTCTACGTTGGGCAAGGTACCAGGTATCACCCTGGCCTTTCTTTCCCTTTAACCGGAACACAACCATGTAAACGTGGCCATTGCGGCGCACACAACCGGATGGAACGGAGTGGAACAAAAGAAAATCAACTACAACTAAATAAAGTTTAGGATTTGGGTACATAAATATAAGCGATTTACACATGCGAAGTCGCCCGCTCATTTACGCACGTTCTCTAAATCTATTCATTTAACCCAAGAATAAATATTTCACGAGAATTATAAATATAGCTCACACGAGACATTTCTGCAATACAAGGGTTCTAATCAAAGAAAACGTTTAATTACGAATATCTCGCCACGCGTCATGTAAGAGTTATTAATATTTTAAGTTTTGGGGAGGTTTTATGTTGGGACATGGGACCTCCGGCGTGTGACGCAGGGCCACTAACCACTACGCTGCTGGGTCCTCTCCCACAGGTCACCAACACCAACAGGTCTGGCACGGGAGATCTTCGCTACGTCTTAAACAGTTAAATTTACTACTGGAGCAAGCGAACTAGGCGAACACGCGGAGTACGATTTCCCCCTTCAATCATTCACTACTTATAAATATTACAAATTCAAATATTCATTTCTCAACATTGACAATTACTTGTTTTATTGACGTCAAAAAAAACATGATTCTATCACCAGTTCGGAGAAACCTTCGCGAAGAAGAACTGGCAAGAAACTTCACAGGTAAATTTTTTTCAAAATAAATTTACAGAGTCTCTTTATGTCTATACAAAATGAATTATCCAAACGACGAACACCCTCAAACGGCACCCGTTTACGGGGTTAACTCGGGATCCAACCATCCGCTTCATGGATGGCACTCACTATACTTGCAGCTCGGTTTTGTCCGTTTTGCTCCCGACCCAGCAGTTGTAACATGAAGCCAGCTGCCCAATCAATATGCCCAATGAAGAGATGGGCAGTTTGACAGCCATATGAAGACATCTTTATACCATTACATATCCCGTGACATAAATTGACCAAGCCATGTTTTATTTGGCGTCAATAAGAACAAGTGATTGCATACATTTAAATTTAAATCTGCGCACCCGTTAACATTCTTGGTTTATTCATTGTAGTGTAGGGCCATAGGCCAAAAAAGTAAAGTAGTGGAGCGAGTCTTTGTGGATGGCACTAACTATAACCGTAAATTCGTTATCGTGTATCTCCAAATCAAGAACTCTAAGAGACCCTTTTAACCTCCTATCATACAAGAATAACATGACTTTAAAACATCACAACGAAAACTTTAGCAAAACGTACACACCGAGACTTACGAAAACGCGCTTGGGCGTGAGCAAACAGCTCAAATATTTGCTCAACAATTTAAACTTGTTTCATTATCGTTAATGTGAACCGTAATGGGTTAATTAGCCAAAAGTTACGTACGCGTCGACAGTTCACATGTGGTATATTTTTAATTCCAGTAAAAACCAGGTAAAACTGAAGTTTATTTGGAAAATGTATGCGAGTTTTATAGTCTTACGTGCCTTATTCATCAAATAGTTACGGCCGCAGTCGACGTGTCTAATAGATACTTAGTAGAGCGCTTTTCATTATAGATTTTGCTTAGCGAATATATACCTACATAAAGTATGGATAAAGGAAAATATCACTTATCAACCCCTTATATTAAGAGCGCCTTGAGAAAAAAAAAAAGAAAGAAATTTTTCCCAAATAAAATCAAGTTTTCTTTATTGACCATTACGACTATTACGTTTGGAGTATTTAACAAATTGTTTATATATGTCACAGTTTTTTATGTATGGTTGAATGAATTTGTGTATATACCCGGCTAGCTGTTATGTTGAACAGTTAATAATTAAGCAATGAATATGCGATTTGTAACACTAGTCGCAAAGACTCGTGGCACACGCGGTCTTAAAACGTGTGAATAGGACAGCGCGCATCATTATCTCGCTCGCACTTACACTGTTTATGGGTGACGTCACATCGATTTAGAGATGCGCTTCGTTTGGTTTTAGTGTATGTCGATAGTATTAGGTTTTAAGTATTTGGCATTTAATGTAAACAAAATACATGTATTATTTTACGTTAATTCGTGTAACAAATTAAAAACAGGTTAACAATTATTAGTTATGGTCATTAGTTAGTGATTATAAAATTTGGTGATTTTTGGCGTTTTTAAGTTTATCGACAGTTTTGTAAGACTGCGCGTGCGCATTCCTGTAACAAAAGTGATTTATGGCCTCGTCTGTCACGAGTCTTTGCGACTAGTATAGTTATTTTCTTACAAAGTTGTTGATCGCCTGCGACTTGTGCAAGCTGAGCGAACGCGGTGAGCGTGGTGAGGGGGCACCCGTCGAAACGCCATTATGAAAATTGATGAGCATAATAAATAAAGCATAAAATATTCAATCAAACTCCGACTCAGTGACATGTCTATATGGTTTTCATAGATTGTCTGGATTACCTATTGAGTTCAAAATAAGCTCTTAAGTAAAGTATGTAGTTTCTGATACAAGCTTAAAAACTTATATACTACATTTTCCACAAGAAGTTATTAAACAGTATATTCATTTCTTTTAAATTAATTATTCCCCAGACAAACACACCAAGTGAATGGCCTCAAAGTAAGCAGAGCTTGTGTTGTTGTCCACAAGCTCTGCTTACCAGAATAAACCCAGAATAAACATACATATATAAATACAAACAACCATGACCCGAAAACAATCATATGTTCATCACACATAGCGTTGCCAGGCGTCCGGATAAAGCCGAAAATAGGTAGGCTTTTTGATTGCGTGTCCGGCCGCAACAAACAGTGTCCGGCTTGTCCGGCCTTTGTTACATTTCGCACACGAGCGAGCGCCGAGCGTGGCCGAGCGCAGGCGACGAGTCGCCCCTTGCGCTCTGTGAAAAAGTTTGATTTTACATAAAAACATTTTATTAATACTGAGACATCGTATTTATTAATACTGAGACAAAATCCTCAACAATGTAGGGTGTCCGGCCTTTCTACCCAAATGGCCGGCCAAACTGGCTGGTCTGTCCGGCTATTAGGTTTGGCGACCTGGCAACCCTAATCACACAAATGAATGCCCCGGGCAGGACCCGTACCTGGGACCTCTGGCCTACAAGGCAAGGCTACTTACCACTACACCACTCGGCCGTCAATTATGGAATGGGATTCGCAAGTGACCTTACGCTATGGCATGAATGGTAGAGCGCTCCGCACTGTTCGCATTGTATCTCAAAAACGGTAATATGCACAGAAAATTGTTTATGACATCATTTGGTGAGAATATTATACACGATTTGAGGTAAGGACAGCATTGTAATTGAGATCCATTAGCAAACAACCTGCAAAACTAGCATGGTATCAATTTATGGGGAAATTCGGTTGATATTCATCAGGTGAAAAGAAATATGTACCTAAGGGTCCTTTGTGGAGCAAATTTTAGAAAAACACGTAAACCTCTATTTACTGAATTCAAATTGCTCACTATACCCAGTATGTATATATTTGATATGCTTATATTTGTAAAAAAAAATAGAGAATATTTTAAATATGCGAACTTAAGTACAGGGAATATAGACAAACTTGGTAGTAAGTTATACATGCCACCCATAACAATAACTGTTTTTAGTAAACATGTACATTGCACGGCGATAGACATGTATAACCATCGTCCTCCTACTTAAATATTGCAATATACATAAAGAGTACAGGCGAGGAATATTTGACATGTTTTATATTTGACATTCATACTCCGATAACATTGAATTATAACCAAAAGACACTGTTACATTTCTTTCGTATGTATTGTTTCTTTGAATTTGTATTCGTAATGTAAAATTCAGTTGTTGATTTCTTGAAATAATCTAGAATTTATAAGCGTAACTTATGATTTCACGAATAACTTGATTATGTTAAAAAAAAACTAAAATTTGCACGCTGACTATCAGCGTTAAACTGCGACATAAACTATTGATTCTAAATATGTATTTAACAACAATTGTACACTTTTTCTTACAAATAAATATATAATTTTGGTTTGATTTTTTTATATTATATTATTCAGATATTTTATAAAAAACCTTTTGACCTTGAATATCTTAGGACGCTAACAATTGACCTTATGAGACTTGATGCATTAATAAGAATGCCAAAATAAAAGATTCCGTTTTATTCCTAGTTTGACCACTTTTTAGGTTAAAACAGCTGTATGATGAACTAAGGTCATTCATCATGAAAAGTCCTTTTAAATAAAACGTTTATTTTTTTTCATGGCAGAAAATAACGAAGTATATGGGATCTTTGGGTTTGTGGGCCGGACCGAACCACTCTTGAACTAAAAATATACAAAATAATTCATTCTTTATCGAAAACTACATCGCAGTAATGTTAAAAAAAATTTAAATAATCTGTACCATCATTCAAATTCAAATATTTATTTCTCAACATTGACAATTACTTGTTCTTATTGACGTCAAATAAAGCATGACTCTACCACCAGTTCGGAAAAACCTTCGTGAAGAGTAACTGGCAAGAAACATCACGGGTATATTTTTTTCAAAATAAATTTACAGTCTCTTTATGTGTATATAAAATTGTTCTTATCTGCATCTGTTAGCTCGGCATGTCTCCCCCCCCCCCCCCAGTATCCAGACGACGAACACGCTCAAAGGGCACTCGTTCACGAGTTAACGCGGGATCCAGCCATCGCCCTCCTCAACCATATTAAAGCGAAGTGAGCGACCCAACGCTACCATAAGAAGACGAAAAACTCAAGGCACAAGACAAGAAATCCCATTCTTGGCATGTCTAACTGAAATCACTTGCTGTGATAAGGCTGTCTTGGCGTGAAAAAAATGTGAACAAATTATTGAAATCGGCCAAATTGTGACCCAAGTTGTCTTGGCACGCCATGCTACGGGTCAGTCGAACTTAATGTATATGCTTAACTTCACGTACGTAAAACAAATGAAAATAGAAAAATTAACCTCAATTCATAACGACAATAAATTCACACATAACAGAAAAATCGCCGCAGCAACCGACACAACATCGCATTACTTTCGTTTTATGCGAACTAGGTTTACGATCCAAATGAAGAAGAGAACATACAATAAAAACCTCGACAATAGACTGTAATAACGCCAGTTACGAACTCAGTGCGCGAGGAGTGGAGAGGTTTGGTTTGACTAAATGTCTGCTTGAAATCTAGAGATGTCATATGGTACACATAAATATAACTTTTCCTTAGAGAATCTACACTTTATCAAAGTCTACGTTTGGTAGCATAATCTATAATTAAGAGAACCGTAAGTAACCAGTTGAACTCTTAAGGGGGCAGCCGTAGGTGTTCTTAATACCATTTCATTCTTCACAATGCCATTTGTCTTTGACTAAAATTGTATTCTATCCAGAGAGGAGGCTGGTGATCTGTCACACGGGACCGGGGAAACGTTGTATGCCTTAACGTATTTTAGTGTTTTTACTGAGATTTCTGAAACCATGTGACCAAAAATCTCGTCGAGATGGAAGCCAGTATTTGTTCAGATTCCTGAAACCCTGTGCCCAAAAATCTCGTCGATACGGAAGCCTGTATTTTTACTGAGATTTATAAAACAACGTCGCTTATTATTTGACCCTTTAGATGAGACATGAAGCCTAAGATTTCTATACAGATTTTATCCATTTCTTGGTAACACAAAAATCCAGGAACGACACGAAAGAGGCAAGCAAGGTCAACCGCGGCCCATGCTGTAGATACTATTGTCTCCCGCCACAGTTTCGGATTTGTAACTTCCAACTGGCCTTTTAGAAACTAATACCTACACCAAGTTTCTCATGAAAGCGTGGTCGTTCATTAAGAAAATATTTTCCTTGAATAAGATATCCTACTTTAAAGTTATATTGAATCCAGAGGGAATTTATTCATTTCGCGAACTTATTAATATCAAAGTTGGCGGCAGAATTTTTATATACGTCGATGCAGAAATGCAGTTGCCATAATATTATTTGTTCCATATAAGTCAGCAAAATACGATATTGATGTAATAAATCTAATTTTCAGATTTGATGACACTTATTCCTTGCCTCGGGTGTTATAAACTTATCAAGTGTCATTTCTTTGTCGGAGGGAACAAATTAAAGATAAGACATTTAATGCCATTAACTATAAATCCAATTTATCTAGTCTTTATAAGTCTTCGACGCGGTTTTTTGTTAATTGCAAAATGGTGAAGAGGATTTTTATCAAGTTTCGAATTAATATCGGATAACTTAGGTAGGATACGAATTTTGGAAAACTGATAGATTTTAAACTAAATAATAAATAAAAAAACAATATACGTTCTTTCACAATATAACGTGAAAAACTGCTTCGAAGATATATTTTAATTATTTACATGTCATATTCAGTTCGGCAGTTTTGTTGAGCCAGGTATTGACTGGGCGGCAGTTTTCCACGAGGTTTATCTACATGGCCATCCGACAGTGCCGATTTACACGGGCCTTAATTTATGGGTCGCGCCCCTTGTAGAATAGCAAAAACGCAAGATCACAGCTCGATCAAATCTAACAATTTGATTCACGATTATTTTAAGTTACAACAGCTTTGACGCCCCCTCCGTTAAGATCACCAACCCATCTCAGGGGTTGGGGTCATGCGCCATTTCCAACACGTTACAATACAATAAATCAAATAGCAAAGAGGGGTAGTTGACATTGTATTTTATTCTATTTTTAGCAAACAAAAAGCTCATTTGTCTTGCCCACCAGCACTTCAACACGCGCCCTAAAACTTTATATAGAAGTTTCGACTGTCGGCCACTTGCACCCATTCTAGAACGTCTCAAGTGCCGTCCGAACTTCGATATACAAAAAATTTTCGGGTTTTTATGAAAAATTGTGTAGGAATTCATGCTTCAATCGAGATTTATATATGAAAGGCCTTTATAAAATATATTTTATCTTGTACCTTATTTATTGGGAAAAACAGAAGCAGGCAACTATTTCCACAGCCAAGAAACACGAACCGAAAAGATCTAGTACATTAGGTAAATGTCAGTTTGACATTTAATAAAGCACCGTAACCTCAATCACAACAGACATTATAAAAACAAATTTAAATCCCTTTGACACCTTCAAAGATGTCCAATATTATAATTTTATCAACTGCTTTTCCAGCCCTAGTCTAAACAGCTTCATTTAGCATGTTTTGGCACTGTCGAGACTCGAATAAGGCGTCTGCGCATACTGCACTTCACTTCCAAGCACCAGTGCTGCATATTTATCAGCTAAGCGCCTACTATGCAAATTAAACATAACGATACTGTCAGTAATTAGCTCTGCTGTCACGTTCAGATTCTTGTCTTTTTTAATAAAAATTTATTTTAGAGTTAAAGTCCGCTTTGGAGATTCTATGCTATGCTCGTCAACCATTGCATTTGGTAGCAGGTAAACGACATAGAGAGGGCTTCGAAGACAGTGGTGGTTGTGATTGTTTTGCGAAGAGATCTTCTGGGGTCTAATAATTCATGTATACAATTGTTAATGTTGACTTTTTCTATACATATTGACGTCTACCAGCAGTTCGGAAAGACCTTAGTTAAGAGAGATGCCAAGTCACGGGAGACAATTTTTCATAATACATATACAATGTGCGTTTACTAACAAACACACATACAAGAAAATACATTCAAAAGCTGGATCCTGTATAAATTTCCACGTTTTTTTAAAACCTGAAACGCGTCCAAGTGTCAAATGGAAAATAAATTTAAACAAACGACCCCTGAGGTATTAAAACAACGAAGAAATTAAAGGTTAACACAGTTTGGTACGAAATTGTTAACGTTTCTCTTTTTTAATTAAAAATACGGGATAGGTTTTACTTTGTACTTCCGAAAGCTCTTTAAAGGAGACTCTCCGATTTTAGGAAATGCTAATTCAGCGGTTGTTGATCTTAACTGTACAATTTTTTAAATAGTTTCACAATTCGCGAAATTGGTTACTGAGTTAATGTTCTAATTAGTTACAAATGAACCCCTAAACATTGAAAGTTCCTAAAATATCGCTTAAAGTAAATTCACTTCCCTCGGCAGAACCAAGTGGAACAGTATGATTATAAAAGGCAGAACAATATTACGCGTGGAGAGATAGAAAAACGGAGAGAAAATTCTATACATTTCGTCTTAAGATAGGATTTATACGGTTCGCTTATGAACTGTCAGCCATTTTGATTCATAACAAAACATATTAAGGACAGATCAAGCCAAACTTAGTTCTAACACAAAACACTTTCTGACAAATTCTAATTTAGAACAATAAATAACCCAAGATTAACTAAGCTCAGATTCTAACCAATCAAGGAGACAGCTAGACAAGCTCCTTGCAAACCTACACTTCAATATTCCTATGCCTTACTTAGCCAAGTCAGTTAGCAAGTTATATGACAAACTAACAAGTCGATTGCGTTAAGTTATGACAACTTGTATTATTGTTTAGTCGCCAACTTAGCGCGGGAGAATGTATGTCGGTGCTTTCTGTTTAGCGAACGTTACACTCGGGGATTGTGTTTTTAAAAGACCTATTGGAAAGATTTTTATTTAATAATATCTAACCGATCTGTATTCACAAGATATTAAAACATACGAAGCGTTACCCACATATTTGAAGCAATCAATCGATCGGCACTGCCCGGCAACAAATGCGTAGATACACGTTCGGGAAAATAACCGCCCATTCGGGTGTCCCCGAGTTAAGTCTGAACGGACTACTCGATCGGCACAAGCCGAATATGTTTAGTAATTGGCTCAATCGGTCAACAAATACTACTTTTCAACGAACATTTATCTACAAATATTCGATTTTGCCGACCAGAATAAGCGGGAAACGCCCCTCACACCCAAGACAATGTATAACGCATAATTTTGCATTGGGTTACATAACTTAAAATGAACGGATATTCTAATCACACTGCCTTCGTTATTTATATGCACTATACTGACCAAACGCAAATCCCAGTGGATTTGCAACTAAATCTAATGAAACACAATTCGCAACTATCTCTATTCACGTTCACAGCGAGGAAGTTAGGGAGCTTACACAGCAACCGAAACTAGCGGATATCCGAAGGTAAACACTATCCGAAACTGATTAAAAAAATAAATAATAGAAATGTACTGCGCCGATGGCTCAAGCCTTTATATGAAATCTTTTTCATTGCGCGTTGTCAGAGCCACGGCCGAAATGCGTCGATGAATTATCGCAATAAAGTTGCATTCGCCTGACCGTCTCCAATTGTAAATGAAAGATAAAGGTTCATCATAAATTGGTAACTGTATATTTTGAAAGATAATCTTTACTTAGAAATAAGTATTTATAGAAGATACAATTCTACTATTTAAAAAGATATTCGTAGCTGGTTAATCGAATAGTCTAAAATAATCGAATATCCGTAGAAGTAAACGAAACCATATAAAATGCTTGACAACCATATCCAGATTTTAAATGGAATATCCACATCACCCCAGGTTCAAAGTCCTTACTAAGTTACTACGTTCATTAAGTTTATACAGCCACTTTAACTACGGCAGTATAAATTATGGATTATTACGAGTTACTATATAAAATTAAGAGTTATTATTTTACATTATATTCGTTTATAGCGTAATACGCATTGGTTTTAAAAGAATAATTTGAAGCAAACATCCCATGTAACGACCCAGTTAGGGCCATTCTCATTTCTCGAGATAATGTCGAATTTAGAGAAAAAGCTTAAACATTCTGCGGATGTTAAGCTCATGTCAAACTCTATATTCAACGAAGTTTACTGATCGACACATAGCGAGTTTTTGTAAGCGGTAAAGATGAAATTGTCTACAGACTTGCGACTCAAATTCAAGACATGCTGTCACTGAATAAGAATCGCCCTAAATATCTTTTACATTTTATAATGGTCTATGTATCAAAAAATGCTCCAAAGTAAAGCAAGTTATACGTATGCGACGGCGAACTGACAGTTAACCAAAATGGCCGCATCTCGCATCGGTGGAGTTCTAGTCGGAACTACTTACAACCACGCTGCGATGTCACCGACTTCATTTTGATTTTCAATAAGATCAAATTTAAATAACGCTTTTACTAGAGTTATTTTCGTCAAGCAGAGGACCAAACTCTATAAGCAAACGCACTATCACACGTCGACTGAGCCAGAAACAAGTCAGTTTTTCCAGATTCTCATTTTTATTGTGTTTTCGTAGCCGACAGACGAGCTCGTATCTCACCAAATTGTAAGTGGCAACCACAACCTGGATGATATCCATGTCGAAGGAGTTTTATTTATCGATACTGAATGTGCGGGCTGGATGTGGCAAACGACGGCCTGTTTCGTGTGGAGGTAAGTAGCCTTGCCTTCCATGCCAGAGGTCCCGCGTTCGAATATTGGTAGGGGCAGATATTTTATCTTATTTGTATGTAGTTTATTTCTAATATTTATATATACAAAAAAAATATATCCATGTGTGTTTATATATTTCTTAAGTTTATTTATCCGTTATCTAGTATCCACAACACAAGTTCTTAATGATACTTAATTTGGACTAGATAATGTGGTGTGATTGTTACAAATATTTATTATTATTATTATAATGTATTCGAGTTCAGTTTGTATTTCCTCTGACCCAGTTATCGCACTGGCTGCTGCTACTCTCCGACCCCACCACCACGTGAACCTGCACCCAAGTACCAGGGGACTGTTACGGCGCGGGTCGGAGAAGTGTTTTTAAAAAAAAATATTTTAATGACACTAGAATAAAGTTTATTTATAAGAATAAAAAGATATTGAAAATTCACAAAGAAATAGAAATTGAAATTGACTTTAGATATCAACCCGTGTAGTTACTTCGAGATATGAACCGAGACTGAAAAATATATTAATTAAATATAAAACGACAAAACTGAAATATGATCATTTTGTTTACTGTAAGAGATGCATCGTGGGAATGCAACTCAGCAGTTTAATATACATTATCATAGTGTGAGCATATGTAACAGGACATTTATAGGAAGGGCTGTAGCGCCGCCCCAGACCAGATCACAACAAAAAACAACAATATCACTAATTTCGTGTACTGGTTCTAGTTAAACCCTTAAATACTAAACCCTTCTGAAAATCAATGCTCACATTGAATCTATAACGGCGCGTGGGTTAATTATGGATGTATGGAATTTCGAGCGGATTTGGTTTCTAGTGTTCTCTGGAGCCTTATACAATACAACCATGATAATTAATGCTTGATTTCGCAGGTATGTCTTAGATATTAGCCGTTTCTAAAAAACGTAATTAAATTCTAGTTTTTAGAATAAGAACCGATGATCTTGTCTAGGAAATCAATGTGGACTGACTTGACCACACAAGACTAAAGGCGTTACTCGCATATTCCGGCCGGCATCATATAATATAATATATAATAAACCCTCAGACAGACACACCAACTGTATGGCCCCCAAAGTAAGCAGAGCTTGTGTTATGCATGAACATACAGCGAACTGGGGGGGGCACCCAGAATAATCATACATATATAAATATCAACAACCATGACCCGAGAACAAACATTTCTGTTCATCACCTCTGGCGTATGAAACAGGGCTACTGACCACTACGCTACTCGGTCGTCCGTACATGTGGATGAACGTTCGGGAAAAATGTCGCCCGGCCTGCGCCGTTTGCGTATTGAAGAAAAGAGTCGAATGAGACGAATTGTATAAAGCTCGCACGCAATCGGCACTAGTCAAATTTGTGTAGAAGTCGACTAGGGCCGGCATTGCCGTTCAACAAACATTGGCGACCCTATTGTCCTGCAGTACACCGTCTTTCGAATTAAAAAGAAATTCTTTCCTAACTAGACGACCGAGCGGCGTAGTGGTCAGTAGCCCTGCCTCATTCGCCGGAGGTCCCAGGTTCGAGACCTGGCCTTGGCATTCATTTGTGTGATGAACAACGATGTTTGTTCTCGGGTCATGGTTGTTGTTATTTATATAAGTATATTTATTCTGGGTTCCCCCCAGTTCACTGTGTGGTCATCCATAACACAAGCTCTGGTTATTGGGGCCATACAGTTGGTGTGTTTAATAATAATAAATATTTCTAACTAACACACCACATTAACTAGCCCAAATTAAGTATCATTAAGAACTTGTGTTACGGATACTAGATAACGGATAAATAAACTTAAGAATATATAAACATGTAGATGTATATTTTTCATATATAAATATTAGAAATAAACGTAAATAAACATATGTACACATCCATGACTAGAAAGCAAATATAATATAATATCTGCCCCTACCAGGATTCGAACCCCGGACCTCTGGCATGAAAGGCAAGGCACCTTACCTCCATACCAAACAGGCCGTCGTATGGGTATTTATTATTATTATTATTAACTTAGTTCGAAGTTGTTCATGTTCACCTGTCATTAGTCAAGTGTTTCTAATGTAAACAGATAATTGAATAAAAAATACTTAGATTTTTTAGCGTAAAACCTGGAACAGTTTACATATATACTGGTAGTATAAGTCGTAAAGATGGTCATTTTTTTTTTCTCTTTGACTCGGCAGAAAATTACGTCAGTTCCCGGATTTATAGACACTGCTACTTTTATGTGGTACCTATTTTCAATTTCACCCGGACTCTTATCCGAAACTGATTTGGTACCTTAAAACACACCATTAAAACAAATAAAAAATATCCAACAATCGCTACCATAGCAAAAAATTACATTCACTATCACGTCACAAATTAGCACGGAGCCAGTCCAATAAAGAAACATAACAGTAAACGGCCATTACGAGATACCGTAAACACTGCCCTGGAATTAGTAGCATCGTGTGCGTAACTCACTAATTGTCGCAGCCGTTGGACAGTCGCCGTCACAAGTGGCTATTTCGGATTTAATTAATACTTAACGTGACTGAGTTAAATTAATGGTTTGGTGTGCTTGAAAGCTATCATCAAACATTTCTTCTCTAATATTAACTGTAGACAGTTCCCTAAAACAGTACTACTTACCAACAATTGTTACTTATAGTCAAACTGTCGCGGGTGTTTTCTCAGTTTACGTGTACAAACAGGGGTTCCGTTTAATTTGTAAGTATTAGGGATGCAACCCACATCTGCCGGGCGGCAAATATAATAGACAAACATCTCATCCTTTTTCAATAAAAAGAAAAAAATGTCACTGGCGCTTAAACGAGACGAGCCGAATGTGCCAACCTGCATATAGCCCGAGCGGGCAACCAGCCAAAGCAGCGCGATAGCAAACAAATTGTATTCAAAGTTTTTTTTTCAGCGACGATCGGAACTAGCCGATTATGTGTTAAAATTGCTTCGGGCCATTCTGGTCGTTCAACAGACACTCCCGAATTGACGATGGGTTACATTCTTTAAAGGCTGATACCATAATTTGGAGAAATCACACTCTTTTCCATAAAAACGAATTCCTAAAATAATTCTTTCTTTAAAATTAATACCTACATTCAATTTACTTTAACATTACACGCTAAATAATTCTATAAAGTATTACCAGCCTCCCGGGCCCGTCTGAAAAGGCGCTTCTTCAGACCCTCTCACGTCCTCCGTTGAAATCTCGTTTTCTCATCAAAGAGGGTGTAATTGGTGGGTAATTTAAAAAATCTGTCAGCCAAGATGGCTAACAGCTGACGTCACGTTTCTCTAGTTTAAATAACCGTGAATGCTTATTTTCACGTTATTTAGAAACTTAATACGGTTATAAAGAAAAATTGTACATCGTTTGTATTGAAGAATTATTTAGTGCGATAGCTTATCACCATTTTTGCAGTAATGTTTGAATATATATTATCAAATTAAGAATTACAGC
Source organism: Marasmarcha lunaedactyla (assembly GCA_923062675.1). Taxonomy (NCBI): domain Eukaryota; kingdom Metazoa; phylum Arthropoda; class Insecta; order Lepidoptera; family Pterophoridae; genus Marasmarcha; species Marasmarcha lunaedactyla. The sequence continues at coordinate 15,521,338 of OV281364.1, read as the reverse complement.
CTTAAATAATACAAGAAATTTAAACAGCGACGGCGCGGCAAGACAAACGCTGGTTTAAAAAGTGACAACTGTTACCGCGTGGCAAAGCAATTTACTACGCTATGGCAACTACCCATTTTAGTTTTTATTATTTAGGCGTAATTAAGTTTTCAGTAGCACAAGACTTTTATAACTGGAAAACTGTAAGAATATCAGAGCTTTATATAATAAAGAAAAACATAATTTAAGACAATATTTAAAATCCTTATTATGAAAATATCCAATTTACTTTGTGACCTTCAAATACTTACTTTTACCAAAATATCATTCGCAATAGTACAAAAGATATTGTCAGAACAAATACCTATAGAATAGAAAATATTCCGAAAACTCGACGTATCAAATATTTATTGTACGATTCCCTACAGACTAAGCGGTACCGTTTTTTTTTTTTTGTCCTGAAACTAATATTCGAAACTCGCTGAACCGCATAAACACGTGTTCTCGACACGACAGTACCGTAAGAAGTTTTTAACACGAGAAGACAAAACGAAAACTTCAGCACTGTACCTACGATTAAACGGAGTAAGAAAAACCGTGCAATTCTAAACCTTACTACTCTAATAATAGGTCTAATCAGCCCGCAGCACACTACGCGAATTTCTGCAACTTCAACAGCAAATATTGGTTTTCAACTTCGATCAGACGGAACCATTGGTAGTTTCAACTTCGGAATACGCTTATGTGGAGCTGGGAATCTAATTTTGGAAGAGTTTTAAAACATTTCTATGCGAGTGTACTTTCGAGTCAATATTTTATTGAAGTAAGGGCAATTCGTAGCCGACTACGTCGTTGGTGGGCGGGATCTAGAAAAGGTGTACCTAGAGGTAACGTGGGTTACTTGAATATTTTAACCTGTTAAACAAGGGATATACAATTTTCATAAACAATCATAAACGCTTACATTTACTTCGTATTTGATGATAATTAACGTAGGTCTCGATTCGCAGATAATAAAAGTCGCTATTAATATTTTATTTTTTTAAACAAGACAAATCGTTTATGCTGTCTTGAGACTATTGACACGTGTTATAGTGAGTGCCATCCGCAAAGCCGCGCCCCCCTACTTTTTTGTTCTATGGCCGCACACTCTATGAATGGACAAAAAACTACATAACGTTATGTAACCTCGTAAACTCTCTTTCGTTGTATTATTCTCCATGTTTTCATAACGTCAAATATGTGCTTTACTCATTATTATATAGCTAACAAAACATTCAATATTGTTTGTTAACTAAATAAACCAATACGAGGAATTAATACTAATCCACATAATAGAACAGACACACAATACAAAAGCGGTACCTTGTTGACCTTCGGAAAGGGCATACAAACAAAGGATTATCATAAGAACTTAACATATATCGGATCTTGACTTTCAAACTTAGGGAAAATTTGAAAATATTAGCATTTGCAAGCTACTTCGTTCTAAACTTTGTCCATTTGTAACGCTGTGCGTTGGTCTTTATCCTTTGCCAGCTTCAAACCTTTTTAGCACAATACGCTGGCCTGACGGTATAGATACTTTTCAAACTTGGAATATGAACTTATTTTGACACATGTTGGTATCATCTTCATTTTATATTTCGAGTTTCATAAGAATTAAAAGTTCGTATTAGTTGTCCCTAAATAAAAATGCATGTTTCATTGTTTAATGAAAATAATGGAAACGGAATCAGTATAGTTCAAAGGCAAGGAATTGATAAAATATAATTAATAGTCGACTTCTCGACTTTATTTCTACGGGTTCGTTTTATTCAAGCTACATATTTTTGGCTTAAAGTTACGCGAGTTTGCCTTACTTTTCGTACTTAGTAAAATAATATATAAGATTTGGCTCTAAAAGTTAAGAGGGCACTACTAATAACAATGTGAAAAACAAGTACGTGTACTACGTACGCTTCCAAGCTAACACTAAGGCTAAATAAAAAACAACTTTTTTCATAATGCATAGGATACACATTCCTATGTCATGTGATACCACACTTTACAGAATGGAAGACACTTTTTATTTCACTGAATATTCATCACTATTTAGTATATGAAAAAGTCGCGCATTATTTGACCCATTTGAGATGAGTCTGAGAAATCAGTAAGAACGCTTTAAAGATTTCAGGCTAGTAGGTTATTGGAAATCTAATTAAATAAGTATTACAAGATTTCATAAAAATCCGCTCCTTCTAACCTCCATACAACCATCCATACATACAAACAAACACACATGCAACCGTCCATACATACATATAAAGATACGTCCTCAAAAACTTTGGCGTTTATAATATTAGCAGGGTATTGATGCCATGTTAGATATAAATACGTGGAAGGAATAACAAGATCCTTATAGAAGGGGCTCAATAATGTATGCGTAAATAATCCATTTTTGGGTTCCACGAAGAGAAGGGGATTCGAGCAGTGATGGGAATAAATAGGGAGAAAACGGTCAGCAATTACTGTTGAATGGATTTTCTGATGTGTTTAAAACGAATCTAATATGAAACGGGAAATTTCCAAAGCAATCTTTTATAATAGTACCATGCCGCAGTCCACATTTCAATAGCTCCTGTTTTCTTAATTCCTGTATAGTTAAGCTTAGCCAGATAAATTCACACCATTAACTATTACACCACCAACTGCCACAATCTTAACGAGTAGAAAAACTAAAACTTCAAGCTACAGATCTCAAGACGATTACGTCGCAGAACAAATCCGGGCCGAAGGACGCCTCCCCAGCCGCGTCCCGCAGGAATCGCAACGAGAAAAGACTCTTAACTTAGACGTCCTGCATCCAGGATCTGGGTAGAACGTGCCAAAATATTGGATTAAGTTAAAAGTCTTGACATTTCGAAACACGGAGAAAACAAGATTTACTCTGACAGAATAAAACATTTTATATATTTCAAATACTGCAGCATGTTTAAAATCGATTGATTGGGGAAGTTTCTTACTGATGTGAATGTACTTTTGGCGTTTTATAGACTGTTTACAATACAAAATACAATACAAAAACTCTTTATTGCACACCATATATGAAAATACAAAAAAAAATATATAATAAAAAAACAAGACAGAGTACAAAGGGCGGCCTTATCGCTAAAAGCGATCTCTTCCAGGCAACCGTAGAATGGACAAGATAACCAGATTGTAACAAGGCGGTACGGCGTACACAAATAAACACTTTCATCTTTACATAAACATACATATATACAATACAAAACAAGAATTACATACTACATAAACATGTAAACTACATATCAATATTTACATTCGTAAAATACTTAAATATTAAATTTAATAACAACAATTATTTATTACTAAATAAACTTATAAAAAATTAAAAACCCGTAATCAGCAACTTGTCATTGACAGGAAATAGTTAAAAACTTGTGATTTAAAGGCTGAAGGAGATTTAGCCAGTCGTATGGCAGTAGGCAGAGCATTCCAAAGTTTGACGGCCTGTACTGTGAAGGAGTTACCGTAAAAGGAAGAGCTATGCACAGGTGTCATCAGCTGAAACGTATTTGAAGATCGTAAATTAAAATTATTGGATTGGTGAAGGAACTGGAAACGGTCTTTTAGATATTGAGGGGTTGTTGGAATAAATAGGATAGAGTACAATAGGTATAGTATGTGGGAGTTTCGACGGTGTCGGATGGGGAGCCACTTGAGTTTTGTGCGAAATACGGATACATGGTCATACTTGCGCAAGCCAAATATGAACCTGATGCAGAAATTTTGGAGCCGCTCCAGCTTATTCAACTGAACTTCCGTCAAATCGAGATAGCACGAATCTGCGTAATCTAGTATTGGCAAAAGAAGTGACTGTGCAAGCGTTACCTTGGTGGCAGTAGGAAGAAAGTTCTGAAGTCTTCTGAGCGATGCAGAAGATGCATATATTTTGCGACTTACTTCGTTTAACCACGGATCCCAATTCAGTTTGCTGTCCATGACGACACCCAAGTTTTTAACGGTAGAGGTGATGGGAATGTGAATACCGTCAAAAGCAATATTGGGTAAATCCGTTAATTTAAGCTTGGTAATCAACCTTGAACTGCCAATAATAATGGTTTGTGTTTTATTAGGGTTGACTCCAAGACCGAAGGATATACTCCAATTACAAATTTTGCAAAAATCACCATTTATAGTTTCGATAGCTTGATCTATATTTTCTAATGAAGCCTGAGTATAAATTTGTAGGTCGTCTGCATACAGGTGGTAGGAAGAAGATAAATTAGCGGATATAGAATTGATAAAGATCGCGAAGAGCAATGGAGAGAGCACGCCACCCTGAGGTACACCGGCAGATAGATCACACCATGAAGAGACAACTTTGTCGACGCAAATTCGTTGCCGGCGTCCGTACAGGTAATTGTGAAACCATTCAATAGCCGCGGGAGATATGTGAAGAGAGCGGAGAATGCCTATAAGTATGTCAAAATCAACATTGTTGAAAGCATTGCTAAAGTCTAGGAGAGCAAGCACAGTTAACTTTCCCTCCTCCATACCATGTCTTATGTCATCTGTTATATTTAAAAGAGCAGTTGCCGTGCTGTGACCCGGTCGGAAGCCAGATTGGTAAGGATTTAATAGGGAGTTTTGGACTAGGAATGTATTTAATTGATTGTGTACAAGACGCTCCAGAACTTTAGAAAGGAATGGAAGGATTGAAATAGGTCGATATTCGGAAAAACATGATGGGTTTGTTTTTTTAGGTAAGGGAATAATCTGAGCTTCTTTCCAGGCCGAAGGAAACATACCCTTTTCAACAGATGCGTTAAGAATATAACTAATGACCGGAAGAATTTGATCTATAATAGGCAAAATCATGTTTCGACTAATACAATCCGTGCCAACTGCATTAGATGTGATAGACATAACGCTTTTCTTAACATCACTGTCGGAAAATTGATTAAAAACAAATGCAGGATGTTTGGGGACTGGCAGAGAAGAAAGAGTATTTAGTGTGTGATTTTTATTTGTATAATTAATTTTCGAACTATGTGAAAAGTGCTGGTTGAGAAGATCAATGTTTAAATTACTGATAGTTTGACTTTGTTTTGACTTACCTATCCCCAGCGTTTTCAAAAATTTCCACAGTTTAGATGGATCTTTGTTTTGTACTGATTCATGGATATAACGGCGTTGAGCATCCCTACACATCCTGTTGCAGCGATTTCGGTGTTCAACATATTTCATTTTGTTTTCCTCTGTGGGCTTACGTTTGAATTTAAACTTAAAGACATTTTTTCTATGCATGATTGCTCGGATATCATTGGTAATCCAAGGTGCTGGCGTGTGCTTAATTTTTATAGAGCGCATAATTTTTATGTTTATTGAGATACAAAACTTTCATTTCTGTCAAAACTGTCGTTTCATTTATGAACTAATATTAGACAACCGTGTAAAGATGCATGTACTATAGATGTGGGAGGAATCTCGAGTCCTCAGAAAAAAAATGTATTCCTTGATTGGGGAAATACACTTTATTGCGAAACCAGTTACAAAAATTAAAATACCCAAAAAAATAGAAATTATCCTACAAAAATAGAATGAAAAAATAGACGGCCACATCACTAAAAGAGTGATCTCTTCCAGGCAACCTTGACAGTTGATCCAATAACATCACCCTGTAAATTGCGGTATTTAAAAAAAATATTTTTTCCCAAAACGGAACGCAAAAAGCAATTCGAAAACAATATTTTCCTGAAAACATCCGAACATGTTGTCTGGTAATAAGTGTAAACACATCAGACACAGTTTCCACCTTGGTTTATGGCTGGCAACTTTGTAATTTTAGGAAGAAGGCCCTAGGGGATAAACCTACTTTAAGGCGGGTACACTGTTCTTTTGAAAAGTCGGAGAGTTATAAGATAATCAAGATGTATTAAGTTTTTTTATACCATTATTATAGATTCCTCGTGACATAATTTTAATGAAGGCAGTTACTATGCCACTATACCCACACCATTTGTAATGTTATACTAAAGAATAGTATGTAGCAGTAGAATAAGTGTAGTAGAGTGTTGATGGTAGTTTTTTTAATGTTCAGATCTCGTCTGGGCCGGCACTACACTTCTTCCTATTTCGACATCCACAATAATCACAATTACGTGATTGTGTTCCAGTCGAGCGCGAGGAACAGCCAGTGCAATTCATGGTAAAAAAGCAAATCCAACTGAGGCCCACGTTCGACAATGCATCATCATAATTACCCAGAATCAAAACCTACGACCGTTGATGTCCACGTGTGAGGTTGGTTCAGTGGGACGATAGCTGGATTCCGCGTTAACTCGTGCACGGGTGCCGTTTAAGGGTGTTGTCGTTTGGAAACTTGGGGGGAGGGAAACTTGCTGAGCTAGCTGATGCAGATTGGAATAATTTTGTACAGACATAATGAGACACTGTACATTATTTTAAAAAAAATTCTTGCCAGTTCTTCTTCGCGAAGGTTTCGCCGAACTGGTGGTAGAGTCATGCTTCATTTGAGGTCAATAAGAACAAGTAATTGTCAATGTTGAGAAATAAATATTTGAATTAATGTGCGGATGCCACTTCTCATCAAGCGGGTCTCGTGGTCGTCGGCTGGCTATGACAATAGTAAAAAACTAAGAAACCAAGGCCCCTGTAGGTATTACACTCTATACATTTTATGTGCAAAAATAAGCCTGGAGCGTATCCACAGAGTACCCCAGGAATTGCTTTACATTCTGAGAGCGCAAGTTTTTCCAAAGCTTTCTTAAACGAAGCTTATATAAGATATTGACCTTATCTCTACTTTAATATTAAGTTTCCATAACTAACTATCTTTGGAGGAAGTATTTGTGCGTGATGAGGGTACTCAAGTATATAATTTTCTTGCTGCGTTTCTTTCAAGCTTTTTTGCAGTTTTATAAGTAGTCAGAGATGCTTTTATGTTATTCTGTTAACTAAATTATTGAAGTGTTTTGGGGCCATTATTTTAGTCAGATGTTTCGACAAAGAAGACTAATGGCCGGTCTCAGAGAAGTCGAATGGTCATTTCAGTACAGATTTTGTTTAGCGAATTCATGCTTTATATATAGTTCATCTACGTCTAGTTTTACTCAGCAAAATCTATTATTAGGAGCAACTTAAGTAACAAGTACGAGCAAAGTTTTTAAATGTGCCCGTAAGATACAATTCTCATCAGGGTCCATTTTTTATCAGAACCTAAGGGATATCATTTATGACAAAATCCTCTGTACCTTCTATTAGACCATACAAAAGAAAATGTTACATCCTAATTTAAAATCACTAATTATAAATCCCCAGACTTACACACGAACTGTATGGCCCCAAACTAAGCCGAGCTTGTGTTATGGATGACCATACAGCGAACTGGGGGGGAACCCAGAATAAACATACATATATAAATATAAACAACCATGACCCGAGAACAAACATCGACCAGGCTGGAACCTGGGCCCTCCGGCATCTGAGGCAGGGCTACTACCCACTAAATTTGTACACATCAAATTGATGAGAATGGGTAAAAAAAACAAAGGTTCAGTTAACCTATAATTCAGTGTTGTTTAAAACTCAGCGCTTATAAAAAAATACATAATGATCTATTCTTTACTTAAAGACAATATATAAATAAAAAAAGAGCTTTTCATAATATTTGTTGTACACGAAACGCAGCCGATATAACGGTATAGAATATCACGATACTAGAAAAGAATCCAGATGAAAGAATCTGCAATGGCTCAATTGAGAATGACTCAAAACAAACCCGTGTAAACTTCAACACGCTGATCGATCTTCACAGTTCTGAACCTGCAATGATATACTATCAAAGGACTGGGACGCCAAACGTTTACTTAGGGCGCTTTTGATTATACAGCTTAGGTCTAGTATACATAAAGTATAAGTTCGCCATTAGCGTATGCGGCCGTAAAATCCAGTTACATAAAATTGTAGTTACTTCAAAATGTAAACTACTTGAAAGCGACATCTGATGAAAATATCCTGCGTACTCTGTTGCTTCAACATGGTGTTCTTTTCAAACAAAAACAGCGATGTCTTCCAGAGCTTTCATAAGCCTCTCCAGGGACAAAGCCCCAACTCTGTGGTTCAAACAATAGTTTGCATAGAATTATATGAAAAATGACACCACATCACTGGAACGGCCTTTCATAGATATATATATTTTTGTTATGTATTGGCAAGGTGGTGAAAATCATACATTTTTACATTTTGGACACTCGTACATAAAATACTGAATAAATCAATCTATCCCCAGACAAAAACACCGACTGTATGGCTCCAAAGTAAGCAGAGCTTGTTTTATGGATGGCCATACAGCGAACTGGGGGAACCATGACCCGTTCATCACACAAACGAATACCCCGATAAAATCAAAACAAATAAATACTCAGTGTAATCTATCATTTACTTTTTCAACTTCTAACAGCCGGGAAAGTATTTAGAATAATTTTATTTTACTCGTATACCGGTGCTTTTTCCCACGAACCAAAAAAAACCACTAGCCAGCCCAGCAGAACGACAAAACTTTCATCATAATGGCTTGGATTGTTTTAGAAAACAAATGTAAAATCATTTTTATTTACCTATATAAATGTATACCATTCGAAGCTCATAAACATAATCACACACATTCATATATAATAATATTTTTTCTTTTCTCACCATTGACAATTACTTGTTCTTATTGATGTCAAATAAAACGTGATTCTACCACCAGTTCGGAAATACCTTCGTGAAGAAGAACTGGCAAGAAACTTCACGGGTATATTTTTTTCAAAATAAATTTACAGAGTCTCTATATGTCTATACAAAATTATTCTTATCTGCATCTGTTAGCTCGGCAAGTCTCATTCCCCCCAAGTATCCAAACGACGGACACCCTCCAACGGCACCCGTTCACGATTTAACGCTGGATCCAGCCATCGCAACTAGCAACTTAGCTAGCGAATTTTGCTTTACCTGTAGTTGTTAGTGTACGAACACGCTACGAATGTGTGCCAACATTGGGTATTTCACTACATTTTTTTTACATACTTAAATAGTTTATAAACAGTAAATAATATTGCAGAAGTAACAGTATGTTTACAATCGACAGTTTTCTAGATACAGCGATGTGTTTGAAGAGCTGCTGCGAGTCGCCGAAACACGCTCCGTACAACACGGTACCGAGTTGTGACGTCACAACTTACTAAAAATTGTATAGGCGTTTGGATAAAATATTACTAGCTATGTAGATAACTTGTCTACAAGCATACCGACAGAATAAAAATTGTTACAATCAACGTCAGTAAAGCTTATAATATTTAAAAGTTTGCTTGTTTGTCAAGTTTCCTAATCTATAACTTCGATATTCAATTTGAAATTGAAAAAATTAAATACTTTATTTCTCACATCGTATTTTAGGTTGAAATAACTTATATTATCTAAACAAATGATAAAAACTTGCACTTTCAAATGTTGTCAAGTACGCAATTACCGTGCTAAAGCACGCATACATAATAATATATACTTTGTTGGTACGCGTGATCTTATGGTTACTACAATGGAAATGGCGTCAGTTGTGACCTGACCAAATGCCATGTCATATAAACGGGCAAAACCACTCAACCATTGTTATATTTCTGGATATAACGATCACATCCATAAACAAATAGCACACTAAGATACCAATTTTAAAACACCTTCTGATGCCACTTCAACAAAAACTTTCAAGACGTTACGACAATCATAAAAACACACATTTCTAAAACGCAATAACTTGGCGACATAAAAACTCCATCTGCTTCGACCCTTGAGCATTTGCGAATATCTTCACAGAGAGTAGAATACGGGAAATAGGATCTAGCCGCAACTACGACGGCGGTACAGTCAACAAAAACGGTCGAAAGTAGGCTATTGTTGCAACAACAAAGAGAAATGGTTTTTGCTTGTCTATCTGTAAGTATGTAAAAAGAAAAACTATCCAGAATAAAAGAGCTCGCATAGTAAGCTACGTGTAAACAGTAACTAGGTTTTTTTTTTTAAATTTCACATGACTTAGTGCAAAGAACATCTTCCGACTTGACCGATTTGAACATCGATTACCGGCCACAAATGGTTAATCAAGGAACTCTTAACTACAGATTTTGTTAAGCAAATCTAGACGTAGATGTTCTAAACATAAAGTATAGATTCGCTTAGCAAAATATATACTTGTAAGAGTAGCACGCATTAGTATAGATTCGCTTAGCAAAATATATACTTGTAAGACTAGTACGCATTACAGACTTCTGCACATACAACGGAACACTCATCGGTAGAAAGAGATCCTCAGCGTGCGAGACGCCTCGACTGAAGATCTCTAGGCTGACCGGTCACACCCTGGAAATGGGTATTTTCTGGTTCGAAGGCAAATCTGTGTAAGGGACTCAAAATATGTTATTTTAGGAAAAAGCAACAAGTGGCTGTTTTTACACATATTTGAGGATAATCTTTTCACGGAGTATTTTGATACAAACAATATATCTTTTTTTTTTATTGAAAAAGGATTAGACGTTTGTCTTCTATCTCACCTGATGGAAAGTGGGAACATTGATAAGTCCACGAAAATAGGAATGATTTTTATATAAATATATTCATACAATGTAGATCAGCTGCAAGGATAGCTAAAGAATGATTTCGAATGCATTGGGAAAAATTGTAAGCGAAGGAAAGTAAGCAATCGTGGTGGAGCATGCAATGCTGCAAATACTCCATGGTGGGTGGCCCATGCCAGAGACGAGCAAGCAAATTACGACGTGACATATAAAGCGCTCCTTACAAAGTTTATATATTAAAATACTAAATAAATAAATAAAATCCCCAGACAAACACACCAACTGTATGGCCCCAAAGTTAGCAGAGCTTGTTATGGATAACCATACAGCGAACTGGGGGGGAGCCCAGAATAGACATAAATATATAAATATCAACAACCATGACCCCAGAACAATAATCTTTGTTTATCACAAATCCTCCTAAAACAAGGTTTATACGTCTTGTTTTACGAATAAAATCCAAATAAAAGCAATAAATCTCGGGTATAGTATTAAAACTCGGATGAGATCTGATTAGAATCTAGTTATAGAATTAAAACAATTTGGTTGGTGGAAACGAACAGTTGGTACAAGCTGTAGCGGTTCTGAAGAACACAACAACCAGCCAAATCTATAAACGGAGAAAAACATTGCATGAATCAGGGGCCGGGAAAGGTTCGGTCCAATTGACAGCGGGGAACTTCCTTCCGGTTTTAACCTTTTGTAATATAAGGAATATGGCCCTATTATAGACGGACACCTACGTTCCGATGTCCGTGGACGCGGATGCTGCTTACCACCAGTTGTGTATAGGAAACATTCGTTTGCCGGCCTTTTAAAGTATGTTTTATGTAAACTTGGGCATTTTAAATTGTGCAAACTTTCAATGTTTTTATATAGTATTTATATTTGATAGCAAACTACAACTCGAAGGAAAACATTGCCAATTCAATTATTTATTAATTGTTTGAAAAACCGAATTTTGATATTTTTATCAAATAACTTTTTATCCTAATTTGAAAACAAATTAACCCAATTCTGTACCAAAAATGGTATACATTTTTTATACATATATGATGGTTTTGCTAACATTAGATAAAAGCCTCTAAGTAAATCAATCAAGTAGATTGAAGAACACAGAATCCTTTCAATCATCGTACTTATATATATATATATATATATATTTTTTTTTACAAATAAGACATTAATTAGTCCCAAAAACGGAAACAATTAAAATTGACGCGTCCTAAGGTCATTGACCTGTGTGACCAACCCAACCACAGGCTTAAATACTCGACCCAACAATTTGAGGAATTTACTTGGTTAGAAAACATATTGATAAGGCTTACTTAAGGTTGTGCTAATGTTATAATACCTGTGGGTGACTTACCACATATATGTACACTCCATTATTATATACCTATATCTATATTACAACCTATTACAAACCAACATATATATAAACTACAATATTCATACTAATATTCTATATTTACATTCAACACCTAATTTTATATACTTAAGTACGTCTATATATTATTTATTTATCATAAACCTAGTATTCAATTCACTGACATATAAATTACACGCATACATCACGCCACCACAACTTTTACATTTTCATACACATTAAATATAATAACATTAATTCAGCAAGCAAATCCGAGCGCGATGCCAGTAAGGCATTCCTAGAACAAGACGCGCGAGCGCCGCGCGCCGGCAACTGCGGTTTGCATAGCTTCCAGTCGGAATTTACTTCTCACGCGCACAGCCTGTACCTCTCAGCGCTCCGTTTGTCGATCGATATCCGGCAACGCGTATTTACCTAAGCCTATATAGTAACTGCCTGCTATGTACATATGTGTCATATATTAGTGCTCGTATTATACCGTGTCTCTAAACTCTCCAAGACGATTAATTTATCTCCTTCTGTGTATCTTGTGGATTGTAAACATTGATTATATATTTCATATTTACTGTGCACCTGAGTTTATCTAAACCTAACCTAGACGTCTCACAACCTCAACTACAACTGGTGACCCCTAAGGACACGAATCAGAGAGAAAGCATGTCATCAAGTGGAACCGACACGGGTGAAACACGCGTAAACATGGAGCCACGTCCTAGGCACAAGATGGCCGTCCGTGTATCGGACCAAGGGATAGCAGCAAACACACAACCTAGCCAGCTGAAACTACCACCTTTCTGGCCTGAAAAGCCTGTAATATGGTTTGCACAAGTGGAAGGTCAGTTTTCCATTATGAAAATCGCGGATGATGCGACAAAATTCTACCACGTGTTGTCAAACTTAGACCGCCAATCATTAGCGGAAATAGAAGACGTCCTTACTGGTCCAGCAGATTACCAACGCCTGAAGGCCGAGTTGATAAAACGCCTTTCAGTTTCACGCGAAAACAAAGTTAAACAGTTACTCATGCACGAAGAATTAGGCAGTCGCAAACCATCTCAATTCTTACGTCATCTACAACACCTGGCCGGACCCAACATACCACAGGACTTTCTTAAAACTATATGGACGAGCAGACTACCTAGGGCAATGCAGCCGATCGTCGCGTCTCAGCCAACGTTGTCGCTGGATGACCTCGCCGAGCTTGCCGACAGGATCCAGGACATAGCGACGCCGGAACAACATGTCGCCGCAGCCACCACAGCGCATCCCATGGAAGAGCTAGTCCGACAAGTGACTCAACTAACAAAGCAAGTAAATGCGTTGTCGCTCCAGGTAAACCGTCAAGCTCGAGTTGCGCGGCCTACGGACCGAGGCCTTAGACAGCGCAGCCGATCTTCATCGCAGAGATCCCACTCAAATTATCGCCGCTTCCCGGTGTGCTGGTACCATAATAAGCACGGCGCTAATGCTAAGAAGTGCGTGAAACCGTGTGATTTTAAGGCGGGAAACGCAACTGGCAGTCTTTGATGGCGACCGATGACCGCCACAATAATACAACGGGTCGCCTCTTCATAAAAGATGTATCTACAAAAGTGCAGTTTCTTATAGATACCGGCAGCGATATTTGTGTCTTTCCAGTGTCCATGTTATGTGAACCACGTAATAAAACTGACTACCAGTTAAGCGCTGCTAATGGTTCCGTCATCGATACGTATGGTTTTATTCATTTAAAATTAAATTTAGGCCTACGCCGCGATTTTCCGTGGCGTTTTGTAGTAGCTGACGTCACAAAGCCTATAATTGGAGTCGACTTTCTTTCACATTATCGCCTAATAGTAAATATCGCAGAACAAAAACTTATCGATGACTTAACCAATATTAGTGCAATCACTATATATAAAAAATGTCTGTTTGTCACAAGTGTAAAAATTGCGACTGGAGGTAATAGTAGATATCACGAAATACTTGCTGAATATCCTGAAATTACTAGGCCTTCTGGCACCGTAGGTACAGTCAAACACAAAACAGTACACCACATTAAAACTACACCTGGGCAGCCTATATCTTGCTCGCCGCGACGTCTTGCCCCTGACAAATTAAAAATTGCGAAACAGGAGTTCGAGGCTATGATAGCTTCTGGTACCGCACGCCCGTCAGAAAGTCAGTGGGCATCACCACTTCACCTTGCACCTAAGAAAAACGACGGCTGGCGGCCGTGTGGTGACTACAGGCTACTCAACGCCAGAACTATACCTGATAAATACCCAATTCGTCACATACACGATTTTTCACATAGTTTATCTGGCTGTAAATTTTTTTCAGTAATAGATCTGGTAAAGGCCTACAATTTCATTCCAGTCGCTGAAGAGGATATACCGAAAACTGCGATTACTACGCCATTCGGGCTATATGAATTCCCCTTTATGACTTTTGGCTTGCGGAATGCGGGGCAGACTTTTCAGAGATTCGTCGATGAGATGACGCGAGGCCTGGATTTCTGCTATACATATTTGGATGACTATTTGATTTTCAGCCGCACAGCGGACGAGCACAAAGATCACTTACGCCAAGTGTTCACCCGCATGAAGAACTACGGTGTTCTTGTGAATCCCGCCAAATGTGTCTTCGGCGCTTCTCAGGTAACATTTTTAGGCTACCAAATCTCTGAAGAAGGTACAAAGCCGCTTGAAGGTAAGGTGCAGGCCATCTCCGATTTCCCCCTCCCAAAAACCGTCCGTGAACTCAGACGATTTTTGGGAATGATAAACTTTTACAGACGATTCCTGCCCAATGCCGCTCAAATTCAAGCCCCATTACACGCACTACTGACCGGATCCGTCAAAGCATCGCACCCAGTTGACATAAAGGGTAACGCACTCAAAGCTTTTGAAAATTGCAAAAGTAGCCTTTGCAACGCAGCACTGCTTGCCCATCCCAACCCACAGGCCAAGTTAGGACTCGTCACTGACGCCTCTGATACAGCGATAGGTGGAGTTCTGCAACAGCTGGTGGATGGAGATTGGCAACCTCTAGCATTTTTCTCCCGCAAATTGAGTCCATCGCAAATGAAATACTCTCCGTATGATCGGGAACTACTCGCGATATACGAGAGTATAAAATATTTCCGACATATGTTGGAAGCAACTCACTTTACGATCTATACTGACCACAAACCATTATGTTACGCTTTCCATCAAAGGAAAAGTAATTGCACACCGCGTCAGTATAGACACTTAGACCTAATATCCCAGTTCTCAACCGACATACAGCATATCGCGGGCAGGGACAACGTTGTAGCTGACACACTCTCCCGCGTTGAAGAACTGCAACTACCCGTGGACCTCAAACTGATGGCCAAGCTGCAATCTACAGACCCTGAGTTGAAGGATTACTTACAAAATCCAGGTTCGTTAAGCTTGTCAAAGGTGAATATATCTGATGGTCCTGAACTGTACTGCGATGTAAGTATGCAGAAACCCAGGCCCTTCGTCCCAAAGCAACTTCGCGAGCAAGTCTTCAAATCCTTGCATTCACTTAGCCACCCTGGCGCTAATACTTCAACCAAACTCGTTGCCCAACGTTTCGTCTGGCCTTTGATGCGAAAAAACTGCAGAGAGTGGTCTAAAGCATGTCTGACTTGCCAACGTGCAAAAGTAAACAGGCACGTCAGTTCACCTTTGGGGACGCTCGATTTACCTTTAGGCCGTTTTAAACATGTCCATATAGACCTGATCGGACCATTACCACCCGCTGGTGATTATCGGTATTGCCTAACGGCCGTCGACCGTTTTACGCGATGGCCGGAAGTTGTACCTATTACCAATATCACAGCTGAAACAGTGGCCAAAGCCTTAATATCCTGTTGGATCGCACGTTACGGCTGTCCTGCCGTAATTGTTACTGACCAAGGGAAACAGTTCGAGTCCTCATTATTCCAGCAGCTTTCTAAATCAATCGGTTTCGATCACCGTAGGACAACCGCTTACCACCCACAGTGCAATGGCCTGGTTGAGAGATTTCATCGGCAGTTAAAAGCCGCAATCACCTGCCATGCTAATGCCAACTGGGTCGAGACGCTGCCACTAGTACTTCTTGGTATAAGGAGTGCTCTCAAGGAAGATCTGGGAACTTCATCAGCTGAGCTTCTTTACGGTGAGCCACTTCGTCTCCCAGGAGAATTTTTCGGGCACGATGTTTCAAATTTCACAACAGATATCACTGATTTTTCCGCCCGAATGAAGTCTTTTGCCGAGAACATACGACCAGTACCAACCCAGCACCACACCAAGAAGAAAATCTTTGTATATAAAGATCTCCACACTTGTAGCCACGTATTCCTTAAAGAAGGCCCGCTACGTGGAGCATTCCAACCTGCTTACACAGGACCTCACGAAGTACACAAAAGAGGTGCTAAGTACTTCAAAATTGTAGTCAAGGGGCAGGTTGTCACAGTAAGTATAGACCGCCTTAAGCCAGCCTATTTACTTCACGATCACATACACCCAACACACGACTTGCCCTCACCACAGCCTACACAACCCCACCAGAACATTCCCCCCCGGGGCAAGACCACGCGCTATGGCAGACATGTACACTTTCCAGATTATTATTGACCTCCATAGCTCGGTCTCTCGAGGGGAGTGATGTGGGTGACTTACCACATATATGTACACTCCATTATTATATACCTATATCTATATTACAACCTATTACAAACCAACATATATATAAACTACAATATTCATACTAATATTCTATATTTACATTCAACACCTAATTTTATATACTTAAGTACGTCTATATATTATTTATTTATCATAAACCTAGTATTCAATTCACTGACATATAAATTACACGCATACATCACGCCACCACAACTTTTACATTTTCATACACATTAAATATAATAAAATTAATTCAGCAAGCAAATCCGAGCGCGATGCCAGTAAGGCATTCCTAGAACAAGACGCGCGAGCGCCGCGCGCCGGCAACTGCGGTTTGCATAGCTTCCAGTCGGAATTTACTTCTCACGCGCACAGCCTGTACCTCTCAGCGCTCCGTTTGTCGATCGATATCCGGCAACGCGTATTTACCTAAGCCTATATAGTAACTGCCTGCTATGTACATATGTGTCATATATTAGTGCTCGTATTATACCGTGTCTCTAAACTCTCCAAGACGATTAATTTATCTCCTTCTGTGTATCTTGTGGATTGTAAACATTGATTATATATTTCATATTTACTGTGCACCTGAGTTTATCTAAACCTAACCTAGACGTCTCACAACCTCAACTACAATACCTATGATATTTAGCAAGAATTGGGTATTTGACACCATTTGAAAATGCAAGTTTTCAACATTTATTAAGAAAATATAAGTGGTTTAGAAATATTTTGAAAAACAAACTTTTAATATTAATATTTTTTTATTAAAAATAAAATTAAAAAAGAAGCAAAGAATTTATTATGAAATATGATATATTTTGTAAATATTATTAGCTTAGTGACATAAAATAGAAGAATTTTTATCATGACAGTATGCATGTAAACGCATTATCTAAGTAGCTATTATATATTTTTTCCAAACGCCCATAAAAATTTTGATTTACACGTTGTGACGTCACAACTCGGCAAGGTTTTGTATGGAGCGTTTTTCGGCGACTCGCAGCAGCTCCGCAAACACATCGCTGTATCTAGAAAACTATCGATTGTAAACATACCGTTACTTCTGCAATATTTCTTTCCTGTTGATACACTAATTAAATATGCTATAAAAATAATCGAATACCCAATTAGGTCGATAAAACAGAAAATATTTTTTTTATGCAATCGATAAGCCCTTAACTAATGAACCGATTCTGGAAAATCTTAGTAACATACGCCATATTTCTATCCAAAACCGCACCGGGAAACCTGGGTAGTTATATATTATAAAACCCCTACGTGAGTACGCGCACGACATGTAAATCCCGAGTACTTCAGTTTGAGGAATGTCATTTCTTCAGTTCATTTCTACTAACTTTCAAGGCATGTGTGTTGGTTTTACATTATAATTATCGCATTAATTGATCACTGAGAATCCCACTATTATGACTTTTTAATTAAATCGCTACCTTTAAAGCCTCATTCTAAACAGTAGCCTGCTTCTCAGTATTTTAAGCGCTAGCACGTATCACTAAAGTTCATTTTCGGGCAATACTGGTCAGTTAGTTAAATCCCCGCGCATCCTTGTCGGTTCCGATCAAACTGACTGTTTTTGTAATTCTCTTGTACAGTCGCTAACTCAGTAAAAAGTATATGCTCGTATAAAATAATCATGTTAATGTGGACGCGTTTCACATTATTAAGATTTTCTGAAGTTATAACTAGGGTTAATTCAACCACACAGCGGCGACACATACGAGGTTTAAATCCGAAGTTCTAAGATGGACATTTATAGCTTCTGTTGCAAAACTTGTAAACCAATAATGACATGAAATATTTAGATTTTTGTTTCTCTGTGCAGCTCCTGACCGCGTGGGAAATTCGGTATGAAATTTAACCGACTTATTTTTTTCATTGTGTAAGAATTTTTGAAATTTCTTCAGTAGTTTAAGAGTCTATCTATAACATACAAACAAACAAACAGGATTTTCCTCTTTATTATTCTATTCTAGATGTACAATTCGAAATTCAGATTTTATAGAAAAACTATTTTCAACAGACCTTAGGTGAATTTACCTGTGTAAATATAAGCAGTATTTTTAGTAGAGCAACATTTTGTTCGCCAACGCAGCTAAAGTCATGCCGAGTATACATGCAGGGAATACAAATGAAATGTACGCGAACTTATAGCGCATTCAAACCCAAATACTGATTTTTCAAATATTGGGTTTATTGAAGTCACTACCACCAGTTAGGAAAGACCTTCGTGAAGAAGAACTGGCAAGAAATAGCACGGGAGCAAGCCTTTGTACATTTATTTTTTCAAAATAAATGTACAAAGGCTTTATTCTAATCTGCATCTGTTATCTCGGCAAGGCTCCGTCCCCACAAACTGTGCAAAGGACAATCCTTCGCGAACCGCCCTCATGGGCTGTATAGCCATATTAGAGGAAAGTGATGGTATGGTGATCGTATAACAGATGAAGGTCATTGATGACGTCAAATGTTGTTGACGATTTTGTTATGGTCGTGTAATAGACAAGGTATACGTGACAATGGGGCTTAAGATGTGTTAAAGTGCGATGCTCTGCCACCAGAGACTAGCGGCCGCTGGTCAAAGTAGATTGCCGTGGCGCGTTCGAGTTTAACTTCACTTTTGCATGCAGAACCTCAGCGCGCCAACAGAATAGGTAGTCAAATAGTTAGGTACATTTGTGTACGGAGTGACCTATCTGTTACGTTGTAACTTGCTTGCTCGTCTCTGGCAGAGGCCACCCACCATGGAGTATTTGCAGCAATGCATACTCCACTTGCTTACTTTCCTTCGCTTACAATTTTTCCCAATGCGTTCGAAATCATTCTTTAGCTATCTTCGCAGCTGATCTACATTATGTGTATGTATTTATATAGAATCATTTTTTAACTTCGTAGATATATCAATGTTCCCAGTAACCATACAAAGTGTGTATGTAGATATAATTTTTGTATCAAAATACATGCGAAAAGAAGATCCTCAAATATTTATAAAAACAGCCACTTGTTGCCTCTTCCTAAAATAACATATTTTGAGTCTTTTACATAGATTGAGAAGTCCCTTCGAAACAGAAAATACCCATTTTCAGGGCATGACCGGTCAGTCTAAAGATCTTCAGACGAGGTATATCGCACGTTAAGAACCCTCTTCTACCGATAAGGGTTCCGTTGTACATGCAAAAATCTGTTTTGTATTTTAAAATAAAATTAACTAGAAAAGATTTAACGTTCCTGTGATATATTGGAATTACTGACAGCAAACCGGAGGAGAGGTTACGGCGTCCCTGGACGAGCATAATTAAGAATCTGAATTTAGTTTGTTACAACTCATTTAAGTAGATATACATTTCACTAAGCGAATCTTTAATAAAACCAACTTAGGTTAGACCCGAGACAATTCTAATTGCTTAGCTGACATTGTTGTACTATTGTTTTATAATATTTGTTTCATAGACTGTAAGGTGTTTATCGATGGGCCTAGATGACTGAAATAAATGGATTTATTATTGTTATAATAAGTCCGAAAGCGAGTTTTTTTATTATACTTCTACGCCTTTACTACCTCAGCGTAGCATCACGGAAAAAAGGAAACGAAACCGCAGAAAGTATATATTTTATTTAACAATTTTGCACACCCTCGGGAAACATAACATACTGTCTAAGAACGTACAAAGGTACTTTCTATTTGTAATAGAAACGTCTACCAGCAGAGCTGCGACTGGAGACCCTCTCCAGCGGAGAGGAGGAGGGCTGTGGACCATAGGTACTGCGTACTGAATATACTAATTTATGACTAATATTTGCTCTGTTAGTAGCTATTTGTATTTTTATTAAGTTTTTTGTACATTTCATAAATCTGTTGTCCTTCCAGTTATATAAACCAAAATATGAATACAAAACAAAAATATCATATTGCATACACTAATAAACACAAAAATATCTAAATATGAGTACGTATCATCCAGAAAGTTCCCGGGGGACTTCAAATTCGCAGGCAAAAAGGCTAGTAAGTCAACTAAGCACAAAGCGACGGAACTTAATGGTTACCTAACTGTTAGTGGTTGGGGAGTATATTGTTTTTATTTGCGGTCAGCGATGAATCGACGGGAACCGAAAGATCCCACGAAGCTGCGCAATGCGGGTGCAGCGGAATGTTTTACAGTAACAACTTAGTTCGATGAGAAATGTTGAGTTACTAATTAAATTGTAAAAAAACTTCAAAGAAATGAAGAGGCTTTCAAATCGGGTAATGGCTTTGTCGTGTTTGCTACATCCGCACTCCTACATACGATCTGCCTAAGGGCACCCGAGAGGGCACGGACCTCGGCTTAGGACGTCGTACATTGAAACTACCACTGGTTCATAAGGATCATCTACTGCCAAAGAACCAGCAAGAAACTCATTAGGAATGCGTACGCCGCGTTATTCTGGGCCACCGATGGGTTGGCTATATGAACTTAGCTTAACTTTTTCCAATACTAAATTTACCACGTGAATTCGATTACAAAGAAAATTAGGTTACTACAAACGCTGGAAATTGCTGGAATGCATGTGCGGAGGGTAGTAGTAGATTGTAGTGCAATGTTTTTCGTTTGTAGTAGAATCCACTACTACCTTCTGCAATCGGATACTAAGTTCACATAGCCCGGTGGGTTCTGCGATTCGAATGCCATGTTGCCTGCTAAGACTTTACGCGGACGCCTATATCGAACCAACGCGTGGGTTGGCTGCGTAGTCAGCTGACTTATTGACCAGTGGGTTGGGATGACGTTTTCGAAGTAGCGTCTAGACAATTGCTAACAAAAAGTAATATTTAGAATGGTCTATAAACTATAAATTGTAAAACGACGTAACTAAGTACGTGAACGACGTACACTCACTTACAGCAGACCAGGGTACGAAAAAAATCACGACGTTTCTATTTCTTTTTCAAATTTTCTAGGTTTTGGAATATTTGTGTAATTGATAACATTATAATTTAATTACTTATTAAAATGTTTTTCGTTGGTAATTTGTTAAAAACGAATCCTACGACTTTTTGAACGATTTTTTACGTTTAGAATAATCAAATATATAAAACTGATGTCGTTAAATATATTGAACATGTTTACTCGTAGCGAGTCGTAATAAAAATATATTTATGATTTCAATGATTTATTTTTAATGAAAACCACTCGATATAAACCATGATTCAAATCAATTAGATTGAATTCAGCGAACGTTGCATCACACACTCTCGAACATGATAAAGTTAACCTTAAAACAAATTCAAAATTGCAACAGGCTGGGTTGCCTGTTGTCGCCATCTGCAAGCATCGTTCAATTTACGTGCCACCGCACGGCCAAGTCACCCTCGGGGTCTCCAGGACATGACACACGCCATTACGTCATTGGCTCTTTAAGTGACAGCGCATAACTGGGTAGAAATTAAAATCATGAGAATTCCCTATCTATTTGAGAACATTTGAAAATGCATGGTTTGGTTTGGACCAAAAATACGGTCTGCAAAATAAAGTTTTGAATTTAATATTGAAATTATATAGATTAGAAAACTTTAAAGAAGCAAAACCCTTATTATAGAATATGTAAATTCTTCAATGATGCACAGTATGCATGTAAACGCATTGTCTACGTAGCTATTATAATTTTTTTCCAAACGTCCAAACAGTTTTGATTTACACGTTGTGACGTCACAACTCGGTACCGTTTTGTATGGAGCGTTTTTCGGCGACTCGCAGCAGCTCCTCAAACATATCGCTGTATCTAGAAAACTTTTGCTTGTAAACATACTGTTACTTCTGCAATTTTCCTTTACTGTTGGTAAAACATTTAAATATGTAATAAAAATTTTTTTGGTAAATAACCTTTCTAGCAAATCAGAATAAATTTCGAAGTCGCGCCACACGCACACTACGATGTATGGACCAAAACAGTATAGTACACGACACACAACATGGCGACTCTGAAGTATCTGCGAGACGCTGCACAGAACACGAGCGTGGGTGTGTGCGGGGCGCGGGGCGTGGGCAGCAGACTTTACACATGAACTGCAGCTAACTTCAGAGCCGCCATGTTGTGTGACGCGCATAATGCTTACTATACATGCGTGTGTGTTTAGGCAGTTGAGACAAAAGTCGGACAAGAGTTGCTTGTTCTGGGCTTATACATTTCGTGAAATTGCTTAGGGATTTGATCCATCTAGGCTCTATACATATATATATGCATATTTCATGTCTGTGCGTACTTTCTGTTACATGTCCTACTACAACTAATACTAACGTTACCTACTCAAATCTCAGTTGCAATTTTTTATGTTTTTTTTTTCTTTTCTCTGAAATTTACGGTAAACTCAGTGACTTCTTATATTGTTAAAAGTTTGATTTTTAATTTTGATTGTTTTTTTCCACAAAATGCAATTTATAATAATTTTTTAACTGATGTATGTAAATGTTGTTAAATTATGTTCAATAATGGCGGAACTTTTTGATCTTGCGAGTGTGATGTAAATCAGTGTTTCTACGTAAATCAGTGTTTCTACCTACTTCAGTAGCACGCTTATATTTCTGTTGATCATGTTTAAGTTCTAATGTTTGTTTATTTATTTTACAGTTTATGTACACACAAAATATAACTAAGTTATCATAAATGGGATAAAATGCTTGTACAAAGGTACTAATTTATTTCATTAGAAACTTCTTCCGGTAGACCTGGGACTGGAGAGTTTGGTTAAAAACTACGACATTAGTGTGCTTATCATAAATACTAATTCTAAATTCATTAAAAAAAACATTAATGTAACTAATAAATAAATAAATGCTAAAGAATCTGTCTGTTTGTTAAAGCGTTCTAACTTCATTTGTTCTATAGGAGAATCAAGAACTTTACGAGTGAAAAAAATTTGGAATTACGACCTTACAACAAAGCTTTTGTTTCACAAATATGAGTCAATACCTAAAAACCGGCACCCCAGCTTAAGGAGAAAAAAAGAGGTTTTAAAACATGTGTTCCTTTCGTAACAAATCAAACAAAGAGCATCGGGTGACATTTGCAATTTAAGCCTCGAGGACATTTTAGGGAGGATGCGAAACGATCGGGTGACACGGGTTTCTAAGGGGTGCTATTAAGATTTGAAAAATATTTATTGTTTTCAATTAAATTTTGAGCTGTAAACTTATCGATTTTCAAAACTTTGGGCTTATAAAGTTACTTGATACACTGGTTGTCCTCAACAGATCTAAATACGAAGCATATGATTAAACATATAAAACTATTATATCCTGGTAAGTAGTAATGTTTAGTCTTTTTTAGATAAATATAATCCGGAATCATTGGATATCACAGTGATGTTCTTACATGGAAGTAAGTACAATCTTCGTGGGGCGTGCTGTATTTATATTCAGCATCAGTTGCCATTAGGAAAAACACTAAACGACATTCATCAAAGCCATTTGATTGACGCCATGTATATTTCCCATAATTTACGAAAACAGAAATATTTATTAATCTTTACAAGATATCGGGCTATTCCTTAATTTAAACTCTGGAATCAAAGTAAAAAAATCATTCTGGTTGACTAGAGTTGGTAAATATTGATTGGATATTATTATTTTGCAAAAAAATTACTTGATCCGTAGACATTTTTGATGTGTGTATTTAGTAAAAGCATCCTACCGAATTCGTAAACAACCGCCAACTATCGCCAAAATCCGTTTAGTTTCCTTTTAGTTCATCTAAAAACTGAAGTTCATAGCATATCACAAAAATAAAAGCTTAACATATCCCCAACTCGAAATTTCCAATAAAACCGGAATTCCACATTTTCTAACTATCCTATTCCGTAGTAACAAGCTTTCGACGACATCATTGAAAGACTTAATCATATTATTAGATTAAATCGTCCGAGATAATTGGCTTTAGGTTCGACAGACGGCCTATGTGAAAACCGGTTAAGTCGATGCTCGACACTGGTTTAAAGAATATCGGTTTTTACTCTATGTTTACCAATAAAAGTTTCAAACGGTGGTATACCTATTCAAAAAAAACCTCTTGAAAAAACCTCTCGAGTCCAAAAGTAAAAGTGTTTTAAATAACATAGCTTAAGTTGTGTCATTATTTACAATTAATTAAATATAATAAAAATATAATTTTTAACAAAACAAAACACATAATTTTCTCCAAATAACTGCCAATACGATGAAATACGGTATTATAAAAAATACCGGTTTTCTGAATTATCGCACAGACACATTTAATTAATCGAAGTTTTTTCTATTCGCGTCTACCCGCGTTTGGAATTTCGATGCAGTTTGTTCGGTCGTGTAAATGAGACAAGCAGGACGCCGTCACTTAATTGATGACGTAATCAACGGCGGTCCTTTTCATCATCAACGTCATTAGAGTCAATATAAGCGGTTTTTGCAATTGATAAATAGGAATAAATAGTCTGGCTTTTAATTTGAATTTGACCTTGCAGTTTGAGTCAGATTTAAAACTGCATTTTAAATCAAACCCTATTTTTATGAAGTGTTCCATAAAATAAAATATTATAATATACAAAATACATTAATTGTTGGCGTTGACTATACAGAAACCTGCAGTGTAGAATTGATCAGTT
Organism: Marasmarcha lunaedactyla; assembly: GCA_923062675.1. Taxonomy (NCBI): domain Eukaryota; kingdom Metazoa; phylum Arthropoda; class Insecta; order Lepidoptera; family Pterophoridae; genus Marasmarcha; species Marasmarcha lunaedactyla. Next base: position 15,496,039 of record OV281364.1, on the reverse strand, counting down.
TCATAATAATTATTAAAACAAACTAGTTTTTACCCTGAAAAAAACTCGCTCCCATATTTTTTACTTTGTCCTAACCGGCAAACGAGCAGGCGTTCCAGTTGGTAAGTGAAATACGTGCCCATAGACATCATTAATCGTACACGTTAATGTAATGTTATTTATGAGTTATTATGGAGGTTAAAATGGGAAGGCGCGCTGAATGAGGTCTTAATTTGTTTTATGTATATGTATGTATAATGGGTAAATGTGATTGAATTATACTTAATTAATGTTTTGCATAATGGTACACTCATTTATTTTATATGAAACTCTGCAGTCACGGGTCAGCTGGACGAAGCTTCTAGGAAATAAGCAGTACCTTTGTAAAAAGCAGAAAGTGTATAAACTTTCTGCTTTTTCTCTTTCCTTTATTGTATTTAATATTAAAAGTGTGCATAAATCGTTAAATAAATAAACTGTATATTAAAAAATTGATAAATAAAATTGCGTTTATTCCAGTCATCTTGGTTACAACATATTTCTAGGAGTTGAATAATCAGAGGACACTCTTATTGCGAATGACCCGCTACTTCCCTTAAGGATAATTCATTTCATTTCATTTCAATGTTAGGAAATTATTTATGCATAGGTGTATAATAATGAGTGTGTGTGGGTGCGTGGTTGATAGTGCGGTAGTGGTGTTGTGAATGTATGTGTGGGATTGTGTATGGATGTGTAGGTGGATGAAGGTTGGTATTTTAGCAGGTATACGTTAGCGCCTACATAGTAGATATAAATATAGATTTATACATTTTATTGATTATTTATTTAATTATGAATACAATAGACAAAGATGCACTAGCGCCTGCATTTAAAATAAGATCTATTTCAGACAATTCTACGTAAGAGGTTTTCTACTTCGTCATAAGTAAGTGTACCCAACCATTGTGTTCAAGTTTTCTTGCACTTATGTAAATGCATAGGATATATTTTGAGTATTAAATTTAATTTATTGGATATAAAAGCAGGCTGGCTTGGGTGTTGCCTTCTACTCTACAACGACTAAACTATAAAAACTACAATTAGTTTAGCCTTATTAACGCACGTACTTAACACGACTAACAGTACAAGAACAGCATAATGTTTTATCGGTAAACTCCTATCGAATACTATCAGGCAGTAATAAACTTTATTTTACTGCACCTTTTACACCTAAAGTTAAAATTACCATCATAAAAATGTAGCGAACTTTCCCACCCGATCTTCTATTCCGTTCTGTCCTCTTGGCAACACAATTGTAAACACACCAACAAACTGGCCAGTACAGTTCGACCAACCCATCTCTACAGTTCAGAGCGGCGCTCTTTCTATGCGCTGATTCCTTTTCAATATGGCGGTCATACAAATCGTTTAGTTCCAGTTTTCGCAAGACGCACAGATAACTTGGTCGGGCTGTACCAATTCAATCTATTACTGAAGGCGTTCGTGAATCAATGGCGCTCTATTTTTACTGTACACTACACCCCTTCTACTGCCACTCGAAGTAAGCTGCGTTTACATCAACTTGGTTCATTTTAATAAGTAACTCGTTTTTTAAAGTAAACAGTTAAAAAAAACGCAATTTAACGCAAGCTTTTATTAGTAGCTAGTGTAGCTAGTAGCTAGTTACTATTAGCTAGTATCTACGTAAATAATTTTAATAAAGTAAATGAATAAGAAATTATGAATGGTAACTACATTTTCTTGTACATTTGTACATTAACTTGTACAGGGAGGTAAGCATTATTAGATAATATATTATTTTGCTGTGAAAAGCTACCTAATTAGTAAGTAATCTATTTAAACTTATTTTAATTCAAATCGCAATCTATTTAAATCTCTTTAAATTTAATTTGAACCTGAGCTTTTAATTTATATGTTTTCTATAGAAGAAATTATCTTTAGGCGTCATAACTGTTTCTGCAAAACAACAACAATAACTCATTAAAATTGGCACATCAATCGCAGCTATGTTTATTTATGTCTTTATAAGAGTAAGATAAGCAACCAAAATATCAATAAAACTTAAAAATCTATAGCTTGTATAGGCCAACAACAGGAAAATATCAAGAAACTGTCCACTAATGTGCCCAATGCAAACGCAGCACAACACTCGTACTACGCTGCACGATGTAGTACGTAGCAAGTTACATACAATGCAGAACTAGACATTCCGCCACCACAATGAATCGACTAGAACGATACGTGTTGTTAGACAGACTCGTAACCGTAGCATCTACTAGTGTTTTGAGTATAAATGGCTTTATTTTTGGCCGTACAATAGACGAGGTCGAACCACAATACGAACAGCAAAACGTTTCTAGAAAGATCTGGTTTTAGCTAACGCTGCATACATAAAATAAACTTTACGAAAACAACGGGGCTTATAGTAAGTAGGTACCTAACACGAGGTACTTTTTGTTCTGTAGTTACGCACTGCCATGTATAGACTTATACAATAGAGGGGCGCGTCTTCGTGGATTCATTAAAAGAAATGTCACAACCTAGGATAGGTCTTTGAAAACCATCTAAAAAAAATTACAAATAAATGGTAGTTATAGGAAAAATACAAATAATTTGATTTAATTCGTAGTTAGATGGTAAGAAAATAAAAAAGTCAACATTATTTGTGTTGGTTTTAGCGGGCAACATTGACAACGAGTTTTTTCTATGGCATAAGTTGTCAAGTGAAGTTAGTTCACTAAGCAGAGGGGACAGCCACCTCACTCACAGCACACTTCACTCACATCACATTGATAGCTGTCTGTCTATGTGTTTGATTGTTCGTTGCGCTTGAGTTCTTTCTTTCGGTTTCTTTGGACTTAATGGCAACCAGCTATGGATACTACTCGATACGCAAAACAAAAAGATGTAAGTAAACCAATAAAGTGTTTTAATAACAATTTAACAATCAAAAAGTGTTGTAAGCATCTTAAACTATTTTTTGATAAAGTGTACAAAGACCTGGCCCAGACTCCTTGCATTTTAGAACATTTCTTTTGCCTGTAATGCCAGTTCTGAAGATGGTTATGCGGCACCAGTTCGGCAATTGCTGGTAGATTTTAGTAATGAGTTAGTAAGTGTGAGCGAACTTGACAAGTTATTTTACTTGTTACCATTTTTTTATATCAAAAACACGGATCGCTGAAAAAAGCACAATCTCTTAAGACAGACTTAAAGTTGTACTTGGTGTCAATTTCGAAGATGATAAATTTTCATTAAAAAAATTACGATAAATTATAGATCAAAACTGAAATATTTATTTGAACGTATATTTTTTTGTAATTTTATCAATAACCTGTAGAACTAAAAAAAAACGATTAAAAAAATATTTTAACCATTAGAAAGGTGCAGTATCTTCATTGACATGAAAACAAATGGACGGTGGGTCTAATACAAAGCCGACGTAGCAAGTGTCCCGAATTAACCCACCAATAGACGACCGAGTGGTGTAGTGGTAAGTAAGCCTTGCCTCATACGCCGAAGGTCCCAGGGTCAAGTCCTGGCCGGGCCATTCATTTGTGCGATGAACACAGATGTTTGTTCTAGGGTCATGGTTGTTTATATTTATATATGTATGTTTATTCTAGGTTATGTATGTCTATCTCCCAGTTCGCTGTATGGTTATCCATAACACAAGCTCTGCTTACTTTGGGGCCATACAGTTGGTGTGTCTGTCTGGGCATTTACAGATGATTATTGCTGGTAACAATTGTTCACCTTATGTAGCTGCAACTAGGAAGTGGACTACAAAATACACCATGCAGCTTCAACTGCTACGAACGTCCAAATTTTAACAGTTTTCACAAAGCAATATGTAATTTTGGACGTGTTGTCGCGCGGCCGACCAAAATGAGACCGGTGTGATATACACACCATTTCAGCATTTTCATTCCATTTTTGCCCGGACGTTGTTGAACACAGCCCGAATCCCACTTCTTTGTAAGTCAATATTAGTCATTAAAATAGTCTTGGTTTGCCAAAGAGTGGAACGATTTGCCTGCGTCTGTTTTTCCAGACAAATATAACCCTGGAGCTTTCAAGTGTAGAGTGAATAGGTACCTCTTAGACAGGCGTGTACGATCCTCGTCTTCATCGTCACTTTCCATCAGGTGAGATGGAAGACAAACGCCTGCTAATTATTAATAAAAAAAAAAAAAAAAAAAAAAAAAAGTCATAGGCCTTATTTTACCCCTATATTCACCCTGGATCCAGAGTTCAGCGGATGAACAGGCGTGCACATCTAGTCGCAACTAAAGGCTAGGCATCACAATTTAATTCAGTTCGTTTCAAAGTTCAAGAACAAAAATATCGATTTCAGCCCGACCGCACCAGCCGGCGAACAGAACACAATAGGTCCGGTGTTCGGATCCTGACAGTAGCTTGCGGACTACTTGCTTGTTCCCGCTGTACGGGCACGATATTTAGGATAAGCTACGAGCAATTCAAGATAGGTTAAGTTAAAAGTGAATATGTATTTTGTAGTCAAAGTCAGTTGCATTAATTAAACATCTTTGTGCAGACTTTTTGCCTTAAACTTAACCCTGTTTAGCTACAACATGTATATTATGTATGTCGCTATTGATCGTGAAGGCTTGTTAGTGTCTTTAAGCTATATTATAAATTATAGCTATCTAAAGAGTAATTAGAACTCGATGCTACTCGATGAGGTCACATAGAGGTTGAAAAAGACTTAATTAATCTGCGTATTATCGATAAAATAAGCGCAGTCGCAGTATTCTGCGAGTTGTTACCGACAAAACATATTATAGAAAAGTGGTATCTCCAATGTTTCGAATCAGAATCTAAAAATGTTATTTTTACATACGGAATTGCCATTACAGCATTACATCAGAGATAATCGTATCGCCAAACACGAAACAATGAAAACGCGCAATCCTAACAGAGCAGACGACCCGAATGCAGGCGGTGAGGTGCAATCTGGACACCTGCTCTCAAACGCCCAGCGATGGACTGGTGCTAAGTGCTGGTAAATCTGCTACAGTTGAATACACGGAATTCGGTGGTGGACATCTGGTTAAGATACGCTGGGACGTCCAAGGTTATCACTGTTAGACAATCCTGCGTTAGTATGTCGGGTAGTCTATGTTTAGAGGTTTGAGTATGCTAATGTTATTTAGTTAGACGAATAGATTTCTTTTGTTATTTGTTTAGTTATAATTGATTCAGAAAGAATAAAAAAGAATAGAATTGGTTATTTGACAACATTCGAGAGAGATTTATTTAGAATATATAAGTTACTTTTAACCAGAAAATATTTTGAAAATTATTACATCAAAATTAAAGTTCTGAATATAATATCGAAATTATAAAGATTAGAAAACTTTAAAAAGAAGCGACCAACTTATTATAAAATGTGTTATTTTTTTACTGACATTGCATATAATATTTTTTATCATGACAGTACGCATGTAAACGCATTATCTACTATAGCCATTATATATTTTATCCTAACGCCCATACAAATTTTGAGCATGATTTACGTTGTGACGTCACAACTCGGCAAGGTTTTGTATGGAGAGTTTTTCGGCTCCCCAAACACATCGCTGTATCTAGAAAACTATCGATTGTAAACATACCGTTACTTCTGCAACATTTCTTCACTGTTGATAAACTATTTAAATATGTAATTAAATAAATATTGTCAAATGCCCAATTCTAAAGAATCCGTGGTTTGAGACAGGCTTTCTAGCGATCACAGATCCTCATTCAGAGTCATGCCACGACACACGTAGAATGCTAATTAAACCCTTCATAGCTCTCGTCACAAAGTGTTTTTCAAACTCGTCGTAGATTATTTTATTGACTAACAATTGTTTATAAACGCCGAGGCGTGTTAATCCTTCAACCAATTACTTTCAACAATCGCTCCAGACTTGCGGCGCATCCGCCAGGTAATAGTGAACAAGCACAGTTTTTAGAAAGATATTACTAAACCTTTCAAATGTTGGTCGTTATTAACTATCAATAAAGTTGAGTCACAGATTGAAATAATACTGACTTTAATGTGAGATACACGATGAGAATAATTATAACTAGTATCTGAGCGTTCGTTATACAGAGGTTAATTAAACAGTTAATGATTTAAAATAAATATAATTAGAGTCCTCCACTATTTAGTGAAGTTTATTGCCGGTTCTTCTTCACGAAGGTTTTTCCGAACTGGTGGTAAAGTCTTATTTTATTTGACATCAATGAGAACAAATAATTGTCAATGTTGAGAAATGAAAATTTCATTTCATGAATTCACGATTTTTTTTTAATAAGTTGATATGTGTTGTGTTGACAGGCCACGCGATGTCAATTGAAGTCAATGTAACGAAGAGATAGGTACAAAATTGCCCCCGTATAAAATGTTTGAATCTGTCCCAAAAGCAGACACTAATGAATTTAGTTTGACAAAGTAGACTCAAAATGCGAAATAACAGTTATTTTTAAAGTTAGTTTATAGTTGAAATTCACAAAAGTGACAACAAATTTTGGTTAGTTAGCCACTAGTTTGTTTGTTTGGGAAATGTAGCGTTTTTGGTTGACAATCAACACAAACTTGAATACCCACTGCAATAAAATGTTTGTTTTAATGTTGCCGTTTTAATGAGCTATTTGTTAATTTCATATTTTATATTCAGCAATTAATTTTGAGTTGTAAAAAGTTCTATAGGTTATAAAAGGAGATTCTATTTCGATATCCTTTTTTCCGCATTACCTGCCCGAGATCGGTACTAGCTAAATCTGCGCAGTAATTTCTTCGGGCCAAAAAACCAAAACCTGCAGGTAGCATGTTACATTTGAGTTAAATAATAAGGGTAAGATGTGCATCCTTCAGGCTTGCCACTTAGTGTCGAGATGTAGCGTTCAGTATAACATAACTTCGCAATATGTCGAGAAAAGCGCTTCAAAACAGGCTGCACCGCTTAGCCGGCACTTACTATCAACTACAATTATTGACCACATAAACTTCATTTATTTTGAGACCACTACATAAATATACACACTTTACAGTAAACGCTATCCACTTTGTGTTCAAGTTAAAACTAAACTCTACATATGCACTACGGGGCCACATGAGTAGATAAACGGAACAGAGACAAAGCTTCTTAAGAACGTGAAAAATTGTTACCTATTTTGGTAGGGTTGTCACTATAGGTTAAGACAAATTAAATAAAACATTTGTTAAAAAGTTTTATTATTCAGTATTACTTTATATTAATTCACAAATTACTAACTCTAATAACTTTTTTTTTATAATTTTTGTTTTTAAAATTATATGTTAGATTCAGAATTTACCACAAAGCATCATCTTCATCATCAAATACACCATCAAAGGTGTGGTTAATTCTGAATCTAACGTATAATTTTTTCAAGTAATTTAAAGGGAAACACTCACATGGCATATCAAATTTACAATCTTTAATACGTTTAAGTATTTCATTGCAAAAATTGACAATGTTTATTTAAGGTCGAAAAATTCGCTAAACTTTTGCTCGAGCAATTTAATTTTATTTTTTCTAGCGTTATTCATACACACAGTACAGTAAACAACCATTATAAATAATAAAATTCCACGTTTTTACATTAAAACATTTAAACTTGCAACTAACAAAACAAACAACATGCGTAGCAATGACCCTGAGATTTTCAACTGGCTGTGCCTTTTGACAATCTCTTTTGGCAAGTCTCGCCGCGTACGCGGCAAGCGGCCAGTGGTCACGCACACATGCCCTGCGTGCTTGTAGTAGTGCAACCGATTCGTGCGGTTGTATGAAGCTTTGTCTCTTTTCCGTTTATCTACTCATGTGACGGGCGGCAGTTGCAAGATAGCAAGTTTCATAAACTTATTAAAACTTTTAGAACTAGACTAAATTTACAACCATTTTGTAAAATAAACAAAAACTAATTATGTTTAAAAATGTAAGTATAGTTAATTATTATTATGTTAATGTACACATTAAATATTTATATGACTGCACCATAAAGGTGTGTCATGACATAATTATAATCACTAACTATAGGTTACCAAAAAGATCAATAAGTTTAAAAAGCTTATGTAAATTAAGCTGAAACTTTAACGGTTATGTAAAAAAAACATCATAAAGAAACATGAGTATCAAAGAAATAATACAGAAAACTTTCAATCGACAGGAGACAAGCGCGGTGGACATCGGCTGTATCCAATACCCTGCGGATCCGTACGGTTGATCACGATGTTTTCCTGTACCGTTTGAGCAGTCGGCTTGATGACTCAGATTCGCAACCCGACAGTGTCGTCGTCCCTTAGAGCCTAAAAAAGTCCGAACGCGCTAGAGTTCCTCGATTGTGCACAAGTTATTAAAACTGATTGGTACATTTGGCTGGCACCGGTGTCATCAAACCGAGAAGCTGTCTCATGATCCCTAACCATACCAACCATATACCGCCCCACCCACCCCTCATATACCTAAAGGGCGCTATTCAGATATTCGGCCCGGCACGTGTAGATTGAGGTTTGACAAAAAGCCGCCTTACCCCGAACATATACAAATCTTAACTAAAACTAACTCACCGGTACAGCGTCCCCGAATGTATTTTCTTTACGCTGTCCATTACTACTCAATCCTTGTTATCATCTCTCAAGGTCGTCACAGGTTTCTTACTGGCCGAGTAATGTATTACAACATAACATCGTTATGTTTCAACTCAGCACAATTTCCTGATGAGTCTTCGGTATCTGAAACAAGAATTTAATAAAATTAACATGGAGTTATACTTTGACCTAAATTAAGTTTAGTTAATACTTAATGTTTCTTAATATAACGTATGATGAACATTTACGTAATTACCTTTCGGTTAGGTAAAAATTTTCTGAACGAATTATAATTACAATAACTTTTCTCTTACTCCTTGATTAAGAAATTTGTGCAATTTTGATGGGATATACGGCATTTCTATACCAAATTATGTTAATGCTAATTTTTAAGTAAACTTAAGACCTTGTCCTTTTCAATTCGGTGTGCAGTAGATGACCCTTCCGAACCACGGGTAGTTGTAATATTCACCAGCGGGTCGGGATGCTGGGGAGCGTTGTCAAAGTGTATTCCCATTACCGTTTTGGTTTTGGCTTTGATTACAAAATATTTATTTGTTGCAACTAAATTATTGTTGAGAGTATTTTTTTAAATATATAAAATAATACATAATAGCGTCTAACGTATTAAATATTTATGCAATGTACCTAACGTAGCCGAATATACGGCTCTATTTAAACAATTTTAATATTCATTAGCTTATTGTATTCCAATGTAAATAACTGATCTTACAAGTAAATCAAATCTATTTCTTTATATCAACCTATAGTTTTCGTAGGTTACCCATGAACATTTCATAACCAAATATAACCTACTAGGTTTTGCTCGCGGCTTCGCAGGCCTGCCCCTCGCAGATAATGTGTTTAAAAAATTTCATGACAATCGGTTACTTTGTTTAGGAGTGCTGGTGTCACGAATAAGCAAACAAACTCACATTTGCATTAATAAAAATAGGATGTAAGGCGCTGGATACCAGAGTTTTCTAATGAGGGAAAGAATTCAAACCCTATACTATTTCCATTTCTTTATTTTCTCGATAACAGTTCTAATTTGATATAATGCTCTCTAGCTCGATCCAATAGCTCCATCCCTATCGGTTTCTCCGACTCTGGTATTATATAACCTTGTACGTGTGTAAACGTCATATTTTTATAAAATAATGCATACATAATGTAAAAAAAACGCTCGCACAAGGTTACACAGGAGCTGTCATCGAGAAAATAAAGAAATGGAAATAGTATAGTTCTAAACTAGTTCAGTAGATGATTCCAAAAACTTGTCAGATCTGCCAGGTCCAATCACATTACAGAGTTAGCTATGCTTACTTTGGGCCATATAACGGCGTCTTCGTTTGGGGATTCAAATTCAAATTCAAATTCAAATATTTATTTCTCAACATTGACAATTACTTGTTCTTATTGACGTCAAATAAAACATGAATCTACCACCAGTTCGAAAAAAAACCTTCGTGAAGAAGAACTGGCAAGAAACTTCACGGGTATATTTTTTTTTTTTCAAAATAAATTTACAGAGTCTCTTTATGTCTATACAAAATTATTATTTTCTGCATCTGTTAGCTCGGCAAGTCTCCCTCCCCCCAAGTATCCAAACGACGAACACCCTCAAACGGCACCCGTTCACGAGTTAACGCGGGATCCAGCCATCGCCCTCCTCAACCATATTAGAGGGAAGTGAACGACCCGTCACCCGACGCTACCATAAGAAGACGTACTTTAGTGACAATGACGCTTTAGATATTCATCGGGACGAAGAACTCATCGCACAAACAGACACATTACACATGCTTTGTTACAAATACTAGTACAATCCTGTTAGTTATTATTTAATAAATGACATCAAAAAGAGAACCACATCTTCATATATTCTTTATTGCAATTAGAAAAAGACCGTGAATTTTGAATCCTGAACCACATGATCGAGAAGCTACATCTACAAAGGTTACGCTGCCAACTCTACCATAAATGAATAAAAATCCCAACTCCGAAACACTCATAAACGACTTACGAACATTTTCTTAAGTAAATGCAAACTTAACTGATAGTTAAGTTTGCATGCGCTGTTCCTGCATTTAGGTTAATGGTTACTGCAATTAAAACAGAAATATGCAGACAAGATGGCGTATTTATGATTGGACCACTGGTTTGTAAGAAGTTAACAAATTAACTAGATTAAGAAACAGAGCACGGTGCCAAATGCAGTTACTGGGACGGTAATGAGTACGGCTGTTTTTTACAAACTCTTTTTAATCCTAGCTCGTTAATCTTTTTAACTTAATTTTACTTCAATTTTCACACGAGTTTAAATTTCAATTGTTTTGTGTGGAGACTCTTCCAGTCTCCACCCCTTTGGTTTATCTTTCAAAATGGCGACGACGTATGAAATCTTTAAAAATGTATTATTCACATCAATACATAAAGTATTAAATGACAAAATTTCGTAAACCGTCACGTTTCCGAGCTATTTATTAGCTGTATTTTTTTTTTCTAAATATATTAATTAGCAATACTTCTTTAATAAAATTAATTGATTATTCCTTTTTAGACCTTCCCCAATGAATTGAGTTGTGCAAAATTGTTTATTATAAAGTGTTTTAAAAATTTACTTAAGAAGAATTGTTCTCTCTTACCAACTACTAATAATTGTACTACGAGCCCCAATGCAAAAGAGTTCGCCCAGTCATATATTGCAAACGTTGCCTGTTTTCAACTTAACTACATTTTCGTAAAACAGGCCTTTGGAAAAAAATAGCATAGGGTAAAATTTTCTATCTTATTGTTGTTAATCCGGCACTTTTAAAGAAAAACTTCTTTTACTGGGCACTTTAATTTGCTACGAGAACTCAAAATAGTACGTCTAGTTCTTAATCGATGCAAAGCAGTCCATCCATGTCTCAATTCCAAATCCTGTCTTAATTGGAAAATAGAATTCGATTTGAAAATAGAAAAAAATCTGTCACATGATGAAAAACCATAATTTCATGCAATTTTTATCATTATTTTCAAACAAAATGGCTCGCGGGAAACCTATCGCCGACGAAGTACGAAAAATAATTATTCGAAGCCACAATAATGGCAAATCTGCTTACCTAATAGCCAAGAACTTATCCCTACGAAGATCGACAGTTCAGACCTTCATCGAACATCACAGGAAAAGTGGCACGATTGAAGGTTTGAAGAAACCTGGTCGGCCGCGAATCACAAGCGAAGCTGAAAATCGAGTTTTAAGGAAAATCAGTAAAAAGAATCGTCGTGCCTGCGCAGGAGAACTTACCTTGAAGTGGAGAGATATGGTTCACAAAGATTTACCTGTCGATACCTGAAAGAGGATCGTAAAACGATTGGGCTATGGATTTTATACTGCTAAAGATAAACGTTTACTCACGCCTCTCAAAAAAAAAAGGCTGAAATTCGCTTAAGATCATGAAAATTGAATTGCAGACCAGTGCGTGGCTTGAAATAATATGGAGTTATGAATCTAAATTTGAGGTGACGATCGGTGATGTACGGAAAACAAGTTATCAGAAACAACGATGAAGCATTCCATGCCGAGTGTATTAAAAGAAAAGTGAAGTTTCCTGGATCGGTAATGATATGTGGCTACATGTCAGCACAAGGTCTGGGTTTAATGGAACATTTAATGCAGTAGAGTACCAAAACATTCTGGAAACAAGTCTCGTGTCCTCGATTCCAACGTTGAACCATCGTTATGCAAGGACAACCAAGGCTTGGCTTAATCGGAATTAGATCTCTACAATGCAGTGGCCGTCAAGTAGTCCATATTTGTCACCGATTGAGACCCTATGGTGGAAAATTAAGAAAATGCTGCGCAAATATCCAGCAAGGTCTAAATGCAATCTTAAAGGAAAAAATTAAATCTATCTGGGACTCAATAATTTCACAACAATGTGAAGAATTGGAAGCAACGATGCCACGAATAATAAAGGCCGTCATCGATTCTAAAAGTGACGCCACTGAGTGGTAGACGAACTATTTTGCTCTGTTGATTGCGATGGACGAAGTTTATTGCGTGGATGGTTCCCCAAGAATTTATTATATTTTATTTAAATAAATAGGGAAATACTTTTTTATCTGAAAATAAACTTCACTGTGTAGTAATTGAACTAATAAAGTTAAATTTATTTATCTAAATTTTACTTCGAGTATTAGACACTTGTAGTATTTTACACTAGACAAACTCTTTTGCATTGGGGCTCGTAATACTAAGAAAACCTAAAAAGAATTCTTTCAAACCCTCCTGACAAGACCAATCCAGCTAAAAACATAATTTATGGAAGATATGTCAATTGATACAAGATCCTTTATAGTTTATGTGATTTTGTGAAGATGTGCCCCATGGCATGTACCCTTTTTGGTCTATTCCATGTGACCATAGAACAAAAAAGAAATATGGTGGGTCTTCATGGATGGCTCTTACTATACCTACACCTATTACCATGTATCTATATTTTCTATATTAGCTCTCTATTCCTGAAATCTATACATTAACTAGCGAATGGGTAAAGGGAAACCATGTACCTAAATAAATAGAATGACCCAGTAAAATATGTTGTAGACCTTTTATGAGAAAATATACTCTGGAATTGAGAATCAACTCTAAAACAATGACAGGCTGAATTACATACAGTAGGTATGGGCTGTAAGATTTCCATGAATATGAAATGAAATAACACATAAAATAAAGCAAATAAATGATGGCCATAACAGGTTAGGCAGACAGTATAAGAAAATTAGCCACATAAATCTTTTACTGCTAAAATAAATTAAAATGGAATAAGTACAAACAAACAGTTTTATAACCTTTGATTTATCACACAGATATAACTTTATAAGTAGATGAGTAAACAATAACAGCTTTTATTTGTCAAACATGATAATAACACATTCCAATGATTTTAAACACTTGCATGTTTGTACAAAGTGTGAATCATTTGTTAGCAGTTAATTTAGAATTTGGGCTAAATGAGGTCAGGTGGTTATGGTTCAAATATTATGCTATGTATGAAAGGTTTGTAGTAACTCAGGATGTTAATAGACGATAATTTGTAATTCTATAGAACATTGTTGTAGTAAAAGTACAGGTGTAAGAGTAAAATTTTTTTTTACTATGTTGATTTATGCAATATTTTACTAGGTAAAATAAAGCAAATTGGTTACAGTAAGTATATATCATAAAGCTTTGTAGACAGACATGTATTATAGGGTAGAATATAACATAAGCAGGGCTGACTTTATCACCATATGGGATTATGTTAATAGTAAAAAAAAGTGAACCTAATAATAAATAAATTACCTTGACCCCAGTTTGGGAGCCCCTGGCAACTAGTGCATACATTTGACTTTTGTGTCTTTAAATGACAATGCAATTGTTAAGTATTTGTAAAAGTTTGTAATTTTGTAATTTTATAAGAGAATTACTTACGTAAAAAATAATAATTTCCTTTTATATTTTTTATGCAGAAAGATCTCAGCATGATATTCAAAAAATGTATCTCAAATTTATATTTATAAGCAAAGATGGCAAACTGAAGAATAATAATACACTGTTTCATGTAGATATTAGAGCATTTTTGTCAGATAGTTCTTATTGTGACAAAAACTTCAATAAGCAAGAAATTCAATATGCCATACTCTATATACCAAAAAAAATTACTGCAGTCACTGCAGTACAAAATAAATATATATATAATGAAGACAATGTACTCCCATTGATTATGTAATCTTATAGTTTGACTCAGGCCCTATTTTCTAAGTTTCTTTACTGATAATATTTAAATTTGAATGAAGCATATCTTGCATAAAAACATGTTAAACTCATTTTGCATAAAAACATGTTTTAAATACCATGCACAATTAAATTTAAATCTTAATTTCAAAGATATCAAGTTTCACAATCTTAAGTTAAACTTGAACCAAAACTTTTTACAGCTGATCCTAGCTATGAATAAAAAGTATTCCATGTTTCAACTAAGTCTGATAATTAAAACTCCTTTATATCAGAACAACTGTTGTAACATAGTATTTTATCTGATTAATGTATTGACATGTATGTGGTTGTTGTCATTTTAAGAAATAAAAAAATTTAAGGTTTTTTTATAGGGCTTGGACAGTCCAGAGTTAACAATGTAAGTTGGATTAAGCTAAGGACTTAAATGTGGTTCGGTGTTGTGTTGTTCTTTCTAAACATATTCAATCCAATATGTACAAACTGTATGGAGGAATCCATTTCCTATGACACAGGCAAACCTATTTTTTTCTGAAATAAGTAAGTAAATTTTTTTCGATTACAACAATTTCAATTTATTTTTATTTATGTCTCACCAATGTACTAATAGAAATTGACAATGAGGGCTGGTCACATTAACAGAACATGCAAATGGGCTCTATCTTATAAACTTACCATGGATCATAACAAACTCCCATATTAGTGACCACTAGCATGTTTAGAATTTGGTCAAGAGACTGACTATGGGCTTTGTATCTGCTATATCTCCTTGCAACACTGAATAAATACTTATTGTAACTAATTCATATATGATAATTTTAATATATCAAATCAAATCATTTCATTTATTGCTTCATAGTATCATACATAAAAGTTGTTACAAAATATGCTGTCCATCAGCATGCAATATTATTTATTTTCAAATAGTATTACAATAATTAAAATGATCATTTAAATACAATTTCTATAAATCATAATATCTTAACCGCTATTATAATCTATTTTATTATTACATTTATTACATGTCAGGAGATTTTTTTACATTTGTAAAATTCCTCTAGGAAATAAAAACATTTCGTTTTAAGCTATTTCATAAGTTCAAATTGGAATTTATTTTTTGGTAGAATTTTAAATTCTCTATATATTGCACAGTTGAAATATGCAAAATGAAATATGCAAACAGCTATTTTATCAAATAATGTGGTAACATTGACATATAAGATTTTAATTTAGTGATTCTGTATAAGGCATCCTACCTAAGCAAGAGCTATGAATAAAGCAGCAAGGATGATATACATAAAAATAACAAAATAACATATATTTCATGACAATTATTTAGAATATATAATAACGAAAAGTAAACTCAAGGACAAAAGTGTACCTATATAATGTTAATTAGAATATATTAAAAGTGTACAATTTATACCTACAATGTTCATATTATTGCTACTTTCATAAATTTAAGATGATAACACTCCAATAATCTCAGTAATACTTAAGTAAAATTATTTATATGTTAATTTAAGCAATTGTTATGTCACTGTATGTTAATTAATGTAAATAAATGTTGATCTGCTTTCCATTTTTAATATAAACAAACAATAACAGCTTAATAAATAAAGTATTTGAATGAGTGACTTTAAGCAATACAACATTTTAATAAACTGGTGAGAAAATCCTAATCTATTGTAGCAAAATTGATATATATAGCGAAATATGAGAATGTAAAACATACCTACATTCAATTAAAAATACATAGTTGCTTTTAAACACAGTTTTGAGATATGTCTACATGTGTTTCAGTAAAGATGACCCAACTTATTAGTGTTTTTAATAATGTATTTGTTTTAAGATTAGATTTGAGCAAAAGCAAAACCATATCATTAAATGCTAAACCATTAGCATTCCTTTTGGTAAACACATTAAATTTAACTTTTCTTAATTTTATCCCAGCATTTAGAAAAAGGATTTTTAATTAAGATTTGATGTTTTTGGGTTTTGAATATGTTTACAGCTTCATTTATTTCAGTATATAACCTGAAGACCGATAGGCAACAAATGATAATCAAATTGGAATATCTCCTATGACTTGTAAAATAAAGATTTAAAACACACTTACCAGTAAGTTAACTTTTTACTAAGTATCCACGAATCACTTAATCACAGGTAAATATTACAGCGTAAGTATTCACCGAAAATGGCTACAACATTAGCTACACAAACTCATCATAACGCTAAGCACTAAACAGAACGTGAGAAACTTTTTTACGTTGTTAATTTCCCGTATGAATACACTTTCCAACAGCTTTTACTATTGCGACCCTCTAAAGAGTAAGTAGTACAATCGACATGAAAAATACTTCTACTGACGTATTCTACGCGAAGGGAGCGGTCGGTTTTGATGTGTAATCATTGGTAAATAGACGAAATAATTACTTAGATAAGCAGTAACACTCAAATTCGTTTGAAGCACCAACTTAGTTCACTTTATACAAAAATTTGATCTAATTTTCTCATGTAAAGAAGTAGAATTCTACGACAAAACGCAGAGCAAAGCGATTCGCTCCTCCTCCCTTCACTTCACCGCTGTGTTTGTCATAGACAATTTATCATTTTTTCTGGTATCCGAAAAGATATAAAGGCATACAACCAACACTAATGTTTGATAAAACATTTTTAATTATTCGGCTTATTATATAAATTCGAAGTTTAAAAACAATGGTAACAGGTAAAGAAAACAAACTTGGTTTTCGAGGTTGTATCCAACAAAACCATAGACAATAACAAGTTATCAGAATAAAAACCAACGTACTATTTTAAGCATTATTGGAAATGTTTTTTTTTTGTTAACATGTAATCTAAATTATAATTAAAGTTTCAAGTATTTTTATTTACAAAAATGTATGCAGCATAAACAATTTATCTTTACTCCTTCTTAAATGACGTGTGACGTAGAGACAATGAAATGAAATGCGGATACACATGCTTTTATCTCTCTGTGTAATGTTCTTCAATATGTACTACTGTGAACATTGTTAATGTGGTTTGGATAAAGAATATTTTATTTACTGTTTAATATTTTATTTTATTTAGTTATACAAGTAGATCATCTTCTGTTGAGATATTGCATTGATATTTCATGACTCTTCCATACAAATAGATGGCACAATGAAACCAAAGAATGAAACACAGTTTTGGTGACAAATACGATAAAGAGCAAGGTAAATAACACATTTTCGTTGTCATTCAATAGGAGATTAACTTATTTATCAATCAGTTATATAATTTACATCTGATTGGATGATTTTGATTTTAAGTATACTGTATATTTAGCTTTCGATAGTTTACAAATCAGTACTACTTCTTACTTGCCTAATTTTTTAATCAATTTTCAATATTCTCTAACTATACGTAAGTGCAATCAGATTTATTAAAACAATATTTCATAGAAGCAGCAGGTAATCGTATGAAACTAAGTGCAGTATTATTTACAAGTATAAGTTAAATTTACAAAATTGAAATCCAATTTAAGTGACTTCGACATTCCGTTTTCTTAAACGATGATTTCTTGTTCTCCCCTGTATATTTTTTTAAATAAAAGTTGCATAATAGTATCTTTAAATCTTCAAATATATAAAAAATTATTTGGAAGCACCTCTGACGCTGACGGTACATGTTCATGACAGAAAAAAATATATAATTTAGCTTTCAGCAACAAAAACTTTTAGGCTGGACTTTCTGCGAGTATCTTTAGAAAAAACATAAATGAATAATTAGATATTCCGAACATTCATGGCCTAAATGTAGTTTTATTTGAACTATTACACTCTTCAAACATGCTATTAAAATGTTATTAATTAAACATACTCATTAATATTGTAAAACAAATACAATAAAAACCTTGACTAGAATTCAAGAATCATTCAAACAAGATTTAAAGCCAGGGTCAGTAGCCACTACGTCACTAGATTATTCATTATCTTTAGTACGGTCTATATTTTTGAAATTCTAGCGATGGTTTTTTTAACATTAAAAACTGACGGCATTTCATTTTAATGAAATTATGTCACACATCTTTACTTAAAAAAAAAAACAAGGTTAGTAAGTGTATCCGAACAAAATAATTCACCTCAATAATTTTGTTGTTTTTTTGTAGAGGAAACGAAAAGTATCAATGTGTGCATTCACACATGCATACTTTTATTACATTTCTATATTTATTTTACTATACATACATATGAATATATATTGTTTTGTGTGTGCGTGGTGATTTGATATACTAATGCTGATACAGAAAGAAAATAATTAAAATACCCTATAATTTCACGATGAAACTGACATAAATGTGAACAAGTACAGTGTTTTGTGTTATCAAGTGCTAGTGAATCCGTCGGGAGGCGGTAATCGTGTATGTTAATCTCTATTTGTGGATTCTGGATCTCTTCGATGTACCATAAACAAAAATGTCAGCGATGCAGCGATCCCTATTTTTTGTTTCTTCTGCATGCCCATCGCTTTACTTTAATTAGATCACACGAATGATATAAAATAATACTAGACGCTTTATTCGTCTCCGTCGTTGTGCCTGGCCGCTGTGTGTAAAGCAATAAATCGGCCATAATAAGCGTGCGTTTCGTGTGCTCAGGCCGTCCACACTCGATCTATCTCATTGTTTATGTATGGTGAATTAGCCGTGAATTTTTACGTTGTGTCGCTGTGTAAACTTCGTATTCGTTCTAAAAGTGAACGCAATTATGGAATTGAGTTGGTGGGTTGTTGCCTAAAGATAAATAAATCGCAAAGATATCTTGGAGCTCAGGTTTTTGATCTCTATTTTTAATAATTTACCGATCCTTTGCTGCTGCATAATGAAATGAAATGACATTCTTGCATTGAAGTGGCATTCAGTGGATTTGTGGGACAGGTGCCAATTATTGCGCCCGTGACGACAGTCGCGTACTTAAGTCGTTCCTGTTTATCGTCAAATGTAAAACATGGTAACTGTTTTCTCAATTAAACTAAGCATATCTGCATAAATGTTTACATTCTAGTAGTTGCAAGTGGTCTAGACCTGATCTAGGTTAAGCCAAATGACAACCTTGCAATGCTCAGCTATTACACCTGTATATGGATATAGTGTAGCAAATATGAAACTAGATACAACATACATTTTTTGTGTGTTCATTTTTATAATTCTTGAAGAAACAGCTCAGATAGAAGAAAAAATAAACTTGTTACTTGAATCACCACTTGTCAAATATCTCTCTCAGAAATGTAAATATTTAGTTTTGGTTAGCTCTTTAAAAACTAAATAAAATATATCATAACTGCTTACAATATCAGGACTCAAGGTTAACTATATTTATACAGGATATAAAAGCTCTGCTTTAGATTAAATAAAATCCTTGCTATTTTTATTAATAATTGGACCTATTGAAATATAGTTCAAATACACATTCAATTCACTAATAGTTTAAAGTGTGATTTGCAGTGACAAAATATAATTACTGAAATAATGTTAATGTTTGTGTATCAGCTTGTCTGCAAATGTTACTTTTCTCAATAGGTAAATTATTTACATAAATATGCAATAGATGATGCATAAATAATGCAATGAGGTATACATAGTTAATAATCATTTTGATTCAAGCTTTGTATGGATTTGTTAATTTATAAGACCAAATATTGCTAAGGTGATGATAATCCAAACAGGTTAGTGTTTTACAGTTAATGTCAGAAATATATTCCAAAATATAAATAATAATGTACATTACCCAGTCTAAAATAAAATGGTCTAAAATAAATAAATTATAACCTTTGTATTGATCAAAATTTACAAAATTTAATATTAAGTACTTAAAATACAAATCAGTCGATTCATCCAACACAGATCAATCCAACATTTTAAGAGATTTTTTTCATTTTATCTGTACAATAAAATATAATAAAGATGAATTATTCTAAACACTTATGTGTTTTCCAACATCAGATTTTGCTTGATATTAATAGACATTTATTTGCATAGGTCATACCATGATTACCATACAAGTTACAGGATTTTCTACTATCAGAAAACTTATTATATAACATATCACACAGCTAACATATTCAATATAATTATTTTAAACTTACATGAAAAAGTTACAATGCTTTTATAATTCTGTGCTGTGACTATATTATAAAGTAGTACCTAAAGTGTTCACAGTATAACTCACTCTATCTTATTTAAATCCTCAGTGCTTACTTAGTAATTTGTAGAAAATCCCTTAGATTTGGCAGCTTGTCAGTCCATTCTGCAAAATCTTTTTTTTTAAATAACCCCTGTGAATGTAAAACTGAAATTATAATAGTTACTCAATCATTCAGAAAAAAAAATACCAATTTTAATAACTCTCCAATAGCAAAAAAGCTGCATTATGCCACATAAACATAGTTTATCAAGAAAGTCAGGGATGTATAGCTGTGTATATGGCATGTTTGCCATATAAAATAATGTTTGTGCATGTAAACTTCAGTCACAAATATTTTAGATCATCATTTCATTTACTTTAATTTTAATTGGATGGTTAATACATTTCTTACACTCTGTCCCATTTTATCCCATCACAGTCATAGCTCATGTTATAGTTATCCTCGTGTTTTAAGTAATTATTAATGAATTCACAATTGAACAAGGAATTTCCATGTCCTGAAATTCTCAAGGTGCACCTTGAGAATTAGGTTTGGACTACTTTCTCCTTTCTTTAAGAATGTTTTTTCTTTTTGTGAGAAACTCATTAACAAGTCATCAAAAGGAGAAAGAATAAATATAGCAAAGACAGATCTGTTGTTTTTTATGGATGGTTATAGTTGGTATAATATAATGATGTAATGATGGTTATAGTTTTAGTAAATCAAGGATATTTAATCAAGATGAGTATAAAAAAACTTCTTTTAATAAAAATAAGGAATTAAAAATCCTTAAATAAACTAGAAACCAAATAATGATCATAATCATATAACTTTGAGCATACTTATTGCCCTATTCACATTGATAGTGCAAATGATACTTGACAAGGTTCCTGCACCTTAGGTCTATATTACGAAGTTATATGTACATGTTGTACCTTTTTACCTTAAAAAACAATACAAACTTCCCTTGCTCTGCAGAAACTTGTTCAAAAGTTATGATCACAGTTTTTATTACTAAAGATTTTATAGGTTTTGCACTCCTAGGATGTCTTTATGCAGGCCAGTGTGTTTTTCTTTTATTACAATTAATGCACATAAAATCTTTGATAGGTCCAGGAATGTCTTGAAAAATTTATAATTTATTAAAGTTGTGCTGGTTTTTTCTTGTTTGTTTTTGTATCCTTGGTTATTTATTTTTAGAGTATATTGTAGAGGTACAACTTTATGTTTAATAAAATTTGTATTAATTGCATGTGTAGTTTATATGCCGACATGGAATAATGAGATCCAGGATCCTATTTATAAGATTAAATTATTTAAGAGTAATTTTCTATGAATAGTTCCAGGTTTTAGCACAGAATGTTGGTTAGATCATTGAAGTTATTACAAATTTAAGAGTTTTTAAAAGCACCCTTTAAAGAAATTATTAAATACCTATACTTTACATTACAGGTTAAAAGGGACACATAGTTTCATTTTAAAATATACTTGTAGTCTAATGTTCGTCATGAAATCAGTTTTTAAAGGTTAAAAGAAGCTTTGATGCAGCATATTTAATCTGCAATAATTTTCCACTATAAAACTGACAAAGAGAAGAGCTCTCCTAAAAAAAATTACTACTGGGCCCCAGGATATACATCCTTAGGTTTCCTACTATATGAATAAGAAAGAGGAATAAAAGTTAAAGCAGATAATAATCAGAAAATAATACCTACTATTATAATACTATTGATCAGAAAAGTTACTACAGAAAAGTTTATACAAGCACAGGCTACATTACATTTTACACAGATAGAAAGTTACAACAATATACCTTCCATATAAATACCATCCTTGGCAATTCCATAGTAACATTCATGTAATGGTTTGCAGTCAAGTTGGCGAAAGCACGCAGGGGCATGATCAAAGAGAAGGAGAAGGGCGGTGGCGCCCGACTCAAGGATGAGCCTACTGACCCCACGGAACCTGGTGAGTTCTATCATTGTATAGTTTTATCTATTTTTATTATTATTTTTTTTTAAATTAATAATTAGCACGTGTTTGTCTTCCATCTCACCTGATGGGAAGTGAAGATGAAGACGAGGATCATACACGCCTGTCTAAGAGGTACCTATTCACTCTACACTTGAAAGCTCCAGGGTTATATTTGTCTGGAAAAACAGACGCAGGCAAATCGTTCCACTGTTTGGCAACACGAACCAAAAATGAGCTATCGAACCGTTTAGTTCGGCTCATCGGCACACTAACCACAAACGGGTGAAACTTCATTCTGCGTCTGGTTGACCGGTGGAGAAAGGGGGAAGGTTCGATCAACTGAAAAAGAGCATTCGCACACTCTCCAAAGTGCAATCTGTAAAAAACCGATAGACTAGCAACTTTTCGACGATGCTCGAGACTTTGCAGTCTCGAAGAAGTTAGTTTGTCGTCACTTATGAGTCTACGGGCCCTTCGGTCGACAGAATCCAACGCTTCAAGATGGTATTTTGCGGAATCATGCCAAAGATGGCTGCAGTACTCCATGCAGGATCGAACCTAGGCTGTGTACAGGTTGAGCAGCTGTTCGGAGTTGAAGTACCGCCAGACCTTTGCGATGACTCCCAATTTTTTGGAAGCTGACTGTGCCATGGTTTCAATCTGTTGACCGAAATTAAGTTTCGATGTGATGGTCATGCCTAGAAGCCTTAGTTGGTTTGTGATCGGTACAGATACATTTTGGAAAGTGGGCGTCAAGTTTAATGTGCTTTTTTTACTGGAGAAGAGACACACCTGGGTTTTGGAAGGGTTGAACTTGACAAGGTTTTCATAGCTGGCAAAGGAACATGTGATCCATATAATGATAAGTGACAATGGTAGCATTGACTTCAATTGTAGTCAGAGTACTAAAAGTTTAGCAACCATCAGTATGGTGCCTCTCAGTAGACATGGTTACAAAAGGCGCCCTTGATTATACAGCAAATATAGACTTAAATGAAGTATAAAAAAAGAGTAAATTTGCAAATCTAGTTAAAGAGTGCCCTTTGATGTGTCTGTTAATGACACAAATTAATTAATGCTTTATATTGAATTTGGTAAATTATTTAAAAAATTATGTATTATTAACATAGCATTATAATTTATAATAATGTATACAGTTTTCCCAAAGAACACAAGAATCATTTGCAAATGCTAGGAGTTTTAATATCCCAACTCGGTAATTTGGGGTTGGAATGTATTGCAATTCTATTTACAATATTATTATAAATTAAAAAGGTTTTAATGCCCGGATGTGTTAACTATTATTTAATAAATTTTAAGAAAATAATTGTGTATATCATCGCATTTGCATTTATTAGTATAGAGGAAATTACATCTATATTGAATTGAAACACTTTTATATTCACCTTACTGTTTTGTCAAGTTCTTCAAAATATCTTAACTTTCTTTCAACTAAAGTAGGTAATAATTTTTTTCAGTGAAGCAGAAAATTAAAAAGTCAATAGTGACAGTGAATTATTTACTTGGCTGTAAAAGTAAGACAATGCTTTAATATTAATAGTAGAAATTGCCTGCAATAAGTTATTTGTCTTGGTTGTGAGAAATGACGACCGAGTGGTGTTGTGGTTAGTAGCCCTGCCTCATATGCCGACGGTCCCAGGTTCTAGCCCTAATGGGGGCATTCATTTGTGTAATAACATAAATGTTTGTTCTTGGGTCATGAGTGTTTGTATTTATATATGTATGTTTATTCTGGGTTCTGCCCAGTTCGCAGTATGGCCATCCATAACACAAGCTCTGCTTACTTTGGGCCTGTACAGTTGGTGTGTTTGTCCGGTGACTTATTATTATTATCCTTCTTTTTGTAAAAGAATTTGCAGTATTTTTATTTTGATAAGAACTTGACTGGGGCGGACTGGAGCCCTACCTATTCAACGGTTTTTGGTTCCAGTTAAAATGAAGAAACAGCTAGTGAAATTACATAAAGGCAGCTCGTACTGAACCCTGCCATAAGCAATGCATCATTGATATTTGAATAGAATATTAAAATTAAATATCTGCTTATTATTAAACATTACTATATTATATAATAATTTTATGGGAAGTAGATGTTTATTACTATAATGAGTACTGTTCTGAGTGAATATTCAAATTACTTACAGTTATTAAAGGATATAAGTACTTTAGATATACTGTTCCAGAGTAGCTTTGAGCAACAGTTCCAGAAAGCATTTGTAAAGTTCTCCTGGGTTCTAGTCTTATAGGGACAAACATATTTGTGACAGTAGATATTTATTTATTTATATTAGATATTGATTGCTTGTTTATGTTAGCTTATTTTGCGCTCTCCTAGTTTTCCTAATTTTTAAACCCCTATGCTTACTTTTACACAGGCTTGCCCGTGGGAATACGATTACTTTATGATTAAAAAAATCAAAATCCAGACAGTACAGTCAGAGTCCATAGAGTGAATTTATTAGTTATTCAATATTTTTACAGATAATGTACTTACTACTAATCGTAAAGTAATCGTATTTATGGGCAGATCATCGACGGCCGAGTAGTGTAGTGCTTCTTAGCCCTGTCTCAAACGCTGGAGGTCCCAGGTTCATGTCCTGGCCGGGGCATTTATATGTGTGATGAACACAAATGTTTGTTGTCGGCTCATGGCTGTTGATTTTTATATATGTATATTTACTCTGGGTCACCCCATTACGCTGTCTGGTCATCCAAAGATGACTTCTGCTTACTTTGGGCCCATACAGTTCGTGTGTTTGTCTGGGGATTTATTATTGTTATTATTATCACCATCCATAAATAAGCATAAATTTCAAAAATATTACTGATAAGGACAACAACAAATATACTTAAATTTTAAAATCATTGGTATCAAAACCATAATTTTTCTTCTTTGAAAAAGTATTTTATTTCATCAGGTTATTAGTATAAGTAGCAGTTTAGCTACAAAGCGCTATACTTTTAAAAAAAATAAATAATGATGTTTTTGTATCTTTTAACCTTACCCTAGAATAGCATAATTAATACATTTTTAATGTACACCATTACTTTGTTTAGTATGAAAAATGTACACCTTCAAGATGATTATTTTTATATTTTAGAAAATATAATACTAATATAAGACAACACAAATGATTCAGGTGCAACTTCTAAATTCTAAGTTTTAAAAGGTAACATGTTGGGCCATAATCTCCCGCGCAAACAAGTTCACGAGTTCTAAAACCTAGTTATTTGGAAGAAATCGCTTCTCGGCTATGAGAAAAGCAATTGTTTTAATATTGTACACATGTTTCCCAAAATTTAACTGTTATAGTAAAAAATAATGAATAAATAAATTTTAGTCTTATTTAAAAATTAGACATGTTATTTTATTTAAATTCTAGAATCCTATTTTATACTAAAGTTGTTGTATATGTTTGTGTAAACTATGAATAATACACAAGATATATAATAATTGTACCTAATTTCCTACCACAAAAAGCCAAAAAGAACCCCTTAACATAACCTCAATGTAAATCCCCAGGCAACACTGAAATTGTTAACCTTTCAGGCCACGGGTCCCGCCCGCCATCCGCTTCTCTGCCAACTCCTGCAGCCTTGAAGAAGGATCCAGACGAGCCACAGCACAGGGTTAAGATGGAACCCCACAGTCAAGGAGACGACTCCGGGGCTGACATGGTGGTTGATGGTATTAAGACTGAAATTGACGGCCTCATGGAAAACGATGGTAAGGGTAAGATGGGATAAACTATTTTTCTTATTTGCATTGGTGTAGTCAAGCTTTGGGGGGCTGGCTTCTCGATATTAAGGTCCCGGGTTCGAACCCTATGACTGCTAAATGCACCAATGAGTTTATGTAACTTAAGTGTATTAAGCTGACTGCTTTAAGGATGAAGGAAAACGTAGTCAGAAAACCCACATTTCTAAGAAATTGTTTTACCTAATACCGCTGGCCGACTGTACAGGGCTGATTTGATAACTGCATTGTGTATGAGATCGTCATTTGATAATCAAATTACTGAATGAAACATATTATTGTAGGCGACCCTACAAAATCCCCATCCTGCGAGATCGGGGGTCCAGGTTCGTTGAAGTCGGAGCGACTGTCCTCAGACTCCAATGATATATTGGACCCTCAAACAGGCCTAAGAGGTGCTGGCAATATTCAGGTATGGTAGTAGCTTTTTTAATCTATACCATTTTATTTTTGTGTAGAGGATAAACTATAATATCTAGAAGTAACACAGCCTATGATGGTGCTGAAATGTATAACTTGTAAGATGTGGACTTGAATTCTAAGTTGGAGCAAGTATCAAGTCGAGCTCTCAATGAATAATTTTAAGTACCAAATATACAGGGTGAATCTGTATAATGTGCACATATTAAATGGGGGAAACTAGACCAAACTTTATCGACAGAAAAGAATAAAAAAAAATTACAAAGTTTTTTTTTTTGTAGGAGTTATGATGTTTTTAATTTTTCATTCGGGAAATTGAAGGTACGTAATTAAATTGCTATAACTTTTAAACTGACCTATCGTGTTCAAATAAAAACTTAAATGACAGAAAAGCAATGGCAATACTGATTTATAAACAAAAAGAACCCATAAAATTTATCTTCACATGAAAAATAAAAAATTTTTTGGAAAAAAAATGATTTTTTTGTGTTAATTTTCAGGAAATTGAC
The DNA here is from genome assembly GCA_923062675.1 of Marasmarcha lunaedactyla. NCBI lineage: Eukaryota > Metazoa > Arthropoda > Insecta > Lepidoptera > Pterophoridae > Marasmarcha > Marasmarcha lunaedactyla. Next base: position 15,468,824 of record OV281364.1, on the reverse strand, counting down.
GATTTTCTCAAAAAGATCTCATATTTTTATTATTTTAACATTATTTCATCTAATTCTACATCGTATTAACTTTCGAATACTAAAAAAAACATTCTTCTAGCTCAAACATAACATTTGCTGCAGGCCGTTAAACAAAAACACTCATTACGGGTATTTCGCGGCCGCATGAATCATAACTCAGGTAGAGACCATTTTTTACGTATTGTTCGACTGTGATTTAAAAAAAAGAGATTTTATGAAAATCAAAGCATTACAGTAAAGAAATACAAAAGTAAACATTAATGTAATAAGTTTTCGAAATGGCCATACTGCAGGATTTGTTTGCTGATCGCAGCGTCAGTACAAGACATTTTGGCTATGCGGCACGGAGTATCGCAAATGTCAGTGTGGCGCATTTTGAACAAAGAAGGGTTGCATCCGTACCACTATCAACGGGTGCAACACTTCCATGCAGAAACAGAGGGGCCATCAAGATGCGTCATGTCTGCTTGGATCCTCAGCAAAACTGAGGATCTGGAGTTTTGTAAAAAAATTTGTGGATGGACGAATCACAATTCACGAGGCAGGGCATCGTAAACTCCCGTAATTTACACGTGTGGTGCCCAAAAAGACATAACCCGAAACTGAAGAAACCATCTACTTTCCAAGTGCAGTGCTCCATTAATGTATGGGCGGCTCTAATTGATGACATCTTGGTTGGCCCGATCATACTGCCAAGAACCTTAAATGGTGAAATATTTTTACCACTTTTAAGAGACGAGCTGCCCGTGCAATTGGAGAACGTGCCATTGGCTACGTGCCGAATAATGTATGTCCAATAGATTGATGCCCTGCCCATTACGCCAGACCGGTGAGAGAATTTTTGAATGAAAAGTATCCCAACCGCTGGATTGGCCGCCAAAGACCTGTCGCATGGCCGGCGCGTTCACCAGATATGACGCCACTAGATTATTTTTTAAGGGGGCGATGAAACATCGCGTGTACTGTTCCCCCATCAATACTGAGGCTGATCTACTGGACAGAGTAAATAATTGTGCCGCTCAAATTAGGCAAGACCCCGAAATGGTGAGAAGGGCCACTCAGAACATTTGTATTACGTGCTGCGACGTTGTGTTTGCAACAAAGGGGCGGCCATTTCGAAAACTTATTACATTAATGTTTACTTTTGTATTTCTTTACAATGAATGCTTTGATTTTCATAAAATCTCCTTTTTTTTAAAATCACAGTCGAACAATACATAAAAAATGGTCTCTACCGAGTTATGATTCATGCGGCCGCGAAATACCCGTAATGAGTGTTTTTGTTTAACGGCCTGCAGCAAATGTTATGTTTGAGCTAGAAGAATGTTTTTTTTAGTATTCGAAAGTTAATACGATGTAGAATTAGATGAAATAATGTTAAAATAGTAAAAATATGAGATCTTTTTGAGAAAATCGTCAATTTCCTGAAAATTAACACAAAAAAATGTTTATTTTTCATGTGAAGATAAATTTTATGGGTTCTTTTTGTTTATAAATCAGTATTGCCATTGCTTTTCTGTCATTTAAGTTTTTATTTGAACACGATAGGCCATTTAGTTCAAAAGTTATAGCAATTTATTTACGTGGCTTCAAATTTCCCGAATGAAAAATTAAAAACATCATAATTCCTACAAAAATTTATTTTTTATTTTTTTTTTATTCTTTTCTGTCGATAAAATTCGGTCTAGTTTCCCCCATTTGAATATGTGCACATTATAGAGATTCACCCTGTATATTTGCTAAGTAATGTTTATGATTCAATACAATTACCTGAAACTAATTGGTTTAAGAAAGACGTTAGCGATAATACCGCAGATCGGAAAACACGTGTAGTACAGTTTATTTTAATTTAATACTTTATCAGGCCATAAATTACATTACATAAGTCCATTCTTTTGTCGAATAAGGTTGATTCTTGTTATTGGTAAGTAACTTAGAAAACGTTTTAATAAAATATATTTTTTTAAATATACATAAATAAGAAGTTCGGTTATTGTTGACATTTAGGCATATATCAACGATTTTCTTTAATAGGACAACCAAAATTGCCGTAACCCGACGTCAGAGTCAATGGGGTCTTGCCGTATGGGGTCATCGGGTCCGATAGGCCCCGGGGGGCCCATGGGGGGTCCAATGTCCAGTGAAGCTCAGACGTTGCCATCAAATGTGATAAGCAAACAATCTGGTAGTATGGAGGTAACTATAGACTATTATTAATGTAAGTAACTTAGCTTTGAAATATCACTTTCAAGACTTAGTTTGTGAGTGCATTATATATTCATTACATGTAACTCGTTTATGAGGAGAATGTATTGATAAATAAATCTATCTGCGTTTTACAGTCACTATGATTCTGTAAAGGTTATAATAAACGCAGATTAAGGGGGCAACATGTGTCATCGTAAAAATTTCTGACTATTTCTTACTATAAAATATTTTACGGCCCGGACGGCATCTAATCATGAAATGAGTTTAGTTTAATTTATGGATGAGTCCAAAGCAGTTATAATAAAATATTTTACATAACAACAAAATAAAAATAACACTTTTTCCCCAAACAGCAAAGTCAAATCTTCGTGTTCACAACGCTCCTCGCCAATAAAGGCGCTGAAGCGGTTTTATCCGGTCAACATCACTCTATCATTGCCTACCATTGTGCGCAGCCGGGGACTAAGAAATATTTGGAAGTAAGTTTCTTGTTGATTAATATATGTTATTATTTCTAAAAAAAACAACAATCTTTTTATGTGGCCAGTTTTCATTGATAACTGTGAATATGAGTATTGTTCCTCTTGTAAGGATAGGCATAGCACAAACTTACAATACTTTTTTTATCCTTTCAACACTAGTAAATCTCAATTTAAGCACGCGCTCTTGGACACCTTCAAATAAAACACGGAACAAAGGTTATTGGCACACATTTTATTTGTTTAAAAAGAACGGCAGTTTCGATGTTATTCGCACAGTTTTTGCGTAACTTATCATTACATCAGTAATATTTAGTATACACAATATTTATGTACAGTATTTTATTAATATACAATATCTATTTTATATACATATCTATATATTTAAGTAAGTTTTTAATTATTTGTAAAATTATTTTTTCTCTTCACTGAATACATAATTTTTAAGGAAACTTGTTATTGGCATTAGTTTTCGTTAAAACTTTTGTAATTATTTTTTGGGAAATTATAAGTCAAGCCACAGATTTCTTTATTGGCCACGCGATCAAACTTCTAATTTTATGTCGTAGGCACGGGAAAATGAGATAGCCTCTAATACACTAATTCGTCTTTTTTGCAACGCCTACTAAATATTCTGTAGAAAGCGTAGTAGTTAAATTTGGGTTAGGTTAATGTTGTTAGGCTGCATCTATCGCATGCGCGAGCCGAGCGAGCGAAGCGAGCATGGTGCAGCTCCCGGCGAAGCGCTATAATGGAAATTCAAATAAATCATTAATTCAAAATTTGTAGCAAAAAACATCAAGTAACAACATATTTGTAGTGGCTGAGATAGTATTGTTTAGACGCTCCTAAATTGTGGCTGACTTAGTAGTGTAGAAGGCAATGTAGATATTTAGTGAATAGTTTTCCAATACATTTAGTGAATAGTACCAAGTTTCTAGGCATCACCCTAGATGAACACGTGAATTGGAAAAGTCATGTTGATGGTGTGTGTAAAAAAATCAACAAATTTGTGTTTGCCTTGTACAGACTACGGAAAGTAGCTTCTGTTGAACAAGCCCTGACTGCATATCATGGGTACATTGGATCAATCCTTCGCTACGGTTTGATAAACTGGGGCAATAGTGTAGAAGTAGGTAGAGTATTTAAAGCGCAGAAACAGTGCATTAGAGCCATTGCAGGAATTAAACGTGAGGAGAGCTGTAAACCCTATTTTGTTAAATTTAAAATTCTCCCACTACCATGCCTGTACATTGCAGAGATATGTCAGTTTATTAGAAATAATAGAAATTTTTTCTTAAGTCACTTCTATATTAACCAGGGAGTTAGGAATACTCGCAAAAACAAACTGATTATTCCTAGATGTAACTTAACACTGCTACAAAAAAATGCATTCTATATGTGTATAAAAATTTATAACAAATTGCCGCACAATATTAGAGATTTTCCGAATTTTCAGAATAAATTTAAAAAAGAATTATTTAAATGGTTACATGACAAGAACTTTTACTCTATCTCCGAATTTTTTAATTTTAAAACATGACATTTCTGTAATTTGATATTATTTATAATTCAATCTGTAATGTCGGACATTTTGTATTACCTATTGTGACACATACGTAGAAAACTAATTATGACTTCAACTATTTAACTGACGTGATTTTTTGTATTGTAAAATTAGAATTTTAATATCATAATTTGTTTCTCATATGTCCCGAAAATTTGCACACCCACTTCAAACGGGGTAGATACAATTGGAACTAAATGTACAACCACAAAAACTGTTACTTACATTGTATTTTGGCAAATAAATGATTTGATTTGATTTGATTTGATTAGAGGCGCATACGGCTGTTAGAAAGAAGTCTGTTTAATTAGCACCCTTATTTTTTTTGTAATATGCTGGTGGTTATAATGAATATGAAGTCAGTATCTATGCAATGTAAATAACTATCAATTTTAATTATTTATTTCGTAATTTTGAAGTTAGTATTGAAGGTGTTTTCTTCATTTTCAACCTTTTCGTATCCCCAACAGAAACATCCCCTAAAAATGGGTCAATTCAACAAACAAAGCCCCGCGCAGTGGCTCAACAATCTCGCGATGGCGAAAGGCCGCGGACTGCGAGGAGGTCCCGGTCCCAACATGATGGGTGGACCCAACCAAATGTCCCACATGATGGGACCGATGGGGCCATCGGGCATGCCCATGGGTGGCATGGGCCATATGATGGGGGCCCGCATGCCTGGGAATCAGATGATGATGATGAAGGGGGGTCATGTGGGTCAGATGGGGCAGATGGGACCCATGGATGGGTTTCCGGGGGGCACCCCGTCCTGTGGTGTCATGGACGGCCTCGGTGCTGATGGTGAAATGCCATGGGACACCGTAAGTATTATTTTATGTGTTTATTTTTGGTTAAGGGCGTTTCTTTGGTTTATAAATAAATATTTAGAGTTCGAAAATAGTATTTAGATTACTACTTAAGATTTTTTTTTATTTTTTTGTACGCATTGCAGTCCTCCCATTATTTTAGAAACATTACACTTACGTAAAATAACTATTTAAATAAATCTTTATAATCAGCAGTACATAAACAGTCTCACAGCTATACGCCGTATTTATTGGGCCCTTGAAGAAATAATACTTGAATATGAACTGTATTTTTATTAATGAAAAACAAAATATTCTTACTCGTAGAAAAACCCCAACGTAATGCCGAACGGCATGTCGAACGGTTCTCTTCCCGCATGCGCGGAGAGCGCCGGCAGCGCTGGCGCGGCTTCCAGTTCAGCTGAAAGTGCGCCCACGGACACACATTCTAGCTCCCATCACACCACGAAAGGTGAGTCTTTACGTGAATTGAGGGTTGGGGTCTAGAGAACGTTTAGGTTTGTGATGTTTATGGCAGAAGTACTGCAATTTGAAATGTATATTAGAGATACGCGCTTTGTGCGCGAGTTTATTAAACATATGTGCCCTGGATATTTGTCGTAAAAATAAAGTAGGAAACTATTAATGTTCCATTTAATCAAATGAACAAAGTATTTAAATTATTATACTTGCGCCTTCAATTGTTTTTTTACTATGTAATTAAAATTTGTAGAAAAATATAGCCTAAATGATATTACAGGTCACATTCTATGCGTTAGCCAAATTTCATCCAAATGTGTTCAGCCGTTTTGGCGTGATTAAGTAACAACCATCCAACTCTGACTCTGAAGACCAGGGAAATACGTTTGTGTAATATGATTTCTCGACTTAAGTTCGAGTGTACCCCGCGTCTGCCAACAGCTTCGAAATAGCGAAAATCAAATAGGCGCAAAATAATTTGACAATAGCCAGTCTAATATTATAAATATATGAGTGATGTAGAAACAAAACCAGCAATATCCATTTTTTTCACAAATAACATTTTAATCGCGCCATTTTTTCGATCAGTTACAAACACTTAATTGAAAATAAATAAAAATGTAAATAAATTCATGTTTACTCAATGATGACCTGAAGTATCAAGATAGTTTGTTCCTTATATAGACTAGATTTAAAATGGCGTCTGTTGTTACAAACACAGCAATATCCCCCAAAATAAAGTTCAAATGCAGCAATATCCAGAAGTCAGTTTCATAAACAGCAATATCCAAACAATTATTTCAGACTATTCGTTTAATATTAATTGAACTATCGCTCTGATTAACTCAATGTGTTCACTCTTACCTTCCACATACATTGAAACACTATTTCAGGGATAATCTATGTGTAATTTCTATAAAAGACTTTTTTCTTATTTGCCACGTTATGACAAATGTGGATATTGCTAGTTTTGCTTTTATATGACTTATATGTCAGTGGCTAAAACAATACGTGACCAAAATATAATATTTACATACCAAAATCGGCGGTATAAATATTATACCAGCACAGTTTTGATTCCTAGAATATTCAGGTATCCTTAGAATTTCGTTTTATTCTAGCTTGATGAAATCGGGCCTGACTAACTAGTAGATACTAAAAGAGACATAGAAAAAATAATTTAAAATTTTTTATTTATGGACTTGAAATTTGAAACTTTGAAATTCTTATTAAGTTGCTCTTCATAATTACTTCATATTTGCACATATATTTCAGTTGCAACCCAGCATATTGTGTAATTTATAAGTGTAATGTCTATTTCTTTATGGTTGTAATTTGTGATGTTTAACAAATAAATAAACAAAAAGTTTCAATTAAGATAGAGTACTAAACCAGGCTATTTTGCATGTACAGTTTTACGATAAAATGTCCATAATAAGTTGCGAAAATATATAACAACATCAGCACTGTAGTTTATTTCAAATTTACAGGAAATATTTGTGTCACGCCGTCACACATTTTAACAGAATAATCATTGTTCTAAATATATCCGAGAAAACTGGTCCTTGAAATATAAAAGCTATTTGCGATCGCGTTGTTTTACCGAGATTTATTGTTTAAAAGATCAATTTGTTACTCATGCGCTTGGGGATATGCCGAATTTAGATTTTAAATCTGTTCGTAGACAAATAGATTATTTCGGTATTCGAAAATATTGTTGCAGGAGTTAAGATCCCAGATGAGAACCTAACCCCGCAGCAGAGGGCGCACAGAGAAGAACAATTGGCGACGATTAGAAAAATGCACCAAATGTTGTTCCCAGAAAGTGGAGGCCCGAATCCTAACCAACCTCCTGGTGATGGAAATCAGCAGAATCAAGACATTAATCCTCCGAATTCACAAGCGAATATGAATATGCCTTTTCCGTCCATGTCCGGAATGGGCCCTAATGGACCTATGTCGGGACCAAACGGACCTATGTCCGGGCCTAATGGACCCATGGTGTCAATGTCTAACAGTATGAACTCTGGGCCTAGCTGCACGATGTCGGGTCCGATGGGGCCTAACGGGCCTATGGGTCCTGGTCCGATGGGTCCAGGGCCGATGGGGCCCAATGGACCGATGGGGCCCGGTCCAATGGGAGGCCATATGGGAGGGATGGGAGGACCGGGCGGGATGGGAATGGGTGGGCACGGGAATATGGGGCCTAACGGAATGATGGGACCCAACGGGCCCATGATGCCAGGAATGGGGCCCAACGGGCCTATGGGGATGGGTCCTTGTGGAATGAAGGGAATCAGGGGTTCGTGTGGACCGGATATGAAGGGGGGAATGTGTACAGATATGCATATGGGTCGAGCTTGCGGAGGGCCTATGGGAGTAAGTATTTGACTACTTTTTTTTCCTTCTTACTATTTTTATTCAGTAACTAACGTATATTTTATCTTTCTCAGCGTATGCCGAATCCTATGGGTGGGCCAATGGGAGGCCCCAAGCCTTGTATGATGGGCGGACCTCATATGGGTCCTAGAATGATGCCCGGGCCTAATATGAATGCAATGAACGGTGAGTGAAATTTATTTTATGATTGATGTTTTACTGTTTCTGTTCAGTCATTCATATTGTCGGTTGGAAATAGTAGATAAATTATATGATTTTTCTATAATTTTGTTTAGGACGTGCAGTTTACTTTAATCGAATGTATTATCTGGGGTATGCCACTGCTTTCGCATGGCGTCTGCATTCTCGCAAAAAAAAAACTATTTTATTTATTAGAAATTGAATGTGATAAATACAAGGACGTTACTACCATTAACTCTTCCCACAGGTGTTTAAAAGTTAACATGCGTGAATTATACAAAATTAAATCAGTCACTAAAAAGTAAAATTTGGTGATAGAAATTCAGAGGTTGTCAGTTATAAGTACGTTTTGAATTCTAACTTCCTATTTCCTAGAATATATAGTATCAATGCGAAATTGAGTTTGTTTGCGCATTTTAATGTTGTAACAGTTCCTATTGGTCACCGTGCAATTTTATATAAAGTGTTATAGAAGAGAACAACAGGTACCGTGCATTCAGAAAAAATAATCTAATGTCAGTTTTAAATGTGAAATCATAAATCTTTGTAGGTGGTATGATGATGGATGGTGGAATGATGCAAGGAATGGTACATTCAGATTGCAGTAGTGACCACCATGGAATGCCCAACGGACCTATGTGCGACGAATATGGAAGACGGAATGTAAGTAACTAGAAGAACATTGATCTTAATTTTGGAGTCGTTAATGTTTTTCTTCCCAGAACTGTATTGAAGTACGTAGATGTCACAACTTATTCAAAATGGTTGGATCCCGCGTTAACTCGTGAACGGGTGCCGTTTGAGGGTGTTCGTCGTCTGGATACTTTGGGGGAGGGAGACTTGCCGAGCTGACAGATGCAGATATGAATTACTTTGTATAGGCCCAAAGAGACATTGTTCATTGTAAGTTTGTTGCCAGTTCTTCTTCACGATGGTTTCTCCTTACTGGTGACTCTACATGCTTTATTTGACGGCAAGTAATTGTCAATGTTGAGAAATAAATATTTTAATTTTATTCAATTGATCAGTCGTTTTTTGGATCCTAATGTCGTATTTTTACTACTCAGTATTACGCAATTAACTGTCTTGGGTTTTGCCTAATACAGACCAAATTCAGACACGCAGTAAGATCAACTGGGGCATTTACTTTTTTTTCATATTGTGGTTTTTATATTTGTTTATGCATGTTTGTATGTCATGGCTAAGTAACTTCTCAATAAATTATAACATCATCAGTTCTCCTTTAGAGCCATACAGAGCCAGAAGCGATTGTTTTGAGAAATTTCATGTTTTTTTGTTGTGTTTATAGTTATACAGTTAAATAGAGCTTTCTCTTCCAATACCAATAAAAAAGCATTCTACTTTATAAGATGGATAACGTTTATTCTTGAGTTATGGCGGCACTACAAATATATACCTGTTTTAAACCACCATTAGAACCTAAACTAACAAAAACCTCTCCCCACAGATGGGCCCTGGAGACCCCGGTGGGATGGGTCCAATGGGCCACAAGGGACCCTTGAGGAGTCCCAAAAGTCCCACCTCAGCCGCTGACATCGACTGGCAAAAGTTACATCACCAGTTTTTTGATGACCCTAAGTCGATGGATAATGAATTAAGTGAGTATAGGTTTTTAAGTTTAATTACTTAATGAAGGTGGTTATAAGTATAATCTTGTATTCATACAAGTGGATCCAATGTTATATCCCAACAAGATAATACAAAATGACCAACAACATGCAATAGAGAAATGTTTTGGATAATAGACAAATGTACCGACAAGTCTCTCGACACTTTTCGTCATTGTAACGCTTCAATTTTAAACATTGTAGCAATTTAAGTACCTGCACCTAGTTTAAAACAATCAAAACTAAAAATGGCTGCCATATGCAGCTGGTAAAAATATTTTTTTTTACTATATTCATATCCGCCAAACGAGGCCGCGCCCCGCCTGCGGCGGTGGAGAGCGGCATCCCACCCATGTCATCATTAGTCATCAGTCAGGTGGTTTATGGATGAATAGTGCTTGTGATTGTCGCGCAAAGATGCGTCGCCGATGGTAGGCTTCAGTTGAAATTGCTTGTGTTCTATTAATCTCACTCCCTTCCCTTTGACCGGAACACAACCACGTAAACCTGGCTATTATAGATAGTAAAAGCTTTTACATTAAAATGTTTATTTGCCAAATTCCAGGTACACAAGTGAAATCCCCTTGTTCGGAAAGAGGGGGGTGCTTGCCTCCCCCACCCTACGGTACTTCACCCCTACACAGATCCGCCTCCGTTCCTATAGGTATGTTTGTTTATTGGTTTATTATTATTGTAATAATATAATTATTTATCAATTAGAAAGTGTAAAATAACCATTGTTAAATACCCACGGGTGATATTTTAAGGATTTTTGCGTCTGAAGATATTTTTAATTTTGATGGAAAGTGAAGATGAAGACGGCGAAGTCACTTGTGCGCGCGGCCCCGTGTGTGCGATAAGCTTGTATATACAGGGTGTCCCAAAGGTCGTGTATTGAGTTGAACCGTCTAGACACGTCTGTACAAGAGGTATCTATTTATTCTACGTTTGAAAGATCTGCGACTAGATTTGCCCAGAAACTCATTTCACGGTTTGAAAAGCCAAGTGAAAAGTACCAACTTGTTGAATCTCTTAGTACTTACTAAAGGAGAGTGCCATATTTGTTTAAAAAGGTCAAATGAATGCTCCCCAAAATGTGTTACGTTGCAATATCTAAGGCCATCTATATATCCTATATATCCAATATCTAACATATCCAGGGCATAGCGAGATTTCTTGTACAGAGCCAGCTTTTTAAATGCGTTTGGTTGTCATAAATGGATTTTGTAATTGACAGCCCTAATAATCCCACTCAAGGGACACCAGCTTCACCCGCCTAAGGGGTGGTGTCAGGCAACTTATAGTCCACCATGCCTGCCTACTGCGGCTTGCCAGCCTGTACGCATACCTTCCTCACGATGTTTTCCTTCACCGTCGGTGCAGCCGACTTTTTATTTATAATTAGCAGGCGTTTGTCTTCCATCTCACCTGATGCAAAGTGACGATGAAGACGAGGATCATACACGCCTGTCCAAGAGGTACCTATTCACTCTACACTTCAAAGCTCCAGGGTTATATTTGTCTGGAAAAACAGACGCAGGCAAATCGTTCCACTCTTTGGCAACACGAACCAAAAATGAGCTATCGAACCGTTTAGTTTGGCTCTTCGGCACGCTAACCACAAACGGGTGAAACTTCATTCTGCGTCTGGTTGATCGGTGGCGAAAGGGAGAAGGTTCGATCAGCAGTAAAAGAGCATCCGCACACTCTCCAAAGTGCAATCTGTAAAAAACCGATAGACTAGCAACTTTTCGACGATGCTCGAGACTTTGCAGTCTCGAAGAAGTAAGTTTGTCGTCACTAATGAGTCTACGGGCCCTTCGGTCGACAGAATCCAACGCTTCAAGATGGTCTTTAGCGGAATCATGCCAAACCTGATGATCGAACCTGGGCTGTGTACAGGTTGAGCAACTGTTCGGAGTTGAAGTACCCGCCGGACGTTTGCGATGACTCCCAATTTTTTGGAAGCTGACTGTGCCATGGTTTCAATCTGTTGACCGAAATTAAGTTTCGACGTGATGGTCATGCCTAGAAGCCCTAGATGGTTTGTGATCGGTACAGATACACCTTGGAAAGTGGGCGTCAAGTTGTATGTGCTCTTTTTACCGGAGAAGACACGCCTGGGTTTTGGAAGGGTTGAACTTGATAAGATTGGCTTCACCTCAATCGGAAACCCTACATAGTGTCAAATCAACCCGTTCGATCATCGACTCTCTCTGAAATTGGATCTGGTTTGGACTCGCTCGCGCATTGGACACATATCTCTCTACAACAGTGCTGTCATCGGCGTAACCAATTATGCCTTTCGATAAAAGAAGGTCATTAATGTGCAGCAGGAATAATGTTTCAGAGAGACGGTCAATTCGAGTTGATCGCCATTAGGTCCGATGAGAAGACATCGACGACAACTCGAATTGACCGTTCCCTCAGGAAATCAGAAATCCAGTCGCAGAGTCCAGATGGTATGCCATACGCTACTACTAGCTTGCTCAAGAGGGCTTCGTGCCATACCCGGTCAAAGGCCTTGGAGATATCTAAGGATACAGCTATTGCCTCTCCGTGCCCTTCTAAGGCCATGCTCCATAGATGCGTGACGTACACTAGAAAGTCTCCTGTTGAGCTTCCTCCGCGGAAACCATATTGGTTGTCACTGAGGAGCTCATTGGTCTCTAGGTACGTCAGGAGACGATGGTTCAATACACGTTCCATAATTTTGCAAATTATGGAAGTGATTGCAATAGGTCTATAGTTGACTGGGTCGGCTTGACTGCCCTCTTTTGGTACAGGCTGTACGTTTGCAAACTTCCATGATTTTGGAACTTTTCCAGTCCTTAGAGAGATTCGATATAGGCGTGTCAAAACAGGAGACAACTCGGCTGCACAGTGCTTTAGAACCACTGCGGGAATGCCATCCGGACATTCTGGCTTTGTTCACGTCTAGATTTAGTAAGCATTTAAGTACCTCTTTCTGGTGAATTTGGACGGCCTCCATCTTGGGGCCGAATGGGGGTAACGTGGGTGGGCTTTACCTTTGGAATCTAGACGTGAACATTCCGCGAAGAGATTTGCGGACAAGTCTGCCTTCTCTTTTACGCTGTGGGCCACAAACCCGTCAGGCCTTTGCAGTGATGGCAGTGATGGGCGACAGAAGTTCATCTTAACCGACTTGGCAAGGGACCAGAAAGCTTTACTCCCCGTGGGATAGGATGTTAATTTGTCCCCGATACGGCCAATGTGGTAAAAACGAGCGCTTCTGATCACCTTTTTGCAGGACTTGGCAGCAGCATTGTACGCCTGCTTCTTAGCTGGGAGATCCATAGCTTTGCTTCTGCGAGCGCTAGCAGAGGCTTGGTATGCTGCATGCTTACGCTTTTCAGCTAGGAGGCAATCAGCATTAAACCATGGGGACTCCAGGGATACATCAGAGAACGGTATAAAGTACTCCATACCTTGACATATCACGCTGGAGACAGCATCAGCACAGCATGATGGCTCATCGGAAGTAAAGCAAGCTTGCCGCCAAGGATAAGAGGCGAAAAAGTGACGCATCTCATCCCAATCTGCTGACTTGAACCGCCATACTCGCCTATTGCCTTTTGGGCTGGTATCGGTTGGCGAGTATTGCGACACAGATATCAACAGACAGTGGTCGGATGTCCCTAATGGCGGAGATACGGACACCGAGTATCTGTCTGGATCGGTTGTCAGCAGAAGGTCCAAGCAATACGCAGTATGGTCAACAACGTCAGGAATGCGCGTAGGTTCGTGGACGAGCTGGGAGAGACCATGAGTTACTGCGAACCGATAGGTTTCTCTGCCAGCGTGGTCGGTGTCCTTGAACGGGTACAGCCACTCATTGCTCATTGGGCATTAAAGTCCCCAAAGAACACCAACTGCGCATAGGGATAGCGTCGTTGGACCTTATCTGCAGTATCACTAAGATATTCAATAAGTCGAGTTGTCTCCTGAGCTCCCGTGTGTGATCGGTAAATACTGGCGTATACAATTCGGTCCAGGTCAGTATCTACATAGACACATAAAACAGAAAAATCCGGAACTTCCAAGTATTGGAGACGCCGACAACAGATCTCGTCTCTGACATACACGCACACGCCCGCATTGGAGTGAAATTTGGTCTCCAGGATATAGCCTGGGTAATGCAGGTATGCCAGATCTGCGTCTCTGTCAGAAAGAATAAGTGTGGCCTCTCTGTCTCAAGGTGGTGGTGGACATCGTGGAGATTTGAGTGCACTCCTCGGATGTTAGAGAAGTGTACTTTTAGGGAGAGGGAGTGCATCCGCTGTCGGCACTTATTTTTCTTTTTAGACTTTTCCATTATTTTGTTGGTAGGGTGAATAGGGGAGAAGAATAGAAGTTGAGTGAAGCGCAACGTTTGGAACCAAGCAACTCGAGTAGTCAGACCCACTGGTGGGAGACTCACATGGAGACCGTGGGGATGCCCAAAACCCCCGGGGATCGCCATCGGGCCCTCTCCATCCGGTCGCCAACCGGCACGATGGAGCAATCCCGGGATTTTACACAGGCGTTGGGGCAGCCTTTCACGAATGGCTAGAACGCTGCGGTCGGCCAGCGGTGCACCGTTTTTTTGGATCCCGCTGCCCTCCAGAATGAGCCATCCGGTGCATCATAACCCTTCGAGTTCAAACGGCTCTCATACGTTGCGCAATTACTCGGACCTATTCTCCTGCAATGGTTACTCAAGACATAATGCCGGAACGTGACTAGGTCACTTGGCGGCATGGATTTGTCTTGAGGGTGGTTGCAAGCCGCGGTCGAAACCTACTATCTGCAAAATGGTTATCCCGCCATTCAGCGGTCGCCAGAACCTCGTCGCTGCCCGGCAGGGTGCACCATGGGCAGGTGAGGTTGGCATTTGGAGTCTTGATGGTAGGCGACTCCCCCTTACACCCCAAACTAATTGGTACATTTGGCTGTTGCACCGTGGAACGGGGACCGATGCAAAGATTTCTAAAACGCTTTATTGAATTCTACAAAGTGTGCAACCGGAAAATAGAGTCCTGGGGCCACGTGTCATAACGGTATGCCCCATGCTGGTTACGAGTTTTGTATAGCGTTAGGGTGTTACCACACCAATCTATCGATTACGATCGACTAGTGTGGTAGCGTTGGCTGATCGACGGGTACACTAATCGGTTGATCACCGATCGATACCATCGATCGACAGCGGTCGCTTGGTGTGGTAGCGTTGGCTGATCGACGGGTACAACCATCGATCGACGTCGACTGTTTCATTCTACCATCGATCGATCGGTCTAGTACAAACTATCAAACGACGTCGACTATTCCTCTCTAACATCGATCGATTGGTGTGGTAAGCGTAGCGATTATAGATTGTAACTCGACTGGAGCCCTTGGTTTGGTTTCTTTGTAGCATGTTTGGTAGCAGTCTTTTCACAGAGCTCCCCGCTACACACCCCAGGAAAGACAAACGTTTCTTGTCTTCTTGTCGGCGGAGTGGTGTCAGCGGTGGTTGTCCTGTCTCGTACGCTGGCGGTCCCAGGGTACAGTCCTGGCATTCATTCGTGTGATGACTGTTCTCGGACCATGGTTGTTTATATTTATATATTTATTATGTTTATTCAGGGTTGCCCCCAGGTCGCTGTGTGGTAGACCATAAACATAGGCTCCTACTTTGGGCCATACTTGTGTTGTGTTGGTTTGGAGATTTATAATTTATTCGTAAAATTTTTGTTCCAGCGACCCAGTCCCCCTCGCACGGGGTACAGATGCCGATGTCGGCGGAAGGGTCCCGCGCGCCCTCGGCCCTCAACAGCCCTGCACATTGCAAGCAGAACAAGCAGGATGCCCCAGGTTAGTAATATTGGGCATTTTGGGGGTTTTATGGGGTGAAATGGGGGGTGGAGTGAAGAATCTCAGGGATTTTTAGTAATAAAACATGTTGTGGTAAAGTTTGGTGATTAATCATAAAGTGGATCTAAATATCGTTTTGTGTTTGTAAACTTACAGATGTGTGTTTTTAATAAAAAAGATTTGATTATTTATATACATTTTTATTCGGGTTTGAATCAGATATATATGCTAGAAAGTATAGTATAGTACGAAGAGATCAAGCCATTTTTGCGAATGAAGGTAAACACCAGCCAAAATGTTAAATAAACAAAAATCTAAAGCATTCCTCACTTCATTTACCTTAATCATAGTTTAAAGATGAAATTTACGAAATATGTGACTCATTAAGGAAGTAACTGAAGAGATTTATTTCATCTTTAAACTTAAATTAGAGCATGTTTTTGAACATCGAACTAAGCCATAGAAAATAAGCATGCTTTCATCTTGTATTTGTGTTAGACATTTTCCCAACCACGATTATTTTGAATTTTTTATGAAATTTTTGAGTTTATATTTTTTTGTTTTCTGTAGTTGTAATGCGTATTTTTTGTTTTCCCCTCCCTGCAAATGTTTGACGCTTGAAATCCCACCGTGTGAACAAAAATATATACAAAAATCATGACATTGGTTGAAACTTTGGACCAACATTGGCCAAGTAGAGATATTAGAGAAATTGGACGATGGCGTATTTGTGCGAACCCTCCAATGCTTGGCGGCGCAACAGCAGAAGAATCAGCAAAGTGGAAAGGAACCAAGTTTGATGCCCGTTCCGTCACCACAGCAGATATCCTATTTGAACCAATTCGAAGGTAAATTCCTTGGTTTACGTTTTGAAGGTAAAGGCAAAGCAATGGTAAAGTTACACTGTTATATATAGACTTTCTTCAAAATAAAGTCAGATCATTTCTGCTTCTGAAGATTTAAAGCTATTTATCTGGGATCCATCGTTCGTGTTGTTTCGCCTGTATTGTTAAAAAAGAGACCGTTATAGATACGTCGCAGGAGGATGGTTGAATGAGGCGTTCAACTTAACAGCGTATAGATCTTATTGCATTCCATTCCACCACTTCGTTCGCTCGACTCGCGCAAATCGCGGTATATAAATCGCATACTCCTTGCTTGATAATTAATTGTTCAACATGACTGCTAGCTGTTTAATTGAAAGCCTAATTCCACCATATGCCTGTGACAGACATATAAACATTTTTTATATGTGTATTACCACTCAACAGTCCCGAGCGCGCGAGCAATTCTAGCCTTGCCTTTCCAAGCAAAATTCGTAGTTTATTTCGCACTGGCCGGTCGCGACCGTCTCGACAAAAACTATTGTAGCTTACAAACTAAGTAAATTCAAATTCAAATTCAAATATTTATTTCTCAACATTGACAATTACTTGTTCTTATTGACGTCAAATAAAACATGATTCTACCACCGGTTCGAAAAAAACCTTCGTGAAGAAGAACTGGCAAGAAACTTCACGGGTATATTTTTTTTCAAAATAAATTTACAAAGTCTCTAGCTATATCAAAATAAAAAATAATTTAGGATGAAATAAACAATTCTGAACAAATAGCGAGAAATTGGCTAACCCCATAAAATTGTATTTATCTTTTAATTATTGAGTTTTTCTCGAAAACGAAACATAATTTTAAGCAACCACTTTATTTATGAAAAAGCAAATATTTTACTCTTTCAAATCATAGCATTAGTTTCGTACGAATGTTTTGTATTCTATCGGAATAAAAAGTAAAATTATTGAACAATCATCAAGATCGCCGGTCTCAGTACGGTTTTTAGTTTATTCTAGTCGAGTCTCGACACTTTGTTACTTGTTGTGCAGATGATAATGAAAGAGAAACATTAACCTAAACTGATTTTTATGTTATAGAAAAATATACGATTTACTATTAATGTAAGTTTTCCATATTGAAACGAAGAACTAGCACAAGACGATAGTGGATCTTTTGGAGTTGTATTATTCTATTTAAACGTTGAGAAACGGTTGTGATCGTAGATATTATGTATAGCAACACTCTTCAGAATTAATTTGATATTCAATAACCTACAAAATATATATTAAAAACACGGCACTTGCCACATGTTTACAACAGAACAGAGAGTATCAAAACTCTGGTAAACACAAAATGGCGGACTAAACTTTGTGATATTTTGATTAATATTGTGCTCTCTATATTTTTGCAAAATTGTTACCCTAATGCATTACATATTTAATCAAGAGCAAGCTAGAAACTTGAGTGGGTGAAATAAGACGTACATTCGAAGATAATTGCATTAAAACTGACCCGGGACTGTTGAGGGTATAGTTTTTTGTCGGGCGTTTAGTGGATGGACAATGGACTGTTGAGTGGAATTGTGAAAAGATGATATTTCTTAAAAATACGATTTTTTTCTAATAGTGTAACTTTTACCGACAGGATTTTTGAAACACTTTTCTCTCTATGTTTCCTGCCTTGTAATAGAACTTTGTGTGTAGTTGGCAACGCTATTTCTATTTCT
Source organism: Marasmarcha lunaedactyla (assembly GCA_923062675.1). Taxonomy (NCBI): domain Eukaryota; kingdom Metazoa; phylum Arthropoda; class Insecta; order Lepidoptera; family Pterophoridae; genus Marasmarcha; species Marasmarcha lunaedactyla. Next base: position 15,450,645 of record OV281364.1, on the reverse strand, counting down.
TTTGTGTCTAATTATTTTCCGAGTAACCACATACCCTAAAATGCAATTCTATCTCTTTTCTGAATAAATATTTACGGCTTAGTAAAGACAAGTTTATACATTTATATTGTGATGAGTATAAATGTATAGATGGTTCAAATCATTTGTCCGCGCGGGTTTTTTTTTGGGGGGCAAGAAATATGCAGCTTAAAATTGTGTGGCAGCCGCCATCTTGTCTAGCCGTGTTCTTGTCGCTTTGGTCTGCGTGGACAATCACTCCGTCTTGTCACGCACACACAGTGTCTGTATATATACAAACTTTTATTTTTATTGAAAAAGGATGAGACGTTTGTCTTCCATCTCACCTGATGGAAAGTGACGATGAAGACGAAGGTGTTACAGGTGTAACTTAAGCACACGTAGGGTAGTGTTCACAAATTACTCAAACCATCTATGTCCAGCCAGACTAATTTTTCGGTCTATTCAAGGCCTACATTTCATAACGGAAAAAGTTATACTATTTCCATTTCTTTATTTTCTCGATGACAGCTCCTGTGTAACCTTGTGCGAGCGTTTTTTTACATTATGTATGCATTATTTTATAAAAATATGACGTTTACACACGTACAAGGTTAAATAATACCAGAGTCGGAGAAACTGATAGGGATGGAGCTAGAGAGCATTATATCAAATTGGAACTGTCATCGAGAAAATAAAGAAATGGAAATAGTATAAATAAATAACCAACGTTATTTCCATGTGCAAAACTGTAAGATTTGTGTATTAAATTATACTCTTGTCTATTAAGTTGTTTATGTATAATTGTTTTATTATAGGTAATGAAAGGTAGGCTTTTGTCGAGAGTTTTCCGTCCGAACAGAAGTTAGAAACCTGTATGAATGGCATGTCAGTCAGGTCGATCAAACAGAAACCTTTCTTTATATATTTATGGAAATATATACAATTTTGTGGTATGTTTACTCACGAAGCGATGTTCGCTTTACTTGTAGTAACCAAACGACCACGTGTATAAACAAGGTATACATGTGTGTGTGTGCGGGAAAACTGTTGTATTCCCCCGGTCACGCACCATAGGTAGCGTGGTTGGACACTCACTTCTACCACTTGCAGTCTACAAGTAAAGCGGCGGTTGCTTTGTGCGATGACAGTACTATTAGAGTTGCTTTTGTTGTGATCTCATCTAGGGTGGTACTTTAGTCCTTTCTATTTCCTATTTATATATATTATATTATATAAGTTGTGTTCCTGTCAAAGGAAAGGAAGAGCGTAGTTACTGGAGAAAGGCATGTCCAACTTACGATAGCCATCGCATCATTCATCGATTATCAATAAGTAACAATATCCTCACTCAGTACCGTCTCCGAGTATTGTTGTCGATGGACACGGCTTTGACAAAGGAAAAAAACATCACAAATGTATCTGGTGGTACGTCTCCTCAGTATTTATGGGTATGTGGTGGCTTCTGCTTGCTGAGCGTGTTGTTTGTCGTGGTTCACGTTTCTGTTTTAACTGTATTGTTTCATTTTTCGGTGATGGTTGGTGAAAATGTGCTAACAAGCGTCATTTCATGTTCTATGGCTAATTTGTGTATATATACATACATACTTACTATTGACAGATCTATTTCTGGTTGAATCTCGATATTTGTTGTTTTTATGTTGGAAAAAAATACTTTGTTTTGTCATCATAGATTATGATTTGAATCGAGTCTCTCACAATTTAAATAAATATAAAGATATCACCAATATGTATCTATATTAAAGAAAATCTTAAAGATTATAAAATATGGGTTTTGTTCAAAATGATTTCCATATATTATTGTATACAGCAGGGCCGTTCTAAAATTTGACACTTGGTATTTTGACACACCTAGTCTGTTGGACAAATGTTCGACCATCAGTACATCCCTGTCACTGACTTGCGGAAAGTATACACTTGTACAAGTGCGGTTAAACAAATGTTTTTAATTCGAGGGACTTTTACGGAATTCCAAACTAATGTAAATGAATGTTTTTTAATTTAAGTAATCCACTTCATTCGAAAATTTAAGTTATTAATGCGTATTAGTGGAATTAAAAATATCGCAAGTAGTACGCACCTTCAAAGTTATATCTGTGTCAAAATTTGACAATTATAACGGTCTTAGTGTAGTCGACAGGTTTCGATAAAAAAAATGTGCCAATATTTATTTACGCAATTATTCAAATAAAAACTTGCCAAGTCTCTTACCATGTTCACAAATTGTAAATATCTTCATCACAAACATAGAAACAACAAATACCAAATCAGATCAGATCTCTACTCTGCAAACATAGTGTCGAAATGTCTTGCAATGTGTCTGTCCGTTCCGTCGTAGGTCAAGAGCTGACGATACAGAAGCAGCCGAACACATCGTTGAAAGACACCGGCCCGGGCTCGAACAGTGGACAGCAGACTCCACAGCCCAGTTCTAACCAGAAGTCGCCGGCGAAGTAAGTTGTTCAATTAATAGGATTATTTTAATACTCCCATATATGTATACTGTAACTAGCATTGGTAGAAAATCGACCGCCTTTTGTCTTGTAGACGAGGTTGGTAGCTGTGTACTTCGGTATCGATTGCGTGCTAATATTGCCATAACATAAAAAAGACAATAAATAAAGAAATCAATTTAAGAGAATAAATTGAGTTTCAAGTTTTGGTCATTCCTTTAAAGTGTATTAATATTCTACAGGGTGCTTTTTTGTGAAGGGCGGTGATGGCCAAGTCCGCAACCACGAGAGTCAGGGAAAAGTCGTGAAAGGAGTCATCCCTCGATTTATAAGAAAACAATGGATTCTGTTGCTTATAAGGATCAATCTTTGCAAATAAACGTTTTACTAAATGTGAAAGGAAGTAGCAAATTTTTACTATTTTATATTTTTACACGGAAGAAAACTCACCTCTTATTCAAACGTTTTGGTCGTTATTTGGTAACTCTTAAACATCGTTAGCGCTATACTGTGGTGATACTAGAAAATCAAAAAAAGAATTCCATTCATGTTTTTTCAAATAACTGTTTTGTTTCAAATTGAGTTGTTTGTTTTGGTTTATGACAATAAAAAGATCTTTCTAAGAATGGATTTATCAAATAGTGAACGATTTGATTTGATGGAGGTCTATTTTTTAAATAGTAGAAGCATAGTTCACGCACTTAGCTGGTATCAAAACAAATACTCACAGCGCTCTTTACCCCGGAAAAAGTCCTTAGAACTATGGCGAGTAAGCGACTGGAAGTTACAAAAACCCATTGACACGAAATCCACGAATTGTCAACGAAGATTAAGAACTGGCAATATTGACTCGTGAAGCAGAAACAAACCTTCAAGTTTCCCGGAGCACCATTTATGCGGTTCTTCAAAAACAAATACAAGTGCTATCGTTGTGGACGAGTTGTTCAAAACTTTCATCCAGGTGATAATGAAAGGCGCCTGGAGTTTTGCCACTGGCTTAGGGAAGAAATGGATAGGCATCGACATTTTTTGTATAAGTTAAGACCAAATAGTTTGAATAAGTGGTGAGGTTTCTTCCGCGTAAAATATAAAATAGTGCAAATTTGCTATTTCCTTTCATTTTTAGTAAAACATTTATTTGCAAAGATTGATCCTTATAAGCAACAGAATCCATTGGTTCCATAATTTTGTAACAGGATGTAATTTTTTTAAAAATCATTCCGGTCCATTTCCGTCAAAAGTAAACGATTATTGAAAAAAATAAATATGCAGTTATTGTTTTCTTATAAATCGAGGGCATGAGGGCGCGAAAGGCGACTTTTTCCTAACTCTCGTGGTTTCGGACTTGGCCATTACCGCGCTTCTCAAAAAACCACCCTGTATATTCATTTAATGATTATAGGGTTTCGTAAATAAACAACACGTATTTAGATTTATTTCAGCTATGCGGTCCAATAAAAAGCGACTTTAATTTATACTGGAGAGGATACAAAATCTGAAAACATGTGACGCTAATTTGTCATTAATGCTTATGTGTCCAAGCATCCTTCATAGTTCAGCCTGATGCTGACGGCTGTGCTGTCAATCAGTCAATCGGATTTGATCGGTCCGAAGCCTCAGTAGTCCTATCTTTGAAAAAAAATGATTGCAAGTTCGGATTTGATGTATCTGTGAAGTAAAGTACAGAAGGATTGAATATATTTATTAACTGCTCGTTTCCTGCGCTTTACCCATAAAATACCCGGTACCGTAGAAATTACAATATAAAACGCAGCCGTTACTTTTGAATAATCTATTAATCATCATTGTTTATGTCAAATAAACATTATAATCTAAATATTGTATCTTTTAACACAAATAAAAACTAGATGCACAGTTTCATACAAATATGACAGTTAAATCTGTCCGCAATGGTTAAGACGTTTGTCAAAAAATGGCATTTGGTCGTGCATGATTGAAAATAGAATCTGGAAAGCCGACTTAAAAAATTTAAGTTATGTATATTTTAATACTTTTGTAATAAACATTTCATGAATATGGTAATTCATTCTTTTTTAGAAAACAAGAGGTGTAATTTTGACAGATATCAATGAATTTTAAAACCATGAAGTCCTTATGAATAAATTAAACTCGTTGCCCCGACAGCGTGATGCCCGGAACGCCGGAGCCGCATTCCACGCTGTCCGAGCAGAGGTCCGGCCGGTTCTCGATGGAGCAGAGTCCCGGGTTCAACAACCCGCAGACTCCCACTTCTGCTGCCAATACTAAAGGTAGGCTTTCAGTTATTCTATATTTGAATTTCACTGCATTATCACTAATACCACATTGAGCCCCACTAGCCATTAGCTCACACTCGCAGGTAAATTAAAACCGTCCTACATATCACGTACAAATAATGAATGACAAAAACACCCGCTCATTAACTATACTAACACATTCACGAAATAGAACACAACTCCTCGTCCGTCCGAGAATTCTTTTGCACTGGGACGACATCACAGTTTAACTTCTAAAATATTCACAGACGAGAAATCTAGACCAAGCCCGTCATCAAACCGGTCGAGTCAAGAAAACGCATCAAAAACGCCGCAGAGAGAAAACTCCATGCCGCAAGGGTACAGTGGGTCCACGTCGTCCTGCAGTGTCAGCTCGCACAAGAATAACGACGACTCTAACGAGGTAACTCAAGGATATCGGTATCGGAAATCCCAGCCTTTATTTAAAAGCATTATTTTTAACTAAATCTATCGCAAAAATTGCATAGTCGGTTTTTAGACATCTTCTTAACTAAACACTATTCTATATAAAAAATTATAATTAGCCTTTGAAAACTAAATAAAATCAATTTTTTTGTATTCTTCTTGTACTACCATTTTATAACGCTTTTGCAATTAACGCTAAAACCTATTTCCAGCCAACATTATCAGGAGGTCCAAACAGCACGAGTTTACCAGGTCCCTTCCCTGGACCCTGCAGTATGAACAGACCTGACAACATCCCTATAAACCCTAACCAAGGACCATCGGGCCCTATGACGTCATCATCCTCCTTCGATCCGATCTCCTCTTTAGCACAAATGTCTCAGCAATTAACGAACACAGTCGGCGGTCCTGGCCCTAATGGGTCGGGAATGGGACCCAATGGGTCAGGAATGGGACCGAACGGGTCAGGGATGGGTCCATTTGGTTCGGGTCCTCATCACATGCAACATCATCATGGGATGCACCCACACAGTCATCCGCATATGATGATGAGTGATTTAGGTAAGTTTTCGAATTATTACAAAAATGTTTTAGATTTAAAAATGTTACAAATATGAACATAAATATATAATCTAACAATAGTTTTGCATCTAGTATCTTAACTATATATCTATCGACTAGTAAATAATAAATCCAAATGATTAAGGAAATTATGAATCGTCTAATGAAAACTTTACAAAGGAATATTATTTTTTTTTTTTTGGTCAAAAAATGAGTGTATAAAAAAGTTGGACACAAAACTTTACATTACAGGTTGTCACATGGAAAATTTAGGCCCAGGAATGGGTCCTATGGATGGAATGATGGGCAATGAGTTCAACCCCGACTTGAACTTAAGCCCCAAGATGAGCGGTGGACCCATGGGAGGCCCTATGGGGTCAATGGGTCCCGATGGCAGTATGATGGGGCCTAGGATGGGAGGTGGCAAGATGCCGCCCTTTAATGGCGCTAATGTACAGGTATTTGTTACATTTTACTGTTGATTTCCTTTTCTTATTAATTATAAACCACTGACTGTGTTTGATATGATATTACTATAAAATTGTTCGAATCATTTTGCCTTCTCAACCTTAATATTGATTTAATTTTGTTGGTAAATCTTGCATTTTTTTACCTAAACTTTCTCTAACAGGTTAAGGCGAGCGCACCGAACACAATACAATACTTACCAACGCGAGCGCAAATGGCTTGCTCATCGGGTCCCAGAGGACCCCCCAGTTTAGACTTCTTACAACGCGTCACCAACCCCATGCAAATGGAGGGAAAACCCCAATATTTCCCCCGAGGAATGGAACCAGAACCAGGAATGAGGGTCATGAGACCCCCACATATGATGCGGATGCCACATTACCCCCCAGGGTTTAATTCACCTCCCAAAATGGCTGGAGACCCATTCGCAGGCGGGAACCCTATGTGCGGACCTAACTTTAGGGGGGTCAAAGGAGCTATGGCAGGTGGCGGAGTCAGAATGGGGGGTTTCAAGTCTCAAGGGTTTGTCCCTTCGACGGCTGACCCCGCATATGCAGCGCAATTTCATAATTTCCAACAACAGTTATACGCGACCGGAAGCAGAGCCGCGCAACCTCACCCTCCGTACCCCCCTTACCAACCCCCTAAGTGATCCCCACACCCTAGTGACCTCTTTACCCTCATGTGATGTGATCAAGTGATTGTGTACTTAATAACCAGTGACGTTACAAACTTGTTGGTCAAGCAAAGTGATGTTTCTGCAATGTTCATAATGTTAATTGACTAATCTAAGTTTAACTTTTGGTTTTTTTGATTCGTCTTTTTGACTGAGCGTGGTTTTGTTTTAACGGTGCGTATTTTTTGTACAAATTGTACAAATTTTTTTTTTTATTAGACATGTTAATAAAGTACTCTACGTAATTTAATAAGTACAGTTAGATATTCTTTTTTGAGCTTAAGGCAATAATAATGTAGATTTTAGATTTTTTTTTGTTTATTTGTTTACAACATGGACATGTCAGAATTTTGAAGTATATCGGTTCCTTTACTTAGCTATTTTTTTATATGATTCCTAATGCACACAGATATCTAGTCAATTTTTGAAATTAATGGAGACCGAACCCTGTGTTACAAAGTTTCTTAATGTATCACAATTGGATACGGTTAATAACACAGAAGTACATAATTTTATAACTTTTTTTCTGTCCATTTAGCTTAAGTATAGTGTAATCTGGTTAGTGAATTTTGGTTAACTTTTAATATACTTTTTTTATGGTTTAACTGCCATTATTTTAACTCTGAACTAATGTACCTAATGATAATTTTGATTTTCTTTGATCTGAAAGCAATGTTTTCTGTCTTCCAGTGCCCTGAAGGACTCTTAAAACAAATAGATCTTTGAAAGGGAACTATTTCATGCACAACACTTAGTTCAAGGTAGTCTTTATCAGGCTTATAACATGTAAAGTTAAACCCTTACTTTTTGTTAGGCCAAACCATCTCCAATTGGAATAGTTCCGTGGGAATTTTAATTCAAATACTTATTTCTCAACATTGATAACTACTTGTTCTTATTGCCATCAAATAAGTCAATAAGGACGTTAAATAAAGCATGTCTCTACCACCAGTTTGGAGAAACCTTCGTGAAAATTATATAGGTATATTTTTTTCAAAATAAATGTACAATGTCTCTTTGAGTCTATACAAAATTATTCTTGTCTGCATCTGTTAGCTCGGCAAGACTCCCTCCCCCGTATCCAAACGACGAACACCCTCAAACGGCACCCGTTCACGAGTTAACTCGGGATCCAACCATCGCTCTCCTCAACCATATTAGAGGGAAGCGAGCGACCTGTCACCCGACGCTACCGTAAAGAAACGTACCTCAGTACGTCTCTACAATATTAATATTAAGTGCAAGGAAGAAACAAAATAAGCATTGTTTTAATACTTCCAGACCAAAAACAACTAAGGTTTTAACTTTGTATGAGATAAGGTCGAGTATATGTTAAATATTTAATTAACGGTACTTAACAATCTGATGCCATATTATTTGCCTCGACAATGTTTTGTTCGTGATATTTTTAACTATTCTATTATTTATTGTTTTTGGCTAAACATGCACAATAAGATAATTCGTAGATGTATTGAGGTTTCTGAACAATACAATTTGTATTGGCGGATTTATATTTTCAGACATATTTTATTGTTAAAATTATATTTTTCGCCATCGCTCAAGATTATGTTGAATTCTGATTCTGTTTCTCTAGCTAGAAAGAGATTCTGTAAGAATATTTTTTTATCTGTATGTCTTTGATTCCAAAACTTTGATAAAAAGTGCATTAAAGATGGACTCGGAAAGATTGGCATACTAATTAGTTTAAATAAGGAACGGCACTAACACACAAAGCAAAAATGTCAGTGTTTAATTGTACTATCACATGCAGTTTTAGTAATTTCAAGCCTACTGTTTGATAAGGAATATTTAATCCAGAAGTATTATTTACCTTTGTGTAATATAGTCTTGATTTCTATTATATATACTGACTTAAATGAAATTAAACTTTATGAAAATCATAAAAGGTTGTGAAAAATACATTTACCTTTTCAAGTACATAGTGCTCTGAAATCCGATGTTACATGTATTAGTATTATTAAAATTTATAAAAAAGGATGAAATTACTAAAATTATGTAGTGATTATTGAACAATTTTAAAGAACACATGGATAAAAAATTTATTTAACACTTAGTATAGATTTTGCACGTAGCAAGGGAGAGGTTCCTGTGAAATGCAATGCCTTTATTGAAGCAATGAAACCCCTCACGCAGATTCCATGCTAGCGTAAAAGGTCTGAAAAACCATTAAAGTATGTTAAAATGTTTGGTTGTGATAACTAAATCAAGTTAAAAAAAGGATCTCGAACAAAAATTGCATAGTCAAGTCTATTTGAAAAAAAAACATGCATTTCTCTCATTTTAATAGAATTTGAATATAGAATAGTATAGTTGGTTGTCACAATGAAACATTAATAAATCGTTTCAACGGTAAAATAATTTTTATATGAGATTGTAAGGGCGCGGAATTTTTTACTTAAAGTCCAGTAAGGAAACCGCTAGCTATTAGATAGAATTAATTTTTAAATGTAATTATATTAATTATAAGGTAAAGAATGGTTCTTGTTTTAGTATAAGTGAAGAGCAATGATATAATAGTTTGTGAAATATTATAAGAAATGAAATTAAGATGCAAGCTATTGGTTGTGATTCAGACACAATTTGTTAAGTTGTTCGTAGATTTGTGACATTTTAGAATGAAACTTATTGATTTTGAAATAAGCCCTTTTATTTTTTTGTTCATTTTACATTTTTTTTTACTGTCCTCGTTTGTACATCGCTAACAATAATTGTACAGAGTACTTTTTGGACTTAATTTAAGGCAATAAATGTATTTATTTTATAACTCGTGATGTAAGAATATTCTTAATTATTATAAAAAAATATATGATATGCTTGTAATATAGTGTTTTAATTATTTAACATGCTGGAATAATCCCACTCACAAGAATTCAGGTGTGTTATTTTTTGCTGGAAACGACACGAAATATTTCGTCTTACTTGCAAGTGTGTTTTTAACATTAAATACATCAAAGAGTAATATAACTGAGTTATTGTGAATAAATATATCTGTGGTAGTAAAGAGCCATTTTTCACGTAAGCTATGTGTGAACGTAACCTAAAGTCGGCTCGACACTCGCGTGTGAAGTCGCGTCGTGAATTCACGCCGCGAATATACGCCGCGAGCCACGTGTGAATTGTTTCCGTCCACACTCGCATTCTTTCACTCTAGCTTCACAGTCTTGTTCGAGATATCTGTACGCTACTGCGGAAAACTGCGACTGTAGTTGCGTTCATGTCGCGTTCTCGTGCACGCGTCGCAAACCCTTTCTTGCGGACCGAAACCCGACACTGATCGGAGAACGCCGCAAAGCGCGAATGCCAAGCGTGAACAACATCTATACTCGTATTTCGCGGTTTTCACGGGCTTTCCCAGCCGTTACACCGCGAGTGTAGAGCCGGCTTTACAATTATACCTACCGATATTTTACTTAAAGATTTTTAGGTATTCTCCTTCCTTCCATTTTTCCTTTTCCGTCCTTATTAACTTTAAAACCCAGGTTTGATGGTAAAACTAGTCAGACGTTCAGAACAATACGAGGCAATACGAAGCGAGTTAGAATGTCGGTAAAAACATATAAGTATGTTAAGAACAACAGGTTCTGCAGTCTTCTTCTAAGAACCATATAGACACTGCTCTTAAATGGGATAGACACGTGGAGGAGATGAGTAGAAAAGTGTCAGCTGGATTACGCATGTTGTACCGATTTAAGAATTTTCTACCAGTACACACTTTGCTTAATAACTGTATTCGCTTCATCTACGACTTGCGTAAGAAAGAAACGTAGACAGATACGGTGGCTGCCGATCCGACAACGTAGATATGTCAGAATACTTTGCATGCTATATTCAATTCTCAATGATCCTTGTGCCCCAGAATATTTAAAATCTAAATTTCAGTACCGTGGTTTCTCGCGCGACAGGTGTTTGCGCTCTACGTACAATCTGAGCCTGCATACTCCTTCACATAACTCTGGATTTATGTCCTATTCTTTTGTGGTTCAGGCCATAAGGCTTTGGAATGGTTTGCCGGTAGAATTAAGGAAAGCTCCTAGTAAACTTTCATTTAAGCTACGCGTAAAAGCTCATTTTTTGTCAAGGGTTAATGAATTATATTAATTTTACTATTACTTTACAAATTATTATTCCACTATATTTTTATTACATATATGTATCTTATATACATATATGTAATAAAAAATACACTTGTGTGTATGTATGTAGTGTATGAAATACACATGTGCTTCGTTTTGTTTCGCTAACTGACGTTTAGATAGAGCCACAATCTTCAGTTTGTTACGCCGTATTAATGTAGGAACCAGACGCCTAATCTTGTCGTCGATGTGATTAAACCTGCTACTTATTACTAAGGGTATACTGTATAATAATAATAATAAATATTTAGTGAGCAGCGAAACATTTTTACTGTATGTATTCATAACATGAGCTTTGCATATTTTTGGAGCCAAATGGTGTGTTGGTCTAATTGGCAAAATACTTAAATAGATATAATACTTTACTATCCATATCCTAGCCGAAACTGAGGGGGCTGTTATTCTAATCTCCGACTATATATGAACGATATATTCATGTAGCATTACAGAAAGTTGCATATGGCACCTATTTTCAAATATAATAATAATAAAAACTCTTTATATACATAAGTTTTAAAACAGAAAGGCGAAGAGTTAAGTGTGGGGGGAGGGTAAAATAAATTATGCACACATAATAAACATTTTGTTTTGAATTTTCGCGCTCAGATTGTCTATGACACTAGTGACGTAACAGGTATCGAAAGTGGGTGTGGCAAATTCAAGTAAATAAATGCGAAACTATAAAATATAGAAATAGAGTATTTGTGATCTCAAATTGGAGTCCATTAATTGATAAATAAGTGTATTTTATTTTTCAAACTCGGTGAGAGGTTTTCGGACATCATGGCAAACTTTAAGTAATAGATTATAATTATTATTAGGAATTTAGTGTTAAATGGGAAATGAATGATAATAAAATATTGAATAAACTACTCAGGTTTAACTAGTGATGAAAGGGCTAGAGGCTTTTAAGATTTTTTTAAATACGGTTCGCAAGATTAAATGAATCAATTGAGTCTCTTGACCATGGATATTGCTATATTGAGCGATATCTGAATGGAAACAAAACAATCACTTGTAACAGTAATCTATTTGCGTGAACTATTAATTACAAAGTTGTTACACAAACATCATCGATGACTATATGAGATAGTATGGATGTACAGGGTGTTTGGTAACTGGATGCAAAACTGAAAGGAGGTGATAGTCTAGACCATTTAGAACATTTTGAGCCATACATGTTTCAAACGAAGTGTGATTAAAGATTAAAGGTTTTTTTAAGAAAACTCCAAAATTTGACATTTCTAATAGTACTTCTGTTACTGTAGGTAGGTTTTTTTATTTTCCAATTTGGATTGTCTAACGTCTATTGTATACAATAACAGTAATTAAAACATCTGTGACTCAAGAAAAAAAACTGAAGGGGTCTGAAAATAAAAAAAATAAAAGAAAAATATTTAAGTGTTTCTTTTAGGGTGGATTAAAAAAACCTAAAATATTCTTGGTTATTCAAATCACTTTAAAAACCTGCTTGGCTATTACCCTTTCATTTAAGCTATAATTTACGACAGTAGCTATCATACCCTTGAAAATAAGCTACCCAAAGGAACTAGAGAGCTAAAATGTTTAATTTAACTTATAACAAATCGAACTTGCAATTTTGTTTAAAGACGAAGAATGAATGAAGTTGGAATTGCTCGTCTACGTGGAAGGAATCCAGGACGTAATTATCCTGATGTGGAGGATGATATTCCCTGTACATTTAACCCTAATACAATATTGATCATATTAGTAGGCAGATTTAAGAAACTAAGTAGGAAAACAATGACAGCTTGTTTTGCTAGATTGAATTGCAGGCAGAATCTTAGTTAAATTATTTTGTTTGCATTTCCATTTACCCAGAACCCGTCAGAAAATAATATGAAGCATCGTCTAAATATAGATGTACAAAATATGACATGTCGTCATAGCGAAAAGTTTCAATTTATTGATTCAAATAAATTTATTAATAAGCCTTATATGACCAATGATAGGTAAAATTTGTACAATTATGACCTGCGGCAGATAGCATACTCGCTATCATATATTTTATACATAACAGTCAATTCGTTGACTACAACCGCTGCTTCTATTGAGCAGCCACTTTATACCTTTGACCCATTGGAATGTAATATTCCAAAACATTGTATTAGGAATAATTTAAACATGAGTTAGTGACAACAGATAATACATCTAGCACCAGTATTCTATGTAGTAATTTAAGTAATAAAAATGTAAAAAATTATTTTATAAACATAGTCCATCAAAATATGCAGGGCATTGATGGTAAAGAATTACAGATTGAGCTATTTATTAACTGTGAAAATATTCAAGTACATGTAATTTTTTAAATGTTAATGTTGCTAACGTTAAAAACTAATTTTAAATCAATTACTTTCTCATTTTTATGGTAATAGTTTAATTAATTTTAAGCAATTTGGTTTCACGTGGGGTCGCTCAACAACCGATGCCGGTGTTGAGCTCATAAAACACGTTTCAGCGCCTGGGAGGAGTCGTGTGATGCTATTGGTGTCTTTTGTGACTTGTCGTTAGGCGTTCTACTGTGTGGATCATACTACTCTACTCATGAAACTGCACCATTACGGTGTAAAAAAACCGAGCGCTTGCTTTGATTAAGCCATATATTTCCAATAGAAAATAGAAAGTTGCAATAAATAGAGAAAAATCATCAGGATCGGCAGCGATAATGGGTGTGCCCCAGGGTTCAGTTCTTGGTCCTTTCCTATTTTTAGTATATGTCAATGATCTGCCATCGGTCGTTAAGAATCAATGTGAGGTCATACTGTTTGCTGAAAATACTGCATTTTTATTTAAAATCAACCGACTATCAAGCAGTAAACAAATGCATCTCCAACACAGAGAAGTGGTTCTCAGCTAATGATTTGCTCCTCGATGGAAACATAACTAAATGTGTTAAGTTTACATTGCAAAAAGTCAAACAGGTAAACACAAACATTGTAGTTAAGAGCCAGGAACCGACCACTATAAACTCAACTGTATTTCTGGGACGCAACCTTGGACGCCAAACTCCAGTGGGGACCGCAAGTTTATGGTTAAGCGAAAAGGCTTGGCTCTGCCGCATATGCTGATAAAAAAATGATACAATTTTCAAATGAAACAACTGCTGGATTAGTCTATTTCGGTTAATTCCACAGCCTAATGACATATGGCATTCTGTTGAGGGGGAGTGCTGGCGACATCGATACTATATTTATTCTGCAGAAAAGGGCTGTTCGCGCAATCTATCAGCTCGGTCCAAGGGTGTCACTTAGAAGTCAATTAAAAGAAATAAATATTTTTACTTTCCATTCAATATATTTTAGCAAATTTAATGTATACAAAAATGAACATAACCTTGTACAAAAGAAAAAAAGATCTGCACAATGTTAACACAAGAGGAAAAAATATGTTGGCAGCTCATAATAGTAGGCTTGATAAAGTGACTAACTCATTCCTGAGGATATCCAAGGTCTTCCTATTGACAAATTCAAAGAAACTATAAAGCAGAAGTTGTGTGCTAAAGCTTATTATAAACTATCTGATTATGGGATGATAAAAGCCCTTGGGTATAACCCCCTCAATAATAGGATTTTACTAGTATTTGTAACAAAACATGTGTAATGTATCTGTTTGTTCTTTGAGTTCTTCGTCTCGATGAATACCTAAAGCGTCATTGTAAATAAAGAACGTCTTCTTATGGTAGCGTCGGGTGACGGGTCGCTCAATTCCCTCTAATATGGTTGAGGAGGGCGATGGCTGGATCCCGAGTTAACTCGTGAACTGGTGCCGTTTGAGGGTGTTCGTCGTTTAGATACTTGGGATACTTGCGCGTGCTAACAGATGCAGACAAGAATAATTTTGTATAGACATAAACAGACTCTGTAAATTTATTTTGAAAAAAATATACCTGTGAAGTTTCTTGCCAGTTCTTCTTCACGAAGGTTTTTCTGAACTGGTGGTAGAGTCATGTTTTAATTTACGTCAATAAGGACAAGTAATTGTCACTGTTGAGAAATAAATATTTCATTTCATTTCACGGGCATTTGCTGAGGATCCGACTACAAGCATCAGAGTGGTAGCTCATAATCTGAACCTGTCTATATGGAAAGTGTTTATCAGTCGTTCATCGGGAAGGAAAATATTCCTCCCACGACACTGGAGTTCAAGGTCTTGAAGAAGGAGACTCTGCACAAAGACTGCAGTTCTGCCAATTTTTATTGAATTCCGATATTGAAGACGGGCGGTATTTGAGACGTATTCTTTGGACTGATCAGTCCAAATTTTCGAGAGAAGGTATTACAAATTTCCATAATCTCCACCAATGGGCTCACAAGGAAATCCACATTGGAAAGTGGAGTGGAAAGACTAAAGCAGAAGTCTTTCCAAATGGGCATTGATGGTAAGGAATTACAGATTGAGCTATTTATAAACTGTGAAAATATTTAAGTTCATGTAATTTTTTAAATGTTAATGTTGCTAATGTTTAAAACTGTTTTATGATTTTTCCTTAATGTGTGGGTAGGAATAATAGGAAGAACCCTCATTGAAACACATTTTTTGCCAGCAATTTTAAACGGAAATAACAACTTAGAATTATTGACTTATTGACGAGGACCAGCTGCCAGAAGTAGTACCGTTCCAGCACGATGGTTGCCCCGCCCATTACACCTTGGCTGTAAGGGAACATTCTTAGATAACTGTTCCCCGGACAGTTGGATTGGCCTAGGCGGACACATCCCTTGGCCTGCTCGGTCGCCTGATCTAACACCCATTGATTTTTACGTTTTGGGTCGGGCTAAGGAGCTGGTTTACACAAAATAAATCAATACTGTAGAAGAGTTGAGACAGAAATTTTAAATAGCTTTTGAAGCCATAAAAGAAGAAATTATTTTGGGAACTACTACTACGGAAGTAAGAAATCGTGTGTCCCATTTTGAACACGAGTGACGTATGTTTTCGACGTATTGTAAACAATAACAGTAATTTTTTACAAAAAAAAACAGCAAAATTCAGATATTAGACAACCTAATTTAGAAAATAGAAAAATCTACCTACAGTAACAGAAGTAATATTAGAAGTTTATTGTCAAATTTTGGAGTTTTCTTAGAAAAACCTTAAATCTTTAATTGTAAAAAATCAATCTCACGTCGCCTAAGACATGTATGGCTAAAAATGTTTTAAATGTTCTAGACCAGAGGTGTCAAACTCAATTTTGCAGAAGGCTATATATTAAATTTTGAATACGTAGGTGGGCCAGAAGAAAATAAAAAAAAATAACTGAATTATTATAACATTTTATTTATAAAATTATATAGCATATAATGCGATCGCGGGCCTTATTGATACGGCCCAGGGGCCAGATGCGGCCCACGGGCCGAATCTTTGACATAACTGGTCTAGACTATCACCTACTTTCAGCTTTGCATCCTGTTACCAAACAACCTGTTGTTTATATCAGTCGTTCGGTACATAATACAATTTACATACAACTGGCTACATATTTTCTCGCGCAAAATCTGACTGCTGTCGTATATGTAAAGCTATTATGAAATCGGCGGTGGGCACGTTCAGAATGTGTTCGTCACACCACCCTCGTATGGAGAACAGTAGGTTATAAATGATCAGTTTTCACCAAGCACTATGGACGTGTTGTCGAGCAGCCGAGCAATTCAAGACTGTTATGATAATCATACATGCATTGTCATTCCGTTTTTGTTTAGTCGCTATTGAATGTAGGCCCTAAGTTTAGTTGTTTCTAAGTCAATGTAAATTACCGTTATTTGCAAAGTTTTGGGAATGTTTTTTCTTACCGAAACATTCCATAATATTCAATTCTAGAAGCTACCCTAAGCTCGCTTATGTCGGCACGGCGCTATTGCATAACAATAATATTAATAATAATATTTCTAACAATCACACCACATTATTTAGCCCAAATTAAGTATCATTAAGAACTTGTGTTATGGATAAACACACATAGATATATATATTTTTTTCATTTATAAATATTAGAAATAAACTTAAATAAACATACATACACATCCATGACTAGAAAGCAAATATCATAAAATATCTGCCCCTACCAGGTCCGAACCCGGGACCTCTGGCATGGAAGGCAAGGGTACTTACCTCCACACCAAACAGGCCGTTATAAACATATTGCATGGTTATAAGCATTCATTTTTGCTTGCTGTCATTAGCACCCGAAGTAGGTAACAGGAATTTAAAACGCTTGGTATGGAAGAAGGCATTGTACGGTATTAAAACACAGAATAAGGAATAAATTTTGTTTGACGTTTAGCCGTGACACTGGGTTGCACAAGACTGAGTCAAAAAAAAACGTGCATACCTAAACTTGAAAAAAAAACATAAAATGGCGTCCATTTTTAGGGTTGCACAACGGGTATCGAATCTTATCGATATTTTAGAACTAAATATTGAACATGAAATATAATATTGATTTAGTGAACTTTTGTAAGAGATTGACGTAAATGAAATAATCATAGTTTATGGTTTATTTGATTTCATTATTATTCTTTTAATATAAAAAATAAAGAATTATACAGTTTATTTTCGTAAATCCTGATATAGTCCCGTCAAATTAGCTAGAAAAATAGTGTTCAGTTTGCATTAACTCCCATTATGCTGAATTTTGGTACAGATCTGGGGTACACAATTATAAGTAAAACACCGAAAGATCCCATGTTTGCTTAAAAAGTTATTCAAGGTCAAGCATCAAAGTTTTCGGTTCAATCAATTAAAGTCTGGCTTGTCTTCAATGATTACGATTCAAACATAGACAAATAACTACCTGCCTATTCAATAACAAAATTAACAATTCTAAGCAAACCTTATCCCCTCTCTCTTCACGCCTTTTTGTTTAAAAAATACACACACAACGGCAAGCAAAGCAAATACCGTTTCGATATGATTTACTGCGTAAGCGCCTGTTATATTTGCATCGAAAGTATGAAAAATAAAAACATATTAATAATGATTATCAATATCGGGTTAAATAATCAAAGCTCCTGAACATCACTTTTGACAGCTTTTTTTGACAGACTTGTAACAATAAATGGCGATTTGTGGCACGCTAGCCACCTGCTATGACGTCACTACACGATTGATATTTTAGTGACAACATTCAAAAATAGTAATATCTCTTTCTTTTATTAGCATTTTTGTATAAGTAGAGGGAGACAACCAAGTTCCTCCTCTTCTATGATTCGATATATATAACTACTTATTTATATAGGACATTACGACTATTCCATGTTTTCATTACCTCGCTGGGAATGATTTATCTGTTACGTACTAACTGTTGAGTAATCTGTAGTAATACCATGTTGACTTTGCTTTTTATTAAAAACTGAAGTCCTTTGGTTCAGAAATAAATCCAGAGAAATTACACTTTTTGTTTCAATTTAGTTATTACAATAGTTGTATATGTATGTATCTACTATACAATCTGGGGTACGAGAACCCTATGCGCTTTGACTCTATGTAAGTTGTACAATTAACATTTCATCAAAAATCATTTTAAATCATTAAAAAAAGGGTTATTATCGAGATTTCAAATTTACATTCAGATAATGTATTTTTTTTAAAAACAAAATCTGATAAATTAAATGCAACACTACGGTCATCTTGTCTATGGATATAAAGTTTATTCAAGTTTTGTTGATGTTGTTTTTATCATCTTTGAATTTTTTCTACATTTGTTATAAAAAGTTTAATATTTTGTATTTCAATACATTTATTTTAATACATTAAACGAATAATGTTTGATATCTGCAAATAAAATAGGATGACGTCTTTGACGTGAATGGAATAATACTACTTTAAATCAAAATTAAAAAGTATGAACGTTGTCTATGAAAACAGAACGGAATCTTGTAAAAGATTAGGCCATTTCATAAAACAAATGTATAGTAACTCGCAGAAATTATCTTCGGGGCAGTTATATTTATTTCAGCTTTGCATTTTAAATTGATACGTGAACTGCATTGTTGGTCCTTTGCTCAGGATTCGACATTTAATCTAGCAGAAGGGTTAGCAGTTTCTATTCTGCAACAGAAAAGATTTGCATTGAAAGAAGACGTAAGGTAAACATCGATTTTATTTTCTCCTAAAAAGGTATTGTGTACTGAAACTGAAGAGTGGATCTACTCATACGTGGATTATAATATATCAAGTGTTTATAGTGTATTTTTAGTGTATCCTTGGACGAAATGAAAGTTTGACTTTTGCCACATATTCTTTTGAATGGCAGCTGACGGACGTATGATCTTGTTACGAGAGAGGCTACAAATGATTGCTTGTAATGTTAATCGTTTTCCAAGCTTATCATTTATATTTTAGGCGATCGGTATAAAATTAGTTGTTGAAGATTGTTTCCAGACGCCCATGGAAGCTGTGGCTCGAATTGTTTCTTCTCAACCAAAATGTCAAAATATGAACTTGTCAAAGCTAGGTTGACTCATTGTTTCGATCTATTTATCTCTACTTTTGTTGTACTCTTATATTTTGTATCTATTGTTTTATATTAACTGAATTGACTTTTTGCGATGAAATCCAAAAAGTGTGGTTCAACTCATTCAGAACTACCCTGTATTATGTTTTTACTTGTTTCTAAAAATTCTATTATTTATGTCCTGTGTCTCTCATATGAACAGTAATAAGATTAGATAATTCAAATGCAACATAATTTGTTTAGTAACAGATCAAATCAGTTAGTGTAATATTTACTCTAACAATGTTTTTAAGGAATTCACACTTTTAAAACTGTACATTTCATCTTTCAATATTTACTGTCAATGAAATATTAACATTTTAAATTATATCTTTATAATATTAATTATTTAAAATCTTATTATATTAATATTAATATTTTGATTGTATGTAACAAAAAAAAAAACAAGATTTCAATTTAAAAGTGTCTTTGAAACTTACTAGTGAGTTACACCCAATGCTCAAATATATAAAATATGTAATTGAAACATTTTCTTAAAGAATGACAAATAATTTGTTGAGGCAAAACAAAGGAAAAATCTCTTTGTTTGCTGGAAATAATGATAATCTAATTGCTTGGCCACTATTTATTTAATTCTTATAAGATTAATAAATTAGTTTTAGCTTTTGATAAATCTTGCGTTTCAATTGTTTGGTATAACTTAAGTATAAAAAAATTATTTCCATAAATCTTTAAAAGAACAAAATTATTGTTTTGAATACAATGTTTCCTTACAGCACCATTTGTTTTATAAAGAACAAAGTTGTTTCAGAAATTCTAAAACATAATGGGCATCATATTAATATTGTTTTAGAAACATAGGACATAATTGTGGATATGATTTAATACCTTTTAGTTACTGTTACATAGTTGAAGTATATTTATTTCAAATTATATTGCATAAATAAGATAAAAGTTTGCACAATTCAGGATATTTTGTTATTGAGCTGTTAATTTGTTAATTATCACCCATTCCAGAAAATAAAAATAAAAATAATGATCTTATAGTTTTATATTTTCATAGCTCTAGCAAATTAAACTGTAGGCCACAAGAACATTTAAAAATTTGGCAATAGTAGTCAAAATAAATCTGCTAAAAACATGGCTTTAACATAAAATTACAAACTTGTATTTACATCTCATGATTGTAAGATAGTTGGTAAGAACAGGTCTTCTTTATTTACAAACAATACATTGCCATGGGAAAATATAAATGTTTTGCTCCAATTATTTATAGGAAAGTAAGTTTTGTACTTAAACATGTGTTTGATTATAGATTCCATTGTGCAGTGTACCTTGTTAGGTGTAAAAGCCTAATTCATGTATTTAGAATTGAGTATTGGGTTGTATGAATAGCTGGTTTTAAAATGAAGTTCAGTTAACAATTAAATATATTTGGACTAAATAAAGAAACATAAACATATGGATAATGGTCTGCAATTAATAATTTATTATTATTATATGATTACAGTTTGCTATTTTACTTGAAATTTTGTTAAGTATCAGATGTGAATATTTGATATTGACCTCTAAATGTACAGTTAGTAAATTTCTTCAGATTGTTGTTTAATTGAATACAGTACATTAAAAATGCCTAAAACCAAACAAAACTCATTACAAAAATAAGGAAAAAAAGGTTTTGTCCTTTGCATTTGATTATATGTCTATTAAAAATGATCTGAAAATTTTCTTAAATAATTTATCCATATAACCTATCTGTAGCAGATAGCATAATGCTATGTATACATTGATTTACCTAGTTATCAAATTGATAATAAGAATAATAACCTGTTTTAATGCAATATTATCAGCTTTTAGGCAAATTGTGTTATAATGCAGTAAACGAAACAACTCTCACAGCAAAAAAGATGCAAATATACCTTACGTTCGTGATAAACATATGTTTCAAAAAACACAGTAATTTCGTTATTTAGGCTCCTTTCTAATAGTTTGTTACTATTTACATGTTATGTAACATGTAAGTAGTTGAACTTTATACATTTATGGAGAAATGATTTATATTGTTTATATATTATTATAACATTTATCTTATTTCTAAAATGAAACATTTTCCATTTTATTTAGTCCATTGTTTTAAGTAAATATAGTAAATTTCTCAACTCAAGTTTTGTCAGGTTAACTATATGTACAGATATGTGCAAATGGCACAATTTACTAAAACTCCTTGTATACACATGTGTAAAGCGATCTTGTTTGTGAATGGGTGTCAAAAAACATACTGTAACACCTCACATAGTTTTTGGGTATTATTGATTTTACTGACTAATACTAATTATGATGTACAGATTGGTATAAACATCAAATTTGTTTATTACTAATTAGCTTTTTCACTTACTTAGTATACACTCATTAAAATAAATATGTCCTACTTAAGTTAATATAAATATTAGCATTATTATTGTTTAATTATATATTTTAACTGGCTAGTACATTCCCGATTCAACCGATTGCCAGGGACATTCATGGCCATTGATTAAAGTTGTGTAGCCTATAATAATAATAATACTATAATATATATTATATGAATGCCTGACTTTAAATTATATTTCTTTCTGTATAATTACTGTGACTGATCTAGGCTTGAATGAGACTAACCTGCACACTAATACAATAATTTTCTTAAATTTCAGAGCCAAGAGAGTTGTGAGACTCTATCGTGCTTTCGCCTGGGATATTAGGTCTATAGCTTGTGGAAGTAGAATGTCAGTGCTGAACCAGAGTGGAGAAGAGCAGGTAGTTACGTGTTATTAGCAATTATTGTAATGTAATGATGGTATCATAACGACAACAGAATAAACAAGGCATAAGTTTGTCTAGAACTAACACTATTTGCTATAGACAGACAATCACAAGAGAATTGAAATATTCCAACCACCATAACCACATTAGTGTGGTCCCGGAAAGGCAAGGAACAGCTTGTGAAATTCAGTAAATGAAGGCAATTAAAAGTATACAGTCTTTGTATGCATTTCATTTGACAATAGCCAACTTGACTCAGTCTGATTCAACAGGCTTTGGTTTTTAGTTTCTGATAAGTGGAAGAGTTGTTTTTGTAGTATTATATCCACAGTTCCCATCAATCAAATGCATAACGGCTATTGTTTGGTTTAATCAAAATTTTAAAAGAGTGATGTGCAATATTGGGCATTGTGTAACATTAGTTTGCTATTTATAAAACGCAAAAAAACTTATTTCATGTATTTTTATACAACTTTTGAATCTTTGACTTCATCTATGATGTATTTCATAGTTTTGTATGATGCCTGGGGTGGAAAGTTGTTTGATTTGCCACATATTATAAAATTGATTAGTTGGCTATATAACACAATTCTCTTTGTTTTGGATATGTATTTGTATTCCATATCACAAGATAGCAAGCTATGATAAAAACAAGTATAGACCTATTTAAGATGTATCTATAGTTGAGCCATTACAAACGTGCGAACTGAGTTCATAAAACATTACGACAAATCCCATCTTAGTTGTTGCGAACAACACTAGAAGTGCGAGCGAGAGTTCCGACATGCCTATAAGTGTGAGCGAGAGATCTGATAAAAATGATTTAGGACTCAGTTCGCACGTTAGTAGTTGCTCAACTTTAGTCACTCTACTTTTGCAAAATCCAGGACCAATTGTTTTAGGAAAAATGAATACTACCTAATGCTCTAGGCTATTTTTTTTATTTTACCATTTAAATTTTATTTAATTGTTTCAGGTGGAATGTCCCCTGTGTATGGAGCCCTTGGAGGTGGACGATCTCCATTTCTACCCATGCACATGCGGGTACCAAGTTAGTAAACTTATTTATGCTGAAATAACAAAAAAAAAACTGCATGTTTCCTAATCCCATTCCTAAACTATAATAACTAATGGCTATATTTTGTCGAAAACCCTGTGGCTACAAAATAACAGTTAGTGTTTTTTGTAAAAGTAAGTTTTATGTTAGTTCCAATATTGTCACTAGGAGAAAACAAATGACTAGGTCAATCAGCATCGTCACCCACCCATATTTACTGTAAGCTTGGCTGTTGTGGAAGTACCAAAATGACGTGAATTCTAGATTCAAAATAAAAATGTAAATTAATTCATTTATAATTTAAATAACAGCTATGAAATTTTAGTCATTTATTCTGTGACCTGGAACAAAAATAAACTCTTTTATTTGTGTATTTGTGTCTCAGTGAAAAATGGCTGCTTGTCTTTCATAGGACAGTGATTTATAAATTCATATGAGTTACAAAATTAATTTATCTATCTTTTTCATTATGTTACTCTATAATTGTCCTTATCATACTATCGAACAATGAACAATACATTAAAAAGTTTCAAATCAATCTTTTGAGAGTTGTTAATTGGGCCTCTGTGAAGTTTCATAATTATTGTTATTAAAACATGGCTAAAGAATGAATAATTCACAATTATATGAGTTTCTTATTTTATAGAATAAGAATAATAATTATAGTTTTAGATTATTACAGTATCCAATTTTAAAGTAAAAGTCCTTTAAATTTCTTAAATAAGAAAAATAAATATGTCCCATCTGAAGAAATAGTGGTAATTACGATCTTGTGGGTCTGGTGGATTAAGACCTTTAAAGATTGTCAACTCCTTACTGATTTTTTTTTAAAACAATCACACCACAGTTTTATCCCAAATTAAGTATCATTAAGAACTTGTGTTATGATACTAGATAACGGATAAATTAACTTAAGAAATATATAAACACACATAGATATTCTTTTCTTTAAATACAAATATTAGAAATAATTTTAATTGAACATACACACATCCATGACTAGAAAGCAAATATCATAAAATATCTGCCCCTACCAGGATTCGAACACGGGACCTCTGACATGGAAGGCAAGGGTACTTACCTCCACACCAAACAGGCCGTCGTGATGTCTGTATATGCAGCAGGACCCAACGTTTAATCCGATTGGAAATTAAAGTTTAACCACTGTAGTATTTAGTACCTTCCGAATTGTGCAGGTAAAACCATAGTTCCTCAATGGCTACAGCGAAATTTTACATATTTTTCTAGCAGGACCCTCCGCTGTTTGAAGGTCTGCAAACCAAATGTATTTGCTCCCTTTGAGTGGTGTATTAGTACCTTAAAAATACCTTAGTTTATGTTAAAAATAATTATTACCTTATGAGATACGCACCTGCAAAACCTTTGTCATGCCAGCAGGACCCTTTTTTGTTTCGAAGATTTCAGCCCAGACCATTACATTTCTTATTAACATTTCATTAGTACTTTTCAAATAACCTTACGTTTAATTCAAATAGTTTGTATTTTAGCCTCCTGCTGCATATACAGACATGCCGTCATGCATACTTTGTACTTTTGTCACAAAAATAAATGCTTTCATGAAACAGGTGAATCTATACTTTTAGCTTACCTATTTATGGAATATCCAATAGTAAAATGATCGACTGTAATTTTAGCTAACCCATTCAAATATTTTTCTTCTTGGTCTTGATAGTGATAAATGTATAAAACGTGACAGTGCTCTTTGATGTCATGGATGTCTGCGTCCTGTTGTTTCGCCAGCCTACTGATGGAAACCTTACAGGAGGGGTTATATAAGGGGCTACCGATAAGAGTTTTGCAACCTTTGTGAACAGTGCTCAAGAAATTTACTACAAATAGTATTTGTGGACTATTCCTATTATATATTTCTCCTGTCATACTACATGTTACGAGACTAGTACAATTAAACAAAGGAAATCGAAAAATGATGGAAACATATTTTACTGTAAATTTTGCTTGTCTACCAGGATTCAGGATTGCATATACTTTACAAAAAATATCTAACTATATTTTTCCATACTCTTCATACGTGTTGATTGTATCTTAGTGTTTTCAATTGTACCATAAAAATAAAGATTGAACAACCTTTCGAATTTCATTTATTTAATGAAAAATTCTGGATTTAACCTGGTTTAAAATAAGTTTTGTTGATCTAAACTGACCATCTTGCTGCCACAGACAATAAAGTCAAAGATATTATGTGTTGTCAAAATAATAGGTCTTTACCTATGAAACTGCCGTTTTGCCGTACTGGCCATTTTAAATGAAAATATATTTTTTTTGACTAATAATTCTAATTAATTAATTTTATTTGACAAACATGGAATTCTTTTTCTAAAATCGTCATTTGTTTAATAGTTAGTGTTTTGTTTTCAACGCATTCGAACATTTTTCGTCATCATGGATAAGTTAAAAATTCGAGTAATTATGGAGTATGAGTACCGTCGTGGCAGCAAAGCGGCACAAGCGGCACGCAACATCAACGACGTTTACGGAGCGAACACTACAAACGAACGCACCACCCGTTATTGGTTTACCCGCTTCCGTTCTGGAAATTTTGACCTGAAAAATGAACCCCGTGGTCCTCCGAAAACTTTGGTCGACAATGACGAATTAAAGGCAATTGTGGAAGCTGATGAAACTCAATCCACGGCTGAATTAGCAGCAGCTTTCGACGTTAGCATCAAAACAATATTGGTCCATTTGCGTCAAATTGGCAAGGTAAAAAAGCTTGACAAATGGGTACCCCACGAACTCAATGACCGCCAGCGCGAAGTACGCGTGGAGACGTGCCTTGCACTGCTCAGCAGGCATACAAATGAAGGAATTCTGAACCGCATTGTTACTTGTGACGAGAAATGGATCCTGTTTGACAATCGTAAGCGCTCAGCAAGTTGGTTGGACCCTGGTTCAGCACCCAAACAATGCCCTAAACGAAAACTTACCCCTAGAAAAGTGATGGTCACTGTTTGGTGGTCTAACGCGGGTGTAATTCATCACAGCTTCTTGCCAAACGGGACAAGCATTACTGCAGATGTGTACTGTGAAGAACTGAACACAATGATGGAGAAGCTCGCACGTCTCCAACCAGCTTTGGTCAATCGTTCGGCTCCACTGCTCCTGCACGACAACGCGCGACCTCATACTGCACAGCAGACAGTCGCCAAGCTACAAGAGTTGGGGTTGGAAGTTCTCCGTCATCCGCCGTACTCACCAGACCTTGCGCCTACAGACTTCTACTTTTTCCAGAATTTGGATAACTTCTTGGCGGGAAAAAAATTCAATACCCGAGAGGCAGTACAAAATGCCTTTGAAGAATTTGTTGCCTCCCGTCCAGCTGATTTCTTCAAGAAAGGCACCAATAAGCTACCAATGCGTTGGCAAAGATGCATTGATTGCATGGGTGATTATTTTGATTAATAGAAATAAAAAATATATAAAAAAATTACGCTTCATTTATTTCGTGAAAAACGGCAATTTCATAGGTAAAGACCTAATATTTTTTATGCCGCATAGAGTATGGAGGGTCTAAATTGGTCAATGATATATTTTTAAATACCACTTAGCAAACTTTGATTTTACTTAGTCAAAAACAGTAATAAGCTTAAATAATAGAAATAAATGTCATAAATATTTTCTTTCTATGTTTTATTATGCCACTGTGAATGATTAATTATTAAGCTTCACCTTAAATATATTAGTCACACTAGGAAAAATTCTTGTTCAAACTCAGTGAACTCTCACGCATAAACATTTTGTTTTTATTACATAACAAAAACGATTATCGAATTAGTTCAACCGCTTGTATACAATTATTTATGCATTTTAATAAATTTCTCTGTACAACAATTTTTCAAATAAACTAAAACTGAATTCAGTCGGTCCTCCGTGGATTGCCAGTTTGTCACGTCAATGTGTTTTACAATACATTTTTATGTATTTGTAGTTGAGTAAATGCATTACAAAGGTAGGCTGTGCAACCTATTATTCCTCATATTTATATCGTTCAAATGTACGCAAGTTGGTCTGCTATCATATTCCTGATTATCTACTGTATTCTGGAAGAATAATTATTTTATTACTTACACAATATGCCTATCAGACTAAACGCGTTATGACGTAAACAGCCAGTACTAGGGTTCTTAGGGTTCTTTGGCAGTTGATGGCCCTTCCAAACCAGTGGTACCAGTTTCAACCACCAGTTCAAACCAGTTTCAATATACGAGGTGCTAAGCCGAGGTCCGTGCCCTCTCGGGTGCCCCTAGGCAGATCGTATGTAGGAGTAGTTTAAGTTCCGGCTAAGCGCCGTCAGCGCTCAGCTACAAAGTCCGGTGAAATTTAAAAGGCCCATAGGTAGGGCCATAAATAAACTGTCATTTCGAAAAAAGAAAAAAAATACACAACGTGTCACCAGATATTATTTTAAGCTATATCAAACAAATATTAGAAAATAAAGACAAAACACCTTTTTGTTAGGTCAAATAGAGGCTCTATTCATTTTGGTACAATATTATCAAGTTATATGCCAACATGTATATGTCGGTTTTGCTTTAATCACATTTGGGAGTGATGGCTGTCCAATACAAACTACCTTATCGTTTCTAAATACCTTTATCTCGATATTCATAGACTCACTGAATACTTTTGCCTTAGATATGTCGGTTCTGCTGGAACCGTATTCGGGAGGGCGAGAACGGACTGTGTCCGGCGTGCCGCAAGGCGTATCCCGAGAACCCCGCAGACTTCACTCCGCTCAGTCAGGAACAGGTATGATTCCATATGTTTACAAGTCAAATAACTATGGCAGGTATAATACAGGGATTCAGTAGCGTGGGCGAGACAGGCCACGAGGCGGTCATCGCCTCAGGCTTGCTAAAACACAAATAATATAATTAACTTTTAGTCTGGGTACCTATTTAATGTTCAATAATTGTAATTATATCATCTCTTTTACACTTCGTTTGTAGTTGATTGCACGCATTATATTATTATTTGTTCAAACTAAGCAAAGTATTCTTAGTCAAAGGCAAAACCATTCTCCCCCATTCACTCCGGCACTGAAAATTATTTCAAAATATAACCTATTTTTGCTACTGGCTCCTCCACTATCACCCAAAAATTTGCCATTTCCGATTCCAGGTGGCAGCAATAAAGACGGAGAAAAAAGCCCGCGAACAAAAGAAGCGCAACAAAACGCTGGAGTCGCGGCGGGCGCTAGCCAACGTGCGCGTCGTGCAAAACAACCTCGTGTTCGTCGTCGGGTTGCCCGTGCGGCTTGCCGATCCCGAGGTATGGGGGAAAAGATGCGCAGTTTCTTGCGATAGTACACTTTAAATTAGTCTACGATAGTTTAGGAGTAGTTTAATAAATCATTTATTTTAAACTTAAAATTTAATTTATAAAGCAGTCTATAAAAATGGCTGCTAAAATAAGCATTTGGTTAGGATGTTTTTTTGAATGTTTTTTTGAATCTAGTTTCTACGTGTGATTGAATCATAATGTTAATTAGTATTTAACATAATATAAGTGGGAAAATCAAATATGGGAACGGGACGCCGCATGTTGAGCAGTCTGTCGCACTCATAGGCCTTATGCGAGGTAATAGAGACGCACCGCTGTCGTGTCGATGTTAATATTAAGAAAATAAATGAAAGTGCATTACACTAAGCTACTATCAATAAATGAGGCGCCGTATAATCTATACCAAATTGAAAAAAAAAATTTGTAAACAGACCATTGCCGGATATAAATTTGTAAATTTCATTGAGAATCTCACTTCCAAGACACTATAAATTTTGAGGTTATTTCTTTTTTTTTCTAATGCAAACATTAGGGATATCCATCGACATTTTGATGTATCGATACAAGAAGATCCCATAAGACTAAATCGCTTTTATTTAATAATGAATGTTTCCGGCACAGTGTCAGTATATGTCACATGAGTATATTGTAGTAAAATTATAGTTTTCAGACTTTTTGCCGTTGGAAACATATTGTGGTCGTTACTGATTCTTTTATTAGGTGAGTTTTGAGCATAATTCGTTCTGCTTATAGTTCCGTGAATTAATGTACCACTAGAATGTGTCGTTTTTTGGTACAATAAGTCCTATTCGCGAGAAAAAATATCCTTTTTTAAATTAAATTTGTTTACTTTTATTTTTTTTATTCAAATTCATAAAATTACATTGTATATTAATATTTATTTCAAATGTAATTTTTTTTATATGGCAACTTTAAATTGGGTTTATGACGGCAAACCCATATCTGTAGCGCGTACGCATACCCCTCATTCGCAGGGGGGTCAGCTTTATTGGCTGATTGCAAACTACCTAGAAGGGCAAACTTTTAGAGCTATCGGGATTAACTAATTGTGCAGATGACTAAAGTCGATTGTAACTTAAAGGGCAAAGATGTTATCAGAACAGGAAGTATTTATTCCAGTAGACGCACAAATGATGGAGCTACGATCGAAAGACCAGGGCCAAGGCAACAGCCAGCAAAGAGAGTTTACAATGGTCACTGGCCTGAAGGCCGACTACAGAAAATTCTAAGAGGAACATTAAATACCTTAATTGCTTTCTGTGTAGCAAAAAGAAACGCAAGGAAACGAGGTTTAGGTATAAGATTTGCAAAAATCCTCTTTGCCCTGCTTGTTTTGAGGAATATCATACTTGTTATGTAGTAAATGCTATTTAAATAATAGTAAATAATAATAACAATATAGTAAAATACAATTAAAGAGTAACTCATATATAATATGAATAAAAATATTTTTTGATCTTAGAAGTGCATTTAATTAGTTTTTTTGTTTTGATTGTGTAATCTGAAAAGACAACATAACATTTAGTTTAGTCTGATTCTACTATTTTAAATATATAAAGAAGACTGATTGATTGTTAATTGTATTATATTAATAAGAAGAAATTTTATTTTTGATAAGAAAATAATTTTGTTTTATGGGTAACATCACTAAAATGCCAAAGGGTCATTGACGTTTCATTGATTACAAAGTTTTTTTAAAAATCTAGTATAGATAATAAGTCCCTAGCGCAACGAGGTTTGACTGCCCGCGGGTGCATGAAAATGGCGAAAGATACCCCTTTGTTTTTTTCGCAACGTTGAATCTTTCTAGTAAATCACATGTAACTTTGGAAAAAAAACTGTTTCAGGACTACCCGAAAAATACAAATTATACATGTATATACATAAATTAAACATAATAACACTGTTTTTTATCATTATTTATATTATTACTATATTAAGGGATATATGTTTACAATTATGAAAAAAAAGTTTCAACAATTCAATATCACTATCAAAGGCATCGTCAACATGAACTTCATCTGTTTATTCAAATTTATCATCGCTATCTTTCGTATTGACAAAAGAGATGGCCAAAAAAAACCCAGTTTCGACAGAAACGAAATGTATGCCGATAGATTCGACTATTATTAGTGTTTGACGTAACCAAAAGGGCAACCCCAAAATCGGTATAGTTAAAGAGCAATTAGCCAATAAAAATAGTAGAAAAACCGGAGATTTAGTTATGGGTGATTAAGCACGATTGTTTGCCGCTCCCTTTAAGTTAGCAACCAACCGAGTACATAATAATACATTATAACAAAGGAATCCAATTAAAAAAGAAAGAGAGAGAGAGCTTATCCTTACTCCATCAGAAACAAAGGCGTTATTTGCCAGATTTGGCACTTTTTACCTGCGCGCTTACTCCAACTGTAACGAACAAACACGAGAATAAGAATGATCGTCGCGAGCAATCGTAAAACATCCGTATAAGATTTCTTTTAGCTTGGCTTCGTATGTTTCTTCGATCTTTTCTTTGCGCAAGCGGCTTGGGTAGGTAACCGATATTTCAATTTGCAGTCCTTCGTTTCCTTTCGTTGAGATCTGTGCGTTCTGTTTTACTCCGTCGATTTTTTAACTGACCCCTGCTATTAGTGTACTGGACACCGATTATTCTTAGTGATTTGATACTCTCGCGCGCTTTACTGGACTTTGATTTTCTCTTGTTTAAAATGGCTGAAAGTAACCGCTGTGTTTTGTGTCCTCGGTCTGTTCGACAAAGGCGACAGCATATTCTGTCACTCGAGTTTTTAAATTCATATCGAGACTTCGTCGAGCATATTTTTTCCCCTTTAGAAACGCCCCAAGAAGTAAGTACTTTAATTACTCATTAAACAGTATGTAAAGTATCGAATAATTTAGCCTAATAGCTTAAAATAATGCGTATGTATGAAGAAAAAAAGATTTTATATTCTCAATAACAAAACATAAAAAATCTAGATAGATATGTACACTATTCAATATATCACCTAGTATACCATAAGCAACCTTCCAGTTAATGGATGCGAGACTAACGAGGGTATGTTTTTCATTTATTTCAGATTTTATTCGATTTAATTGATAATTGCGAGAACTTAGAACTTCGAGCTGAGCCCAATACAATGAAAGTATATCTTTTAAGCTACTGTCATTTATACATACCACCTCTGGCCCGAATCTGTATAAACCACTTGAGGAACCTGACTGGGATGACTTATCAGAAAACATCACAAGCCGTCAAAACCAATTCAGAGGCGAGAACTTATGTGATATAGTGGAGTTATACACAAAGGCTCTAAAAAGAAAGTTCCTTTATTTTGAAGATATCCATGAAATGAATCCGAACGAACTTCATTCTTGGACTGGTATAAGTCACCAACACACCTTCTTTACAAGGTTTCTCTAACCCAAATACAATCTTGGGCATTTATTTATGCAAACTAAGAAATGGTATACCTAACCGCCGATTGGTACCGGTTTTCAGTTTACCCAGGTCAACTATACAATTAAAAATAAAACAAGCAAGAAAATGTCTTAAACAAGATTTTGTTCCTCGCCATCTCGGATTCGACCATATTTCCCGGAATGAAGTTATTGACAGAAATAGAATTATACCAAATCATATTTTTGGAAACCAAGATAAAACAAAAGCTATTATTATTTTAGATGGTGCTTATTTATTTATACAAAAAAGCTCAAACTTTTTATTTCAGACGATGAGCTATAGTCTTCATAAATACACCAATCTCGTGAAACCCTTCATGATTGTGTGTGCAGATGGGTATATTTTAGAAGTTACAGGACCATACTGTGCTAGAACGTCCGATGCTACAATACTGCGTCAGATATTAGACAACCATAATGAACATATGGAAGAAGCTCCCATACGATGGTTTTTTGAAGAAGGCAACGTGATGGTTTTGGATAGAGGTTTTCGAGATGCTTTACCATATGCTGAGAATTGTGGATTTACCGTCTACACGCCACAATCATTAAGTAGACATGAAACTCAACTCAGTACTGAAGCTGCTAACAAATCAAGACTAGTCACATTGGTTAGATGGGTTGTGGAAACAGTTAACGGAAAGATAAAAAGAGATTTTAAAATATTTGGACATCGCTATTTTAACAATACTTTACCCAATGCAATCACAGTATTTAAAAACGCGGCAGCACTTATCATTGCTACTCAAGAAACATATAGCGACAGCCATCTTACAGCAAACTTTATCGAAATGATCGACAGAAACCTAAACAAACCAAACCTGCTTGGCGAATATGTCGTTGAAAATCGATTAAACGCACAAAGAAAGATTACGTTCAACAGGCTGGAGGTAGCGCATCCTGATTTAACAGATTTTCCCAGAATGACATTAGATGAGCTGTCGATATTTGCACTTGGTACATACCATCTGAAATTGGCTAGATCGTACTGCAGCGAACATGTAAGAAATACAGGAGTTTATGCAATAGAGGTTTATAGACATACTGAGAGAGTTGCTCTTAATGCTGAAGAAGAAAATACTTCAATAAGATGCAGATTTCATTCAAGGCACGTTACAACAAAAACATATTTTTGTTATGTGCTATATAATCGTCATGCGGTCTCTGATACATGGGCGCCGTACTTTAGGTAGTTGTGCCCATATTATAAGTATAATATATTATCTTGCTTGGGCCAGACATCAAGGTGATATAATTCAGCCTGCGCCATTTTTAGATGAAGTATGTATAGATTTAGAAAATCTTTGATTGAATAATAAAATAAAATAACAATAAAACAACTGATTGTTTTTCTTTTTATCTGTAGCAGTAGAAAAACCAAAAATACTATTGGTCTATAGCTCTTAAACTACATCGATTTTGGGTTTGCCCTTTGGGTAACGATCAAAATGTATCATTGTTAGTACATTCACATACATTTCATTCTTCTCGATTCTGGGTTTTTGTTTCATACATTTTTAGCCATCTCCTTTCAGATACGAGTTAACAAAAATTTATTTATTCAATCGATCAGCTGTCAAACGGTTCCGATCTTTGGTGTGTGACCCCCCAAACAAAGACCAATTTCTCTCACTGGCGACTGATGATGGTGGATTACTCAACATTCTTATGGCAACAGCAGACGATGACTTTGACTGTCACAGTCCTCGCCACCACTCATCTTGAATAATGCGAAAAATCCATGTAAAAAACGTAAACTTGTGCAAGATACGTCGTAAGAACACAATGAAAGTTTCTGCATTTTATTGAAAAATACAATACGGCTTTCCCTTTCAACCCTCTACTTATTATTCACAAAACAAGCTGCGAAATAAGTACCGGTCAATACTTAGGTCTAGTGATTGTCATCCACGAAGTCGTGGGGTATGACTTCGTCCCACTTTTTTGGTCCATCCATCGTAGTGCACGAGTACAGGGAAAAAGTAGTGGAGCGCGACGTCAGGATGACATTCGTTGTGGCGTCCCCAGACGTGACCTACGGAGAATGAGCTTGTATACTATAATAAACGTGTGACCGCGTTGAAAGCTTTTTCGGCCTCTTGAGTCCACACAATCGAAGTTTTATCACTTTTCTTGGAATTTTGTAAATATTTATTTAGCACTGATTGTTTGAGAGCTGCGTGTGATAGACTGCTCCGGTAAAAATTAACCATTTCGAAATATCGTCTCAATTCTTTAACAGTCGCTGGTTTTGGAAAATCTAAAATAGCTTTTGCTTTCTCATCAGTTGGAGTGATTCCTTGGCTCGTTATATGATACCCTAAGAGATCAAGTTCGGTCTTGAGATATTTTTCTAAGTTAATTATTATTCCATGCTCATGCAGGCGTTTTAAAATTATTTCCAGGTGTTGTAGGTGTCCTTCTTTTGAGCTTGATGCGCAGATTAAATCGTCAACAAATATATAAACGAAGTTAAGGTCTTTGAGTGTCGAATCCATGAATCTTTGAAATGTTTGACCAGCGTTGCGTAGCCCAAACTTCATTTTTGTCAATTCGAATAGTCCGAAAGGTGTTATTATTGCCGTCTTAGGTATATCGTTGTTTGAAATGGATATGCAATTGAAGGCTTTTCGGATGTCAAGTTTACTGAAGATATGTTTTCCCTCGAGGATGTAAGTAAAATCTAGCAACCTGGGCAGTGGGAACTGTGACTTTATTTAGCATTCTATAGTCACCGCAGGGTCGCCATTCACCGTTTTTTTTCTATCCCAGGTGAAGTGGACTGGCCCAGGGGCTATCTGATGGACGACAAATGCCCCTTTTGTATAATTTCTTTAAATTCTTCCCTTGCGATCTTAAATTTGTCTTGTGGTAACGGCCTCGCGCGCGCTGACATGGGCGCTCCTTTTGTTTCGATATGATGTTCCACTTGACACTTGGATTTGGATATATTGGTAGCTGGATTAGTTAAATCTTCGTATTTTGCCAGTAATTTTCTTATGCTAAATTCTTGTGAAATAGTTTCAACGCTAGGTTAATTTGCTGTGATAATTGTTGCAGGCGTTATCAGCTCGGTAACTTTCTCAATAAGCTTTTTTCCGTCTCGACGAGTTATTTGTGGTACTGTAAAAAATCAGCACCAAGTATAGACGTCAGTGTAAGTAGTGTTGACGTCAGCAATGACAAAATTCCATCAAAATTGGCGACTTAGTCCTATATTAAGGTTAAATGTGATTTCGCCGTATGTTCTAACGAGGCTACCGTTCGCGGCGTGTATGATTTGTAACATGCTTGTGCTTGAATGAGTTTCTTCTCAAAGATATATTTGCCCCGGTGTCGACTAAAAACCTCTCGCCACTTTGTCGGTCGGCTAAGATAAGGCGGTCGTAGGGGTGAATAGCGCAAAGTTCCACCCTGGTTTGTGCTAAGTGTAGTTTCCCTGATACATTCGTTGCTTGATCTGGTTTTTCGAGGCACATGGTGGTTGACATTTATATGCCTTTTCCTATGAATCGCCTATGATATTGACTCAGACCTTGATTACGATACCTTGATGCACTTCTTGATCTTGAACGGAATTTACTGCGCCGATACTTTTCGTTTTTGTCGCGTAGTGCAGCGATTTCAATTATTAAATTTAATCAATTTAAAATTAAAATTTGTAAGGCTAGTACTAGACCTCGGTAACTTCATTACTTGCAGAATTCGTCTTTGAGTTTTCAAATATCATGTCTGCCATCTCACTCATATTTTTTAGTGTTGCGTTTTCTGTAAGCCTTCTCCTAGTTCCTTCATGTGAGGCAACAACTGAGATGGCTTTTTGTCACCTAGATCGATTTCGTAGAATAAGCGTTGAAACTTAATTCGCTTTGATTCTTCGTAACAAGAAATGAGGCGGTCTTTAATTGTTTTATATTTGTTCCCTTCCGGATGGTTAACGATGATGCCACTGAATTCGCGTGTTTCATCTTTCCATAAATTTGCGATTACAAGATTTGTAGTCACCTCCTTGTTTCTGGGCGTTGACTATAGCTTCAAACTGGGTAAACCATAATTTTGGTTGGTCTTGCCAGAAGCGTGGTATGCGTTCCGATATGCTTATGGCGGCAACTTCAGGTTCCGATGTAACAGCTTTGACTGGAGCACGTAGAGCCATTTTCCTTTGTATTTCGGTTCGAGTCCTCAAAACTATTTGCGTCGGATGCGTGACTAGCGTCGGGGTCACCAGTTATTACGACCAGGAAAAGGGTTGTAAATCATGACTCGATTACATGTTGAGTGACAATTTATTTGTTAAAAGAATGAGCTTATATACTATAATAAACGTGGGACCTACAGTAATATTTAATCATATCACTGACTGAGTTACTGAATAGATAAACTTATTCTCTGTAGGTCATGTCTGGGGACACCACACTCGTTATGAATAAATACTGGTATAAATATAAAATACCAAAGTATCCAGAATAAATTAATGTGAATGTTTGTCAGTCGTTGGCTTCATTAAAATTAAGAAAAAGAATTAGAATAGATGGCGCTTAGAAAAGCTGGCCCGAATATATTATTTAAGATAGGCAAGCTGACAAGAAGGCAGAGTTTCTTAAATACAACAGTTTGCCTATTCAATTCTCAAATCAAATAATTAACGAAATGTATTAAATAAATATTTACGACACACCAGGCTGTATGGCGTATTTCTATGCCTTTCTTTTTCTCTATACATAAACTAAAAAAAAAAATAGTACCAACGACGATTAAGAAGAGATGCACGATAAAAATCACAATTTCTAATCTATGTGCGATTGTTGTAAAGAGGTTTTTTTAAAGTTTAATTTAAAAAAAAATTGTCCAATATGGAATCAAGATTTAGAAAGGTATACAATTAGTGTAAGTTGATATGACTATTAAGTAATAAGTATGTAGATAGAAAAAATACAAAAAAATAAATGGCTAGCGCGGCGCTTTGCACGGCAACGCGCCCTGAATGATATTCATTAAAGATAAGTCGATCACTAACAATAACAAAAATACGTTTCTTCCACAGATCCTGAAACGGCAAGAGTACTTTGGGAAGTACGGCAAAATTCACAAAGTAGTTATAAACCAAAGTACCTCATATGCGGGATCCCAGGTAAGTATAGACCTAAGATCTGTCTGTCTTTCTATTACATGCGCCTTTCCTGTTCATTGTTGTTTGTTGTATTGTTGTGTTGTTCATGGTTTAATATACTTTTTGTTATGAAATCTATCAAAAGCAACAATAATTTATTAAGTTCAATAAGTTCTCTCGGGCAAAAAAACCCTGTATTAAAAAAAACTTTGTGGCTTAATTTTTTTATACAGAGTGTAACATAAAGGAAGCGTAATAGTTAAGGGTCAGTAAATATACTATTTTTAGAATACACTGTAAAACAATTGGAGTTATTGGGGCTGGTTAACACTTTCACACATAACATTTTTTTTACTTCAACATCTTTGACAGCCCTGGTGGTTTTCATACCTAACAACGCATGAGGCGCGCGAGGCGCAAATAAATAAAAAATACGACTTTATTATTTATTTGACATCATTAAAGTAACTAAAATCGTGTCCAGTTGCATCGCATCACGTGCTATTCGATGGGTAGGTAAGTGACGACGGCGGCGCTCGGCACCGGCACCGCGCCGAGCGCCGCCTGCCTCATGCATAGGTAGATATGAAAACCACTTAGGGCTGCCAAAGATGTTGCGTAAAAAATTGAAATAAAAAATATGGAAGTCTTAACCAGCCCCTATAACTCCAATTCTTTTACAGTGTATTCTAACAATGGTATATTTATTGACCCTTAAGTATTATGCTTCC
This sequence comes from Marasmarcha lunaedactyla, assembly GCA_923062675.1. Classification (NCBI taxonomy): domain Eukaryota; kingdom Metazoa; phylum Arthropoda; class Insecta; order Lepidoptera; family Pterophoridae; genus Marasmarcha; species Marasmarcha lunaedactyla. Next base: position 15,412,638 of record OV281364.1, on the reverse strand, counting down.
TTTATGTTACACCTCTTTAAGTAGTATTGATTACGGGCCATAATAAATTGAACGTTATAGTCGTTGACGTATAAAAGGATTTTGCGTCCGCGCTCAGTAAACAAAAAGGGAATATGCAGAATCGAATAAAAATCGAACCTGCTTGCGGTGATTATAGCATCCGCCGTTAGTCGAGTCCGCATAAGGAGAATTCAGCAGTAATTTAAGTATCACACGATTCAAATTAAAATGTCCCAATTCAATAAAGCTATATCGTGACACTGGCATTTCAGTACTTAGATATTTTGTCCATTGAATTATTTTGCCCTTCAATGCCCATTTCAAATGCTCTATTTGTTTTCTTCTTTCATACTTTTCGAATTTTAATTTCTTGGAATGTCATTCATTGATAATGAAATTGAATATGATATCAAAATAAAAAAGGTATCTATTTAAGGTTATAAATATGTTATACAAGCACAGCGCACAAATGTTTGGGTATTCCAGTGAAATGTTGATTTGTTCACCGCGTATTCCATTACATGTTTGATGATAAATTTGTTTAAACATTGTTGGTGATTGTAACAAGGTTTAGATTGGAGTCATGGATTAACAAATTTATTTTAACGAAAACAAACTTTATGTTCACGTAAATATTGATTTTAGAGTATCTGAAATGGCATTGGATTGGTTCTAGGACTATTGTTTGTCACCTAAAGTATTACAGCGAAAGGATCTGAGTAGGCAAGCTGCTTTAGAAAATCTTTTAATGTAAATTAAACTATCCTTCAAAGGATACAGAAAGTATAATTATCTCATAATTTTATCTACATTTAGCAAGCAATGTGACCTCAATACAAAGAAAAGGACCTGCTTGTGAACTCGCATGTATTCCAATCAGTTGTTATGCATTTTAAAAAAACGCGAAGGCCGACCTGCGCGGACCTGAGCTTACAATTTCACTCGCAGTTGGCCAGTTGGTCGATTAAGAATGTTCGACCCACTCGTACCCCTCCGTACTGTTGTTATTAATACCAGAGACTAGTAAATAACTATAGACTGACCATCTCCATACAAAAATTCGTGACTCGGAAAAAGCTCAAAATCCAAGCTATTACTAGATGTCGCTCTCAAATAGCTTGGACCAACCTTGTCGACTTTAATTTTTATATGAATTATTGACGAGAAACGTAATGCAAAATATTTGTTTGTATATTAATACGGACTAAAACTGCTAGATGGCGTTGTCAAATAACCTGAAACCTTAGCAAGTAAATAGTTGAGTTTATTCCAGGCCCTCAATAAGCTTTTGATTTCAGTACTTTACGCAAAAAATGACTAAACCTTAATTTTTATAACATTTTATAATAATTACTAAAAAGAAAGTCAGAACCAAATTATGTATATAAATATATAAAAGACATAAAAGCAAATCAAAGAATATGTAACTGCGTGCATCTTTACCGATAGAGACAAGGTTCTCGAACTATAGGTGAATCATTATGGAAAAAGAAATACTTGAGGGAATCTTTATGATTTAAAATAGATAACATAGATATTCAGTTGTATTAATTACTTTGAAAAGTGTCAAAATCATAACATATTAAATAATATCACAAAAAATATATTTATGTCAGCTTTATAGTCAAATATTAGGTCTTTACCTATGAAATTGCCGTTTTTCACGAAATAAATGAAGCGTAATTTTTTTATATATTTTTTATTTCTATTAATCAAAATAATCACCCATGCAATCAATGCATCTTTGCCAACGCATTGGTAGCTTATTGATGCCTTTCTTGAAGAAATCAGCTGGACGCGAGGCAACAAATTCTTCAAAGGCATTTTGTACTGCCTCTCGGGTATTGAATTTTTTTCCCGCCAATAAGTTATCCAAATTCTGGAAAAAGTAGAAGTCTGTAGGCCCAAGGTCTGGTGAGTACGGCGGATGACGGAGAACTTCCAACCCCAACTCTTGTAGCTTGGAGACCGTCTGCTGTGCAGTATGAGGTCGCGCGTTGTCGTGCAGGACCAGTGGAGCCGAACGATTGACCAAAGCTGGTTGGAGACGTGCGAGCTTCTCCATCATTGTGTTCAGTTCTTCACAGTACACATCTGCAGTAATGCTTGTCCCGTTTGGCAAGAAGCTGTGATGAATTACACCCGCGTTAGACCACCAAACAGTGACCATCACTTTTCTAGGGGTAAGTTTTCGTTTAGGGCATTGTTTGGGTGCTGAACCAGGGTCCAACCAACTTGCTGAGCGCTTACGATTGTCAAACAGGATCCATTTCTCGTCACAAGTAACAATGCGGTTCAGAATTCCACGTCTCCACGCGTACTTCGCGCTGGCGGTCATTGAGTTCGTGGGGTACCCATTTGTCAAGCTTTTTTACCTTGCCAATTTGACGCAAATGGACCAATATTGTTTTGATGCTAACGTCGAAAGCTGCTGCTAATTCAGCCGTGGATTGAGTTTCATCAGCTTCCACAATTGCCTTTAATTCGTCATTGTCGACCAAAGTTTTCGGACGACCACGGGGTTTATTTTTCAGGTCAAAATTTCCAGAACGGAAGCGGGTAAACCAATAACGGGTGGTGCGTTCGTTTGTAGCGTTCGCTCCGTAAACGTCGTTGATGTTGCGTGCCGCTTGTGCCGCTTTGCTGCCACGACGGTACTCATACTCCATAATTACTCGAATTTTTAACTTATACATGATGACGAAAAATGTTCGAATGCGTTGAAAACAAAACACTAACTATTAAACAAATGATGATTTTAGAAAAAGAATTCCATGTTTGTCAAAAAAAAATAATTTCAAATTAGAATTATCAGTCAAAAAAAAATATTTTCATTTGAAATGGCCAGTACGGCAAAACGGCAGTTTCATAGGTAAAGACCTATTATTTTATTTTGTGCTTTTTATTTGTTTGGATTTATGTGCGAAATTATTTTCTTTGATCGGCACGAGTCACAGTAGGCGAGCAGAAAAATTGTGAATTCAAAGAAATGCAGGGAAAAGTTCCAAAACAAACACACACCCATAGCAACAACAATAAACGACAAAGAATTCAAATTGTCAAACAAATAAAATGTCATAAAAAGAACAAAAAAAGTTGATGGATAAAGAGCATTTTTTTAAATAATAATCCAGCAAGAAAATATTTTTTTAACTACTGCAAAATAGTTATGAGTTATATGCATTATAAATAAAAATTGTGCACTTATTAAGACATAATTTTTATCGATAAGTATCAAGAAATAAAGTAAAATATTATATACCTATTAATTAAATGCACTGAAATTCGTTTTATTATGTTAAGGCATATAAGAACATACTGTGGAGATGAATGCTATATTTTTGTGAGAAAAATTATATACTGGCAATACAGTAACCCAGTAACACTACAAATAATATCCGGGGTGGTATAAAGTTTTCTGTTACTGTATTATAAGAGCGGCAACATAGCATCAAATACTATAATGCACTAGCTGGCAACGTCTGTTGTCGCCTGATACCTACGGATAGTACTTGCAATGAAATATCAAATGATTTTGTAAACAGCTCCATCTTTTCAGTTTTTTTACGCATTATATTGACTAAACTTAAATAACTTGTAAATCTAATACAACTAACGCCATCTCTCTATCTTAAAAACAACTATTTTTCAAGTCACAAAATTTTGTTAGACATGGTTAGTCTATAGTTATTTACTAGTCTCTGTTAATACTAATGTTGTTATGAATCGGGAATCAATTTTAACTTTCATTAATTTCTTTAATTCAAATTACTTAAATTTGAATTAAATTTTTTTTATACTCTTTCTCATTTAAATTTTATTTACAGCTTCATAATGTTAATTTAATTCTTATTGCAATTTCGATTTACATTTTATCTAAATTTTGGTGCAACTAACGTAACTTATTATTGTAAAACTTTTGTTGTTTGGTTGTTTGTTGGGCCAAGTTGCCAAAATAAAGAAATTTATTAGTATTATTACTGACGCTTTCTATTGGACTGACAGAGACTCACAGGAATACTAACCCGAGTTAGCTTACTCAGGTGCGTGCAAATCGCCCTTATGAAATTTCAGTATTTTGCCATTATTGATTGAACCTCCCACAGTTAATCCTATCGAGTTGGACATTTATGCAGTTAAAACAAATATTCCTTAACGAGGAATAAATGTTTTTTTATTTACACATGTATATTTGGTTATTATAAGTACACTATTTTTTCGACTGGCTCAGATCGTAAATTTGACACCGTTGCAAATAAAAAGAGGGGTTAGTCTTTCGAAATCGATTTGAGAAGCTTCGCGTGATATTTTGACAGTTGGACAACAGAAGCTACTTAATTAGAACTACTCCGAAAATAACTGCAACATCCAAAAACATACTAAAAATAACCTCAAAACCCTCAGGGCCCATCGGCGAGCGCGTACGTAACATACGTGTCGCCGGCGGACGCGCTGCGGGCGATCCAAGGCGTGAACAATGTGACCCTGGACGGGAGGGTCCTCAAGGGGTCCCTGGGGACCACCAAGTATTGCGCCAACTTCATGAAGAACCAGCCCTGCCCGAAACCTGATTGCATGTACTTGCACGAACTAGGTATGGGTTTGCCGGTTTACTTGTGTGAGTGAATTAGTGATCGCTCTCTACCTGCTCGCCGTGGTTTGATTTTTATCATCACAGTTTGTCAGAAAGAAGTCAGGCGCGTCTTAGCGGATGGCTCTCACTAAATTACCAAATTTGTACATTATTTTCCTGTTTCTTCTAAAATAATTTAGTGTTTTAACAGTTCTCACATCTGTCAGTGCTTCTGTTATTCCTTCATGCTGAAATGACTAAAATATTTGTATGAAGTTTATTGTAGATACTTTTAAACAACGACGATATCCGCTGGCGTAACGTGGACTTAACAATACGACTTATTAATAATAATAATAATTATAAATCCCCGGACAAACACACCAACTGTACGGCCCCAAAAAAAGTAGAGCTTGTGTTGTGGATGACTATACAGCGAACTGGGGGGAACCCAGAACAAACATCTGTGTTCATCACACAAATGAATACCCCAACCAGGACTCCAACTTGGGACTTCCGGCGTTTCAGGCGTATCCACTACGCCACTAGGCCCTCTTTTTAATTCGCTTCCGTATTTAAAAATATTCGAAACGAGTATTCGCTCCTCTTCCTAACGTTATAAAAATCTGAGTTATTATAGGTAATTCTTAATATGTGTAGACAATTTAGAATATTTAGAATTATTTGCGAGGATTTTCTGCGTTTTTTTATATGTAAGTTTCGATTTTCTCCTATTCAGGCGACCCTAAGGCATCGTTTACAAAAGAAGAAATGCATGCAGGCCTGCACCAAGTGTACGAGAGGAAGCTACACAACCAGTTGCTGCAGAGAGACAAACCGGAGGAGAAACAGTCATCGCCTTCAGGTATTGAAGAACTTGAGAGAAGTTGCACAATTTGTTCTTTTCATGCTTTGACGCTTAGAAAAAATCATAGTAAATGACCTGTTTCATGTGAGTATGGGCGCCTGGCTAGCGGCTGTGCCGTTGGAAATGTTTGGGGAATACTATTACTAAAATGCTAAAAATAGTTGTTTTTTAAAAACTTAAGTACTTTTTGTGTACAAAATAAAAATTCAATAGTTTTGACATTTACCACAGGGAACTGACATGGCGTCGTCAGTTCAGTGGCGCCAACATTCCGGTATATTATTTTGTAAAGTAGTATACAAGTAGACTATTTTTGTTGATTTCTTTATTTAAACTTCGTCCATATGTTTTTGTACAGTTTCTTTTAGTGCTTTACTATCACGGGTGTTAAGGTTCCTCTGCCTCCATTTCGTATGTTCTTTGTAAAGCTCTGACCGCATCCCACATCTGTGGCAGAAGCTCGCTCGCCGGAAGTCCCAGGTTCGAGTCCTGGTCGAGACATTCGTTTGAGCGATGAGCGCAGGTGTTTGTTCTCGGGTCGTGGTTGTTTATATTTATATATTTGTTTATTCTGGGATCCACCCCGCGCGCTTTATGGCTAATGAAAGCTTCGTGCTTTACGAAACGATATCGTACAACTGTTTGGAGACATTGTTAGAGTTCACTCAAATAGTATGTAGCGCATGGCTTTGTCCCTCATTGGTTTGGTTAAATCACCTACAAATCAAATGATGGCAGTTTGTTTGTATTGCAGGATAGCTCTCCAGTTTTACACGAACCTCTTGTAAAGTTCGATGTTAGTTATTGTTAAGTAATTCTGTTTCTCATGTGCAGGTAACTCTTCTAGTACGAATGCAGAAAAAAGCAATTCTAATAATATTAAAGATGGTGAGTATGTTCGCGTTTCTTTTCCATGACGGGGTTGTTGTATGAGGGATGTGCTCATATTATTTTATTTCTGTTTTCAGGTAATCAGTCGAACTATATACCAACGACAGTGGTCACATCGTCTAATATAAATATAGTTAATTCGTCCTCCAAGTAAGTATTGCTGAAATATTTATATTTACTAATTCACTAAGTTCTTGAAAATATTTAATTTCTTTTTGGAATACAAATAAACAGGTCTCCTTTATCATATTTTTTGTAGCAATTGATTTCGCAGATAACTCTTGTGCATTTACATAATAATGTTATTAAGAAAAATTGTAAAAAACTTGATTTATTTGTAAATTACAAATACAAACTATCCAAGAAATAGGGCCTGTCCCTATTTAAGTAATAGTTAAGTAATACGATTATAGCGAAGTGAAACTAGCTCATGCTAATTTGTAAAGCGCGCTTCGCACATCCTAGGGCAGGCACCGCCGGGCGGGAAAGTAACATAAACATAACTGTGAACTTATAAATGTAGATTATTCATTCTTACAAAAGCAAAATAGCCACTTAATTTATAAACAACAAACAAACTAAAAAATTACAATACAACATATGTGTAGAAGCACGATCTTGAAAAAAGCCGTGTCCATCTGCACGAAGCCCGAGCAGGCCACTTGCCCGACGCAAGCTGGATATGTGCAGTAGTTGCTAGAGGCCGGTTTTGTCGGTCAGCTAATGCGCCGGCGTGAACACGTGGTAACGCCTCTAAGGCATTATCCATAAATTACATCTCAAGGTTTTCATTCTGAAAACTTTCCTCACGCTTTTTCAGATATACGCACAGTATTTGTGAGAAATAACTACAATGTCACACTTTGACGATCCCACCCTTTGTTGCCCAATTTACTAAGGGAGAATATACTACTTAAATTGTATTTAAATCACAACGTTTGTCAGTATAGGTAAAATCTTGTACACTTGACGAACATCATGTTTTACTGCGTCTTCATCATGGCGCAACATACATCTTCGACTTCGTTTTTTAAAAAGTGTTAAAGTAAAACCTAGAGGAAATAAAGCCGGCGGAAAAGTCCTCGGCACTCTTGTCAATGTTATTAAATACACGATAAAGTAGCATACACTTAGACTACGATGTGAAAGAAAGTTTTACTGAAACCATAAAAGTTTTTAAAATAATTTATGCATAGGCTATATATAAGCCTATTTATAAATTCATAAAGTGTAGTGACGTCATAACTACACTTAATCCCTTCTTTTTTTAAATTTTTTGATTGTGTTTTCAGATCAAAGAAAGATAGCTCTAGTTTCGGAAGCGCGCCGAGCGGAAAGGAGGCGTGGCCGAGCCTCGGGTCGTCCCCGCCCACTTCCGGTAACATTTATACATTTTATACTTGTAAATGCATGTTATTGCCTATTAGCAATGTTAGTAGAACGCTTCGTATTCGTATAGGATTAGGTAGAATCTAAGAAATTGACCAATTTGAATCTTATTGTGTAAGTTGGTTCTGAATTAAGGATTATTTGATGTGAACAATGTTTTGTTGTCGATGGGAGGAAATAATACTCCATACATATTTAAAAAATATGTTTTTTTTTTATCCACTGCCACTACATTCAGAGAGCAGTGGTTAGTCATAATTCCCTTGATGAGTATAGACTAGGAGAACCTTTTTTATTGTACTAAATAATTGTTATTTCCTTTACAGAAAAATCACAAGAAAACGGCTCCTCAGAATCCTCCAGTCCAACGAACACACCACCACAGATACCTATAGCGCAGTCTCAAAGCAAAAGCAAAGACACAGAAACCAAACCCAGCAGAAACAACAAAGAACACAGCACAAACTCACACAACGCCAAGAAGAGCAAAAGCGATAAAAAACACAAATCCAGCAACAGTTCCACAGAATCCAACGACTCCGAGCCGCAGACAGAAGACAATAAGGCGTTCAGCTCCACGACGCAAAGCTCAGTGTTTGAAAACTCAGAACAAAACTATCTCACGCACGAACTAGACGAATTAGAGTCGGACCGACACAGCCTGTTAGAAAATCATGATTTATTAGACAACAGCGACCACAGTTTGTTGGACGACGACAACGCGCACAATCTGTTGGACGATGTGAACAATGAGGTACTGATGATGCAGAGGCAAAGAGAAATACTGGCTGGCTTAGTCGAAAACAACCATTTAATTTCACACAATAAGAGCCCCTTAGTCAACGGTTTCGGCTTATTAGAAAGGGATACTATGAGTTATTTAGGTAATGAAAGACAGATTAATCAAATTAGCCAAGGTTTAGTCGACCAGAAGGAGTTAATGTTAAGGGAGAGGAGTCGGAGTGACATGCTCATGAGGCAGAATGAAATGTTGGGTAGGCACAATGTCATGGTGGAATCGAAACACTATATGCCAACGTCCAGTATAGGATTGGATTCTGCTAGTGAATTATTAGGTAAGGTTTCGTATCTTACTGTGTTTCTGATGTTCTTTTATTCCTTTAACATTGATGGTGCATGATTAAAAGTGATGATAGACCACGAGAAACCATTTGGGCATGGTTTTAAAATAATCTAGGAATTCAACGGAATTATAATTTTGAATCGCAATATTAGTAAATGTATTGTAGTTTTAAAACCATGGCCATATGTTGATAATATATAAAAAAGTCTGTAGTTTGTCATGTTATTATCAAATCTGCAGGTGCTAATTATCATCCAAACACAAATATACTGCCGCCGTTTGGTATGCGCGTAGAGAATTCCATGACCAATAACCCCCTGGGCGCTAGTTCGATGACCTCCAATCACCTCACGTCAAATTTAACCGGAAACACAATGGCCGGAAATGTATTAGCTGGAAACATTATGGCTCAAAATGCTTTGGCTCAAAACGCGTTGGCTCAGAATGCGTTGGCACAGAACGCTATGGCGCAGAATGCGATGGGAGGGAGCAATATGGCCGGAAGTGCAATTTCTGGGTTCATGTTACACAATCAGCAGATGATGCAGAATCATCAGCAGATGCAGCAAAACGCAATGGTCAATGGTTTCGATGCTCCACAGAATTCGGTAAGATTTTATTTCTATATAAGTTCATTATTTAGTGATGGCAGAGTTTTTAAAGATCTCGCGTCCGGTCTGGAACAAAGGCCAGCTATAACAACGCCACATTATTCCATTAAATATCAACAAATAAAACTCCTATGAGTAAGGATGCCCGAGCTGGCTTGCTGGCTGTGAAAATAGTAAAAAAATACATTTTTAAATATCTCCTTTTTTTCGTTGTGATTATTTGTAGGGAACTTTTGTCTATAAGACTAATCCTTTATACACAAAATATGAATGAAATTGAATAAGAGAGACATTGCTGAGTAGAGGCCGCCACGTCGTATACTGCGAAGTGCTCTGGATCACTCCCGCACCTTGACGATTAGTATCGTTGTTCCTTAACAGTACACCACTTACATTATGCGTCGATTACAATCCATTGAAATATGTTGGACATCTTCAGCACTGTCGCAAATCCCACATGTCAGTTATCTTTAAGGGAGATAGTACGTAGATCACACAAAATTATGCCACTGGTTATTATACAGGTAGAAATCGATTCGTGATCTCACCCAATTATTTCTAAACTATACCAGATCTGGGAGAACTAATTTCTGACCCTGAAAGTGCCTCAGGAGCTCTACTTTACTAATTTACTGGATCTATCTATATGTTCGAGGGAAACATTGCAATATATATATATATATATTTATATATATATATATATATGTTTACTCTGCCCCCCCCCCCCCCCAGTTCGTACAGTGCCATACAGTTGGTGTGATTGTCTGGGGATTCAAAAAAAAACATTATAATCAAACGTACAATGATTATTGCTTAGATATAAAATGAATGATTAACAAATGTCATATTTAACTTATAGAGTGAAGGCCGGTATCTAGCAGAGAACATGGACAAATTCTTCACAGACTTTCACAAGGCACAACAGATGCGATTGCAAAACAATAGGAACTACTTGACCCCCCACTTGCCTAGGAATGTACTTAGTGCCGAAAGACTTGAGTACCACCATAAACAGAGGTATGTTGGAACTAACTGCAGTATTTATGTTGATAGGACTTATTTTTTAAATACAAGTTATACTTAATGTTAATGCTTTGTGAATGCTTTTTAGATCTTTAGTTTGCGTGTGATGAAATTCAAATTTTAATAATACTTAAAATTGGGTAGCTGACAGCATTCGAATGTGTAAGATTTTGAGAAATGGTTCGGAAAACATTGTATTAATATAATATAATATAAAAATATATATGTCTTAAAAAATCTGAAAGCAGACAGACTCGAGCCCCATACATCTTGACAGAGTTAAATTGGTTTATGGAAATAATAATGAAAAATGTCCACGTATTTTAAGTTTTCTAAGGACATCATGAAAACTAGGTTGTAAAGATATGATTTATTCGTATTGCATTACTAATGTTTGAACCATTATACGAAATAATGTCAAAAGTCCTCTACGTCCATAAGTTCTAAAGTTATGGTTGAACAATTAAATGTTTTGTAGAATGAACCACAGAGAGCAGTCGTACGGGGGGCGCGCGGCGGGCGACTGCGACGACGACCTAGACTTCGACCCCTTCAAGGAGACGCAGAAGGCTCTCGCCGAGATGATCGAGACCGAAATGATGCAGAATAACCACAATAGGTATTTGTTTCATCACTTAAGACTAGGGATTGCAATCCGGAAAACCGGATCCGGTAATTTTTTGAGATTTTAATTACCGTAAGTTTTAGTTTCTAGTTTTTGTTCTGACGATGAGAATTTAATAAATTATTTTACACCTCATTAACCGGATTGAACATGACGCCGGATTGCAAGCCCTACTTAAGACATATGATATTCGCACATCGCCATTTTGGGACCTCATTCAGGTTCAGACGGGAAGCTCAGTCCGGCTGAATTGGTACTATAACGTTCTGTGTAATTTAACTAAGTTTATTTATTTTGACATTTAAATTCATCAATTGTATTCCGAGCCCAGACCTGCATTGGACTATCAGAGTGCCGGGTCAGGTGTCTCCGCGTCTTGACGTCGCTGCCTAGCTTTCTCTACACTTTATTTCCTATATCGTCCAACTGTACTTACTGTAGTTTAACAATTCGATAGTGCACTATATACCATTCTTGTCTGCGGCTGCTCGTACACTGGACTCAACTCCGATCAATACCGGAGTTGGGAAACGCTGTGAGATCAACTTGCGGTATTGACTTCAACGTAGGTCAGTGAGCCCCTCTCACAGACCTACGTTGGACCTACGTAAGGAAAAATTACTGGAGCTTTTGAAAATGATAAACTTATATAATTTTATTCGAAGCTAACCACTCATTTTTATTAATCAAAACCATAGTTTTACAATTTGTTTAATGATTCCATCGCCAGATTGCCTCCTCCCGGGTTCAGCCACGTGAGCAATAACACATACGGAGGAGCTCCCCGCCACCCGCACCAACTGCATCAAGGTAAATTTTACGAATTAAGCGAAATTAAGTAAAAAAATTGTGTAAGTTTTAAGATCCTAAAGCTCTCATGGCTGAACATTTTGTCACGTGTCTTGATAACTGTCAGAGTTCAACAACGCTCGGAGGGATGGGACCTAGGATGGTGACCCGCTTCAGAGGGCACGTGAGGCTGTCGTCAGATAACAGTCGTGAAGCCACGTCGGAAGCTTATCGAGTTTCCAGAGGCGGCTTGGTCATATCTGACACCAGATTGCCGATCCCTCACACGATAACGAGATCGCTTCAGATGGCAGATTCACCCTGCTGTGCTCGCTTTGTGGCCATACAGTTGGTGTGTTTGTCTGGGGATATTATTTTGTTTATTATATTATTATCTGAGAAAAAGTTTGTAGAAGTTAACGTTTAATAAAAGTGGTTATTTATTTAAGGACCAGCAGTACACATTACGTTATCAATGTTCAACTTAGGGCCAGGTGCACGTTTGAATAGGCCATTTCAGTATTAATTACTTTCAACTCATGGGCAGTGGCAATCGCTAGTGTTCGGCCAGGGCCGCTCGTCTTAACGATGTGATAAATGTGAAAGTTTGTATGTTAGAATGTTTGTCAATCACGCAAAGCTGGCTGAACGGATTTGGATGAAATTAGTGATACTGATAGAATATGACCTGGTGTAACAAGCTGGCCAACTTTTGTCCCGTATTTTCAAAATACCTTCCCCTGAATTGCAGGCTACAACGGCACTGCAATGTTCAGCGATTGGACCCAAATGGACCCTGCCATAATGTCTACCTCAGTGGCGCCCCCACAGGAACTCGTGGCCAGGTTCGCGCAACTCGGGGTGAAGCAGTCCTGGGCCGGCGTCCCTCTGCCCCCCGGCTTCGCTCGTCCCAAGCCCAGTCAACATCCCGCCGAATGCATCGACGCTAAATAAACGAAAAACAGATAAATACCCCCCTAACCCCACAATAAATCTACCCCCGAAACTTCCCCCTTGGTGATGTGATCTATAAATCTTTGTATTAAGAGAGCATATTTTATCGAGAGAAATATGATAACAAAGGAATTTGTAAAATAAATTAACCTATTTGTTTTATTTAAAAAAATAATAATTATGATTTATTATTTTATTATGTTTTTTTCTCGTTTCGTAGTCCACCTGGTGTTGCAGTGGCTGGCCGCTGCGGTTTTATCATATTTCTTATTATACATTATTATTTTTCGTATTTTTTGCAACTCACGGTATATGTATATTCGTTATTATTATTATCATATATTTAGAATCGTATCCCTGTTATCGAATTATATTTTCTTTATTAAAATGAGATGCCAATAAGTCACTGTTCCATTTGTTTATTGAGCCATTATTCGAAAGAGATATCATTAAAATTCAAACAAGATGTCACTCTTTTAATCGGAATCACCTCATCATAAAATATACGCATGATTATCTATACTAAGCAATACTTTGGAATCCGTACTGTTACCGATGCCTCGACTATTTTCGTTTTTCTATTTCACCAATCAATCTACTGTCATCGGCGTTCCAAACGTGCTAGTTTAAAAATAAATGCACCGCCAAGAAAGCGTATTTGGCCAAGAAAGTTTTTGTTGAACAGAAGTTTGAAAATTGAAAGTTTTAATAATACAATCAGAATACAACATTTTGACAACTTCAAGTAGGTAAATTAAAAACCTTACGTAACTCATATTAGTTGCCATACAATTGAGAATTTCAAACATTTCAAGGAGTTCTGCTTTAATAAATATTAGGTACGAGGTTGGATTGAAAAGTTCGCGGCGTAACATAGATAGCGTTGTCATATTATTATAAAACTATGAAATTTAGACTCTCGTCAGTCTCTGTGCAATTTTTCTCTGAGATATGTAGCGTAATTATTTATTTTATTGAACATTAAGTGTGAGTAAGTTTCATTATTTTTGAAAATGGATAGTTTAGAGCAATGTGCCGTGATCCGGGTCTCTTCCATTGTTCGGATTGTTGTTTGGATTCAGGAGTATAGTGATGAATCTATGTTTTGTCTTTTTTTTTCGAAATGGACAGTTTATTTATGGCCCCATTAGACTTTTAAATTACAACGGACTTTGTAGCTTAGCGCTGAGGGCGCTTAGCCGGAACTTAAACTACTCCTACATACGATCTAAGGGCACCCGAGAGGGCACAGACGTCGGCTTACGACGTCGTATATTGAAACTACCACTGGTCTGGTTTGGAAGGGAACACACGTCTGCAGAATCGATGGATCATATGAGTGAATATTAAAAAAGTTGTACGTCATACAAAATAAACACAATTGAATATTAGAATAACTGTAACACAAACGAATATGTGTCACACAAAAGAAAATAAAGGTGCATTTATACAAAACACCTCAGACGCATAACTCAATATTTTAATTAAATTGACATGTAGAATACTTTGTGTAGGTGAGTATTAAAGAAAATAGAAAAAAAAATCACAAAACCTCTTTATTTATCACATACACAAAGGATTGTCGACAAATAGTGTTACAGCCAAATTCGAAAATTTTAGTTGAAACAGAGATTTCCGGTTGTCTTTTTTAAATGTACTTAACTTTTTAGACCTCTGTATCCTGCTTATGCTTTTGAATTATTATTTTTTAAATCGATATCGTCGTTGTCTTTCTGCTCCAGTCAAAGGCATTTTGTAGCATTATCTGAAAGTAACATATTATTCCAAAAAAGGTTTAATGAATTATACAGAAAATGTATAAGTATTATTTTTGGGTGTAATATTACCTTGTTCATGTTAAAATCAATATGACCTAGCATCTTTATCACGAAAATACTGTGTTTTCAAACATAACATTACAAAACTATGACGTATCTACATTTTAAAATAAAAAAATAGCCAATGAGCAAACGCCCTATTTTTTGTGGGACGTCACCCAATGTCGCACAATATAACGTAACCTAACCATAAACCACGTGCAACAAATAAACTAAAAATATTATCGCAATTTGTCTATTCCACGATTTATTTAATACAAATATTGTCATACGATAGTATGTGTGTATTAAAATAATAAAACGTATCTGAAATTTGTGTCACACAAGTATTTTGTTTTATAAACGACAAAACGGTACACGCAGGTTTTGACACCAATACATCAAAATTAAGATCGCTGATGTTTTGTAAGTTAGGTACTAAATCAAATGTTGCCAGATGTATTCAAATATAGACACGTTAAAAAACTGTACATTAACGACACATGATTTCGTCACACAACGCTCGAAACACAAAGAATCGAATTTCGGAGACATCACTTAGACTATTTTTATTCATTTATTAAAATGTTTCTAAAGACAGAGAAAGCTTTCTAATACGCAGTGATTGTTTTCCAAGTCAACTGTATTATAGAAACTGTGTTAGTTCCATAAATAAAAAGTTCTAAATTTTTCTTTTAAAATTGCCACAAAAAAAACTCCACATTATTAAATTCGATTTTTATTTTACTTCTTTAGTCTAATTCAGTTGATCTGGTACTTATACATATACAAAAGCATGACTATATAGCCCACAATTCAAAAATACGGCTTCTTTTGGTCACTACAGGGTTTATTAAGCTCGAGTTAGTAACGACGACATCGAGCTTTTTTCTCATGTACATTTTTTTTTATATTCACTCCAATTCGAATTGCTTCCTCTTCCCCCTTATTCACTTGACTTGGCACCTTCTGTTTTAACCTATTTCCAAAACTAAAAAAACACTTAGGTGCAATGAAATTTAATTTAATTTAATTAATTTCGGTCAACAGATTGAAACCATGGCACAGTCCAGGCCGGCGGTACTTCAACTCCGAACAGTTGCTCAACCTGTACACAGCCTAGGTTCAATCCTGTATGGAGTACTGCAGCCATCTTTGGAATGATTTCTCTAAGTACCATTTTGAAGCGCTGGATTCTGTCGACCGAAGGGCCCGTAGACTCAAGTGACGACAAACATACTTCTTCGAGACTGCAAAGTCTCGAACATCGTCGAAAAGTTGCTAGTCTATCGGTTTTTTACAGATTGCACTTTGGAGAGTGTGCGAATGCTCTTTTTCAGCTGATCGAACCTTCCCCCTTTCTCCACCGGTCAACCAGACGCAGACAGATGTTTCACCCGTTTGTGGTTAGCGTGCCGAAGAGCCAAACTAAACGGTTCGATAGCTCATTTTTGGTTCGTGTTGCCTGCGTCTGTTTTTCCAGACAAATATAACCCTGGAGCTTTCAAGTGTAGAGTGAATAGGTACCTCTTGGACAGGCGTGTGTGATCCTCGTCTTCATCGTCACTTTCCATCAGGTGAGATGGAAGACAAACGCCTGCTAATTATTAATTAAAAAAAAATTCTACCAATGGGGAGGTCAAGTGGCCGTAGATGCCTTTTTTGAAGACCTTGACGAGACCTTCTTTTGAAATGGTATCAAAGCTTTGGAGGACCGCTGGACTAAGCGCTGTGACCTAGGAGGAGAGTATGTAGTAAAATAAATGTTAAAAATTTGCATTATTCCTGTGTTTTCGTATTTAGGCCGCGAACTTTTCAATGCACCCTCGTATTATCGGACATTAGTGAGCTATTCCTTAACATAAACTTAGTCATTAGTTAAAGAAAAACCGGAAATGCAGCTTAGAATCTGTGTTATCGAATGGTCTGTCAAGACCTTTGGTGACACGGGAAGTGCAAAATATCAGGAGTGCTCGTAGTCGGTAAGTATCAAAATTTCTCGAAAAATTTTTCTTTATTTTTTCTGGTCCTTTATACCCTAAAATCTTTGAAATGCCAATTATTTATTTATTTGGGAATCATAAATATATTAATACAGTTTTAACTAACTCAGTTAAGGTAGTTACAGCAATAAACATTTTGAAAGTTAAATCATTATTAATACATAAACATTACATTATTACAATTTAATCAAAAAGATGGAAGATACAGATCATTGGATGATGAGCTCCTCCCTCATTCTCCTTTTATAAACAATCACGCTGGAATTGAATATATCTATAGAACTAAATTTCTTGTTATAATCATTACAAGCTCTGTTTAAAAACATATTCGTAGTATAGTTGGTATTAGCAGGAGGAACACTTATCCGGGGACACCCAAAGAAAATGTTACTCATCAGAAACGGGGAATCTATGATGTTGTAAATAATTTTGTACAAAAAGATCTAGTCGTTTAGATTTACTTGTGTTCTAAATCATCCGTGGTTCTAAATTAAGAGGTCCGTTTTAAAACTTTTACTAATTAGGTACTCGCGCTGACCTCATGCCGATGCCGTCATGCCGAAGTCGTCGGAGGCTCAGGGTAAGGCGAGATAAACGCTTGCGCGTTGTTCGGTCTGCTGCAGGCGTTCCGTATACTAAGAATACTGCAGGGGATTCGGACGCGTAGCTCAGCCAGTGCCAAGTTAACAGCTAGATAACTGGACGGTGCCCGAAGAAAAAGTCTAATAGGATTAGGTACCTAACTAATTCATTTTACTAGGTTCATCGACTCATCATGGTATATACGAAACATTGCCGTGTAGCGAGTTAGAGCAGGATGACCATGCTGCACCTCACTCACATATCAGTAGAGTCCGTTTCGTATGCTGGCACCGCTTAGCTTCGCAGATTTCTGGTGTAAAATTCTATGGGGTATATAAAACAAAAAGCCAGTAATAGTCAGTAGATATAATTACTATGGTCTCCGTCCATCAATATAGATTCTTGGATCTTCTCCATCCCACGGGACTTCTACCGCATTGTGCCAGAAAAAGCGACCGCCGTTTTTCTCTTCTAGGGCTATTTTTAAAGGTACTTCAGCGCCTTCGCTGACGGGAATCGTACCAGCACCTCTGGTCATGTCGGTTATTATGTATCCCGGGTGTACGCAGTTTACTGTGATACCTGCAATGGGAAGAGAATGAGTTAATAAGACTTAGTTTGCGTAATATATCACCAAAGTAATCTTGTCTTAAATCTGAGACTAATCACACAACAGAGATGGCATATCTGAGCCTATTTACTACTATTAAAACATTCAATGTCAGTGTCCATTTTGGTTGTTTTCTTTAACTTGAACAATGGATTGTTCTTTGTAGTGCCTGTGACCACTCTGCTTGTCTTTTGTTTGTTGAAACAAAGGAATATTTCTATTAACACCACTGATTGTACCCAAGTGCTTCAAAATATAGATATTATTATATTCTGATTTACCTACTCGAAAAACGTATTTTCGAGAGAAAAAGGTGACTTATTTTTAACTGCTGTAATAATACACTGAAAGCCTTTTAAAACAAATAATATGCCTATTTTAAACATCATTTATCAAATAGGTACCTAACACAAGTTAATAAAAAGGACTAGGGATCGTCTTTTTTTAGGTTTATAAAAACGAAGGTTTAAAAAGAAAGAGAGAGAGTGCTACACTTAGTTCATGTTGTTTTGTCCCGATGACAGATAGTTTGCGGAGTTTGAACTCGGACTCACTGAGGTTTTTATTGCGATGAAAACGGTGGAACTTCGTGGTAGCGTGAACTCAGCAGGATCTCACTCTCGGGCTAGGGGATTTTCTTTAAAAAAGGACGCCTGGCAACGCTAGGCAGGATTACAGTCCTTCCTATTTTATCCGCCGTAATAAACACGTTACGTGGTTGTGTGCTGGTTAAAGAGAAGGAACAGCCGATGAAGTTACAGGAACAAAGACAATCTAACTGAAGCGTACGGTCGCATCATTACTCAATATAATAATCACAACATATATTCATCAATAAAACGCCTGTGACTAATAAGGTGAAAATGCCACGAACCAGTCGGGTCGCGGCCTCGGTTGCCAGCTTCGCAAATAATAACACACAACTATAGTTCGTTCGCGTTAAGAATGCAGTGACGTATCGTGTCAGCATTAGGTTATAGCCAATAGCGTCACCGATAGTAAGAAAACATTTTCTAATACGGCAATCTCATTGACTAGTATTTGTAGTTGCATCGATGATTAACTGTTTTCTTAACGCGGATAGACTGTAATGTGAAGTCAGATCTTACTGCAACCTTAAATAAGGAAATATTTTAAATGTAAATTGATGGATCGTTTTACATGCAACTAAAATAGGACTGATAACAAATATATTTTGGTGGCTGTTTTGTTCTCGTCCATCTTTTCACTTGGTATAAATACAAACATCTACTAAAAGTTATAGATTACCAAGAGTATTAAGGTTAAAAAAAACCAACCTTTATCTTTTAAATGCCGGTTTAAAATAAATGTGTATGCATTTAAGCCCACTTTGGAGACAACATATGGAGAATCGCCCCAACCCTCCTTGATTCCCTTATTTTCTTGTACTGCAGCCATATATTTGATCATTAAATTGTTTAGTTCTTCCAAACTAAGTTGATCAGAACTTAATTTTTTCCTCAAATCTGCTGAAGGTATCCGAGATAAATGTCCGGAAGAGCTTGAAATATTCACAATTTTGGCGCCATTTACGAAATGCGGCAGTAGAGCCTCTGTGATATTCACAGTTGCAAAATAATTGACTTCAAGAGTGATTCTTGCTTGTTCGAATTTAGCTTCTTTAGCATCTTTAAGAAAAAGTATTCCTGCATTGTTAATTAGAATATCAATCTTGAAGCCGTTGTTTTTTATATGATTCACAAAGTTTGTTACACTTTTACTGTCGGTGATATCCAATTGGTGATACATGGGATTATAACCTAATTTCTGTAGAACTTCACATGACGATAATCCTCTTGTTTCTTCACGCGATGTCAAATACACAGGTCCACTATATTTTTTACATAATCCTTTTACAAGTTCATATCCAAGTCCCTTATTTGCACCGGTAACTACAGCGATGTTTTCAGCCATCGCTGGTTTTTAACAATATCGAATAGTAACCTAACCTCAAAATGTAATTAACTCAGAAATTAGTAACAACAAACGCTTATCGCTGTTCTTTACGTAAATTTGTTAAAATTAACGCTACATATAACATAAACAACCACTATCCGTTTCACGTTATCTGTCAGTGTCTCATTTATATGAAACTCGTTGGAACGATCGTAGGTAAACAACGTAGTTTACGAAGCATAGATGGCGCCACTACTGATTACTAGAACTCGTCTGTGGAGATACGTATATGCATTGGATACGCGATTAGCGCGCCGATTTTTAAAAGGTAAGATTATGTGTGCTGCTGACTGAACGTCTACGGTGCATTCATGATTTTTTAAACCTCCACATACATTGACTGAAAATCTCAGAATTCTCTGACTTAACTTGCGAGCTCTTCTGAATATGTCGCTTAGTTAGGAGATGCAGTCTTTTTCCATTCGCACTATCTATGTGCCTAGTCTTTCTCACTCACCTAAATACATGACTCGGATGTTTCTCGCCTCCTGCGCTTGCCTCTGTATTAGTGACAGTTTGGTTTTTAAACAGTCGTACGGGTACGACACTATTATTGTGGCGTGATTTTATTGAATATGTACTCTGATATTTTCGCATTATATTAAGTGTTCAAGTCGTTATAGTAATAAAAGCCGCCATATAATAATTTATTGTATATTACACTACTGCTCTACCTAGGTCCTTAATTAGAAATTAGGTTAAGTTTGATTTTTCCTAAACTATAGTACCTATTTATTAACTTATATTTTCACATAAAGATTATTTCTGAAATGAGCAACTCCTCTCCATCATTCCTCCGTGTGACGACTGAGAGCTCTACTTTTCTACAGTTTCCAATAAACACGCCTTTTTTAGAATGTCCACTAAACCTGTAGTATAACTTCAAAAGGATTTAATAAAGTGGCTCTCAGTTCTTCCTGTTCATTTCCTTAATATTACAAGCAGTTACAGTGTAATATTACACAAAAAATCAGCCACAAAAAGTCGAACCTACACTTAGAAAATCCTTTTTAAGATGTTGTGGATGTTTATGAAATTGGCCAATAATATTGTTACAACGAAAATACTTTAAATCATCTTCGATCTTCAACTCGAGGTATTTTCTTAAATAAGCAGCATAAGAAAAAGTGCAGTAGAGAGCTTCCAGCTAAAGACAGGAGCGCAGTTTTGGTGTTATATTAATAGTTGTTGTTACTAGGTAATACTAGGTATTTGTTCAGATCTCATAAATGTCAAGAAGTCTGATTGCTTCATACAATCTTTGATGATTACTCTATTAAAGTATCTCGGGGACCGTTTTTTTCTTCTTCTTTGAATAGAAGCAGTAGTGACAAATACCTTTTAATTTAAAAGTTCAAGGTAACAGGTAGGGCAAACGGTTCAAAATGGTCAAATGGTTAACTTAGGGCTTGCAATCCCGGTATACCGAGATCCCGCATGATTTTCCAGTCCCGCGCACTGCGGGATTAGAAGTGAGGGATCCGCGGGATTTGCGGGACTACAAAATCCAGTTGCGTATCACGCCTCTGAAGTCGACGAAACGTTTAGTCTTCTGCCAAAAAGTGTGATTCGAAGGAAAATGAAGGAGCTAGTCCAGAAGATGAAGTTTAAAGCATTATCCCTCAAACAAAGTTCTTCAACTGTGTCCAACGAAGCCGATGATAATGAGCTGGGCCTTTCTGTTTTGGCTGAAAAGAATCTTTAAGCTGTTAATGCTGCCAACTTAAACGAGAACACGGCGACTCAAGCTTTTGACATTGCAAGAGGAAGTAGAGCAAACTTTACACTCCATGACAAGTATTTGTCCATCGCCCGCTCGAATTCCTCTTATAGAAACCGTAATAAAGAAAGAGATGACTCTTTATGAATCAGGTGAGTCGATGGGTAAATATTTAACATTAGAACACAAAGCCCTAAAGTCTGTAGTACCAACAAGCGTAGAAGCCGAGCGCGCATTCTCCTCTGCCAGCTATCTTGCCAACAAGATACGAAGTAGCATAGCCGACGACACTTTGGGAATGTTGTGTTTTCTACGAAAATACTTTCAAAATATAAAGTGAACTTTCTGTAACTTTTTAATGGTTTGTACTGATTCTAATAAATTATAAATATTCGACATTTTGAATAGAGTTTTACCTAAAATATAAGTCCGATGACAGCGACAGTCTATCTATCTATACTGTACTCTATTTGCAAGGTCTAGCTAGCTAGTGTTACACAGAGTATTGCTTGCTTGCTCGCATTCATGCATCGAGGAACGAGTTAATAAACAATCTATTGTATATTGTACTTGTAATGTACTGTTACAAGAAAAAAAGGCGGAGTACTTTAATGCATGCGATGCATTGCTATCAGTATGTCTTATATTTTGGGTACACCTGTACTTTCTTTTATTACTTACTTACCTCTTGCTCCCACCGCGACCACATAGTTGTAGGATAGTTCAAGAATGAATGACAGAAGGCAATAAAAATGGTCACGCGCAGTCACACACAGCACAGCCATTGTAATCTCTGTGTTGGTCAGGAAACAAATGTTTTCTTTCAACTCATTTTCTATTCAATCTTATTTTATCCAAATAGTTCAACAAACCAAACCTATATGATATAAATAATTAAAATGGCAGGATCCCGTAATACAGAGATCCCGCAATGTTGAAAAAACGGGATCGCGCCTATACCGAGATCCCGCAAGGGCATGCGGGATTGGAAGCCATAGGTTAATTTATACGAACGTTATTTAAAGTAGGTAAGTGCTTAAATTAAATTCAGAGTAATTTAAAACTCAGCGTTAAGCATAGAACACAGTAAACATTTTTGGTTATCATTGAAAGAAGTTAAATATTTTGTATTTGATAAAAATGAATCGGTGATCTTTTCCTATTTGCGTAAACGAGTAAACGAAGTTTCTATTCTACATTTTATTCCACGTATTTTGATAATCATTAACATATAACAAATTGAAAGAACATGATGTACTTTTTCACAGAGTCTTCACTACAATCCAGCCCAAGAAAAATCGAATGAACTTCGAAAGAATGTAAAAAGCACAGACCATATTATGAGTTGTAAAATGAATTACAGACAAAGCCAGTCACTAATGACCAACATTCGGAAAAGAGGCTTTTCGTGTGTTTTTGTTGATTGACAATACTTAAGGAAACGCTGACGCTCTTTCCATAGGGCTTTTATTGTTTAGAGTAAGAGGGTAATTTTACTTATTTTCCTTTACCATTATTTACATGTTTCTATGGTAACCTAAATTAATCTCATTGTTTATATGTTAGCTAAATGGGCATTTTCGCGAAAGGTTGCCCTCAGGTAAAAGCGGTTGTCCTCTGCATTCAATTATGCAGTACTAGCTTTTTAGAGGTATTAGTTGCAGTTAGTTATCTTCTTCGAAGAATAAATATGTTTTGTTATATAAATGAAGTAAAAAAACCTATATTTAATTTAGTATTGTAAACAAAACTTTCATTTTAAAATTACAAACCACGCAAATCTGCCATGTCCTCTGCTGTCTCAGTCACCTTTGAATGCTTGTACCTATTCAAAGCGTTAAATATTCCATAAACAATAATGGTTTTATAAATTTTCATTCCTTTTTTTTATCTCATTATGGTATTGTTTAGTAGACTTTCTAGGAAAAATATTTCAAAATTATGTTTTAAAGCTTGTCCACTGATTTTGCACATGGTGGAAATTCCTACATCATCACGACAATAATACAAACTTTTGAATATATATTTTAGTTTAAAACTACCAAATAGAATATTTGTTTTTATCCTGACAACATTGTTAGTTCAGAAATGTCAACTTCATGTGTCTAAATTTTCATTTTGGTGCTAAAACGCGTGACGCCAGGTTGCAACTGGCTTGTGATTCGGTTTGAGTGAAAAATATTGTTCCACGATAGTTATGGATTTTTGCTAAAATGTAAGTATTTTTCATTGTATTTTGGTAATATTTCAAATGGTAATTTAATTTACAGTGTGAATATTTAGTTAAAATAACAATTAATTGATCGAAACTGTTATAAATTTAAGATTATGTTGCTCAAGTTAGTAATCGTCACATCCACATCGTACCGTGATGTATAGGTTAATAAATTGTGACGATGGGGAACATAAAGCATTGTTTACATAGTACTTTACGCAACAAAGAAATAAATATGTGTATTAAATAAATGTATGTTTTTTTATGATTCCCACAGCAGAGTTGTGATAGAAGTATGTTTGTTTGGATACGATACATAAGATAATCGGGTTTTTTTCCTGGGTAGGTAAAGTATTACGCAAAAAAATGATAAAAGAACTTATTTTGTAAAAAAACATGCTATTTCTTCTGCGTGGCTTATACCTACTAACTGTAATCCATCATGTGTGTATTTAATGCTTGCAAAAGGGAAATAAAATGTACTCCGCTTATTTTGAATTCTTATCACTTTACAAATAACAGCTTATCATCAAGTTGTAAAAAGTATATCGGGTAACAGTTTTATTCTCAGGTACAGAATGTAACTGTAAAATTACTGCCTATTTTTTGCTAGGGTAGGAAGCTACTGTAGGATTGCACAGAAAGATGATGGTCAAACTCAATATGGGATTTTGACCTGCTAATGGTCAATAGTACGCATGAAAGAGTAACTCATGAGTAACCTTTTCCCCCTTAAACTTCCCTAATTTTAAATCAAAAAATCTTGTAAAAAAACAATAAGTAATTTGCAAAAAATCAATCATAAGTTACCATGTGGTTTTCTATTGAATGTATCAATGATAATGTCAAAAAAAGTAACAAAACGATGTCGAATGAACTCACAAGTAATGGACGTTATTGGCTGATTAGTTTTGACAGTCAATCAAAAATTTTTGAATGAATTAACTAGAGTGAATCCTAAAAAAAATCGGGGAAAAGATGTATTTTAGAAAAATATCTTACAATGGTAGGAAGATCTATATATTTAAACTAATGGTTGTATGATAATCCATATTTATTGGCCTTTAATTTGATATACTGACTATTAGTAGGTAATTTTTTGTACTATCTGCTTTTTACTGCACAATTTGTAAAACTAATTATCCGTTTAGACTGGATAAAATGGTAGTTTGTCAGATGTGTAAGACATGGTCTTGTACTTCATGTGTGTCAAAACCATTAAATTCATATATATGTGACTCATGTAAAATAAAATTTGACTAACTATAATCTGAATTCATTTTTGCAAATATTTGCAGGTTAATTCAAATATTATTTTTGAAATTGTCGAGCGCGCTGAAAAAGAAATATTTTTCTGAATTTCCATTTTGGTGAGCTATACTTTGTTATATTTCACGAGATTTTATTTAATTAATGAAAACTATTATCTTGGAATGTAATTTTGTGACTTCATTTATAAGAATTATAATGTTTTTGTTTACGAATTTAAATGGTTTCAAAGTTACCTCTAAATTTTATTTGTGATGATTGTTTTTAATAGAACTAAGTATGTAAAATATGCTTAATATTTCCACTAAGTCACGATGTGTTTCTATATAGTAACTGTCCTAGATTTTTTAACGAAATAATCGTCAACTAAATATCTAAGTCGAAGTTAAAAATATCACAGGCCAGTTTCATATTAACAATTACTGATTTAAAGTATTATTATACCAAATAAGAAATGTATTTAATTAAAGGAGTGACTACCCAACTTTAAAAAACGTCAACAGAATGCCGACATTGTGACGATTTGGATACAAAAGTTATGATTGTTTTTATTCTTTGAGGATAAATAATAAATAAGATTATTTTTTTTATAATTCTAATCTGGTATTCTATATATAAAATGAAACTATTCCTTTATATTGAATAGTTTCATTTGAAAATTACAATTGAATCCTGTGACGGTGTGGAACGGGTGCTTTACATTGTCACGAAAGATGTTTATTTTTTCGTAATTTTACCGCTTAGCACAGGTTTTAATATATTTTTCTGATACTCTAACTATCCATGAATGTAATTGTATCAAAGTTATTGCTTTTTTTTCAAAAATTTATAAAATTCCACTTCCGTCACAGGGGCAATGTTTTACGAAAATGCCCGTATAGCAAGTGATTCACACACGCGTAACTTGGGTGGGAAGATGGCGACGTTTATGACGTTTCCCAGGCATTCGGAAGGGGTACATGAGCGCTCTGAGCGATATAATCGGCATTCGGAATGCACCATGAGAAGCGTATAGGCGTGAGAAGCCATAGGTAATCTTTTAACGTCCGTGTGAGCAGCTGTCAGAGATTTCTTTCTAATTAAATAAATTCAGCTATTAACATTACCTGTGTGCTTAAGCTACCTGCCTACCTCATATTGCCTCTCAACTAACAAATATCATGAAACTTACGTGAGAGGTATCTATTTACATGAGGAATTTGTAGAACTCTAGCATATTCAGTAGGTACAATAAAATTGATCAAGTCTGAAGCTCATAGAGTACACATATTATTTGTCTTTATAAATAACTTAAAACACGTGCGATTGATCGGCTTGATTCGTAAAAATAGTCGCACTTACTTTTATGACAAAAATATGATAATCAATAATTGGATTATTAGTAATAAAGGAATTTCACGGTACTGTAACTTTTTTTACTATTTCTACGGTAAGAAAGGTCTAGAATTGAACCTTTTTGCATGATCAATATTCATCAGGCTTTAAATTAACAAAAAATGTTTTGAAGTAAACATTTTACTGCACTAACATAAACCGTAGTCTCCAATTTTTATTAAATTCTAACTAAATATGACGATCAACAATGCATTTGTTTACATTTTAATATTAGAAGATTGTTTAACAAAATTTCCTAAACAATTAACTAAAGCTTGAGCAAATATAAGAGATTTGATAACGTCAGTCCATCAGCGATAATTTATCAGTATTTGACTATAATTTAATTTTAAGCCCTTTATCATAATAAAAAGAAATCTACGTTTACTTACATATAAAACATATTTTTATTACTCAAGATATATATGTAGTACGTGTAATACATAACGAGTATTATAACGAGAGCTGGTTATGTATTTGAATATGGTTGAATGGTTGAGGAGGGCGATGGCTGGATCCCGCGTTAACTCGTGAACGGGTGCCGTTTGAGGGTGTTCGTCGTTTGGATACTTGGGGGGAGGGAGACTTGCCGAGCTAACAGATGCAGAAAAGAATAATTTTGTATAGACATAAAGAGACTCTGTAAATTTATTTTGAAAAAAAATAATATACCCGTGAAGTTTCTTGCCAGTTCTTCTTCACGAAGGTTTTTTTTCGAACTGGTGGTAGAATCATGTTTTATTTGACGTCAATAAGAACAAGTAATTGTCAATGTTGAGAAATAAATATTTGAATTTGAATTTGAATTTGAATAGTAAACAATTATAAATATAATATTTAAGGTATATTTTATGCTTAACCCTTTTATAATTTAACATTAAAAAAATTTGCCTTAATCCCGCATTATAACTCTACAACAATGTCTACGAAGGCGGTTTCATCACTTACAAATAATCAGTATTTTTTGTCATCATTTTGTTACATTTAAATGAGAAATATCTTAATGTTTTCTTAACCAACTATATATACCCAGATCTATCGTTTTCTGTCTGTTTTTCTTTATTTAACAGCTTCAATCCACGGAACTCGTCTTCAATGTCTTGTAGAGTTCTGTCCTTCGTTTCTGGCAGAAACTTCCACGTCACCGCAAGGCAGTAGCTGGTGATTACAGCGTAGAGGGCATACGCTCCAGGGACGCCCACAGTACTCAATAGAAAAGGCCAGCTCTTGAGACAGCCAAAGAAACTCAACGCCATCAAGAAAACGCAGATGCCTCCTGACAGACTCCTGTACTCTAAAGGGAAGAGTTCTCCTGCAATAATAAAATTCAAGGGCACGGTTCCCACTGCAAAGGTGAAGGTCAGAACATGCACGAGAAAGACGCCGATGTAGACGCTGTCAAATGGAAGCAGGTTCCTTGACCTGGCGTGCACATACGCAGCAGTCAAAATAAATGTTAAAATGGCGATACCGGTGGTGCTGAACAGCATCGTTCTCCGTGACACTTTCTGCACTATGAAAACACCAATAACACCTGAAATATTTCTTTGAATATCTGTGCTTAATACTAATAACGGAACATCAATATCAGCTCCAATAATTTCTTGAAATACGTCTATAGCGTACGACGCTATGAGGGTGGCTCCCGCCCACTGGCAGATTCCGTGAATATGAGCCATTATAAATATTGGCATATAAAACTCTTTCTTCTGGACTGTTTCTTTTACATAACGAATATTTGACTTAAAGCTTTCAGCAGCACTCTGCTTAGTATCTGGTTTATTATTGCCAAGCAGCATGTGAGTGGACACCATTGAATCTAGTTCCTCCTCCTCTCCATCGCCTCTCAAAAATCTAAATACTTTTCGCCCTGCTTCGTATTTTCCTTGATTTATTAACCAGCTCGGTGATTCTGGGGTGCTTACGATAATCATAAGATCAACAAGGTTTACTACTGCTATAATGATGGCAGTCGTTCTCCAATGAATGTACATTCCCATAGTATGAGAGAAAAGTACGCCTGAGCCTGTTCCCAACGACAGTGTTGTAAGAAAAGCTCCTCGGTTCTTTGGGCTCGTGTACTCTCCGACTATGATGGGTGCAAGCGCGGCGCAAAGGCCCATGGACATACCTTGCAGCGCCCTGGCTACGAGCAGCCAAGTGACGTTTGGCGCCAGGATCATGCACAGCCAGCCTCCAAGCGACGGAACGAGGCTGATCAAATTAATCAACTTCCTGCCACAGACCATGGTGAGGACTGGGCAAGCCATAAAGTTTCCCAAGAGCATTGTGAAGCTAATGATAGATGCTATAAGAGACGAGAAAATGTTATATTAGGTGTTTTCGTGTATAAGTAAACGGTATGTACTTTCGTACAAAAACTTTGAAGACATGCTTACCAATCCACGAGCTGGACACTTCATCGACAATTATGTCGGTGTCGGGGCTCCGCAATTGCGGTAACAAGATGGCGTTGTATCCCATCGTCATACCCTGACAACACAAGTTCAGAGACACAGCCAGGGTAACATAACTCTACAAAATAAAGAGATACCATTTACTTTTTAGGTTGTTAGAATTATTAATGAACACGCCGTGATGATCAAGGTAACACGTTTGATTTAGTTTCGTTTCCAAAGGGAAAGGTATCATTCTTTGATTGAGATCCATGTTCGCTAGCAAACCGTAAATAAAACTGATGTCCCACTTGTTTAGTGTTTTTTACTACATTTTTTGGATAACTGTCAATGATATTAAAACATTAAAAACATACCTGCTTTATCCATGGTGTAATCCAAGGTATTTTCGTCATTTTAATTGTCAATGAAAAAATAAATTAATTCCGATTTTGTTACTAACGGCAAATTTCCCACAAACGTCGCACCGCATATTCCGAGCGTAGTGACTGTCGCACTAACGATAGGTTCGTAGTTATCTTTGCTTTGTATGTTTAAAGCAGATGATGAAATCTAATTTACTTTTTATTAAATCCTTAATTAAATAACTAGTCAGGAAAGGTTGATTTTTCAAAACAATATTAGTTACTTTACAATTTAATTGATTCAAGATTTTTCCTTAAGTGATCGTCTATTATAACACTTTTTCATCTGGGAATGAGATATACTCTAAAAATTGAATTCTTGCAGTTATTTTGAAATTCCATAGGTAATTTGCGTCTGAAGGTGCTTTACCAATGGTGAGGTTTTAATCGATGGGTTACTGGGATGCAGTGGTGGATTTACACATTCACACTATTCATCGTATTTTGCCGCCCCTACCGACCTCTGCAATGCACTAGTTCACAATCATATTCATATTTTTTTGTCAATGGAATTGTAACTTTATGATTTGTGCGAGTACGAATTGGTTATTGGGATGCAGCGCGGTAACGAATGACGTGACGTAAGAGTTCACTAAGAGAGTCTGGCCGAATCGGTAGCACGAGAGCTGCGTTGTAATCTTCACTAAATCATGGGTTGTAAAAATAATCTAGGAGCTGACAATCATAGTAATGACGGGAAAAAGCATATTGTAGGATCCGATGTTCCCGCGCTGCATCCCATATACTTCCTGCGCAAATACGAAGTAAAAAAAAATTGCAGTTACTTTAACTGTTTAGACACACGGAAAAAAATTTAAGTAATAGTTAAAATATAAATACGTTAAACTACTTTAAATTGTAATTTCGAAACGCTACAGGATTATTTTAAACATTCGTAATCAAAAAGTATCTACAAATTTTACGCCACTGTTGGGACTTTATGTTATGACCTGTAACACGGCCACGTATACACGGGGGCCGAAAGTAACAACACAAGAACAAAGTTGTACTTCTGTTTTATTACCACTCCTCATTAGTTAAAAAACAAATTAGTCTCTGGACAAATTTTTTTAAAGAATTTCCTTATTTTCTTTATTATGTATTTTCTTATTTTCTTATTTTAGCCAACTCATATTGTCGTAATATTGGCAAACACTAAAGTGAATATTGTACTTTCCACGTATTACACGCGTAGTCGTTTTTTCTCGTCATTCTTACGCATAATGTTGGCATAAAAAGATAAAACGTACTCTAAGACTTGCTGCTTCGGGAAACAGTATCACATGAGTAGATAAACGGAACAGAGACAAAGCTTCATACAACCGCACGGATCGGTTGCACTACTACAAGCACGCGGGGCATGTGTGCGTGACCACTGGCCGCTTGTCATGTACGCGGCGAGACATTTCAAAAGGGATTGTCAAAAGGCACAGCTTTGATTTATAGATAATGATTCAGTCAATAGATTAAAAAAAACTTGCACTCAGCTCGGGAATCGAACCCGGACGTTTTGAAAAATAACACTAATTTTATTTAGATATCGATTATGTAGGTCTTAAGCTGCAAATGTTATTATGAAACATGATGTATTTAATGAATAAAATGCATTGTTTTCATATTCATATATTTATAGATCTTTGTAGATATGTCTTGTAGTTAGAGACTCGCCCATACTGACCAATTTAAATGGGCCACCCTGTATATCGTAATGGTAACTAGTTATTTGATAGCTCATGTGGTAAGAGAGTGACTCGGTATATCGAAAAGCATAGGTTCAAATCCCACTCGCAGTAATTTAATATTGGGTGTGTAAATGGATTGTATCGCAGGATTTACAGAAGAGGGATTCAAGGTCGTTTTTTTAGGGATGGGACAAGGTTGGTTGGGGATTTCATTTGTGCATTTCCTGGATGCTGGTGTACTTTGGAAATTATCCAGCCTAGTTGTGTCCGCATCTATCAAACCACCGGGATGGTTAGAGTCCGGAGGCTTAGGGGGAATAGAATCACTATCCATTGTCTAACATACAAACACTTAAATTAATTACAGCTAAATACAATGATTCACCGCTAACACAAAGACAAACTCAACTACATGAAGTAAGTAGCTCAATAAAACCCGTGCGCAAACAGCAGACGCCAACTTGACAGTCGCCAAAATATATGAAAAGAAACGATGTAATGACTACTTGAGAAACGAATACTTTTTGTATAACGCCATCTACACATTGTGCACTTTTGTTTTTTTTATTTCACAATTCGAAAATGCCTCACTACAGACGCGTATAAAATAATTCTTAATTGTTAATTAATTAAAATTACTATCTAGAAAAACAAAATATATAGTTAAAAAGATACTCACAATCTCTCGCGCTATCAGCAACAGAAATTTTAATGATTATTCCACACACAACACAAAACGACAAAACTTACAACTGCACTAAATGCACTAAAAACCATGAATTTGAATCTGCAAATGGCGCACCCATCTAATGATCTCAACCAAAGAATCTAATGATCAAATAAAAAAAGTAGGTAGGCAAAAACAAAGTCTTGCTTACCGCTTGATAAAAAAAATCATATACACCCTACCAGAGACTAGTAAATACTATTTACTAGTCTCTGACCCTACTTACTACTTTCCTTCAGAAATGAACAGATTCAGATACCTCGTAAAGTACGCCACTTGTAAAAGTAATATATATGCCAAGCTTTTGTAAATAATCTCAGCCTGCATAATAATGTTAATACTTAAATATAGGCCAAAATTTGGATCACTCGGACGGCATATCGGAGATAAACGAAAGTTTTATTTCTGCTTTCATCTGCTTACTTTTTATCATGATAATTGTTTGACAAGTTTTCTTTTATGTTTTTTTATAATTCTCATAATAATAATGCGTAATTTTATGTTATATTATAGTTGTTTTTGGGAGCACTCATACGGCACAGCGAGCCGTTTGAGTGATCCAAATACATCTTTATAATTTGAGAACGGAATATGCATAAGATTTCCACATTTGTTAATATTTTTCGACAATTTTTTTACAATTGTTTGATTTTTAAATCACAAGCCCAAAGTCCACGTATAATTTCGTATCCACGTATATTTTCATAAAACAGCGGATTGAGTGCTCCAAGTTTTCTGCTCTATCTGTTTCATTTCTAGTTTGACAAATTTTTTACTATGCCATAGGATTTCTACAATTATTTACAAAATCATCCTAAAATTTTGTGGCAATTGGAGAAAGGATCACTCAGTCCACATGCACACGGTGAGGGGATACAATATGATTATTTGCCATTTCATCATGAACTATTATTTGAAGTGAAAAACTATTGTATGAAAGTGTGGAGCGAGTATTTTGACGAAAGGTCGTTGGACGCTGGAATCTGGTACAGGACCATTCAACCAGTCTTTAACAGATCCCCTTGGTTTGAAGGAAGCAACATGTGCAGGCGAGATGTAGTTACTGCTTTCTGGCTTCGCTGCGGACACATTCCCCTAAACAGTTTGGCATTTCTAATGCGTAAGACGGCTTCTCCGAATTGCGCTGAGTGTAATGTGTTTGAAGAAGCGTACCATATTATGATGGAGTGTGTCCGGAACGCGCCTGAAAGCCACAAATTCTTTATTAAGATTAATTTAAATGGTGAAGTGGGTACATGTAACAGTTTATAAGCTTGACCTACCTCTGACGCCGCTAAATTACTCTATAAACTAGTTATGATTTGTTTAAAACGTAGGTTAAGTTGATTGTTACTGATTGTATTTTGTAAGAACTATGAGGGTGAAGTCTTCTTAATTAGAAGAAACCCTGAATAATTAATAAAGAATAAAAAAAGTATAAAGTATTAAAAATGTTGACAAATTTGACACCGCCAAAATATGTTTGAGGTGGTTTATTTTATTGAATATGTAGGCCGTGCCCCCTGTATGCCAACCAGACTAACCACTCCCTATACAGTTCCTTATACCTTCTCGTGGTGAGTTTATGTACTTATTGTTTTATTAGAGGTCCTAACTGGCAAAATCCAAATATGCTTGTTAGATTTAATTGAAAGAAACCACACTACAGGTATGGATAAGGTATTTCTTTTTGTGACGCAGGAAAATCCTCACGGATACCCGGTCTACCGGGGCTGCGGTCGATTTATGCCGGACTCGTATCGGCTAAAAACCTGCGGCTTCCGTCTGGACGCACGAAGCCGGGTCACGAGGAGCTTGCGCATTCCGTTCGCGGCCTGACAACATTAGCCAGCGCTCTGTGTACCGCCGGCAACGTCCCGAGAGGGAGGCACCCCTCTCTTATCGTCCCTCATGAGATGCACAGGAAGCGCCCGCGCTATCTCAAGTCCTGGCCCGGAGGTGGAATCCCCGAAACCACCACCGAAAGCTCATGGGACTGCGGGGGAGGAAAGCTCTCAGCGATGAAACCCGCCCTCCGGCGACGAAGCGGAGTGAAGGATGCAGCGTCTTCCCTCGCCCTCTCCGCCGCCTCCTTGGCGAGCATTACTACTTCGCAGAAGGATCCCACCGCCTGCCACGACCTCTCTCAGTCTCTACCATGGCGCGAACCATGGTCGGGAGCGAGATATCGGCACCCAATACAGAGCCGAGCGCGCTGCAATCCGCATCCTGCGCGGGGCATACCTACAGCGTGAGCTGGGCCGTCTTGTTGAGGCAATCGTCGCAGTGGCGGCACCTGGCAGTCGGTTCCCGACCGATCCGGAACAGGTAACTCCCGAAACAACCACATCCCGAGAGCACCTGAGTCAGACAGTATGTCAGGAAACCGAATCGCCTATCCAACCACTACATGGATAAGTTATTAAGTTTATGCTTGCCAACATCAAATATATAAGACAGTCCTTTTTTGTGTGTATGAGTACCTACAATTACATTTCAATAATTTTTTTAACTCTCTTCAATGCCAGCGAGCAAGCGAGCACGCGATCCAGCTGACGGTGATGTAGTAGATGGCAATTAGTCATAGGTCTTTTATCTTTTAATAGTGATCGTGGTTATTGTATCGACTAATGACGCGTTGTCGTCGCAGGCTTCAGTTGACAATGCCTTTGTTCCAGTAATGACACCGGCTATCCCTTCCCTTAGACCGGAACACAACCATGTCAATGTGATTATTACGGCGGCCAAAACAGGAAGGACTGTAGCCTCCCCCCCCCCTCCCATACGAGCTCCTAACATAGAACCTTCACTGCATTTGTCTCTAGTAGCTTTGAACGATGTGTATTTCTCTAATCTAAAGTATCTTTAGAGATAAG
Organism: Marasmarcha lunaedactyla; assembly: GCA_923062675.1. NCBI lineage: Eukaryota > Metazoa > Arthropoda > Insecta > Lepidoptera > Pterophoridae > Marasmarcha > Marasmarcha lunaedactyla. Next base: position 15,378,158 of record OV281364.1, on the reverse strand, counting down.
GTCTAAAGGTAAAAAGGACCTACAAAATTTTTTGACAGTCACCGGATATAAGCATTATTTATTTATTTATTTAGTGCGCACTAAAGCTCTTTTTACACACTGTCCAGTCTCAGGTCTGCTGGGAAAGATTTCTGTTAGAAATAAGCTGTACCTTTGTACATTATGTATAAGTTTTATTATGTATTTATATTGTTGTTTGAAAAACGATAAAATAAATAAATAAATAAATATGATGGGATTATAAATAAATACAATTAAAAATACTTGTTTGCTATGTTACTTTTTTCTTAGTAATTCGACGTTTTACAATTAAGTAATACTTACACATAACTTTAACTATAATTACAACATTTCCCTGTCATTTATCATTTCATCTAAAACATAAAGTTAGGTACTATTTGACAGCCTTTGATAGGCCAACTTTCATTGAGTTGATATCTACTGAAATAAATTCCATTCATTCATTTATATATGTACAGTTGTTGACTGTACTGACTGGTGAATTCAATCGTATGTAAAAGTACTTTGAATCCAAAGGCTGCCTAACTATTTGTAAGTTCATTTTTACATTTTACAACAATATTAAGGCACCATCAAAGTAAGTACACACTTCATGAGTTCAATTTAAAAAATGCTTACAAATACGTATGCGAGTCTAGTACTCAACCAACATTATTTTTCATTGATCACTAAGAAAAGATTTTGTTCGTTATTGATTTCCTATAAGCTTTCAAAATTTGAATTAACACTTAACTTCTATCTAATAAATTAAGTAACACTGAAGCACAAAACTTGAAGTTTTCTCATTTGTTCACTGTCAATTGCATATTAATAATTTAACTACGCAAACAGTTACACGCAATACTGTAAAAGTTTTTAAATAACCCTTAATCTGTAAAAGCAATCCAGGCCAACCTCATACAACTGGACCGCTGCACCTCCTGTCTTGGTTGTGATGCTTCGCCGTCAAAGACTGTGTCGATTTCAACTCTTCTGCAGACATAGGTCGTCCTCTGAATTCGTCTTCAATCTCTTGAAGAGTTCTGTCTTTTGTCTCTGGAAGGAACAACCAGGCGATCACCAGGCAGTATCCCACGACAGCAGCGTAGATACAGTACGCTCCGTGAAGACCTATAGTCTTAAACAAGACAGGCACAGTCTTAACTGTTATAAACAAATTCGCGGATAAGAACAACACGCTTATCCCACCCGCTAGACTTCGGTATTCCAACGGGAATAACTCCCCTGCTATAATAAAAGGCAAGGGAACTGTTCCGGTAGCTATTGAAAACATGTGTATATGGATCAGGCTTATACCAATCGCTGGGTGATCAAATGGCAGGATATGGTGAGCTTTGCCGTACGTGTATCCCGCCGTCGCAAGAAACGCGAATAAGTTTATTCCAACTGTGCAAAATAACATGGTCCGTCTTTTCACCTTCTTAATGATGTATACTGCTAAAGTGTTAGAAACGATCCTTTGAGCGTCCAACGTAATAATAAGCAGTGGAATGTTTAAATCTGACCCTATAACGTTCTCAAAGATATCCTTGGTATAAGCCGCTAAGATGTTCGCTCCAGCCCATTGTCCCAGGATATAAATATGAATCATTATAAAAATAGGCTTAAAGAATTCCTTTTTCCTTACAGTAACGTTAATATAAGCTAAATTGTTTTTTATTCGCTTGCCAAAAGAGTCACCAATATTGGCTTCCGCCTTCGATTCTCTAACCAACATGCTTGTTTCTGTCATCCTTTTTAGTTCATCATCTTCTTCATCACCTCTCAACCACCGAAAAACTTTTTCAGCGTCTTCGTATCTTCCTTGATCAGAAAGCCAACTTGGAGATTCTGGTGAGTAAAGGACTATGACAAGGTCTGCAAAAGCAATGCAAGCGCATACAAGAGCTGTCGTTTGCCAGGTTAGATAGGAACCCATAGTGTGGACGCAAAGAACTCCAGTAGCTATAGTAAGCGAGATGGTTGTTAAGAAGGCTCCTCGGTTCTTGGGGCTTGTGTATTCTCCGATAAGTACTGGACCTAGTGAGGCACTCATGCCCATGGCGAGTCCCTGCAGGAATCGGGCAAACAGGAGCGTTGGCACGCTGTTAGCGGTGATGATGCAGAACCAGCCCACGATGAGCGGGACGATGCTGACCAGGTTGGCAGTCCTGCGGCCGTAGTTCGCCATGATCGTTGGCACGATGAAGTTGCCTACCACAAGTGCGAATCCTAGGATCGAAGCTGGAAAGCAAAAATATAATTGATTCATTATTTTAATATAGATGCACTTAAAGATTGTTTCCATTAATTTTGTAATTCTTTTGTAAACCTCAAGGGTCTGAATTTGGTCAGAAAGCTCTGAGCCAAAATTTTAAGTACACTTTATCACTTTAACTGACACTAGGGGTATAAACGTCAATTAAGGTAGTTGTGTTTGTATCACGGATAACTCCATCCGAGTAACCTAAACTAACTTATTAGTAAAAAGGGTGATGTATCGTATACATTTATGGATTTCTCCTATACCATTACCCCAACAGCTACGAAAGCAGTAAAAAGTATGTTTTTTTGAACAGATTTCAGATATTTATTTACTTTTCGTTCTCATTGTAATCTATTGTAACATTCTATTTATCTATAATAATTGATATAAGTGAAAAGAAACACATTTTTTATAAATACAAAGAACAATTTATAGTTTAGTTTAAGTGTTGTTTGTAAATAAAATATAATAGTCACTTTTAGTAATAGTTACGATACATATTACGTAACATATTACGATATTTACTAAATGTCCATTGCGCTAGAGATTAGCTCTTCGATAATAACTTTTATTATTAGCCATGCATATGAAACAAAACTATATCTTTCACATGTCTCAATCAGTGCAAATTAATTTTCTACCACAATTTTAAGTACATTTTTAAATGCTTCATAGTAAGCGGTTCAAAATGTGGCGACAAAACGGATTTGAAAAAATGTCTTTGACATTTGTAAAATTCATAAGAGGAGATTTAGGATTGATGTAATCAGTAAAATAGTTCACAGTAATAATAATGAAGTAAAATTATAAATATGTTTGTAATTATCGTTCTATCTCATTTTTCGTAAAGCTTGCGCCTACTTATGTAAGCTAGGAAAATATTGACAAATCATACTCGATTTATTATGTTTTGTGAGTTATTTTGACTTTTAATAATTAGGTTAGTTCGATTTTTTAAGAACGGGTAAATGTAAAAGTAGGTATTATAATAAATCGAGTTATTGTAAAAGGTTTCATTTCTAATCCTTATTAGATTTTAAAAAACATTACAACATGTCATTAAAACCAAAAAAAGTATAAATTGACATCGATCAAATTTACCAAAAATTTTATATTTATTTACAACCAAGAACAAATAGAAACAAGAATAAACAAAATTGGGCAAAGCGGCCATAAAACTGGCAGAATTACCTCGCTGGATTGTTTACGATTTGTGAAAAATAAGACTAGTCTGAAAAGAAGTGTAAATTAAGCCCTTCAAATAAATTAAGTGTATTTCACTTTTGACAAATTTTTCAATAATTCATTTTTGCATTCGCTTTCTCAAATCAAAATGCAGGCGAACATTATATAAATGCATTGATAATAATTCACTTTCAATAAATGGTTTTTTATAAATAAATATACTGATTGTAGCTGGTGAATCTAAATCTCAGCTAAGGTTATCTGTAAGCATATGCTTGGAAGAGTCAGAAATATCAAGAAAAGTTTTAAAATGTGATCCCTTATGACTTCTAACTTTTTGAAAGTTGTTCGAACAAACCGAGGAATATGGTCGTCTTTAAATTCTATAATTAAACATTTACTCTCAATAATGAATACGTACTCTATGTAATGAAGTATAACACGACTTAATAACCAAGAGTACATAAACTGACGCTGGACTGCCCAGTCTCCTCTCGCCTCACATTTACAATAAACTATTCTGATATCACAAATTAAATTAAATATTGAACTTCGGAGTGAAATTAAATATCTTTTCGTTCCTTAGTAGCACTGTAATTTTCACACTTGGAGAACACCCCATTCGGCATTTTTGTAAGAGTTTTTTTTATATTTTAAAGGTAGGACAAGCAACATGCTCGAAGTGCCACGTGTCACTAAAGTCAACTACGGCAATTACCTTTGTTTTTCGTTCCCAAGAGCCGGTACATTTTCTTTATGTGTATTATATTCATGCTAATGGTAAATATAGTTACATAATTGCTTGTAATCATTACAAGGTGTGTTTTAAGATAAAGTTTAGATTATTCGTATTGCGATAGTGTACAGATATTATCAGACTAAATATCATATTTGCAAGGAAGCTGATAGTAGTATGTAATTTAATCATTAGCATACTTTATTTTATGATTTGTTTCAGCTGTGTATTTCTACGCTTTAGTAGCTTGTTGGATTTATTATCAGAGGAAGGGTTATGTTTTACGCGTGCATTGTAGGCATGTATGAATGTTTATGTCTTTGGCGCGCACTACAACCTAAACCGTTTGGCAGATTCCTCTCAAATGCGGAACTGACATAAGGTGTTTTATAATAATAATAATAATTTATTGTACCAAATAAAGTATTATAATATGCTACGTTTGCATAGTAACAATTTTATTCTTTAACTGACGATTACAATTTATGTAATTTGGTTTTAGGTAAAATCTGTGCAGCCTCAAACCTCGGTGTTTTACATAAAATGTATTGTAACAAATCAGTTAAAAAGTATCTACATTTTATTTCCGTTAGTGATAAGACATTTTTCTACTGAATAGTAAACGGTTTTATTGACTGAAGCAGGCAATAATATAGGCACGAATCGTGTATACCTAAAAATAATTCTAATATAATTTAGGCATATGTGACTTAGATGTAAAAAATAAATATATAAAATGGGCGAGTGAATGAGTGAGTGTTCTCTCTGTGAGTGGAATGAAGGTGTATGAGTGTTGTGAGAGGGTGAGTTAATGAAATACACTATTAATATGTAAATGGATTATTAACATTAGTTCGTTTTAACTTTGTTAATAGTTATAATAAAGAGTTAAATGAAAATTATCATTAATTTTCAAATTGAAAATGTTATGGATGTATAGCATCATTTTAATTATATCTTCTGTCTCGTATGATTGAGTCACGAGAAATATAGATACAGATTTTTTTACCGAGATTTTGGTCACTGGATTTTTTGAATCCCCAGACACACACATTAACTGTGGGCCCAAAGTAAGTAAGCAGAACTTGTGTCATGGATGACCATACAGCGAACTGGGGGCGAACTCAGAATAAACATACATTAATGCACACCCCGGTCAGGACTCGAACCTGGGACCTCCGTGTATGAAGCAGGGCTACTACCCACTACGGTACTCAATCGTCTTAGAAACTAGAAGGCCATATTTCCAATATTTCATATAAAAAGTTATTGTACTATCTTGACCTCTTTCAATAATTATTTTACATTTGCATCTCTCACAGATTTAGAGACCAGGTATATTGTAATGTTTTTCTAGGTGAAAACTAAGAACTTTAAAAAAATCATTCCTCATTTGTTTTATGCTAAAAACTAAAAAATTACGTTCAAGAAATAATACTAAGTATCTATCGCAACGACCTTAAAACTACCCTCATATGTGATCGCATTAAATTTTAATACAACATTAAATTATAATTTTTATTGCAAGGTTGTTTTCGGTAATTAAGATTATTTGCTGCATAATTTCAACATTATCTGGAAGTAACGTTAATCTTAAGTTGTTTTTGTCCTTCGTTTTCTTAACCTTGCTTTTGATGATATATTATAGGATAGCGTGCTCCTTCCTTGAGGAAGCAAAGCTTTCTGGTCTTTGGCCAAGTCGGTTGAGTCGAACTTCTGTCGCCCATCGCTGCCACCTCTGAGGAAGCCTGACGGTTCACTGGCCCACACTGCAAAAGAGAAAGCAGACCTCTTTGCTAATCTTTTTGCAGACTATTCACGTCTAAATAGTCGAGGTAAAGTCCCATCCCAGTTACCTCAGTTCGGAACCAAAATGGGTACCGTTCATATTCGCCAAAAGGAGGTTCTTGAATGCTTGCAGAATTTAGACGTGAACAAGGCCAGCGGCCCCGATGGCATACCTGCAGTTGTGTTAAAACACTGCGCAGCCGAGTTGTCTCCCAAACTAACGCGCCTGTATCGATTCTCTTTGGAATCTGGAAAGGTCCCTAAATCCTGGAAGCTGGCTAACGTGCAACCAGTACCAAAGAAGGGAAGCCGTGCAGATCCCATCAACTATCGACATATTGCAATCACCTCCATACTTTGCAAAGTCATGGAGCGTGTATTGAACAATCGTCTCCTGGCATACCTTGAGTTCAACGAGCTCCTTAGTGATAACCAATATGGTTTTCGCAGTGGACGCTCGACTGGAGATCTTCTTGTGTATACCACTCACTTATGGAGCGAAGTCTTGGAAGGTCACGGTGAAGCTATAGCTGTATCCTTAGACATTTCCAAGGCTTTTGATAGGGTCTGGCATGATGGTCTCTTGAGTAAGCTTCCAGCATACGGAATACCTAAAGGGCTCTGCGACTGGATATCTGATTTTCTGAGGGAACGGTCAATTCGAATAGCCTTAGATGGCTGCTCTTCTGACCTAATGGCAATTAATGCCGGGGTACCTCAGGGATCTGTTCTCTCTGCAACGTTATTCTTGCTGCACATTAACGACCTGCTAACCCCAGGCATTATTGGTTACGCTGATGACAGCACCGTTGTAGAGAGATACATGTCCAATACGCGAGCGAGTCCTCAAGAAATCCGGGCTTTGAGAGAGTCCATGATTAAGCGGGTGGATTTGGCCTTAAAGAAAGTGTCCGATTGGGGCGAGTCCAACTTGGTCAAATTTAACCCGTCGAAAACACAGGCGTGTTTATTCTCCGCGAAAAAGAGCAATTTCGACCTAACGCCCACTTTCCAAAATGTTTCTGTTCCCTTAACTGACCACCTAGGGCTTCTGGGCGTAACTATATCGTCCCAACTAAATTTCGGGTAACAAATTGTGTCCATGGCTCAAACAACTTCAAAGAAATTGGGAATCATCTCGAAGGTCCGACGGTACTTCAGCCCTGAACAGCTACTTAATTTGTATACAGCTCAAGTTCGATCTTGTATGGAGTACTGTAGCCACCTTTGGGATGGTTCTGCAAAGTACTAACTAGAAGCGATGGACGCAGTTGATCGAAGAGCCCGAAAAATTATTAACAACTTTGACCTCCTCACCAAAAACTGCAAAGACTCGACCATCGTCGGAAAGTTGCCAGTTTAGCAGTCTTCCACAGATTACATTTTGGAGAGTGCGCGAATGTTCTTTTTGATCAGGTTGAACCCACACCCTTCTTGCATCGGACTACTAGACGCAGACAGACCTTCCATCCTTTCATGGTAGATATCCCAAGAAGTCGAACCAAACGCTTCGATAGTTCCTTTTTGGTGCGGGTCGCCAAGGTGTGGAATATACTGCCTGCGTCTGTTTTTCCAGAAAACTATAGTCCTTGTTCTTTCAAGCGTCGAGTGAATAGGTATCTCGTGGATAGACGTGTAACACCTTCGTCTTCATCGTCACTTTCCATCAGGTGAGATAGAAGACAAACGTCTAATCCTTTTTCAATAAAAAGAAAATACAAAATAATTTTTATCTGCATCTGTTAGAATGAAATGTTAAAAATTATCAATGAGTTATTATAAATAATCAGTTATTATTAGAATAATGAATTCGGGAAGTATATTATAATCAATGTATTAAAATAATTATGAATTTATATTTTTAGTTCCATTTATAATCAACAGTCGAGTATCGTTTATAGAGTTATCGTTTTAATTTTCGTCATCGGCTTTCTAATTTCTATTTTAAACCATGCCACCATTGTCATTTCTTGACAAAAGTCTGGACCATTGTGGACAATTTAAAGTGTCATATTTGTATTAAACTGTGTATTTAGTTTTTATTTGTAATCGAAGTATTTTACAGGAAAAACTATTCGTGCAATGAAATTATACAAACACATTAATATGTAAGTATTAGGAAATTTTACAAATCTTGCAGTTGGCTTGGTAAAGTAGTGCAATAAATTACAAACTAACCGATCCAGGATCCGGAAGTGTCATCGATAGGTATCAAGGAGTCCGGTTGCCTCAGCTGCGGAAGCAAGATGGCGGCGAACCCCATCACCAGCCCGTGCGCGCACATGTTGAGAGACACGCCCGCTGTCACGAAACACTGGAATATTGGAGGGAAAATGTCGTGAAAAGATAGTATTTGATGTGCAATTTTGCAGGTATAGTTTATAAGGCCTGTGTTATTAAAACCTGATTCAAATCATGCGTCATTTCAAGTAGTGAAATAAATATTATTTTCTATAATGAAAGGCTAAGAACTCACAGAGCGGTTTTCGCCCGCACCCACCACGTTGGAGGAACTGCTGTTTTATTTCCAAATTCACGGGACCAGAGTTCTGTGCGGTTACGCAGCCGTCGCGGTTGCGATTTTCGCTGGCAAACTTGGCGGGCGATTACCGTAAGACGGGCGGTTCTTTACGATAAGATTGTCAGTTGAGTTCCAGTCCGCCAAGGACACACACCAGAAAAGAGCTGTTGCGTTTTAGTTACTTCACAAAAGAATTTACAAAAGAACCTCACCGAGGCTGCGGTTGACCGCGGCTTGCGCGTTTCTGCTAGTTGGCCGCCGGTGCAGCGGTAGCCGCAAACAATCGCGCGCTCCGCGGGCGTAAAACGCGTCGTGATATCTGCTTTAATTTTTTACATATATAGCTGCATTCTACAGAAGCTGCGGGCCCGCAACCGCAGCGGGTGCGGGTGAAATCCGTTTCGTGAGTTCTTAGCCGTAAGTCTATAAAGCGTACTTATCACAGCTAAATAGTCAAAGAAAAAGCACCTTTGTTTCATATAACACAGTGTTCACATTTTGAAAACTTGTGACAGCAATCTTGTCAAAATGGAGCCATGTTTTTACTGAGATTTCATCATTGTGTAGAATTTGCTGAGAAAAGTACTCTGAAGTCTCGATTTATAGATTTAAACCTGAGTGAGATTTATTTATTTATTTATTTAGTGAGCAGCCAACATTTGATGTGAATAAATGTTAATAAAGCCAATAAAGGTAAAGTTTTTAACTCAATTTTGGAAATTATTTTTGTTTCAAAATTAAAAGAAGAAAAAGATCTTTGTCACTGCGTTAACAAGTTTTAACAAAGTTTTATAGCTCTTAACCCAAAGTCACACTACAACTATTGCGAAAGGACAAAATAAAACGTATTTTTCAACTACATTCGAAGGGGCACGCGGTCCACCTGAAGGATGCTACTTACATCCGCACCCGTGGGCATCATGTCGCAGGTATTTCAGTTATTCATATTGTCTGTGTGTCTCAAGTAGACTAATGATGTGTTGCCAACCCTAGGATTTAGTTTGATTGGCCTTAGTTCCTGTAATTTCCTGGCTGTTCCTTATTATTTATTTATTACAAAGGAGACACAACAGAAACAAAAGATACAAGTAAGAATTTGATAGATACACAGTTTTACAATTACAATTGTTCCCTTGGACGGTCTAGCTGAGAACATGTAATGATTTTATATTGAACTGGAAGAGAGAGATACGTACATATTTGGTTACATGAGAAAACGAAATTGGGGAAAAAAAATTATAAGTTAAGTTACATGTAAATGATAGTGATGGTTTTACAAACTAAGAATTATAAAGCATTTCTTACATAAACCTTATAGGTGGATAGGGGCACGTGATTATATTAGCGGTGAAATAGGAAGGCCTGTAGCACCGCCAGGCAAGATCTCAATAAACTAAACTGTACTGCCATTAACACTACAACATCGAATACCTTCTATAACAAAACTAATCATAATAAATTACAAGTTTCTTATGAGAAACACGATACAAAGCTACAGAGCCAATTTAAAACTATTCCGTGGACATTCGAGACACACACACGCAGAGAAGACAAATGGTCAAGTAAGACGTTTGTAAAGATTTAGCTAAGCAAATCTAGACTTACGTGTGCTATAAATACAGTACAGAAAAGAAAGTGCGCTGGGACGATTTAACGTGGGCTATCGATATTTAGGTTTTTTTTGGACTAGCTTTTGTCTGCGGCTTACATCGCAGTGTGCGCCTACGGGATGACATTTACTATATGTGGCCCATTTTTATAGAGTTAATTGACTGGAAGTCACTTCTGTGGCCAAGAATCAAGATATAATGTATCGTACGCTTAGTATTGTGAAATGCACTGCAAGGGCGCTGTAATATTTATATTTTTATACATAATTTTATGAAACTAGAGATAAATATCCTAATTATCGCGCACAGAAGTCACCTTATCACTGTTTCCATTAAATCTGCAAGCAGGACGCATGTCTTTTCTGTGCCCTGCCAAGGTGTGACTCTGCAACATTTTACGATAATGGTTTGTTTGGTTGACCTTGAGGTCGCGGATTCGATCCTCGTGACAGCCCTATGTACCAATGTGTTTTTACAACTTAAGTATATAAAGCCGACTGCTCTAAAGGAGCTGACTGAAGAAGTTTCTTGAGGCAACCCACACCTAACCATTATCTAAGTAATTATTTTGAAGGTTTGTGTAGAGTCTGCCAACCCCCAGCAGACAGCGTGGTGGAATATAAATTGCTTGACACCAATCCTTATTTAGATGAGGCTAATATCTATAGGTTTTCGCATTTATTTATAATATTAGTTATGATATCGACGGCCTGTTTGGTATGGAGGTAAGGTAAGTAGCCTTGCCTTTCATGCCAGAGGTCCCGGGTTCGAATCCTGGTAGGGGCAGACATTTTATCATATTTGCTTTCTAGTCATGGATGTGTACGTATGTTGATTTAGGTTTATTTCTAATATTTATGTAAAAAAATATATCTATGCGTGTTTATATATTTCTTAAGTTTATTTATCCGTTATCTAGTATCCATAACACAAGTTCTTAATGATACTGAATTTAGGCTAGATAATGTGGTGTGATTGTTAGAAATATTTATTTATTATTTATCTTAAGTGAGGTCGGTCTGTACAAGATAAAAAATACATGTTCCTTTTCCGAAAAATTTTTGTTACACGTTTTGTCTTATTGACTGCCTATTTTGTCTCCAAAGAGGCACTAAATAGCCGGCCAGTGAGCTGTGAAGCTATGCATAGAGGCTGGAAGTCAATTAAAGGGTTGCCATATCTAGTATACAGGGTGGAATTTTGCAATGCCGCCTGTAAGGAAAGCAGTCTAAATAATGGAAATAACTAGTGTTACTCAAAGGAAACATTCCTTTATTTAAAAAAAGAAAAAAATACTGCATTCATTGTAATTCGAAACTAAGCTTGCCATGTTATTGCTTGCTGTATTTTTTGGCATCAATTAACAGAGTCAATCGTAAGGGTTCGATTTTGCTGACAAACACGGGGATTCAAATGACAGAAAAACCATGAAATCTTAACTTTAAAACATTCAATAAAATTAACAAGATAGAGCATCTTTACTGGTGATTCGGATTACTTATTTTAATAATTACCTATTATCTTTGACGGAAATTATTTAATAAAATTAGGTACCAAAAATAATTAAATTGTCGTAATTTTCCTATCTCCATGACGTTAAACCTTTTTTGAATCAATCGCGATTGAAATCAGTGATTGAAATGATACAGTACAATTTTTTAAGTTTATTTTTTGTGTGGACATAATTTTTCACTTGACAAGACCAAATTGCGCCTTGACGTATAAAGAAGGAGTTTCTTTAGGTGATTTTTAATAAGCTAGTTGAAGAAGCATAAGATAAAAATTTGTTAAGTATAGATATTTTAATTTGAAATTTTCTTAATTCTAATCGGCTGCAGTATTATCTAAGAAAAGTGATTAGCGGCTACGGCGGAATTATCGCGCGATCTTCGCTGAACGTCAAAAATATTTATATTACTTACATACAATAATTAGCTTGCTATTACGTTGCTATCGCTGGAAAGCAATACAGTTTTTTTTTCTTTAAGCGATTTTTTTTTCTTCAAAAGCCTACGTGACATGTCCTTTTTAATTTTTGTATTCGACACGCCGTTCATTTTTGTCTACGCCAGTGTTAAATTACTCTTATTTGATTATATCTTATATTATAATATCTTGTATTATAAAATAAAAATATTATTGTATTATGTATATTAAACATATTGTAATAAACTTTCAATTGATTTTTTGTGGTTGTTTCAAAAACATATTTCTCTTTACTATGTTGAATTTGTAGTTTATAAAAATGTTGAGATCGAGTTCTTAGAACACAACATTAGTTTAGTTGTCGTGTTCGAAAAATTCCATGTAAGAAGAAGCATTTTGCTATGCGGAAAAATATACTTGGCATAAAATTACTTCTAATTAACTAATAAGCAATTAAGGGTGATTTGCGCGAACCTTATTTACCAATTTAACTCGGAATCAGACAGAAATCCGTTAAAATTCGCTTCTGTCACAGTCAATGCCTAATATAACCAATGACATATTGACCATGACGACTACTGGACGAGACCATCGGTCTATGAATTGCAGCTTCCTCTCACTGTGGCCAAGACACCTTTAGCCATCCAACGATCGGTCTTGTGAGTCTGCTTGACCGGCAGTGAGAAAACATTTCCAAACCTTTCATCCCTTTCTCTTCCGCCTATTGCCTTAGGTCTCACGGCAATAGGTATCCCGCATCTATTTATATATTTAGTGTGTAGGTAGTGTATGGATAGGTTAGGTGGTTAGGTAGGAAATTAGGGTTATTTGTAGGTTACAGATTTAACCTCACGCTTTCCTGTACAGTCGGCTAATTATTATAGCACATTACAGTTCTATATAGTCACACTAAAGTTAATATTTTAAACAGTTTTTATTGATCACACGACATACACATAACACTATACAATAGACACGTGAAAGTAGTTAGCTGACCGTACAGTGTACTAATTACACTGTTTCTGTTAAAGATAGAATAAACGTTTCTTTTAATGCGTAAGTACTATTTTTTTATAACTATCATATTTATTATTTTATTTTCCTATTTAAAATGACGTTTTAGAATTGATATGGCTATTCGTTTCAACAAACTCAAAGAGCGAGATGTAATATGATTTTGTATGTGGGAGGAAAAGAGACAACGCTATAGAGTTTCGACAATTTACGTACTACGTCACGTAGGCTCGCGACCAATTAGTGCGAAGCAACGTCACGAAGTACATAGATATCTCTTTCATACAACAAGTAAACCGTATCATTCTTTCCTTCCCCCACAAATTATATTACTGTATATATCGGGTAGGAATTTATAGTTACGTTGACGCCGTTTTTTTTGTGCGGTAATGTTTGGGTATGACTTGTCTATATGTAATATGTCATTGTAATATACACATATAAGTATAAACTTAGTTTGCTTGCATTTATAGACTAATTCCACGTTTCAGTCACCATTAAAAAATAAATTAGGTACTATATGTAAATAAGTAGCGTCATTGCATCATTAAATTGTAATAAGCCTTAAAATATGACCTTCAATTTGATATTGCAATTATTTCAACCAAACGTAATTAATTTTATAAGTACATGTATATCACTTTAAAGGTACGTATAAGTATGCATTTGCAACATTGGAGTAGGTAGTATGTACTTTTAGCTCTCGAAGCGACGTTCGCTTTACTTGTAGTTGTTATTATACAAATATGCTACGAATGTGTGCGTGAGCGAACAAATCAAATCGAACAAATCTCGCGCTCACGCACACATATGCACCTTGTTTGTACACGTGGTTATTGTTTACTACAAGTAAAGCGAAAGTCGCTTCGTGAGATAAATGTACCTTGCGACGGACTTCAGCAAGCAGATATCAGATTGTCAGATTTTTTTTAGTATCGACTCCTCAAAGACCAAATAATATATACCAAATATTTGAATTTGAATCTTTATGTTCCGTGAAAGGAACTTTTATTTGCCTTAAGACTCTTTAGATTTTAGTTGTTGGAGCAATTTGTCTGGCTAGTTCCGCTAACGTAGACCAGAATTTATTACATCAGATTTTTCTTTTCCCTACATAATAAAGTTCCTGTCTTTACAGGAAACAACACTTAACCTAGAAATGCAAATTGTATAATTATTTCTGTTTATACGCAAGTTAATTTATACCGTATTGTGTAAAACACTTGTTTCAAGAACGTATTATAATTACCGTTACGAGATAAATGGACACCGAGGCTAATGGTTATTGCTAAGTCAAGAACGCCTACTTACAATTTGTCTTAGCTACACTTAAGTGAAAATCTCTTAATAAATGTGTGAACACAGTTTTTTGATTGATCTTCCCACTCCACTATGACGTCCATGCTTTAACAAAACAATTACGTACTATAAGTAAACTGACAATATAAGTAAATTCATGAATAGTATACGGTCAATAAAAGGTATGACTTTATTTAGTAAATTGAATTGAATTAGACTGACTTATCAAAACTGTAATATTTCACCAATCGACTTGGACTCAAAGCAGCGAGTAGTTGAGTTCTGAACTATCGGTAGAAATTGAGTTTACACTAATAAATCGATAAGGAATGAACCTAATATAATACTAATAAAAACAACACATCCCTGGCAGCTAGCTTTGTGCTAGACAAACATTTTCAAAGTAGGTAAATACACATATCTTCACTATATTATATGTCTCTAGTACTTCAAAACAAAAAAACTACAATATTAAAGCTACATTTTGGTACATAAACCGTTTCATTTAATCACTAAAATAATTGAATATTTAAAGTTTTTAAAAAAAACTGAAAATTACATTAAAACGTTCGGATTGGATTAGCAAATTCAGATTTCTGTTGTTTTACCTATACAATTATGATAAATCAATACACAATATACTTACGTAGCTTTGTAATAAACACAATCACACTGTTGAACTTTAATTGGATTCGCAATTACTTATTAAAAACTATTAAAACTGATGAAATTCGCGCGCATAGTCAATTTAGCTGGGGGCGTATCAGTGAAGTAAACAAATGAAGCGGGCCGGCACTAAAGGGCGAAATTGATTTAAGGCTTCTGCATACCCGAGAGATGTCGCCAATGGAAGGCGAAGTTCGCGTTTCGTCTTTTCGTGAAACATTGCTAGAAGTGATTTTGAGATACGCCATCAATCTATTTTCTTTATTATTCGCGTTAGAGCTTTGCCCTTTTGTGACGACATAGTGCGTGAAGCATGGAGCATTTCTGTATACTTAACTCATTTTTGATCGTTTGTATGAGGTTCGCCTCTATGCGGCGTTGGCGACGAATTGTTTACCTAATAATTTGGTTGACCTACAAACTAAATTCTGTTAATTCGAAATCGACCTGAACATAAATTTTTCTTACAATTTTGACAGTAAGGTCAAAATTGCACAAATCATTTAATAATCACTGTGATATTTATAATTATCTTTATTTAAATAAAATTTTGTTTGTTACAGAGGATAGTTTGACTATTTCCACGATTAAAAACATATTTCAAGAGTATTCTTTCAAAGTGGGTAAGTTTCTATTTGATATTTCGTTTAAAAAAATGGACGCTTGATTGGTAATTTGGTAACACTCTTTCACGAAAAACATTTTGGCGGAAGTCTTTTGCCGAAATCTTAATAAAAGCGTGTTGAAACGATGCCTCTTAGTGATAAATCGTCGTCGTCGGACATATGCCATAGATATACATAATTTTAGATGTATAAGATCTATAAGTTAAAAACATATTCAAATATGAACGGGCGCACTAGAAATCCTGAACTAAAAATAAGTGTCAGCTTAAAAATAGTTGTTTACACACAAAACAGCTACTTCCGGGTTCATTGACCTTTAAAAATGACCTTGAGATATTTATTATTATAAATATAAATATTACATACACTGACATGACCTCTACAATACACAATACACTGACATGACCTCTAGGGTATGTCACAGTTTTGGTTTTGTTTTTGTACATTCCTATTTTGAGAAGAGGTCCCTGCATTCTTTTGCACATATAGCAACATTCAAAATGTTTATTTCATCATACGTAAAATCATTTAAACTTAATGAATGTCTTATTTTACTTCATTTTCATGATCATAGTGTAAATACGCCTTAACTTCGGGTTTATAAAGGTATTCCAGGTAAACCGAAAGGAAAGAGTCGCACTCTTTTGTCAAAATTGTTAAATTATACGTAGTTTATCAAAATACTAGAAATTAAAATAGTTAAATATCAGAACAGCCAAATTTGTGAATTTTATGAAAAACTTTTGTATACATTTTACACCTCAAGTAACGTACTGGACAGGAATAGTAGATCAATCTCGTGTATTTCTAAGTTATCGAAATGAAAATACATTTTATAAATTTGAAATCATGTTTTCTTTCATTCAATAAATAATATTTGCACACATTTTAAGTTTTTAATATACTAATGAACCAAGCACCAGCGGTAACGAACAGGATTCAAATAGTGCCTACTTTATGAAATTTGCTAATTTCTCACAAAATAACGATTTTACGTGAAAACTTTTATGATTTTCGAAAAAAGGAATGATTGGAGAAATATCCAAGTAAATTCTACAAAAAAATAAATAAAGCTCAAGTTTGAAGAAGTGTACTACTTTTCGCGTTCTTACCCAAATACTGTTTGACTACCTGGTATACCCATAAATTTCATTTCACCAATGTCATCCTAACCTGGAGTGAGTTATGAGCGCATTCATGTCAATCAATTAGTACGTATCGCAGCTTACTTCAGAGAACTTTAACATTCGTGAAAATAAATAATATATCTTAACGAACTTTCGACCTACATGCAAAGCCTCAACCGTTTGTTTGGAACATCAGTCAGCAGCCAAGCTGTTGCAGTATGGCTTTACAAGTTAGAAAAATGCAAGCAGACATTTTGTAAACTTGACTTTTCAAAGCTACACCACCCTCGACTTCATTTTCACTTTTTAAGAGGTAAATAAAAAATAAGCTAATTTCAATTAATGATATGCTTTCAGGTTAAGAAGGTTTAGGTATTGGTAACAAAGACATTCCTATTACAAACCGCAGATATTTTTTCATTTAGATTTTTTTTTATTTTGTCATAACCAGTAAATGACCTCACGATCTAAATGATGATAAGTGGCAACCGTGCCCATAGACTCTATTAATCGTTGGTGTTATTGATTAATTTTATTGTCATTTAATGAGTATAACGTAGGCTTAAGTTGGAATTGCCGTTGTTTCAACTGCAGCAGCGCCCCAGACGAGATCTTTACGAACTGTACTACAATTCAAAACATTGACGTCATAAACAATGTCTCTGATTTTTATATGTAATAGATATAATATTAGGTCTTTACCTATGAAATTGCCGTTTTTCACGAAATAAATGAAGCGTAATTTTTTTTATATATTTTTTATTTCTATTAATCACAATAATCACCCATGCAATCAATGCATCTTTGCCAACGCATTGGTAGCTTATTGATGCCTTTCTTGAAGAAATCAGCTGGACGGGAGGCAACAAATTCTTCAAAGGCATTTTGTACTGCCTCTCGGGTATTGAATTTTTTTCCCGCCAAGAAGTTATCCAAATTCTGGAAAAAGTAGAAGTCTGTAGGCGCAAGGTCTGGTGAGTACGGCGGATAACGGAGAACTTCCAACCCCAACTCTTGTAGCTTGGAGACCGTCTGCTGTGCAGTATGAGGTCGCGCGTTGTCGTGCAGGAGCAGTGGAGCCGAACGATTGACCAAAGCTGGTTGGAGACGTGCGAGCTTCTCCATTATTGTGTTCAGTTCTTCACAGTA
Organism: Marasmarcha lunaedactyla; assembly: GCA_923062675.1. NCBI lineage: Eukaryota > Metazoa > Arthropoda > Insecta > Lepidoptera > Pterophoridae > Marasmarcha > Marasmarcha lunaedactyla. The sequence goes on along the minus strand of OV281364.1, from coordinate 15,360,245 downwards.
CACATCTGCAGTAATGCTTGTCCCGTTTGGCAAGAAGCTGTGATGAATTACACCCGCGTTAGACCACCAAACAGTGACCATCACTTTTCTAGGGGTAAGTTTTCATTTAGGGCATTGTTTGGGTGCTGAACCAGGGTCCAACCAACTTGCTGAGCGCTTACGATTGTCAAACAGGATCCATTTCTCGTCACAAGTAACAATGCGGTTCAGAATTCCTTCATTTGTATGCCTGCTGAGCAGTGCAAGGCACGTCCTCACGCGTACTTCGCGATGGCGGTCATTGAGTTCGTGGGGTACCCATTTGTCAAGCTTTTTTAACTTGCCAATTTGACGCAAATGGACCAATATTGTTTTGATGCTAACGTCGAAAGCTGCTACTAATTCAGCCGTGGATTGAGTTTCATCAGCTTCCACAATTGCCTTTAATTCGTCATTGTCGACCAAAGTTTTCGGACGACCACGGGGTTCATTTTTCAGGTCAAAATTTCCAGAACGGAAGCGGGTAAACCAATAACGGGTGGTGCGTTCGTTTGTAGTGTTCGCTCCGTAAACGTCGTTGATGTTGCGTGCCGCTTGTGCCGCTTTGCTGCCACGACGGTACTCATACTCCATAATTACTCGAATTTTTAGCTTATCCATGATGACGAAAAATGTTCGAATGCGTTGAAAACAAAACACTAACTATTAAACAAATGACGATTTTAGAAAAAGAATTCCATGTTTGTCAAATAAAATTAATTTGAAATTAGAATTATCAGTCAAAAAAAAAATGTATTTTCATTTGAAATGGCCAGTACGGCAAAACGGCAGTTTCATAGGTAAAGACCTATTATCAAGAAGGTGGGGTTACGTTAACGCCCTCTGGTTTGTGGGAACCCAAAAGTGAGGTAATTGCCTTCAGTGACGCATGGCACTCCGAGCATGTTGCTTATCCTACCCTTTATTTTAAAAGCACTTACATAAATGCTGAATAGGGTGTTCCCCATTTGTAAAAATTACATTGTAACCACTCGAAAACGAAACAATATTTCCTTTCCCTCTCAAGTTCAATATTCAATTTAATTTATGTGATTTCAGAATAGTAACATAAATGTGGGGGTGAGGACACTGGGCAATTAGGTGCCAAAGTTTCATGTGTTATACTTCACCTAATAAATTACTTAGAGAGTCATTATAAAGAGAAAATGTATTCAAATTATGGAACTCAAAAACGAGAAGAAGGCCATTCCTCGGTTTGCTCGAAGAACTTTGAAAATTTTAGAAGTTTTAAAGAACAGAATATTAAAAACTTTTCTTGATTGTTCTGATCTTTTCGGATTTAGAATCACCGGCTCTAACGAATTTATTTATTTATAAAATGCAATTTATTCAAACCGTGCTTACATCGATAAGTTTATTAAAATTTGCCTGCCTTTTGATTCAAATAAAACTGAATAAAATTAAAAATAAAAGCGAAATGAACTTAATTTATCTAAAGAGTTTTATAATTTTGCACAACCTTTATCGTAATCGGTCCAACGCGGCAATTTCGCCAGAATCATGGCCAGTTTGCGCTATTAGTTTTGGTATTTATTCTTGTTTGTAAATAAGTCTAATGTCTTGTCTTTTTAAGTAAATTTGTTCGGTGGCAGTTTATGTATTTTTTTGTTTTAATAACATGTTGTTATGCATGCTTGAAATTTTCATAATCCTTATCAAATAAATAGAGCATTATATAATAACTGCATTTTTTTGTAATACCTACTTATATATGTAACCGTTCTTAAAGAAACTAAATAACCTAATATTAATGGTCAAAATGTTAATGTTTTTCGAGTCACCTTACAATTAGTGTTTTTGAATTGTCAATATTTTTCTAACACATAACTAATTTAGGCGCTAAATACTTATCAGCTTTACCAAAAATGAGATATGACGATAATTACATACACATTTGTGGTTTTTCGAGAGCTGTCGAATTTTACAAATGTCAAAGAAAATTTGAAAGCATTTGGAAGCCAATGGAAGTTAACAAAAGTATGGCCTATTCAAAGGTGACAAATCTGACGCACACAACTATAGGCCCATAAGCATACCAAACACTTTTTTAAAAATATTCGAAAGTCTAGTTTATTCTCACGTACACAATCATTTTTTGCATACTCAGCCCGAGACAACATGGTTTTACCAAAAACAGATCCACATTCTCAAATTTTTTATATTACACTAACAAATTGTCGTAATCATTTCAAAATAAATTGCAAACTGATGCCATTTACACTGACTTTGCTAAAGCATTTGATCGAGTCGACCACAATATTTTACTATTAAAGTTACAGCACTTAGGAATTCATGGCTCATTATTGCGTTGGCTTCGGTCATATCTATTTCAACGCTCACAGTCGGTTAGTATCTACGGTTATGATTCAACACCATTTTTAACGGTATCAGGAGTACCACAAGGGTCAAGCTTAAGCCCTTACTTAGCTTTTCCTATACTTTGTCAATGATTTAATTGACAAAATTGTCAGCGATTGTCTGGCATACGCAGATGACATTAAAAATTTTAAAGTCATTAACTCTATTGACGATTGTGAGCTTTTACAGAGGGATTTAACTATGATCATCGAATGGTGTGATTTGAACTCTATGCAGCTTTGTCTGGTAATATCGTTCACTAAGAAAAAATCTTATATACCCATACAAAATGAAAGTGTCCACTTACATAGAGTATGTACTATTGAGGATTTAGGAGTAACCCTAGATAGTGAACTGACGTTTCGCTTTCATTATAACCAGATTGTGTGATAGGATTTATTATTAGAACAACAAAACCGTTTAGAAACCCCGACAGCCTAAAAATACTTTTTACGTCACTAGTGCGAAATATTTTAGAATCATTGTAGTCCGATTTGGGATACTATTTACGCTGTTCATAAAGATCGCATTGAATCAATTCAAATGAAGTTTGCCAGGCACCTTTGTATGAAATCTAGACTTCGTAACGCGCTCCCAGAATATACTGACAGAATGGAGCACTTCCACCTGATATCTTGGTTATCTCGACGATCATTAGCTTCTTTGATAACACTATACAAAATTGTGAATCATAAAATAGATGGAAACTTAATCCGGAACCTTAATTGCAAAGTTAGAATAAGTCTGTGAGACATCACATTTTGTTTGCAATACCATCTGCGAATAATAATATTTCTTACAATAGTCCGCTCAACAGAATGTGTCGACTTTACAATGCCCTAAAAAGTGATGTTGACATGTTTAATTATCCTTCATTATCCTTTAAAAATAAAATCTCGATAACGTTCGCTGATTAGTTATATATATTTTTTGTTATACGTGCTGAATTTTTCATTTTACATAGCTTAATTTAATTGTTTTTTTTTTTGAGAGTCTTATTTTAGTTTTAAATCTAGTGCATAATTTTTACTGAATTGTAGACTAAACCTAAATTGATTTTTATATATATTAGAAGGTTTACAATTTGTTATTGTGCCATTAAATAAATAAAAAAATAAATTTCGTCGCTTTATATTATAGAACCTTATTGCTTATAATCATATATGTAAACACACAACGTAAATTTTTTGTAAAGTTTATAAGTATTCAAAAGGATACAGTGTATTCTAACACCAAAATGCCAAATATACAATTTACACATTACTTAAACGAACGATGGCTTGAGTTATTAATCTATTAGATCAATAAAGATATATCTATATCCAGGTAAATAAGTGTGTGTTACGAACAAATTACTTACGTACGATGTACCTATATTTAATTTCATTAATGTAACTTTTCCGTACATTACTCTGGTAAATTAAATGATGCATGGGTAGTTACTCATTTTTATTATCTTTCCAGTTACTTTGTAAATGTAAGTATGCATGGTCATTTATTCACGATTGTTACAGAGCTGTCTAGCACAAATCGATTTAATGTCTTCAATCTGTCTGGTTAAAATACAGATAAAATTTAACTAAAGTAACCTATTTATTTTATGTAGATAAACCTTCCAATAGGAATGTATCGAATTACTAGAAACCCCTGTATTTTGTTACTTCATTCATACGAGGGTGGATTTAAAAATTCGCAGCTAAATAAGAAAACACAGGAAAAATGAAATTTTTTTTGCTTATTTTTCTACATACTCTCCTCCTTGGTCACAGCTTTTAGTCTAGCGTTCCTCCACAGCCTTGATCCCATTTCAGTAGAAGGTCTCGTCAAGGTCTTCAAAAAAGGCATCTACGGCCACTTTGACCTCCTCATTGGTAGAAAATTTCATTCCACCTAAGTGTTTTTTTAGTTCTGGAAATAGGTGAAAGGCACAAGGTGCCAAGTCAGGTGAATAAGGGGGTGAGGAAGCGATTCGAAACCACAATTCACTATTTGAGCCAGCGATTCTGCAGATGTGTGAACACGAGCTTTGTCCTGATGAAACAAAACTTTCTTGGTCAACAATCCTGGTCTTTAAGACTTTATTTCTTCGCGTAAACGACGTAATAGTGTGCAGTAGTATGCAGAATTTGACTAATTATTTGAATTTGAATAGTATGACCTCTAAGTAATCAACCAAGATGATACCCATAGATTTTTTTTTATTTTTTTTATTTTTATTAATAATTAGCAGGCGTTTATTTTCCATCTCACCTGATGGAAAGTGACGATGAAGACGAGGATCATACACGCCTGTCCAAGAGGTACCTATTCACTTTACACTTGAAAGCTCCAGGGTTATATTTGTCTGGAAAAACAGACGCAGACAAATCGTTCCACTCTTTGGCAACAATCCCAGAAAACCGATGCCATTACCTTGTTTACTGAAAAACACACCTTAGCTTTCTTGGGGGTCGGAGATCCGGGTCTCTTCCATTGTTTGGATTGCTGTTTGGATTCACGAGTATATTGATGAACCCATGTTTCGTCCATAGTAACAAACCTTGTCAAAAATTCATTTGGATCAGCTTGATATAGCTCTAAACAATCTCTAGAAATCGTGAGCGGAGAACTGAAAGGAGCCGCGGAACCCATCTTGCAGACACCTTGTGGAACCCTAATTCGTGAACGGTCATGTTTTGTGTACGTTCATATGAAAGCTTCAGCTTCAGCTATTCTAAGATACCTTCAATCTTCTGTCTCCCATGATGAGATCACATATTTTTTCGATGTTTTCCGAAGTCATAGCTGTAGAAGGCCGTCCAGAGCGGAGGTCATCTTTGAAGCTCTCTCGTCCACGTTTAAATTCAGCTGTCCACTTTTTTATCATTGTATACGACGGAGTCGATGTTCCTAAAGTAGCCACCATATCTTCATGAATTGGAGTTAAGTGTTTCTTGTAGATGTATTTGATCACGGCACGGTGCTCTAAACTATCCATTCTCAAAATTAGTGAAAGTTACTCTCACTTAATGTTCAATAAAATAAATGTATCTCAGAGAAAAATTGCACAGAGACTGACAAAGAGTCTAGGTTTCATATGAGGGTAGTTTTATAATAATATGACAACGCTATCTATGGTAGGCCGCGAACTTTTCAAACCACCCTCGTATGAATGCAGTAACAAAATACAGGGGTTTCTGTAATTCGATACATTCCTTTTAAAAGGTTAATCTACATAAAATAAAGAGCTTACTTGAGGTAAATTTTGTCTGTATTAGACCCCCTAGCCGGAAATGGCTAATTGCTAGTTTTAATGTTTTTGCACTTTTTCTGATAGGTAACATTTTAGCACTTACTCGAAATAACATTTGGTTTATAAAAGTAACACTTCATCTTACTATGTATGCTAATAGAAAACAGACACCTATTCAAAATAAATTTATAATGTAATAGCCCCTCAACCTACCACAAAGCGTCAAATTTCCTCAAATTATTTTGAAAATTGATTATGATTACGGCGATATCAGGTTTGAAAATTGATTGAGAAAATTCGACATTTTATGAAAGGTTGATCAGCTATTGACTGCACAAGCACAGAAAGGAGCTTTTTGGAAAAAGGCATTAAAAAGTCTTAAACTTTTGAAAGACCCGCGTGAAAATGTACTGAGTTAATTTAAATCATGGATAAAATTATTCGTAAAAGATATTCGTACGCGATAATTCGCGTTATACCAGGAAATTGATAAACAATGAGCTTGGTGCGTGCATGATTTGAGATATCTTACGCTAGATTGAAAATTTATAAGGAACCCGAGATTTTGTAACTTAACTTGGCGCTCTTAAAATTATGTTGTTTTGTAGTTTACCGGTTAATAGTTATTATATATATTTATTAGGTTAATAGTTAATAGTTAATAGTTTAATAGGATTTGTGCTGAGAAATAGCATCTGCTAATGGTGTGTTGTTACAGACTGGGGAGGAATTCTAAGAATACTCTTAGTACAATAATTATTTGACTGAAATAGAAAAAATTGAGATTTGTTATCAAACATATAAATCAACTTAATAAATTACAAAGGTGACATGTTGATAAAATGTAACATTGTATCTTAGAAAAATAAAGTAGGTAAGCTATAAAATATGTGTAGGTATAATGTATATTGTTTTAATCATCAATTTAAAAATTACATAAAAGACAAACGCGTGAATAGTCATGAATGAAATAATATACCTAACTGTATTCGTTATTTGTTTAAAATACCTATGTCTAAAAGACACGTTTGCCAAAAATAGATTCTTTTCTCACACGATCATTAAGACAATTTGTACAAGAAGTTTCAGCGCAACGCGAAGTTATGAGTGTAGGAATGAAACATTAATATTTAACAAGTAGATAAATTAAAAACCTTTAGGTACTATTATTAACTATTTTATATTAATACCTGTTTCTTGAACGGCGAAATCCATTTTGCTGTACCCATTTCGAAACGATTATAACAGAATCACGGAACACAACATAGTCACTTGCCGGCCGAAGAGTCACTGTTGGTAAACTACTGTTTACGTCGATATCTACTAATCTACCAGGAAGTAGTAGATATGATTGGAACGCACCAATAATGCAATATCGGCACTTTGTTTTACACGAACGAAATGCCTACTGTAGTACTGTAGGTAAGCAAACACAAGTATTGGCAATGACTCAATTCGAGTATGCCACAGAGTATATAAGACAGTAGGTAAATTTAATATAATTTAGGTCAAAAGAAGATTATTAAATATTCTCAGCGACACTAAATTTTACTCTTAATATCAAATAATATTTTATTCTTGTTTTATCATTTTGACATTGACATTAACAAATCAGATTTAGAGGCCAAATCTGAACATTTGCGCGCTTCTTCAAATATAGACTGGTAGAGCCACAGCTCATGAAGTCCATGCACATAAAGCAGAAGTCGTGCAATATAATTCCTGAAAATCAATAAATCAAATCCCCATGTACCTATGAAGAATGTCGACTTATGTTAAATATTAGTTCTCAGAATACTATGTTAAAAATTGATAAACAGCCGATGCATCAAAGAAAGGAATCATAAATGGCGGCTTGTTCTTGCATTGATAGATAGTACAGTTGTCATACAAATTTTCAAAAGATTTTTTGTTGGCGTTGAAAGTTTGAAAGACACCAAAGTGGCGCAACCATTATCATAGAACGTTACTGGGTCATTCCGTATGAATTTGCACCGTGACTAAATGGACAAAACGGACAATTTTTGAAATAAATTTCCTGAATAATTTAATGACTAGACGCACCGTTACTTAAAGTTCATGAAAAAATACGTTATAATTCGAAAAACATATATTTTTCGAAATATTGCAAATTTTGCTTAGGACCTGGACTAAATTTTGTCCATTTAGTAACGGTTTTATAATGTGTTTTCATTTCAATTATCTTGAGTACAAATATGTTAATCTACTTTACAAAAATAAAATTAGTTACCTTTTGCAGCATTAGTGTTGTTAAATTCAAATTCGAAAACCGGTTTGCAATGTTTTTGATCAATATGACTACTTATGACCCACAACTGTTTAGCTAATTGAGACTTCTTAGTGAAATTCAACTGGGATCGAATGAGACATGCTTAGCAATAGACTTATTTATTTTATGAAATTTTACCACAGTACAACAATATATTCCATTATACGCGATGACGATAGTCTAACAAAAATTTGAGACCGTGATTAAACAAGAAATGTTATCGTGACTAAATGGAAATATTAGGCAGTGCTCATACATAATGTCAAAAAGCAATAAAACAACTCTTGCAATACGCAAGTTTTATTTAATCATAAAATAATATCCAAGTTTAAATTAAAAAAGACATTACCAGCTTTGAAAACGCACCAAAACAAAAAGCTGAAATCATATCTACAGTGAAAATTTCGGATCCTAAAATTCACGTAACACTTGTGCAAACTTTTAGTTATAACTAATTAAATAGTATTGTAATTGCTTATTTATATATTTTATATCTAAAGTTAACGAATGTATTCTTGTAGATAAAAAGTTTCTAGTTAAACCAACATCAGTAAGTTATCAGAAATAAGATCAAAAGTGTTGTGACATTGATTTTTATGTTGGTGCAAATGTACACGGAATGACCCTACTCTTGTATTCATCGGAAACGGTGCTTTTTTCGGGATGAAAGGACCCTATGTCCGTTTCTGTACACCTGACAAAGTAAATAACAAAATTTCAGGAGAATCCTTATTATGATGTTGGTTGAAATAAAACACGAATATTATTTTTAACTCATTTATTAATACTATCTATGAGACGGTCCTACACCGGGATCATCAAAGGGTTAGGGTTCTACTCCCAACATTTCTTCATCCCAAGAGTCCTCGTTTTCATTATTGTCAGATGACTTGTCGGTATCTGTTTCAGAATCACTGCTTTGTGGTCCTAAATTAATAATTAATCCTCTATTTCTTGTTCTCTGATTACATTTCTTGTCCACTACGTTCCCTCTACCCGTTTGATGTGATTAATTTGTTTTTTCCAGTCATCCGGAGTAATGGATGTAATTGCTTCTTTGCTAATATTTTTTTAAGTGTAGGTACTTGTTTGCGCACATCATAAATAGAGTTAACTATATTTCCGATTGCACTGATATCGAAATTGTCGACAGGAACACGTGTGTTATTCTGTCCCAGTTTTCCTTTCTTGGGCGTACGTATCTTTGTCAACGTTTACTCGGCGAGCTTACTAGTAATGTAATGGTATTCATTAATAAATTAGAAGTGGAATCACGTGCGATGAGGAACTCCGTTCCAAAACAACAAATATTTAGGTTTTCATTATACTAATTAGCGATTATCTCGTAAACATGTGAACCGATTTACATAATTTAAACGAATAAAATGGTTGTAAACCTCAATGGTTCATTTGACACCAAAACCGTTAAGTATCTCAACAAACAAAAAATCACATTTTCAAGTTCCTCTCGCAATTAAATTTTACGACATATTGTATGAACTTGTAACAAATCTTTAAAAACTATCTTTATCAAATATTAAACGTTATACAATATCATAAAAAGAACGTAAAATTATAAAAACATTAGATAAGTACCCAAAAAAGTTGCATCATTACTTCATACCAACGTACCTTCTCTTTTTATCTTCACTATTGTGCTAACCGGTTATCCCGTGGCCATTGAAACTCCAGATTTTTTACTTCTTCAAAATACTTGACATTATATACTACTTGCCGTGTATCACTATGTAAAATCTTCCCTCGCTTTCGAGGAGACATAATTACTGTCTCCGCACAGCCCATACTTCAAAACAACGAAATTACAATAAAACAAAACTCAACAACAATAACACGACTCAACAACAATAACAAACTGGAACAAGGAATTCATGAAAAGGATCACTGAGCGCGTCAAGACAGCGTGGAGGCAAAATCAAGACTAATAAATATATTTTGTTTTACTTACCGTACGCGCGAGAATGAGTATTAACGGCACTAGTGTGCGAGCAAGAGAACATGATAAGCATGTTTTCTCGCTCTTTAATGAACCATGTTATATACAGGGTGTCCCATAACTTGTGTGACAAACTGAAATGTAGAAGATTGAAGTGTGCCCTACCAGATAAAAAAAATTACTTCAGTAGAAGTGTCGCCGTTTTCGAGATATTCCCGAATTTTCATTTTTTTCCAAAAATACTACTTTTGTACAAAACTGGCAATTGCCAGTATTATACCTTTCTGAAATCTTTATTAAATATTTATTAATAAATATTATTTATTTGTAAAATGTGCAGTGCCAGCCCGATACATTTTTTTCCACCACCGAATGCCAAAGTTGGGGTAAATAATTTTCGAGAAAAAAATAATGAGAACAATATGTTTTTTGTCAATGATACCTAATGATATTTAAAAGAATGATATTTGCAAAAAAAAATACATAAGTATCTGCTTGTTTGTACGAGCACCAACAAAAATACTGACCAAAAGCGACATTTTTAGAAAAAAATTTAAAGTCGGGAGTATCTCGAAAACGGTGACACTTTTACTGAAATATTTCGATCTTGAAATAAATACTGTCAATATTGGCAATGAAATACTAAAATACAAAAATACGCATTAAAGATTGTTATGCATTGTAAGTGTTTCCCGTTAGATTAGTTGAACAAGCTATATGTTAGATTCAGAATTTACCACACCATCAAAAAAACAATAAATTATTGAAAAACAAAAATTATAAAAAGAAAACTAGTAGAGTAAGTAATCTGTAAAGTATTTTATCATACTCAATAATAAAACTATCAAATGTTTTGTTTAATTTGTCTTAACCTATGTGACAACCCTACCAAAATAGGTAACAATTTTGCACGTTCTTTAGAAGCTTTATCTCTGTTCCGTTTATCTACTTATATGGTCACGGCGACGACGTCACAAGATGTGACATGAGTCAGTCAATTCCCAAAAGAGCCTGTCACGTCACCGTGGAGGGAACGTTACAAACCGTACTTTCGCGGGCAACAAGATATTATTTGTTGGTTTTTGGTTTCTACGATGGAACAAAAATTTGCATATTTGGGTGAAGAGCGGAAAATTCTACTTTATTTAAATGTTTGGAAATAAGGCTAATTTTACTAAATTCTATTCGAACATTCTAAGGAACAAAAGAATAAAGAAAGAAAGATCTAGAATTTTCAACATATATGTATGAATTAAGAAAAAAAGCCTGGTAGGGTATATACCGATAAGCCCTCGTGGAAGCAGTCAGTGTGAGTAGTGAACAGCTGTAGTCGGCGGAGTGAAAGTATAGTGAGAAGTTATTGTACTAGAGGAAAGCTGCTAATGCCGGTGTATTGAAGAAGAGCGAAGTCAAAGTGCGTGTGATCAACGTCTCTGTGTGATAGGTACAAGTGGCGGGGTGCTGATGCCGCTGCAGTGGGAGGTGTACGAAGTCGAAGTGCGAGAGGTTAACGTCTCCGAGGAAGATGACTACTTGCAAGGTCGACTTGCAAGTAGTCATTGAGAAGAAGAGGTGCTAGTGAGAAGATGCTTATGCCGGATCAAACAAGATGGAAGTCGAACTGTGGGCAGACAAAGCCTGTAATATGTCGTCGAAGTAGCTTCTTGTGAAAATCATCGTTATAACAAGACTGTCACCGATAGAAGGAAGTCGAACATAGTCAAAGTGAAAACCATAGCTTTCGTAAGACGACTCTGTCACTGTAGGTTGAAAATAAAGCATCTTCTATCAGATCCTGTCCTTTTCCTGTTTTCTTCAATCTCGTAACCTACTCGAACAATCTGTACACAATAGAACACTATTTTGACCGCCGTGATGATCACGTTCACGTGGTTGTGTTGCAACTAAAGGAAAGGAACAGCCAAAGCAATTACTGGAACAAAGCCAACTCCAACTGAAACCTAGGTTCGGCGAAGCATCATTGTTATATCAATCTATAATCGACAAATTGAACAATCAAAACGCCTACGATTACTGATGTCCATGGGCACGGGTGCCACTTACCATCAGGTGGATCGCGTGTTCGTTTGCCGACTGTAACATAATTAAAAAAATACGTTGTTGGAATAAAGACGAACTAAGTTGTTCAACAAGTTATTCTCAGTTCAGCCTTCAAAGCTTTTCAGAGCTTTTAAAAAGTGGGGTGAATGTAATGGTGTGTTGTGTCTTTATTTATTTGTTACAAAATCCACAGCTCTATAACAGATTTCAGATTAGCATGTTGTGACAATACATAAAGCCAATTAGGGATTTACATTTTGTTGCTGATTACCACAGATGGTGTTACATTAAATAATAATAGCTTCCCCGCTATCCCGCTTATAAAACTTGTTATGCAAGAAGATCTAGCTGTTACATGGGATCTTATCTTTACAAACAAGGGTACAAAATAAATCATGACATCATAAATGAATCTAGAGTAAAATGTAGAAAAATTGTTCAGGAATGGTTGCAAGATAAAAATTACAATGAGACTGAGGACCTACTTAAAATGAATATTTAAACCAGACAGACAGACACACTTATTTTCCAATTTATAATATAAACTTTATAACTTACGGTAGGGAACACAGTACATCACACGAGAACACACAAACCCTCATAATCTCTCTCACTCTCACACATTCACACCCAAACACATACACACATATAAACACACACATGCACACACAGTTAAATACGCTACGCACTCAATGTTATAAACAGGAAAAAGAACCTTAATGGGAAGACACTGGTGTCCACAACACAGGGAACCCAAGTGTGCAGTCCAGCGTACTGCTGAATTAATGCCATCTGTAAATATTGAAAAATTTTTTTCTGTACCATGTATCAGTTGATTGTGTATTATTTGTGTATGTACTGAATAAATAAATATTTCATTTCATTTCATTTCAAAAAATATCATTAAGAGACAAAATAATACTAACAATAAACATAAGTAATGAGATTGTTAGAAAAACTGAAGCATAGTTGAATTTCATTCTTATAACATATAGCAATAAGCCGTCGTTTCGCCGCGCCGCGACAGACTATTACTGCCAGTTGATGGCTTACTCAGAGCAGATCACACCAAAACAGCTAAAACAAAATCCAAAACCTGTTAGTGTGGGCAAGGTTAATGTCCCATATTTCGATATGTTATGGCTCTCAAGACTTAAAGATTTTTTAATATACATACATTACAAAACATGATATTAGTTTGAAAGACATTTTATTTTATACAATATTATTTTTTTTATTTATAATTAAATCTCTCAATAATTATATAAAAACACAAGCAAAAAGAATGTGTCTAGAATATTCGGTAGAGACACTAACAAAGGGACACGCGAAAAACTAAATGACACTTATTTCATGAGCTGATTTATTCCAATTTTGAAAGAATTCTGGTGGAATAAAGAGTGCTCAGGTATAACTTTTTTCTAGTTCAAATCAATTTTCGACGCACACAAAAACGCAGTAATAAAATAAATCTTCGTCTTTTCGTAAGCTTAAAAAGTACGAGCGCTAACCTTATGGTGACAAGGAATCAAGGAATACACGCAGAAGTTCGTGGACGGCCGAGAGTTTCAAGCGTCCCATTGTGCCTAGTTTAGTAGCCAAAATATTGGTACTCGATTTGTTCGACACTTTAATTAAACGATAGAGTTTTGTACTAGTAAATAATTAAAATAAATAATATCGTAATATCTTATTTTTTGCGTTAGGAACAAAACTAACGAATAACGTACAGCACGAAAAGTGGGCCATTTATCTTACCTAAAAAACTATGTATACAAATGAGTTATGATAAGTGGAATTTACTATTTATGAGGATAGATTACGATATAGTTGTAGGTATGTAGTATTGCTTTAAAGGTATACAAAAAAAGGGACTTTTTGGCGGGATATGGTGGAAGCAAGTTGCGCTGTAAATTGTTTTGTACCTAAGTTATTGTTTTGTTTATAATTATGATAGGTATTCTTTTGTGCAGTGCAGTGCATACTTATACATGTGAACATTAAATAGAAATCCCAATGACGAGTGTAGACACTGTTTTTGGTCTATCCCTTTACTTTTGACTTACATTCATCGTCATCATTATCGTTCATAATATCATAATTTTTATAATAAATCAAGAAGAAATTATATTTACAACAGACCAGGCTGTATGGCGTAGTTTCACTTTTATGATAAACGTTTATGAAAAAAAAATTTTGTGTTTACTGATTATATTTTTTAGTTTGTATTTTCCAAAACTGGTAAAGTATTCGTCGATTTATATCATGACTCATACTTATCTCATATCATGTCATCCTATTGTAGGCTTTGTTTGAGTGTGCAAACTGATATTTTTCAAACTATTGATAGCGAAATTCTTGAAAAATTAAAGACATGCTTTTGTTTGCTGGTAAGCTTCCTATGTTTGGTATTATAAAAACATTTAAGTTTTATTCTACATAGGCAAATTATTATTATTAATTAATTATTATAACATTTCAATTTATTGTCATAGATTTCAACCTGTGATAAAATGCCTGACTTTATCTGTTACAATTGCAAAGATTTTATTGATAAAGCTAATGACTTCCGAAAAAATGTCATTCTAAATCAAGAAAAAATAATAAATATTATTTTTAAAGAAAAAGAGCCACAATTTACCTCAATAGAGTCAAAAAGTAAAGTTGAAATCTCCTTTGAAAAGAAGGAAACTGTAAGTGTCCACAAATTTGAAGAAAAAATCTGTTTAAAAAATGAAGATGAATTTTCGAGTAGTATTGATCATCATACCAATATTCATAGTGATCATGCTGATTCAGGTATGACAGAAAAAGCCACTATTAAAGAAGAAATGTATAATATGGAAACAAACCCAAAACATTTTAATTGCCTCACTTGCTTTGAAAACTTTGCATCAATCACTTTGTTAAGAAGCCATTATCGAAATGTTCATTTCATACCTCAAAGTAAAAAGCGTGGTGGGAAGGTGGGATATTCAATTGTAAAAAAAGGTGATGAAAATATTACTTTTAAATGTGATATATGTGAGAAGAGTTATGATGAAAAAAGACTGATTGTGAGACACTTGCTAAGTCATGATGAGAATCGACCATTGATCTGCAAAGTTTGTGGTGAGGAAATCATATATCTTTATAATTATAGATGTTTCTTAGAAATATCTTTGTTTACTTCGGTAAGAGTCCTGAAGTTTATTTTACAAAATTCATGAATCAAAACACACTGATAATATTGATTTCTTGAATATCAACAGGCAGAACATATAAAACTGTATCGGAAATAATTCGTCATGACCGAGCTCATAGTGACCAAAAATATGATTGTTCGTACAAGTGCGGGTTTAGTACAGCTTACACAGGTGCTTTGAAAGTTCATGAGAGAGGTCACAGAACTGAGTATAAGGTATTTAAGTTTAATCTTTTTTATCAAACTTCTGGTGCCTGGTTCAAATCCTGGTTACACATTTCTTCAGAAACCTTAGACAAATAAATAAAAAATCACCGGGGGAAAACCCAGAATTAACATACCATCGGTGTTCATCACACTAATGAATGCCCCAGCCAGGCTGGAACCTGGAACCTCCGGTGCATGGACAGCGCTACTATGCACTATGCCACCCACCCCTTAATTATTTAGATGTTTATGTGTCTTAATAGTTATGATAATAATTAATCTACCCTGCCTCTGTCAAGTTTATTATTTGGTCTTTGATAGTTAAGTTTTGCTTACATTGTTGTTGATTGGTAATTTTGTCTAGTTATCATGAAGCACGGATTACATATTTTTGTTACAGTATAAATGTGACAAATGTGACCGTGGCTTCCATGTACAGACCTGGTACTTGCAACATCAAAATCAACACAAGGGTGTTAAACCATTTGTCTGTGATATTTGCGGACTAGCCTTCTACATGGATAAGTATGTTCAAGTTATTCTTAGTAATATTATAAATGAGTATTACTGAAGGATCAGGTGCTACAAACTATACAAATGAAATCAAGCTAATCCATCTGTAAATTAAATTAACTACAACTATTAATGAACACATAACAAACTTTTAAAATGTAAAGAACGAATAATTCTTAATTAAATTCCTATTAAGTTAAGTATTAGTATTAGGTTAGGTTAGGTTAGTATTAAGTTGTGAAATTGTTCGTAGACTTCAAGTCAAGAGGAAGGAAGCTAATGCTTAAGCACAGGTTTCGACCTTTATAAGCATTTGCTGATAACTAAGTAAGATCATCTTTGTGCAATACTTACTGGTAAAACATGTTTATTGTATTTTATTGAATAAAGCTTTTATCTATTTCTATACATATAAACGATTTTATTAAAATAGATATATGATAATAATTATTGTATGTTTCAGGCATTTACAGGCCCATAGAAATAAAGTACATATGGAATCAATAAAACAGCAAAGATTTGTGTGTGTGCATTGTATGTTACCGTGTGCCAGTAAACATGCCATGAAGAAACATTTAAGAGTAAGTCTTGTTAATAATAAACTCACAATGATAGATTTGCACTCTTGTCCACATCTTTAACAATCAAGACAAAAAAAGTATAGTTTATCCTTGCAGCTGCACCCATCATTCATCATAGGTTTTTATTTATGAACAGTGACTGGTTACTAAGAATGCGTTGCCGACTCAGTTGGAAACCACGTAAAAGCGATAATTATGGCGGGAAAAGTAGGAAGGAATGTAGTACTGTCACAGACGAGATCTTAATGAAAGAACCTCTACAACCGTTAAAGTATTAACGTAGCCTCCCACTGCATCAAATCTATTTAAGAAGTTACAGGCTAGGCGATGGGAGTAACGTTTTAATGCTTAGAACCGTACTATCTAACAAAGTTTGTACAGGGTAACATTGTAATTTTATTAATTTTGGAATTTTCATTTTTAGACACATGATATAACATCTAGTTTCCTGTGTGATATTTGTGGTAAAACTCTATCCAGTGTGGAACAATTAAAAGCACATAAATTGACACATGTCGAACTACGGCCATACTCCTGCAGGTAAGCATTTCACAAAAATTTTTTATAATATTTGTTATTGTTGGAACAGCATAGTGCAAATGTTTTAAGACATATGCATGTGCAGCCCTATTAGTGCCTTAAGCTTATGTGTACTGATTGTACACACACACTAATGTTGCGTTGCGATTGCCGATTATATCGTTCACAGCGCTCATATACTGGTTCCGAATGGATATCGATACGTCATCAATGACGTCATAAACGCCGCCATCTTACCGCTCACAGTGCCCAAGCTTCTGAGCATGGTCGCTCTGAGCGATGTGTCAAAACTGAGTCATGACGGTTCTTTGTTGATGTTTTTGTCTAGGCAATCTAAGATTTTAGAAACTTGCTTATTCATTTATTTCGTAATAATATTAAAAAAAATGGCTTCTAAAAACAATCAAGGCCGAAGATCATAATGAAGATATGACTGCCTGTTTGGTGTGGAGGTAAGTAGCCTTGCCTTCAATGCCAGAGGTCCCGGGTTCGAATCCTGGTAGGGGCAGATAATATATTATTATATTTGCTTTCTAGTCATGGATGTGTATTTACGCTTATTTAAGTTTATTTCTAATAAATAAAATGCTTGGAATAGCAAAAATATCACTTTTAGCGCGCTAAAACGAATCGAAACCGTTATGAGCAGTTTTATCGCTGTGTGCGGCAATCGGTACGCATTCAAAATTAAGTTGCATATTTACAAGCACACACACATAAGCCCGCGCGCACTATTGAGTTGAAGTACAGATCTATACCTATTTGTTTGTGTTAAGATGTCCAAATTGTGTGGTAAATTTGCACTATTTTATATTGGTGAAGACTTATAATTGGCCCATGTGTATTATTGTTACGTTGGCTGTTAGTCTTCCTTTAATAAATAAAAAAAACAAGGTTTCGTTCATGTTATAGTTAAAGGTATAACCTTTTTCTTAATATTTTGAGTAATCTATAGCACTTAGAACTATTACAAAGATCAGATTAAATTTTTCAGCACATGCAACAAGAGTTTTGCCAGAAAATTTAACTTGAAACTACATGAAGCCAGCCATTCTGGTAAAAAGCAGCATATATGTTTGCATTGCAGTAAAACATTTAGACAGAAAAGCAGCTTGACTAGACATACAGCTGGGTAGGTATTATTGCAATAAAATATTAATTACTTACAATTTGGTGGAAGTATCTGTAAAAAAATTTTCAAATTTGATTGTTGTATAAGTAGGCGCCAGCTGTGAACTAGCTTATGGTTTCTGTGGTGAAATAACTAAGAATTGATGAAAATAAAATAAAAGAAATATGGACGCAACTTGATATGTACAATAAACACTTATCACATGTCAAAATAAATAAATATTTGTATATATTGTTTCAGGTACCATTCAACAGCTAATAAATGTTTAAAATGTGAACAAATCTTTATTAGTAGGAGCCATTTAGAGACGCATAAGAAAACATGTTTTTGATATTCAATAAATATTTCAATTAACATTCAATTTTTATTTCTGGATTTGTTATAATAACCAGATATAAATTAATTTCTACTCTCAAGCCCTACTTATAAAATAAAAAGCCTAGCCCAGGGGTGCCGCAATTACCTTTTAACGTTGTGAACAACACGCCGCACAGTAGTTCGGTTCTGGAAATAAGTGGACGTACGATCTCAACTCAGAATTTAGATATAATTTTTTTCTATTGCTTAGCTGTTGACTAGACTAAAAACTTTTGTGATTTACAGAAAATCTCTAGCTTGATAGTTTGCGAGAAAGAAGTTATTTAAAAAGACTTGTGTGTGTGTATACATAATAAACTAAGAAATTACTGAACATATTTATTTTCCCACTTCTTTCACCATTACATAACTACATTTTCCAAAAGTATAAAACCCAATCAGGAATGTAGACAGTCTTTTGAATTCAGCTCCAAAAAGTCCGCTCGTTGATAGTAATCAGTCATGCTATCACTTTACTGTTGACTTTCACCATCATCGTCTTCATTATCGTACCTACATAATATCATCTCATAATAAAAGAAGAAATTATATTTACGTCAGACAAGGCTGTATGGCGTAGTTCCTTCGCCGATCTTATGAGACAAAGTTTAACAAAAATATGTTTATTTTCATTGCTTGTTTCATTGATTTCTAAGTTAGTGTTGAGTGTATAATTATGATAGAGTATTGTGCAGCGATTCCTCATAGGCATGAGCATAAAATAGAAAACGCAATGAAGAGCGTAAACACTGTTTTTCGTTTTGCTCCAAGAAATTCGACGATTCCGTTTTTCACGAAATAAATGAAGCGTAATTTTTTTATATATTTTTTATTTCTATTAATCAAAATAATCACCCATGCAATCAATGCATCTTTGCCAACGCATTGGTAGCTTATTGATGCCTTTCTTGAAGAAATCAGCTGGACGGGAGGCAACAAATTCTTAAAAGGCATTTTGTACTGCCTCTCGGGTATTGAATTTTTTTCCCGCCAAGAAGTTATCCAAATTCTGGATCAAGTAGAAGTCTGTAGGCGCAAGGTCTGGTGAGTACGGCGGATGACGGAGAACTTCCAACCCCAACTCTTGTAGCTTGGAGACCGTCTGCTGTACAGTATGAGGTCGCGCGTTGTCGTGCAGGAGCAGTGGAGCCGAACGATTGACCAAAGCTGGTTGGAGACGTGCGAGCTTCTCCATCATTGTGTTCAGTTCTTCACAGTACACATCTGCAGTAATGCTTGTCCCGTTTGGCAAGAAGCTGTGATGAATGACACCCGCGTTAGACCACCAAACAGTGACCATCACTTTTCTAGGGGTAAGTTTTCGTTTAGGGCATTGTTTGGGTGCTGAACCAGGGTCCAACCAACTTGCTGAGCGCTTACGATTGTCAAACAGGATCCATTTCTCGTCATTTGTATGCCTGCTGAGCAGTGCAAGGCACGTCTCCACGCGTACTTCGCGCTGGCGGTCATTGAGTTCGTGGGGTACCCATTTGTCAAGCTTTTTTACCTTGCCAATTTGACGCAAATGGACCAATATTGTTTTGAAGCTAACGTCGAAAGCTGCTGCTAATTCAGCCGTGGATTGAGTTTCATCAGCTTCCACAATTGCCTTTAATTCGTCATTGTCGACCAAAGTTTTCGGACGACCACGGGGTTCATTTTTCAGGTCAAAATTTCCAGAACGGAAGCGGGTAAACCAATAACGGGTGGTGCGTTCGTTTGTAGCGTTCGCTCCGTAAACGTCGTTGATGTTGCGTGCCGCTTGTGCCGCTTTGCTGCCACGACGGTACTCATACTCCATAATTACTCGAATTTTTAACTTATCCATGATGACGAAAAATGTTCGAATGAGTTGAAAACAAAACACTAACTATTGAACAAATGATGAATAAAAAAAAAGAATTCCATGTTTGTCAAAAAAAAATAATTTGAAATTAGAATTATCAGTCAAAAAAAATATTTTCATTTGAAATGGCCAGTACGGCAAAACGGCAGTTTCATAGGTAAAGACCTATTATCATCAGCCTCATCATAAAAGAAGAAGAAATTATATTTACGACAGAGCAGGCTGTACGGTGTAGTTCCTTGCCTTTCTTATATAAAAACGTTAACAAAAAAACCGTTTGTTTACTTTCTTTCTACGTGACTAAATTATGTTTCTCAAATGGAAGCCGTTTGAAAAAAAGTATATTTTTAAATAGGTTTTGGGTAATGGAATCAGTCAATGCGTATTGTATGGGTTGCTTGGGAAAACTAGATTACACTGATTGCAAACGGTTTACTTTAGAAAATGAAGTCCTGAAATTGCCTTTCCAGGTTCGTTATTTTTATGAACTGAATATTAACTTATCAATATATTAATATGTACTAAAAATATATTAGTATATGTTTCTCATTTTATTTGCGGTATAAAGTTACTTAATTAAGGCAACCGAAGACCAGTTCGTCTTTTTGTTAATATTCAATCATGTCTCTTAAAAAATAAAAATAACCGAAAATCTTTTTGATCTTTTTTATCTACGTTGTTTAAAAGTATTGTCTTCTGGGCTTTTATTTAAGTACCCCACTTTACAAAGCTTTGTGATTATTGGTTAATTAGTCAGTTATAAAAGTATAAGAAACAATCTTACTTTCACATTTATAATAAAAAAATAATAATCGACATTATGGCCTGTATAAGTCTGATGTTTTTATATTACTTTGTTTCTCATAACAAGACCAATTATACTTAGTTTAGTTATTTTTTTAATTATTTATTATAAGAAGTTATAGTAAAAGTAATTTTTTGTTTTAGTCACATGCAGTAATCTTCTGTTACATTTGTTGTGGAGTTGCAAAAAAAGTGGAGAAGTTTATAAAAAATGTGCATAAGAATGAACATTTATTACAAAAATATAACAATGTAAGTAAAGATTTACTAGTAAGTACTAAGATTACTCTTATTTAAATATACAGTATATTCAAATAACTGAATAAATGAATAAACAATTTCATGTTTTACACCACTACCTACATAAAATTGTTCATTATTTTAGATACTGGATGCATCTTCAAAAAATGAGCTAATTCCAACCCCATTATTGTCATTGATTAGTTTAGAAACTATAAAACTACCTGGAAATGCTGGTCCTGATTATGACAAATTATTTGCTGTGACGGTTAGCACCAATTTACGAGCCCATAAAATCTGCAATGTCAAAGATGAGAGTATAGAATATGAGACTAATATATCCAGGGGTGAAGGTGATTATATTGGTAAATAATTATTTTATTATTCTTTATTTATTACCAAAACACATCTTTTATGATCATAGCTGGGACATTATTTGTACTATGTTAAGTTTTTAACTATTATTAATTTAATAGTTAGTTGACTGTTCTGATTGTGAAAACCCACTAAGAGTTTATTTTTCCAAGATTTCTTTATTCATTGGAGATGTTGATGGTCTATCGATTTGCCAGGAACCATGATGGTGCTTCATGCATTGGGATAGTAGGGCTGTTCAGGGTTAACTGACTTAAAGCTAAGAAACAAATTGCAATGATATGTACATAGAAAATGTGCAACAAACAATTCAGAGACACACCAATATTTTATACAAATATTTACAAAAAAGTTTTTCTTTTCAGAATATAGTGAGGATCCACATGTAGAGGAAGTGCTTGTGGAAAATAGTAAACAAAACAGTATTAAAAATCATTTTATGAATGGTAAAAAAGTGAGTATATAATAAAACTTTGTTCATTGTAATGTTTTCCAACTAGGTGGCAAAAGGAAAGGGGAAAGATGCAAAAGGAAATAAGAGTCAATATGCCCTACACCCTACTACTAAGGTAGGATTATCTCAAAAATTTTTCAAAAATATGATAATATGGCATGCTTTTGAACACCTTCCTCACAGTCAAACATATATTAAATTTATTACACTAAGGCCAATTTACATTGATCCAGCTGGCACCAGCGTCACTGGCTTCCCTCGCTGGATTGGCTTGGGTACTGGCGCTAACCCTTTACAGGTGTTCATTAGTAATTGATAAATCATTGATTGAGGTGACTACATGTTCACAAAAATGAGTCTCTTGCTATTTAAAAATTTAAGATAATTAAAGACATAGTGACTGATTTTATTTTACTTTTAACGAAGTCTAGAATTGTATAGTGTCTAGAATATACATATTGAGAAATACTTGGCTAACTTTCAAACATTCATTTCATCAACAAATTTTGAAAGATTTTTTGAAATGCTGCTTTTGTAGGATGTTGGCTATTTCGAATGGCCCGCAATCTTTCTCTCTAGTCCTGTCTTCTTTACTTTCCAAGTAGAATAAGTATTATGAATTCCATATACAGCCAAAGAAACATCCAGTACATACAAAGCAGTTACCACAGGAAGTATTAACAGTAAAATTTGAAGCACTACCTGGAAATGAAGAGGTGGGGGAAACTCAACCAAGCATAGATCTACAGAATTGTGAAGATATTAAAGTGAAGCAGGAAATAGCCGAAGTTGACATTGGAGAGACATATAATTTAGAAGATTTGAATGGTAAATATTTGTTTTTGTCTGTTTTCTTACTTTTTACTTGTAAGTGGCCTTAATTGTATTATTTATTCATTTGTACACATTTATAAGTACCTGTAAATTTTTCTATCATGGTGAAATAAATAAATTGTTATGACTGTGACATCTCTTAAAGGCTGATTTACATTATTACAAACTTAGAGCCTAGGTGCTGAATATTTTTTCTATTTTATTTTGGAAAGGTCAAACAAAACGCATATGCATAGGTGGTAGTGACTATCTGTAAACTGGGGGGTGGTGTTTTTAACAGTGTTGCCAGATGATCTCGGTGACATACCTCTAGACTAATTTGATTTCTCCCCTAGAAATCCCCCAGAATATCCTCACCAAGTGGATGGTGGCATGCAGCAATTTTTTAAAGAGGCGGTACATGCTCATAAGCGGTTCATATATTATTAAACTTTATTATTGCCGCATTTCATTATGGCTAAATTTATTCGTTATCTTCAACACCTCGAATCTTGACCTAGACTAGTTGTGGCGCTCAGGTAATTTAAAGATGTTAAAAAAACATTAATAACAAAATGTCAGGAACTTGATATTTGGTATAAAAACTGTATTTGATGTTTTTTAAATTGCCCCTGAAAAATACCCTAAATATTTTTCCCCCTATTTTGCACCTAACTCGGTTGAAAAACCCCTAAATCTAGGGGGAAATCCCCTGATCTGGTAACACTGGTTTTTAAGGATCCAGCGCCACTGGAACGTGCTGTGCGCTGTGGGGGAGGTGGGGGGCGGTCACTGGAACAAAAAATTGACGCTCGGTCAATTACGATCCAGCACTGGATACTGTAATGGTTAAAACTGTGTTTAAATAGACACAGCAGCGAGGGAAACCAGTGACACTGGAATGTGAATTAATGAATTTTTAGAATTTATTGATTTAAAATGCACAAACAATTTTTTTCTCTTTATAATCTATAAGTATCTAGATTGCTGTTATTTAACTAGTTTGGCAGATGATTATAGTCTTATTTAACCATGATTCCAGAACTGGATGAAGATGATTATCCTATACAATTATTATTAAAGAAAGTGGACAAAGAATCGGATAATTTCAGTAAACATGTGAAAAGTTCTAGACACTCCAAGAAAAAAGTTAAACGCAAAGTAATCAAGGAAGAGCAAGAAGGTAATTTTTATATTATACTAGCAATTCACTCGGGTACACTGGCGTAGATCTCGATTTCGCGGGATTAAAAAAATAAAATATGGCTTGTATTAGGGGCGCTGCAGGGTAGCAAAATCGAATAAATGTAGATGCAATATAAACGTAGATCTGGCATATGAGACAGGGCTACTACCCACACGCCACTACCACAGTATACAGGGTGACCAGCAAAGTAACGTCCAAAAATTTTTTTAAGGTGCCTCGTGTTCTGTTTGTGGGCATTATGAAAACCTATTGTAAATAAATTTAATGTTATTACAATTATCTTTGTTTTATTGAATCGATTCATCCAGTGTACCAAACCTCATATGCTATTTTTTGGTAAATTTTGTCCTCATGAATAATTGAATTCAAAAATTTTCACCTCGCTTGTCTTTGATGGCCGATTTCTAATTAAGCCAATTAAGAACTAAAAACTGCTTGCTTAGATTTTTAATTTTAAGTTGAAAATTTAAATGATAACTCACTTTACATTAATTCTCGACTTTAGGTAATCAACTTTAATAGGCTTTATTTAGGTGGGTGTATTTTTACACAGTTTTCATTTGAGATCAGTTTTTCTTTAAATATAAAAAAAAAATCAATTTGTGAAAGCTTAATTTTTACGCTTTTGCCCCCATGCTTAGTCCACAACCGGGTACTCTTACCCGGTATTGTCCGTTCACAACGGTGGCAATGGAATTCGTCAAGTTCTTCTGGTTCCAAACCCGTGCAGCTTTCATGGTCCTAATTCGTGCATCTGAGCCATTGCACCCACGCATCGTTTCTACGCGTATTACCATCAATTTCAGAACCATACCCACACACACATCGTCCGACTTCTTTTGCCTGGACTTAGTTTTGGAATTTTCTTTTCATATTTTTTTTTGGATTTATTGTCTTCTAGTTTTAATTAGTTCTAATTTATAACGTGATGTGTTATAATTGCAGTTTTACCAAATCAGGCTTTGGTAAAATATCAGCCGGAGAAAAAGCTAAACCAGTTGATTGCCATGAAGTGCTTGGTTTTGGACTGAACTCTGATTGCTCAAAACTATTGATGACTAGGGTTTAATCTTGTCATTTATTACGTCACTAGTTCCATCTTCAAAAAAGGGGTTCGTAGTTTCAGTTGTTATAGCATCACTGTCTGTCGTAGTCGCAGACGCAAAATCTTTGGTCTGAAAAACATTCTGGTTCAAAGGGTAGATTCCCGTTTTTGGGAAACCACTCATTGCATTCAGTGTTGCTGTTTTAGCATAAGTTATCCCAAATAGTTTTCCAAGTCGGTATGGGTCACAATTTGACCTGGATTGTTACGTAGCCATGTTGACAACAGTAGACGATGTGCGGCTCTGATGACTCCGTTGTTTCGTGCTTTATGTATCAAACTTCTAGGAAAAGAAGTACAGGATAATTTTGCTAGGTTTTACGTGTGTGATAAAATGGTCTAGCTAATTAACAAACAAGTCGCTTTAAAACCAAATGGGATGGCTCACTGCAATGGTTTCAGATGGCGTCGTGTTGAGCAACTTAGCTTTCATTCGAACCCTTTCTTGCTTTTTAAAGAAAGTACTTTAGATCTTTTTTGGGCACAGTTGTGATACCAGTCTTTTTTACATTAAAGATCTTGGTGGGCCCAAATCTGTATCCTGTAATCCAACCAACATAAAACAAAAATTTAAGACTCCCAAAGTTGAATCCCATAGCTCGCGCAAAAGAGTCCGTCCCAGTAAGTTGGCTTTGTTTGTTAAAACTGTGTTGCATACCGTTTTGCTGTGCCGTTTGAAACGCAGGATGTCGAAAATATTTTAAAGAAGAATGGCAAACATCTATGCAACGCTGGTATCGTCTTTTATACACTAAGGACGAAGTGTAGAATCATGAAAGTATTATCAATTTATTTGTCATGACTTTAAAAAATATTAAATATATCACATTTCTACAACTTTTCAGTAAAAAGATATATGTGTTTGAAGTTAGTATGGAGCAAGGGATAAAGAGATTACTAAACGCAAAAATGGAGGATAACAAAACGTAAGGAACGTCGATTGTCATTTTTGATTGACATACCTCACTCACTCACAGTCAGTGAATATCATTGTCACGTCACGAATTGCTTTTGTTTTTCTTATGCAATAACAAAGAGTAGAATCATAGCAGGTAGTCTTCATACAAAAAAGCTAGGAATTATGTCTATGGTTAGATCTTTTTGATGCTGACAGCTCCGTTGCAGTAGCTCGAGCGAACAATAATAATTGTCATATGTCACTTCTATGTGAATGTTGAATGATAACACAATGTTCAATCAATGATGTACGGTTTTCGGTTATCTTTCAATGTTTTAATTATGTTAAAACTACTTTTATTATATTAATACTTGAAATTGGCAGAAATAGTAATTGTGTAGTAACTACAGCTAATTGCCATAAAACGCAAAATATAATTTAATTTTCAATCATTCAGCTCGATCTGCCATTTCATTGTTTGTTTTAAGCTACAGTCAGCACTAAACAGTACTGCCTGTTGCGTTTGGTTACTGCAAATCAGTTACTTATGCGTTTTGTTGTCAGTATTTCACGGGAAATGAAATATTGATATTTCTTTACTCATAAAAGTTGTAGAAAATGATACATATGTAGAAAAGATGAAGCCAAGTATTAAGCACAAAATATAAAAAAGGCAACTTCTACATGTCCCACTTTAATGGATACCACGTTTGCCTATATTCTTTTTAGAAGCTACTAATACATCCTCACTCATTCGAACTCTTAACACTCTTTTCTAGATTGATTGTGGTATCGAAAAGTTCCAAACGCGGGACCATATCCACTTCTTCTTTCAATAACTACAAAAAAGCATTTTTCATATTTTCTTCGCTCCAAGACTGTCGGTCTCATTTTTTTTATAAATTCGAGGCGTTTTGGTGTTGTCTGTAACAATAAAATACAAAAATGCATAAAACGAACCAAAATAGAAAATAAAATGATATTTTGAAGTTGGACAAAACCGGGTACCACCCGATTTGACCACGTACGGTTTTGCCCCGAATGTACTGAAGAGAGACAAAGCGAAAAATAACCGTAAAACTTTTCTCAATACTGACTTCACTAAATAACTGTTTACACTTTAATAGATGCTTAATCTTTTCTTAACAACAAACGTTACTTTCTTTGAATAACAATTATTTAGCAGACGTGTACAATCCAAGGAATATTACATCAAACCCCCATAAAAACTTTTTTTTATTTACTACGTTTGCGCTCCAATGCCGTTGAACTTTTGTTGACAAATAAATCAAAAAATATGTAAATCAAGTGGAAGAGAGTGTGGTATGCCTGGTTTTGGACTAATCTTCCTTACGTAGATACCCGTACCCGTTTCTGAATAAAATCTACTCAACGCTAAGTCGCATTCTTTCTACATACCAAATTCCATTCAAATCTGAATACAGGCTATCGCATTTATTATATAACTGTAATGTTATTTCCTGAATATAATTAATTAAATAATTATTTTTACAGATACGGAGAAAATTACATGGGAAGTTATCCACCTGACACGAGAAGATATTGAAGAAGAAAGAATGCAAAGAGCTAAAGAAACAAAATACACGCATGCGCAGTACAAATGTGCTGACTGTTTTGTAGGATTTACTTTTGAAATGTCGTTCCAGAAGCATATGGAGAAACATTGTAAAGTGAGAACATTGTTATTTCCGATAGTTGAGATTTACTTAATTACCATGTTCCGTCCCCCCCTTCTTCATCGTGAGATGGAAAACAAACTCCTTCCCAACACACTACCAAAAATACCTTTCCAATCTCTTAAGAACTCTTAAGAACAATAAAGCTAGGATTACATGCTTCAGAAAGTATATTCTTTTTAAACCAGTTATTTTTCATATAATATTTATATAACTGTACAGTACGCGTCAAATAACTTATCGGCTCAGAATCTGCTGCAGGAGGCGCGGGCAGCAGGGCGGATTTTGTACAGTGTACATTATTATTATTTGATAGTCAGTAACAAAACAGCATAACCGTTGGGCACAGAGGAGACTGCTAGATTTTTAGTTTAATATCGTTCAAACGCCCTCTGTTTATTGGCGTGCGTATATGAAGATGTCACCTTTGTAAGCAACTGAATCGAATTGGTAACTCTTAAGAGTATGATTGATCACACGATGTCGAATAGTGAAAATCATTACAATAATACTTTCACAGATTTAAAATAATTTGTACTAATAAATAAATTTATTAAATATATACAGGGTGTTCGGCAGGTTGTAGGACAAACGGAAATGGGGGGTAGGTGGGGTCGTCTCCTACCTATTCAGCCAATAAACAAATTCATACTCTCAAAATTAGAAATTTTAAGGGATTTTTTTTCATAGAAGTGAAATTATGCCACTTTCATACTTTGAAAACTCTATATCTTTTTTATTTTTATAGCTAGGTCCAAACTTACTTTTTTTTTACAATCTCAATAAATGGTACATCTTCAGAAAGTAAATATTGGTGCAGGTAATTGCCAGAAATAAAGTTATGGACCCCCAAACCTAAGTTAAAAAATAATAATGAAATTTCAACTTCGTCTGGCATTTAAACATTTTTTTTACAAAGATCAAGCAATAAGACTTTCAAGACAACATCTCCAGTTTGTTCTCTTTCTAACGATATATCATATGTTTTTATTTTATAATTACAACTGGAGCTATTGCTAATTCGTTCTGATCGGAGACTAAAATTTAGTTCAAATTAAGCTTAAACAAAATAGGCTATTTAGATGTCAGAGGAAATTTACAAAACAAAACACCTTGTTACAAAAGTTACATCTATTGAAAATTTTTAAATTTACAATGTTGTTTAAAAGTTTAAGATTACTGCTTAAGTTGTTGTTCAAATTGTTGTCCTCCACTCGCTACACATGCTCTACAGCGTTTTTTTATTTCTGTCGTTGTTGTGTGGAGGATCATTTCTTCTTTCATTGTTTGAAAGGCCATATTAATTCTTTCCACTAAAACTTCTCTATTTTCAATCTCTACGGCGTAATTCAGTTCCTTGGCTCGACCCCAGACGTAAAAGTCAATTGGTGTAAGATCGGGCGATGGTGGGGGCCAGGGAATGGGGCCACCCCGTCCGACTCCATTGTGGCATTTCGCCCTCTCCTTTTCTACAAGATATTTTAACAATCTAAGAGATAAAAAAGGAAAATAAATAAAAGACTTGTATTTTATGATTTTTTTTTCTAAATTTTGTTTTATATTTTTATATGCTTTGTTTGTATTGCACGGGAGGCAAATTTTTATTTTCTAGAAGCGAGACATCAGTACCTTTTATTCATATTCTGTTAATTATGTTACACCAATTAAAGACCGTTATTCATATTGAGTAACCCAGAAAACATTTCTTGCGTGGCTCACAAACAATATACAAAGGTTTACCACACTTAAACCTTGTAAGCACAAAGCACTATTAGCACAAAGACACGGTAACCATTGTTAAGTCCTATCGCAGTTCTTGGAAAGTGATGGAAAATAACGTCCTTTCGGCTACTTTCTCATTCACTACACAGCACTTGTTGTACATTGTGAAGCACCGAATAAACGCATATTAATTACTAAAATTGTTAAATGAGAGGTTATGTTTCGGAAATTTATCAATACAAACGCTTCACTCGTCAAATATTGAAACCGTAATGGCAGATCGAGCTGATTGATTGAAAATTAAATTAAATTTTCCGTTTTATGGCAATCAGCTGTAGTTACTACACAATAACTATTTCTGCCAATTTCAAGTATTAATATAATAAAAGTAGTTTTAACATAATTAAAACATTGAAACATAACCTAAAACCGTACATCATTGATTGAACATAGTGTTATCATTCATCATTCACATTGAAGTGACGTATGACAATTGTTCGCTCGAAAAGTAGCAAGAGATGTCAGCATCAAAAAGTTCTAACCATAGACATAATTCCTAGTTTTTTTTGTATGAAGACTACCTGCTGTGGTTGTCTCCGTTCAAATTATTGGGTAATAAGTGCCGCCTGAGCAACTTGTCGCCAATGACAAACATTAACACCAAATCTTCGATGAAAGGATCGTTGCCTTGTTACATGGGGGTTTCGATTCTTCGGAGCCTAGCTATGTAAATTGTGTAAATTTGTAATTCCTTCTCTATCAAATTTCGACTCATCCGTCCAGAGAATACTTAGCAAAAAATTTACATAGTCAACATGGGTATGTAGGTGGCGACAAAATTGAATGCGCCTATCGTAATCGCCGTCTCCTAAACCTGGAACAAGCAAAGTTTCGTTAAGTATTTAACACAGGAAATAGTCCAGCCGGTCTTTTCCTTCAATATAAAGAATATGAGTAGTTATGACCTAAAGAGCGACAAGATTTAAGCTTATAAAAAAATTATAGGAAACAAAATTACTAACTGGACAAACAAATAAAACGAAGTAATTTTAGGACTAAAACATTTTCCTTGCACAGGGGTCTAGTGAAAAGCATGTCACTGTCCAACCGGAGAACTGACCACACCTTCCATATTCCCAGGTTAAGTGTCGCCGCAACATTTCTAATACTCCTGGTAGGATCTTCATCAAACATTTCTAGTATTCGTTCATCAATAGCTACACTGCGTTGTCTTGCATTCACTCCAGGTTCACGAAAACGCAAGTTACCGGTTTCTCGCAAACGCCGGTAGGTATATTCAAACGTTTTGTGGTTGGGTAGTCGTCTATCAGGATACAATTCCCGATACAACCGATGTGCTATTCGTCCGTTGTTATTAGCACGTCCATAAACAAACAACATGTCTGCGTATTCTTCGTTGGTAAACTCAGCCATTATTGTCATTAGAAAGTGAACAAACTGGAGATATATTCTTAAAAGTCTTATTGCTTGATCTTTGTTACTTTAAAAAAAATTCCAGACGAAGTTGAAATTCAATTATTCTTTTAAACTTTTTTTTAGGTTTGGGGGCCGCTAACTTTATTTCTAGCAATTACCTGCACCAAATATTAACTTTCTGAAGATGTACCATTTCTTGAGATTGTGAAAAAAAATAATTCTGGACCTAGCTTTAAAAATAAAAAAGTGGGAAAATATCACTTTGATAAAAAAAATCCCTTAAAATTTCTATTTTGAGAGTATGATTTTTTTATTGGCTGAATAGGTAGGAGACGACCCCACCTACCCCCCATTTCCGTTTGTCCTACAACCTGCCGAACACCCTGTTTATTACCTAATAAGTATACATTGCACAGATTGATGCCTAAGCTAAACCTGCCTTTCATCTACTTTGACACAAAAAGAAGCGTGTATTAAGTTTTGCGTGAATCTGTTAGTCGTAACTATATTCATGCTGGTGTTCTTTTAATATTTTCGTCTTTTTTCTAGAGTAGCGGAGATTATGTTTGTGACGTTTGCAAGATACGAACAACATCTAAGTACAAATTGTATGTGCACAGGAAAAAGCATGAAATGTAAGTTAAATATCAGATAGTAAATCATCGACTTTTTCAGATCTTTAAATCAGCGGGCCTAACATGAAGCCCTAGATATAGCGAAGACATCGGCAGTTTGACATCCAAGTAAAGTCTACAATCGCATAATAATAATAATAAATCCCCAGATAAACACATCAACTGTGTGGCCCCAAATATTAGGTCTTTACCTATGAAATTGCCGTTTTTCACGAAATAAATGAAGCGTAATTTTTTTATATATTTTTTATTTCTATTAATCAAAATAATCACCCATGCAATCAATGCATCTTTGCCAACGCCTTTCTTGAAGAAATCAGCTGGACGGGAGGCAACAAATTCTTCAAAGGCATTTTGTACTGCCTCTCAGGTATTGAATTTTTTTCCCGCCAAGAAGTTATCCAAATTCTGGAAAAAGTAGAAGTCTGTAGGCGCAAGGTCTGGTGAGTACGGCGGATGACGGAGAACTTCCAACCCCAACTCTTGTAGCTTGGAGACCGTCTGCTGTGCAGTATGAGGTCGCGCGTTGTCGTGCAGGAGCAGTGGAGCCGAACTATTGACCAAAGCTGGTTGGAGACGTGCGAGCTTCTCCATCATTGTGTTCAGTTCTTCACAGTACACATCTGCAGTAATGCTTGTCCCGTTTGGCAAGAAGCTGTGATGAATTACACCCGCGTTAGACCACCAAACAGTGACCATCACATTTCTAGGGGTAAGTCTTCGTTTAGGGTATTGTTTGGGTGCTGAACCAGGGTCCTACCAACTTGCTGAGCGCTTACGATTGTCAAACAGGATCCATTTCTCGTCACAAGTAACAATGCTGTTCAGAATCCCTTCATTTGTATGCCTGCTGAGCAGTGCAAGGCACGTCTCCACGCGTACTTCGCGCTGGCGGTCATTGAGTTCGTGGGGTACCCATTTGTCAAGCTTTTTTACCTTGCCAATTTGACGCAAATGGACCAATATTGTTTTGATGCTAACGTCGAAAGCTGCTGCTAATTCAGCCGTGGATTGAGTTTCATCAGCTTCCACAATTGCCTTTAATTCGTCATTGTCGACCAAAGTTTTCGGACGACCACGGGTTTCATTTTTCAAATCAAAATTTCCAGAACGGAAGCGGGTAAACCAATAACGGGTGGTGCGTTCGTTTGTAGTGTTCGCTCCGTAAACGTCGTTGATGTTGCGTGCCGCTTGTGCCGCTTTGCTGCCACGACGGTACTCATACTCCATAATTACTCGAATTTTTAACTTATCCATGATGACGAAAAATGTTCGAATGCGTTGAAAACAAAACACTAACTATTAAACAAATGACGATTTTAGATAAAGAATTCCATGTTTGTCAAATAAAATTAATTTGAAATTAGAATTATCAAAAAAAAAAAAATATTTTCATTTGAAATGGCCAGTACGGCAAAACGGCAGTTTCATAGGTAAAGACCTATTATAAAGAAAATGGTATCGTAGTTTTGATGTGATCGGCCGCTCAAAAACACGTCCAAAATGACATAATGCTCGGCGACAACTGTCAAAATTTGAACGCCCGAAGTAGTTGAAGCTGCGTAAGGAGATTTTATTGTCAACTTCCTAGTTGCAGCTACATAGGGTGAAAAATTGTGGCAAGCAATAATCAGCTGTAATGGAATGGAACACGATTTAAATTTCCAGTGATTTATGTGTGTATTTACGTCAGTTTTCTATTAGACTCAACGCAAACGGATAAGAAAAACAGAAAATTAGGAAATTTTGCAATATTTAAAAGCAAATAATGATTATGCTTAATATTTATTCAAATTTTGAACAAACCTAATATCGTTATAGACGGTACAAATGCTCGAAGTGTGGTGTAAAGAAGAATGACAGACCTTCGATAAAGGACCACTACGTGATAGCACACGGCGAATGCAACAGACACGTTTGTCCGCACTGCTCCAACACTTATAAGTAAGTCCTTTGACTAGAAATCAATAATCATTTACTTTTTAATATATCCTCCTTCACTGTTACCCAATATAGATCGGGGACAAAGTCTTTTTGTATATTGTACGTTATATTTTATTATGGTACCTCTTTGGTTGTATTGTTTGTTTCTGGCTGATTTAGATACTATAAAAAAAGTTACATAAAAAAATTATTATCCCTGTCATTTCAAATTGTTTTGCTGTTCGATAAATTGAGCGTGTGTAAAAAACAAATTAAATGTATTCTGAAATATAATTTTTAAAAGGAAAAATGGACATAAGCCGCGAAAAATAGTTGTGAGCTTTTTGGACGTTATGCAGTGTCAGCACGAGTTCATGTGTTTTGAATTCGGAAATTTTGATGTTAGAGATGCCGCTTATTGCCCCGGTACGGATTAAGTTGAAGCCATTTTTGAAAAAAGTGTCGTCAAATTGTATGAACCATATACCCCCAGGTATTTTATAAAAGATTGCCTAGAGTAAATTTTTACCTTTGATGGAATAAAATATATTGAATTTTTTTAACAGTGTAACTAGTTAGTTAACAAGATGGTTCATATACCTATTGAGTATACTCTTTTAACAGTTTGGAATTAATTTTTTGTCATTGGGAAAGTCGCTCAGATATTTGGTCCCTATGCACAAGAGGTTTCCTTTGTCACCCGATATATACACATTATTATTTTTATATTTAAATATTCTATGAAAAAGTTTTCTTACTTTTGTATGTAAAATACGAAAAATCTTTTTCCTTGAACTTATATGAATTATGAAATCAGGAAAGTGAAAGCAGTTAGTTTCGACACCCACTCACAAAAGCGATCTATTTCATCGGCATTGTTTGCTTGTGTTGGGGGCGCAGTGGTTCAGCTGCCGACTACTTGGTCCCGCGTTCGATCTCTCTGATTGGCAGTTAGGTTCTATATAAGGTTAAAACTTATATATCAATAAGGTTTAACAAGTTCTATGTCCATAATTGTTTCAAGGTAGTATTAGTATACATTTTTATGATGATCACATCTAATTGTTTTCGATTAATGGTTGCTTTATATAAATATATTATGTATGTGTTATTCTAATTTCTCCCAAACCACAGTTTTTTAACCAATCACATAACCTTGGCACTACAAGTGCTGTTAAGGTCGTGGGGCTTTATTACTCATATCGCAGTTATTCTTTTGAATATATATTAAAAGCTAATAAAATCAAACCTAGTAATTTTCCTAAATTAAATCTATAGAAAATTATAATGTCTATGATATATTTCAGGATGAATACTACACTGCGAAAGCACATCTTCAACATACATAGAGCAAAAAGTCCGGCCGTTTGTATGTACTGTTCGAAGGTTTTCAGAAACAGGGATATATTGAAGTCTCATATGCTAACGTACGTACAGTAAACATTAAGAGTTACATACTTTGATTAAAGTAAAACAGTAGAAGATAGGTGAGGCTCGCGCACTACGTTTGTATTGTTTTTGTTTACCTTTGTATTTGATGCAAATAAACGTTCTATCTATCTCTCTATCAAAATCAATTAACATTTGGTGGTCTACATAATTTTTGAGCACATACATTCACTGTATTACTGCATGCAATATTAACCTAAAACTATCTAAAATTACTCTACAGTTGGTTATTCTATATTTGATACTAAGGGTTTTTCCACTAAGGACTTGACAACTTTTTTTCAAAATAAAATGCAAACCGTTTGAGATATTTCAAAAACTTTATTATCGGGTTGAAGTACAATCAAAACATTTATGAATGGAACTCGACTTCATTCATATGGCCACTGCGGGCACGTTTGCAGTGGTCGATTCGTTGGACCCAGTTTTCGATGACTCGGCCACACATTTCGGCCGAAACGGCTACTATTACGCGTTCAATGTTGGCTCCGAGCTCTTCCAACGTCGTCGGCTTGTTGGCATAGACCAATGACTTGACGTAACCCCAAAGAA
Organism: Marasmarcha lunaedactyla; assembly: GCA_923062675.1. NCBI lineage: Eukaryota > Metazoa > Arthropoda > Insecta > Lepidoptera > Pterophoridae > Marasmarcha > Marasmarcha lunaedactyla. Next base: position 15,324,640 of record OV281364.1, on the reverse strand, counting down.
AAAAGTCTAGAGGTGTTGAATCGCACGAACGAGGCGGCCAATCGACTGGTCCATTTCTTGAGATAACACGCTCATCAAACTTACTCTTCAATAAATCGATTGTAACGTGTGCTGTGTGGCTTGTGGCACCGTCCTGTTGAAGCCACATGTTGTCCAAGTCCATATCTTCCAATTCGGGCCAAAAATAATCGGTAATCATGGCGCGATAACGATTACCATTCACAGTAACGTGACGATCATTATCGTCGATGAAAAAATATGACGCCGCCGGCGTGCAAACCGCACCAAACAGTTATTTTTTGTGGATGAAGTGATGAAACACCACTTCATCCACAAAAAATAAAAATTTTAAGACCAATAACGCATGTTTGCTTATTGACGAACCCATTGAGCCAAAAATGAGCTTCGTCACTGAAGATGATTTTGCGATGAAATTGATCATCTTGGCGCATCTTTTCCAGAGCCCAGTCGGAGAACGTACGTCGCTTCAAATGGTCCATCGGCTTCAATTCTTGAGTCAGCTTGATCTTGTATGGGTGTAAACCAAGATCCTTTCGCAAAATCTGCCATAAAGTGGTCTAGGCGATGCCCAACTCTTGAGAACGCCGTGGAATTGAGTAATTTGGATCATTTGCTACGGACGTTTCAACGGCAGCGATATTTTCGACACCTCGACCAACCCGTTGTCTCACTGGCACGGCAACATCACACAACGAATATGTAGACTCAAATTTTAGCACTAAACTGTTACTGCCTGTCTACTAGGGCGAGAATTACGACCCAAAATCGGAGTTAACGCTCTTAAAGCAGCGGTCAACGACTCCGAATTTCCGTAAATTTTTTTTATAATATGCAGAGGTTGTTCGTTCGTGTACTTTAACATGATGAAAATGTTAAGTTTACGGATTAAATTGAGTGACAGTTCGATAATTAGTGAACGGGTGAAATTGAATTCAAAGTTGTCAAGTCCCTATTGGAAAACCCTTTATTATATTACTATTTATAATTAAAATCACAAGATACTTATTCCTTATTAAAGAGCACAATTATTTAATACTTGATATTATTTTTCATGTCAAATTTACTATTAAAAAAATCTTTTATATTATAAATACATTGTTCAATTAGCCATCGGCGTAGAATATGTTAAAGTTTTAAACTATCGCGGCTATTTTCACTATAATTTATATTTAAATTTATTTAGTGGCAAAGTTTTCATGTTTTCTGGTAATCTATTAAAAATTTTTGTACACATAACTAGGCAATTTCTGCTACATATTTTGGTTTAAACATTCGGAAGACATAATTTATTTGGAAATCTAGTATTAAAATCTAGTATTAAAACACAAACCTCTTTTTTTTTTAAACAAAACATTCAGGATGCATTTTAACAAACAACGCTGTTTCGTAGATATACATACTTGGAACGGTTAGAAGTTTCATACTTTTAAACAAAGACTTGCAGGTTGTCCACGAATCAACATCAGCTATTGCTCGAATACATTGCTTTTGAGATATGAATTCTGTATTTATTTTAAATGAGTTCCCCCAAAGCAGAATACCATACCTTAGGATTGAAGGAACATAGCCATGATACGCTTTGAGTGCCGTTTCTTTGTTTGTGATTTTATTCAGTTTTCATAGGACATAGGCGAACCTGTTTAATTTAGAACAAACATTTTCTACATGCAAGTTCCACGCACAGTGTAGGTCAAAAAGTATACCTAAGAAAGAATAACTATCTGTTTCTTGTATTATTTGGTCATTGTATTTTATGTCAAGTTTTTGTTTGTTTTGCCCCTCTATTTAAAAATTGTCTGTACTCAGTTTTAGTCATATTAATAGTCAAATTATTACATTTATGCCAATTGATTATGTCAAAAATTGTATTATTGATAATGTCCTTAAAGTTATTGTTTGAGTTGTCTGGAATTATAATAGAAATGTCATCTGCATATAAAATCATGTGGAAGTTTGTGATAAGTGGCATTGATATACAAGAGGAAAAGCAGGGGTCTGAGTAAGTTGCCCTGGGGCACGCCTGTCTTATTTACTTTTGATGTAGATGTCTTAATACTCTTTAGGGAAGAAGAAGAATCGACACTTTTTATTTGAACAAATCGTTCCCTGTTTTCTAAATAACTTTTTATCCATTCAGCTGCTACACCCCGAATGCCATAAGTTGCGCAGTTTCGTAAAAGTAAGCTGTGAGAGACAAAGTCGAATGCTTTGCTCATGTCAAAAAAGACCACTTTTTAACCTAGATTTTAATGAAGATTAAATACGGCGAGTCCAGTTGACTTTCCTTTTTAAACCATACATGTTTGGGTGAAGTATATTAAACTTCGATATGAATTTAGTCAACCGAGCAAACATGCACTTTTGAAATATTTTTGAAGGTACAGTAATTAAAGCAATTAGGTTTTGGTTGCCTTTTAAAAAATAGTTTTTATTACGGTTATTTTAAGTTTATATCTATCTATCTCTCTATCTATCTATTTCTCTATCCATCTATCTCTCTATCTATCTATCTACTTACCTAAAAATGTTACAACCGCAGATATATTTACACTCACCCAAACTCATATTGCTATATATAAAAGAGACAGAATGATGCAAAACGTGGGCTTGCGAGCGAGACAAAATATTTCGATTCTGTATAATTTGGTTTGTATTCGTGTTGTTCCGTATATTGTCGGGTCGGTTCGTGAATACACAGGTAAAATCAGGCGACCGGGAACAAGATTTTTGAGGTTCTATCTTCCGCTAAATTACTTTTATCAAAGGCTATGTACAAGTTGTGAGGTTTACACTAATATATGAAAATAGAAGTAGACAAATATTATTTTGATTTTAATCAAATGCACAACTTCAACAATCATTTCAGTTGTCTCATTGAATTACGAACACAAGAGCTTAATAGAACTAAACAAGCTTAATAAAAAGAGATACAAAGTTACCTGTTGGAGTGGGAAAGCGAATCACACATATCGCACACTCGTGAATAGTATTTTTTGCTGATTATTTTTTTAAATATGAAATGTGCGATTTCAGTGTTCACGAAAAAGAGGTGTATAAGAAAGAAGTAGAAAGAAAGCATATATGTTTGGATTGCGGGAAGGCTTTCAAAACACCGTCACAGCTGAAGTACCACAGCACGAAGCATTCGAGAAGCAGAGACTATTATTGTGTGGAATGCGATAAGTAAGTTAGTGTAATACTTAGAAAACAGACAAGTAACCTTAAATAACCTAACCGTCTCCGCGGCCATCTTCCTACGACGCGCGTTCTAGTTGGCTCGGCTGCCAAGGACGCGCGAAGAGTGAAATGGGAAACATCAACAGTTAGGCAATGGTTATATTTTTGTGGGTTTTCGTGTTGTACTCTCGCGGGATCCTGGGGACAGGGTGCTTGTAGACTCTTCAGTAAAATTTCAAAACGGTTGCTGAGTGAAACTCATGGCCAGACTTTGAACTTTATTTGCACAACGTTTGTTGACAATGCCCCAACTTGGTAGTCCTGTGTACAAACGAATTAAGACGTTGTATTCTATTTTTAGTTCTTTTTCATTCCTGGTCTTACTTTTCCTATAATTGGTTTGTAAATATTCTTGTTTGTAAGTAAATAATTATGTTACCTTATATTAGTATAATTGTGTGATGAACACAGTATTCATAGGTTCACGAGTCATATGTTTTGTATAGATATCCTGCGTATTCAACACAGGCTGTGCAAGAATACTCGGTTAAACAATATGAAATTTCTCCTCTTAAAACAGACAAAAATAAATGTAGTATTCTTAAATAAGTAATTATTGTTCGCCGCGCTTCGTCGCACAGTCTTGGATGATGCACGGAGGTCATCCCAGTTGTCTGCACATTCATACAGAACATTGGTTTTTCTTATTAGTAAACTCTGGTTCTGAAACTTATTTCGTCTGCTGCAAATTTTGAGAATCAATTATCGCGCCAAATCCGGAGTTTTCTTGTTGCCGAGTTGGAACTTGCTAACTATTAAAGTGCTATTCAAATGAAACTTACACAGTTGCTCTCCTTATAAAATTTTATTTAATATAAACCAAATATAAAATTTAATGTAAATCAAATATAAAATTTAATATAATTCAAATATAAAATTTTATTTGTTTAAACTACAAATTACAATATTTTCTTAAGTTTTCACACTTCATGATACATTAAATAAAATACTTGATTTTATCTTTACCACGGTGTCTGTAATGTTATTGAAACTAATATAATGTGAAAGATGAATGTGATGATTTCTACCAAGTTTGAAAAGGTGAAGTCATTTTCCCCACGAGGGGCCATTATCGTCAACTTTGAGAAAGATGGAGCTATACTATCGGCGTGTTTTATTTACTAGTTATTTACTAGTTATTCTCAATTTTGAATAGACCTTTTTTAATACAGGAGCTTCAAATCCGAGTATATACTGAGGCACCACTTGAAAACTGCGTCCACCCATGTCAACTATCATGAACTACCGTGAGTACGCCTAATCACCGATCACAAATAAAAACTAGATGCACAATCAGTGTCAAAATATGGCCCCACCAAATGAACGGCCAAATGAGAAGTTGAGTTCCCTTTCAGTTTAGTAGCATTCGGTCTCTTTCACAGTGAAATGTCAAACATTGTAAAACTTTGACGGATTATTGGAGATTTTTGGTCCCCCTTCTCCCTATGTAACGTGCCGTAACGATTTTCTGTACCCCCTCCCCCCTAGTGACCATTTTTACCTAAAAGTCACAATTATTAAATTTTTAAAGCATTAAGTACCGGAAATCGCTAAAACACCTTTGTTATAGGTATAATCGCGTGAATATTATTTATTAACATTTGAAATGTCTTGTTTTTTAAAGCAAGAGATTTCTAATGTTTTTTTTTCTTTATTTGTCCTAACAAATTTTTGCTACCTTTATGTCATGTTTATGTCAAGTATATTAGTAATGATTATCAATATATTGAAAGATTTATGTATTTTGTCAAAAGTTTAGTTCCAGTTAAAAAGTTAACCGTCGAGATTCGTTTACAAAATCATTTTTGAAGTCAGCTTTCTAAATGCAATTGTAAGTCAAGCAGATAGGGTTGAGTTTTCAATGTAGGTTGTTTCTGTGCTAATACTAGTCATCATGGACCTAGTTTTATTTGTGATCGAAGTGGCCAGTTTACTTTCTTAAGATCTGCGTGAATTAAATGATTTAACTTTTATTAAGAATATTCCATATTAATTTATTGTTAAATATAATTGTTTCTTTTGCTTAGCTATTTATTTTAATTCAAAAATATATTCAACTCGACAACTCGACAATGCTTTCACTTTTTTTCCCTTCTTTTCTTCACCTGAAAGAAATCCTTTAACTGCAGGACAAAAGATCTCCACTTCACTCGGTCTTGAGCTGCCCACATCCATTGTTATTTTTTAGTCAATAATTATGATAAAATCATTGGTTTAAAATAAATTGTACCTTATATTACCTCCTCATAAATAACTGTGTAACTGTAAATCGACAGCCTCTCCTGTTGTCACTGTGACAAACGTTTCGCCATAAAACGGGATCTGGATCGTCACATGAACCGAGTGCACCTGAACATTCGGCCCTACCAATGTGACCAGTGCCCTAAGGTAGGTCTGATCTCCAGCACCATTCATACATCACGGCACAGGTTTTCCAGGACTTTTGGACGCCCTACCACAGATTACTAAACAATTTGTTACGTAACAGCTACTAAATTATTCCGTTCGCTAAATACCATATGTACCTTCTGTCACCGGGCGCTGACGACTGCATGCAAAAATTAACTTAAATATTCGTACGCACGGTTCATTATAGCCTCGTTATAGCGTACGGCCGCGTGGCCTAAAGCGAGTTCTTTCGATGTTATATTTAATTTTTTTAAATTGTAACTATGAATTTGAATGAACTGCTTTGAGGTTATCCAGTATGTCAGATATGAAAGGGAGTGTATGCAAAAACATTTGAAAAAATGATAAAAATTTATTTCTATATATTTGATATTGCTAAGTATGTGAACAAGTATCCTAAAAACCCTCGACCTTAGTTTCAGAAATTGTTTAATTGCAATCAAATAAATCGTTCCCTTTTTTATTCATCGACATACAAATATCAAGAACAGGCGTTTTTTTAAAACAGGAATTATTTATTACTATGAACCCTTTCCAAAGGTTTAATTTTGACGGCCAAGTAGCGTAGTGGTCAGTAGCCCTGTCTCATACGCCGGAGGTCCCAGGTTCGAGTCCTGGCCGGGGCATTAATTTATGTGATGAACACAGATGTTTGTTTTCGGGTCATGGTTGTTGATATTTATATATGTATGTTTATTCTGGGCTCCCCCCCCAGTTCGCTGTATGGTCTCCATAACACAAGCTCTGCTTATTTTAGGGCCATACAGTTTGTGTGTTTGTCTGGGGATTATTATTATTATTAATTTATACTACATTTAATTTGCCATTATTTAATTATATTATTTGTATTTTATTTTTCAGTCGTACATCAACAACTGGTCACTAAAAGCCCATAAGAAACTGTCACACGAAGGGTACAAGAAACCTTTGATATACCAGTGCGAATTCTGTGATAAAGCTTTTGCTGTAAGCATAAATTTTTTTATAACTTTATTAAAAGTTGTATTGATAGAACAAAACCAGCTGTGACTAAAAAGGCGGCTATAGCACTCAACTCACGAGTCCAGAAAATCGCAAGGAATTTAACTGGATTTTGACATAGATTATATTGTTTAGCAACTCACAATTATATTCTCATTATTTTCACTGTTCATGAAATACTATTTTATTTATTACATAAGTAAAATTATGTAAATATGTTTATTATAGCTATCCTTAATACGTGCTTACCACTTCTTGGCAAACGGCTGACTCTTAGTTTGGCTTGTCGCGGTTCACCAACCGATCTTTTAGTAGTACCTATTCATGTGACATAAGTCTTCTCTCGGTATGCCATGCTACGGCCGCTGGGCAGTTAATAACACAATATATTATATAACAACCTTAATAACGCCATTACAAGGACATCAGCCCATCAGGCTTGCCTACGGATATTTGGCACAGGTATTTCAGAAATAACGATTTAGGTACACTCTGTGCTCAGGTGCAATCACTTGCGTATCTTTCGGTCTTTTGTTGTAGGCTCCGCGAATATTAAGGGACGATGACACTACATGTGTACCGTGTGCAAATGTGTACAAATCTCCCGACTATCTCAGTGGGTTTCTCGCGAGGTTTTACCTAATTGTCAGAGCAATTGGAGATAGTGATGACAAAAACATTCGTATTTTTAGCGGTCAGAATCAGATTGAAAGGTCAGCGCTACCAAAGACTTACTTTTACTTTGGCAGAATGATAGTCAGAATACTCACCATGTTAAAAACTACACCAGGACATTATTCAAGATATTGACTACTTAGATAAGAATATATAAATTTTATAAGTATTCACTTTCCTGAAGGCCGAAAATTCTCATAGAATTCTTGAAGAAAAAGCCAACAAAACACCGTCTATTTTATCTAATATATTATATAAATGTTTTTTTTTCAGCGTTCACAAATACTAAAGCATCACATACGCACGCACACAGGCGAGCGACCGTACGAATGCGAAAAATGTGCGGCGCGGTTCACTCAGGCCAACGTGCTCAACACTCATATCCGCCTGGTACACTTGAAGCTCACTCGAGATGGACGACCTAAGAATGGAGTTAAATAGACATTTTGCTTATTGTTATTTATTTAGATAGTCAGTTGCAAGTACATCTTTATCGCAGATTTCTTATTGTTCCACTGCCGCTATAAATATTAGGTCTTTACCTATGAAATTGCCGTTTTTCACGAAATAAATGAAGCGTAATTTTTTTATATATTTTTTATTTCTATTAATCAAAATAATCACCCATGCAATCAATGCATCTTTGCCAACGCATTGGTAGCTTATTGATGCCTTTCTTGAAGAAATCAGCTGGACGGGAGGCAACCAATTCTTCAAAGGCATTTTGTACTGCCTCTCGGGTATTGAATTTTTTTCCCGCCAAGAAGTTATCCAAATTCTGGAAAAAGTAGAAGTCTGTAGGCGGAAGGTCTGGTGAGTACGGTGGATGACGGAGAACTTCCAACCCCAACTCTTGTAGCTTGGAGACCGTCAGCTGTGCAGTATGAGGTCGCGCGATGTCGTGCAGGAGCAGTGGAGCCGAACGATTGACCAAAGCTGGTTGGAGACGTGCGAGCTTCTCCATCATTGTGTTCAGTTCTTCACAGTACACATCTGCAGTAATGCTTGTTCCGTTTGGCAAGATGCTGTGATGAATTACACCCGCGTTAGACCACCAAACAGTGACCATCACTTTTCTAGGGGTAAGTTTGCGTTTAGGGCATTGTTTGGGTGCTGAACCAGGGTCCAACCAACTTGCTGAGCGCTTACGATTGTCAAACAGGATCCATTTCTCGTCACAAGTAGCAATGCGGTTCAGAATTCCTTAATTTGTATGCCTGCTGAGCAGTGCAAGGCACGTCTCCACGCCTACTTCGCGCTGGCGGTCATTGAGTTCGTGGGGTACCCATTTGTCAAGCTTTTTTACCTTGCCAATTTGACGCAAATGGACCAATATTGTTTTGATGCTAACGTCGAAAGCTGCTGCTAATTCAGCCGTGGATTGAGTTTCATCAGCTTCCACAATTGCCTTTAATTCGTCATTGTCGACCAAAGTTTTCGGACGACCACGGGGTTCATTTTTCAGGTCAAAATTTCCAGAACGGAAGCGGGTAAACCAATAACGGGTGGTGCGTTCGTTTGTAGTGTTCGCTCCGTAAACGTCGTTGATGTTGCGTGCCGCTTGTGCCGCTTTGCTGCCACGACGGTACTCATACTCCATAATTACTCGAATTTTTAACTTATCCATGATGACGAAAAATGTTCGAATGCGTTGAAAACAAAACACTAACTATTAAACAAATGACGATTTTAGAAAAAGAATTCCATGTTTGTCAAATAAAATTAATTTAAAATTAGAATTATCAGTCAAAAAAAAAATATTTTCATTTGAAATGGCCAGTACGGCAAAACGGCAGTTTCATAGGTAAAGACCTATTATTGTGGACAAACTTACCAACAGACGGCGAATCTTGATTTTTGTCTTTTCATGGATATCCACAATATTGAAAACGGCCGTTAGTGGCAATGGGTGAAAGTAAATATATAAAATGTTCAATACGGTTCTCTCAGTCTTAGTGCTCAATTCTCATTATATGTATATATTCTATATATTGTACTCATATACTACTGATGATATGATATGATATAGTATAAAAATGGTCGATATTTTTTTTCGATATGATTTATCGTAATGTTTTATCGATACTTTGCGATAACTAGTCTGTAATAAAAAGTAAAGGAAAGTTTAATATAAATAAAACAAGAATCAGGAAACAAATTCACTTTCATTCTTTATCTCTTAATATTTCTTATATATCCTTTCTTAATAGGCCTTGCAAACAATATTTTACTGGCTCCTTTGGCTTGCAGTCTGCTTCTCTGCTAGGTTAATGCCTGTGCGGTGTTTGAAATTAAGTCCAGCCACCAAAGATAAACGCTCGTGTGCTATTTTGGGAACTGTATTTATAATCTACCTACACTTCTAAAAGGGTTCGCTTTAAAACTACTAAAAGACTTTCGTCTGTTTTGTTTATTGCCCGATTACGGTTTATCATTCCAAAGACTGGAAATTTCGTCGGAACTAAACGAGTCTGATCCCGCAGCACTCGAAAATTCTTCTTGCTCGTCTTTCTTTCTCAGATTTTTAATGTTACATACAGTGTTTTATCTTACAGTTTCTTGAATTTTGGGTCCAATATTGTGGCAATAGCTAATGACGAAACCTGTTCATTGGTATCAGTTTAATTTAACCGTCTGTTTAACCGGTAAGAGTGCGTTCATTTACATCCCTGAGTAAAGATTCTTCAATTGCAAGGTTTCTCGGTTTTGTCACCATGCAGAGCACTAATAGAATAAGCTTGCTGCCAGAGCAGTGTTTGTCACCGGTTGTTTCCTTGATCGCTGTTTCTAATGGACGTAAAATGTTTATAAGCGATGATAATATCGTAAATTCCATCCCAGATAAAATGGGCGGTGCAGTTTTATGACGATTGAAAATTTTGCCCACAGCATTTCGTAATTAAACAAAACGTTCAATAATACGTGCTGTTACAACGAGTAACGACATCTTGAATCAGTTTTGTGTCAGCTGTAACTGATTAGCGCAACTCGTCGAATCACTCTTAATTATTCAAACAGAAATACACATGGTTCTTGTTATCGCGATCGGACGGGATCGTTTGTTCAATGATCCCGTCCGATTTTTTATATAGATATATAGAAGTACGAGGGTGGATTGAAAAGTTCGCAGCCTAAATAAGAAAATACAGGAATAATGCAAATTTTTTATATATATTTTTCTACATATTCTCCTCCTAGGTCACAGCACTTAGTCCAGCGGTCCTCCAAAGCCTTGATCCCATTTAAATAGAAGGTCTCGTCAAGGTCTTCAAGGCATCTACAGCCAGTTTAACCTCCTCATTGGTAGATTTCACTCCACCTAAGTGTTTTTTTAGTTTTGGAAATAGGTGGAAGTCAAAAGGTACCAAGTCAGGTGAATAAGGGGGATGAAGAAGCAATTCGAAACCACAATTCACTATTTGAGCCATCTACTCTGCAGATGTGTGATCACGAGCATTGTCCCGATGAAACAAATCTTTCTTGGCAACAATCCTGGTTTTTAGACTTTATTTCTTCGCCTAAACGACGTAATAGTGTGCACTAGTATGCAGAATTTATAGTTTGACCTCTTTCTAAGTAATCAACCAAGATGACACCCTTAGAATCCCAGAAAACCGATGCCATTACCTTGTTTACTGAAAAACACACCTTGGCTTTCTTGGGGGTTGGAGATCCGGGTCTCTTCTATTGTTTGGATTGTTGTTTGGATTCAGGAGTATAGTGATGAACCCATGTTTCGTCCATAGTAACAAACCTTGCCAAAAATTGGTTTGAATCAGCTTGAAAAAGAAAAAGCTTTAAACAGTGTCTAGAAATCGTGAGCCGAGTTCGTTTCTGTTCAACTGAAAGGAGCTGCGGAACCCATCTTGCAGACACCTTGTGGAACCCTAATTCGTTAACGATCATGTTTTGTGTATGTTCATATGAAATCTCTAAAGCTTCAGCTATTTTAGATACCTTCAAACTGCTGTCTCCCATGATGAGATCATGTTTTTCCGATGATTTCCGAAGTCCTAGCTGTAGAAGGACGTCCAGAGCGGGGGTCATCTTTGATGCTGTCTCGTCCACGTTTAAATTCAGCTGTCCACTTTTTATCATTGTATACGACGGAGCAGATGTTCCTGAAGTAGCCACCATATCTTCATGAATCTGCTTTGAAGTTGAAATGTTTCTTGTGGAGGTATTTGATCACGGCACAGTGCTATTAACTATAAATTTATGAAACTTTCTCTGACTTAATGTTCAATAAAATAAATAATAACGCATGTATCTCAGAGAAAAATTGCACAGAGACTGACAAAGAGTCTAGGTTTCATATGAAGGTTGTTTTATAATAATATGACAACGCTATCTATGTGAGGCCGCGAACTATTCAATCCACCCTCGTACTTTTTGATATCAATTCGAGACAGGTAACATCAGACTACTAGACGCAGACAGACCTTCCATCCCTTCATGGTAGATCCAAAGAAGTCGAACAAAACGCTTCGATAGTTCCTTTTTGGTGCGGATCGCCAAGGTGTGGAATGAACTGCCTGCGTCTGTTTTTCCAGTTCTAGTTCTTTCAAGCGTCGAGTGAATAGGTATCTCGTGGATAGACGTGTAACACCTTCGTCTTCATCGTCACTTTCCATCAGGTGAGATAAAAGACAAACTTCTAATCCTTTTTCTATAAAAAAAAAACTGTCATTTATTTAAAAAAAAACTTCAATAATCGTTTATTTCGTTTATTACCTGAAATAAATCAATCATCAAATTCACTCTTAAATTTTGTCGATTGCCGTCGATTTAGGATTTTACCTCCTAAATAATCGTTTGCTCTGTCAAATCCCTGGATTAAATGGTTCCCAAACTACCGTTTAAATACAGTAGAATCAAAAAGTTCTTAGAAGTGCTAATACGGGGTGGGCTATGCACATTTGAATCAAGAATGGAAGTAAAGCTACAAATGTTATTTTGTTGATCATTTATTTAACGTAATAAACGTATAAAGAAGTAAAATTTTTTAAAATGACATCGTCGAGATGTGCCCTGTCTGGTCGTTGGCATTCTTGCAATCGACTGCGCAAACTGTGGAAAACTCGCCGACACATGCTGCGAGGGATCGCGATATCTTCTCGTTGATGTTTTCTATTGGCTTATGGTCGTCGGTTTATTAACGTACACTCGACTTTATGCCTTACGACTAGGTATCCCCACAAGAAAAAATCGCAAGGTGTAAAGTCCGGGCTTCTTGGAGGCCATGGAATATCACCTCTACGAGAAATCAATTTGTTAGGAAACATTTCTTTAACCACCGGTAAAGTCACATTTGACGTATGGTACCTTGCTCCATTTTGTTGCGTCCAAGTCGCGCTGTTGTATCCTTCAAATTCATGTAACGGTGGTGTAAAAAACTCTTGCAACATCTTCATGTATTCAACTGAGTTCACTGTCACGTAATTTTCTTGATTATTTTTAAAGAAATACGGACCGATTATGTCGTTTTAGGTGAATGAAGTAGCTTCTGGTGATTAATACGAGGGTTTTCCCTGCTCCAATATCGAAAATTGTGCTTGTTCACGTGCCCATTGATATGAAAATGTAAGGTCGTCAAAATGTCGTCCGTAAGCAATACAATCTCAGGTCTAGAATCGCTCCAGCATAAACTCAGCCAATAACTTTAGTGAATGTAATCGTTTGGTTTCATCTCCTGCAGAATTTGAAGCTACAAACTGCATTAAACAACGACGCATAATTCCCAGCGCCCGCGCCTTCTTACGAGAGAAACTTTCAAAAAGGTCTGAAAAAAAAGAAGAATAACTATCGTATAAAGCATTGAGCTGACATCCCAAAGGTATCATTTGGTAGCATTCAATCCATTTTAATTGATTCACTGCGGTTCAGAGACGTGTCGGCAGGATGGTTGCCACGAATGTTAACCGGCGAAAACAAAAAGCGATGTTTAATTTCTAAGCGTAATCTCGAAATGTTTCAGTATAAATCAAACGTGGAAACCAGGGTCCACCATTTCAATCCTGAATCTAAGAGAAAGCATGCCTTGGTGCAAAATGTGGATGAATATGAATTTCACGAATACTGTTTACGTAATCTGAAGTTTTGGCCATAATTATAAGCGATGTCCAAAGGATTTGCATAAAACAACTCTCCAATTTTAGCCTCTGATTAAATTTGTCGTAAAGCGAAAATTGTGGCAACACTGGCGATTCAATATTCTCACGGTCTTCAGTAGAAATCAGTTTTAAAGCTACATGGCGAACCAAAATAGCTGTTTTAAATTTTAAGTTTTTTTCCTGTTTGTCTTGTGTACGGTGTTCGTTTTGATTTTCTTACTTCTTAATGCTTGCTTGATTTTTGTTCTGTATGCTAAACAACAATGTCTGTACTTTCTCAGTTTTTTTAAAGTTGATATTTAAGATTACAGTTTTTTTAAAGATTGCTGAACAGTGACCACAATGACCTTTTCATTTAATATAGTCATTCTGAATGTTACTTTTTTTCAAAATCAACGTACAACGCAATTTTTTAATCATGTCAGACCAATTATACTTTGGTAAAGTTTTATGTGTCCGAAGTGAACTGTCTTTTGTTTTCCTGTGCGCACTTAAAGGTGTAATTTTTTTAGATCATATATATCTATGTCAAATGAAAATATTTTACTCGGACCACTTGATTTAATGTTTTTGTCGTTATAAACAGTAATAGTCGGGGTCGAAGTTACTGAGCTGCGACTTTCATTTGTAATATCTTCTGACATAGAAGAAGTTACATCGATATGTAATGTATCGATCTGCCGATACATCGTCTGGTGTTTGATCTTGTTTTTCTTCGACATTATAAGCTGCTAAATCTATGCAATAATTTTGAAATGACATATACAAAGCTATTGGTGTCATTTTGTCACCTAGTTCTTCGGCCATAAGTGTGAAGATGGGGTCATTATATTTAGCAGCAGGTTTATGTAATACGTATGCATATTTTTTAAATAACTCATTTTGTGTTTTCGTCCCCTCTTTTTCATAGATTTGTTTTGTGTAAAGTAGTAAAAATATTTTACAATGACAAAAGTAGCAGGAAACTATTTATTCAAAATAGTTCCCTTATTATTCAAAATCACTATAAATGTTTAAAGATCAATACCTTCTATAGAATTTAACCCAGTCATTATTATTATTTTTTGCTTTTTCATCGTTACACAGTTGTTTTTTTCCACAATCCTATATTGTTTTTTTGACGCAGGAAAATCCTCATGGATACCCGACCGTAGCGGGGGCCGAAGTCGAGTTATACCGGACTCGTACCGGCTAAAAACCTGCGGCTTCCGTCTGGACGCACGGAGTCGGGTCACGAGGAGCTTGCGCATTCGTTCGCGGCCCGACAGCGTTGGCCAGCGCTCTGTGCAGCGCCGGCGACGTCCCGAAAGGGAGGGGTCCCTCTCTAGTCGTCCCTCATGAGATGGTGCGCAGGAAGCGCACGCGCCATCTCGAGCCCGGGTTCGGAGGCAGATTCCCCCGAACCCGCCACCGAAGGCTCATGGAACTGCGGGAGAGGGAGGCTTTCGGCAAAGAAAGTCGCCCTCCGGTGTCCCGTGCGACGGTGACGAAGTGGAAGGGTGGATGCATCATCTTCCCTCGCCCTCTCCGCCGCCTCCTTCGCGAGCATTACGGCATCGCAGAAGGTTCGCACCGCCTGCCGTGACCTCTCACTCTGGACCATAGCGCGAACCACGGTCGGGAGCTAGATGTCGGCACCCAATACAGAGCCGAGCGCGCGGCGCTCCGCATCCCACGCCGGGTATACCTCCAGCGTGCGCTGGGCCATCTCGTCGAGGCAATCGTCGCAGTGGTGGCACCTGGCATTCGGTTCCCGACCGATCTAAAACAGGTAACTCTCGAAACAACCATGCCCCGAGAGCAACTGAGTCAGACGGTAGGTCAGGAAACTGAATCGCCTACGCAACCACTGCTGGAAGACCGGATGAATTGCCTCGATAGTCCAGAGTCCGGCGCTCGGAAACGCCAGCCTGGACTCCCACGCTTCGGTAGCCCGTTGGTGCAGCTCAGCTCTGTGCCCCTCCAGTTCCTGCAGTGCAGGCGGGTGACCCCTGGCCCGGAGCGCCTCCACGCGCCACTCGTAGAGCAATGCGAGGGCTCTTGTTTCCAGGTCCAGGGAATAATGGCACCCGCCAGGACGCAAGATGCCTCACCCGAGATCGTGCGATAACCCCTTATCACCCTGATTGCCATCACCCGCTAGACTCGCGTCGAGCTGGCGATATTGCTGCGAGTTAGGGCGCTGTCGGCCCACACAGGGGTACCATACAGGGCCATCGATCTCACGATACCCGCGTAGAAACGCCGACACGACGTCTCAGGTCCGCCGAGATTGGGCAGCAGCCTTCCCAGGCCTGCAGCCTTCCTAGGCCTGCAGCCGCCCTCAGCAGCCGAAGCTCAAGGCACTCGAAGTGGGGGCCGAAGTTCCACCAGCTATCCAGGACGAGTCCCAGATAGCGCATCGACGGCTTCACGTCGATGCGGACTCCGTATACGACGATATGGGCACCCCGAGGCGGCGCGTTCCGCGGGCCATGGAAAACCACGGCCTCGGACTTTTCGAGTGCCACCCGCAAACCCAATCTCCGGCCCACCACGAATGCCGCGCCGGCGGTGGCGCGCAAGGAAGCATCCCTGTGGCATTTGCCTCGGGCAGTGACCAAGGTGTCGTCCGCGTAGCAGACTACGCCGACACCCGGCGATGTGGCTCCTCGCAGCAACCAGTCGTAGCCGATGTTCCAGAGGAGTGGGCCTAGTACCGACCCCTGAGGAACGCCGCACGATATTCCCCACCAACACCACCGGTCTCGACCGGGGTATTCCACCGCACGCCCAGACAGGTAGTCCCCGACGATCCGGCGCAGGTACGGAGGAACTCCGTGGTGTCGGAGCCCCTCCCTGATGCAGCTCCAGGGGAGGGAGTTAAATGGGTTAGCGTTGTCGAGAGACACCGCCAACACGACCTCCTCCCGGGCGATCGCGTCCTGCGCCAAGGACTTAACCCGCTGAATCGAGTCAGCCGGGTATGCCGTCAGGACCGGGGGTGGGATCTTGGCTCGCAGCCGCAACACCGCAGCTGCCAGCTCTCCTGAGGTCACTGACGGCACCACATCCGGGCCGGGCTCCGCGGTATACGAAGGCATCATGGGGGGACTGGGATGGTCCCCCGTCCGCGGAAACAGGGCCGCAACGACTCTGTCCAGGATTTGCAGCTGAAAAGACGGCTACCGGACAGACGCAGTGCACCGCAAACCCCTCAGCGAGGTATCCCTGCCGCAGGGGACAGACGAGGCGCAACTGCCGCCCGATACGGGACACACGCAGCGCGCCCCAACCACCAAAAGGCACCCTGCCGTCCACTATGGGTCAGACACAGGGCACCGACGAGGCGCGACTGCCGCCCGATACGGGACAGACGCAGCGCACCCCAACCACCAAAATGTACCCCGCCGCCCGTTATGGGTCAGACGCAGGGCACCGACGAAGCACGACTGCCATCCCATTGGGGATAGACGCATCGCGCTCCAACCACCAAAGGATACCCTGCCGCCCACTATGGGTCAGACACAGGGCATCGACGAAGCAGACTGCCGCCCGATACGGGACACACGCAGCGCGCCCCAACCACCAAAGGGCACCCTGCCGCCCACTATGGGTCAGACGCAGGGCACCGACGAGACACGACTGCCACCCGATACGGGACAGACGCAGCGCACCCCGACCAAAGGAATGTTTTGGCTTCGCCCCTTGCTATGGCAAGGCACATTCCAATTCGGAGGGGACACTAATCGAATATACATGAAATAACTCTATCGGCTATTTGTTGTTTATCCTGTTCATAAAATTTTATTGCACCAACATTTGGTTTATACGATTTTTTCTTATTTTTTTTATATGTTATATACTGCCAATTTAAATGTATATAAATTTAAAAATATTATAATATCCGCTTAAGTAATCAGCCATTTTCGATAACGATGCATCGGCAAAACTATTGTCATAGAAAAAATACATGATAGTATGTTGTTCTTCAAATATTACAGTGATCTAGGTACTCACTTCGATATCACAAAACGGAAAGACTGATATTATTAATATTTACTGCACTGTGTGTGACAGTTCAAGCAACAAATATTTATTAATTCATTTAAAAATTTCTCGTATGAGGGTACAGTGATGTTCAATTAAAACAATGATGATGGAGCAAGTCAGAATGTATTGTTTCTGTAATTTCTTTATGTCAAACATATATTCAAATATATGTTTCTTCTTAATTTATCGACACGTCCTAAGTATAACTCACTGCAAATTTTACAGGAGAGCCGAATGAAAGTTGAAATAGCGGTAACTTCTATAATACTGCAACTATGAATATGAAAATTGGCAAATAGATTTATTTTTTCATGTTGTTTTGAGCAGTGTCTTTGATTTTTTCCAAATCCCTTTCGATTTTGAAATATAGCACTTAGGCAGTTGTACTTTGGTATACACGCACAATTTTTTTGGTTATTTGCCAGATACTTAGTTTTGCAAGGGAAAAAATAAGCAAATCAACAGTTAAGTGCATCTTAGCGCGTTATGCAATGGAATTATTTCGATTACCATTATGAATAAGTGGCACTTTTAGAGTTATACGTGGAAAAAAAATTTTAATTATAGTATTAACATTTGGAATAATGTCTATTAAACACAATATAATTTAGTTATTTTGTCATTTATTTATAGGCACCTTCATTTTCATGTTTTAGAATACAGGAAGACAATGTTTGTGAAATGTTCTTAAAGAAGTACATATAAAACAAAACATGAACTTCTTATTTAAATTAAATACGAAATATATGTACCTCCAAATCATTTTTCAATGCCTTAACCCTATATACATATTATAAAAAATAAACAGCAATGTATCAAAAATCGAGCTAACAAAATAGACCTACATTTTGGCTTAAATGTTATTAATTTCTTTATTAGAGATAATTAAATATAAATAGACTGTACTTTGACAACTATGTATCTATATCTGCATCATGCAATAATATCTAATTATCACAATTGTTTTATTAACATTAATAATCACTTTTTCTTTTTTTTTTTATTACGAGATCAGTCTTTTGGATTTAACCTTACTACAAGTCTTCATTTAATTCAGTCTCAACATCGTCGCCCGGCATCAAAGATTGGTAGAAACAATGGTATTTAACTGGTATAATTTGGTGTTCACATAAATACTTTTGGTCCTGAAATTTATTTTTAGGGATTGCAAATTTGTGAAGATACGCCTTGGATATACTATTGTCATCATTAACTGGGATATCTTTACGCCGACGTCTGCTATTGAGTTGACGATGGTTATACAAAAGTATACAGTCATATTCGTGACTACAAAAATCAGTCTTATTATATATTCTTTGTCTCATTTGGTAAAATTTGTAGTTGGCGAATCTGAGACCAGAACATTTTTTCGCCTTTTACATTTGTGACCCAGTTAGCCCCTCACAAAAATTTTTGAAATCCAAAAAATCTGAATTTTGCATTTTTATAACATGGTACGGTTTGTTGTCTTGCTTGGCCCACCGTATCAAATTGTACCAGTTATCTGGAATGTACATATTTTTATTTTTGGCAAATCTCTCAATAAGAGCGTGAACAGAGTCCCTTCATTCTGGGTATGTCCACGCTCCAAAAATGTATGAGTAATGGCCACACCAAAGTTTTTTGCTGCGTGCAAATACGCCAAAAACACATTGCGGTTCCGGTTCTGGCCTCGACAATTATCACTAAAAAAGTTAAAATTTAATATTCCCTTTTCCCGTTCAGAAATATAGGTATAAACATAGCTTGCCACTTCCGTGGAACCTTTTTTCGCAATCGTCTCATCCCAAACGTAACATGTCCCTTCTTTCTGACTAAGGCTGTAAAAAGTAAGGTTATAGACTGACAATTTTCTTTTATAATACATAATACTGGTCTCCGCATGTGGGATTCCGTGATTTTTTTTAAAAATCGTATGTAACTGTGAGTGTTTTGTCGTAATTCTTAAAAGACAACTACTTGTAAGTATTTTTTTTTATTTCTTTATTTCTAATGTGGTCACTGTAAGTTTTAAATTCGGTTTCAGGAACAGGTTTAGGTAAATGATTGTAGACATGACATACATCACCACTGATCTTTGCGGGGGGCATGAAAACCCAAGTTGAAATTACTATTTAGGATATCTCTGTATTGACGTAAAGTTTTGGCTGGATTACTGCAATCCCTTTCAACAATCCAGTCCTTATACAGAACATACATACGACTATAAGATAATGTCTCGTCTATACAGAACATACATACGACTATAAGATAATGTCTCGTCCAAATAAAGTTTTGACGTTCGGCTACGAACATAGTGCGATTCAACCGGCCGAAAACTGTTCACATGGTCACAAACACTTTGAATCATTTCCGCGTCGATTATCAATGGACGATTATTGCGCCCGCCCCTAGCATCAGGTGTTATTATACCGTTGTTTTCTTCAGTTTTTTTCAATGCGGTTGTGTACATGCCGGCGCTAATACCCAAGGTGTTTAAAAACATGATTTTACACACAGGCACTGGATCATCAAAGATATCTGCCTGTGGCAAACCATACGTAATAGTATTTTGTCTTCTGGACGGCGTTTCTTTAGTTCGCCTACGTTTGGGGATATTTTTACAGTATTTGGAAATAAAATCCCACTGTCTTGTTACGTTTCCTATGCCCCAAAAACTATCAAATATCTGTTTTCTTAATTGATCACTGAATTTTTTGGGACAAAAGAATCTGCACTTATTACAGAATGGTTTTAATATTCTTGCTGCCCGTTCAGCCCCATTCCTACTGCGGTAACTTTTTCCAGCGTTTTTGTTTAGTTTTCTTTTTACGTCTTGCCATTGATCTTTGTGTACTCTTCGGCCTTTCTCTTTGTCTTTCTGAATTTCATGACTATTTTTCCTCGATTTGTTAGTAATATCTATAGATGTACTGTTAAGGGATGTCAAAGTACTAGCGGTGGTCCCATTATCTAATGGTGACGGTGGAATGGAATTAATGCCATCTATATCTAATAAAGCGACAATGCACGGAGCTGGAGTGTTATTAGATGAAAAAGAAGGTGATGGTGATACCGAATTCACGTTATTAAAGTAGCAATGCAAGAATCTGGACCATTGTTTGATGATAATAAAGGGTCTTGATTAACAAATACTGACGAGTTTTGATCTTCAACATAAAAGAAGTGTTTTTGTGATTTTCTCCGTTAGTAATATACAATTCGTTATTTTCTTCATTTTTATTGTCTGCCTCATCGCTGCTATGTAACGGAACCCCTTGACCATTGTATTTTCAACATTTTCTGAATCACTATCGTTGAAAATATTATTGTTAGCCCAAAATATATTTTCTTCATCAGTGAAGAAAGGCTCAGGTGATTCTGAAAATAGACAAAAGTAGGTAAATTTTTTCTGATCCCTATGTCCAATCTGCAATGAACGGCGACAGAATAGTAGGCTGAAACCAAGTCATTCTTCTTTTAATTTTAAACAAGATTTATAATGAGATGAGACTTGAAAAAAATTGCCTGCTTAAAGCCTCTTTATTGCATGAATTATAGTGGTTACAGTTTTGTTGGGTGTTTCAAACATTTAACTGAATGAAGCATGCAATGCTATTAATACATATATCTATAACTAAAAATTTACAATACTTTTAATTCTTACACTTAACAACTTTTTTTATTTTTGCTTTATTTTAACTCTTAATAACTTTAGTTTAAGCTTTAATTTAATTTCATTACAATTTTTTTTTAAATTCATTAGTTGAGTAAAACATTCATTTAATAATCATTTTCTTAAAATAAACTTAAAACCATTATATAAAACAGTAATATTATGTTATTTCCCTCGGCAATTTTATATATTTTTTTATTTACATACAGTGACTATTTTTGTTATATCATTTATACAATCCCACAGTAAAACAAGTTCTTAATTATGAGTAATTTGGCTTATTATACCGTCAACATTATAACCTTCTGTTAAAAAGTGACGTACTTATGGGGCTCACTTTGTTTGCGCATTCCCCAGGAAAACCGTCAATCTGGCACATACTTACGTATACTTTTTCACAAATCCGAAGCATACTTTACTTAGTGATACTTACAATTTATTTTTAATGCAAATCCTACGCATATTTTATTAAGTGTTAGATAGAATATTAGCTTTAATGGGTCAATTCAACGCATAAGTATTTATGTGCCAGTTAGACGGAAGCTATAATTCTAATGTCCGAGGCAAAACTCTTCAAATACAAAGCACTTTCCAAAACTGCAAAGCAAAAGTCTGTAATTGCAGTAGTTAAAGAGTTTTGCGCCGGATTTTAATAATTTAATGAAATAAAAGCTGAAAACAGGATATTACATTGCTACTACATACATAAAAGCATGCTTTTCTCTCATAAGAATTCATATTACTCAATTAAAAAATGATAAGTAATCTAATTACTACACCGCTAGCACAAGTAAATAAATACAAGTAAATAAGTTCATTAAAAATAACCAACTAGTATAAACGAACAATCACAAACCTGGTTCTCTGGATGTACTGGCGTAGATAATATTATTCGTCAAATTTTTTTTAGTTGTTTGTATTTTGCAAGCCTCTTTTAGGCTTTCCTTAAAGCGCATTCTTTCGCTGGTCATTTTCAGAAAAATATTTAAAAACGCAATGGCAATAACGCATACTCCCGCGCACTACGCTCGCCGCTGCGAAACTGACTAAACGGCAGTTGCCCTCCCGCCCGCGGCACTTTGCTCCTCGCACAAGTATCAATCTGCCAAATAGTTCGATATGCGGCGCATACCTTCGTTAAATATACACTTATGCAATCGTGAAAATCTTCCTTAGGAGACCTAATATTTTTTTTTTTGAGTCTAAACTATAGAATCAAGGTCGTAGATCACGAAAAACAACCAGTCGTATAACTCTTTAAATGCCACTTAGCGAGTTATGCTTAGGGAGTGTCGTTATATCGACCTCTTTATAAACATGTCGCGGCATTCTGACGTGCTTCCTAAGGCCTAGCTGTGACGATCGGCCGCCCGCATGAAATTTATTTACACAAACAAAGTTGGGTGGAAATATTTCTCACAAAAGTTATTTTAACTACCTACCTGAGCGCGGATATATTTGAACGATGGCCTCAGGAGAGACTACACCTGTCGATTAGGTCATTCCTGGTGGTTGGTGTGAATACTTTACGTACTAATATAATACTACATGAGCTATGGCTAGAAATACTTCGCGAGGAATTTCCGGCCATAAAACCTCGCTAAAAGCAAGTGAGTGTCTCCTAACCTACTTTAAATATAATGTTTCCTAATCACATTTAAGTATTCTTAACGGAATGTTGAGATGCGAGCGACGGACTTACTTGAGGTTGCCCGCTTGTTGATGGTGCGAGCATGTAGTCATCTCTGAGTGGCGAGCCGCTACACATGGTGTCTTCTGTAAGGCCTAGTCGCGACGGTACATACTGATCAATCCATAAAAGTAACAAATCGTATCTACCCTACAAAATTTTCTCGTAGAAAAAGTTGAAAATCCATTTTTTCTTAAAGTATGACATTTAGAAGAATGGGCGATATCATCACTGGGCGTGCAAAAGTCTATGTGTTTTGTACACACTTTACAGGAGACACAAAAGACTGATTGTCTAAAAAAATACCTAATTTTTACCTTAATACACAACAAAATTGCGTAGTTGTAGCTCACCCCTAAAATGCCTGGCTATACTAGCTATGACACATAGGTATATTTTAGAAGGAAAAAAACTATAAGAAAGTGAATAAATATCATGCGACATCATATTTTTAGGCTAAGATAGTATTATTTAGACGCTCGTTGGTTATGATTGAGTTATTAATATAGATGGCAATATAGATTTTTTGTGGTGTATAATGCTATTAAAATTCCGTTTCCGTTAAAAGTCCGTTTAATTAGCACCCTTTATTTAATAATAGTTTCAAATAACTAACACTACGCAGACAAAACAAACGGTGAAGTAGTCTGTAGCAGGAAGTGGACATGTACTACTAGCTTGACGCTAAAACTTGGTCGCCCAAACTCCATCTCCATCCAGGTAGTTTTCTGGGAGAATTTCTTAAATTATTTTGTAAAAGCAGACAAAGTGAACTGCTGATTTCGGTGTTCAGCAGATTGTTAAGAGATATTTTTCTACGAGTGTTGTAGAGTTTTTTTTTTTGTAAGAGACAACTCGAGTAAAAGTAAGAGTATTCCTTTGCAAAGCTACCTGAAAAAAAAATTATTATATACTTATTTATTTACTTTTACATGAGAAGGAAAAGAAATAAAACAAAAACAATTTTGTGGATCTCCAAACAATCAACAAAGTACAAAATCAGGGATTATTATTATTATGATCAGCGTCATGTTAATGTAAGGAGATTTTAATGAATGTCGAGAGTTGTTTATTCATAATTCATTACACCAACTTTTATGATGACCAGAAACTTATTTTATTGAAGTTAAGCAATTTCATGTGATATTTTTGAACTTTAATATACATAACTTACTTATAATACTTGTGGTTCGTGGGGTAAAGATTTGTTAAACAATTACGAAATGAATTCTAACTGTAATTAATTGGAGAAGTATTATAAAATTGTATTAATAAACAAATATATTTTACGTCGGACTTTATAATAGGAACATATTGAAAGTGTCATATTCGATAATGTATGTGGAAACATTTTTTATGTTTTGATACTATACCTTCAAATAAATAACTAATAGAGTAATCATATAAACTTAATAAAAATAAAACAAAGATGAGTTTACTGTACGAAAGTTTAATTATGATAGATATATCAATTAGAATTACAATCACAGACTAAGATTCATTTGGCATAATGAGATCAAAACAAACTTAGATTCATTCTTCCTTTAACGATGTCAATGACATTAATTATTTTCGCTTACAACTATACTGCATAGTGTCGTAATATTAAATATAAACTTATCATTGTACCACGAAAAAAATACACAACTGTTTAACATTTTTATAATATTTCAAAATAACAAACTAAATTTCTTCTTCACAGTAATCATAAGAACAAAAAACAACAAACTTCTTACAATACAATACAATACAAAAACTCTGTATTGCACACCATACATGAAACTACAAAAAAAAAAAATACAAAACAAGATAGAGTACAAAGGGCGGCCTTATCGCTAAAAGCGATCTCGTCCAGGCAACCGTAGAATGGACAAGAATAACCAGATGTAACAAGGCGGTGTTTACAAATAACATAAAACTAAAATAAACTAAAATAAAACAATAAGTAAATAAACTACTATCGTATTTAACCTGACGAAATTCAGCAATGGAAGTCAAATTATAAATTATGCAAGGTGTAACTACATTAACTGAAAACCTCAGACACCCCAATTCATATTTATTATTTTAAATTAATTTAGCAAGTAATAAATTATTTTTATTAAATTCGGTAGAACATATGTGCATGTTTTGGTGTCATGACTATTCTAGTTGATTCATAGCTCTTCATTTCTTATCAATGACGTAAGCGCAACAGCAATTCAAAGCATTGTTTATGGGTTGCGGCCGGTCATAATATTAAAGTCAATAAAATTAAAATGAGCGTTATTTTCAGCAAAATTTAGAAGTACCCTTTTATTTTGTAAAGTGACATTCTTTCGCTTGTTTTTTTACTCAGCATTGAGCGTTATTGTGGACTTTTTGCTGATTTACCGCCGGCGCCGATATCCAGACTATCTAGCACCCGCGTCGGCTGTCACCCCTCTTTACCCCGCACGGCGCACCCCAGAGAATTATTCAAAGAGAAACTTCTAATTGAATAATTGAATAGACAGGTGTACGCTTGAGTTATGTAGTACTTTGTTTATGAATGAATTGGTGAATAAACGAAAATAAATGACGCCTAGAGTATAATCTTTTAGACACGGCATGACAAAAAAATGGTTTTTCGAAAAAAACATACCTATGAAATAAAGTGGTGTAATCGATTCTAGTCTCGATTCTGAACAAACTACTTTCCGGTTTTCAGTTTACTCAAACCATGTATAAGTGTATTTGTTTAATTTGAATCGTCGGAGTTTTCTCCAGATGGGGTAGAACTGTATTTTAAACTTTTAAAATATTTATGATATTCTTTAGGTATGGCTGCAATGTTACGTAATTGAATTAAATTCTTATATTTGGCTTCAAGTAATGGTAGTTGTTGAGTATGAGATTTTTTTAGTTCAACACTTTTCTTACTTTCTCCACGACTTCTTGTTTATATTTTGTTGTTTAAACATGAAGCATTACCTTTTGTATTTATTTTTTTGTACTTACATTTTGGACCTTCTTTACACACACTAATTTCTTTAATATTATTCCACTTAACATTTTCATTTCATTAGTTTTACACCAACGTACTAGGGCAAACCACTGATCTGTATGTAGGGAAAATGATATATACTGAGGAGTATGTATCATTTTCCCTTTAGATTCTCGTTCAATAAGAGCGTGCACGCTATCGCCCTCGTTCTGTGTATGCCCTGGTTCGAAAAAGTGATGAGTCATATTTATTTCATATTCCTTAGCCAGATACATGTATAGATAATATATTCGACTGCGGTTTTGGCCCGCGCAGGTATCACAAAAAGTAAGCATTTGCTTACTTCATTTGCCCTTCTTTTTCCTGTACACTCTGTGTTTTATAGTATATGTTGAATGCTTTACGTAACAATTTAGAGTATTTTACATAATATTTTGAAGAAAAAATGAGCGTCATTTAATTAATTGAAAAGATATCCCTAAATAAATTTATGTTTTTTTTTCACTAGTAATCGACTACAGCAATCCATTTATCGACAACCGGTAATCGACATGTTCTAATAATCGATATCTAGTTATCGACATGTTCCAATAATCGAGCTCTTGAAATCGACATTCTTGAATAAAAAATCTGATAAAGATCACGTCGTCCACGACTTCCCCAATTTTCTGGGGTCCGTTTGACGGAGCTACAAGTTAGTTTTCATATTCAAACAATAACCTTTTTATGGCAGGTATTTAATCTAACAAGTTAACTTGTAACTTCATAAAACATATCCAAGTATTATGAAGATGTAGCAATAAAAACAATTTTTAATCAGTGTTGGGGTTTAATCCAACATATAGAAATGTAAAGTAAAGATGTAAATGTAAGGGTGGTTTTAAGTAAGTAATAATGTACAGAAAGGCGAGTGCACGTTTGTAAGTAGTAAGATGTAATAAAAATAAGATCGTATTCTATACTTAAAACTAGGAAATTAAAACTAACCAAAAACGCATATGACCTACAAATCTACATCTGATTGCTGTAACTGCGAATTAATCGATGACAAGTAAATGTACTTTGTACATACTGCCACACCGAAGTAACACAAACCATAAAACATATTTAAAATTAACAATACGTAAAATATAACTTATAACATTATCTAAAATTCAAAGAATGGAAATCGAAATATTTGCAAACTAAACAGTAATCATTTTGTGACATAAGTAAAATATAAAATTAACTAAACTAATGCAATTATGTAACTGTCAATAAATTATTATCTATCACTAAGCAAGTTATGAAACACGTAGGTATTTCTGTAAACAAACGACAGTGTCAATTATCACTCTTTAGATGCACTTAATTGTCAGATTTAGTGTCAAATTTCACTGATGGACCCGGTAGAGTCGCATTCTCTATATTAAATACGACGGGTCGCGGCTTTCCCTGCTGCAATTCCATGCTCTGTCTTCTTCTATAGCTTCCTCGCTCTGTTCTCTGAGACTTGGCGTCCCGTCGACGTGTTTTTATTATCCAGCAAGTAATTAATATAATGCTCAGTAATACAATTCCAACTATGGTGTAAATCATTATGTAATGTTGCATGTCATGTTTTGATATGTAGGTAACACTCGATTGTTCCTTTAAGATGTTAATGTCCTTCTGAATATTTCGAAATATCTGATCGTGCGACTCAGTTCTTATCTCAGAATATGCTAGGGAGGTATTCATAAGCTCATTTAAAGGTGATATCATAGGCATTGTAACTTTCTCATTGACGTATAACTGACTTGTGTATTCCTTATTAGCATACAACACAAACATATCTGTTTTTACAACGCATCCCTGACCTACGGTAATACGTCCTTTCCCATGTAATCGCTCTGTCGCCAGTCCGTTTGGACACAAGATGCGTATCAAGCATTCTTCGCAGCACGCGAACAACCAGGTGTTTTGATTGTTTAACTTGACCCACTTATCAACACAGTGTAATGTTTCAGTTTTACAAAATGTATCATGTTTAATAGTTTCTATTATTTTTAATTGACAAATGGATTGCGTTGGTTTCATATTATAAACAGGTTGATGTAAATGGCAAAGTAGTTTGTTTGTTGAAATCGTAAGGCAAGATGTTATATCAGAGTTCTGTAGCAAAATGAGAGTATCTTTGTTGACATCAAATGCAATGTACTCAGAGGCAGGTATAGCGTAGGTTGCTATATTTTTATTAAAGCTCACCGGCAAACTTATCAACTTATTAAGCTCATACTTAGTGTTGCTTAGAAGTGGAATTCTTATTTCAAATATAATAAATTCTTTTGTCATGCGTGCTTGGACTCTCAGTATTTTATAAATATCAGTTAATGTACTCGATGTGTCAGGGAGTTGTAAGTCGCGTGATAAGTGGAGTGCTATTTTATTGAATTCTTTTTGTAATTGTGTCGGCGATAATAAATGCATATCTATATGCCCTCGATATAGGTCAGTAAGGCAGTCTAGTAATGACTGCTGAATTTGTTTAAGATGTGAGATGATTTTGTCGGCGGCGTAGCTAGCTGTAATAGTATATATTGCATTAAAATAAAACACTTTTTACCGGATATTATCGCGTATATTTTAGTTAATTTTAAAATTATTTCGACGTTTCGGCATCTTTGCAGTTGCCGTGGTCACGATAGACAGATAGACGATAGACAGTCTATCGTGACCACGGCAACTGCAAAGATGCCGAAACGTCGAAATAATTTTAAAATTAACTAAAATATACGCGATAATATCCGGTAAAAAGTGTTTTATTTAAAGCATGTATCGCGAAAATTTAAGAAAATATATATATATTGCATTATCAGAGCTTTGTTTTAAGGAATTTGACTGCAATGTAAGGCTCTTTAGGAGCTCGTTGATTAATATGAACTGGCTGTTCATGAGTTCTTCGTTTCGCTTTATAATATTATTATGTGCCTCGACAATATGCGTCTGGTTTTTTAATAAATTAATGACGTGATTTTCATTTTCGTTGACAGTTCGTATATCTTGAGCATATTTTTCGGCGAAGCTCTCATCCAAGACTCCAAACAATGCATTTGCTACGTAGCCTACTCCGTTTATCAGCCCTCTTTTGTTTCTCAGGTGTTTTGTTTTCAATAAGGTATTATAATATAAAAATTCGTTGAGGCTCTGATCCAGTTGGTTAAAAATAATTTGGTTATGCTTATTGGTAATGTTATAAGGTAAATTCTTTATGTACTTTACGTATTTTACAACTTCATACGTGTTCTCCCAGTAAGATGTCATATTGTAATACATGATAAGCTTCCAGTCATCCTTTATTTCTTTTATCTCTGCCAAGGTATCAAAATATAAAGAATTGTCTTGTTGAAAATAGGTGATGTTGTAACTTTTATCGTTGAAAGCTACAACAGGTGACGATAGAAACAGCCAAACTATACTTATAATACTTACTTAGCTTAATATTTTTCCAGGATAAATTATTAGACGTTCTCTTTTTTATTGTTTTATTATTAGTTCGCTGGTGATTGTGCATGTCATTTAATGGTGTAATTGGGTCCTTGTAATCGTCTGTAAGCAGTAATGGTGTCAATTTTACTATCGGTCGCTTTGTCTGCCCATTCTGGGTTTTTAATGTAACCACACGCGTGTGCCCGTCTTTTCCCGTGTGGAGTTCTATTACTCTGCCCATCGCCCATCTACCGATTAGTAGATTGTCATCCTTTATGCAAACAATGTCATTTAATTGTATTTCCCTGCATGGCAATCTCCACTTGGATCTTATTTGTAACTGCTGCAAATATTCTCGCGACCATCGTTTCCAGAATGCCGCTGTCATGGTTTCAAGTAAATGCCACCTCTTTCTTAAGTCTAAGTGATCTTCTCGAACGTTCGGAGGTGTAAGTAGCATTCCTCCTACTAGGAAGTGGCCAGGTGTTAAGGCTTCGATGTCATCGATACTTTCAGTCAAGGGGCATAATGGTCGTGAGTTTAAGCAGGCCTCTATGTCATATAGGATCGTAATGAACTCTCCATAGGTGAGCCGTTGATCTCCTATTACTCGTTTGAGATGGTGTTTCATGCTACGCACTGCTGCTTCCCAAAGTCCTCCTGCACTAGGCCATGCAAGTGCATCGAAATGCCATGTAATTCCCATATCAGAAACCTTATTTAAAAATATTTTATCAATACTGTCCAAACATTCTCTATATTGCATTAGCAGTAAACGCTTGGCTCCAACGAAGTTAGTCCCATTGTCACTGTATACGTGCTGGGGTGTACCTCGTCGTGCACAGAAACGACGGAAGGCTGCGAGAAAAGATGCGCTGCATAATCCTGCTACAAGTTCTAAGTGTATCGCTTTAGTGGCGAAGCACACAAACACACATATGTAGCCCTTGATTGATCTTATTCCTCTTCCTTTGTTTGCTTTGATTTCCACGTGACCTGTGAAATCAACCCCTGTGTGTGTAAACGGTCTAGATACTTGTACTCGAGGCGTAGGGAGGTCGGCCATTAATTGAAACTGCTGTTGGTTGCTGTATTTTCTGCACTTCACACATTTGCGTAATTGTTTTTTGACTTGGCTGTAGCCACTAACAATCCAGTACTGCTGCCGTATGTAATTTAATGTAAGCTTTGCACCCCCATGTAAAGTACGTAAATGCGCTTCGTCTATGATAATTTCCGTTATTTTGCAGTGCTTAGGTAGTAAGATAGGGTGTTTCGTATTGTGATGTAAACTTGAATTTTGTAATCTACCCCCTACTCGTATAATATTGTCACTGTCTAGGTAGGGGTTGAGGCACAATACTTTGCTGTTCGATTTAAGCTTGCCATTAGTATTCAAATCTGATATTTCTTGACGAAACTCACAACCTTGAACTGCTCTAATTATATAATTTTTACTCGTGTTCAGTTCTGCTGACGTTAAATGTAGGTCTTTGTCAGTCTTACGCTGTAATGCATTATTAACAAAACGTAATATCCAGGCTAGTAATCTTATTACGTGATTAAAATTGCTGTATCGGTCAATTAATTCTAATATTAGAGAAGATTGCTGTAATTGTGTAAAACATGATTTTGATGGCATTATTTTAGATTCTATGTAGGTGACCTCAACCTTAGTGTTATCTTCAAAATTATCTGAATTCTGTAGCCACGAAGGTCCTTTCCACCACATTTGATGGTTGTTAAGTTGAGAAGGAGTGAGACCTCTAGTAGCACAATCCACGGCATTGTCTTCAGATTTCACATGATTCCAACATGATTTTGGTAAAGTTTGATGTATTTCCTGTACTCTATTAGCTACGAATACTTTCCACTTGGTTAGATCTCCATGAATCCAGCTTAAGGTAATCATTGAGTCTGTCCATGCATGAATCGACTTAGGGGTTTGTATATTATCCCAATCAAATGCTTGTAATACCTTATTCATGAGTTTTGATAGTAATACGGCTCCACATAATTCTAAGCGGGGCAAGGTGACCGGTTTGCTTATTGGTGCTAATTTTGACTTGGCAGTAATTAAAGATGTAACGGGTTCATGTGTTTTATTAAATGTTTTTATGTATATAGCACATGCATATACCTTCTCCGAAGCATCACAGAAACCATGTAGCTGAATTGCTGTTGTGGTGTCACCCAACCATCGCGGGATGTTTTTTTCTTCAATAATATGAATATCCTTTGTAAACTGTAACCATTCATTTTGTAATTTCTCTGAAATAATTTCATTCCATTCAGTAGTGGTTGTCATAACTCGTTGGAATAGTAACTTTGCTCGTACAGTAACAGGCGTCAGCCAACCCAACGGATCAAAGATCTTCGAGATTTCTGATAATATAAATCGTCTTGTGTATTTTTTATTGCAATTTGTATTTATTTTGTTAGTAAATTTAAACGTATCCGTGGTTGGTATCCATTGTAATCCTAATGTTTTAGTCGATTCTGCGTTTTTAAAGTCAAGTGTTGTAGAGCTTAAGTTATCTGTGCTTATATTTTCTAAGAGTGAAGGCGTATTACTAGTCCATTTTCTTAAGTTTAGACCTGCATTTTTGAAAATTGATATTAACTGTTTTTGCATTTCCTGTGCTTGTTTTAAGTTACTATGACTACTTATGACGTCATCGACATACATGTCATGTCTTATCACATGGTCTGCAAGAGGATAAACGTGACCGTCATCTTCTGCTAGTTTCTGTAAGGTGCGAAGTGCAAGGTAGGAGGCTGCTTTTGTTCCGTATGTAACTGTGCATAAATTGTATTGTTTTAGGGGTGCGCTGGGACTATTGTCATCTTTCCAGACAATTTTCTGCAATTCCTGGTCTTCTTTGGCAACTCGTAGGTATCTATACATTTTCTCACAATCTGCTGTAAACACATATTGATAAAGTCGCCATCTTATCAATAAACTCTGTAAGTCCTTCTGCAGCTTAGGTCCACATTCCATGAGATCATTCAGACTGTAACCTGACGATGTCTTGTTGGATGCATTGAATACGACTCGGAGTTTCGTTGTTGTCGATTCTTCCTTAAAAACTGCGTGGTGTGGCAGATAACAAAATGGTTGCAAGTCATTTTTACTCTCCGTCATATGTTTCAGAGGTCACTTGTAAATGTACTTTGTACAATCAGTCTTCATTTATTAAACAAACAATGGAAAATTATCCATATTTTTTCAACATTAATGAATAAGTTATATTAATAGGTACTAAAGTATCCAGTCTTCATATTTAAGAGATCTTACAAATGGCACACAAAACTAAGCGATATTTTAATTACTTACAGTATTAAAATGTTTTTGAATTGTTACTTAAAAAAATCATATTACTCTGAAATAGTAAATAGACTAGTAACCGAACAAAAACAACAGGGATCTTAGTTTATAAATTAAGTTTCAAAAAGTTGATATTTTTTCATTTCGTCCGGTTCAGATATTGCCTCAACGATGTCAGTCTCTTGGTACCAGATTTTATCTTCTTTTTCTGGCCACTTGAACGTGTTGCCCAATGAAAAGGTCATAGTGCTAATTTCAAACATATTTCCGCGAACACCTTTTATCACGTCTGGAAAGTATTCCCCTTCGTACTTTATAATTACGTAATTTCCAGTGAAAAGAATTGTTTATTCTATTAGAAAATCTACTACGTGGCATGTCGTCTGATTCAGAGCTTTCAGAGTTTTCATTATTTCTATTAAAATACGTTGATGTTAATTCGCTGTTTATTTCTTCTTCCATTTCTATATTACAGCCATCTTCACTTTCCGCATAGTTTAAATCAGTGTCTGTATTTTCCGAAGACGTGTCACTTAATTTAGTTTTTGGTCGCTTATTGCGTTTTTTCTTCTTTATGTTAGTTTTCTCTTTCAGCTTTTTCTTCCCTTTCTCTCTTAGTTTCAATTGTCTTTTTTCTTCTCTTTTCTTGGCTTTAATTTCCTTTTGTTCCTCTTTTCCCCTTTTTTCTTTTTCTTTCCTGTTATGATAATGTGAACTAGTGATAGCATAAGATATATTTTCCTTGCATTTCCTTTTTTTTCCTTTCTTTTCTTCATCTTCTCCTTCTCTTATATTCCGTTTAAATGGAGATGGAATAATTATTGTACTTTCGTCTCTCAATTGAAAAGTTTTTGAGGGCCCTGGTCTTACCAAATCTTGAACTGGTGTTTTTTCTGGGGTGTTTTGGTAATTTATTGATGTATTAGGCCTAGTTGTATCTATATAATCCGGTTGAGTCATCTCTTCTGCACAAGGTCTGGGAGTCTCTTCTAAAGATGTAGTTCTCGGAGCACTGTTTGCACTTATAGAGGACTTGATTGGTGAAATCAAAATAAGATCTTTTAAGTTTTGGGGCCCACAGATAGGTAATGGATTATTTAACGTGTCGCTGGTTTCTTGATAGTTATTTATAGCAAAATCATCAGGAGGAGGTACACAGTTGTAATCTAGGTCAAATTGTTGTTGTGTTATCGGATTAGTTGTGTTTGGAGTAGCAGTTTCTTTTTCTAGATTGGGGACATCAACTAACGATTCTGTTGAAGAAGAAGGTGCATATAACTGATCCGCATTTCCTACTATTTGTTTATTATTAGCCCATATCACGTATAGCGATAGGTCTTCACTCAAACGAGAACTCAACTCATCTCGGTCTTTAAAGAATAGATTTTTTAGATTTTGTCCTAGGTGTCTTCAGTTTTGCACTAATGCGTAAAGATAGGCATTTTGCTGATCTTGATCTTTAGCAAGGACTTCGGACCTTTAAATACCAGAATGATTAGAACATTTCTTGCCTTTCATATATATATATCCCATAGATCTTATCAATAATGTTGATACTTAAACCATATACAATATATGATATTTTTTGTGATCTCCTTATTTTCTATTTGTTTTCTATTATTTATCTGCTTGTATTTGTATCTTGTATGTAGTAAAGTTTCTTTCTTAAAAATAATCATGGTGCCATTTATTACTGTTATACAACAGACTCAGACGAATAAATTAAAACAAACTATTTCTGTAAAGTTATCAAAAAATGAATTGTAAACATTCCATCCTTCTACATCAATAATTTTTATTCATATGGATATTGGTAAATGTAATCAACCATTTAAAAATTTTCCTGCGATGATCTCCTTATCTCCATTTCCAAGAGCACTTTTTTAACTCGGCGGGAGGTGCATCAAAAATTAGAACGCAAAAAGGCGCTACCGGGTTAAAAATACCCACCTAGTAAATGTCATATATTATGTACATGAATAATAATTATTTGATTTTTTTGTGGTGTATAGATAAATATATGATATTTTATTTTAATAAAACCATTTTTGCTCAGAAATCACCTTTATTACAAGGATTTAGGTTCTTAACATTTATTACTTAAAAATTAAGTTTTTCTATCTTTTAAAAATCACAACCACGTGTGTTCTTCAATAAAAAAAATTTTTTATATTAAAAATACAATGTTTATACTTGTAAGGCACTAAATATTACGTTAAACATCTAAATAGCCTCTTGGCAACAAAACGTACAAAACAAAAACCGTTGGAACTTAGGGTATAAAAAGTCGTCTAAACATTATATCACTTAGTAGGAACTATGAAGATAAACATTTTCATTTGCGTTCTTGGTAACACTTGTCACAAATCGGTGTGTGTTCTTTACATATCTTTGTAAAACAAAATTTGCAAGAAGTTTTAGTCTTGCGGTCTTTCTTCCAAGTGCAAATGCGAAGTTGATGGTGCATTTTGAACAGCCTCAGTCACTGGTTCCTCAATTCCAACTACGAACTCTATGTTTTTTTAAATTTCTTTTGGCAAGTTTGTGACTAGTTGCCTTTGCTTGACTAGTGGTAAAATAAGTGCCAAGGCCAGTTCTTTCAGGCAGTCTCGACGAGGGTCACAGAATTGACCAGAATTCTCTTTGTTTTGTTTAGCAATTATATAGGCATTGATGCCTGCGATATTCATGAAGCCATAAAATGTCACCAAAGGCCATCTTTTTGTAACCCTTGAAACAGAATACGTACTGCAAAGCTCGTCTACTACATCAACTCCACATTTGTATCTATTATAATCTGTTATCATATCTGGTTTTTTCTTTTCGCCTGATTCTATTTTTGCATCATGGTGCATAGAAGATACTAAGAGCACCACTTTGTTTTTTCTGGGCACATAGGACACCAACGTACAATCATCTTGAAATCCAAACATAGAACTATTGTCTTCTCTTCTCTGGGTAGCAGAAAATATTGCAGGAATCTGTGGCTTATTTTTTCTTATTGTGCCTAAAGAAATTTTAAATAAATCTTTTCTTAAGTTTTCACGATACATACTTTAAATAAAACACTTTTTACCGGATATTATCGCGTATATTTTAGTTAATTTTAAAATTATTTCGACGTTTCGGCATCTTTGCAGTTGCCGTGGTCACGATAGACTAAGGTGTTGTTCATCTATTGCCAGTAATAAAAACTACATGATTGTCAATACATATTAACGCCATCTGTTTCTCAGTCTTCTCGCATAACGTCCCGGATTGACACAAAAGGCACTGACTGTGTCCTGAGTTTGCAGTCTAACAGTTTGCTGGTTTTTCATTTTGATGTTTTTAAGTATTGGATCCCATGTTGATGAAAGTTTCCAACCATCTTCTCTATTGGAATTTGGATGTTTTTTAATTTCAATAGTTTCTCTGACCATCCTAGGTATAAAATGTTTCTCTTTTGCTAGGATCTTCACGGTATCAAATCTTAAATAATGGTTGGGCTTGTCTATGGAATGTTCACAAACTGCAGATTTTGAGGTTCGTTTATTTTTAACATCAGAGATGTGTTCTTTAATGCGAGTTGACACATTTCGTTTGGTTTGACCGATATAAGAAAGCCCGCAGTCACAGTCGATTTTATAAACGCCTGGATCTTGTAAAGGGATGCTTGATTTTATTGGACGAAGATGCTGGCTTATCTTTGAGTGCGGCTTGTAGATAGTTTTGATTGAAGCTCGCCGAAGAATGCCTCCTATCTTGTCAGTAACACCCTTTATATAAGGCAGGAATGCTGGTCTTCGTTCAACTGTGAGTGGCTTTACGCGGTTTCTGCGACGGCGACGCGGTGTTTTTAAATCGTTATCCCGCAGCACTTTAACCAGGTGGTTGAGTTCCTCATTAATGTGTTGGGGATCGCAGATTCCATGTGCTCTCTGAAACAAAGAGTTGCCTACGGCAGATAATTGGCTCGGGTGGTGATGGGATTTCCCATTTAGATATCGGTCAGTGTGGGTGGGTTTCCTATAAACAGTATGGCTAAGTGTACCATCAGGATTTCTTTGTATTAAGACATCTAAGAAAGCTAATTTGTTCTCCTGCTCCAATTCCATAGTGAATTTAATTTTAGAATTAAGGGAATTGAGGTGGTTTAGGAATGCAGTCACTTCATGCTTAGGTAATATAGTGTAGGTGTCGTCAACGTACCTCTTGTATATCTTCGGCACAACAGGTGCCATTCGGAGCGCTTGCTCCTCGAAGTTCTCCATGTAAATGTCAGCTACAACAGGTGACACCGGAGACCCCATGGCAACACCATCAATTTGAATGTAGTAATTGTTATTCCACATGAAGTAGCCAGATGTTAAACATAGCTCTAATAGTTCTGCATATTCCTCGGGCAAGTTTGACTCACTTAGCTTCCTTTTTACTATATCAATGCAGTCTCTAACAGGTAGTGAGGTGAATAGAGACGACACATCAAAGCTAACCATAGTTTCATTGTTAGTTAACTTGAGATTTTTAAGGTCACTAACAAAATGGTAAGAATCCTTTACATATGCACTTGTCTTTCCTCGCAGTTGTGAGAGCACAATTGCTAAGTGCTGGGCCAGCTTGTAAGTTGGTGTGTCTAGCTGGCTCACAATAGGTCTCAAAGGTACTTTAGCTTTGTGTATTTTTGGTAACCCATACAATTTTGGTGGTTTTGCACTTGCTGGTGTTAACTTTTTCACATCTAAATGTAACAAATCTTTGTGTTTTTGTATTAAAGTGGATGTTTTCTTCATAATCCTGTTGGTGGGGTCGTAATTATCACGCAATAGATCCTGACAAAGTGGCAAACTAGTATACCAATTGTCCATGACCACGTTTCTGTGAGAACCTCTAATTGGAGTAACAAGGCGTTTTACGACATCAGCTGCAGAATTGTTCAAATTGTATGGCCCTTCATTGGCACCAACATAGGGTTCTATGTTATAAGTATTGTGTGTTGTGCTATCAGCCATCAGATGAAGTTTAGCACCATATTTTCCAGGCTTACTTGGGATGTATTGACGAAAAGGGCATCAACCACGTGTTTTTTCAAGTTTCTCGTCAATAGTTACATGTGGTCTTAGTGAGTAATATTTTTTAATATTTGTATTGAAGTCTTCGTATATTTCGCGAAGAGGAGCAAATTTATCTAATGCCCGCCGGTCATCTCTGGTGCCAATGTCGTCAAAACGAATACTCCTCAAAAGAAACAAAAATCGTTTTCTGGACATAGTAGCAATGTAAATCATACTTCCTGTTCCATCCGATGCCCATAAATCTTTGGTGTTCAAATGTGCTCCCCGAATACGTCCGATATAATAAAGTAGCCCGAAAGGAGCATGAATCTCAATATCATTTGTCAATTTGCTATCTCTGAGACGATTGTACTTTTCCTTATGCTTTTCAATATAGATGTTCGTGTATATGACTATCTTTGTTACAAACTCTGGAGGAAATATATAATTCCACGCCTCAACAATAGAAAAACAGTTTCTTCCTTCACGGATTGGTCCAGGGATAGTTAGGACTATATTATGAGAGCGAGTTCTAACATTTGGTGGTGGAGCGCAAACTTGCCACTTTTTTGTATTATCTTTTCCTGTGAACTCTCCACAGCGCACAAATTGTAATGGCACATGTTCTATATAATCAACGGATACCTGAAAACTTCGCCAATTCCGTACTCCAAGTGGTTGAAAAATTGGTGATAGCTCGCGTGGTTGCTGTTCGACAGTGTCCGCTTCTTCCTCAGAGTCATTCTCGTGAATACTCACATTTTTAATATCTTCGGGCTCAGAATATGAACACTTCTAATATCACTTCCTCTTGAAGAAAACGTGAACGTGGCATATTTAGCCTAAATATAAAATATAAATATAAATAAAAAATAAAACACGAAATAAATAATTCTCATCACACAAAAATAAGAGTTACACGAAAAGTCGCTACCGGGTAAAAAATACCCATACTCACTTTACAAGTCCGTCCCGGTCAAGCCGCTTAGGCAAACTGATCGACAGTCCGCGCCCGCCTAGCTGCATACCCTGCCGAGAGGTACCTAGACCGCCGAGAACCTGCAGCGACTTGTCGAAGAAATATTGACCTTAGAAACACACTGTGGGTATATTTTACCCGGTAGCGCCTCCTCCCGGGTTAAAAAGATCCCCTTTTATTATCGTACTACCACAATTAGCCAAATACGAGCCTGTTTAAGTTGGAGTATAAATTATATCAATTATTCATTTTCTTCTTGTAGTCTTAAATTATCTCTGTGTAATTTAGAATTTTCTCGTCTTATTTTATTTCAACCTTGTGATGTATGAGCTGGTGAAGCATTGTCTGGTCCAGATAAGTCCGCGTCTCCATTATCGTTTCACTGCATCGTAAACGTAATCGTAATATCGTAAATTTTACTTCATTTTGAATTGGAACATTTGAATGGCAACACCGTGAAGAGAGATAGTTATTGAGGGGGATAGTTATTTATTAACCTCGTAAAGAGCTTTGCTCTTAGAGGGAGAGAGGGAGAGGCCATGGGATTTCAGCCAGTTGCCTAGGTAGTAAAGAGCAGTGTTAACTCGATCCGAAGCAATCTCTGCTGTGCTTACCTTCAGGTAGAGTGCGATATCATCTGCATATTGCAGGATATCACAAAAGGAAGAAACAGACGTGTCCATATCAAAAGTGTAGATGTTGTTTAGCAGTGAGCTTACGACAGAACCTTGAGGAAGGCCCTGCAAAACTAAACGTGGTGATAGATTAGATTGTTGCATTTTCTGCCTGAGTATGGGAAGTTGAACATTGTTACAAGCAGAACAGACATCCGCTAGAGATCCGACAGAGCGACCCTTAAATCAGTAGTGAAGATGCTTAAGCTGTCCATTGTGCTAATGCCTTTCCTAAAACCAAATTGTGTTAGACGTAGCAGGTTTTGACTCTCCACATACCATTCAAGGCGAATCTTAGCGCAACTGGCCGCTAAGAATTATGATCATCGGTTTCTTTGCCTAGTTTTACGGTAGGGAATAACTAAATAGAGTTCCCCAGGGAGCTGGTATCTCACCAGATATAAAAATGATGTTGATTATTTTAAGTAAGTTTCCCTAAGGAGGAAACCTGCCCTGGATAAGAAAGAATAGGGAAAATCATCATGATGAGGCATGGAGCTTATTATTAAGGACAAGATTAAATTCGTCCATGGTGAAGGGAGCGTCGAAGGGACCTAGATGAGGTGAGAGCAGAATAAGTAGAAGGTAGTGAAACAGAGATTGGGACATAAGGGGGAGTAATTTTATCTAGGAATTTATCTAGCCAAAGAGATGAGCTGTAAGACATGGAGCTTTTTTTAACTTGGATAGCATGTAATGCTTACCTATGTTTTTGGAATCCTTTTTATTTATTTATTATTTTCCATTTTTCTGTATTTATGTTGTTTACTTTTTGACAAATCGTGGCAACTCAATTTTTATGACAGTAATGGAGGCTGCCAAGCAAACTAAGCCTGTTACACACGGATTCTTACAAAACGATTGTAAGAAAATATAATTAATTCCTGGCTAATACGATTAAATTCAAAAATTGCGGTGCCAAAGGAATGCGATCCCGGCCATATAAGCCGATTACTGGCTTTAGTACGGCAGTCTTTTTCAAGCCATCCTACTGATAACTTCTCTAGTCTCCTGCAAGTAACTCTGCAAGTCCTCGAACTCATGCTCATGCTGAAGCTACCGGATTCTGAAGCTGCCTCGTGCTGAAGCTACCTGACGCTGAAGCTGCCTCATGCTGAAGCTATCTGACAGACGCTGAAGCCACCTCATGCCGAAGCTGCTTCATGCTGAAGCTACCTGACGCTGAAGCTGCATCATGCTGAAGCTACCTGACGCTGAAGCCACCTCATGCTGAAGCTGCCTCATGCTGAAGCTACCTGACGCTGAAGCTGCATCATGCTGAAGCTACCTGACGCTGAACATTCCTCATGCAGAATCTACCTGAAGCTGCCTCATGTTGAAAACCCCGACATTGACGCCTGATCCTGCTCCTACTGCTGACCCTGATGACCCTGCCTATCACCTCCTCCTGCCTGCTGATCTAACCTGCTCCTCCTGCTCCTGCTGTCACTAATCCTGCACGCGCCTAAGCGCCTTCACCGTGGAAGCCGTGGAAGGGGCGAACCCTCCGACTTATTCATGTCCGTGCTAGATTTTTTGAATAAAAACTTTTATTACGTGACAAACAGACCTACGCATTCTGACCATGTCAATTTTTGAATGAAAACTTTTATTACGTGACAAGCAGACCTACGCATTCTGACCATGTCAAAAAAGTGTGAGTCCTACCATGGGGCGAGGCTAGAAGTCTTTCGTCCGGGCTCTTCTTTGGAATATGCGGATTGGATACAAGAGATTAGGCTCTCATAGCACTAACACTCACACTTTAAAGATGGGGAGGGAATGCGGGAGGACATAATATTAGTAGCCTTAGTATAGTCGCACCAGTCGGCCTGATCACTTTATGCTACAGAAGGGTCGGTAACTTTGGAGGAATATAACAAAAAGAAGGGAAGGTTAGAACTATAGGGTAATGGTCACTATCATACAGGGAATCAAGCCTTCTCCAACTAATAGACGCACCATCCGCAGCTGAGCACAGGCAAATGTCACAAGGTTCAGATGACGGCCTGAAAAGCGAAAAGAGTTCCCATCATTCAGGACATACAAATTTTACTCATCAATTGTGTCTGCCAAACGCAGGCCAGGTCCATCACAAGCCTGTGGACATTGGCTGCCCCATAGAATGTGGTGACAGTTGAAGTCAACTACAATAATGGGGTTATTGGGCGGACGGGTAATGAGTGAGTGGAATTCATCTATAAGGGAAATAGTGAGGTCGATTAAATAGACCGCAACAAGAACGAATTTAAGAATTTTGACAGCGATTATACTTTTTTCATTGGGGGCTGGATTTGTATGATTGAGTAAGGAAGAGCGACTTTCACAAAGAGAGCTGCACCACCGTGACCATCAGCTCTATCATCTCTTAGACAGAGAAACCCAGGCTATTTGAACCGACTGCTTGGAGACAGCCAAGTATCAGTGACAGCAATAGCTAGAGGGTTATGCTGGTGAGCCAAGTGGGAAAATTCTTGTTGTTTATTGCAGATGCTTCTGCTATTCCATTGCATTCATAGTCTGGCTATAATTTTCTGTCGTACAAATAGTCATGGTGTCATTTATAACTTTTATAGAACAAACTGAGACGAATAAATTAAAACAAACCATTTCTGCATAGTTATCAAAAAATGAATTGTAAATAATGTTGTACCATTTACAGTAATATTGATTAATATGAATATTGGTAATTTAAATCAACCACTTACAAAATTTCCTACTGTGATCTAATTAGATCCATTTCAAAAGATCCCCATTTTACTATCGTACTACCACAATTAACCAAATACGAGCCTGCATAAGTTGGGGTATAAATTATATCAATTTTTAATTTTTTCTTGTTGTCTGTAATTATCTCTATGTAATTTGAAATATTCTCTTCTCATTTTATTTCTACCTTGTCATATAAGAGCTGGTGAGGCACTGTCTTGTCCAGATATTAAAACGATATCGTCATTATCGTTTGTATTTGGATGGGGTTGTGGAGAAGGAGACCTAGGTGGAGAATTTCGAACGCAATTTAGATTTTGTTGCTGTGTTTTGACTATTTCTTCCTCGACCTCCAAAGAATACTAGCATTATTATTTTCTTTAACTGAGAGATCCTTCTTTCTTTTGTTTTTGTGGTAGTTTTCCCGTATTTTTTCTTTAATACCTTTCAAATTTTTAAAAGGTTTATTAAAGGTATGTTAGATGAAAAATACATAATTAGCGTCAGCAAAGATAAAGATTTTTTCAGTAACGTAGAATTTGACTAAAGAGCCTTTTCATGAAAGGCGTGCTACTTGGAAAATAGTCCAACTGCATGATAATGCTTAATAACACGTTTTTTTTGTGGCAAAATTACTAATAAATGAAGTTGCAGAAGCACATAACTATCTTTTTCTCTCTTTTATTCTTTTTTGAGGGTAGGTTCTGTAACGAGGACCCGCAGTCATCATCGGCCTCCTTGCGACGTGTTACTTCTCTTCTCGTGTTCGAAAATTGAAAATATTTAGTGCTTTATCGTGCGCTTAGTTCTACACACGTGTTATTTCTGCTCTATCGCCGTATTACATTGATTTGCATTTATCTGGCAACTTTGCGTTTTTAATTTAGACTCCGTTTTGCTTGTGATTGGATTTCGGACCGTTTCTGTGACTATAACGACAACCCTGCGCACTTATTGGACTCTCGACTTTATCAAAGTATAATGACAAATTAACAATCTGTGAGTTTCACCCCTATTGAGTACACAGACATGCTAATTTATGGCGAAACAAGGAGCATATCTGCTAGAGGAAGCGTTTCGTATAACGCAAATTTAGCGGCAAGATTGTAAGACGCGATGAACTCTTTTTCTTAGCATAGTGTGCTAGTTTCCGTCAAAATTATTAGTAGGTTGTCTCAACTAATAACGGTAGTGTTGGTAAAAAAAAACCGTGAGTTAAAAGAAATTTATTGGGTGCTATTTAAACAGACTTTTTTCTAATAGCATTATTCGCCTATAAAAATATACATTGCCGTCTAAAGTCAGTCACAATTTACGAGTGGCTGAACGATACTATCTTAGCCGCTAAAAATAGATTGTTACATGATGTTTTTGCTATCAAATTTTGAAATATCATCAAACTTCGATTATGGCGCTTCGCTGGGTGCTCCCACACCACGCTCGCTCCGCTCGGTCGGCTCGCGCATGCGATAAATTAAGCCTAACATTAACCTCACCCAAATTTAACTACTACGCTTTCTATAGAATATTTAGTAGGCGTTGCAAAAAAGACGAGTTAGTGTGTGGCGGACTACCTTAGATGAGTAATTAAATAAAACAAGAGGTAAACACGGCTAGATACTTAACTGATTTATTTAATACTGATTGAATTAATTGTCTTAGAACTAGGTCATTTTCCTTATATGTATACACGTGGCATATACCTTCCCCCTTTACAAAAAAATGATACATTTTTCTCAACAAAATTATAATCAAAACATCTTAAGTTGACATCATTTGGTAAACAGGTAAAATAGAATACAAAATTTTAAAAAATAATTAATGAAAGTAGGTACATAAAAAAATAAAATACAAAATAGGGTTCCAGGTAAACAAAAATGTATAATATGAAAAACTAACATAATTTCAAATATTTTACTTAATACACAATTTTTTTAAAAGGATAAATTTAATAATTACTAACCAATGAAAATTTCCAAGTTCAATATAAATCAACAATTACAAAGGCTAAATAA
Organism: Marasmarcha lunaedactyla; assembly: GCA_923062675.1. Lineage (NCBI taxonomy): Eukaryota > Metazoa > Arthropoda > Insecta > Lepidoptera > Pterophoridae > Marasmarcha > Marasmarcha lunaedactyla. The sequence continues at coordinate 15,280,677 of OV281364.1, read as the reverse complement.
AAACACAAGTGAAGTTACGAGTCGAGACTTAAACTCAGAATAAAATAATCTAATGTCTGTATACGTGTATAATTTAATCTATTTTTAGAACATCTATCGGGAAAATTTGATTTAATCATTAATGTAATTAATAAGACATGTAAACACCTTAGAGTCAACAAATATTTTTTGATTAAACACATTTTTACTCTATTTCACTTTTACACTAACACACAAACAAATAGTTATATACTTAGATCGTTTATCACTAAACACTTCACTATTTATCTGTTTATCCAATAATTTGAGCTGCGTAGCCGGGGGGCTTGCGCTCCACACCAGCTGCCAAAGCTGGCAACTCATGAAGCTCCCGCCGCATGTATACACTGTAGCTACTTTTGCACTGCTTCCAGAAATAGTACCCAATCATTAATAACAGTATAATCAAAATGAGTAAAACGTATGTTTCGGTAGTGTCCTCCCGCATATGCCACTCTTTATTTTCCGACGCGGACGCCGAGTTTCCCGCACCGTTCTGGGCAATAATCACTTCTTCCTTCTTAATTTTGCTATAACCTCTTCCTATTTTGATATTTGAATACAAATTATTATACTCGAATAGTTAAGTACTGAATAACAGGTTAATCTCTCAAACGAATAAACTATAGTGCAAATCTCACCACAGGTTTGCTTATTCGGCCGTATCTTGTTACCGTCTTGTTTATAATACGATCATCTGCCTTATTTGGAATAGGTGAACTGTCTTTATCATCAATTATAAATGCGGGTTTCAAGCGAGTATTTTTCTTGGTCTGCTTCCGAAATTTTGTAAAATTTTTGACCTTTTTCTAAAACTTTATATGGACCTGTATATGGCGGTGTTAGGGGTTTCGTGATTCTGTCACAACGAACGAACACATGTGTACAATTTTCTAATTCTGGGTGTACAAAAATATTCGTTTTTCTAGTCTCTCTTTTCGGTATAGATGCTAAATTTGAAATTCTCTCTCGTAGGGTACTTAAAAATGTTTCATTACCGGAGATTGTTGGCCTTTGCGGCTGAAAGTAATCTCCCGGTAAACTTCTCCGTACACCATTTCTGCAGCACTTATTTGTGTGTCGTTTCGTAAACACGATCTTAACCCAAGTAATACCGAAGGTAATTCATTGACCCAATTAACATTTTCAGTTTTGCATATTAGTGTGGTTTTTAGGGTTCTGTGCCACCTTTCAACCTTTCCATTCGCTTGTGGATGGTAAGCGCAGGAAGTAAACAAGTTAGATTCGAATTGTCGGCCTTGGTCAGTAGTAATCCGTAAAGGACATCTAAACCGACAGATCCAGCCTGTATAAATAACATCTGAAACCGTTTCTGCGGTTATTTATATCTTTTTAAGGATAGGCTTCTGGCCATCCAGTTTTCCTATCTATCATTGTGAGTAAATATCTATAACCACTGCAATACCGTAGTGGCCCCACAATATCCACATGAACATGTTCAAATCGAATACATTTCGAAAAAATTTCAAACGGTGACACTGTATGTCGTTGAACCTTGGACTTTTGGCAACTTATACAGGCTCGAGCCCAATTAGTAACATCTTTGTTTATAGATTTCCATATAATTCTAGCTATCATCATTTTTCTAGTAGTTCGTACGCTCAGATGATTCCATGTATGGCTTCGCTTCTATAAGCTGAGATACGAAATCCTTGGGGCAAATATGGGCGCGCGTCACCCGTTGTTATGTCGCAATATATGGTTATGTTATAATCAGGTAATGTTATCTTCTTGAACCGGAAATTTTTCGAAAGTAATAATTCTTTTAATTTCACGTCATTTTGTTGCGCCTGCGCTAGTTCCGAATAATCAATAGGCGATCGTATGTCTATAGTGGCAATCCTAGATAACGCATCCGCTGCAACGTTTTCCGCTCCGCTTATGTGTTCGATCGAGGTACAAAACTGTAAGATGAAATCTAAGTGACGTAATCGTCTAGGAGTGTCACTTTTGCCTATTGAGTTATTTTGAAATGTGTACCAGCGGCTTGTGATCGGTATAAACAGTTAGGGTCTGTCCTTCTATATGATATCTAAAATGTTTTACAGCCATATAAATAGCAAGCAACTCTCGAGGTACTAGGTAAAGGTACTGTAGCGTTGTTGTGCATCACTCAGTTTTTGAGAAAAAAATGCAAGTGGTTTCCATGCGTTTCCTTCACGTTGCTGTAGTACTGCTCCCGCGCAGGTACTCGAACAGTCTGTCATGATTGCTATAGGCGCCTTTGATGATGGAAATGACAATGTAACGGCACTTTGTAGGTTTTCCTTACATTGCTCGAAAGCTCTGGTCGTTTCCTCCGTCCAAGGAATCTCTGACTTGTCACCTTTTCTTGCATTCCGGATAAAAGCATGCAGTTTGGCTTGTGTATCCGCCGCTTGCGGTAAATGCCTTCTATAAAAATTAATCATTCCAAGGAATCGTCTTAGATCGTCCAAGGTCTTCGGCTTCGGGTATTCTTTGATGACCTTAACCCGGTCATCTAATGGGCGTAACCCTCCTTTTGATACACGGTATCATAAAAAAATCTAATTTCGTTTTTCCAAATTCACACTTAGCTAAGTTTATTGTGATTCCGAATTGATTTAAACGTTCACAAACTTTTTTCAAATGACGTTTATGGCTATCTTCTGAGTATGACGCAATGATGACGTCATCAATATATGAAAACAAAAATGGTGAATTTTCCATGTTTTCCTCATTTTCTTTGCCATACAATAACTCGAGGTTGTCGAAAACAACGTTATTCAGGAATCGTTGAAATGTTTGGGCTGCATTTTTCAAACCGAAATACATTCGTGTGAATTCATACAACCCAAAAGGTATCGTAAGTATCGCCGTTTTTTCGATATCTTGTTAATTTACGCACAGATTGTGATAAGCTCTTTGCAGATCTAATCTCGAAAATATTGTTTTTCCTGCTAACAAGTAGGTACAATCTTGTATGCGCGGAATAGGATATCGGTCGGGTTTCGTGGTAGCATTTAAACGTCGATAATCTCCACATGGTCTTATTTCGCCGTTCTTTTTCGCAACAACGTGTAACGGATTGGCCCAGCAGCTTTTCGATGGTCTACAAATACCCATATCTTGCATTCTCTGGAACTCAGCTTTTACTTTATGATTTTTTACTTTAGACAATAAATCTCCGATGTCGACGTTGAAATAATTCAGAGATATGTAACGTAACGTAATGTAAGGCTGTTGTGGCACCGGGAACCTCCAAGTTTCGGGCCCCGTGGCGGGCACTCTAAATTTCAAGGACTCTATTCTGAGGCTATGAAGATCAACCTTCTTCTAAGCCTCGGACAGAGCTGCGGCGTAGGTGAAGCCCTTCTTCTGTGCCTCTGGCTGTAGTTTTAATACGACAGCCAGAGAACGAGGAGGACGTGATTTGCGCTTCCGCCTACGACCCTTCTTCGTCTGCAATGCCTGCTGGTAACCCGGCACCGCAGACTGGGCCTTCTGCGGTTGTGGCAGTAGGGCACACCTTTTGGCACCGCCTTCGAACGCCGCCTTGCAACTTTGTTCAAGAGACGCAGGATCCGGCAGTAGTGGACGGGGTTTCTTTTCGGGTTGGCGGCGAGGCAGTCTTCTTGCCCTTTTTTGAGCTCTTCTTTTCTGTTTGGAGTTTTGGGGCTGAACCAGAGCAGGCCTACCCTGGGACTTCCGCGCTGTGGCACCATAGAATTAAGCTACGGAGCAGCATTGGCCTTATCGGTGGATAACGGTGGGCGGAGGCGTGGCTGAGGCGGCAGCCTCTGCTGCAGTGCTTCGAGTCGAGCGTTGACCATTTTGCCTTTCTGGTCGTTTTCTCAAGTCCTAGGACGTGATAAATTATACTTAATGGCATGTTTATAAGCCAATTTCTTTACCGCTTTCTCTTATAGTCCAAAATATATATCTGCACATCAAATCAATCTGCCCTTTGAAAGTATTTTTTCCGCAAACTCCAAAACAAAATATAAAAATATATTTAGTCAATATTTTTCCAACCGTCCTCAACACCGTCTTTGTTAAAACAGTTAATAGTAATGGTAGTAATATTAAGACATTAAAGTTAGTCATAATTCCATATTCTACAAGCTCTACTTTCAAGTACCACAAACACACACGAAGTATTTTTATTGCAAAATTACATAATGATATGTGTTGGGGTTTTGCGCCGGCTGCGAAGATGTCGTAGTACCCTTCGAAGCCCCGAAGACACCACGACCTGACGAACCACGGAGTGACACCCGACTTGATAGAGTGCAGGTTGGAGCGTAAAACAACACGTCTTCAAACTAGGAACGTTTATTGCGGTTACAAATAAACCTTATAAATAACCCTGTGAACCGCAATTGTTCCTGGAGTTCAGCTTCTTTCTTCAGACCTCTTCACTGGCCTCCGGATACACCGAACAGCGCTTACGTCTTCTTGGGTCTTCACTGGCCTCCGGATTCACCGAACAGCACTCTCTTTCTTCTAACTGGACTCTTCTGAACTTTTCTTCTTATTAGACTGTTTCTTTCTTCTTATTAGATGTTGTTTTCTTCGCTGCTTGTGGGCACCGAACTCTTTCTTTCTTCTTATTAGTTGTTCTTTCTTCACTTGTGGGCACCGAACTGACTTCCGTAGCTTGGCGTGCGCCTTTTATACAAATTTCGCCCTAAATAATTCCACTGGTCTGATTGGCTGGCGCGTTTGTGCAATTTGCACCTAATTACACTTAAGTTTTACTTGGATTCTAACTTTACATCGAATTATCTTTCAAACTATTAATCAAAACTATTACAGTGTTATATTCAAATAATAGAGCGAAACGATTCCTATATGTGTACATAAATATCAATTTGATAAAATTAAATACAAAAAACTTTCTAGAACAAAGACTATCTCAAAACACCGTTTGCGCCGGCAGACTACTTACTTAGCCTAACATTGTACCTAAGGCGAAACGGATACAAACATAATTTTATCATTTTACATTATTAAAATATGCAAACATTCTAATTACAATTAGATTTTAACATAATCAAACAAGATACAACTACCCATTAGGAACATATACAACAACAAAGGTTTTCTCGTTATTCTCTTCAAATACGTAAAACACCATGAAAATAACTATTACATTTCAATAAAAGAAAGCAATTTACACATTATTATCAATAAACCATAACAATAAACTCTTTAATTACGTAGTTATTCAACGAGCAAATATCTAACCATATTACGTTATTTATTACATCAAATAAGTACTTTATTATATGAACCTATATACAATAACGTTATATCTACCATTATCTACCTAATCTGATACGAAATAACCATAAATTTACCACATAAAATTAAAATTACCACAGTTATGACAAATCTAAACAAATCAGTATTTGACAAATAACCTAGGTCTAATCTAAGGCATACATAAAGCTTCTCATATAACGCTTATCTACCAATGAAATCTCTAAGAACTTTATTAAACACAAATATCATCAATTCAACCATAAATCAATGTTATCAAAATAGCATTCAAAATATACCTATACCTAGGTTCCTATAACATCCTAATTTCCTATAAGAATCTTATTAGATCTTGCTTACGTCACACTCGAAAATGACCACCCATCCGAGAACGGGCACAAGTAGCGATAGCGCTGACAAGCAAATATTACCATTAATCATATGACTTACTAACAATTTGAACGACCCGGTGCTCGAGTGTGGGCGAAAGTAGTGAAGGCGTGGACTAGCGTTATTTACAAACTACTTATATGACTATGTCCCTATTATGCCGAATCCGTTTCATGTTGCGTCGCTAACAATATGTGAATGATGACTTTTGTTTTCAACTTTAAATCAAAAATCTAATTAGGTGCCTTCGTGGTTCCTAAATATGCCTCATTAATGTGCCAGATTTTACAGTAATAAAAAAAATTTGTTCTAATGCTAAAAAGCTACTTTGACAAAAATCAGCCTCCAAAGACAGCCAAGTGGAAAATTCTTAAAATTAGTCATTTCATTAAAAAATAAAAAGAAACTTGATGTCCCGTAAAAGTGTTTTTTTAGTGTGTTTAATTAAAAGTGTGTTGGTAGATTTATTTAGTATTAAATGTACAGTTTATATAGCTTTTGCGAGATCCCAAAAATTCTATATAATTACCTACAATTTTGAAAAATATATGTACTTATCCGTATGACTACAAAATATTAAACATATACCTACGAGCATTTCAATATGTCGTTCTAAATATAAATTAATGACGTTCTATTCAGTAATCTTAAGCACCTTTCACGAAGCGAGCGAAGTCGCAGCACTCGAATTAAAAGTAGCGAGTTCTGCGTTTGCACGCAAGAATTTCAAGGGAATTTCAGCCAAGAGAAGTAAATAATGACATATGCCAATAAGCGCTCCAAAACGGTACGACTCCAAATTTTATTTTGTCCCTATGAAGATGGGCCTCCAAGGCTACAAGGGAAACCCGTGACCTCGAACGTAGAAAGGTCCATTACTTCTTACGTTACGATGTGTGGTAATAAAATGGGAACCTTGAAATAACCTTTTTACTTTATCAAAATAATAAACCCTTAGTGCTATGTGGCAGAATTTAGTTGCATTTTTTTTAAATAAGCCAATTGGTTGCTTTTCAAGATGTCTAATGATATGGGTTTCCGTTTTATCTATATTTTATCATTCGAATAGCTATTTTGTATGATTAGGTCTGCAAAGCATCTTAGGCTGTTTTTAAGAGCCACCAAATGATAGGTAAAGTATATTTTTTGGTTGAAAGTGTGTGGGTAAACTGTTCCAGGTTGTCTTTACCTAAGCAGCACACTTCTAACCTAGTAATAAAATAAATTTATTACGGAAATGAGTTTTCAGGGCTTTCCACGAGATCCAAAAAAAGGAAATTGATATAATCACCTCGAAAATCGACCGACAAAAACACAAATATTTGTCGGTTCTGGGGTGTTTTTACTGTTATTCATAAATATCAGAACGAGTTCGTAGGGTTCGTGGGTATTTGTGAAAGTAATAGTTCGTTTTAATTTAAGCGAATCATTTTAATAGCTCTAGTTATCGATGACAATATAAAGTGAGCACTGATTTGAATTTTATAACCACGCTGTACGGAACGATAGGACAGTTCCGAGTCGACGACGTTACACTTTGATGATGATCATGGAAAAGAAAGGCTTGTTATTTTTTTTTTTTTGGTTCCCCTCCACGGGAAGGGCAGTAGGACATAAAAAATGCTCTGACGCATACTCCGCGCGCGCGATCGGAGTTATGTGGGACTCGTCCCGACGCCTACCAGAACCATACCCACTAAAAAACCCCCTGTCGGCTCGTGCATTTTTGCCACTCAGCCTTCATCTGAGCAACGGCCAATTGGAGAAAGAGGCCGCGCCAGCGGGGCCCTTAAGGGGTCACCCGCTGAGATTCACATAGCACTGAAGGTGCTCAAAAATGAAAAGTAAAAATTTAAAAATTTAAAATTGACAAATAAAAATTGCATTAATTCGGATTTACGTTAGAATTAGAATTTACGTTAGAATTAGGATTTGCGGCCTGAAGGGCCTCGAGAGCTAAAGTTAACTGCGTAGGTTCGCCCGTGTGCGCGTTTCTCGGCCTAGCGACTTTGAATTTCGAATCTAACACAGGAGCAGTATATGAGACTGAATCTCGAACAAGATGATTGGGATGGGATTCGGCGCGTTTGAAGAACGATTCTGAGAGTGTTTTGAGGTGCTGTTGCACTGTAGGTAGTTCAAGATCTCTGTGCAGGTCCGCGTTGCGCACATACCAAGGTGCGTCTGTGGCCTTGCGGCAGAAGAGATTTTGAACTACCTGCAGCTTATACAGGACGGAGGGATTGGCGTGGGCAAAGACTGGCGAAGCATATGACATGACGGGTCTAACGCAGACCTTATAAAGCGTACGTTTATTTCTAAAAGACATTTTACTTTTTCTACCTATCATACTATTTAAGCGGCTTAAGTAGAAACGTGCGAGTTTCGTTACTCTATCGACGTGTGGCTTAAAAGAAAGCGTCTGATCTAAGGTGACGCCTAAGTATTTGATACTGCGCTTCCAGGGGATGGGAATACCTAATATTCGAATGTGGGGATCGTTGCGGCGATTACGACGTTTGTGGTCGAATAGAATGGCAGAACTCTTTTCTGGGTTGACATCGATACGCCATTTTTGAAACCAAACACCGAGGGCGTTTACGGCCTTTTGGAGTCTGGTGATGTTATACGGGATCCTTTGACCTTTAGTGTAAAGGGCGGTATCGTCTGCAAAGAGGGCGAGTTCGACGCCTTTCGGCGGGATGGGCATGTCATTAGTGTACACGGTGTACAGCAGAGGGGCGAGGACTGAGCCTTGCGGGACTCCAGCCTTTATGGGACGAGGCGCGGAGAGCGTGCCTTCATGTTTGAATCGAAACGTACGGTCTTTAAGAAACGACGCGATTAATCTGACTAGGCGAACCGGTAAGCCTATTTTATAGAGTTTAAAAACGAGACCGCTGTGCCAGACTTTGTCGAATGCCTTGGCTACGTCAAAGAGAACCGCGATTGATTTTTTACGATGCGGATAGAATCCTTCGAGAATGTACTCGACGATTCGATGGACTTGCTGAGGGCAGGAGTGCTTAGCGCGAAAGCCGAACTGGTGGGGAATAATGAGAGGGTCGCCATCCGTTGGAAACAGATGAGAGAGAGTATGACTCTTTCGAGAAGTTTAGACATTGCCTTGAGGAGGCTGATGGGTCTGTGATTAGCCGGGATGTTCAGAGGTTTACCCGGCTTGGGAATGCCTATGACTGTCGCTTCTTTCCAGGCTTTTGGAAAGTAGCTATGGTCGAAGCAGGCATTGAAGATGATAGCTAACAAGGTAAGCACCTGCTGTGGCAGGTGCTTAAGTGCGTGGTTGGAAATTCCATCCGCATCCGGAGCCTTTTTGGACTTTTGCTTTCTAATGAGAAGCAAGATTTCATCATTAGAGACTGTGACGGGGTCGTCGGTGATAGGGAGAGATTCTCTGCGGAGAACTTCGTCCTCCACCGCCTGGATGTGGGAGGGATCCGCGGGTTGCGTGCTGGGCGAACATTGTGCCGCTCTGCTGTCGGCGAAGCATTCGGCTTTCTCTTCGAATTCGAAGGCAATGGTGCCGTCGGGACGAGTGAGAGGAGGAACGTGAGAGGCGGTGTCTACGCGTAAAGCTCGGGCCATTCGATAATACGCTTGGTGGGACGGGGAGATATTCTCCATGAGATCGTTAAACTGAGTGTCACGGAGTTCCGCGAGGCGAGACCTAACTTTACGTTGAAGCTGATTCGCAGCTGTTCTATATGCGGGCGTGGGATATTTCTTGGCTCTCCGGAGAGCCGCGTTCTTAGCTTTAATGAGATTGCTAACGGCTAAGGGAAGCGCGGGTTTGCCTTGCTTAGCAATGATTACGTTGTCGCTGATGGCTGAGTTGATAGCATCAGTGAGAGTATCGACTACTGAATCTATTTTAATCGGGCTGTCTAATTGGTCGGGCGAAATCGCGAGCGGAGAGTTCGGTGCCTCTAAGGCTGAAACTAACGTATTTTTAAAGCCTTTCCAGTTGGTAAAGGTCTTAGGAGATGTGACGTTATCGTTAGGCGCGCCTAGCACGAGGGAGACGGGGCGATGGTCGGAGCCTAGGTCATCGAGCGGTTCGATGGACCTGAGATCAAGATTGATTCGCTTGATAATTGCAAAGTCGAGGATGTCAGGAGAATAGGTCGGGTTGTTGGGATAGTGAGTGGGAGTGATGGGGGATATGACGTCTAAGTCAAGGGAGTTAGTGATGTCGAGGAGAGCGATACCGCTGGTGTTGGTCGATAGGCACGTCCAGTCAGTATGTTTGGAGTTAAAGTCTCCGAACATAATGACTGAATGGCCGAGGGCGAGAATGGCCTCAAAGTCTTTAAATAAAACACTTTTTACCGGATATTATCGCGTATATTTTAGTTAATTTTAAAATTATTTCGACGTTTCGGCATCTTTGCAGTTGCCGTGGTCACGATAGACTATCGTGACCACGCGACTATACGCGATAATATCCGGTAAAAAGTGTTTTATTTAAAGTATGCATCGCGAAAATTTAAGAATAGATTTGGCCTCAAAGTCGCTGCGGATTGGTCTGGAGCCGCACGGTATGTAGACTGAAGCTATGATGATGGTCGGATGACCAGTCATAGCCAATCTACACACAGTGGCCTCCATGTTGAGGAGAGGAGGGGTAGGGAGAGGACAGCAATGGAAGCCTCTTTTGTAATATATAGCGGTGCCGCCGTATCCGTCGGAATTGGGCCTGTCGTTGCGAGTAAACGCGTACTTAATATAGCGTATCCCCTGGAGCGATTTGGAGTAAGCCATGTCTCCTGGAGAAGGAATAAGTCAGGTTCTTTGTTCTGAAGGAACAGTTTAATCTCGGGAAGGTTGGTGCTAAGGCTACGAGCAGTAAAAGATACTAGGGATAAGCCCTTGGGTTTAATACGACTGGACGCGGGATTCGCGGGTCTAGACATTATAATTTATTATTTACGAATTTATACAAAAGTAAAAGAATTTACAACGAACTTAGGAGCGAGTGATGCTCGGCTAACGCGAATAAACGCTCTTGAGGAGAGCGGGCGGCTCGCAGTTTGCGTGCGAGTACGGAAATTTCGTTAATGTCGACGTTTTGGATGACGTCGAACACGGTCTTCATGTCCTCAGCCAACGACGACTGAGGTGAAGATGACAAAGTGGGACGCGGCCCTACGGAAGCTACGGGAGCTGGGGTGGGACGGGAAGGTGCAGGCGGGACGGCCGGACGCTGCCTCCAAGACAGAGCCTGAGTAGGCGTCGGCTGAACGGGCTTTGCTTCCGGGGGACCCCGGTTGCGCAGCGGCGGGAAGTTTGCGGGAGTGAGCGGCGGCGCCGGTTTAGGCGCGATCCTCTTGACGGTGGAGCGCGGAGCGCGCGGGCAACCCCTGTAGTTAGCTGTGTGGCCGGACTGGCCGCACAGCACACAGGCAGGGGGGGAAGTGGATTCAGGAGTGCGAGTGCACTCCTTTGTTATGTGTGGATCCAGGCACTTAACGCACCTGGGGGGAGCTGAGCAGTTAGCCGCTGCGTGGCCATAGAGCTGGCAGCGGTGGCACTGCCCAGGATGACCGCGGGGGTTGGGACGCTCGACGGAGATGTTCGAGAGTCCGCAGATTGTGCGAGCCTCTCTGAAAATCTCCTTCGAGTTGGGAGTATTTGACAGGATTACTAATGCTAAAGGAAAACGCCTACCGCGGTTGGAGTGCATCTTGTGCACTGCTGTGACCGGGAAACCCTGAGACTTAAGGTCCTCGAGAATGTCTTCGTTACTGAGTTCGAACGGGACGCCCCGTAGTACTGCGCGGATCTTACGCTCCTCCGGGAGGGCGTAGGTGTGATACGCGATTTGATTTAACGAGAGTAACCTGGTAAACGCGCGGAAGTCGTCGACGGTCGCTACTTGAATTTTGATTGTATCGCCAGCGTTGGCGGCTTTTAAGTAATTAATTTTGTGCTCTTTGCACAAGTTAGAAACCGCGGTCCAGCGCGCTTTTTCACGCAGGAATACGGGCGGAGGGAGCTGAGGCTTCGGCGGGACGGGAGCGCAGCGCGTCGCTGGCTTCGATGTGACCGACGGAGACGCGGTTACTACGAGCGATTTTAACGGTGCGGGGGCTGGTGTTGAAGACACCGGGGAGGGCTCGGGTATTGAAGATACCGAAGCTTTCTTAGAGCGCTTCTTGGAGCGCTTGGCGACAAGGTGAAACGCGGGCTCAGGAGAGCCGGTTAAGGTGACGGCATCTGACGACGTATCAGACGCGGGTTCGGAGTCGCTCCCGGGAGCGGTACGCTTACGACGCGACGCGTGAGAGGATGCGACCGATTCGCAGTCCATCTCGGATGAGGCAGGAGACGCGGGAGAGCTGTGGACCTGAGGGGTCTGAACGTTGGTAGCCTGAGGGGCCGGGTTTGAGGCCTGAGGGGCTGGGGTTGAGGCCTGAGGCCTGAGGGGCCGGGGACGCGATTGATGCCTGCAAGGCCTGCGTTATGATGTCTTTCGGGATGTAGACGCCTACCGCAGCAAGCGCCTGGGTGAACGCGTTAATAACGCTTAGCGGATCCATTAGGGAGGGTTGGGACAATAATATTAATAAATATAAGTATAATAAAAGATGCCTAGTTCCTAAAAACCTAGCAAAATCCTAGCGGCTAACCTCCCTACCAGCGGTAGGGGGGCTGGGGAGGAAAACTTAAAACTAGCAGTAGTACGCCGAAGGCCGCTACCTAGAAACCTAAAAAAGGGTACGCAGGTAAAGAGTTGACCGCGTTAGGGTCAACCTTTACCGACAGAAGGACAAATACACACGACAACACACAGATATGATAAAAATAAATATGAAAAATAGAAGAAAAATAAATAAAATAGAGAAGAGAAATAAAATAAAAATAAAAAGGACTGGTTCAGTACAAATTCGTTGTCACCGTTAAGTATCCTTTGCACTGAAACCAGACTACTTACGCTGGGCACAACACTGCACTCAGCACAAGCACAACACAACTTAGCACAGCACTTTGAAGACTAAGGGGCTTAGTCGCAAAGAAAAATCGCACTTCGATAGCACTCAGAGGGAGTAGAAAACCTTGAAAACCGTAGCACGGAACCAACACGCTAGACTGTGACGTCAGTAGACTGAGCGCCACGGAATAGCGGGAAAGGACCGATCAACGGAGAACGGGGCTTGCACGTCCGCACTGCGTGGCGATCGGAGCGAGAATGGGGCTTGTCAGATACTGCCAGGGTTTTTATAACAAACCTCACACCACCCGCCGACTTGACTCTGTCAGGCGTTGTTGCTATGACGCGCTGCCCAGATGGCGCCTTCATTTAGCTGACAGATTGTAATTCACAACAATTCGTACTCATAAAATCTAAGCCACTCCACACTCACGACCGGATGTGATATATTTATAAATACATGTCTGTATGTTTTTTTGTTGTTTCATCCCTTGGGTAAAACCGCCAAGGGCAGGAGTTTTTTCATATGCTTAATATGTTGACATGTAATGGCTTAGGTCTATAAAACATTTTCTTAAAATGTATGCCATTTTAAACATTTATATTTCAAGATACATGTATGTGTTTCGTTATAGTTATTGATAATTATTAATAATTTTATTAGATTCCAACATTAAACAAAATGAGAGGATAGAGTAAACGGAAAGTATTACTGCAAAATAGCAACTGCAAATCACAGAACAAGGAAAGATAATAAAAGTATATCAAGTTAAAATTTAAAAAAGGAAATAAAAAGAACAATAACCGCATATTTTCCTTGAACAGATCTGCGTGCAGACTTGCCACTGGTTTTGGTGTGCTTTTTTGGTGAGTGATTCGGTGAATGTGATGGGGAATTTTCTATAGTCTGGTGTATTGTGCGATGTGGATGACTTGGCAGCAGCATCAGCAAACTCGTTACCAGTCATGCCTGTGTTTGATTTGACCCATGCGAATTGTATTTCTGTGTTGTTCTGTTGTGCTTGATATGTCTGAATAAACTAATATTTATTTATACAAATCTGTTCTACTGTGGGCGTGCTTTGTAAAAAGTAAAAGAGGGAAACTATGTACAATTATATAAATGAACTCCGGACACCAATAAATAATAATAATTTTGTTGCTCAAAAACGAGCGGCGGCGACGAGATCTTTTTTTCTTCGAAAGGATGAAACCTCTTCTCTTTACGCCGATTGTTTCGTGGTAACACTGAACAGTCGATATAAATTATATACACGTATCTTACCCACCCTGGATTTCGGAGGTTTTTTTTCTTAGCGCACTGCACTAACACTAAACACGCAACAGATAACCAGTTGCTAGTTAGAGGGCGCTAAGCCGATTACTTAAGTGTTTGTTCATTAGAGCCTCGCAATACCGCACAGCCGCGTGGGGTTACCTCTTTCGTTGTAATGTTTATTAAGTATATTATTTATATCCCTATGTACATGTTGAGGCGTTGTATTCTGTCTTTAATTATTTTTTTCCCTTGTGTTTCTGTTTCCTATTGCTGATCTTGTATTGATTTCATTAATTTATCAAACAAAAAGCTTTGCTGCGCGTAGTTCATTAAAAAAAAAAAAAAAAAACAGGGGCCTGGATTTTGTTAGCTATAGAATATACCATATTGAAAAAAAAAGTTTGTAAACAAACCATTGCCGGATATAAATTCGTCAATTTCATCAAGAATCCCACTTCCAAGACACTAAAATTGCACACCAGTAACTCAGAAAACACTGCCGCCCTTTTATTAAACAACTTTTAAGTAGTACTTGGAGCTAAAACTTGCAAAACTAAAAAAACTACAATTAGATAAAAAAACTGAGGTTATTTCTTTTTTTTAATACAAAACATTAGGTATAACCATCGACATAAAATGAAAATGAATGAATGACAGGTATCGATTCCCGATTCGTATCGACATTTTGATGTATCGATACAACAAGATCCGATAACACTAAATCACTCAGATAAATATGTTTATGTAATAGTGAATGTTTTTACTTTCAG